>JAUIMM010000113.1:8552500-10050000 GCA_031769625.1 Taudactylus pleione | reverse complement strand
CATCATTTTCCACCTCCCATCCTGTAGATCAGGGATGGAGAACCTCAGCCCCGGGGGCCATATAAGGCCTGATGAATCATTTGGTCTAACGCTCTGAGATTTTTTTTCTGCTAGCCTCATCTGGCTAGCAGGGTGCCTAGAATAGCATCTTGCAGCCAGAATCTATGCAGCAGTGCTGCTTGGATCGTCCTTAGGACACTTCAGATGGTCACACCGCTGCCCTTACAGCTCCCCAGAGCGTCCTCAGGATGCTCCAGGCATTGCTGTAATCACCGGCGATTGTAAGCCCGTCCCTGTGTGATGCCACACAGAGGGGGCGTGGCCTGCAACGGGCCTGCGAATAATGTTATATATATCAAAATGGCCTTCGGCAGAAAAAAGGTTCCCCACCCCTGATGTAACATAAGGTAAAGATTGATGGATAGAGACAGTTACTAACAAAAGCAAAAAAAATGTCAAAAGAGGAGAAAAATTAATCAGGAATGTACAAAACCATTGTGTTTCATCAGTGGCAACACAGATTGTAATGAGAAAAGGTATTTGTATATTGAAATGATGACATGATTTGGATTGCGGTTACATAGTATGCGGATATATTAAAAGCAGGAAACACTGAGTATACGTGACTATATTCTCTGTACGTGTGGCTGCACTGATTACATACCCTGTGGTTTTGGCTAATGATGATCACAGTGTGGGGCCAGATTTACCAACACTATAATATGATTCTCAAATCAAATTCATTTAGTCCGTTTTCTGTTAAAAGCAACTTTGCTTTTAATTAAATAAAGAATTATTGGCAAAATTAATCCCCATAACGGCATTCTTTATAAGTGAACCATGAAGACAAAATACATTGACCAGCTAATTACCATGACCTACCACTATATTCAGCTCAGGAACACAGCGTTTCTGAAAAATATTATTAAATACACTTTAAATGCCAATTTCATGCTAAACTGAAAACTCATTTGTATGGAAAATTCTTAGATAAACCAGATCACTATATTTCAGCATTCACGCAATCCTGTGTCACCCCTGAGGTCTGGAGCTTGCCTGGTGTTGCTTGTTGTTAACGTGCTGCCTGGAATTACCCCCAATTCCTGCAGCAACATTTGCACTCCTGTCACATGATCTTTCTTCATACAGGCAGCATACTGACCACCTCCTAAATCAGGGGTGGGGAACCTTTTTTCTGCCGAGGGCTAATTTGATATATATAACATTGTTTGCAGGCCACGCCCACTCCATGTGATGTCACATAGGGTGGGGCCACAATTGCTGGGGATTACAGCAAGGGCAGCGGTGTGACTGTCTGAAGCATTCTAAGGACGCCCCAGGTAGCACTGCTGCATAGATTCTGGCTGCAGGGTGCCATTCTAGGCCCCCTGCTAGCCAGATGAGGCTAGCAGAAAAAAGCTCCGAGGGCCAGAACAAACGATTCCTTACACGGACCCCGGGCCTGAGGTTCCCCATCCCTGTCCTAAATAGTGCCAGCAAGAGCAGGGACCCCAGTAAGTAAACTTACGGGATCAGTTTAAACCTGGGTTCTTTCACCCAAAAGTGAATTTTTACTATGAGACTGATAAAGAAACAAAAGTAAAGATTAATTAAAAATGATGGAGATAAAAATTATGACCATATCGCAATTTGTGAGACGCACTGGACAGTATGCGTCACATTCAAGCAAATCCATGTACACGTGACAAAACACTGCCCCCAAAATATTCTCAATCCAGTCCATTGCCCGCTCACCTAACCCCAACTTCCTTACTCTAATGGCTAAATGGCCATATTATACACAAGTGATGCTGATATACTGTATCTATAACCCTATGGATATAACATATGTATGAACAATTAGTTCTGATAACTTCAGAAGTACAGCACCCCCCTACTTCAAATTATTATAGGTATTAGAAGTCGCCTTAGACTTTGTAACCAAAGCCGAAACTCCACGGCGACTTAAAATATCCATATAACATTCATTGCACAGAGTGCAGTATCCATTCTCGAATTACTGATCATTCGGTCAGCAAATAAGTAAATCCCATAACTGATATCACTTTACATCTGGAGAAGCAAAAGTGTAGAATTGTAAGTATATTGTGCAGTAATTTGATGAGAATAATCATGGGGAATATAATATTTCGTGTGTGTGTGTGTGTGTGTATATATATATATATATATATATATATATATATATATATATATACACACACACACACGGTCAGGTGCATAAATATTGGGACATTGACAGCATTTTCATATTTTGGCCTCTATTCACCACCACAATGGCTTTGAAATGAAACAAACAAGATATGCTTTAACTGCAGACTTTCAGATTTCATTTGAGGGTAATTACATAAAATCAGGTGAACGTTGTAGGAATTACAACGGTTTCTATATGTGCCTCCCACTTTTTAAGGGGCCAAAAGTAATGGGACTATCAACTCAAAAGCTATTTCATGGACAGGTGTGGGCTATTCCCTCGTTATTTCATTATCAATTCAGCAGGTAAAAGGTCTGGAGTTGATTCTAGGTGTGACATTTGCATTTGGAATCAGTTGCTGTCGACTCTCAATATAAGATCCAAAGAGCTGTCACCATCAGTGAAGCAAGCCATCATTAAGCAGAAAAATCAAAACAAGCCCATCAGAGAGATAGCAAAAACATTAGGTGTGGCCAAATCAACTGTTTGGAACATTCTTAAAAAGAAAGAATGCACCGGAGAGCTCAGCAACACCAAAGGACCCGGAAGACCACGGAAAATAACTGTGGTGGATGACAGAAGAATTATTTCCCTGGTGAAGAAAAACCCCTTAACAACAGTTGGCCAAATCAAGAACACTCTCCAGGAGGTAGGTGTATATTTAAGAAAAAAGAAGGAAAGAAAGGGCTAGTAGCTGGGGCACCAGTGCCCCAGCTACTAGCCCTTTCTTTCCTTCTTTTTTCTTACCTATGTATTACTGGGCTGTGGGAGCACCACCAACAATAATTATTGATACAGTTGTATCTAGATAATTTATGGTTGGTTTTTGTTAATAATTATCAAGATCATAATTTTTGAGTTCTGTGCGGAATATCACTTTTTCCTTGGTAGGTGTATATGTGTCAAAGTCAACAATTAAGAGAAGACTTCACAAGAGTGAATATAGAGGGTTCACCACAAGATGTAAACCATTGGTGAGCCACAAAAACAGGAAGACCAGATTAGAGTTTGCCAAACAACATCTAAAAAAGCCATTACAGTTCTGAAACAACATCCTATGGACAGATGAGACAAAGATCAACTTGTACCAGAGTGATGGGAAGAGAAGAGTATGGAGAAGGAAAGGAACTGCTCATCCAAAACAAACCACCTCATCAGTGAAGCATGGTGGTGGTAGTCTATGGCTGCCAATGGAACTGGTTCCCTTGTATTTATTGATGATGTGACTGCTGACAAAGCAGCAAAATGAATTCTGAAGTGTTTCGAGCAATATTATATGCTCATATGTCAAATACTTCAGAACTCATTGGACAGCGCTTCACAGTGCAGATGGAAAATGTCCCGAAGCATACTGCAAAAGTAACCAAAGAGTTTTTTAAAGCTAAAAAGTGGAATGTTATGCAATGGCCAAGTCAATCCCCTGACCTGAATCCGATTGAGCATGCATTTCACTTGATGAAGACAAAACTGAAGGGAAAATGCCCCAAGAACAAGCAGGAACTGAAGACATTTGCAGTAGAGGCCTGGCAGAGCATCACCAGGGATGAAACCCAGCGTCTGGTGATGTCTATGCATTCCAGACTTCAGGCTGTAATTTCCTGCAAAGGATTTGCAACAAAGTATTAAAAAGTGAAAGTTAGATTTAGGATTGTTTAGTATGTCCCATTACTTTTGGCCCCTTAAAAAGTGGGAGGCACATATAGAAACCGTTGTAATTCCTACACCGTTCACCTGAATTGGATGTAATTACCCTCAAATTAAATCTGAAAGTCTGCAGTTAAAGCACATCTTGTTTGTTTAATTTCAAAGCCATTGTAGTGGTGAATAGAGGCCAAAATATGAAAATTCTGTCAATGTCCCAAATATATATATATATACACACACATATATATATATATATATATATATATATATATATATATATATGTGTGTGTGTGTGTGTGTGTGTGTGTGTGTGTGTGTGTGTATATATATATATATATATATATATATATACACACATATACATACATACAGACACACATACACACACATACATATATATATATACATACATACACAAATATGTTTTCCAATACAGTGATGACATATCGTTTTACAATTTAAGAGACGTATAAGTGTTTAAATAGCGAATTACAATAAAACATAATATAAACATACTGTATATAAACCAATGTGATATATTCCAAATGATATATCAATCATATCTAAAATTGACGTGCCTGGCGTGAGGGGGCCGCCATGTCAGCAGACTCCACAGATTAATTTGATTAATTTTTCGGCAAAAAATACCATCAGCGCTAGCAGAGCCGCGAGGGACCTGGCGCGCCGAGAAGAGCTTTTTGGCACGTCTGCAGCAATACTGTATGAGGACAGATCTGCACATAGAGGGGATTCCAATGGATTGCTTCTACTTCTCTAACCTGTTTTTCTGCCATATGTTATAATGCTGGACCGGGCCACACCTCAATAATCTCTTACATTACCCTTAATGTTGTTGCACACCCCTTTGCTAGGAGGTCATGCCGCAAATGATAATGTGTGAGGATCATCATTCCTCACAGTAAAGGCTCATACACACTAGACGTTATGCTCCATGTGCGATATAGTTAGTGTTTGGCCTTGATCTCCCGTGATCTCCGGGGGAAAAGGACATTGAGCATACACACTGAACGACATATAGTTAACAATATCGTTCAGTGACGTCACCCTACACTTCCCCGAACACGCAGTTCCTGACGATATTGTCAGATTGACCTGCATGTTCGGATGACAACAGACATCGTGGACGACCCGCAACAGCGCACATCGTCCATCATTTTGAGCATACACACTGGACAATATGAACGTTAACGATATCCCTTAAGACTGGCGGCAGAACTCTGGGAGGTTGGAAAAGGATGATAGTAAACACAAGTCAATGACATCTGAACAAAATTATTAGCTCTGTATGCAGTTACTAAAACCAACACAGAAATCTCAAATCCAACAATTTACAGGATCCCAAACAGCATGGATTTACTCAGGGGAGATCATGCCAAACAAATCTTATTGACTGGGTGACAAAAGTAATAGATAAAGGGGGAGCCCTAGATGTAACTCATCTAGACTTTAGCAAGGCTTTTGACACGGTACCGCATCGCAGAATGATAAACTGGAAAGCTTGGGATTGGATTCAATGACTGTTGAATGGATAAGATCTTGGTTGCAGGATAGGAAACAGAGAGTTTTAGTAAATAGAGTGTATTCACAGGAGGGAAATGTTACCAGTGGAGTACCCCAGGCATCTGTACTTGGATCAGTGCTTTTTAATATCTATGTTGGTGATATTGCAAATGGTATTGAAGGGAAACTATGCCTTTTTGCAGAAGACACAAAAGTATGCAACAGGGTAGACACACCAGGAGGGGTAAAACAAATGACTCAGGATCTGGGTAGACTAGAGGAATGGGCAAGAACATATGGCAACTACAGTTTAATGTCAAGAAATCCTAAATCATGCACTTGGGTCTCCATAACATAAATGCTGAATATAGTATCAAGGACACTATAATGGAAAATACAGAGGAGGAAAGGGATTTAGGAGTCACCATTTCAAATGACTTGAAGGCAGGCAAGCAATGCACCAAAGCAATGAGGAAGGCAAGTCTGATGCTTGGTTGCATAGAGAGAGGAATCAGTAGCAGGAAGAAATAAGTGACAATGCCACTGTATAGGTCCTTGGTACGGCCTCATCTAGAATACTGTGTTCAGTTCTGGAGGCCATATCTCCAGAAGGATATAGACACATTAGAGACGGTACAAAGAAGGGCAACTAAAATGGTGCATGGCCTACAGCACAGAACTTACCTAGAAAGACTAAAATATCTTAATATGTATAGTTTGGAACAGAGAAGGGAGAAGGGGGACATAATAGAAACTTTCAAATACATGAAGGTTTTTAACAAGGGACAGGAGGGAAGCATTCTTCAAAGGAAGAGATGTACAAGAACACAAGGACATGCACTGACACTGGAGGGAGGTAGGCTCAGAGGAAATTTGAGGAAAAATTACTTCACAGAAAGGGTAGTGGATAAGTGGAATAGCCTCCCATCAGGGGTGGTTGAAGTTAAGACGGTGGAACAATTTAAACATGCTTGGGATAGGTATAAGAAGATCCTTAAGAGAGACGTAAGGAGCAAATAGGGTTGAAGTTGCCAAAAGGATCAATGAAAAGGGGCAGACTAGATGGGCCAAGTGGTTCTTATCTGCCATAAAATTCTTTGTTTCTTTGTTAAATTAGGTATGTGTACAATCTGTTCTGACCTGAATTTCCTAGCAAGCATTCATCTACTGCTGCTCCACTCAGTTATTGCTAATACTGATTGCCTGTAATTTACAGAATCCAGTATAATAGAATTCTAATATAGAAAGCTATAAACAAACAATACCAACATACATTTCTTCACTTGTCTCAAAGTATCTCCCAACTCAACCCCTTCTGTCTGCTAAGATCTTTATCTCTTGTCCATGCTCATTACCTGCCCCCACTCCAGGTTACAGGACTATTTTCAGGGGAATGGGTATGTTCTGTTTGTTTGTTTAAGGTAATTTATTGCTTGCAATAATAGTGGGAGTGTTTTGGGGGTAGTTAGAAATTAGTGGTTTCACATGCTAGGTCTCCTATGTAAGGTTCATTAGAAGGCTGGACTAAGCCTTGACTGGGTGCCCTATCTTTAGAAGTGTCCTATTTTAAAAGTGTCAACTTCTTTTTAAATCGATTAATTGGCGTTATATCAGCGTTAAACAGCAGTGAAACAGAAGGAAACCCACCAAACTACAAACAACAACCTAATTAATTGGACAAAGTGGAATGAACAATTGTGAGTTCACAGTCTCCATACTACTAGCTCCTGTGGACACATAACCAAGACTTTCATTATTGAACTCCCTGTCTGGTGGCTGCATAAACCTGGTGCCTCCCTTGCTACTATTGCTGCTGGCTCTGTGCTTTACATATAATCCTAATGCATACTTATCTGTGTTATGTCAGTTTTCCTCTATTATAATGTACTTTTACCTTAGCTCTTTTTCTAAGTCTTATATCTAGCTCCTACCACTGTATATTTTACTATTTAATTTCTGCTCCCACCAAATCTCCACTTTTTTATACTCAATAATAAACTTTTGCAGTACAGAATCTTTTCCCACACTGCACTATTACTTGCGTTTCTGGAAATCTGCTCTCTCCTACATTCTGTCTTCATTCCTACTTTTAACTTTTCTTCCCCTATTTACATCATCCTTACTATTACCATGTTTTCTTCAAATCCCACCTTCACTCAGTGTCTACATAATCTTTTGTTCTGCCCCTTACTTCCATCTTTATCCTTTCCCCCTTGTCTCTTCCATTTCCTCTTCCCCTTATCTCCTCTCCTCTGTTTGCCTTCCTCCCCATCTTCTCCCATTACTCCACTTTCATTCTCTTATACTCCACAGGGGTCCTACAACCTCACTGCTAATCCCTCCTCCCACTCCCCTCTCCATGTCACTTTACCCCACATCCATCCACACATCATTAATTTCCCTTCCTGCCCACCTTCTACTGTCTCCCCTTCTAGCACTGGAGTCCGCACCATCACTACACTCTATTCAGCTCGGTCCCCCAAATTAATCTCACCCCCACGCTATAGCAACCCTGATAATCTCATTCAAATCTCTCCAAGAAACTCTGTCCCTCTATCCTGTGCCCTCTGGAATGCCAGGTCAGTCTGTAATAAACTGGTCCCAACCCATGACCTTTTCATCTCCAACTCCCTGAATCTCCTAGCTATTACTGAAACCTGGATTTCACCCTCTGACACCGCTTCTCCTGCAGCTCTCTCCTCTGGGGGACTCACCTTTTCCCACACCCCACGACCTGGGGGTCGCCATGGTGGTGGTGTTGGGGTCCTTCTATCCCCTGGTTACTCATACCAACCCATTCCCTCTGAACCATCCCTCACATTCTCTTCATTTGAAGTCCATGCTATACGCCTCTTCCACCCAGTACACCTCCAAGTAGCTGTCATTTACCGTCCCCCTGGCCCTCCCTCCAAGTTCCTTGACAACTTTGCTTCCTGGCTCCCTCACTTTCTCTCCTCAGACCTTCCCTCCATTATCCTAGGTGACTTCAATATTCCAATTGATATCCCCACAGAATCCTCTGCCTCCAAACTCCTCTCCCTCACATCGTCACTTGGTCTCTCCCAATGGACCTCCTCACCCTCCCATGTGAGTGGCCATGTGCTTGATCTGGTATTCACACACCGTTGTGATATTTCTGACCACCTCAATTCCCCATTCCCTCTTTCTGACCATCACCTTCTCTCTTTTAACCTGTCCCTCTCTCCTTCCCCTCCTCTACCTCCAAAAGCCTCCATTACTAAGCGTAACATTGACACTATCGACACAGGTTCCTTTTCTTCCCTGCTTGACTCACTTCTCTCCCCTATCCTCTCTCTCTCCTGCCCTGAACAAGCCGCCTCCCTATACAATGCCTCCCTTACTTCTGCTCTGGACTCTGTTGCCCCAGCGATCACTATTCACACTCGCAGATCTACTCCTCAACCCTGGCATTCCAAATGCACCAGATACCTGCAAAAGTGTTCTCGAACTGCCGAGCGACAGTGGAGAAGATCACGCTCTAAGGCAGATTTTCTCCATTTCAAATTTATGCTCTCATCCTATAGTGCTGCGCTCTCCCTCTCTAAACAGTCATACTTTAAGAACCTCATCTCCTCTCAGTCCTCTAATCCCCAGCGTCTCTTCACTACTTTCAAATCCCTCCTTCGCCCACCCCCTCCTCGCTCACTGCCCTTGACTTTGCTACCTACTTTACATCTAAAATTGATTCCATACGTCAGGACATCATATCCAATCAGTCCCCCAGCTCTCCACCTCCTCCTTTCCCTAGTCACCCCTCCCCATCAACTTTACCAACTCTAACATCCTTCTCCCCTGTATCTGGAGAGGAAGTCATGGCCCTCATCCGGTCCTCCCCCCCTTCCACCTCCCCCCTTGATCCCATCCCCTCCCGCCTCCTCCGCTTCCTCTCTCTCTCAGCCTGCTCCCATCTTGCCCACCTCATTAACCTCTCCCTCTCATCAGGCACTGTTCCTTCTGCATTCAAACATGCCCTTGTCTCCCCCATTCTTAAAAAACCTACCCTTGATCCTAACCTTCTTTCTAACTACCGTCCCATCTCTCTCCTCCCCTTTGCCTCCAAACTCCTTGAGCGGATTGTCTACAACCGCCTTACCACTTTTCTTTCCTCCCACTCCCTCCTTGACCCTTTTCAGTCAGGCTTCCGTTCTCTCCACTCCACTGAAACTGCCTTCACAAAAGTCAGCAATGACCTCCTTGCTGCCAAATCCCAAGGCCACTACTCTCTTCTCATTCTCCTTGATCTCTCTGCTGCTTTTGACACTGTGGACCACCCTCTCCTGCTGAATATCCTTCACTCCCTTGGTCTACGTGAAACTGCCCACTCCTGGCTGTCATCCTACCTCTCTGACCGATCTTTTTCAGTTTCCTCTCACGACTCCTCTTCCCCTCCACAGCCTCTTACAGTAGGTGTTCCCCAAGGTTCTGTTCTTGGTCCTCTCCTTTACTCCCTCTATACTTCCTCTCTAGGTGAACTCATCAGCTCTTTTGACCTCCATTATCATCTCTATGCTGATGATATTCAAATCTACCTTTCCTCCCCTGATCTCTCCCCCTCTCTTCTGACTCGTATCTCCAACTGTCTCTCTGCTGTCTCTTCCTGGATGTCCCAGCGATTTCTTAAACTTAATATGTCTAAGACAGAGCTAATCATCTTCCCACCCTCCCACATCACCTCACTTCCCACTATTTCTTTATCAATTGATGGAATAACTATCTCATCTAGTCCCAAGGTGCGCTGTCGGAGTTAACCTGGACTCATCCCTCTCCTTCAAACCACATATCCAGAACCTTTCACAGTCCTGTCGTTTCCATCTCAAAAATATTTCTAAGATCAGACCCTATCTCACCCAGGATGCTACTAAAACCCTCATACACTCACTGGTCATCTCCAGATTGGACTATTGTAACCTCCTCCTATCTGGCCTCCCCAAATCCCATCTCTCTCCTCTCCAGTCTGTCCTCAATGCTGCTGCACGGCTTATCTTCCTCTCCAAACATTCTGTATCTGCCTCCCCTCTCCTACAAGCCCTACACTGGCTCCCCTTCCCTTTCAGAGTCCAATTTAAGGTTCTCACGCTCGCTCACAAAGCCCTCACCCAATCTTCTCCCATATACATCTCTGATCTCATCTCCCTTCACGCTCCTCTCCGCCCTCTTCGCTCAACTAATGCACGCCGCCTTTCATGCCAGCTGATTACTTCCTCCCACCTCCAAGATTTTGCCCGCACTGGTCCCCACCTCTGGAACTCTCTCCCACTCCGCATCCACCTGTTTGCAATCCTTCAAACGGGCTCTCAAGACCCACTACTTCATCAAAGCCTTCCAGCTATCATTCTAACTCCTTGCTACATGCTCATTCGTCCCCATCTACCCCATCTGTGTCAACCCAGTTTGTCTTCCCCCACCTTTTTAGAATGTAAGCTCTCACGAGCAGGGCCATCTACCCTCTTGTGCTTCTCCTTACTATAGTGTCATTTACTTCTTACACACCACTAGGGCACCTAACACTTGGTTGCTTATGCTCTGTTGCTTATCTGGGTGATATGGTCACTAATGTAGCAATATATATTATCCATGTCCTGTATTGTATTGTTCTGTAAGTCACTTGTATACATTTTGTTTTTGTACTTTGTAAGGCGCTGCGGAACACTTGTGGCGCCATATAAATAAATGCTAATAATAATAATAATAATATGCGGCCGGCGGTTCGATTCCCGTCACCGGCAGCCCGACAGGAGCAGAGTGCGACGCAGCGTAAGCCCGACAGCGCTGGAAATCCCGATCGTGGATAGGTAAGTATCCACTAACCTAACCCCCCCTAACCCTAACCCTCCTTAGGGGTGCCTAACCCTAACTTCCCCCCCCCCCCCAAGTGCCTAACCCTAACCACCCCCTTCCCCGCTGCCTAAACCTAAGTCCCCCGGGGGGGGTGCCTAACCCTAAGTCCCCCCCAGGGGTGCCTAACCCTAACCCTCCCTCCCCCTAGCCTAAGCCTAACCCTAACCCTCCCGGGGGGGGTGCCTAACCCTAAGTCCCCCCGGGAGCCCTAAACCTAACCCTCCCCCCCCCGCGGCTGTCCGCTCACGGCGCCCGGCATCACTACGATCGTGATGCCGGGCTCCCGGCGTCGGGGAAATGCGGGAGTCTACATCTAGACGCCCGGCATTTCACCCTTGCCGGGATAAGACAGTCGGGAAGCCGGCTGCCGGTATATAGGCAGTCGGCTTCCCGATTGCTTCCCTTTTCAGGCTGCACCCACCCTATCTCACACTAGATTATCTTCTAGACCAGGGGTCTTCAAACTTGGCCCTCCAGATGCTGTGGAACTACACATCCCAGCATGCACTGCACATAGTTTTAGCATGCTGTTATATCAAAAAGGTGGCAGTGCATGCTGGGATGTTTAGTTCCACAGCAGCTGGAGGGCAAAGTTTGAAGACCCCTGTTCTAGACTGCACCCTTCAAGTGTTCCCTTAAAACTCATCTCTTAAGGAACTTTGTGAAATTCCTGAAACACCCTCTTAGCCCCCATAAATTATTCTCTCCCTAGTGCCTAACTCTAACCCTAGTACTTACTGTCAGGATGCCGGCAGTCGGGATTCTGGAGCTGGGATTCCTACTGCGACGGGATTCCGAGCGCCAGCATCCTAACCACCAGGTATGGTAATTGCATCCCATGTTCTCTTTTTATAAAGAAATCCTCTGACCCCAGATCGACATTGACTGGATCATGTAGCCTACATAGCACTTTTACCTGTGCAACCTGGCTGCACCAATACAGTGGGGCAAAAAAGTATTTGGACAGCCACTGATTGTGCAAGTTGTTGCACTTGAAAAGATGAGAGAGGTCTGTAATTTCCATCATAGGTACACTTTAACTGTGAGAGACAGAATCAGAACAAAAAATTTCAGAAATCACATTGTATGATTTTCAAAAATGTATTTGTATATTCTTGTGGAAAATAAATATTTGGACACCTACCAACCAGCAAGAATTTTGGCTTTCACAGACCTGTTACTACTTCTTTAGGAAGCTCATCTATCCTCCACTCGTTACCTGTATTAATGGCACCTGTTTGAACTGGTTAACTGTATAAAAGACACCTGTCCACACCCTCAGTCAGACTGCAACCTCTCCACCATGGCCAAGACCAGAGAGCTGTCTAAGGACACCAGGGACAAAATTGTAGACCTGCACAAGGCTGGGATGAGCTACTCGACAATAGGCAAGCAGCTTGGTGAGAAGAGATCAACTGTTGGCGCAATTATTAAAAAATGGAAGAAATACAAGATCACTGAATCTCCCTCGACCAGGGGCTCCATGCAAGATCTCACCTCGTGGGGTATCAATGATCTTGAGAACGGTGAGGGATCAGCCCAGAACTACACAGGGAGACCTGGTCAATGACGTCAAGAGAGCTGGGACCACAGTCACAAAGGTTACCATTAGTAACACACTAAGTCGTCATGGATTCAAATCCTGCAGTGCCCGAAAGGTCCCCTGCTTAAGCCAGCACATGTCCAGGTCCGTCTAAAGTTTGCCCGTGACCATCTGGATGATCCAGAGGAGGATTGGGAGAATGTCATGTGGTCAGATGAGACCAAAATAGAACTTTTTGGTATAAACTCCACACGCCGTGTTTGGAGGGAGAAGAATGATGAGTGGCATCCCAAAAACACCATACCCACTGTGAAGCATTGGGATGGAAACATCATACTTTGGGGATGCTTTTCTGCAAAGGGGACAGGACGACTGATCCGTATTATGGAGAGGATTAATGGGGCCATGTATCGTGACATTTTGGGGAAAAACCTCCATCCCTCAGTAAGAGCATTGAAGATGCAACATGGCTGGGTCTTCCAGCATGAAAATGACCCCAAACACACCGCCCAGGCAACTAAGGAGTGGCTCCTTAAGGAGCATTTCAAGGTCCTGGATTGGCCTAGCCAGTCTCCAGACCTCAACCCAATAGAAAATCTGTGGAGGGAGTTGAAAGTCCGTGTTACCCGGCGACAGCCCCAAAACATGACACATCTAGAGAAGATCTGCATTGAAGAGTGGGCCAAAATACCTGCGGCAGTGTGTGCAAACCTGGTCAAGAACTATAGGAAACGTTTGACCTCTGTAATTGCTAACCGAGGTTACTTTACAAAGTATTGAGTTAAACTTTTTGTTTGTCCAAAGACTTTTTTTTTTAGAAAGAATATACAAATAAATTGTTTACAAATCATACAATGTGATTTCCGGAATTTTTTGTTCTGATTCTGTCTCTCACAGTTGACGTGCACCTATGATGGAAATTATAGACCTCTCTCATCTTTTAAAGTGCAACAACTTGCACAATCGGTGGCTGTCCAAATACTTTTTTGCCCCACTGTATGTAGCACTTAACCTACAAATTGGAAGCTTAGGCCCGCTCACCTTATTGTCAATTAATACACATGCCGCTTTAGATCTTCTGGCTAAATGGCTAAAATCTGGCCTATGACCGCAAATTATAGGTTATTACATTTGTGTCCTAGTTTTAGTACTGTGTTTGTTTCAAATTGTAAAGCACAACTGAATGGCAACTGAATATATAGAAAAAATTATCAAATAATAGGTCCTTTAAGAATAATTTTTTTTTTATACGTGAATTGTTTAATGTTTACATTGGGCATTAAAAAAAAGATTATACTTATACACAGTTATAGTTTCATTGGGGTTGGGTACGGGAAGCCAGCGCTTAGCATCCCGGTGGTTAGAACCCAGACGCTGGCATTCTGACATGGTTAGGATACCGACACCTGTCGATAAGTATCCTAACCCTACCCCTAACCCTCTCTCCCCGCAGCCTAAACCCATCACCCTCCCCACCGCGCCGGCGCACCCCGGCGGCCAGTGGCCTAAAGAGGCCAGTCAGTGTATTTTTTTTTGGAGGGGAGGGGGGGAATTTTTGTGTACAGTAGGGAGAGGGGTTGGCGGCAGGGTAGCGATGACCAGTGGGAGAGCTATCACTGCAAAGCAACAGTGAATCCTGTGGCAGCCTGTTGCTGAAAGGGATCCTATAACGCAGTGCATTGTGGGAGATCAGACAAGAAGTGTCTGATCTGATCTAAGGAGCGATGCTGCAATCACAACTAAAGATAATTAAGGGGGGGACACAGGGGTGGGGGGCAAAGGGGGAGTGGCCAACGGGAGAGACGAAGGGGCCAATGGGTAAGAATAGCACAGTTTTTCTCTTTTTCTTTTCTTTCTTTCTTTTTAAATAATTATTATGTAATTTTGACCCAACTACTTAAAAAAACGGGACTGCTTAGTAATTATTTTGGCTTAGGGGGTGCCTTAAAAACATTATGGAGTGCCTCAAACTGAGAAAGTTTGGGAACCACTGCCCTAGTGCCTAACCCTATCCCCAATACTTACAGTCAGGATGCCGGCACCGGGATTCTGACAGGTGTAGGCATTACGGTGCCGGCATCCCAACCCGGGGATCTCAACTGTATCCCTTTCATTGAACACAGGGATTTTAAATCATACCTATAAAATACAGTTAAGCTCAAAAGAGGTTAAAAATGGTAAAAAAAAATGATTGAAGGTGTATAAGCATTTTGAGAGGTAGTCTAAGATTACAAGTATCGGGGTATACGAATTAAACCTGGTACACACGTGCACAAACTGTATACATAAATAACCTGCGAGGTTGAGAAACGCTCTCATTAAACACTTTGCTAAAGAATTATGGATCTATCACCATGGCTGTGGTAAACAGCACCACCAAAGGGTAAGCGACGCTTTTATTTGCAGGATACGAGGCAGCACAGATTCTCTGAGGAAATGATGTCGCAAAGACCAGGTTTCCTGAGCTGTTGCCGAATTGTGCAGCATCCATGATATTGTTCTTTTAACTTTTTTGCAGATGGTTGTCAGAGAAAATATTCTGGACACTGTCTCACTGTTTGCCCTTGTATAAATCAAATCTTATGAAGTGATGGATTGTTTAGCCAAGGACTACAGGGACAAGTGAAGGTTTTATTTTTTCCCCCCAAGTCAAACATAGTTTTGTTACTTCTTATGTACATATTTATATGTATGACTGATTACGCACCAGAGAAAAAGATCATCCTTATGCTGGCCAGCAATAAACAGTAAGTTGTAAGAGGAGCAGGATGTGGTTTAAAGCTGCTTTGCTGCCTAGTATATTATACAGCTGAGCATTAGCCCCAGAGGATAGGCTCTTCTCAGATGAACGCACACACCCTGCCTTCTCTGACACCATCCCGAAAGTTACGTATAATTATAACGCCATACATATTCAAAGTTTAACAAGATATAATTATCTGTAAATCACTTTATTAGAAGTTACAGTTAATAGGAATGTATAGTTCAGTTTTCTTTGGTTAAAGACATTCAGAATCAATATAACATATTATCATCATGATAAAAAAAAAAAAAACGAACCTTCCCAAATGTTTGACTAAGGCTCACGTGGCCAGCTGAGCTGGTAAACAAGCTCCCTCCAGCTCTGCAGGCAGGTTACCCCCTGGATACAGAACCACTGCATTAGTGGCACAAGGATATAAAAAAAAATCATCGGTCAGCAAAACCTGGAAATTCCTGGAATGTGTCGCTTGTTCATAACTAATGAACAACCCTTTTGTTTGGCCCACTCACACGAGTGTGCATTGGGTTGTCCGCCATCTCAAGCTACTAAAGAAAAGAATGAAACATAATAATGTAAGCAGCCCTTTAACCCATCATTAAATAAAGGGATCCAGACATGGAGCATTAGAATCTATAAAATAAGTAAAATTGTATCTGATATTAATGTTTGTCCTCTCTGTTCTATAGTCAGAGCAGAGCAGCAGGTGCCATCCTTCTCCTTAGGCTAATCTGGACTATGGTGACTTCTCCTATGTAACCTAGCTATGAACAGGAAGTGACAACAGGAGAAGACATTAAGGGGACAATTCAGTTGTTAGCGCTGGTGGCTCTGCCTAATGGGTGCCCGACGGAGCAATTCAATTGTTGCTCCGTTCTGACATGAACAGTCGCAGGCACTGGCATTTCTGCTCGCCCCCTGAGGAGGCGAGCAGAGATGTACGAAAAGTCCGTGGTTTGGGCACCCAAAAGACAGTTTGGAAGACCTAACCAGGACTTTAGATGTGTTTAACCATTTTAAACGGTTAAACCCGGTCTAATTGGTTGCGACAGGCGTGATAATTAATGGGCGCCCAAAAAACATCTGAATTTTAACAATTAATGTTAATTAGCATGATGTAAAAAAAAAAAAATAAACACCTTAAAACCATAAAAGAGCAGTAATGTACCCAAATACAGCGCTCTGTGACATGCATCACTGCATCATGGTTATCCCAGTTCTAAGATAATCATTACAGCAACAACCCCAACAAAAGTCTCATACTAATCACATGTATTCTTATTCTGATAATGCCAACAACAGTCCCATGCCCAAATCATATAGCCATGTGCCCAATCAAACCTCAGGTTTTACATTTACAATCTGGTGCACAGACGGATAATCTCATGCCAACTTAGCAGACCAATACAATTCTGTGCCCAATAGGTCCGATGAGTTAGATACCAATTTTCACTGTGTGCAGAGCAACAGCTTAATGCCCCATATTCAGCGCCAAGCCCAACATATACAGCCCAGAGCCAAATGTAAAAACACAGCCCTATCACCACCATATAGAGCTCATTGCCTATATAAATAATAATTACTGTAACATGACAGATGACATACAGCAAAAATGCAGTACTCTCACAAAGACACAATGGAGCTTCTTTTGTAGCCACCACCAGGGTTTCAATCAATGAAACTATTGTCACAAGTGGTTAGTGAGACAGCTCCCATCACAGGGGGGGATGAAGGATCAGTGCTGGCCCACATTTCACGAGCTTGTATGCAGCACACAGGACAGCACTGACTTAGGCCATACAACACTATCACTTACTCACTGTTACTACAATGTACCTATTGTCTGCAGCTAAGTGAAAGTGACACGCCATGGAGAATGAGTAAAAGGACCATCACGAATAAACATCTTCAACAATAAACCAGTACAAATATTAACACACTGTGCAAAATTACATCAAGACAATAAGATAAATTAAACAAATGTAATGATAGTGTTGCAGAAAAAAAAAATCATACCAATCTGTAACAAATACACAAATTCTGCTAGGATAATGAAGCTAGAACAGTGAACTTGGAAAGTCAGATGTACAGGAACTAATCACTTTATGATCCGCAAACCAAGTCTGCTTTGGCGGCTGCACTACTCAATCCCATAAAATACCCAGCAACTAGTAATGGGCTATAGTACGATGTGTAATCTCAGAGAGACTAAGCAAGTATTCTGTACTCTGGATGCTTCAGACAGTGAACATAAGACACCAGAACATAGTAAATAGGAATGACTCCAACTGTTGAACCCTTCCCCTTATTATTTATGATCTTGAGGGCTGGACCAGTTTACCTCTCAGTTCTCCTCCTTAAATAATCCTTGCAAACAATGCACCATCTTGCATCTTCCTGTTCCCCTCAGCAACTCTGATACAGTGTGTTTGCTCGGGAAGCCGATGGACAGAATCCCGACCGTCAACTTCCCGACTGTCTAAACCCGGCAAGGGGTTAAATGACAGGCCAGTCATTTCACCTACACCAGGAGCTTGACACCCGGCTTACTGATCGAAGATAAGCTGGGCGCGGACAGCCGCGCGGGGGAATGGGTTAGGTTTAGGGTTCCCGTGGGGGACTTAAGGTTAGGCACCCCCCAGAGGTTAGGTTTAGGCTAGGGGAAGGGGTGGTTAGGGTTAGGCACCCCCAGGGGAAGGTTAGGGGTAGGCACCCCTGGGGGAAGGTTAGGGTTAAGCAGCGGGGAAGGGGGGGGTTACAGTTAGGCACTTGGGGGGGAGGTTAGGGTTAGGCACCCCTAAGGGAGGGTTAGGGAGTAGAATTAGGTTAGTAAATACTTACCTTTGCCGATCGGGATTTCCTCCTCTGCCGGCCATGCGGCTGGCGGTAAATCGTATGTATTCCGTTCGCTCATACGCTGGGTACAGGCTTATTGAGTGCTGAAGTGCCCTCCCCTCCCTGCGACTCACCTCCACATGCCATGAACGGCGCTACTCCTGCCCGATGATGCCAGTCTACCCTGCCTGTAATTTTACAGTCTGTGTTTGTGCTCTTAATATGTAACTTTGGTCTGTGGTTTTACAGTTGTGTACTTTGCATATGCGATGTTATTTTACTTATGCTATGTCATTTAACACTGTACATTCTACAATAATAGGATCTCTTTACGGAGTAGATTAGTTTTTTTATTTTATTTTATTTTTTTAAATATTTGAGACAAAAAAAAATAAAAAAATAAAGAAAACTTTACAGATTATTACTTATAGTCTGCTTAGGGTCACGCACCCCAGTGTGATTGTCACTGTATGTAAACAGGCACAGAACAATAAGGCTTCCTGTCTCACAGCAAATTAAGCATCTTACCTGTCACGTGCAGCTGTAAACCTTCATGACTGTTTCTATTAGCCTGCTGTGGTGAGGCTGTGGCCATGTCAGGCTACAGGTCAGGCCTGGAAAACAGTAACAGAGGCATCATGTGAGTACAGTTACAATATTACCAGTCCTGCACAGGCTCATATTCAGTCATGAGTGACAAGTATACATCTCAAGGTACAGAGGCAACTTCAAAATACCCAGGTATATAAACGTATCTACAGCTTTTAAGTATACCACAGCTGCTTACAATGTAAAGTGGCATCTAGAGAAAGGACAATTCTGTTCAAGGGCCTTATAGTGACTAAATAAACACAAAGTTTTAGCTAAATACATCAACTGGTAAAGGGATGGGATCCAGTCCAGGTATGCTATGAGCTCAGACAGTGTTATTAGAACAAAACCAAAAATAGCCCAATGGAAATTGGCATATCCTACCATTCATAGCATAGCTGTAAAAGTTCCTATATTATCGTACATTAAAATGCCTGCTGATATATTACAGATAGCTGTCTCGATCTTTAATTAAATCTATTGTTTTGACTTATTACAAAGATCAAGGGTTAGATCTTAGTAGAGGTCCTTAAAGTGATTCATGTTGCCATCATTGATTTAAGGTCATGTTCATAAATCCAGTAATGCAGATGTCCACTATCTACCTGCCTAGCTTTAGAAGACAAAAACTGAATAGTGAACATGATATTGTTTGCCATCTTGTCTAAGGGTAACAACATAGAGTATGATTTTGTGAACTTTATTCTAATGATCTATGTTGCTGCGAGTCTAGGGGGTACCGTAATATTCACCCCATGGACCGCTAACAATCACAGACCACTTTAATGTCTCCTAGCGCTCCTATCAGATTGTAATCCCTGAAAACAGGGCCATCTATCACCATTGTCACGTGTCTATACATTCTCCATCTTTGGATAGGATGTAGTTTAAATCCCGGCAGTCGGAATGCCAGCGCTCACAATACCGGTGCCGAAATTCCGATGGTAAGTAGTGGGGTTACGGGTAGGCTCTAGGGGAGGAGGGTTACGGTTAGGCACTGGGGGAGGAGGGTTACGGTTAGGCACTGGGGGAGGAGGGTTACGGTTAGGCACTGGGGGAGGAGGGTTACGGTTAGGTTTAGGCTGCATAGGGGAGGGTTAGGTTTAGGGGTAGGGGGAAGGGTTAAGATACTGAACGACAAGTGCAGGTACCTTAACCCTCTCAGTATGCCGGCGTCGGGATTCTGACCTCCAGCATCCCATACCCAACCCATTCGTATATCCTGTCACATCTTATGCTGAATTCTTGTTTGCCATGCGAATTGGTCAGAACTGCATGTCTCATAATTGTAATGTTCATGTCTTTCTTATGCTGAATTCTTCTGTCATGCGATTGGGTCGATATTGCATCCATTTATTTTTGTTCTGGTTAGCTGGCATTTTTATGTATGCCATTATACAGATCTGGTCTTTGTGCCTTGGTCAATAATTGCACCAATGCACTTTTTAGCCTGCTGAAACAGTTTCTCTGTGGTCATACCAGTGTTATTCTGTACGGCGCTGCAAAACATGTGGTGCCTTATAACTGTACATGTGAAAGAATAGACAGATCACATAGATGATAGAATAACTAAGGTGGCCACTGAGTGAGTATCCATTAACAAGCTGGTATACCTATCAGCCAATCATGTTGCAGCAATTCAGTGCATAAAAGCATGCCGTTATGGTCAAGAGGTTAAGTTATTGTGTAGACCAAACACAGAAGGGCTGTTATGTCAGAAACTGCTGATCTTACGGGATTTTCATGTGCAAGAGTCTCTAAATAGTTATAGGTATTGATGTGCAACATGCAGCTTGAATCAGTCTTGCAGTATTGTTTAAAAATTGGATAAAAAGAAAATGTCTTCTCCCAAGTAAAAGAGCGTTCCACGTTAACAAACATACAGTTTGTTAACAGTTTATAAAATCTATTTATAACATTTCACAGTAAGACATCTTGGCACCACTACTTAAATCATATTTATTGCTTGCAGGCAAAAAAAACAGACTTATCAAACCCATTAAAAAGTGATACAGCATAAATGATCTGGTATATTTTAAATGCTGTAATAGAACCAGCAGAATCAGCAAAAAGAATCATTCTACGTTAATGTTTTTTCCCATTATCAGTAAACAGGAGAGATTAGACCAGTGCAAACGACCACAGCACAGCACAAAGACATCTTTGGAAATTAGCACAAGTGTGCCTTAAAATACTACCAAAGAACTTTACAGAGCAAGATGGCACCATTGGAGGAGATCTCTGTACCAGCCAATGAAGTTAGAGGGAGTGCATTTCTTGCAAAGTACACAATAGGGGCAGCAATTCACCTACGCAGAGCAGTGCAGAATTGAGAATTCCATTTTATTGAATAGAGAGGGAGATAAAAACGGTTTTGAGTGTTCCTTGTTGAGCATAAAGTTGCACAACTATTTCCACTCTGCAAAAGTATTTATTTATTTTTTTAACCAGTCCTAAGATGGTGGAGGATTGGGTCTCATCAATAGTTTTAAAGCAGGGGCGTCCAAACTACAGCTCACTGGCCAAGTAAGACCCTCTATATCTGACCAGGCAACTATTCAGAGTTTTTGAGCTGCAGTTACACCCCTGCACCCCCAGCATGGGGATTAAGGAAAGCTGCATCTGCCCTGCCTACGAGATAGGCAGAGCTGAGACAACACCACCTGAGTGGAAGCAGCAGCCTACCCAGCTATCCTGCCCCTAAGCCTAGACTATCCCCCAACCCAGCCCCGGGCCTCCCACCCAGCCACAGTGTCAGTCACAGGGCAGACAAGGACCGGAAGCTGCTTCTAAAGGAGCATAGGGACTATGCCAAAGGAGAAGAGGAACTTGCTATTATCTGAGGGAGGACAGACGCTGGGGACTGTATATCAGGAGGAATCCTGTAGGATGGGGTAATTTAAGGAGGAGAGAGTAAGTCCAGGGGCATTATCTGACGGGAATAGGAACCAGGAACAGTATCTTAGTAGGAGTAGAGATACCGTAGGCTAATAGAGACCACAGTCATTATCTGAGGGACAGTATGTGAGTCAATAGACAAGGTACTCGTCTGTAGTCAGTCACAAATCAACTATTTGCATTAATACAGAATCCCATCACAGTGAGTAAAACTGCAATCTAAGATAATTTAAAAAAATAATAATTTCAAGATATTTTTATCACTCTTAAGCTGGGTACAAACTGTACGATGTGTACCCAGCGATGCAATCCACGATCCGATGGCAGACATATCGGGCGATCCGGCGCCCAACATGCCGCCCCCCCCCAATTCCCCATATCTCTTGTGCATGCAGAAAGATCTGGAGGAGCGATGGACGACCCCACGGGAGCGCGTAGCAGACTATATCATGCCCACACACAGAACAATATAGCTGCGATTTTGTTCCAATCAGTCAGACCGGCCGCTATATCGCTCCTTGTGTGGGGGCCTTTAGCATTTATTAGAATACAATTTACTCAGCTAAGAACCCTTACTTAATTGATGGGAGGCAAGCTTTAGAGAAAAAAAATTGTAGCGTTCCATTCAAAGTTATTTCTTTAATATGGCACTCCAAGAAAAAAGTATGGACACCAGTCTTACAGGGAAATATCTTGGGGCTGATTCTGATCAGAAAAAAGCAAGTAACTTAGCGCCTTGGTAAACCATGCTACACTGCAGGTTGGGGAGATGTATAAAGTGCAGAGAGATTTAGATTTGAGAGGGACGTGTCCAAGCTCAAATCTAAAGTGTAGAAATAAAGCTGTGCAGCATTTGTGGGCCATGTGCAAATTCAGCCAATATTTACCCTGCATGGAAAAGCCATAAATGTCTTTGCACCACTAGTAGTGCAACATGGTTTGTCCAGGTGCTGTTACCTGTTTTTTGCTTTGCTCCCACCTCAGATTCAGCATTTTTATGTGCAAATTCCTCAATGAAAAGTGAACATACAAAAGTGTTTAGTCCCAATGTCCTCTATTCTCAATTTTAGTCATAAATGAGGCTAAAGTCACACGTATTACAGAAGATAATAAATCAGAACGATTAAATAAGTGGATGGGGTAGTTGTAAAGTGGACAGACTGTTGATGGGATGGTTATACTTTTACACAGAATGCCACTTCAGGTTTTGGCATGCACCTTTATAGGCACAGAGTGGACCAATGAGGAGGCCGGGTGCAAATCCAAAGTGATTTGTTTTGGGCACTGAGTGCGTTTCAGAAATGCCCTGAACAGACCGAATACTGGACATTTTGCACTTCATTCAATGGCTCTTCAAGAATCAAATCTACATTATTTTGATTTCTGTTTTGTGTGTGTTATATATACATTAGGGATGTGCAGGCTCGGTTCTACTCGGTTCCGTTCGGTTTTTTTTCCCGAATCTTATTGGGTTTCAGCTGTCACGAGTTTTGGATAGCCAATAAGATTCGGTAAAAAAAAACGAACGGAACCGAGTAGAACCGAGCCTGCACATCCCTAATATACATATATTGCACAGCCCGAACGCAAACAATTATATATATGTATGCGCATATATACAGTATATAATTCTCAAAATCTATTTTGAAAATACAACTATATATTAAGCACTAATCAGGCAGCTTATCTTGCCTCATGAAGTTGCAGTATACATGCCAATCCAGTAGATGGCGCACAAAGGCAAATACTACATATCAGAGTCCATGCTCATATTACTTGCAACCTTTGATTCTGTAAGTTAAGTAGTAACAAGATATACAAGATAGTGCAGCTGGACTTCCAGCGCACAGCATTGCACTGAAAGTTGGTGTTCTGATCATGCTTCTGCGGAACTTGACTCCACCCAAGTTATGCAGACGAACCCGACTTAAAGTCACTGCTCTACAGACAAATATAATTGAGGCACAGATTCCAAAGGGATCTGGCGCTGGTGAGTGTGCTTATACCACGTATACCCCTTATCCCCAACAATTTTCCTTTTCCATTCAAGTGCCTGCAGTTTCCTGTAAGTATCTGCTTCGCTATGAAGATCAACAAGACGCAGGGACAAACGCTCAGGGCTGCAGGCGTAGATCTCAGGACCAGCTGCTTCTCCCATGGGCAGCTTTATGTTGCTTGCTTACGAGTTAGTATTCCCATGCATCTTTTTGTGTTAATCCCTAAAGGAAAAACTGCAAATATTGTTTACAAACATATTTTGTAATTAATGTCTATAATATAAAATATACATCACAATATTAGATGCCACTACGGACTTTGTAAAATAAGTTCCGCTGAGCAATAACAGACACCCACGCGAGCGAAGCTGCAGGCAAACGCTAGTATGTAATAAGCATAGTTCATGTATCAGCCCTATATTAATTTCACATTATATTTCTCTGATAACACAAAATCGTGTGACACATCCAATCTACTATATACACCACGCACATTTGTCCCTGTACACTTGTAATAGGACAGTGGGAATATTCTATTCATTGATTTCAGTTATGAAGAAAATTAATGTTTACCTACCTGATCTTTTTACAGCATACTTATTCCATGCCATATGCTGAGCTTAGATAGGTCTCCTTATTGTGCATTGCTCCACCTACTCTCCTCTGAGTTTCCATGGTCCTTGGGGTTGACCTCAGTAGCCTCATTCCATGCCCCTTTCAAACATGCTTTCTTGACTTTGCCACATGCAGCCATTAGCTTTCTCTCATACACCGACACAAGAGGGAATGGCATTGGAGTTGTGTTATCGTACTGGTCAGGATTGTGACTAGAGGGCTTTACTGTTTTTTTGCTTGTCTGCACCCATTACCTCTTTAATGTCTCTATTGCTTCTCTTATCCAAAACAATACAGGTTGAGTCTCCCATATCCAAATATTCCAAAATACGGAATACTCCGAAATACGGAATAATTTTGGTGTGACTGAGATAATGAAACCTTTCATTTTTGATGGTTCAACGTACACAAACTTTGTCTAAGGCACACATTATTAAAAATATTGTATAAAATGACCTGCAGGCTGTGTGTATAAGATGTATATAACACAAATGCATTCTGTGTGTATATTGAGGTCCCATTCCCAAGATATTTCATTAAGATATGCAAATATTCCAAAATACGGAATATTCCGTTTTCCAAAATACCCCTGGTCCCGAGCATTTTGGATATGGGAGACTCAACCTGTATTACAAAAAAAAAAAAAAAGGCAGAACGTTACCCCATAACTGGATCTGTAAATGATGCTGGCGACCTTTCTGTGTTTATTGTCTCTACCTTCCAACATGGCAAATAATCCACATTGTGCTTCTCAGCACAGTAAACAGAGGAACTTTTCCCCTGCACTTTGCGCATCCATGCCTGGAAATGGAAGTCTATTGTGTAGTGCACAGCAGGAGCAGGCTGGGAAACAGACAATCCATAAAAAAACCATACAGAAATAAATGTAATTCATTGCTTAAACCCAGTATCGCTATTAGCAGCACTACTTCTTGTCCAAGACTACCGCACAGATATGTTGCAAAAAAAAAAAAAAAAAGCCGGGATGCAGAGTCATATCATTGTCACAGGCCATTGTATAATCCATTCTCCTAACAGAAGATTGAAGAAACCAGCACACCTCAAAAGGTTTGAAAGAATTATAACCAAACATGTAATGCAAGCAACATTCCCACAGGGGTATACAAGAAGAATGTATCAAGCCGTCATGGGGGCAAGCCAATTAAATGCGAAGTTGAATGGCTCCGGGAATGAGTGCCCAGAGCTATTCAGTTGTCCCCATCGCGCCTGGCACTTAAGTCAGGAGATGCCGTTCATGGCGCCTAATGCCGGGTGTTTAGTCGCGGTAAATGGCATTCTCCACCTTAAGGGGCAGCCTATATGCTGTTAGCACAGACGCTAAGCCCGCAACTAGCATTGCGGCATTAGTTTAGACAGATTCCTAAATTAATAGCTGCTATATCGCACAGTGTATGATCTCATAGGTCTCATTTGCTCACGGTCAAGAAGCCATACTAACAGATTTTACTAAAGATGGTTCCCTACTTTGTATGCAGACCAATTGTCCTCCCTAGTTGAAAAATAACATCGCTGCAAGGACAAATAAAGCAAAAACCATGAAACGGGACGTAGTTTAAATCCCAGCTGTTGGAATGCTGGAGCTCGCAGTGCAGGAGCCGGAATCCCGACACCAGTCAGAATCCCAGCGCCAGTATCCCGACGGTAAGTAGTGAGGCTATGGGGAGGGTTATGCTGGCCATACATCTGCACAACCAGCATAAGATACGATTCACCTCACGATTCCCCGGAGCTCCCTGCAGTCCCGGCGATACGATTTGGTGTTTTTCTTTACACACGATCTGTCCTACGATCGATCGTGTGCCTCACGCACTCATCTGGACAATGTCGTTGAAATGACATGAATGGATCGCATGCACTAAATTTACAGTACGATCTGCACATGATACGATGGATAATATGGGCTGCACACCTAATAATACGATCCGATTTAGGAGCCGTATACTACTAAAAAGAAATACACGAATTTCACAAGATCCATCATACGACTCGTCGAAAATCGGCCAAAATCGTGCTGGTATATGGCCAGCACTAGGGTTAGGGGTAGGATATTTAGCGACAGGTGTCGGTATCCTAACCCTGTCGGGATGCCGCCTTCGGGATTCTGTTCGCTGGGAACTCGAGCACCGGCATCACATACACAATCCCTATGAAACCTGTGTTATGATTCTATCAGAGACTATACAAACTATCGTTAGTAGCCCAGTGTGAGCACGCGATGTAGCCTAGATAGTAAAATAGAGAGTAGCAACATTTTTAGAACTGTTCTGCAGAATATTTGCTTTGTTCAATAACTGAGTACATAAGTTTGCATGTTTCCAATGGCGTATATTGTCCTTAATCATTCTGTACAGAATTCCCTACTACTACTCAAACTACATTCACCGCAGAACCGAATGAATATACACAGTTCTCATCCCCGCTCTATTAATGCGCCAGAAGTCCCACAAAATGCAGGATGAAGAGGCAAAATAGGGACTTGGATGCTTTTGTACTAAAAACGTGGAACTGCCATGATTATGTGCATGTGCACAGTGTCAGCCTCCGTTACTAGCCGGAGGCAGCGGGAGAGAGATCAGAAGATCTCTGTCCTACTCATAAGCCGCCATAGGCTTAAAGCAGTGGTGTAAAGTGTAAACTAAAGGGGTCAAACTCCCAACAGCTGCACTTTTCAGGTTTGGTGCACAGGGCTGAGATCGTAGTCCCCATTGATAATAATGGTGACTACGATCTGCAGCAGTAATTAGCACTCTGCCAGAGATTCCTGTGACATATCCTGCATTTTGTGCTATTAGTACATAGCAACAATTAATAAAATTAACGAAAAAAAAAAAAAAACTTTATAAATAGGCCCCTTGAATTATAACCAGAACACTATATATTGTATTTTTGTTAAGTGACCTAATTCAGCTGCCAAGTGTAAATACCAAATAATTACACAGCAACTTTGGTCATCCCTATAGCCTAATGCTCTGTCTTTTGTTTTGCATCAATTTCTGTAACAATTCCAGCAAAAGCACAAATTACAAAAAATTACAAAATAGAAACAATTAATCATTGCCACTTAGGGGTCTCTGTAGTAATAATTGCCAAACTGCCACGATAATTAAGGTTCTGTTTCGCGGCGGATATTTTCATTTTTAGCGAAAATATTCCCGCTATGAACTATGAGAAAGTCGCAGGGACAGTGGTTGCGGTAACCGATGTCTCCGCGAGTTACATCCCCGGCATTTTGTAATGGTCTTTCAGGTATGTGAAAGAATTCTCCGGGAAAAGCTCACACTACAAAAGAAAAAAAAGCTTGATAAATAGACCCCTTAATCACACATTTGTAATCTGCATCGAAAATCCTTTCAAACAGAAAAAAAAACAGCAGAGAAATATATAAACTAAAGTATATACAACATGATTTTATAGTTTAAAACATAAGAAAATTGTTCCATTTCTTACATTGCTTACCATGTTAAACAAGTAACATATACAATGAATAATTCAATTAAAAATAATATATATATTTATTTGAAAAAAATAAGCCTTTTTGTCACAATGTATTACTTAGCATAAGCAACCATCCGTAACAGAATTACCACAGATGATATGTAATAAAACGTTGCAATATACTATCTTATGTTCATTTACTGATGTGTGGAGCAGCTGTACTGGATGCACAGGAAAGCAATGTGGCAAGATTTCCATTGTTAGAAGCAGGTTTATAATAATATACTATTATGCAAACAAAGCAAAGGGCTCTGTAATTCCCAAAGCACAACAAGAACAAGCAGAGAAGGGAAACACTTTATTAATAAAAAGATCCACTCACAATATCTGTGCAGTCCATAGTACGTCAAATAAACACCCCCAGCAGCAGCAGCAGCAGCAGCAGCAGCAGCAGATCTGCGTCTCCTCCTCCTTGTGCAGTGCCTGGGATTCCTGACTGTGCCTGTCATGTGACTCTTATGCCATCAAATACAGGGAGAAGGCAGGGACAATCCTATACGTATTCACACGTCGTCCTGCAACTACTGCAGATTCAAGAGCCCTCTGAGCCAGAGAGGTTTCATGTGATATAAAATCTATGCTGTACAAACTGTATAACAGAGATATGTTCTAGCTTACAGTCTTTAGACACAATACAAAATGTAAAACTGACTGTGTGAAAACCATTTAATATTGGCTCCTAGTAAAATGGAAGTTTATAAAAGTCTTTCAGTTTTGGTTGGCATAGCGAATGTGCATTCTTGACCCCAAAATGGAGTTAGCTAGGGACCAGATTTTGGGCTCTCTGATAAGTCAGGGGACAGACAGTCAGAATCCAGGCACCGGAATCCCAACAGCATTTGGAATCCTGGCTCCAGAATTCCGACGGTAAGTATTAGGGTAGGGGCTAGACACTAGGGGGAGGGTTAGGGTTAGGCTATGGGAGGGGAGGGGGGTTAGGGTACTTAACACCAGGTGTTGGGATTCTGACTGTTGGGACGCCGCTGTCTGCATTCTGATCGACTCCATCCCGACCCATACCCAACCCCTCCTGATTCATGCATGGCCTACTGATGCTCAACTTACGTATTTTGAATGAGTTTAATTTCTATTGGCTCTTTCCCTACTTATTCATATATTCTTCTTTTTCTCAACTATCTCTGACCCAAAACATTTCACATTTACAGGTATACTGCATCCTGCCCCTCGAGCTCTCATACACTCCACAACTCTCCGCATTCTTCCAACCTTTAACTGGGCTCTGCAGTCTCACTCTCAGAACTCACTTTACATTCAACATCAGATCACTTAGTCTCCATACAGTGGAACAGTCTCAGTCTGGACCTGTCATGCACAACCCGCATGCAGCCCTTGCCTTAAATATATGCAGCCCTCTGGTTGGGGCCCCGGACAGGCCAGCCAACCTGGTGGTGTTTATTTGTTTTGGTCTTCCTCTTACCACCTGCACCTGACACTGGGAAGAGGGGCAGGAAATAATCATCAGGACGGGACTGGTCAGACATGCCTGTGACATGCTATGCATCCCTATGTGCAGAGAAGTGGCCACGGAACTCTCACTCTCTATAGTGTGATTATTATATAGTGAGATTACCACTAAGCACTTTCTCGCTCACTGTTATAGTTTTACTCCGACAGACAGACTGAGCCACAGCTTCTAGCTCAGGTAATGGTGCATACACACGGTTAGATTTTTCCTTCAGATCTGAACGATAACGATTTCAAAATCGTTCAGTCGTTCATATCTGAAGGAAAATCTGACATATCTGACATGCCTGAACGATGGACGATGAACGATGCGCGTTCCCGTTTGTCAGATAACGATATCTGACATCTGATGTGTTTGCAGTCAGACTTGGACGATTCCATTCATTTTAATGCAGTCAAAAATTGTTCAATCGTTCAAATCTTTGGTAAAATCGTTCAAATCATTCAATCGTTCATCTGACAAATTTGACCGTGTGTATGCTCCATAAGTATATATTTTTTTTAATGGATGTCAACACTTCAACATTATTAAAGTTATGATACATTGCATTATGGAATAATCCAAAATTTGCAGACAATGAATTTAGCAATACTTTTTTGTTTAAAACAAAAGAAAAGGATTTACAGAGTTATGTATTTGCCTTTTAACAACAAATGTTTGGTTTCTGTTGCATTTTAGAGAATTTTGAATAACTTATTTTCATTCCCATAGTTAAAGCCATCCTGCCTTGCAGCAATCCTGCCATTGTACACTCATGTTTCAATAGGAACCTTTTAACAATGCTACAATGCCTTTTCCTCAGGTACAATTGTAGGCATATTACATGTTTAAGTAAGTAAAAGTTTTTCTGCTGCCCCTTTTATGAGCTTGATCTCCCGGCCCCCGGTCTGGAAAAGGTTGTGCACCTCTGGTGAGGACTAATGGATCTCCTACGTACACCAGATGCACTCCCATGGGACCCAAAGCAGGCTCCTTTAAAAACCCTTATAGCTGCCACGTCCTAAGATGGTCTCTTCACATATTTTGGTTGTATACATGTTGGCAACATCCCAAGGGTTGTTACATATATAAAAACCAGATGACTGAATAACTTCAAAAGAATGAAACATATGATCAGGAAGATACTTCCCTGCACACAGCAGACTTCAAGTATTTAATCCTATTGAAAGACACTGGAGCCAGTCTCTCCTCAGCCTGATATGGACTAATAACAAAACTCAGCGGCACAGTAAGTGTTTTGTAAGGGAATACATACGGGAGACCGGCAGTCGGGATGCAGATGCTATCCGGACAGGGGCTCGCCAAGTATCCTAACCCTCCCCCTTTCATCCCCTAACCCTCACTTGCTGCATCCTAACCCCCGCCCCCCGCAGCCTAACCCTCTCCGGTAGTGCCTAACCCTTACTCCCCCTCATCCCTCCGGTGATGCCTAAACCTATCCCCCTCTGCGACCTAAACCTAACCCGCCCCGCTATACTGTCGTTTGGGTTGCCGGTTGTCTGGATTCCGGTGTCGGTAACTCAAGTGATGTCGGAATTCCGGCGGTGCGATTCTGGGCGCGGGGCAGGATTCCAATGCCGGGATTTTGCACAGCCAGCATCTTAACTGTATCCCTTTTGTAAGGTATACTACCACACATATAATACAATATACCAGCTATCTCAGGATAGGACCCCTTCATGCTTCCATCTGCCCACTAATAAACTTTGCCTGGTATAGAAGTCTTGTACATCTCTAACCCTCCCTCTTTTTCAGATCTCCTGCCTCAAATTATTTCAACATATCCTAGTTATGGAGAAGGGAAATGTAATATTGCTAAGGATGACTCTTCAATCTCTACAGTATATATTACCTGTTCCTAGTGAATTAATAGGCTTCATTCTCAGGATAGTTAATTGAGGCACTTTATGGTTGCCACATGTACCAAATATTTAGTTTGTAACATTTAATATTTTTCAAAGCAATGAATCAATATGTGTCTTTATTATAGGAGTAAAGCTGGGTACACATTAGACGATGTGTACCCAGCGATGAGGCGGGCCGATATATCGGTCACCCGTTACACATTAGACGATCCAGTGCCCAACCGCCCGATATGTCAGCACCAGCCGCATCCTGCCACATGGGGTCATCAGTCCCATTGAGCTGCATGTAGGGCCGGACCTGACGATGCGGGTGACCACCAAACGGGAGCACACATGGCCTCACATGTTTAGGCGAATTTGACAATATAAATCAGACTGATCCGTCGGATCAGCCGCAATATCGTACCCAGCTTAACTATCTGCATTACCATCACCTTCTCTGTGTAAAGCTGGGTACACACTACAAGATTGTGGCCAACGGCACGACCGGCGGAAAGATATGTTCGTTGGCCGTACACACTAAACGACATATTGTGCGACTGCATGCTATATCGTTCAGTGGCCACATCCAGGAGCATGGCGTCATTCAAGATATCTTCTGATCAGCCTGCTCTGCAGACAGATCAGAAGATGCGATTAACGACCTGCGGGAGAGCGCAAAAGTCAGTACACACACTAGACGTTGGGCCCAACCCGCCATGTCGGACGGCATACCGTCTAGGGTGTACCCAGCTTAAGTCCATCACTCCTGGGCTACATTTTCATAAGCATTTATGTGTCGCACCATCAGGATGTGTTATTGATATGCCGGAATGTCTCTACCATCGTAATGAAATCTATTGTTAGGCCTGGATGAAAGCCGGAGCACAGGAATAAGGTGTTGTCTCTCACAGGAGTGATAGGAGAGGTTTGCTCTCAGATTCTGCATTAGAAACTAGAGAATATGGCTGATGGCTGTGGAGTACCCAAGAGTTTTCTTTTGCATCAATTGTCATAGACGTTCCTTTATCTCTTTAGTCTAAGCAATTGCAATACCACGACGGAAATGTCTATAAATAAACCACTGTTGAAAAAAGGTGTGTTCTGGTATGATCAATTTAATCCATGCATGCTTCCATAAGGAAGAAAAAAGATATTCTAAATATAATACAAATCAGCCTGAAGTTAATCAGACAAATCCAAGAGATAACAATGATATAAATGATTTCCATTGCTTTCTATGTACAGAAATACATTGATGCAAGATCTGCCCTCTATTCAACTTCAGTCTGGGAAACATTCAATGACGGTGCTCAGTTTAACACAGGACACAACTGTAATCATCTAGTTTTGATATAAGTAACAGTAGTGGGATCATGCCGTACACTTCAAAATCTCTATCACAGCTTTATGTAACAGGACAGTAATTGCCGTATAGCCCAAGCTGGTGCGAATGCCTTGCTTGTGCAAGCACGTAAGCATACAGCACCTATGTGAGCACAGCTTTCTATGCTGCAGTGATCTGGGCTTCTCACTGCAGTACTGAAGCAGGCGGTTTTGCAGCTCCACACTCTGCCATCTGCTGAGGAATCAGCCCCTCCATCCTTTTCCTACAGTAAATGCTATTTAGGTAAACAGCAAATGGACAATATCACCTTAGCTGGCCACAAATGCCTTTTTTTTTCCCTCTCGTTTCCGAATGACTGTGTTTCTGAGCAAACAGGACAAAAATCAAATAATTTTTATTATGACCCAATAAGAAGTCAAAACAAAAAAAGTGTGATTGCTTCAATTGCATTCTGATTGTACACAGAAAGACATTTTTATTTGCACGACATTTGTGGATACATAGTCGAGATGCAGTATGTTGACTATATGTCAACATGTACAGCATGTCGGCAGTGTATGCCGACATCCATCATGTCAACATGTATGATGTCGACTTAGAACAAGCTGACATGTTCACAAAGTCGACAGGACATATGACGACTTACAGATGAATGTCAACGAATGCATATCAACATTTGTTGTATTGTTAGGTTTCAATCACTCAATTATAATACACACATATCAATCGACTTTAATCCAATCACTATGGTTTATACAGTTTGCTAAAAGTAAATGGATTTGATTGACTTGGCAACCTCCATTAGAAAGATTGTAACCCACCCCACACACGATTCCAAGACAACAACAAAAATACATAGATTTAATCTGCTGAATGTTAATGGTGGGGAGGGAAAGGACTTTACTGGATGTTAATGGTGGGGAGGGAAAGGGCTTTGCTGGATGATAATGGTGGGGAGGGAAAGGGCTTTACTGGATGATAATGGGGAGGGAAAGGGCTGTGCTGGATGATAATGGTGGGGAGAGAAAGGACTTTACTGGATGATAATGGTGGGGAGGGAAAGGGCTTTGCTGGATAATAATGGTGGGGAGGGAAAGGGCTTTGCTGGATAATAATGGTGGGGAGGGAAAGGGCTGTGCTGGATGATAATGGTGGGGAGGGAAAGGACTTTACTGGATGATAATGGTGGGGAGGGAAAGGACTTTACTGGATGATAATGGTGGGGAGGCAAAGGACTTTACTGGATGATAATGGTGGGGAGGCAAAGGGCTTTGCTGGATGATAATGGTGGGGAGGGAAAGGTCTTTGCTGGATAATAATGGTGGGGAGGGAAAGGTCTTTGCTGGATAATAATGGTGGGGAGGGAAAGGGTTGTGCTGGATGATAATGGTGGGGATGGAAAGGACTTTACTGGATGATAATGGTGGGGAGGGAAAGGACTTTGCTGGATGATAATGGTGGGGAGGGAAAGGGCTTTGCTGGATGATAATGGTGGGGAGGGAAAGGGCTTTTCTGGATGATAATGGTGGGGAGGGAAAGGACTTTGCTGGATGATAATGGTGGGGAAGGAAAGGGCTGTGCTGGATGATAATGGTGGGGAGGGAAAGGACTTTGCTGGATGATAATGGTGGGGAGGGAAAGGACTTTACTGGATGATAATGGTGGGGAGGGAAAGGACTTTACTGGATGATAATGGTGGGGAGGGAAAGGGCTGTGCTGGATGATAATGGTGGGGAGGGAAAGGGCTGTGCTGGATGATAATGGTGGGGAGGGAAAGGGCTGTGCTGGATGATAATGGTGGGGAGGGAAAGTGCTGTGCTGGATGATAATGGTGGGGAGGGAAAGTGCTGTGCTGGATGATAATGGTGGGGAGGGAAAGTGCTGTGCTGGATGATAATGGTGGGGAGGGAAAGGGCTGTGCTGGATGATAATGGTGGGGAGGGAAAGGGCTTTGCTGGATGATAATGGTGGGGAGGGAAAGGACTTTGCTGGATGATAATGGTGGGGAGGGAAAGGGCTGTGCTGGATGATAATGGTGGGGAGGGAAAGGGCTGTGCTGGATGATAATGGTGGGGAGGGAAATGGCTGTGCTGGATGATAATGGTGGGGAGGGAAAGGACTTTGCTGGATGATAATGGTGGGGAGGGAAAGGGCTGTGCTGGATGATAATGGTGGGGAGGGAAAGGACTTTGCTGGATGATAATGGTGGGGAGGGAAAGGACTTTGCTGGATGATAATGGTGGGGAGGGAAAGTGCTGTGCTGGATGATAATGGTGGGGAGGGAAATGGCTGTGCTGGATGATAATGGTGGGGAGGGAAATGGCTGTGCTGGATGATAATGGTGGGGATGGAAAGTGCTGTGCTGGATGATAATGGTGGGGAGGGAAAGGGCTGTGCTGGATGATAATGGTGGGGAGGGAAAGTGCTGTGCTGGATGATAATGGTGGGGAGGGAAAGTGCTGTGCTGGATGATAATGGTGGGGAGGGAAAGGGCTGTGCTGGATGATAATGGTGGGGAGGGAAATGGCTGTGCTGGATGATAATGGTGGGGAGGGAAAGGACTTTGCTGGATGATAATGGTGGGGAGGGAAAGGGCTGTGCTGGATGATAATGGTGGGGAGGGAAAGGGCTTTGCTGGATGATAATGGTGGGGAGGGAAAGGACTTTGCTGGATGATAATGGTGGGGAGGGAAATGACTTTGCTGGATGATAATGGTGGGGAGGGAAAGGGCTTTTTAAATAAAAACAGGTGCAACAGGTGATTCTGGGTGGCTACCATGCATGGAACGGATCCCTCTGGTGGTAGGGTCATGGGCGTGTGGGCAGACTTCAGCGCTCGTTTTGCAGCTAGATGGAGTTGGGACGCCCGTTTCAGACAATATTTTGCATCCAACATGGGGTCGGTGTAGGTCTGGATACAGATGACGACTGTGAACTTCTGCATGTATATGGATGGGTATTCGGCATAAATGGACGGATACTCTCATTAGTGTAAGCTAGTAAGCAGGCTGCCACAGCCATATAGAAGAAATCAATCATCCCCAATAGGTTTATTCTAATAACTAGAGATTAGCGGTTCGGTTCTGGCTCAGATCTTCACTCTAGGTTTGATTCTCAGGCGTTTTGCCTTGTTCTGAGAAACGAACTTGGCGGCAAGATCGGAGCCAAAACTGAAGCGCTCATCTCTACGAATGACATACTAGAGAGGAACAACATACTATAAAAATCAAATAAAACAGTACATTATACCCATATACAGTACTATAACAATATATTGCAATGTATGGCTTCCATAAAAATTAACTGTAGCATTTATATATAAATTGCACCACTGAAGGTGACAATGGATTGCTGAAACGTCACCGTTAATGTGTGTTTTGCCATTCGACACGTGGTGAACATGGGCTGAAAACTTAGGGGGAGATTAATCTGTTTTTTAGGCAAGCTACTTAATGGGCGCCCAATGTAGCAAATCAATTGTTCTGGATGGCCATTAATTATCGTACTTGTCGCACACAATTAGAAAAGGGTTTAGCCACATAAAATTACTAAACCAGTGTGAAGTCCTTGTTAACAGCTGTTTGGGCGCCCAAACCACGGACCTATCGCACATTTCTAGTCACCACCTCAGGAGGTTGCAAGCAGATATGCCGGCGGCTAATACGTCCGAATAGACCATCAATTGAATTACTCTGTCGGGCGCCCATTAGTCAGAGCCCCCCCAAGAGTGGTAATATCATATAAAAGGGCAAAGAGTAAAATAAACATTTATTTTTCCTATATTACGCTGGCAACATAATAACACAACAGCTGTGTTAAGGCTCCTATACACTGTGCGATATAGCAACCGACCCGACGGATTGGTACGATATCGCTGCTATATCGTACCGTGTGTGGGCATGATATCGGCCAGTGCACGCTCCCGTGGGATCGTACATCGCACCTCCAGATCTTACTGCATGTTCACATGATCTAGGGATGCGATGTACGATCCCATGCAGCGCTATGTGGGTGGGGGAGTCGGTTGCCGGCATATCTGGCGGTCAGGCAGCGGATCGCTCCGTGTGTGGGGACTGCCTGATATGTCGGCCACCAGATCGCAAGTCGCATTGCATGGTGCATATCGCACAGTGTATGGGGGCCGTTACTGCTCATGTAGCTTCAGATCTAACAGAGACTTTACAGTATGTTCATACAACTTTTACTGCTTCAAAATGGCAATTGTTCATTTTTATTTTAGTTTTCGATCAAAGTATATGTATGCATTATCCTTTCTGCATGAAACAGCTCATTAAGAAAGGGTCATCATGAGGACACTGATGAGTAAGTCAGTAGTATATCATGAGACCTATCCCTAGTCACACATAAAAAGAGAACATTTCTTGTCTGAGTGTAGTCAGCCTGATCAGAGTCTTTTCAGGCAAGACACTTCTTCCAGAGATTTATGTTAATTATATAAATATGCATTTATGCTCAGAAGTCCCATCAACATATACAACAACAAACTTTAAAAGTGGACTTTTCACCCATTAAACCATGCATGAAGTTAATGTACATTGTTCTGGGTCAACCTGTTTTGTCTTTACAGCTCCATTACACACCTGAAGCTCAGTCTTTGGAATAGTGTCCTTCTGCAGATCAAACGAAACAATCAGCCTTGGCCCAGTGTATCAATCCATGGAGCATCTGCAAGTCTGTCACATGCAATGCTGGATTAAATAGGAGTTCATGCCTCTGAACATGGCAACCTGCTGCTGAGTGATACAGGAAGCATCTGGCGAGATTTAGCCAAGTGCGAACTCTATTTAAGGATATTATTAGTCAGCGCCCTTTATACACAACCCTAATTATATATTTATGGTAAAAAGCAGCTTTAACTTCCTGTCCAGTATTAAATTAAGAATACAATGAGGACTTATCCATATTATGCTAGCCCTGTAATCGTTACTTTGTCAAATATATGGCTAGCTGTTAAGAAATCCGTTTAAGTGCCAGCCACGATGCTGCTTTCCAGCTTAGCGCGGCGGTAACATAGCGGCCAGCACTTTAGTCGGAGAATGTTGGTTAGCGCAACTAAACACTCAGCATTCACCGACTTAAAGTGGTTTTAGTCTGACTTAACATCGTGGTCAATTGAATAGCTCCAAGGACTCCTTCCCGGGGCTATTCGACATTGCGTTGAATTTAATCGCCCCCCAGTGAATCAGCACACCCCTCTGAGTAGTCCTGATTTTGGCAGGACTAAAGGCACTGAACAGTTACATTAATTGGAAAGTGGTACTAAGGGGTCTATTTACTAAGCAGTGTTATGAGACAGAGTGAAAAGTGATAAGGTACCAGCCAATCAGCTCCCAACTGTCATTTTTCAAACACAGCCTGTGAGGCAGTTGGGAGCTGATTGGCTGGCACCTTATCACTTTTCACTCTGTCTCCTAACACTGCTTAGTAAATAGACCCCTAAGTTTCAAACATATCCTGCGTTATTACTGCAGGAAACAAATTGTTTATTTTATACTAATCTATCCATATTGGCTCTTAAATCTGTGATGCGAGGTGGAATATAATCAGGTGATATACATGAGTGCTGATGTATGATGGTAGTGTGCAGGGAAGGGGAAATAAATGGCATCAGCATTTTGCAGTGCATTGTTGGTAATGCAGAAGAGTTATGTTTTATGTAACAAATACCAGTACTTTAGCATGGTTTCCTACCTGGTTATAAAGCTTTATAGTTTCTGAGCAATGAGTATAGTACATGAGCTGCATCTCCCATAAATATCTCTGCTTTGGATATAAATGCTGGACTATAGTGCAGGCTATAGTCCTATGCAGGCTTATCCACACTGTATTCATCTCAATAACCTACACACGTCAATTTAACACATGTATTCAATAATTTTTACTTTACACACCACTACAAAGCCATCCAACAATGCACAGACAGGTAGAATGTAAGCTCTCAGGACCAGGATCCTCTTCCTTTATATGCTTTTCCTTCCCTTACTTCTACCACCATATCCTGCCCACTGCCTACAATGGCACCCGACCTTTGGGTTCTGCCACCCTGATGCCTGTTTTATGACTGCTGATGCAGCAATGTTTATAAACTACGTCCATATTCTGCAATGTTCTGCATTATATGTCACTTTCGTTCCTGTTTGTTTTTGTTTTTTCGTTCATACAGTTTCTGTTTTAGTACTTTGTAAGGCGCTGTGGACTACTTGTGATAATAATGCAACAAGCACACGTAAGTCATTCTCTTTTTACTTAAAAGGAAATTCAGACAAAAAGTAGTGTTTTACAAACCACACTTCCAAACACTTTGTGCCAACCTGGAAAACTTACCTATATATGGCACACCACCCTAATGCTGCCCATCCACTAGGCGATTTTACCTAGCGATGGAGCGATAACGATGGTCGTTATCGCTCCATCGCTTGGTAATCGCCCGCAAATTGGGCAGTAAAAGGGTAAAAACGACTAGCGATGCACGCGCTGGTCGTTTTTAACATCAATCATCGCCCAAACATGACGGTCAACCAGACGACCGCCGTCACGTTGCCATGCTCAGGGCTAATTGATCTGCATACACTGCACGTCTGAACGTTCAGTGTATGCAGTTCACCCCGAGGGAAACAACGGCATCGTAATCGTGCCGTTGTCCCCCGCATCGTTAAATGGATGGGCAGCATAACCGTCCCGCATTACAACACAAAAATATCTGCTTTAAATGCGAAGTGATTAGACAGTAAAATTAAAGGTTTTTTTCCCAAACAAACCTTTTGCAACTTTTCTCGTTCACAGAAAGGGTTATAACCTGACTTCCTGCACTATATACTGCCATTTCTAGAGTAAATAGAAAGTTTATATCAGCTTCAGGGATGAAAGCAAAAGCAGTTTATTTTTTTATATTTGGGGAGGGGGGCTTTGCACAGATTTTGCAATTTAACAGCTTTTTAATGCATCTGCGAGTTCTTGATCTGGGAAGTTGTCGTGCAGATTGCAAACTAAAAAAACTCACTACTATTTGAATCCACCCCCAATAATAAAATGTTTGGAGACATGGCGGGATGGAAGACACCCTTCGATGGCTTGTGAAGTCAACTGCAACAGCAGAATCATGGTTTCAATGGGTCTCTAATCAAGTGTAGAAATTGAAGCCAACATATGACGAGCTTGCTTGTAAGTAAGTTTAGCTGTTTCAGCATTTCTCCCAGCACCATACATAGCACACACGCGGACACACTCATTCCAGTAGCGAAAGACCTGGAACATATGGCACATTTCCAAGAACACAATAACTGGGAGCGTGGCCCAAACTGTTTTTACAGACAAGACAAACAAGTTAAAAAGCAAAAACACATTATAACCCTAAGGACATTCATTAGAGTACTTTTGACTGTTAAAAACAGATCTGCCACAGTCTTTGTTTTATGATTAACCTCTGCTAGAGAACATAAAAAAAAAAAAAAGCACGAGGAAAAACGGAATGGTAAAATGATTACAAATACCCCTTTTCCACCCAAAACCCTGGACTCTGGTTATTGCCGGGTCCAACAGTACACAACGGTATGTGGTCTGGAAGCCGGCGGTCGAAATGCTGACCGCCGGCTTCCTGACAGCATAATCCCGGCAAGGGATTTAACACAGGCGTCGAAATCCTGATTCCTTCCCGATCGTCCACGATGGGTAAGTAGAACACTTAGCCCGGGGATGGGGAGGGGTTAGGTTTAGGCACCCCCTCCCCAGGGGAGGTTAGGGTTAGTCTAGGGAAAGGGGATTGCTTTGCTTTGGTTGATCTGTTTCAGGGCACCGCAATAGAACACATTTTTCTTTTATAACACATTTTAACCCTTCACTGTTTATTATACATGTACTTCACTTTTTTATTTTCATTCTTTACATGCAGCTGTGGCTGCTCCTAACTATGTCTTTTACACTGCACTTTTCTTACTATGGCGGTGTCCTGGGGCGGCTTAGCTGGGCCAGGTTGGGGGGGGGTCCTGCGCTCTGGATTTGAAACCTAGTATGTTAGGGACCTACCCTAAAGAGGTTACCTGGATATGGTGGGTAGGCCCATAACCTTGGCCATGATTATGCTAAAAACCTCTATTCATTGCAAAATTTTATTGCATTTATATATTATCAGTAATTTGGAGTTGTGCACCTGAGATTTGTCTGTTTCTGTTCCTGCAATTAGTCTCATCAGGTAGCACCTCCCATCATATATATACATACATACATACATACATACATATATATGTATGTATTTTTTGGTGTGTGCAGTCCAGGGATCTTTCCCATATACCCCTAAAAGAGGGTTAGGTGGGGGGTAAGGGTTAGGAATAGTTAAAATATTCACCCTGTCGGGATCTTCACTCTTCTGTCTTCCGGCGTCAGAATTACATCCGCCGGGCTTAGGACTGGCAGCATATCATACCGATTTCGTACACAACAGACCCGGGCCTTCCGGCGTTACAGCAGACGCTTGGAGATGATGTAATCTCCAAGCACTACTGAAGCCAGCCAATCCAGTCATTTGAGGCGTGACCCAGGTCAAGCCGTTTACACTGCTCCAGTGGTTCCCAAACATTTATGAATCACGGCGCCCTAGAGTATCAGCATTGTTTTCACGGCACCCCTAAGTTTAAGATTGTTATTGAGAAATTCAGAAAAAAATTAAGTGTATTAAATTGTGCTTAACTGTCATTCTTAGGTTCAATTATGTGGTGGTGGACAGGTTTGAGCTTCTGTTTGCCCTCATATCTACATTACATGTATGTCCTATTCCAAGTCAGATGGAACTTGGCCGGTTCCTGGCATTTAGCGCAACACTATTACCATACCATACTCAAGAAGTTTCTGATGTCACTTGGTTAAGTTGGTACACACTTGCACAATCATAGCTTCGATGAGATTTTTCTTTCGATTATACTTCCCGTTCAAAGTGCCGAATCATGCGTACATACTTTTACAATCTAACTTGTGATCTAGGAAACCCATCTGTCTAAGATATCTGCTGAAAAGACACAGAGGCGGCGCTGCTGCTGGAGGAGTAACAGTCAGCAGTACGTACACACTTTTTGTGCGAAATTGTACCATCGCATTGGTTGAAATTTAAACTGCACATAAATCCTGATCTTTCCATGTGACCTGTTTTCTTCCTAGATATCCTAATGATGCATACACAGTCAGATTTTTCTTCAGATCTGAACGATAACGATTTATAAATTCCATCGTTCATATCTGAAGGAAAATCTGACATATCTGAACGATGAGCGTTCCCGATGGTCATATAATGATATCTGACATCTGATGTGTTTGCAGTTATCTCTGGATAATTTCAGTCACTTTAATGCAGTAAAAAATCGTTCACAGTTCAAATCGTTGGTCAAATCGTTCATCTGACCGTGTGTATGCACCATTAGAGTACACACACTATAGATATCACATGAACGGGTTGGAAATCAAAAGAAAGGTGTGTACTCAGCTGTACTCAGTGTCTGAGCATACTGTAGATTAGTCTGCAGTAACAGCACAATAAAATAGGACTAAATGCAAAGAAGCAGTTTCTGCGCTTGCATTCGAAAACCTCTGCGACAGATCCGTAGCGGTGTACAAGACACCCGATGTCACTGCATTCCTGTTAATTAGAAAATCTTACATAAATAATTATTTCAATCGCTGCCTGATATTTCTGTGATTTGTATAAAAGCACTCTACACCTACAGGCTTGTGTATTTATATAATCACATTATTCCTCAGTGATTTCACATATCCTCATATACAAAGTTAAACAAATCTTGTCCTAATAGCTGTAGTCTCCATCATTGTTACAAGATATGGAAGAACATTTCTTGAGGTGCCAAAACATGAATTGAACAAAGTCTAAGATGGGTAGACACTAGACCAGAGGTTCCCAAACGCAGTCCTCAAGGTTCAATTTGATTTAACCACCCGTACTCAACCATGGATATCTCCAAAACCATAAACTGTTGGGGAGCCTCGAGGATCACGTTTGGGAATCTCTGCATTAGACAACATGTGAACCGATCCTGCGGATCGGAGCGACATATCAGGTACATCGCCTAGTGTGTACCCATGATATGCGCGCTCCCACGGGTCGCTAGCGACACTGCCCGTTGGCCCATGCCAAGTCCCTCTCCTCCCTGTCAGACCCGGCATCGGCAAGTGTGCATGCATTTGCCGCATGCCAGGTCCTGTCACCGGTGATGTCGTGCTGGGTTCACATCATGCAGTGCGTACCCAGCATAGACCTTAGCCAAATTACGTACCCGAGACTGTCTACTGCTAAGATTTTCAGATTTATCGGGATATGGTCATTGGGCTTGATTCAGCAGTGCACGGCTATCGGGAATCTGCGCGTGCGCAGGACCATTCCCTCGAGTGTGCAGAATGGATCCTGCTTAATCCCCCCCAAGCCCTTGAATGCCTCTGCTTAACTAACAGGCAGAGGCATTTAAGTGGCTGTGCGGTGGCGGCCGACCCAGAGATTGCCTGAACGTACAGAGTCTCTGAGCTCGCAAGCTGGCCAGGGGTTCCGGGCCGTCCACAATCACAACCATCGACCACTGATGGTCGTGATGGTGATCCCAGCCTGCGACCTCCGTCGCAGTGCTGGGATCGCATATGCGGCAGGGGGTGTCATACACCTCCTGCTGCATTAGCATTATTGCAAGTATCACAATTACCAAGCTGCCTGCGTGCACTACACACTACAGTATATGCCTGCGTGCAGCTTTGCAACTGTGATCCTTGCTCAATCAGGCCCATTATCACATTTGTGTTGAATAGCATGAAGAACTCCTTCAGTAATACATAGAACATTACAATACAAAAATACAATACAGAAGATATGAATAGAGAAATAGTAAAAACATACTGGACATTGGAGTTTTCTCCACTTATCTTTAACAAATCTCTCTGTGGGAAATAACTGAAAATATTTGAAAGCACACTATCATGCCTATTACTGTAAATGAATGGCTATTATCCAGAATAATTTTTCTACATGTGGGAATATGGATTTCTATTAAGAGTGGTTTTCCCACGAGAGACAATAAGTCACAAAATAGCAAGACAACGGCCAAAAGTAGGACTTTCACTTTAAAGTTATGGTCTAGGGATCGAGCGGCTTTAATGCATACCTTAAGTTGTCGTCACTGAAGGAAGACAAAAAGGTAGCCTACACCACAAACAGAGAGGACATTAAGCAAGTTTTATAATAATACACAATATTTTATGCCTGTAATTTTCTCCAGAACCTGGCAAATCTCTAGGTCTGCTATTTCAAATATTAAACAATCAGCAGACATACAGCCCAGAAAAACATCTGCTAAAACAAGAATAAAGACAGAAGGAATCAAAAAGATTAGGAGTTATTGTGCATACACAAGGGCCCACTCATCTTACACCAGATCAACTTTTTGCTGCCTGGGTGTTTCTTCACTTAAAGTTAAAAACATACTGTACTTGCCTTGGTGGCCTGCTCAAAGCACACTCCTGTGCTCTATGACTCATCCTGCATCTGCAAATGGCCTTACTCTATAAGCTACAACATTGACAAAGTTATTATATGAGGCGACCTCAGTGCAGTGACGTCAATAGCTAGGGAGGCACACATGGAGATAGGTCTGAGCGCTGGGAGCCTGTCTCACCCCCGTACTCACTGTAACTCTCCCCTCACTACACTAAGCTTCAGTGTCTATTGATTCTCCTACCTTCATCACTGTGTCTTCTCTTGCTACTCCTGACTGAGCACTCTCTAAACACTGCAGTGCACTTCCTGGTCACATGGCACATCCAAGGTGTCCATCAGTGCTCAAGGCACGCCCCCATACTTAGAGGCATGCCTCTATTAGCTCTTTTCCTGTGCAGCTTACAGCCCGTGGTGTGGCCCGGCACCCAGCTCTGCAAGAAGTGTCTGACTATACAGAAGCGAGGCTGAGCTGTTGCTGCCTCATCTCTTGTCTTTTTGCAGTCCCAGGGAGCTCCACAAAGCTGGTGAGCGTTAACTATAAAAAAAATTTACAATAAGCAAAAATGTTTATAAATTCTAAATATCTTCTTTGTATTACGCTATTCATTTTTCTATTAAATCTCAGGATTATGACAGGAGAGGCTCTGCCTCCCCTGCCTGCACATCCCTGCTTATGTGTGCAGAAACATAGCACGGAATTTCAGTGAAGACTTAACTATAGCCAGTGCTAGTAAACTTAAATAGAAGTTAATATGAAACCACTTAAAATAGCAATTTGTTATGAGTTATATGGGGAATCACTCATTGGGAGTTTATGGACAAAAGTAAAGGCCAACATAATCACATGTTGTAAACACTGCACTATATACAACAATGTAGGTCACATTGAAGCATTATTATACGCTCGCTTACTGCTTGTGTATTCCTGAAGTTAGAGTTTATAGGCCGCTTTTTTGCAAATAACATCCACATTTCGGTAGAGATATTACTAGCTGACACAAAAAAAGTGTTCAGTACTCAGAAACATATCTAGCTTTCTCGGACAGACTGAAGAGTACAGTACACAGAATGATATTAAAGTGGACAGTACAAATATACATACTGTAGCTAGCTTCCTCAAAACGGAGACTGAAGTGTTCAGTACAGAGACATAATTAGCTGCCTGACAGTATACAGAGACATATCTAGCTTTCTCGGACAGACTGAAGAGTACAGTACACAGAATGACACAGAATGATACTGAAGTGGACAGTACAAATATACATACTGTAGCTAGCTTCCTCAAACGGAGACTGAAGTATTCAGTACAGAGAGACATAATCAGCTGCCTGACAGTATACAGAGACATATCTAGCTTGATAATACTGAAATCTCAGTACAAAGAAATAGATAGCTTTCTCAAACAGACTGAAGTGTACAGTACACAGCTAAATAGCTAGCTACCTTAGATAGAAACTTCCTCAGTACAGTACACAGATACATAGCTAGTTTCCTCACAGGGAGACTGAAGTGTTCAGTACACAAGAGACAAATTAGCTGCCAGAGATTGAAGTGTACAGTACAGACATATCTAGCTTCCTCAGACTGAGGCTAAAATGTCAGTACAGAGAAATATCTAGCTTTCTCAGAAAACCTGAAGTGTACCATATACAGAGACAAATCAAGGTTTCTCAGACAGCCTGAAGTGTACCGTACACAAACTGCTAGCTTCTTCAGACAGACTCTCAGAACAGTACACAGAGACAACTAGCTGACAGACTGAACTGACATCCTCAGATGTAATTTGAAGTATACAGTACAAATGGGGCAATTCAATTAAATACGATGTTGAAGAGCACCGGGAATGAGTTCCAAGAGCTATTCAATTAATTGGCTGCAATGTTAACACGCGACTAGAGGATTTCTGCACGCACCCTCCTAAGATGCAAGCAGAAATCCGAATAAACTAATGTCACAACGTTATTTGCGGGCTTAGTTCGTGCACTAACAGCATCACAGACAGCACTTAAGTTGGAGAATGCTGTTTACCGCAACTAAACTGACATAAATGCTGGGCTAGCTTCCTCAGACTGCTATGTAAGTGTACAGTACACAGAGATAAATAACCCACCTCAGTCAGCTAGTTATAAATCTTTGTACAGTACTGAGGAAGTCTCTGAACATGCTAAAGTGTACAGTACTAACAGATGGCATGCGGTTAAGATCCAGACAACAGGGATGCCATCTGCCGGAACCCCGATCGCCGAGAGAACCCCGGCAATGGAATCCCGACATAGATCTTGGCAGATGGCATCCCGTTCGTAAGGAGACCGCGGAAAGGTGAATATCAGCCGTGGGGGGGGTGGATGGTTAGGTTTAGGCGCCCCGGGAGGACTTCGGGTTAGGCTGCAGGAGGGGGGAGGTTAAGGTTAGGCTCTAGACAGGCAGGAAGTTAGGTTCAGGCACCACCGGGAGGAGATTAGGGTTAGGCACTAAATGGGGAGCGTTAAGTTTAGGCACTTACTGGGAGGGTTAGGACGCAGGATAGGGAAGGTTAGTATGAGGGTGCAGGAAAGGAGGGTTAGGGGGTAAATAGAACAGGTGAACATTACTCACCGTTCCCGTCAGGATGCCGCTGTCAGTGTACTGACAGCCGGCATCCCGTCCGTCTGTATTTAATACCGATTCCCTCACAGACATATCAAGCTTTCTCAGACAGACTGAAGCATACAGCACACAAATACATATCTAGCTTCCTCAGACTGGGACTTCATTAGTACAATACACGGAGACATATATAGCTTGATCAGACAGACAGAACAGTAGAGAGAAATATCTACCATTGTCAGGCAGACTATGTGTACAGTACACAGATAAATACCTAGCTTTCTCAGACTGAGGGGTAAATGCAATAGGGTTTGAGTTTCTAACATTTTTTAGTTTTTTGCAAGACAAATGTAAGTTTGAATTCGACCAATGTAATAGACTACGAGAACATGCAAACTCGCACTAAACTCACATGAACCCTTCTTGCGCCGGACAAACACACAGTCCAGATGCTTTCCGTGTTAAACATACAACTCTCCATATAGAATAGGTTGCGAGCCGTAAAGTCGCACAGAACTAGCAGAAACAAGCTCACAAAACAATAGGATGATTTCAGGATGGCGAATTTAAAGTGAGCGTTTAGTGTAAATCAGCATCTGAGGCCTAGTACCACACAAGATGGCAATTTACACTAATAAAACCCCTGTATAAAAAAGCACACCTACCCCCATTTCCCCTGTGTGGGTGTAGTAATGGCAAATTTGCTGAACTCCTATGAGTTGTACAGGTCTGTCCTCCTCACTATTAAGGTGCAGTGCAGGAAGGGGGCGCAGGCGCATCACCAGATACAGCGCCCCATTTGGATACGTACCAGACGAACTATGGATTCTAATAATTTGAAAATTTGTTGACATTATAGAGGAAACTTACATCTACCCATGTGAGGAGCTGATATATATATATATATATATATATATATATATAAAATCTTTTATCATATGCATATGGTAAGTGTAGCTAAATTGATCTTTTACCCAACAAAATGAAATTATTATTTTTTTATAGAATTAAAAAACACCCCCAAAACAAAATCTTACCCTGTACCCATTATCACAATTGAAACAATCTGTTACTTTGCTTTACAAAAAAATATGAGATATGGTAAGAACTTACCCTTGTTATCTCTATTTCTACGAAGTCCATAGGGTTCCACAGGATACCTTGCGGTATAGGCGATGGCGGCAGACATCCAGGCACCACAGAGTTAAAAACTTCTCTATCCTCCCAGGATGCACTGGGGTCCCTCTCCTATACCCCGCCCCTGAGCCTCAGGCACTCAGTTGCGTCATAAGCCATAGGCCAAAGGAGGATAAAGAGAGAGAGAAGAAAGTCTGAAACACACAAGAATCACATTCTCACCAGAGGGAGACGGAAAAACCGGTGACCAGAATCACAGCCCATCTGCAGTACAGGTGCGACAGGGCGGGAGTCCTGTGGAACCCTATGGACTTCGTAGAAATAGAGATAACAAGGGTAAGTTCTTACCATATCTCATATTTTCTACTTCAGGGTCCATAGGGTATCCACAGGATACCTTGGGGATGTCCCAAAGCAGTATCCTTCAAGGGTGGGGACGCTCCTGTGCTGAGAGGAGAATCCGTCGCCCGAAGGAAGCATCCTGAGAGGTGTAGGTATCAAAAGTATAATACCGTACGAAAGTATGGACAGATGACCACGTGGCCGCCTTGCAAAGCTGAACAGCTGAGGCGTCACATCGAGCTGCCCACGAAGGACCCACAGACCTAGTGGAATGAGCCTTAACAGACGATGGAACAGGAAGGCCCTCGTGAGCAAAAGCTTCAGAGATAGCCAGTCGAATCCATCCTGCCAATGTTTCTTTAGTGGCAGGCCAACCTCTTTTGTGGAAGCCATAAAGGACAAACAAAAAGTCTGACTTCTAATAGACAGAAGTGCGGTCCACATAGATTTTCAAGGCCCGCACCACATCCAAGGTGGCCTCACCAACGGAAAGGTCCGGTGAAGTAAACGATGGTACAATAATTTCCTCATTGAAATGGAAACTAGATACCACCTTTGGAAGAAACCCAGGACGAGTACGCAGCACAGCCCTGTTTCTATGAAAAATTAGAAATGGAGGTCTACATGAGAGCGCTCCCAATTCCGAAACCCTTCTGGCTGAAGCAATAGCCAGAAGGAATACAGTCTTAATGGTTAGCCATTTCAAATCCACTGAGCCCAGTGGTTCAAATGGCGGTCCTTGAAGAGTCTTCAAGGCCACAGCCAGATCCCATGGTGCCACAGGTGGAACAAAGGGAGGCTGAATAAGAAGCACCCTCTGCATAAAGGTGCGGACATCAGGAAGCATAGCAATCCTACGATGAAACCACACTGAAAGTGCAGACACCTGTACCTTCAGGGAAGCTAGGCGAAGACCCTGGTCTAAACCCGCCTGTAGGAAGGCCAGAACCCTGGACAATCTGAACACCTGAGGAGCATAACCTCTAGTGCGACACCACTGGAAGAAAGCCCGCCACACTCTATAGTAGATGTTGGCAGATGAAGGCTTCCGAGCTCTCAGCATGGTGTTGACCACCGAACTGGAGAAACCTCTGGCCCTCAAGAGGGCAGTCTCAAAAAACCACGCCGTCAAAGACAGCCGACTCAGGTCCGGATGAAGGCAAGGACCCTGAGATAGCAGGTCCTGACGTTGAGGCAACAACAGCGGAGTGTCCACTGAAGATCCGTGTACCAGTGCCCTCTGGGCCACGCTGGAGCAATCAGCAGTAGCGTGCCGCCTTCTTGCTTAAATTTGGAGAAGGGAGAACGGAGGAGAGAGGTACGCATACTGGAAGGTCCACTTGACCGCCAGAGCATCCACTAGACAAGCCTTTGCGTCTCTTGTTCTTGACCCGAACATTGGCAGTTTGTTGTTGTGTCGTGAGGCCATGAGATCTATCTCAGGAAGGCCCCACTTGTTCACCAGTAGCTGACACACCTCCTGGTGAAGAGACCACTCTCCTGGATGCACGTCTTGACAGCTGAGAAAGTCTGCTTACCATTTGAGAACTCCTGGTAGGAACACTGCTGATATTGCGGTGAGATGCTTTTACACCCATACTAGAATGCGGGACACCTCTGTCAGAGCCGCCTGACTGAGAGTCCCTCCTTGGCGGTTTATGTATGCCACCGTGGTGGCGTTGTCCGACTGTACCTGCACAGGTTTACCCTTCAGGACCAGTCTTGCTTGCTGGAGAGCCTTGAATACTGCCCGCAGTTCCAATAGGTTTATTGGAAGAGCAGCTTCTACCGATGTCCACCTTCCCTGAAAGAAATGTGGACCCATCACCGCTCCCCAGCCTCGGAGACTGGCATCTGTTGTCAGAAGGGCCAAGTCTGCATTCCAAAAGGGGCGCCCCCTTGTTCAGGTGAGACGTCTGTAGCCGCCAGGCCAGAGATAATCGCACCTCCGGGGAAAGCACCATAGTCTGTGTCTTTATCCTTTGGGGCGACGCATTCCATCTGGAGAGGATCAGCTTCTGCAGAGGTCTTGAGTGAAACTGGGCAAACTCCACCATGTCGAACATAGATACCATGGATCCCAGTAACCTCATTGCCGAGTGAATAGACACCCGGCGACTCTGCAGGCAAAGAGGGACCTTTGCCTGTAACGCAGAGATATTTTCTCCCGTCACCAAGATCCTCTGATGTTGGGAATCCAAACAGAGCTCCTAGATGGAGCATCCTCTGTGATGGTACCAGGGAGGACCAATTTATCAGCCAGCCGGGAGACTGCAATACAGAGACTGTTAGTTGCAGATGGCGCTGAAGTTTCTCTGAGGACTCCGCCAGCAACAGGATATCGTCCAGATAAGGTAACAGGCGGACTCCCTGCAACCACAGGTGGGCTGCCATGACGGCCATAACTTTGGTGAACACCCAAGGTGCTGTAGCCAGACCGAAGGGCAGAGCCTGAAACTGGAAGTGGTCCTTGACACAAGGAAGCACTGGTGTGCTGGGACAACAGGGATATGCAGGTAAGCATCCTGAATATCCAGCGACACCATGAAATCCCCAGGTTCCATTGCTAAAATAATGGAATGCAGGGTCTCCATCCTGAACCGAGGAACCCTCAGAAATTTGTTGAGGGATTTGAGGTTGAGTATTGGCTGGTAGGAGCCATTGGGTTTCTGTACCAGAAAAAGATTGGAGTAATACCCCAATCCCTTCTGAGACAAAGGAACTGGCACAATAACTCCATTCTGGAACATCGAGTGCATTACCTTCTTGAGTTCAAGGCGTTGTCCTGATTGGACGGAAGGCCCATGGTGAAAAACCAGCTGGAAGGCCTCCTGCGGAAGGAGAGGGCGTACCCCTGAGAGACCACTTCTCTGACCCATGTGTCTGAAGTGGTCAGACCCCAGCTTTGGGCGAATTTCAGAAGTCGGCCACCCACTTTGAGGTCCCCCAAAGAGAGGCCCGTCCCGTCAGGCCGAAGGTTTGTCATCGGACTTGGGAGTGGGATGTCTGGTACTCCAGGCCTGCTTCCTGGGCTTTGCAGGTTTCTTGGCGGCAGTCCTCCTAGGAAAGGACTGTACCCTGGGTCTGTTCTGCGCTCTGTAGGGCCGAAAGGACGAAGAACCCGCTCCTGATGGGACAGTAGTGGAAGACAGACACGCAGACTTAGATGCTGCCGAAGTATCCACAATTTTGTCTAGATCAGGGCCAAACAGCACTTCTCCATTGAAGGGTAACCCCTCCAAACCCTTTTTGGAATCAGCATCCGCCTTCCAAGAACGCAGCCACAGGATACGACGAGCCGCCACTGCTGCCGAGGAGATCTTGGACGCCATGAGGCCCATATATAAAGCTGCCTCATTAATGAAGGTAGCTGAGTCCCTTAAATTACCCACCAACTCCACCGAGTCTGGGTCCAGGGATGCCTCCAAGGTATCGGCCCAGTGCTCCATAGCTCTTGCCACCCATCACACGGCCAAAGCCAGTCTGACACGCCTCCTGCATGGGAATAAATAATTTTCAAAAATATTTCTACCCTGCGATCCGTTGGATCCTTTAAGGAGGACATAGAGCGCATAGGCAACATAGCAATCTTTACTAGACGTGTGAATCCACTTGTGGCGGGTTATCCCATTTTGCAAAATAATTATCTGCAAAAGGGTATGCCACCGCAAACCGTCTATGGGGCTGGTAACGCTTACCCGGCGTTTTCCATGCCTCCTCTAAATGATCCACTAGCTGATCAGATAGGGGAAACACCGTAGCATCACTTTTAATATCCTTGAAAAAAGCATATTTTGATTTAGCTACATGAGGAGCGTCATCCTCAATAACCAAGGCCGTGCGCACCGCACGTATGAGCCATCTGTCGTCACAGCATCCTGATCTTGATGAGGTTGCAGCTGACGCTTCTGCGCCCGCACAGACGACTCGCCCTGTAACACCTCTGATAGCTGTTGTACTGAGGTAGACAGTGAATTAGCCCACGCAGGGTCATGGATGACCTGAGGGGGCGACAACAGGAAACTCTGAGGTACTATTAACTGTGTAGGAAACCCCTGCATAGGGGACGACACCATAGACTGCTGTGAGACCCCCATCTGTGGACACGCAGGGGTTGTCGTTAACTGGCCCACCAGGATAGTAAGTGCCGTAGCAAAACAAGCCCATGGTAGCTCCTGCACAGGTGTAATGACAGAAGTCGGCCGTGCCAACCGCAGGCACGCCTTACATAATCCATCAGAGTTACCATTACCCTCTGCCAATGGTACCTTGCATACAGTACACAGAGGCGGAATGGGGAAATCGTGCTCACTGTCTGACATACTGAGTGTGTGACCTGGAGCTGTATGTGACCACCGCACTTCACAACAAGTTGTATAGTGAGGTATAAATCCCCCTTGCAACACCGCACCGCAAGGGCTTGTTAGCAGAGAAGAAGAAAGGGATAGGGAAAATAGCTGACAGTATGTGAAAGTGAAAGTAACAGACAGCAGCGCTAGCCCAAAGTCACATACAATGCAGAATACTGAAAACCCTGCAGTATCTGCGCTTCATCAACTAACCAGACCTCAGCCTGGTAGGAAACAGCGCTGCATACACTGACCTTGCACCGGAGGAGAGGTATGCAGGGGGACCCAGACCACGATGCCCGCGTTAACAGCTTCCAGCAGCGTTTGCCACATGTAGTAAAATGGTCACCGAGGAGCAGAGGGAGGGCTGGTCCGGGGTCGGAGCGCATGCAGATGCCTAACCACCTTGTGGGGAGGCCGTGTGCAGCGGGGGAGGCGCCGGCTGCTTAGCAGGGAAAGCGCGCTCCCCTGGCATGCGTTTAACCCCTGGGACGCTGGACATTTACTGTTTCTGTCCAGTCCAGGGTAGTGGAAAGCGCAGGGATCAGTAGCCTGGTTCCACACTGCAGCCAGTCCCCAGGGAGCCCCCTGCCTGGGGACTAAGGACTGCGCTATTCGTCTGGGACCCACCGCGGGACCTTGTCCGGGCAACCGGGGCCACCGCTAGCTGTGACCCCAGTCACCCACCAGCATCCCCGGATCAGTACCGGCATTCTGGTACCAGCGGGGTGTAGTAGCGACGACATGGACGTCAGTACAGACTGTCCATGTTGTCTGCTCGTTAGATGTGCAGCCACAGCTGCATTGAAGAACTTCAGGGGCCGTGCAGACCCCCACTCTGTACGGTGCATCCGACTTCGGCCAGGCACCGACTAAAACTGAGTGCCTGAGGCTCGGGGGCGGGGTATAGGAGAGGGTCCCCAGTGCATCCTGGGAGGATGGAGAAGTTTTTAACTCTGTGGTGCCTGGATGTCCGCCGTCATCGCCTATACCCCAAGGTATCCTGTGGATACCCTATGGACCCTGAAGTAGAAAAGTTATTTCATGCTATACACACACACACACACACACACACGTGTTGTGTTAGAAGTATAAACATCACAGCCAAAAATCCTTTATGCAAACAATTTTACTGAACTCACAAAAATTCTAAATGCATTTTTCAACATGTTTAAGTAATCAGTTTTTTCTGGGGTGTGTGCTAGCGCTACGCCTACCTTTAGGCACACCACCACGTGTTCTAACGGGTTGGGTATGAAATGCCGACGGCTGGGAACCAGTCAGACTAAATACCGACGCTGCAAGCCTGAACGCTGAAGATCCCGTCTGGGGCTGTAAGTACCCTAAACCCTCCCTTAGTGGTGCCTAACCCTAACCTCCTCCCCCTGATGATGCCTAACCTTAACCTCTCCCCGGGGGTGCCTAAACCTATCCCCACCCTCCCCGCATCCTAAACCTAACCCTCCAGAGGGGGGGAGGGGTGCTTAACCCTGCCCCCCCCCCCAGGGGTGCCTAAACCTAAGCCTCCAAGACCCCCCCCCACAGGTAAGCGTCAACATTGCCTGGCTTACCTTCATTCGGGAAGCCGTCTGTCGGGATTTCAACGCCTAGATTTGGTCCCGCGCCAGGTTTTAGACGCCGGGATTTAGTCAGACTGCTTCCTGGCCGTCTGTATTTTGACCGCAGTCTGGTCTATATTTGTTTCAAAGGCTACACGCCGCACGTAATGAGACTCTTAATTTGATTTGCCAGTTTTTCGTGCCTTTCGACATCAGCAAACTTACATTTTGTTGGTACATACGCACCTTATAGCTCGCATGCTATTACATGCTGCGACTTTCAGAGCAAACTCGCAACAAGCTCGCAGCCAACTTGGCCAATGCAAACTCGCAAAAGTCGGAGCTTATTACATTAACCCGAGACTGAAGTGTTCGGTACACAGAGACATGACTAGCTGCCTGAGACTGAAGAATACAGCACACAGACATATCTAGCTTTCCCAGACAGAGATTGCACTCTGTAATATGTAATACACATACATTTAATTTCCTCAGATGGAGAATAAAGTGTACAGTAGAGAGCTACATATCATCAGATAACCCCCAAAAATCCACTATTCTATCCCCACTCATCAGTGATAGAAAATATATTTTTACGCTATTTTTGAGCGATGCTCAGCTCTCCAGTAATAGAGCACAAAGCAGTGACTTACTGCATGACCAGCGATTTGGGTCCCCATCATGCCTGACCCATTATAGTAAAATTTATTATTTGTACCACATCTGCTATCGCCATCCTGAGTAACCTTGTGATGTCCACTACCAGCAAAGGCCATTGGAGGCAAAGGTAAATAGGTAGACTCAATAATGTAATTCCTGCAAAGACATCCATTTTTGCAAGATTTAGGGATCTTTTCCATTTGATAAATAAGCCCCTGAGGCTGAAGTATACAGTACACAGATATTCACAATGGACTCAGGGCCCGATTCAGACCCGCTCGCTAGATGCCTTCGCACGCAGCTGTCAGCAGCCAAAGTATGCAAATCCGTTGATCGCACGGCAAGACATTAGCACGCCCACTATGTCTTGCCGTGCGATCACGGTATGTATTTATACGCCCACCAGCTTGTCACAAGACGCCCACTTTCCCTTCTTATTAAACGTCATCTCCAGGAAGTGTATGCAACAATCTGTAAAATCGAGTGACATCGAACGCATACGCAGCACTGGTGGTTGACCATACCCTACCGCAAGCACTGCGAGTGCTTCAGTGTGTAATTCAGCCATGTGACGTGTATTCTGACGCGGTGTCTTAATTATGTACACCTCTGAAACGGCGTTCAGATGCACAGACACGCCTGCGTTCGCACCACTACACCCCCGTTACAATCGACCAACCCGTCACCACCCACAAACGGCTCATCCTGTCACTCATCCTAGCGAGGCAGCTATGTGCAGCATGCGACTAGTTCGTGCACGCGCACTGCGTCTTATACGCATGGGCACATTGCAAACATCGGCAGGCTACGCGCAAACGGTCTGAATCGGGCCCTCAATTCAATTCAGAGCGATGCTTTATAGCGCCAGGAGGAAGCTCCCGGAGCTGTTCAATTCACATCGCTGTTTGGTCCGACTAAAGGATTTTTTCTCGCACCCCCTGGAGGGTGCGAGGAGAAATCTGACAATAGTGACGGCTGCGCGGCTGTTTTCCTGCTAAGCGCGGCGCTACCAGCCTCACGGCCGTCACGGACTTCGGAGAATGCCGGTTCTTGCGACTAAACACCCATGTAAAGTCGCGAGAACCGGCATTCTCCAACTGTCAGACCAAACATCACGCTTAATTGAATCGAGCCCAATGTGATGGCAAATACGTACATTTACTAATAGATTCCGGACATGGCACATGATGGTTTGCATTATTTATATTTAGATTAACAGATTGCTTAAGCACTTGCCTGGCATGGTCGCATCAGATGCAGATTTTTGATTGAGCCAACCTCAGGCCTGAACAGAGATCCGCGCTAAGTGCAGCCTGCAGCTGCCGCTGGCTACAATTGAAGGGCCCCAGCCAATGCATTAGTTCGCAGCTAGTTGAAAATGGCCCTAAGTCGCATCGCAGATGCAGCAGAAAGCCTCTCGGTGTACTAAAGATGCCAAGCCACGACTTTTTGCACACAGACTTTGTACGCGGCTCAGTTACTTGCAAAAACAATTGGGCTTGTCTGCAGGCTCTGTATTAGGGGCTAAAGTGAGAGTTTTTGGAAGTGGAGATGTTGCCCACAGCGACCAATAAGATTCTACTTAACATTTATCTAGCACCTTCTAGAAGATATTAGCTAGAATCTGATTAGTTGCTATGGGCAACATCTCCACTTCTAAAAACTCACTTTAGTAAATTTACCCCTTAGTATCACTATTTTTATTGCACAGGAAAAAAGGAAATGTACAGAACAAAGGTCAAAATAAAACAAATGAGTAAGAGAACAAACATACATTAATTATTTATGAATCAAACTACCACTGCTGTAGATTTTAATTATTATTTAAAAAAAAAAAAAAAAAAAATGAGAAAGAAAAATAAAAAATGTAGGCCAGACTCTTAGGCAAATGATTACACAATAGGAGAATATCAATAAAAAAAAAAAATACCACCACTAAGGGCTCGATTCAATTGAACGCAAATTAAATGGCGCTGGGAGGGAGCTCCCGGAGCTATTCAATTCTGCGCGCTGTTAGGTCGGAGAATGCCCGTTCTCCCGCCCCTCGCGCCTTAAACAGGGTGTTTGGTCACGAGAACGGGCATTCTCCGACTAAAACTTACCGACACGATGCTGTTTCCGCCGCGCTAAGGGCAGAAAACAGCATTTCGCCTGTACTTTTGTCAAGGAGGGGTGCGAGAAGAAATACTTAACAGCGCACAGAATTGAATATCTCCGAGAGCTCCCTCCCGGCGCTATTTAATTTGCATTCAATTGAATCGAGCCCAAAGTACTATTAGTTAAGGGCACTGAACTCGTTTTTAAAAGCTTGGGGAAGAGCCTAATGTAAAGGTGAACCAAGGATCCCATCCGGGTTAAACCCATCTACTTTATCATGAAGAGCTGCAGTCATTTTCTCCATATTAGCGTTAAACCAAATATTTGCTTTAACCCTGTATAAAGATGGAGAATATTGCTTTCAACATCTATTTAAAAAATAGTTTATTTGATGAATTACTAAGCCCTGGGACAAGGAGTCCTAATAGAGCCATCCATGGACTCATAGGCACTGGTGTTTGTAAAATATCACTTAAGAGGTTCCCAATCTCACTCCAGTAAGGGACAATAGACCTCATTCAGACCCGGTCGCAAGCGATGAGCGCTCGCAACCGGGTCGATGCTTAGGCCCTGCGCACGCGCAGCGGCCGCACTGCACGTGCACAAGCCCCGGAGTGAGAGAGAAACTCTCTCGCTCCGGAGCTCACTACAAAAGGGCCGGCTGTCGATGTTGATCGACAGCTCGGCTCGTTTTGTAGGCGTGGTGGGGGGGTGGTTCCACACACGGAGGCGTTCCGTAAGGAAAACCTGCCGTTTTGTGGGCAGTCGCACTGACATCAGCAGTGATGTCAGTGGGGAGCTTCCTGCTCGATCAGAGCAGGAAGCTACCTGGGGCTTGCGGTTGCCGAGACCCAACCTTAGGGTCTTGTCGAAAGCCCCGATGGTTGCGATGGTCTTGACCATCGCGACCATCAACCTGGTCGGTCGCTAAAGCTGTGGGTGGTAACCCACAGCTTAGCTAGCGACCAGGAGGCCACACTTGAAAATACAATAGGCCGCCCTCATACAGAACGAGCGCTCGCTGAGGGCCAATCTTCAGAGAAGTACACCAGATGTGTACAAAGTCACCCACCTGCCCACATCCTCGTCAACAAAGTGGGGAGGAGAAGGGAAAAATCAAGTCTGGTCGGTATCAAGTACTATCTAGAATACATTTTTTAGGAGTGCTCTTTAACCGAGGTAGACAGATGACCAGACTACATTTTTTCTAATAGTACTTCATGGGTCTTTACCCAGAGGCGGCACCCAAACTCTCCTCTCAACTGCATTCAAGTTTCAGAACTGAATTTGAACCATGCGATTGGAGGATAGTATATAAGATTGATATAATACCCTTTCTTATAGGAGAACAACAATATAATTTTTCAAATGGTGTCAATTGTCTGAAGATTAAAGTAAATACTCAGAAAATATAATCTTAGGTATATGATATTTACATTTAAAATAATCTAAAGAACACCACAAAATATCTTCAAGGTTCTGTCTTAATGTATTTTCACAGTGTATGTGTATTATAATGTTTAGGAGAAGAGTGAGCTGCATACAATATCAGATCTATCAATTGCAAGTAAATTGTGAACTGGTGAAGGATCTGTGCAGACAAAGATTTACTGATCGCTTTGACCAGACTGTTCGTTTCAGTCTTGGAAAATATATCAGAAAATCACATCAAGTACAGCCGAAGAGGAACTTTAAGTGATTTTTAGGTCTCCATGGCCACCTCACCCACACGCCTCAACTTGGCTTCCATTAGAGATGTTGACCTGCATTTGTGCTTTCAGAAACTTTTGGATTTATCTATTACTTCTGCTCAAGTGGCTTTCTCAACCACTTAGCAATGGAATAAAAGACCTTTACATACTCAGACTGACTGCGACGCAATTATAGAACTGGAACCATCACCACAACCAGAGGGCAGTGGAGAAAGGCAGCTGACAGGGAAAAGTGTACTGGTTTCACACAGTAGTAGGACATGTTTTCACAGAGGAATTCCCTTTAGAGAAAAAGTTTGTTTTTTTTTACAATGACCAAACAAAGTCAGACAGTGGTGCAGGATATTTGCTTTCACATGTACAATTTGTAGAACATTCATATTTTTTCATTTGATGAAAATGGTAGTGAGCAGAGGGGGCCTGAGCGGCCACAAGTGGTTGGGCAAAGTGCCACTGACAGCCGTGAGTGTAAAGCAATCACATAGATAATGACTGATAGAGAGGTCTTCTCAGTACCTTGTCTAGTAGCCAGCTATAGCGCAGCGCTCTTGAAATGCAGTGGAAAACTGGCCATTGGGTGGGGGCGCTGTGGAACCACATAGAATTGTTTTTATATTACATTTAGGGCTAAATGTGTAAAATAAAACACAAAGGGGGCACGATTCAATTGTTTTGGATGCCCCCCGCTGGCCGTCTACAGGATTGATCGCCCGACGGAGCAATTCAATTGTTGCTTCGTTCGGATACCTAAAGCTGCAGGGGGGGGGGCACATTTTTTTCTCGCAGCCTCCTGAGGTGTGAGAAGAAATGTTTGCAAAGTCAGGTGGTTTGGGTGCCCAAACAGCTGTTAAATACTAATGGGCGCGTGAACGGAGAAACAATTAAATTGCTCCGTCGTGCGCCTGTTCGTATAGATGCCCAGCAGGGGGGGCGCAAAACATTTGCATGGTCCCCAAATAATCATATTTGTAGAACAAATCTCTTTTTAGATATACTATATATTATCGCCAATGTTCCATCTAAACTGAGCAAATCAGGAAAAGTATAAAATCATTTGCAAGCTTAAGGTGCGTACACACTACACGATATGCTCCCTGAGCGATATCGTGTAGTGTGTCCCCGGCAGGCTGTGCTCAATGTCGTTCATGACATTGAGCACAGCCGCTGAACGATATCATTAACGATATCGTTCAGCGCCGGGCTCTCTCCCCCATTCCCCAACATGCAGCAACCTGACGAGGTCATCAGATTGTGCTGCATGTTCAGGCAATGGACAATGTCGGAAACGACCAGCGGGAGTGCATCACTGGTTGTTTCCGACGTACAAGTGCACGATTACTGAGCGACTGCACGAATACGATGTCGTAATCGTGCAGTCGCTCAGTAATATCGCCCAGTGTGTACCCACCAAGAGTTTACTGAGGCTGCATTAACAATCTGTAGGATATTTCCTAGTAAGATTTGTTTTATTATTAACACAAATCACTGTTCCCTCTAAGCAGAGTAATCTGTAAAAGGTAATCACAATATTATCAGCTTATCTATTCTAGGCAACATACAAATCTATTTTCATTCATAAATATTAACCTAATTAGTTGCACACACACCATAGAGCAGAAGTACTGCACACATACACATAAATCCAGAATAAGAGAATGCACCAGGTTTAACTGTGCAAAGTGGCTAACCCCATCTAAAGTACCACGAAGCACACTCAACCGGCTGACTTTTCGCGGATTTCTGCTCGCCACCTGAGGACAGTGCCAGCAGAAATCTGGGCACTCATGGCACTGGCTCCTGATCGGAACAACAATTGAATAGCTCTGTCGGGCACCCATTGCTAACGGGATGCAATCGGGAAGCCGGCTGACATTATACCGACAGCCAGCTTCCCGACTGTCATATCCCAGCGAGGGGGTGAAATGACCGACGTCTAGATGTAGATGCCGTTCATTTTACCGATTGAAGGGATGCCGGTCGCCGCGAGAGGACAGCCGTGGGGGGGGGGGGGGGGTTAGGTATAGGGCTCCCGGGGGGGACTTAGGATCCCCCCAGGAGGTTAGGGTTAGGCTAGGGGGAGGGAGGGTTAGGGTTAGGCACCTCCCCCGGGGGACTTAAGTTTAGGCAGCGGGGAAGGGGGTAGGTTAGGGTTAGGCACCCCTAAGGGAGGGTTAGGGTTAGGGGGGTAGGTTAGGTTAGTTAGTACTTACCTGGGGACGATCGGGATTTCCAGCGCTGTCGGCCTGCCGCTGACGGGATTTGAACAGCCGATTCCATGCTAACAGGCACCCAAAAAACAATTGAATTCCCCCTCATGCTGTTTTTTCTGTAACCTTTTCTGAGTATCCTGAGGAACAACTACCAGAAGGTTTGAAAGCCACCAGTGCAATCTGCAATCACTGGCGGGCATCAGTGCAATATTACCCGAGGCTCAGTTACACTCAAGAATCGGTGGGCATATATCATATTGCAGGGCTCGACAAAATCCCGGAGGCCAGGTCGCCATGGCTACCAGATTTTGCTGCCTGGCTACTAGATTTTGCAGTGAGGGAGGAAGCAGATCCTCATCAGCTCTGGCAGAGATTCGTGCCTGTAGTATTGCGGTGTTCATATCATGCACAGGAGTGCATGTACTGAGTATCGCCTGCGGTGACTGCTGTGCCTCTGTCCGTCCCGGCCTGCACTGACACCCCTCTCCATCCTGGCCTGCTCTGATCCCTGTTGTCTGTCCCAGTCTACGCCGATCCTCCTGTATGTCCCGGCTGTCTACTGTCTCCCATCTCCGGCTGCATAGAGTTGTCCGGTAGAGTCTAGGCGTGGCCAGGGATTGTGGAGCAGCTTCAGAGGGATAGTGGTATGACCATGAGGGGAGGGGTGTTTTGTTGTACTTTCTTGCACCATTGTTTTATATGAAATGTGGTCCGTTATTACTGGAGGGTGGATCAGGAGGAACTGTGCAGAGCAGTGAAGGGGCCTCCATCTTACTGTATCCATTCAACTGTGACCATTTTGTGGACTAGTATAGCGTGTATAACAGTTGTATAACACACAGAGCTGTGCTCCTCACTAACTCCTTTAAATTTTTGGGTGGTCTGGCTCCTACGCTTTCATCCTGGCTCCTAGATTTTAGAAAAATTTGTCAAGCCCTGTCATATTGGTTGTATGCTTTTGGACTCACACAGTGTACACTATTTGTTTTCCTCGTTTTTTGGTAAAATAACCTACACATCTTGAGACTAAAAGGTTGGAGAAGTGCTGGAATGCCCCCCTCCCGCCTCCATTTAATCCTACTTTAAACCCCGCTACCAAGTGCAAGCATCTGTTAACCACTACATGTGAAACAAGATTGTCTTTGACATGCAGTGTCACTGGTGTGTAACGCAGTGCCAGTGGGCCAGGGCCAAGGAGCAGATGTTGATAGCATCCCACTTGCAGAAAATGTTACTGAGCAGTTGGTCAAACAAACAGAATAAATGCAAATCATGAGAATATATTGCCCATTCTTACAGAATAAGAGCACACTTGGCACTTACTCTAGCATACAGAACCAAATCATTCAGTGCATTGTCTATACACACAAACAACAGATAATGACAACAATATGCATGATACAAAATGAGAAAAGGGATATGAGACAGAAGAAGAACAGATACTGATAATTACCTTAAGTAAACGTTTGATTTAGTCACCAACTTTTCCTTTGTCTTAAGTTTAATTCTTCAAATCCCTGATTTTGGTACATTAAAATTAATGCCCAAACCCACCTTCCACCATTTTCGCTTTATTTTAATCAGTTCTTACCTCTGACCCATAACCCCAGTGCCGAATTTTCCATTTGGTTTTCCAGCACACCCAACATTTCTGTCTGCTCCAATGGCCATCCAGTTTTACACTTCTCTCTCTCTCTTTAGCTTTCCATTATATATTTTATACTCCATATTAACTGCGGATTTTCAAATATATTTGCTTAGTTACCCTTTTAGATGTGAAGGCAGGCAGTTATACTAGATCTTTTTTTTTTTTACTCCCTTGTATACAAAATCAGATGGTGATCCTCGAGTACATCTGCTTCCATCTTTCCCACTCAGCGTCCCTATTTATCGCCTCAGGTCATAGGTACACTGATCCCACTTGGTAATAAAGATAATGGCGGTTGAAGTGCTTCTGCTCCATTTTCAGTCAGCTTTATGCTTCGAGCCGCAGGTGCTGTATAGGGGTTTGATATGTTTTGTCGACATTCATAATTTTGCTATTAATTGTCTAGACACCATTATGTCGACAGGTACATAATGTCAACACCCAGTTTTTACCTTAACTGTAACATTTCTATTGGCAACATTTTGTGTCGTCATTGTAACCACGTTGACATTATGGTATCGACCTTTTGACTATATTGTAATTGCCCATATAATTACTACAAACCACTGTATAGCTGTAGTTTAAACGGGATCAGTATGATTTACTGTCAGATGCATGTCCGGCGGTTCTAATCCCGACAGATAAGTATTTTCCTATTCACTAACCTAACCTCCCCCCTAACCCTCCCTTAGGGGTGCCTAACCTCTTCCCCCACTGTAAGTGCCTAACCCCCCCCCCCCTTCCCCGCTGCCTAAACACAAGTCTATCGGTGGGGGGTGCCTAACCCTAACCTCCCCCCAGGGGTGCCTAACCCTAACCCTTCATTTCCCCTAGCCTAACCCTAACCCTCCCAGGGGGTGCCTAACCCCAAGTCCCTCCCCTGGGAGCCCCTAACCTAACCCTCCCCCTCTGCAGCTGTCCACGCCCGGCTTACCTTCGATCGGGATGCCTGGCGTCGGACTCCCGGCGTACGTAAAATGACAGCCGTCGGGATTTCGACGCCTGTCATTTGACCCTTGCCGGGATTAGACAGTCGGGATGCCGACGGTCGGCATTTAGACCGTCGCCATCCCGACTGCATACCGTTTAAACTGCTGTATAAGCGAGACTGTGTAAACATTTAATTCTGGTGCTCTGATCATGATCAGCACAGATAACCAGTTCTGAAGCAGGGCCACCAACACCAGCACTGCCATAGGACGCTCCAGGCACTTGTACAGGCTGCCATTCCAGGAACCCTGCAAGCCAAATGCAGGTGCCATGGAGCTGTAACAGTACCGCCCACAGGGCATTGCACAGTGGATGACGGAACGGCTCGCACACAGCTAGTTACGGCCCTGAAGATAACACGAGGCAGCTTTGCGAAAACAATACCACTCATAAGGTCGTTGAAAATATACATTGGTGTAAACCTTTACCTGCGCCCTCCAGCTCATTTCTGCTTCTTTGTCAGATATACAGATGTGTCCACATACATCTTACTTCCTTGTGCGATAAACATCCCTTCTAGTCGCATCATGCTGTGGCGTAATAGCGCAGAGCGTCTTTTCGTGCAACATTTTACATTCAAGTGCGTGTTATTTGCAAGGCAATGTGAATAGGATGCACAAGCAGCTTCTGCTGATTAAAATGATATGCGGCATGCCTATGTTCTGTGTGCGGCTGTGGCTGTATCTGCATGCAAAACGCTACTTTACAGTGTCACAGCAGCTGACACTGTAATGCAGCATTTCGCATGCAGATACCCCCACAGTTGTACATAGAATATAGATATGTCAGCATATCATTTTAATCAGCAGAAGCTGCTTGTGCGTCCTATTCGCAAGAAAAAAAACTCTCAGTGCTACAGAGTCGTGAGCGCAAGGTTGCTAAATGTATATGGACACATCTGTATACAGTATGATATAAAGGCTTGTTTAACATGCCTGCTGATATGCTACTACTGGTATCTCTAACTTTGATTTAATGCAATACGTTAACTTAATACTGCCAGAAAGAGTATTTAGCAGTCCTTTTGAAGGTTAGAGGATGGCTCTGGACATGCATCAGGTTGCTAATCAGTGGTATAAAGGATTTTAGAAAATTCCTTATGTAACTAAATACATATAGAGACAAACTACTTTTAAATGGATACAAGTAGGACAATAAAACGGAAGGAGGTAATATCAATCTCCGCGAGTTATTCCCTTTTAGTACATAACACATTGTAAGCATCCTATGACATTTGGCATTTAATATACATCATTATATCCAATTACAACTGAGCTTCTAGTAATTGGATGCACTCCATCTTATCTCCATTATATCCTTTTCTTGGAAAGCTGAATCTGTATATGCCCATCATAAAACTAAAGCATTCTCTTCTGTGGATATAAAATCAAGATGTGCCATCTGACTTACACACATTCCTCAGCACAGTCTGTATTTACTCTTACTGATAAGGGCCATTTATGAAACATTAGCAGTAAAATTATGGACTGAAGATTATACCTATAAATAAGGGTCATTTACATGAGTGCAGAAAAACGTTCCTGTACCCGGTTTAGTGACGCGCCTAACGTTGTACAACAGATTCAAATAAAGCATAAAAGGATGAGTCCAACTTAGTTTTGAAGAAGTTAGGCAGGAAACAAATATTTATTTTTTTACAAGTCTCTGGACTCCTAATGGCTGCCACCATCTGTGCATAATATTCTTAGGGCCGTATTTAATTAGGTGCGAAAAGTCAGTTTCTGCAGAAAAGTATCGCCAGTGACGTCATTTCGGCAGGTGAAAAGTTATCCTTGTATTCAATTCCAAATACTTTTCGCCGGTGCGGAAAGTCAATGCATTGGAATAGGCGAAAAAGATGCTCCTATGAAAGCTGTCGAAAAAAAGTGCAGAATTGGGGTTTTGTGGGTGCAAACTTGCGGGAACCACCCTGCACCCTTGGGACAGCCCCCCAAAAGGTAAACTGTGTCAAAAAAAAAAAAGTAAAAAAAAAATACTCAACACCCCAAAAAACAACTTTGACAAAGGGGGACAAAAAAGTACACAGTTGGGGGACAAACTTAAAAACTAGCTAAATAGACTCCAGGGAGGTCCCCAAGTATGCCCCAGGTGTTTATAAAATTGCAGGTGTTTGCGGCAGGTGGATTTTTTAAGTGTTTTAAAAATTCACTTTAGCAACTTTAAAATATGCTAGCACCCATTTTCATTTACCCCAAATTTGCTGGGACTACTTATTTTCTGCAAAAAAAACTGCTAAATGCTATTATTCACCACTTCTGCAAAGACGCTAATTACCAGCTATTGAGATCATTTAAGTACCCTAAATACCTTCAGCAGGCCTATTTGGGGGTATCTATAGTGATCCCCAATGTCAGTGCATCTTTAGGGGGGGGTGTCAGGCTGATTTCCCCAAATCTGACAGCACTTTTAGCCAGGTCCAAATTCGTCAGGTCCAGTTTTCGCCGATTTCGAAATTGAATACGGGGATAAGCGGGGACGAGCGTGATACTTTTCCGCATGGGAAACCAGCGATGTCGGCGAAAAGTCTGGCATGCGAAAAGTACGGGACTTTTCGCACCTAATTGAATATGCCCCTAGTAGCAATGTCAAGTCACCACCACCATAAGCTTCTCATTTATCCCAAAGGCTGTGCAAAAAGTCTAAATTAGCTGCCATTTTGGCCAAGAAAACAGAACAATGGTCACTCATAAATAATAACTATAGAAAATTTACCATACCGTAACATTGTGAATTATTTGCAATTAGATGCGCAATCTTTAGCAACTGTAGATCAATGCAATCCTCTACAAATAGACTAAATTCACAAATGTACTTTATATATACTATAACAGCTCCAAAACCCTACAAGGACTTATAGGGAGATAGTCTCCATTTATATGCTAGGTTTATTTTATCAATTTTAAACGTGCCTAACTTGAAGTCCCCCCAGGGATCCATAAACCTAATCCTCCCCCCACACGGCTAAGTGCTAACACTGACCGAACTTACCTTCGTTCGGGAAACCGTCTGTCTAGATTCCGGGGTCAGGATGTAGACGGGCGTCAGGATTTCAATGCCCGTCTTTAGTCCCGTCGGTATTTAGATGACGGGATTTAGTCAGACAACTTCCCGGTCATCTGCATTTTGACTTTATCCCATTTCAAACTGTATAACTTTTAAGTTATTACTTAGAAAGGGCTGCGCATCGTGCTTTACTTCTGATGTGACACCCCCGGAAGATTACTTGCTTATGATGTCACTCTAAGAGCAGTGGCCGATGTGTGTTTCCGGACGCCACAACTTTCTGACCAGGAAACCGCAACTTTCTACACGTAGCATTTGCTTTGACTGCGTTACACTAAAGTGAAAGGGAGCCACCACTGCGAACATGCCACATGTGGTGCTTTGAATGGCTGTGACAGAAGAACAGTGTATCCCATGCACTTCCTCTCTCCAGAACACAGCTGAGCACTTCCTCTCTCCAGAACACAGCTGAGCACTTCCTCTCTCCAGAACACAGCTGAGCACTTCCTCTCTCCTGAGCATTTCCTCTCTCCTGAGCACTTCCTCTCTCCTGAGCACTTCCTCTCTCCTGAGCACTTCCTCTCTCCTGAGCACTTCCTCTCTCCTGAGCACTTCCTCTCTCCTGAGCACTTCCTCTCTCCTGAGCACAGCTGAGCACTTCCTCTCTCCAGAACACAGCTGAGTACTTCCTCTCTCCAGAACACAGCTGTTTCCTGTTCAGAAAATTGGGGCAATCTAGAATGTCTGTTTTTCCAAAATCTGGTGCCACTTCAGCTTTTCCTTCAGATAACTACAAAAACCAGCTTATAATAGTTTCAAAGCATTTAAATTTAGAATGGGAGCGTAGCCAGCTTTTTTACATGCGTGTTTCCCACATGACCCTTTTAAAGCCTATCAGACTCCCTACATGCCCCCCAATTTGTATATTATTTTTTGTGCCCCACTCATTTCTGTTATAATGTGACCCCCATCTGTATATCCTGTATTGTGCTGCTGTCACCTGTATCATGTTCTATATCTCTACCCTAAAACAAAATATGCCCTTCCCCTCTCGTCTTCTGTATGTCCTGTAGTGTACGTCCCTCCATTTCTATGGTTTTGTATTCTGCCCCCACACCCTCATCTGCAAATCCTGTACTGTGCTTCCTCTCCCCATCTGCATGTTTTGGGGATGTAGCTAACTTACCGGCGTCCGGAATGCTGGCCTCCAGAATCCCCACGCGGAAAGACCGATTTGGGATTAAAGACAGGAGTCCAAATCCCAACCCCTATCTTTAGCCCGACTCTGAGATCCCGACAGCTGCCATGCCGCACATAAGCGGGGTATTTTAGCCGTGGTGGAGGAGGGTTAGGTTTAGGGACCCCCGGGGGAGATTAGGTTTAGGCAACCCCTGGGGAGGCTTAGGGTTAGGCACCACTGGGGGAGATTAGGCACCACTAGAGGAGGGTTAGGGGGGGGGAAGGGACGGGACAGGGGAGGATTAGGGCACTTACCAGCTTCAGTCGGGATGTAGAGCCTTCGGGTTTCCGGCATCTGTATTTCATCCGGCCGCCAGCATTACATACCGATTCCCATGATTTGTATTTTCCACTGTCAGCCAGCTCCGTTTCTATGTTTTGTAGAGTGCTCTCTACCCCAAAACCACCTCCCAAACACATGGACAAGTTAATTTACCTCTGGCATGCCATTCTCTAATTCTGTCTGCCTCCGCTCCGCAGCAAAGTCCTCTGCAGTGCGGACGATGGTGGCTTTTGGAGTCTGTGACCAGCAGCGCTCCAACGTCACTACATCAGGTCAGCCATGCTGGCGGTTACTCGGGATCCGGATGCTGCCGATGCCGGCATAGGCACTGCTTAGGTGCTAGTTTCCAGCTGGGCGAGTGATCGCTCCTCCTACATCCCCCGTCTATAGCACTGATTTATATTGTAAGTGGGGTTACACTACTATAACTGCTTTACGTTTCTTGTTACCCAAAAGGAACATATTTAATGGCCTTAGCCAGCTACAGAGTAGGTAGATGATTTGTTCTTTCATTTAACAATTGTCAATGGGTTGTGGGGTTTTTTTTTTATATTCCTGTAAGCACCTATAATATCTAATACACTATGTAGACAAAAGTGATTGGACACTGACAGCAAATATATCAGTGAGATATTATTGACGTCAGTACTATGTAGGTCCACCACATGCAGTGATTACCGCAGACACCCTTCTTGGCAACAAGTTGCTGGACAGCAGCAGGCGGTATGTTCTGCCATCCTGCCTTATGTACAGTGACCAACTGTCACAGTGAAGAAGGTGGAGTCGGCCTAGAACACACCCGTTGCTCCAATTCGTCACAGAGGTTCTCAGTGGGGTTCAGATCTGGACTCTGTGCTAGCCAGTCCATCCGTGTTACCGAATTTTCTTATACCAGTCCAGCGTCACCCTGGAAACATGACAGGTGGCATTGTCGTCCTGATAAAATCATTCGCTGTTTCTACAGAACTGCAAGTGCCTCCCTACCAAGTGTTCTTGTCGAAACCGCCACATTAGTGGCCATTTAGAACTTGTGTGCAATGGTATGGATGCCGGTTTGCAATTTGCTTGTGTACCCCAATAACTTTTGTCTACATAGTGCTCATTTGTACAGATTGAGTAAATGTAAGATCTAGGCAAATCTAACACCTCCTAATTTAGATCTTTTCAACATGCCAAACTAGTAGTAGCCATCCTCTGTGTCCAACAAAAAAAGAAAAAAACATTTTTGCTTTTTGTGCTGACTTTTTTACACTTCTAGCTTCCTAAATCCTGCCCTCCCTTAACGCCCCTGCTGGACACTTCCACAGCCTGGACCCTCTGGTCGGGCTCGTTTCTCTGCCCTAGATGCCCTCTCCTGGCCTATAGCAGCTAATATGAGCCACAGCTCCGACCTACCCCTGTCTGCTTCTCCTGATGCTTCCCTGTTAGCTCAGGCTGCGGACCTAGCCCTACCCCCAACTCTGGGCCTTACCTGACCTAAAAAGTCTGGATCTTGCCTCAATAAGCTCCCCTACCTGACTGGTCCCTTAACCAGCTCCAAAGTGTTCCTCAACATCTCAGTCTGCTCTAATCCAATCCATCCACATCCTTGCTGCATCTACCTAACAGGTAGTCACTTCTATGGCCTACAGCGAATTACCCACATGCCAAGTGAGTGCAGGCCAGTAGCCCTAATATAAACCCTCACGCAACTTTATGCCTGCGCAACACTGAAAGAAAGTGTACCCTGAATGGGTGCCCTACCATCTTGCCCCAAGCACTCTGTGCAGCCTAGCATGACCAACTTGAACCTGCCCTACTGCAACAAGGACTGCCCAGCCACCCCCACCACTGCTTCCCCCGCTGCTTCCATGCATTTCCCCCACTGCAAATCACATTTCTAACAATTTCTTTCCCCATGATGTGGTTTTTGAGTAGGACGAAATATACGAGGAACAGGGTAGGATGAACACAGGGAGCTGATGAGTCTGTGGGTTTCTTGTGTTTTTAATGTTGCTTATATATTCTGTATTTCCCCATTGTATCCTATATAATGCACCCAAGATGGCTACCTCTCAAACTTTCGTGGGTAGGGTAAACAATCCATGGACCTGAGGATTCTGTGGGCACCTTGTTTGTATATTGTATCTCCCCAAAGTGTAAACATTCTCTCTGCATATTATTCATCCCACCCATTGTATTCTGTGTATTGCCCCAAGAAGGCTGCCATGTCTGGTACTTTCGTAGGTGGGGGGGGGATGAACAATCCCTATAACTAATGATTCTGCAGGTATCTTGTACTCTCAGTTTCCTATTTTGTATTACCCCAATGTAACTACTATAGAGCGAACAAGATGGCTGACTCCTTTCTAGTATGGGGCCTGAGTCCAATAAGGACGGTATTGACACAGCCGCAGGAAAGTGGCTGTGCAGCACCGTTCAACTAAAGTGCAAAAGCAGCAGGAGGTGCCTGCAGGAAATAGACGCCTCCTGCATACATCTGCGATCCGAGCGCAGCCTCCGTAGACTGCTTCAGATCACCGTTGTGACCGGTCACTGCCCTTGGCCAGTCTGCATAAGCCGACGCTTATCCAGTCTGGCTGTCAGAACCCTTCCGCCAGCTCCAGGTAGTCTGCGTCTGATGATGCAGAACTTGGGCTTGGCACACCTACAGAACGGGGGCAATGCTCCCCAGTTTTATATAACGGTTCTGGTCACTGCCCCAACTCCGCCCTCCAGACGCTGCAGCATATCAATCATGCTCTGACCAATGGGGGGGGGCATTACGAGTGATCACTCAGGGCCCGTTCCAAAACAATCTCTTATGTACGTAAGCCATCTGATTTCAGTGCATGACTGAATCAGGCCAATGGTTTGTAGACTGCAAATGTAAAGCATTTTGATACCTTTTGGAGAAAGGCACTATATGAACATTATTATTAAAATCATCATCATCAAACCAACACCTCATCAAACACCATAACTCGGCAAAAAAAAAAAGATTAAGAACCCCAAGTATAAAACAATGTAACCTGTTGCTAATGAAAATAATATGCACTGCTGTCTAAAAATGTCATACACACCAATAGCACAGAAAGCCGAGGCAATGAAATACAGTTCCAGGCCAAGGATTTATCATTGGGACAAGCCATTTATGCTTAACTGGGGTTACACATACAATTCAGCATTTAATTAACTTTCCTACATTTCTCTCAGGAATGATTTCCTAGAAATCTATGGCAGAAAATTGTTTAATACAGTACGTCTGAGGAATGAAACAGAGTGCATTACACAAGGACACCTGCAGGCAGCACACAGATTACTGTGTGCCAAACAAATCCAAAGTAGACAGAATGACATTTAGAAATGAGAACAGACTGTAGAGCGATGTACAGTGACACACTTTCTAGCTTAATAACTAGGTACCTGCTCTAAACACCTACAGTAGTGACAGAACAGGAGTACACACCTCGAATACTTGTAGGTCTGTTTTAATTACTATATTTGAAGATCTGATGCTCACACAAAGCCATCAATAGGGTTATGGTGGGGTTGATCAACCAAAAAATACAAATAAAACTCTTTTTAATTATTTTTTCAGTCAAAATCAGCAGAAGCAGAGTTCCTTGGGGTGGAAAGGGTGGCCCTCTGCAGAAATGGCTTCATGCAAGCATCTCTTACAGCCGCCCGGAGAACAGTTTTCAAATCATATATTCAACATTTAGGGGTATATTTACTAAAGAGAAAGTTTTTAGTAGTGGAGATCTTGCCCATAGCAACCAAATTCTACTTAACATTTATCTAGCACCTTATAGAAGATAATAGCTAGAATCTGATTGGTTTCTATGGGCAACATCTAAAAAGCCGCACTTTAGTAAATATACACCTTACAGTTGGGAGCATCAGCCTACGCCGGGTGCATATCACATGTCAATGTTTGGCCTGATTTGTTAAAAGATGTATATATTTTTATGTACAAAGCCTTCCAATTCAGTTCAGTGGGGTTTCTGCAAGTAGAAAAAACACCGGAAACCCTTTAGAAATGGAAGGGCTATTAGCATGAATGGTAAAAACTCTGAGCCACTTGCAATATTGAAGCAAATGCAAACATGCCAAATGCAAATCAACAACTTCATGCCAAAATATGCATAGGGGGGAATCCACTTGTATTTGGGCACCCGTAGCTACTGTCTAAAGCATGGGTGGGGAACCTTTGTTCTGCCGAGGGCCATTTTGATATATATATAACATTATTTGTGGGCCTGGTGCAGGCCACACCCCCTCTGTGTGATGTCACACAGGGGCGGGGCCACAATCGATGCTGATTACAGCTGCTTCGGAGAGCTGTAAGGGCAGCGGTGTGACCATCTGAAGCGTCCTAAGGACACTCCTGGCAGCACTGCTGCATAGATTCTGGCTGCAGGGTGCCATTCTAGGCACATTGCTAGCCAGATGAGGCTAGCAGAAAAAAAGCTCAGAGGGCCAGACCAAATGATTCCGGGGGCCTTATACGGCCTCTGGGCCTGAGATTCCCCATCCCTGGTCTAAAGTGACAGGAACAGTTTGTGCCGTGCCCATTACTTACCTCAGCTTTCTGCTCCCAGCCTCCTGAGGTTCTAGCAGAAAACTTGACCAGAGTAGGGCTTTTGGACATCTTAACCACAATGCACCCAGCTTTTGGCCAACTTAACTGTTTTTTAGAGGCACATTTTGGGCGCAACATCCGCTATAGTGATGGGCGCCCAAAAACAATTGAATGTCTCCCATCACTTTAGACGGGAGCTGCAGCTGCTAAAAAATAATTTAATTTCCCCTCAGTGTTTTAAGCAAATTTAATGAGCCTCACAAAAAATTATTTTGGTTTTAGAGCACAGATTTTAATTTTTACGTATATAGGTTTGATAATCTTCAAAAAAAACTATCATTAATATATCCTATTAAGATGCTCTGGGCCTGAGACTTCCGGTGGGCGGACCAAACGACCTGGCCGCACTTTTAATGGGCTCCCAAGCCGGCTCCATATAGCCGAGACATAGCGCCGCCGGAGAGACTCACTGCCTCACCTAAAGCCACCCTGAGGTCTCTGGGATAACGCGGGTAAGAGCGGCGCATGCCCCGGCCCCCCGCACTGCCCCACAACACCGGAATACAGCCGCATTGGAAAAGCGGCACTGCCCGCGGCCGCCATCTTGGATCGCGGCCGGGCATAATTTCTCCCCTCCACACTTTCAGCAACAGCCACCGGAGCTATCATTGGACCCATAGGAACAAGCGGGACGCCTGGACACCGTTTCAGGGACGCCCCTCAGTTACAAGATCCCCGCTGGCCACACATCACCCGCGGCCGCCATTTCTTGAGACCTGACTAAGCTACTGCAGCAAGCGCTTACCTCCTTTCACAATCCTCTCTGTTTGCTGCTCACACCAGGGAGCAGGGTGGTGTAGCTGGGTCCTCATACTGTGATCTTGTCCTGTCTGGTCCAAGGATAGTGCTCACAAGCCATACTATAAGTTTTAATTTACAGACCCAGTGTCATATATATCCTGAACACCTGGGGCTCCCCCTAGTGGCTCCTGATTAAATCGCACATCACATCCCTATACCATGGAGAAGTTTGTGGCCAGACCACAGCGTGCACCTAAAGGTCAAACTACTAAAGGGAAAGACAAAAATGTAGCTCCATCATCATCTCCTGACTCTCCTACTTCACCTCCAGCTGACAATATTCTGGACGGAACCTCTAAATTGACTCAATTTAGTACCGCCTCAATAGCTAAAGCCCAAGAAATATCTGAGCTTCTTTCTCCCTTGCTTGACAAAAAACTGTCCGGCCTCAAAGAAGCTATAGAATCAGCAGTTTCGCAACTTAAGGAACATGGTCGACGCTTTACGGAAGCAGAACAACGTATCTCCAATGTTGAAGATGAGCTAACAGAGGCACAAAGCGTAATACGTACACAGGAATCAGCGATCTCTGCTATGCAGGAAAAATTGGAAGACTTAGAGAATAGGAATCGCCGCAACAATTTAAGGTTAATAGGCCTACCGGAATCTGTTAAGCAAAGAGATCTCATGGATTTCGTCTCTAAATGGTTACCCTCTGAGCTCAATTGCTCGGCTTCTTCCAATACCCTCATCATAGAACGAGTTCACCGCATAGGCCCTGACCGTGCTTCTGACCAGAGAAGACCTAGGCCTGTCATAATGAAAATGTTGAACTACCTAGACAAAACTCGCATACTGGACGCCTACTGCAAATCAGAAGGCCTCACCTATCAGGGACACAAATTGTTGTTGTTTCAGGACTTCTCGTATCAAGTAGCAATGAAAAGAAGGGAATACTCCACTATTTGTAAAGCATTATTTGATCTGGGACTGAGATTTGCATTAATGTACCCTGCGAAGCTGAAAGTCCTACATAACGGCAAACAACACTTTTTCGATTCTCCATCGTCTGCAAAGACTTTCCTGGACTCTCTAACTGACCAAATCACTCCTCAAAATGATATCGTGACTTAAGAAGATACATTTAATTGTACAAATCCGTCTCCTATCGCAAACATGGAGAGTTTGTTATTGGAAATATATATCTTAGGCTTGTTTTCAAGATTTCTGGTTATTTTAACAACTGCTAAACGTCAACGGCAGAATTGTCAAGATAATCTCTGGTTTGTTGTTTTCTCCCCTTCCTTTTACACATTTACCATTCCTCCTCTTTTATATCCCCTTTTTTATTTTCTTTTATTTCTTTTTTTCAATTATCGATACTTTTATACCTCACTGGGTTTAAATAGGCCCGTAGAGCCTTATTTTTTGGTTCTTAAAATTTTCAAAAATTGTAAGACTGCATTATGTTTGTTATATTCCATACATTATGGCAGGTCATGTTTTTGTTTTTGTTTTTGTGTTATGTGTATTTTTGTAATGGCACTTTCAAGGTTTTACTGCAAGCGCTCTCTGCATGCTGGGACTGAGAGCGTGATGGTCTATTTACGATGGTTCATTTTTTTGATCTACAGAACAGGTATAGGATAATACAATGTCTCACTCTATTGCTGATCTCACTAAAACACAAAAAAACATAAGATTTTTAACTTGGAACGTAGAGGGTTTAAACACCCCGATTAAACGGCGTAAAATACTACAACAACTTAAAAAATTTAAACCTGACATAGCAGTGCTACAGGAGACCCATTGGAGACAGGGTGACCCTAATACTCTTAGAGACTCATGGATAAAAGATTATACAGCTGCATCTTTCACATCTAAAAAAAGAGGGGTGCTGGTGATTTTCCATAAATCTTTAAAATACACAGTTGTAGACTCGATCCTGGACACCGAGGGCAGATTTCTTTTTCTTAAACTGAATTTAGAAGGTGAATTAATCACGCTTGTCACTTTGTACGCTCCCACAGGTCACAACAATGCATTCTTCTCCGATCTCTACGCCCGACTCCAGAATTGGGCAGAAGGCGCCCTCGTCATAGGAGGAGACTTCAACACTACTCTTTCCCCTAGTCTGGACAGAACGGGAGCATCCGGTGAGTGGCGGGGCAGCACATCTCCAACGCTACAACTACTAATTGAATCCCTCGCCCTAGTAGACCCATGGAGACACCTCCACCCCTTAGCACGTGATTACACGTTTTACTCCCACCCCCACCACTCCTCAGCTAGATTGGACTTCTGGCTGGTCTCAAGCTCATTAATTAATAGGATTCAAACATCTCATATAGAAAACATAGTCATCTCCGATCATGCGCCTACATGGTTCACGTTACAACTATCTACCCCCAAAACATCTTCCTTCAATTGGAGATTCCCCTCATACTTATTCACTTCTCCAGACTTCAAAAAATACTTAGAACAACAATTTCTTAATTATAATAATGATAATGCTTCTCATATTGGCGACATATCATTGTTCTGGGCCGCATCTAAACCAGTAGTGAGAGGGCATATTATGGGATATGTTTCCCATAAACGCCGTAAACTTAACACACGTTTCACGGAATTGAGTAACGCCCTATCACAATCGTATGCCATTATGCTGCAAAATAACAACACAGAGACACGGCGGAATTATTTGAATAACAAAAATTTATATGACACATTGTGCACTGAAAGAGCCCAATATTATCTAGATTTCCAGAAACATCGCTATTTCCGTTGGGGAAATAAAGCGGGCAAACTGCTAGCTAATATAGTGAGAAGTCAGAAAACATCCTCTCCCATTCTTTCTCTTAAAGGTCCCCTAGGATCATTACATACCAACGAGGACATTGCGGCCTCTTTCTTACAATATTACACAGACTTATACTCCGCACAGGATGATAACCCTGTTCTGGGGATGAACTTTTTGAAAGAGGCTAATCTACCTTCCCTCTCTGAAGAGGCCCGCGACTCCCTAACAACTCCTGTTTCGGAGTTGGAGGTTGCTCTAACTATCAAGTCCCTGGCCAACGGAAAGACACCCGGCCCAGATGGCCTTAGTGCCGAGTACTACAAAATATTAAATCCACTTGTAACCCCTCATTTAGTTTCCTTATTTAATTCAATATTGAAGGGAACCTCAACACCACCAGACTTTAACCAGGCCCGAATTATCCTTCTCTTGAAACCTGAGAAAGACCCTACGCTGACCCAATCATATAGGCCAATATCTCTGCTCAACCAGGACTTCAAAATCCTCACTGGTATTATCGCTCAACGTTTACAATTAGTATTGCCACATCTCATACACACCGCACAAACTGGGTTTATGAAAGGACGACACTCAGTGATCAACGTCCGACATTTGATTGCAGGATTAACTAAATCTCACCAAATGAGAAATAACCAAACGCTCCTTGTCAGCTGCGACGCTGACAAGGCCTTTGATAGGGTGTCGTGGAACCACCTACTGCGCATCTTCCAGCTACAAAATTTTGGTCCCGAATTTATTACATTATTCAAAACAATATACCACACCCCTATAGCATTCCTAACAGTTAACGGCCTGAATACTCCATCCCTTAGACTACATAGGGGAACCCGACAGGGTTGTCCCCTATCTCCTTTATTATTTAACCTGGCTATAGATCCTCTTATCCGCACCTTTTTGCTATGTCAACAATGGCAGGGAATAAATATCGGAAATAATACTTTGAAAGTCTCCGCGTATGCGGATGACTTATTACTGTATTTTGAGAACCCACATTCTGCCATACCTAAACTCCTTCATATCCTGAAAAACTTCCATATTATCTCTGGTTTTTTGATAAATTATAACAAAACAGAGGCCTTGGCCCTACACTCGGACGTCACAAAAAACTGGAAAAATTCTTTCCCATTTAAATGGGCCAAAACAACTCTAAAATACCTAGGCCTTAATATCCCGGCACATCCCTCCGCCCTATACTCAGTCAATTTCCCTGCTTTAATACAACGTACACTTTTAGATTTTAAAAAATGGAAACATCTCCCACTCTCATATCTCGGTAGATGTCAATTAATTAAAATGATATCTTTTCCTAGGATTTTATATCTTTTTCAGATGCTCCCCTTGCTTCCTTTAGAATCTGATTTAAAATTGATTAACAAAGCGATCAGCAAGTTCATTTGGGCGAACAAAAAACCCAGGATTTCATTATTCAAACTCAGACAACCACCTGCTTTAGGCGGAATTAATCTCCCTTGCTTAAAATCTTATGCTATTGCGTCAAATTACCGATACGCAATTGACTGGATTAGAGGAACAAATGGATTTGCTGACACGCTAATAGAGCAATCTTTTAGTGTTGAAATGCCATTAGCTAGTTTGCTACACACACGACCCTTGTCCTTTCCACCTCACGTAGTACAAAATCTACTACTACATACTACATGCTTGGCTTGGCGCCGAGCCAGAACTCAAATGAGAGTCCCTCCCAATGTCTCCTTGTTCCTTCCTATCGGCCATAACCCAGGGTTTGATGCTGGTTTTCTAACACAAACTTTCAAAACCTGGAACACACAGGGATTGCGTTACATATATCAATTATTGGATCTCTCCACAATGACTATTTACTCTCATAACCAAATACAGGAAAAATTTCCCTGTATCCAAATCCCTTTATTTATATATTTCCAAATACGTAGTTATGTCAATACTTTACTCCCTAAAATTCCCATTATACCTGGGAAAAATGGTTTGGATGATGTGCTGTCTCGCTGCCTCTCTATGTCATTTTCCACTTCTATGCTATACACCTATATACGCCGGGAAATAAATTTGGAAGTGGAGACGGTGGGATTTGCCAAGTGGCATTCCACATTCCCTAACATACCCCTATCCACCATTTTGAAATCTTTTGTTAGACTCAATAAGCAATTAATTTCGGCTTCATACGCGGAAATGCAATATAAATTATTGCATCGTGCCTATTTCACCCCCAAATTAAGACTCATCACAGGTACTTCCACAGACTCAAATTGTTTTAAATGTGGTCAACCTGATGCAGATCTAATGCATTGTATGTGGCACTGTGCGGAGGTACAGAGGTTCTGGTCCTTGGTACACACCTATATTTCCACCAAGTTGGGAATTGCCTTTGAACTAACACCCGAGTGGGCTATGTGGGATATTGTACCATCATCTGGATCATCCTGTGCCCCTGGAGGTGCCCGTCTATTACTAGCAAAGATTGCAGCAGCTGCAAAAAAAACAATATTATCTCAATGGATATCCACTGACACTTTAACACTCAGTCTTTTACAACCTAGAATTACGCACCTATTTAATATGGACTGGTTAGAACTATCCCTTAATAAAGACAAGGAAGCAGAGAAGTTCTTTAATATTTGGCTCCCATATGTTCACACATTAACACCTCAGGTTAAAGACACGCTTCGAGCTGCAGTTCAACTTACAGCCTGGTATAATGAAGAAACCTTGTCTTCAGGTGAACCACCATTTTAATTCCTGTATTGTTACGTTCCTCATGGATACATTGTATTGCACATCACTGCTGTGGTCTTGTTGATGTCTTGCCATTTTCTGATCAATATGTTATATTGTTTATTGCGGTTTTACAATAAAAATATGTTTTAAAAAAAAAAGATGCTCTGGGCCTGTGTCAGAGGAGCGCACACTGACTATCGGAGGTAGTGGTGCGATTTATTTGCTACTGCTAATGTGCCCTGTTTTTGTACGTGCAGTCGCAGGTATAATGTCAGGTGCACGGAAAATGTAGAGACAGTGTCTGGGAGGTGTCTAAGCGCACGCAATGAGATGTTCCGTCTTATGGAAGGGTTGTGTGCGTGTCTGGTACAGTGGTTGTGTACAAATAGCGTTCCCGCTAGGCTGTTTTAGCGGGGCGCGGCGCCCTGCCCTCCTTCTGGAAGGCAAAAAGCGCCCTGCCCTCCAGAAGAAGGGCAAAAAGCGCCCTGCCCTAACAGCCTGCGGGAACAGTCTTCACCCGCGGGTCGCAGTGTCCCGCGTGTGAAGAAATGTGCGGTGACCCGGTCACCGGCGGAGAATAGACGCCGGGCGCATGCGCCCGGCATCTATTCTCGCTGTCTGCAGGGCTTGGGGGCTGCCCGGCGTGTCCGGAAGTGCCGGGCACGCCCCCAAGAGTGACGAAAAGGGGACGCGTCTTATAGACACGCCCCCTTTTTGATAACCATGCCCCCGCCTTTGGCGCGCGCACGGACATGCCCTCTCTAGCTCCGGCGCCCTGCCTCCTGCCGGAGCTAGAGGGAACACTATACAAAGGTGCTCGAATGCTCACATAGGGGGCCATACATGGATGGAAACACCTGCCATGGGGATGGCACAAGTTTCGAAGTTGCGACCGGTAGTGGCTTCTAAGGACGCACCAATCGTTATTACCACGTGAACAGACACTGGCAGTGGGTATCTTGGTCCTTGCACATCCAGGCGCACGGAAGTACACAAGTAGCGTTCCCGCTAGGCTGTTTTAGCGGGGCGCGGTGCCCTGCCCTCCTTAAGGAGGGCAAAAAGTGCCCTGCCCTCACAGCCTGCGTGTGCTGTCTTCACCCGTGGGTCGCAGTGTCACGCGGGTGGGGAAATGTGCGGTGACCCGGTCACCGCCGGTGAATAGACTCCCAGGCGCATGCGCCCGGCATCTATTCTCCCTGTCAGCAGCAATTGGGGGCTGCCCGGTGTGTCCGCAAGTGCCGGGCACGCCCCCAAGGGTGACGCATCTTATAGACACGCCCCCTTTTTGGGTGCGTGCCTTCTCTAGCCCTGCCTGCCGCTGGAGCTAGAGTGAACACTACACAAGGGAAAGACTTTGTAGCAGCGTTTGCATAAAGACACGGATAGGCAACCACTAATAGACGCAGTTGAGGGCGCTTCACCTCTGAATCAGGCCCTCTGTGTGTGTATGGGTTTAAACAAGGTAACACTCAATTCAAAGGCTCTTATACGGCCTTTCTAGAAATTAGTCCTTTGTTAAAAATAATGACTGCTCTCAGAGTTTAGGTTATATTTCTTAGTCAGATGGAAGGCTATTTTCCATATGATGAGTAAAGTTATGTCACTGGTTCCTCGTGATTTAATAGTCTGTAGTCTCAGTAATAGAGATTGGTCTCCCGTAAGATAACTTCCACAGTGTGTAGCAGACAGTTGAACTTATCTAATAATGCGTAATGCTGTCCAAGGTGCTGTCCGGTCAGCCTATACAGGTCATTTAGGTGTGGTTTACACACAACCCTCTGGTAGCATCTTAGCTTTTAAGAAGTGAGGCTGGGCGCATGTGATTTGAACTACAATGTCTGAAGCCTAGATAAGAGTGCAGACACTTTCAAAGAGTGAGGTCCCCAAGCAGACGATTCAATTGTTTGTGGGTACTGTAGTTTCCATCTAAAGTTGCCGGGAGCTATTCAACTGTTTTGCTGGACCAGCCCAGAGGTGGCTCTTATTGTGGATTTCTGGGAGCAGAAGTCCGTGGTAAGTAGGGTTTTGGGGGATGATCGCGAGTGCAGGGCGCGCCGTAAGTCTAGCCCGATGCTTAGAACAGGAGAGGCTGCTTAACGCAGATAATCCCATGTATTCTCGCACGAGAAGATGGCTGGTCGCTCATAAAATTGAATAGCTCCAGTGCAGTTCAGATGGGAGCTACCAACAAATGCATCGTCCCAATTTAAACCAATACATAACGCCCAGCATTTAGAGCAGGCAACGTTTTTCTCTTTGCCAGATGTTTAACATTACTAGCCAAAAAAACCTGCCACAACCATTACAACATATACAAACTTTTACAAAAGTAATTGATAGGTAAAGAAAATGTTAGTGGCTTTCTTGTTTTTGCTTTTAAGAAGCTAGGCTGCTCAGGATAGTGTGTAGTCTGGAGGTAGGGACATGCTTCAGAACTTTGTATTGTTAGTTAATCGACTGTAGGATGGACTAACTATGGTTAAGTTCACTCACCAGAGGCCCAGGCTTCGCAGGGTATGCAGTCCAAGCTTTGCTCCTTTTGGTTTAAAGAGGGTCTAGAGCTCCAAAACGGTTTCCTCTGTGAGGGTAGGAGGTGGAGTACGAGGGGAGAAGAAGCAAATAGGAGAGTGCCTGATCCTGCATGTACCACACTGAACATCCTCGAGTGTCAACTTGTGGCTCTAGTGCCAATGGTTGCCTGCCCATGATTTGGAGAATACATATATACTCCTCCAGTGGGCGTTTTTAGCAGAATACCATTTTTTTATACCTTATGCAGAATTCCAGCCTCTTGAAAATTTAAATGAATGTGACAGTCCAGTCAAAATGGCACAGTTGGGAGCTATGACCAGTGCCTAGATTATATTTTGCTAGATGTATTCAGACGTGTACAGGTAAGGACAAACACTAACAACAATACTCTTTTATATATAGAGTATCTATATTGCCGTGCAGCTGGTCCCATTAAAACTCAGGCAACACAGTTCAGTTATATTTCTATATGGCTAAAAGAGGTAACATAAGCTGAAAACGGGAATAAAAAAAAAAAGTATTGCTAATGGAAATGTCTAAGTTTAATCAGACTTAAATGTAAATATGTGCTTTGATTTTAGTTTACCTTTTAAGTCATATTTGAGCAAAACAAACTATGGATACAACTGAGGGGTTAACAATCATTTCACATAATACATTACAAAAGAATACAAATCACAATTTAAATTCAAAGTTCACGCACATAACTGCAGATTAAGCGTAAAGCTAAAAGGAGCACAAGTGTAAATGGAGACAGGCTGGTTTGCATTAATCAAGGAAACAGTTAAGTGCACACAGATGCAATGATAAAATAGTCTGTCATTAACCAAGGGCTACAAGGAATTAACTGCACATATTTGTAATTTCATAACAAGGATAATCTGTGATCTAGAGCAAATACAACTGCAAGTCTGCAGGAGCAAACACTGCAGTCAGTGGCCACAACTCCAATAAATATACTGAGCTATGTGCCAGACAGTAGGAGTAATTTACTACATCAGGCTTGAATCAATCATATGGACTGATGTTTAGAGCCACTGAATCTAATGTAGTGTAGTATCAATATATTGGCTGAATTCAGGTTTAAACAAAGGACCTAAAAGCTAATGTCTATCTGTATATGATCTCCCTCCCAAAAGAGATCAAGTTATTAGGCTTACATAACCAACAGAAAAGACAGGAATATTATTAACCTTTATTTATATGGAGTAAGTTATTATCAGCACAAAACAATGCAGGACAAGAACATGGTTTATAAACATTGCTGCATTAGTGATCATAACACTCATGGTGCGTACAAATACATAACACTCATGGTGCGTACACATACATAACACTCATGGTGCGTACACATACATAACACTCATGGTGCGTACACATACATAACACTCATGGTGTGTACACATACATAACACTCATGGTGTGTACACATCATTCTCGTTCATATCGTGCATTTTTTGGTCCCTTCCAACCAACGACCTGCGATGCGCAGGCACGTATGGACGATAACTATATCGTCCATCGCCCGTGTATGCAGGCCAAACTGGTCAATATCGACCAGGTTACTATAGGGACCCGCAATCAACTTTGGCTGTCGTTGGTGGTGTGCTGGATGATTGATATCGATCATCCAACACTCCGGGAAGGTGCAGGACGATCAGTCAGCGATATCGTTATCGCTGACTGATCGCACCGTGTGTACGCACCATTAGGGCTATCACACACACACAAAACGGTTTTGTCTGTCCGGAAAAAAACGGTCAGGTTTTTTTCCCGTGAAACGTTCACTTACACAAGCAACGGGTTGTGCCGTGTGTAACGTTAATGCCGTGTGTTTTCAATCTTTAAAGCTGAAGACCATGGACGGCAGCCGTCCTAGTCAGTGGTTATTACGTCTGCAACACGGCAACCGTGCAGTGTTCGTTTGTAACTTCCACTGAAATGAAACAGAAAAAAAAAACGTCAGTTTTTTTGCTGGACAGATAAATCCGTTGTGTGTGAAATAGCCCATAAACAGGGCGTCATTAACCAAGTGTAATGGTGCATACACACGGTCAGATATGTCAGATGAACAATTGAACGATTTGCAAACGATTGAATGTTTTTTTTACTGTATTAAAATGAATGGAAATCGTCCAAAACTGACTGCAAACACATCAGATGTCAGATATTTGTTATCTGACAATCGGGAACGCGCATCGTTCCACGCGTCAGATTTTTCTTTCAGATATGAACGATTTTAAAATTGTTATCGTTCAGATCTGAAGAAAAATCTGACCGTGTGTATGCACCATTAGATGCCGTTGTGGGGAGTTAGGAGTAAATGATAGTATGAGTAAGCGAAGGAGAAGCACGTGAGGGAAGAGGACCCTGCTCGTGAGAGCTTACACCTGTGTTGAAATTTATGCTCTGTTAAGCTGGGTACACACTTTTAGGATTGCAGGCTGAACAGGTAAAACTGTCCCGATCAGCCGTGCAGTCTGTCCCCAGTGTGACCCCCCGTCAGCCGCATATACACTGTGCAGACATTGCATAGTGTATACGGGCTTCTATGGGATTGGGTGGTCGAACCGACGAATATTAAACTGTACATAAAGGTGCAACCTTCCGATCCCGACCGTTGCAGGGGCGTTAAAAGCCATTTATTGGCTAACGCTCCTGCATCGGGACAGGGTACACACCTATACTATCCAATGGCCGTTCTCTCGATATTGGATGAATGGCCCGATGATTGTATAGGTGTGTACCCAGCTTTAGCCAGTGCAGGCATCGATTCCTGGTCTGACAAACCAACCAATGAAGCAAGGGCATCCGCTCGGCTTGAAATTTAGGAAGAGTTTTCAACCAGATACCTCTATGAGTATGTTAGTTATTAACTTTCCAAAATGACATGCAATTCCAACATTGTTGGTAACACTGCAATAATTTTGCAAAAGTGGTGCTGGATCAGCTCTCCACAAATAGATGCAGAACAAGATGCAAGAAGCTTTTGTATTACAGATTGATCTCCCATATCCAAATATTCCGAAATACGGATTTTTTTGAGCACGACTGAGATAGTGACACTTTTGCTTTCTGATGGTTGAATGTAAACAAACGTTGTTTAAGGCACAAAATTATTAACAATCTTGTATAACATTATCTTCAGGCCATGTGTATAGGGTGTATATAAAACATAAATGCATTCTGTGTTTAGACATGGATCCCATTCCCAAGATATCTCATTATGGTATGCAAATATTCCAAAATACCAAAAAACCTGATACCCAAAATACTTCTGATCTCAAGCATTTTGCATATGGGAGACTCAACCTGTACATTGTTGGCTTTTCAACTAAATACTATCAATATATATTGAAGACTATTTCACAGCAATGTCAGAGCTATATGTATATCCCGAAACAAAGCAAGACTTTTGCACCTTTAAATGTTTTGTGAGACACCCAAATGTTTCAGCAATGATTTAGCCAATCAGTTTGAGGGCCAAAGCCACACACCTCCTCAGCTACCTGGAATGTCTGATAAATAATGCATCTACCAATAGCTTGGCTGGTTTTCCAGTAAGGTAATGTATATATCATCCCTTTAATTTGGGACATATGTGACTTACAAAGGTCCTGTGGCTGATTAAAACCAGGTGAAAAAGATGAAAAGGAGACTGAGGTATATTCAATTAGAAACAAGGTTTTTACGCGGACCTTGCGCCCAATCTTGGATTACCATGGGTATGCTCGCTCCGGATATCCAAGTTTTTTTAAAACAGTGCACACAGAGTTTTCAGCACTGAAAATCACGGGGTGCGAAAAAAGAAAAAAAAAAGCTGTCCGGTCCAGTGGTCTCCATGGCTCCCGTTCATCTCCCCTCCATCTACAGTATGTAGTGGGGAAAACCCTGCAGGTGCGCGATTTTTGCGATTCTCGCACCTAATTGAATATGACCCGTGAAGTCAGCTGGACACAGAATCTATGTAATTCATATGTGTCCCGATTAAAGGGATGATATGGCAAGCCCAAGTAGGACAAAACCAAAAAAGTGATTTCCATCTCAGAATTATTAGATATAACTAATCTGTTTGTTTGTATGATTTTTTTAGGCAACTCATTAATTTTTTGGTGGCATAGTTGTGTTTGTAAGATTGTCATTATCAAAAATGACATACATATCTAGTCGTCTCTCTAAAGCTGGGTACACACTGACAGATATATATCTGGCGGGAAGGAAAATCTGGTAATGTATGGGAGCAAATACCAATAGAAATTTGCTCCAAAACCCTGGAAAACAGACCAGATTTTCCTTTCTACCAGACAGATTGGACAGATTTATCTGTCTATGTACCCAGTGTAAGAGGTAGACTGGGCATAACTTACAGTCTTAAGGTGCGTACACACTAGGCAATCAGGAAAGACAGTACGATTATGACATCATAATCGTACCGTCGTTCCTGATCCCCTGTAGTGTCTGCACTGAGCGATCACTCGTTCAGTGCAGGCACTGTCCATCATTCCTGAACATGCCAATCTGTAGTTATCGTTAGATTGTGCTGCATGTTCAGGCGATGGACAATGTCGGAAACGACCAGCGGGAGTGCGCATCGCTGGTCGTTTCTGACATAAAAGTGCACGATTACGATGTTGTAATCGTGCTGTCCCTCAGTAATATCGCCCAGTGTGTACCCACCTTTACAGTGCTTGACATGACCGTGGAGTTTGTAACAAACGTTGTGAAGAGTTCAGAAGGAGACACACTTGCAGTAATTTCCGAATTTTGGAAATGATCTTTGGCAAACTTGGGAAGCTTGTTTAAGGACATATGCAACGGTGTGCAAATTAACTGGAACATACATAATGGAGTATATGTTTAATGGAGATGGTGTGGTGGTGATTTTATTTACAACATCCTTCTATAGTACCAATTGGATGGATTAGTGAGGTCTCAGATAAGTCTCGACAGTGGTCGGAAACAGCCCTGGTGAAGAGCCACGATGACAGTCAGACAAAACTATCTAATGGAAGAAAAGCCCAAACAAGGATTCCGTAGGTGAACCTGCAGAGGAATCGTTGAGGTGTCGTCTCAACACAGAGGAAAGGGGGGGAGAGCATGAGTGGTAGTCCACACAAGTCTCTGTCCCAGAGCAGGAGTTGAGGTGGACAGTCAGGTACAGCTGACAGACACGACCAAGCCCCCCTCCCCCCTATAGCGAGCGGCCAGGAAGATGGTCATGATGGTCAACACCATCACGACCATCGGGCTTGCGACAAGACCCTTGTGGTAGGGTCTCGTTGCCGCAAGCCCCAGAGAGCTTTCAGCTCTAACAGAGCCGAAAGCTCTCCCACTGCCATCACTTGTGATGTCAGTGGGGCCAGCCCAGACGGTAGGCGTTCCCATGGGAACGCCTCCGTCTGGGCAGCCACGCCCCTGGCCCACCCACCGATGTTGAGTGACAGCACGCCCCCTTTGGTACGAGACGGAGTGCCCGTCGCAATCAGAGACTCGCGTATGCGCACAACGTAGGCCTTTCGCATGCGCACTGGCCTACCATCGACCTGGTTGCGAGCGCACAGCGCTTGCGACCAGGTCTGAATCAGGCCCTCTGTCCATACACCAGACCAACTTTCCTCCAACCTTCCAACTAGTTGGTTGGTTGGAATGAAAACCCAATAATGTATGAGAGCAAATGACAATCAGCAATTTGCTCCCAAACACCAGAAAACACAAAAAAGGACGTTCAGGCAAGTTGGTTAAATCTGTTTGATTTAAAAAAACTTGTCTGAACAACAGCTTTCATCTGCTTTCCGGGGGTTTGGGAGCAAATGGCTGATTGACATTTACTCCCATTCATTACTAGATTTTCAATTCCAAACAACCAACTAGTTGGATGGTTGGAGGAAAGTTGGTCTGGTGTATGACCAAAGGGCTAAATTACTACCAACCAATCAGATTCTACTTAACATTTAACTAGCACCTTCTAGAAGATAATAGCTAGAATCTGATTGGTTGCTATGGGCAGCATCTCCACTTCTAAAAACTCTCACTTTAGTAAATGTAACCCTCAAACACGGTGCTAAGTGCAGTGTGTCACAAAAGACCTACAGATGTGTCCTGCTACATCTTTGCTGATCTTGCTAAAAACGTGCGCACGCATCATGCCACGCGATTACCCGCAGCAGCATAAGGCTATGATGCGCACTGCGATCGATCCATGCACGGGTTCGAACGTAGTATGGCGGCACGGGTTCGAACGTAGTGGGCGTATACGATCGCAGGCACACGCCTCGCACAGCAAATTTGTAGCAGGACACATCTGTAAGTGTATATGGCTAGAAAGGGGCCACACTCCATGAAGCTACTATGGCTTTAAAAATAATCTGTGTTAACTGGCCCGTTGTAGCCCAAATATGTTTATTTGATGACCATTCTTTGTAACGTCAACATGTTGCTTACATTACTGACCCAATACTTCACCTTCTATTTTATGATCTTTTTCTTTTAGAATAGTCCACACACTTCTCACAAATAACATACAGACTTAGATGTACGACAAAGTTGCAACTTACATTTTACAATCCATTCTCATGCAGTTGTAGCAAATAATGGTTTAGAAAGACCGAGTTGAAAGTTACTGCAAGACCAGGATGAACATTACATATGGCAAATGTAGCATTAGGGTATAATAGTGGAAAAACTGAGATTACACGAGAAGTTTTAAAAGTCATACAGCGGAAGCATTGCTCAGGTGAGGAAAATGTATGAGATATCAATAGGCACTGAGCCTTGGCACAGACACACACTGAAACGGAAATAGCAACCAATGCATTCTATTACCGCTTCAGTTACCAGAATATCACAGAGCATAGCATCCGAGGGACAAAATAGAAATCCTGAGTAAATAGTGGCACAGCTAAATGTGACATCGCAATAAATATGCCATTAGCGCACAGATGACACTGGCACTTGATTTCACATACACTGACAGGCTTCGGAGTTAATAACAGACCGCAGAAAGATGTAGACACAAGTGACATGTGTACAATACAATTTGCCAATGTGTAATGTAGTGACTTCTGCTACTCTCAGTTACCATCTGCAACATTTTTTGCACTTTAAACCTTTGGTCGTGGCTGCCGCAGACAGTCCAATGAGACAACCAGACCGAAAGGAAAAGGGGGTGTTGGGGCATATGAACTGAAAAACAAAGAAGAGCCCAGGCCAGCCTCTGCAAGGAGGGGCTCACGGCAAGCAACATAAAGTGGTTAAGGACACAGCAAAAGGGTGGAATAGATTAAAGAGAAGCGGCAAAACATGCAGTGATAGAAAAGTATAAAAGGAAAGATGTCCCACGTTCGCAGGATATATCAGAAGATGTACAACAACGCTGGCAGAAATGAAAGGTGTACAGTAAGGGAGAGAGCGGCGGGAATGGGGTTGAAGGTGATGTGAAACATTGGATGAAATAAGTATGCATATATAAACATGAGTTACATAAAGGGATTAAAAAACACACCGTCAAGGACATACTGTATGGATGAGAGAACAGCAACCTTGAAGGTGGAGTATTCAAAAAAAAAAAAAAAAAAATACAGATTATGTGGCCTGTTGTAGAATAAGACTAGAGACAGGACAATAGAATAGAAAACAGACAGGGGCTGATGCACTATTATTACCAGATATTTATATGGCGCACACATATTCCACAGCGCTTTACATTCACATCAGTCTCTGCCCCAGTGGAGCTTACAATCTATATTCCCCATCACATGCTCACACACTAGATATACTTTTGTTGGGAGCCAATTAACATATCAGTAGATTTTGGAGTGTGGGAGGAAACAGGAGTACCCGGGGGAAACCCACGCAAGCACAGGGAGAATATACAAACTCCACACAGTTAGGGATAGTGGAAATCAAACCCACGACAAAAGTGTCTTTTTGGTATGCAGATGACGCATATTTGTACACTGCAAAATCCTACGCTTCAATCCGTATGTAGACTCGTTTTGCACTTACGACTGTTCACACTTACGGAAGACGGGATGGGGAGGGCATGCAAGCATTGGCAGAGGACGGAACGGCTGTTCACACAAATATGGCTCACGTAGGCCACAACAAAGACACAAATGTTCCCGTCAGAAGAAGTCTCACTAGCAGATATTCAATATCTGGTGCAAAATATGCACTGATGACAATAGGCAGCTGCTTTTGATTGGCTGAGTACATCTTGCTCCCTACCACTATTGTTAGCATGGCTGTGACCTATTTGCAGTATGTATTTGATATTTGCAATCTGTCCACAGCAGGAATGTACATTCTCATTTATTTTAAATGGGGAGGACAATGAATATTCAGGTTTATTTTAACTTAATTAGTACTTTTTTGTTGTATTGGCTCCTGTAATTATTGTATTTCACATGGTAAATTCAACTTTAGCATCTACTACTACCAATGTCAATAGAGCAGACGAAGAGGGACGGGCAGGCGCAACAATGTGGGCAACGGGAGCCAGACAGCCACCATAGAGTGTGCCAGACAGTCGGCCAACCAGATGCCACAGAGCAGGTGACAGGGGGCCAACCAGAAGCCACAGAGCGGGTGACAGGGGGCCAACCAGAAGCCACAGAGCGGGTGACAGGGGGCCAACCAGAAGCCACAGAGCGGGTGACAGGGGGCCAACCAGAAGCCACAGAGCGGGTGACAGGGGGCCAACCAGAAGCCACAGAGCGGGTGACAGGGGGCCAACCAGAAGCCACAGAGCGGGTGACAGGGGGCCAACCAGAAGCCACAGAGCGGGTGACAGGGGGCCAACCAGAAGCCACAGAGCGGGTGACAGGGGGCCAACCAGAAGCCACAGAGCGGGTGACAGGGGGCCAACCAGAAGCCACAGAGCGGGTGACAGGGGGCAAACCAGCAGCCACAGAGCGGGTGACAGGGGGCAAACCAGCAGCCACAGAGCGGGTGACAGGGGGCAAACCAGCAGCCACAGAGCGGGTGACAGGGGGCCAACCAGAAGCCACAGAGCGGGTGACAGGGGGCCAACCAGAAGCCACAGAGCGGGTGACAGGGGGCCAACCAGATGCCACAGAGGGGGTGACAGGGGGCAAACCAGATGCCACAGAGGAGGTGAAAGGGGGCAAACCAGATGCCACAGAGCGGGTGACAGGGGGCCAACCAGAAGCCACAGAGCAGTGGACAGGGGGCAGACCAGATACCACAGAGTGGGTGAATGGGGGGCAAAACCAGACACAACTGAGCGTGCTAGGCAGGCGCCACAGAGTGGGCAATGGGGGGGGGGGGTCAGGCAGGCATACAGTGTGCCAGGCAGACTCCACAAAGCAGGTGATGGGGTGCCAGGTCCTGAAAGACTTCACCCAGCGAGCAATGTGTGCCAGCCAGATGCCCGTGAGTGGGCACATGGTGCCAAGCAGTCATTAAGAGGGTATGAGAGGGGTCCAAGCAGTAGGAAAAAGACAGGAGGAGGGTGAGGGTCTGGCAATTAGATATTACAGAGTGCTAGGCATTACAGAATAGAGTGCTACCGGCAGGTCGGATGAGACAGTCAGAGAGAAGGGGAGACAGCTGCACAAAGAGACCACTACACACAGAGTCACCGTGCCATGTGCATATATATGTGTACATATTGGCAGCAGGATACGTACCGGGCGGATGTCCCGTACGCGGCCTCCCTGCCCGGGCCGTCCGTCTGACTGGCCGCCCTCCTTGTTGCCGTTCTCCTCCTCACACTCTCCCTGATCCTGACACCTCCGCTGCGGCCATCACACAGCTCGGCCCCGCCCACCTGACGTCACCTTCCCTCAGCCCTATCCGGGCGGCGCAGGGGGCGTGGCCGAGGAGGCGTGGCGTCGCCCAGGCTGGTAACATGATGAGGAGAGTGATGGAGAGGATGATGGTCATTGTGCTGCCGGCAGCCGGGGTGCTGGTCTCCATACAATGTATCAGAGTCATCTGATCATATCATTACTGATACAAGAGGCGAATAGGATACGAGGCTCCTGGCTCCCTGCTGTGCTTATTGGGTTACATTATTTCCAGCTCACTTTAAACACAATCCTTCCATGTAATGGTGCATACACACGGTCAGATATTCTGGTCGATATTAACGATATCGTTTATACAAATCGGAATATTATCCCTTTCAACTAACAAATGATGGTCGATGCGCTGGCACGAATGGTCGATATAGGTATCGACCATCGCCCGTGCATGCAGGCCAACAGGATCGATATCGATCATGTTAGCCTATTTACTATAGGGACCTGCAATCGTTATAGTAGTTGGGGGGTTGCTGCATGTGCTGGATGTTAGATCCAGCACATGCAGGACGATCGTTATCTGATGGTCTGACCGTGTGTACCCTCCATAAGTGATAAGTAGTACATGGTGTGTAATTGTAACATACTTGTACATTTATGTGTTATCACCCCTACACAGCATGTCTAGACATAAGTCTGAGGGGTAACTTTACTAAAGTGCGGGTTTGTAGAAGTGGAGATGTTGCCCATAGCAACCAGTCAGATTTTACTTAACATTTGTCTAGCACCTTAATAGCTAGTATCTGGTTGCTACTGGCAACATCTCCACTTCTAAAAACCCGTACTTTAGTAAATATACCCCTGAATGTATTACAATTACTAATAGTCTGCTTTTACCTAACATTATATATATGACCATTGGGCATGATAGTCACAGGATACAATTCTATTACACATGACCAAAATTCTTCCTCTATTTAAGATTGCTCCAAACCTGAAACCGCAGATTTTTAATAAATAGGAACTGTTTCCACTGGTGACGCAGTTGCATGCAGCATTTCTTCCATGGGAGACAGTACTTGGAAGTTTGTCATTATAGGAAACAGCAAACATTCTCAGACACAGAAATTTCCCGGGAACCATTCCCTAAATAATGTGGAGCCTTTTCAATATTAGCAGCACCCACCCGAAATATGTATCTCACTCGCTGCGATTTGCAGCGGCGGCGAACATTAATGAATGGGAGCAATACAGTATTGCTCCAATGTCAGGGCAGCTGCTCCAAAAAAACAGCCGTGCCGCTTGGCCTACCACTTCTACTTTCGCCGCTAACTAGTAGCAGGGAAAATGTACACAGCTGAGCAGTGTTAGTGAGCATGCATGAATTTCGTTCACGCATGTGCGCGGTGAGACCCCGAGGAGGTGCAGGGTTCCCAATATAAAAGATCAGGGCTCAGCGTGGCTTCACGGTAAGAGGGTAGCCCAGGGGCAGCAGCAGAGAGAATAGCTATACATCACCGTCATTATTTCAACCGACCGCAAGCCAGCCAGAGCTTGCGGAACAGCATCCAATCAGGAGCGGCCGCTCCTGCTTGGCTGCCGGTTTGCGAGCTGTGTTCAGCTCGCGAACCGCGCCATAGTTGAAATGCATTCGGCGATGTATAGTTATTCTCTCTACCATTCCTGGCTGCCCCCGCCACCCGGGCCCCCATGTCTTCTACCTGCACCAGCTGAAGAAAGAAAGGTACTCCTTGACCTTGCCGTGTGCTCCCCCAGTCCATTCTCTCCTGTCCTGCCCACCATTCCAGCCAGCCTTCCCTGCCCTATGCCTCCCCCCGTAGTCCAGCCAGCCTTCCCTGTCTTTCCCTAGTCCAGCCAGCCTTCCCTGCCCTAGGCCTCCCCCGTAGTCCAGCCAGCCTTCCCTGTCTTTCCCTAGTCCAGCCAGCCTTCTCTGCCCTATCACTCCCCCATGTAGTCCAGCCAGCATTCCAAGTCTCTCCATAGTACAGCCAGCCTTCCCTGCCAGTCCCCACCCCAGACTAGCCAGCCTTCTCTGCCCTGTGCCTTCACCACCTAGTACAGCAAGCCTTCACCCCCCCCAAGTCCAGCCAGCATTTCCTGTCCCCCCAGTCTAGCCAGTGTTCCCTGTCCCCCCAATCCAGCCAGCCTTTCCTGTCCCCCCCCAGTCCATCTAGCCTTCCATGCCCTCCTCCCCCCCCCCCCCCCAGTCCAGCCAGCCTTTTCTGCCCTGATGGTATAAACACTTTTAGCATTCAGGCACAGTTAAAAAAAATTTGATTATAAAACTTGTTTGTTAAAAAAATATAACGTCAATATTAGGGTGCCACCCGGCTTATACTAGGGGCGCTGTGAGGCAGTTTGCTGTGTGTTCATGCACTATTAACATTTTTTTAGTCATTTAAAAATTGTGTGTTAAAAAATATAACATTATTATTAGGGTGCCATCCGACTTATATTAGGGATGCTGTGAGGCAGTTTGTTTTGTGATAAGACACTGATAAAAAATTGTAATAATATAAAACTTATGTGTTAATATAACGCCATTATTAGGGTACCATCCGGCCTATACTAGGGGAGCTGTGAGGCAGTTTGCTGTGTGCTCAGGAACTGTTAATTTTTTTCTCGTAATTTAAAAATTGTGTGTTCAAAAATATAACGTCATTATTAGGGTGAAATCTGACTTATACTGGGGATGCTGTGAGGCTGTGTGTTCAGGCACTGTTAAATTTTTTTTAATAATATAAAACTTGTGAGGGAATTTGTGTTGTGTGTTCAGGGGGCACTGGGCCTGATTCAGAGCTGGACGCTCTGACAGAGCGCTCGCTCTGAATCAGGGCCGGCCTTCTGTTTTTTTAGAGCGGCCTCTTGGCCGCTTGCATAGCTGTGGGTGACCACCCACAGCTATAGCGAGCGGCCAGAAAGATGGTCGCGATGGTCAAGATCATCGCGACCATCGGGCTTGCGACGAGACCCTTGTGGTAGGGTCTCATTGCCGCAAGTCCAAGAGTGCTTTCGGCTCTAACAGAGCCGAAAGCACTCCCACTGTGATGTCATTGGGGCCGGCCCCAGACGGTAGGCTTTCCCATGGGGGCGTACTGTCACTCAACATCGACAGCACGCCCCCTTTGGTATGAGACCCGGAGCGACGGTTTGCCCGTCACTATCTGGGTCTCGAGCATGCGCACCATCGACCCGCTTGTGAGCGTATAGCGCTCGCGAGCAGGTCTGAATCAGGCCCACTGTGTTAAAAAATATAATGTCATTATTACCGTGCCACCCGGCTTATACTAGAGACGTTGTGAGGCAGTTTGTTGTGTGTTCAGGGAATTAAGGCATTGTTACAAAATTGTAATTATATAAAACTTGTGTTTTAAAAAATATGTCATTAGGGTTCCACCATTACTTGGGGCACTGTGAGGCACAGTGCCGTGTGTTTAGGCACTGTTATCAAAAATTAAAATGATAAAACTTGTGTGCTAAAAAATATAACATCATTAGGGTGCTTGATAGCTAGAGGCACTGTGTTGTATGTTCTGGCACTGTTATCAAAAATGAAAATGATAAAACTTGTGTGCTAAAAAATACGTCAGTAGGGTGACACCATTACTAGGGGCACTGTGAGGCACTGTGTTGTGTGATCAGGCACTGTTATCAAAAAATAAAATTATAAAATTAGGTGATAAACAATATAACGCCATTAGGGTGCCTCCATTACTAGGTGGATTGTGCGACACCGTGCTGTGTGTTTAGGCAGGGCTGTCTTAACAGCAGCCTGGGCCCTGGGCAAAGTAATGCACTGGGGCCCCTACCCACCCATTCATGGGGAGAAAATGTAAATATATGCTGCCCAGAACAATGATATGACACAGCCACCATATAGTATACAAGGGAACTTGCTGCCTGTATTGGGAATCAGTATGAATGACCGCCGGCCCTATGGCTCAAATCCCAATGCCGGAAGACCGTCGCCGCTGGGTCCCTTATTATCAATGTGGATGATGGAGTCCACCTGAGCAGTGTCCTATCCCCCTGGGCCCCACTCCCAATATCTCTCCCCCTTTCCCCCAAAGCAGTGTCATGAACTCGCTGAGGCCCCACTCCCCATGTGTTTCTGCCTTCTGCCCTCCCCCAATAGCAGTGTCCTCAGCCCTGAGCTCCCACACACCCTTGTCTCTGCCTCCCCCCATAACAGGGCATCAGCCCCCACATATATCTGCCTCCTCCCCCCATAGCAGTATCATCAGCCCCCTGAGTCCCTACTTCCCATGTCTTTGTCTCACCCTCCCATAGCAGTGCCATCAGCCCCCACTCCCCATATGTATCTGCCTCTCCATAGCAGTATCATCAGCTCCCTGAGCCCCTACTCCCCATGTCTTTGTCTCCCCCTCCCATAGTAGTGCCATCAGCCCCCACTCCCCATATGTATCTGCCTCCTCCTCCCCCATAGCAGTATCATCAGCTCCCTGAGTCCCTACTTCCCATGTCTTTGTCTCCCTCTCACATAGTAGTGCCATCAGCCCCCACTCCCCAAATGTATCTGCCTCCCCTCATCCAGCTCTTACCTTTATCCTGGGTGGTGGAGCCGGTCTGTCAGCAGCTCTACGGGTGTTGTCTGGCTTCTCCTCTGCACTCTGCAGTAGCTCATGTCAGTCTCACAGGCAGAAAGTGAAAGTGAAACTAAAAAGACTTCCTGTCTTTGTGAGTGCCCTGCTGCTGCTGCAGCCGCCTGATCTCTCCTGCTGGCTGCCTCGGATTACCGCACCGGAGCAGCTCAGAGAAAAAAAAAGGGGCGGCCCTGCTGGCGGGCCCCTTGAAGCTTCGGGCCCTTGGGCAACTGCCCAACAAGCCCAATGGAAGAGAAGGCCCTGTGTTTAGGCACTGTTATCAAAATGATGCCCAAGATAAAAAGAAGTCGATTTTCATGCCTGGGCAAAAGGCCAAAAAAGACACCTTTTTTGTGTGGAATTATTTTGACTCAAATCTTGACAACATTTGTCAAGCCATCTGTACCGTTTGTGAAGCCAAAGTAAGTAGAGGTACACCATCTAGAAACCATCTAGAAACCTCCTCCCTGCAACGTCGTTTGCAGCGAGTCCATGTACATTTTTTAGAAAAAGCTGAACAATCTAGTAAAATAATAGCAAGTAGTCAATCATCAGCTAGCTGCTTGCTCTCAGCTAGCTCCCTGCTCTCAGGTAGATCCCAGCTCATACAATCTCCACCGCCAACAACTTCATTATTAATCTCCTCATTAATGATCGGAGATAGTCCTCCTGCATCCAATTTGAGAAGGCTAGCTGGCTCCTCCCTTATCCAGGATTGCCCAGAAAAATCCTTGCACGCTAGGGCTGGTGCTGCTGCCGTGGGTGAATTTTCATACTAGAAGGGCACCAAGAAGACTAGTTTCAAACAACAATTGACTGTGAAACAATTATTTGCAAGAGGAAGCAAGTTTGAAAGCTGTCATCCAGTTGCACAGTGGATCATTGAAGCCATAACAGCTATCCTAGCATTAGATCTGCATCCAGTATACGCCATCAATGTATGTGGTTTTAGACAGTTAGCTGTGGTCATGTGTCCCCGCTACCAAATTCTATCTTAATTCCATTTTACAAGAACAGCAATTCCTCACCTGTAACTGAACGTTAAAATAAAACAAGTTCTTGGCCTAGACAATGCCATTGTACCCACTATACACTCAACCTCAGATATATGGACAAGCGGTACTAGTCAATAAAAAAATATGACATGACTGTGACACCCCACTGGTTGGGTGTATCGCCTTCAGCAGCAGCATCTAACACACAATGCCAGCTCATTCACAGGCAAGCTACTCTCTGAATCACCAGCTTCACTAAGAGGCATACTGGTGTCAACCTGTTACAAAAACTCAGAGATGTCATAGCAAAATGGCTTGGACTCTTCTCCGGATTACTAATTTCCGTGTATGACTGTGAGAGCATTATAAAAGGGTGAATTTGAACATGTCCAATGTTTTGCCCACACAATAAACTTGGTGGTTCAAATTTTTTTTTTTTAAATTAAAGGGGAGTGCAGGAGATGCTGTTTGTGGCCAGAAAAAAATCTGGAAATTTTCAGCATCCAACAACCGCATATAGAAGATTGCGGCGGCTGCAAGAACAGTTCAATTTGCCTTGCCACCAGCTGAAGCAAGAAGTAGTGACCATGTGGAATTCCCTTTATATGCTTCAGTGAATCAAGAAACAGCAGCAAGCCATCGATACCTACACAATAAGCCATGACATAGGGAGATGAGGGGCAATGTACCTTAGTCCAGCACACTGGAGAATACTCTTTGTCTTATGCAAGCTACTGAAACCATTTAAAGTAGTAACTAATGAAGTGAGTTCTGACACTGCCAGCTTGAGTCATGTAATAAAAGTACTTAAAAGCAGCTAGAGAAACTGAAGGAGGAAATTAAACAAAGTGATTCCAAGTATGTTGAACTTGTAGATCAACTTCTTTATTTGCTTCGCCAGGACCAAAGGGTTATCAAGATCTTGCAATTGGATCACTACATTTTGGTAACCATGCTTGAGCTCAGATTTAACTAGTACATAACCCCGTGTACTACTAACTAGCTTTGGTGTACATAAACTGCTCAGCCTCCAGTGTGTACTCATAAAGGGTATTTAGCACAGCCAGGAACCTTAGGAACGATCGGCAATACGAGGCTACCTCCTCAAAATGTGGAAAACTCATGTTCATAAAGATGAACTACAAATTCTTTGAGGAAGACCTTTGCCACCAATTGCAACAAAGTACAGATACTTCTGTAATGGGGGTTCCAGTGGGGATGAGCTAATATTGTGTGGAATAATGATGTTGACATTGATGAGGGTAAGCAGGATGATAATGAAATCTTACCAGTGTAGATATGATTAACAATGCTGTTAGCCTCCTTGATCCCATTGGTAGCTTGTTTTGTGGGGACTCAAATAAATCAAGCGCTTCAGCCACAAAAGTGGCAGTCCCAGTTGCTGAACTACTTGGTTTGTTAAACTGTGCATGTCCTTTTTAATATACAACGTAAACGTGGATGGGAGAGCCCAAGGACAATTCCATCGGGGACCGCTTTTCTTTTAATTATGGTCTGAATTTTCGGGGGCATTGGTGACAGTCTTTTTTGCATAGACAAACAATTTTTATTGGTTATTGCTCTAACACATAACTAATTTGCAACACATTTTTTTTAACCAGCAACAATGTGGTGCCTCACAAAATATAAAATAAATGAACAGAAATATGAAGCATATTTAGTATTATTTAGTAATATGCACAAGAAGATACAAGGCTACGTCTCAATTTCTCTTTTTAAATTAATTAATAGATCATTCTTTTTTACCTGCCATTCACTACATACTCTACCTCAATTTTCCTGTACTGCCCACAGACCTTTGAGCTACAGTAGTTCCCCTCATACTCAGACGCTCTGGTGTACCTCATGAATGCACTACAGGGGTTGTTACCCAATTAGCAAGGAGTGTGTGTGATGGGGTAGTATGACCAGCTTCTCTTGCAACCCTTGTCAGGAATCTACAACAACATTGTATTCTTTTATGGCTTTTTATTTTCTCAGTTGCTGCTAAACAGATCTTGCAAGGCCACGTCTCAAATTTTTTTAGTATTATTTAGTAATATAAACAAGAAGATAAAAAGCTATGTCTCAATTTTATTTTTTTAAATTAATTAATAGATCATTCTTTTTTTTTTACCTGCCTTAATTAATCAACCAATGCTTTACCTGCCTTCCATTACATACTCTACCTCCATTTCCCTTTACTGCCCTCAGGCCTCTGAGCTATTTGTCCTCATGCTCAGACTCTTTGGTGCACCTCATAAATATGCTACGGGGTTGTTACTAAAATTAGGAAGGGTGGGTAGTAGAATGGCCCTCTTCTCTTGCAACCCTTCTCAGGAATCCTTGACAATATTAACAACATTGTATTCTTTTATGGCCTTTTCACTTCTCAGTTGCTGTTCTTAATTAATTAATCAAGCAACCAACCAATGCTTTACCTGCCTTTCACTACATACTCCACCTTAATTTCCCTGTTCTACCTCAGTCCTCTGAACTACTTCCCCTCATACTCAGATTTTCTGGTGCACCTCATAAATGTACTACATGGTTTGTTACCCAATTAGGAAGGAGTGGGGGGGGGGGGGTAGTATGATCAATTTCTCTTGCAACCCGTGTCAGGAATCTAAAACAACATTGTATTCTTTTATGGCCTTTTCTTTTCTCAGTTGCCACAAAACAGATCTCGCAATGCCACGTCTCAAATTAAATATTCTTAAGTAATTAATCAACCAATGCTTTACCTCCCTTCCACTACATACTCCACCTCCTTTTCCCTGTACTACCCTCTGGATCTTTGAGCTAGTTCTCCTCATACTCAGATTCTCTGGTGCACTTCTTAAATGTACTACAGGGGTTGTTACCCAAGTAGGAATGGGGGTAGAATTGCCATCTTCTCTTATCAGGAATCCTTGGCTATATTAACATTGCTTTCTTTTATGGCCATGTCTCAATCAATCAATCAACTAATGCTTTACCTGCTTTACACTATATACTCCACCTCAATTTACCTGTACTGTCCTTGGACCTCTGATCTAGTTCTTGATTAATTAAATCATTCTTTCTATGGGGTCGTATAGTTTATTAAATGGTCATCCTATCTGCCACTGCTGTGTCGCAATGTTTCATAGATGTGCTATATTCTTTTAAACTGCCATGTGTTTGTGCCGATGCTCTGTTGCTTAGTTTAGCAAGCCATTCTTTGGCCAATATGGGTGAAAACAACATTGTGAGCTGTAAGGTGGTCAAAATTGATTGGAATTGACTGAAAATCAATGTTATTGAGGTTAGTAATACTGTAGGAACAAAAACAAAAACAGTCCCAAATGACACAATTGTAGTTGTTATTATCAATATAACAAAAAAAATCCAGATCCAAAACCAAAACACGATGATGAAGTAGAATACACGGGGGTACGCGCACAACTCTAATTCCTACACATAGTAAGCCTTTTTATTAAGATTATGCCTTGTTGTCAGTTTCAGTCACTTTTCATGTTCAGTCACTCTGGGGCATAATCAATAGTGGGACGATGCAGTCCCTAGAAGCTACGGGAGAGAAGGGGAGTAATGGTGCCTACACACTATGCGATGTGCTCACGATGCGATGTCCGATTTCTCCCCGGCAGCTCCATGGCAATCGTGACCACGATTTGGTGTAAAAAGTGTCCAATTTGACTCACGATCTCACAATCTATCATGCATTGTGCATGAGATTGGCAAATCTTGCTTGCAGCAGGCAAGATCTTATGGTGCGATGTACGACCAGCGGGTACGCACATCGGCATCGTGTTAATGAGCGGACACTCAGAATTTGGACATATTTGACATTGTTTGTCGTTCCGAGGTGTCAAAATCAGACAAATCGTGTAAATTATCGCATTGTGTGTACGCATGCACACATTCCCTTGCCAGTCGTAATGGGCTTCTAGGGGCTGCAGCCAATGACAAACTAAGAAATTTTGGGAACTACTGGCACAGTCAAAAAGAATCGCTTTTTTATATATTTCATTACACCAATATAGATTCTGAATTGTGATTTCCATAGATGACAGTGTTTATTTTATTGTTGATCTAATAAATCTTTACAAGGGACAGCCTTACTTTGTTTTACCTGTTTATTGACTGGTAAAGAAATCTTATAAAAATCTGGCTCTATATATGTAAATCCCTTGTAAAAAATTAAACAGTAGCCTTTTTCAAATGACTCTTGTACTGAAACATTTGAGACTAATTAACCACAGTCTTTCAGTTATTGACCAACTTTATAAAAGTATCCCAGGCAATGACAGACACAGGCATTTGTGGAAATAACTTATGTTATTAATTGAATCAACTCTACAGCTAAGTGCTTAATCCTTCACCAACTATATAACTGATAGAAACTTAACAGAAAATAAAAAGTACCTTCCAGCTTTCGTTTTTCACCTGGGAAATTTGATGATAAATAATGCATCCAGTATTCTAATCACTTAATGAACAGCACTCTGTACCTACAACGGCACTACCCCGTCCACCATCAGTGCTCTCAATGGTCGATAGTAGTGCTGGCACTGCTCCAGGTTTCAGCTCTGGTTCCATGCTGGCACCAGAGCCAAGGCAAACTTTTAGGTTCAGTCCCAGGGAACCCCAGCTTCAGCTCCAAAGCTGATCCAGACATGTTCCATGGTTCTTCTCCAGCTACTTTTCAGAAGCTCCATCTTTTAAGTAAATGTAATATATGTAATATAAAAGACTTGGGGCAGCACAGTGGCACAGTTATTAGCATTGCTGCCTCATCGCACTAGGAACATGGGCTCGATTCCAACCACGGCTCTTTCTGTGTGGTGTTTGTATGTTCTGTCATGTTAATATGGTAGTTATACTTTATATACCTCTAACATATTCAGGGAGAATGCAATGGCAAGAGATGTATCGTCAGAGGCTGAGTAGGAGATCTATAATATACTATTCTTAAATGTCTTATGGGAAAGATTCCTGGACTGCACACCCTGAATATATATAATGGGAGGTGCTACCTGATGAGACTAATTGCAGGCACAGAAACAGACAAATCTCAGGTGCACAACTCCAAATTATTGATAATATATAAATGCAATAACATTTTGCAATCAATAGAGGTTTTTTGCATAATCATGGCCAAGGTAGACTATACCCTTCCTCAAGCAGTTATCACTTCAGTGTGAAATACAACCAGGTGACGTGTACTATGACGCTGCCTCTTAATTATGCACGCCTCTGAAACTGCGTTATTTCAGTCAGGCACGACTGCGTTCACTTCTACACTCCCCCGTTTCTAGTGGCCTGCCTCTGTTACCACCCACAAATGGCTTCTCCTGTCACTCACTCTGATGCTGGGCTGTCTATGCTGGGCGAGCGTATGCTTCCCGATCACTGGGACTATTTCGCGCATGTGCGATGCATACGCATGTACAAAATGCAAAAATCGGCCAGCTACGAGCGAACGCTTCTTAGCGTTACGGGTCTGAATTGGGCCCAGAGAGTAAGAGGCCCTGCTTACCCACAGCTCTCAGTGGCTTCTTGGGACAGATGGAGACAGGTCCTAAATCCTCTGTAAAGATCCTCTGGGATCCTTAAATCCTCTGTAAGGATCCTCTGGGATCCTCAACATGCACCAGCGTCCTTGAGCTTAGGTGTTCAGTCGCCGGGGGTGGAGGTGAGTGGTGGGCTGAGTATTCTCCTCAGGTCTGCTAGGACTCCCATGCGTGTTTCCTGGTTCCCGCGATGGCAGTAATGGACGCAGCCATATTGGTCCGTATCACCTGACTAGTCTCTCCCAATGGTAGTCCTGTGGTCACTCAGCTGATCTTCTTATCCAATGACCAACTACGTAAGGGTATTTAGTCTGAACCCAGGAACAGGAAGCTGCGTGCAACTAGTGACTGTGATTCTGTAACATCGCTCCAAGCTCCATATTGTTATTCACTTTCAGTGACTATTATCTGCGCCTGGATCTTCAGTATCACCTAGAACCGTCTGCATGCTGAACTCCATTGTAACTTCAGTGGTATCAGTGTGCTACTCTGTGTATCTATCTCCAGTACTCTTTTTAGACTTAGCTGTATTTCACCAGTGTGCTCTCATCAGTCTCAGTTCATATTCTCTGTGTGTTTCCTCATCAGTTTCAAAGTTATACTGCAGTACCACTTACCAGTGATATCCTTCAGTGTTATTCTGCAGCACTATTCACCAGCGTGTGTACTCAGTACAGCATCTGTCATGTTCTGACTCCTAGGGGTAAATTTACTAAGATTCGAGATGGTCCCCATTTTCAAAGTGATTTATCTCGCTGGACTTCGCCAAAATTCGGCTGATTTAATCCCTTTTCTTTTACCAAATTTACCAACAGGCGATTTGAGGCAAAACGAGTTTGACGATGGTGATGTAGGTCGAGTTTGCCGGGTGATTTGTACGCAAGCTCGAGCGAGTTATCTCTCCTGTGTTGTTTTTTTTGGCTGGCACTAAATTGGTCGTTTTGCCTTAATGTGTCCAGGCCCTGGTAATTGTATTAATTTTAAACACAGATTGCACCATTATCATTGTATACACGCGTTTTTAAATAAAATTGATTGTCTTAAAAGGTGTCCTGTGTTTCATTAATGACTAAGCCTATAATTCGTCCTGTAAACGCAGAAATCTCGTGGGTTGTTGTTAGGAGTTTGAAGAATGAGGGACAGTGATTAGATTTGTGGTTGTTGACTTGTTTCTGGCTAATTTTTGGTTAATTTTTATTTAAATTTTTTGGTCCTTAATTTGCTTTTTATTTTTTTCTCTGTTGTTTGTATTAGTATTTGTTGTGTGATGTCTGGGGACCATGAGAGCCAGGGCCAGATTGAGGGTAAGTTGCTGTTTGCAGCAGAGACCCATGTGAGCACCAGTGAGGAGAGTGAGGTGGCAGCCCCCCAGAAGGGAAAGAAAAAAAGTGGTTGTAATGTCAGGTTTAGTTATGACCAGAACCTGGCACTTATTATTTAGCTCTAAAGCTTCAAGCACCTCTGCTAGTCGCAAAACTGATATTTGGTCTGGTGTGGTTGCAGCTGTGAATGTGGTTGGCCCTACCAAGAGAGATGAGGGCCATTGTAAGAAACGTTTTTTCGACATAAAACGTCATGTGAAGTCTAAAATGTCGGATGAAATAAAGGCTGCCCAAGCTACTGGTGGTGGATCGCCTTAAGTCGCCTCATATGCAGAGTATGAGGAGCCACTAAAAGCTCTCATTTTTCCAGAAGTGGTTAGAAGAAGCTATGTCAGGGACACAGATGCCCCTGGCCAAACTAGTAAGTTTTTTTTTTTTTTTTATATATTTTCAATTTTTTTTTTTTTTTTTTAAACTACATTTTTTGGGGGTTACAGAGGTTTTTTTTTTAATTTGTATGAACACAGTCTATTCTAAGGGGATTTAATAAAGGCTGCAGGTTTGAAATATATACCCTACACCCATAAACCCCATATCTGCATTTTTATCTAAAATCCAAAGCCTGTTGTAAATTTATATCCATTTTTAAAGAGCTGTATTCAATTTGTGTGGTGCCGCGATACTTTTCCGCCTCTCAGACTTTACGCCTACATCGCGTGTTTTGGAGGTGGAAAAGTATCGCTTGCGTGACCAAGTATCCCCGTATTCAAATTGAAAGTATGTGAAAATGGGACCCCGCAAAACTTAAACAAGCGGAAAGTACTGTCCTATTTGTTGGCAATTAGTCTAACACCCCCCAAAAGATGCTCTGGAATGGGTGTTAGCTTTGGTACCCCCAGATTTAGCTTGCTGAAGGTATATAAAGTTGCTAAAGTGAAGTTGGTAAATTTGTGAAAAAGCCACCTGCCACAAGCCCCTGCAATGATAAGAACTCATGGGGCATACTTGTGGACCCCCCCCAGAGTCAAGTTCGCTTGTTTTTTGGTTTGTACACCCACATTTTTTTTTCAAACATCCAGAATTGCAAAGTGTTTTTTTGGGGTGTCCTTAAGTGTTTTTTCAATATTTTTAGACGCAGTTTACCTTTGGGGGACTGTCTGAAGGCTGCACGGGGGTTCCAGCAACGTCGCACCCCAAAACCCCAGTTCTGCACTTTTTTCTGCCTGCTATTCATAGGAGATACTTTTCCGCCTATTACATTGCACTGACTTTCCACCTAGGCGGAAAGTCTTTGAATACGGCGATACTTTTCCGCCTGGCGAAATGAAATCATCGGCGAAACTTTATCGCTCATCTCGTCTTTTCCATCAAAATTGATTACGGACCAGAGTTACAACAACAGTATGTAAACCAACTTTGTATAAACTATTTATAGGTTTCCAGGTTTGTCTTTAGATTGTTCAATTTTTATTCTAAATGTTTTGACCATGAATGTAGTTTTAGAAACCGTTTTTGACAAACAAACATTACAAAATATGGCATATATTACTAATTATAAATAAACATGACTAATGTATTTTTTAAACACACATAAGGCAACAGCAACTACAAGAAACAGAAGCAGACAACAGCAAGATCCAGACTCAGAGGAGGCAGGTAAGTTAATTTTGGAGAGTATGGTGCTTTTTAAAAAACATATGAAATAATCAAATATGACAATACACTATGCTTTGTAGTCCCATCTCACCAACCTGCAAAAAAAAGGCCAACTCGATCTTTGCCCAGGGACACTCTGACAACATCACCAGTTGAAGCCACAATTTTGGCCCCTGAAACAAGTGCATCTGGTCATATGGATGGTGAGTGTGTGATTCTTTCTTCATAAACCTATAAAAAAAATTTTTTGGGTGGATCAAGAATTGCACTCTACAATATATTGTTTGGGTCTATTCATTTTGTTATTTGTCTGTTGGCTAATATAATTTCATCATATTGTTACATTCTTTGTCAAATAGGGATATGTCCTTATCAATGTGGTGCAAATATGTTTCCTTTTTTCTCAAATTAGCTTAAAACCTGAGTTTATTTTTTATGCAGTTTAGGGAAACTAATGTTGTCAGTTTATGGTGTCCACATAACTTGTGTTTTTTATTCAAGGTGCTTTCTGTATTTGCACAATGTTACATTAGTAACATTGAACCTCATTTGTTTGGCCATAGATAATAAGCTGAGTTTGGACATAGAATGTGTTTTTAAATTGTTCTGTTTTTTTTTTTTTTTTAACAAACTCAACATTGTTTAATGTTAAAAGACAGGCTAGCTTTTATGGTGACGAGTAGATTTTTTCTAAGGAAAATAGGCCGTGTGCCTGGTTAAAGTCTGCAAGTTTTTATTTTTCTAAAGGAAGAATAGAAACAGAACATCATGTCTGTAGCCTCTTTAAATATTTATAAAATTATCCGGAAATTCTAACTCAAAATTACACAATACTGTATTGCAGATTCCACCGATATGGCAGGGATTCCAGAACCATTCTGTTTGGGAGACCAAAGCCTACAAGAAGGACAAGAAGAAGAAGATGAGGAACTTATAACCCTCACGGAAATACCATACACCCCACAAATGCCTAACACACCACTAGGACCATCTTCTCCAACACTCTTGCCAGCTAGTCCGAATCCCCCCCACCCACATGATAACTACTGGTTTGAAATGGCTGCATTACAGCAGCAACAAATTGACTTACTGACCACACAAGTGAGTCAAAACACCACAATCACCAGAATTGGACACAGGCATAATAGAAGTATGCAAATTCTTCGGCAGGAAATCACCCGGAAATGAAATACAATGGAGTCTATACGTGAAGCCATTTTACTTTTTGAACAAACAAATCTTCAGCAACATGAAACTCAGAATCGCTTTACTGAGCAATTGATAAGAGTAATTGATCAGCAAAATTCGACACAGCGTGAATTTACGGCAATGTTACAAAATCTAGGCAACCAAATAGTCAATCGCTTATCTGAGGCAGCAGCCAACATCACTACAAGCACAACCTCACAAAGTGCCACACCGGCACCGGCACACAGTGCCACACCACCACAACACACCCTCTGTACCAGAGGTGGTACCCAAACTGGCTATGGTGGCAGAGGTAAATCTAGATAGGATCATTATTTTTTTCTTGTTTAAAAATTTATACTTTTTCAATACTTTAAGGATTTTTTTTTATGCCAAAAACAAAATACAAAAACATATACATGTGCAAATGTGGGTGAGTTAAGGTTTTTTGCCTAAAAAAAAAAAAAAAAACATGTTTTTTTTTATTTAATTTCTGTTTGTTATTGCCTTTTTTATTATTTTGCTATTTTTTCGTAAATATTTGTATGTATAATTCATCTATGTGTAAAATTTGCAAAAACATACCGTTTTGATGTTAAATGTTGTAAAATTAAATGCACAATGTACAGTTGTAGTGGTTTTTTGTAGCCTAAAATTAAATGCCTATCTAAGCACAATTGTTTATGCATTTTAGCATGGTTGGTAATAAAAGTGAACGTTAAGAATGTACCAGCCAATCCGAACTTAGCTGGCATGTCAGAGGAAGTGTGTTATTTTGTAATGTTTTTTGGTTGTTAACTTAGGGCCGTTAGTTTATTTACTTTTGGGCCTATTTTATTTTGGTTGTAAAGTGTTTTTTAACTGGATAAAATAGGGGCCTGACCTGTTTTTCGCATGATTGTATTTAATCAAATGTGAAGTTATCTGCCTTTTCGCAGGAGCGCAAAGTGTTAGGTAACAAAAGGGGAAAACTTAGCAACACTGAATAGGTGGTTTCAAAAAGTGTTTTTTTTTTGGCCTGGTGGCTTTGAAATGAAACCCGGGACCACAGGGAGACTCCAATGTTAATATGAGTTCCGTATTTTTAAAGGTTTGAATTTTTGGGTTTGGAAAAACTGTTTGGCCGTGGTTAATTTTTGGCCCCTTACCATTTTTACACAAATTCAAATACATTGACTTTTCACAGCTACATAAAGACAATGCAATGTAATCTGCGAAATACCGTAGATTCGCCTATGAATAGGTGCAGCACTAAAATAGAGAAATTTAGTTTGTGGGTACAGAGTTTCTGCAACCACTCTGCACCCTTTGTACACCCCCCTGATGCAAATAGCTCTAAAAAATTTAACATAAAAAACACACCAAATAACAAAAAAAAATAGGGGTTTAACTTTGGAATAAACAAAATAAAAAAAAAAAAAACATAAAAACACTCCAGGGGGTACCCAAAGTCTGCCCCACCAGTCTACCCAGAAATTAAAGATTGGTGAATTGATGCAAAGTTTCATAATTGGAGTTAACCACACTTTCATAAAGGTCACTTCACCCAGGCTGGTATGTTCTGATAATTTTAACTCACCACAGCAAGCAGGCTGCGACCTGCTCACTTGGTGTGGCGAAACCTAAATCCCAATAGGAGGGGTCACTTGTGAAGACCACCAAGTGGGTTAGACTCTGCACCTCTGGTTAGGTCTAGCCAACACCTGGGTTTGACCGTTAAGGAGGACATTATTACTGTTACCCCATCAGTTGTTCCTAGCCACCCTAATCCTCCGGCTCCCAGTCCTCCAACTGAAGAATTCCTATCGTGACATCCCCACAGCTCTCAGTGACTGCTAGGGACAGAGGACCTCATTCAGAGTCGGTCGTTGCGGCCGCTCGGTCGTACGCAACCGATGTTTGCTAAACTGTGCATGCGTAAAATTCGCAATGCGCGTGCGCAAACTAGCTGTTGCGATCAAAAATTGCTCTCTCCTTGAACATAGCCAGGTCGTTAGTTTGAGTGACAGATTGAGCCGTTTGTGGGTGGTAACAGGGGAAGGTGCTTGTGAACGGGGGAGTGGAGATCCGAACGCAGGCGTGCCTGACTATGCAAACAGCGTTTTATGGGAGTGCATAATTAACTAAGTAGTGTCATGGCACATGTGACATGGGAGATTTTTACACTGACTTGATCGTAGTGCTTAAGAGAGGGTATGGTCAACCTTAAGCTCTACGACCAGCTCCGATGGTTCCAGATGGTCCCAATTAATCCTTATATGCCCGGAGATGACGTGTATTGCGAACGAAAAGTGGGCGTGTTTTTAGTCTTACGGCCGCATCCTCCCCTCTCTCATCTAACGATCCCATCTTAACGACGCAACTTGCGAGCGCTTCATTTGCATATCAGGCCCCTTTTCCCTTACGACCGAGTGGCCGCAATGACCGACTCTGAATGAGGTCCAGAGTGTGAGAGGCCCCGCTCACATGCACTGAGGACTGAATATGGGAGCAGTCAAAGAGGAATGGAGGTCTATACCATTCTGTCAGTGCCCCCAAGGTGTCCCACCCCATTGTACCTACCGCACACTTCCACCCCATGCGTCACCTGCAGGGGAGTAGGGTAACAGATAAGAGTCGGGAGAGGGACAGAGATGATAGAGAGATGGGAGTGGGAGGGGGGAGTGCAGAGAGGAGAATAGAGATGGGAAGGTTGGGAAAGGGAAATGGAGAAAAAAACCCTGTAACATGAACACAATTGCTTGCGACCCTGTGAATGATGGGTCTAAAATACTAGTTATGTCTCTTACTCAAGAAACACTACTTATCAAAGCAAAATCTCTCTTTCAAAACTCTAGATCTCTGCTGCAAACTCCATCAAACATACATTCGTTCAATCATCCTGTATAGCAGGGGTGTAATGACGGCAATGCTTTCAGCTGTGCTGTTGAATTGGCAATCAGCAAGCCCAGGGCCGCCAAGAGCCGCACCGGTTTCTTTTTGCGCTAGGAGGGGGGGCGCTGTGAGCCCCTCAGCCCGGTGCACAGCCAATAGGGGGCGCGATCAGCATGATCGCTCCCCCCATAGGCATAGAAGACTCCTCCAGCTGTGTGCAGGCAGTCTCCCACTGCAGCCCAGCACACAGCAGCATGTGCTGGGCTGCTGGGATGTAGAAGGGAGGGGGAGCGGGGCCGGACCCGGGCCCCTCCAGCAAGCCAGGGCCCGGGTAATTTGTACCCGCTCCCCCCCCTCTCGGCGCCCCTGAGCAAGCCCAACATTGTGATATCATATTGTGTATGTCATGATCATTATTGTGGACTAGTACCTACCTTGGAGCTGGTGCAACTTGTACGTATGTCTGCTTTTGGCCGCATCTCCAAAAATGGTCCCAGGTCAAACCCACAGGGCTGCTGAGATGTCTTATGTGCCCCATTAATAGAGGGGTCGCATGACCAAGCAGGGCTGTGGCCACACCCATTCTGAAAAAGGTTCATTATGAAGATTGTTTGTGCCGCCGCTACCCAGTGGCAGGCTGGGCCAGGGGGCAGGGTGCCATGTGCCCCCCGGGCCGCAGTGCTATGCGGGCTACGGGCTGCAGGCAGTCTGTGTCTCTGTGACACAGCTGCCTGCACCGCACGTGTAGCGCTGACCGGACGGAGTTCGGTCAGCGCTACACAGTTACTGGCAAACACACAGCTGCCGGCCCCGGCAGCTGTGTGTTTGTTTTAAGTAGCAGCCAATGAGAGTCTGTCAGACTCTCACTGACTGCTGCTGTGCCCACTGCCGGAGCCGCTCCATCTTTCGGCTCCTGCAGTGGGTAATGGGAGAGATGTCATGACGTCTCTCCCATAATGCAGAGCAGGCCGGCCTGGGAGGAGAGACGGAGGAGCAGATGGCGGCGGGAGCGGGGATTCAGGTAAGTGTTTATTTTTTTTTTATTACCTGTGTCTACCGGGGAGTCACTGCAAGGGGGGAAACCACTACTGGGGGCCCTACAAGAGGGGAGACCACTACTGGGGGCACTACAAGGTGGAGGACTACTACTGGGGGCACTACAAGGGGGAGATCACTACTGGGGGCACTACAGGGGGGCTACTACTGGGGGCACTACAAGGGGGAGATCACTACTGGGGGCACTACAAGGGTGGACTACTACTAGGGGCACTACAAGGGGAGGGGACTACTACTAGGGGCACTGCATAGGGGGGAGGGGACTACTACTTGGGGCACTGCATAGGGGGGAGGGGACTACCACTGGGGGCACTGCATCGGTGGACCACTTCTGGGGGCTCTATATAAAGGGCAATACTGGGGGTACTGCATAGGGGGGAGACTACAACTGGGGCCACTATTTAAGGGGCACTGCATAAGGGTTACCATTATTGGGGGCACTGCATGGGGGGTGGACTGCTACTGGGGGCAGTATATAAGGGGTACCACTACTGGGGGCACTGCACAGGGGGGACCACTACTGGGGGCACTATATAAGGGGCTTACTACTGGGGGCACAAGGGGCACTGCACAAGGGGACCACTACTGGGGGCACTGTATAAGGGGCACTGCATAGGGGATACCACTACTGGGGGCACTGCATTGGGGGTTCCACTACCGGGGGCACTATATAAGGGGCTTACTACTGGGGGCACAAGGGGCACTGCACAGGGGGGACCACAACTGAGGGCACTATATAAGGGGCACTGCATAGGGGGATCACTACTGGAGGCCTGCATAAGGCGGTCCTCTCCTGGGGCACTGGGGGGCACTGCATATGGGCACCACTACAGACGGCTGCCCCTAATCTTTATTTTTGTTTACATTAATCCCATATGGACCTGCCTCCTCCCTGGAACACTTGAGGGGGGGGGGGGGCGGGTTTGCACCATAGCACGAATGTGCTTCGGGCACCCTGGCTACAGGCTACTCCTCTGCATGCATTTGCCCCCCAGGCTAAAAGTTGCCAGCCAGCCCCTGTCGCTACCTATCCAGCAAATAAAACAGGAGGGAAGCAGGGACAAATATTATGCACACCGATAGCTATGTAGCTATGGTGTGCGCCAAGGGAAGTGCTTTCCTCTGCCTCCATGGATGGACCAGCCATCCCCACAGCCAGTATTCCCCACAATTTACATTGTGCAAAATAGTACTGCCCACAATTCATATTACAGTAAGCAGTACTGATCCCATTAATGTTTTGCCAAACAGAAGTTCCCGCATATCACATTATGCCAAATAGCAGTGCCCAGAGTTTACATAAGCATATATACAGTACACCCATCCTCCATAACATTAAAACCGCTGATAGGTGAAATGAATAACATTGATTATCTTGTTACAATGGCACCTGTAAAGGGGTGGAATCTATTGGGCAGCAAGTGAACGGTCAGTTCTTGAAATTGATGTACGTATTAGAATGGAAGCTGGAAAAATGGGCAAATTGTGATAGACGACTGGGTCAGAGCATCTCCAGCGCAGTGGTTAGTAGCTGGCAAAACTGGAAGGACAACCAATGAACCGGCGACAGGGTTATGGGTGCCCTAGGCTCATTGAAGCGCGTGGGTACCGAAGTCTAGCTCGGCTGGTCCTATCCCACAGAAGAACTACTGTAGCACAAAGTGTTCAAAAAGTGAATGCTGGCTATGATAGAAAGTTGTCAGAACACACAGTGTATAGCAGCTTGCCGTATATGGGGCTGTGCAGCCACAGACTAGTCATGCTGACTCCTGTCCACATGCCGAAAAGCGCCTACCATGTTTATTATTAATAAATGTAAAATTTAATCAAAACAGCTAATATAATCAAATATAATCGGAGCAGTGATGGGAAGGCGTATGCGTAACCCACAGGTCAGTCACGCATGCGCACAAGAGCCCTGACGGCAGGACTCGTACAGCGGCGGAGGTATCCAAAAGGATCCCTCTTTGCTACCGAGACCTCCTTCCCACAGGGAAGGAGCGGGTTGTGATCCACAAGCGGGAGCAATCGCCATCTGAAGATAGCGAATGCTACCTCCTACCGCACTCAAGCTCCGAAAATATTGTATTTTGGGGGCTTGATGAATTCTTTTGCGGGCCATTCCGCAAAAGGAAAGTAAGCAGGAGATTTCTGTGATATCTTGATGAATGGCCCAAAAACTTAATTTTTACAATTGCAAGTGCACTGCTGAATGTAGATTCACGATTATCGGGAATCTGTGAGTGCGCAGGTCTTGTTCTGTGCATGTGCAGAACAGGTCCTGTGTGATCGTATGCAGAGCAGCAGCAGACTGTCAGTGATTGATAGTCTGCTGACATTTGTGGGCAGAGAGGGTGCGGTGATGAGGCATATCGCCGCTGTTGGAAGGGATTGAAGAGGCCAGGATCTGTCGGATGTCCGTGCACATGGGCATGTGTGGGCATCAGATGAGGATACGAACGCAGCTAACTGTGCTTCAACTGACAAGGTGCGACCCCCGGACTCGCCTGCGAACCCGGCAATTTATGACCAGTTTTGCTAGATAAAATCGTCAGTTATGTAGTTAAACTTTGTGGAGGGGGTTTCTTTGGTGGGAGGTGTGTGTGATGGTTTCATTTTGAAAGCTCGGCAGGAGGCACACACTCTGCAAGTTGTGTCCTACTTGCACTTGTGTACCAACATGATGACATAATTTTTTATCAGAATTTGATTTTATTATATATATAACATTTCTGCACGGGACCTCTTTGTCTGGTGGAAGCCTGGGGCGATTTAATTGTTTTGGGAACCCATAATTCCTGTCTAAAGTAGCCGGGAGCTATTCAACTGTTTTGGGCACCCAGCCCGGAGGCTGCGCTTTTCTGCTTGCACCCTCCTTAGGTGTGAGAAGAAATCCGCCTAAAGTTGGGCTTTGGGGCTGTGTGCGATTGCCGGGGCGCGCCTCAACTGCAGCACGTCTGGCACTTAGCACAAGAGAAGCCACAGTCTTGTGCATTTGAGCGTGAGAATGCAGCCATCGCAACCAGCACGTGGCTGATCGCACAAACAATTAAATAGCTCCCGTGACTTTAGATGGGAGCTATGGACACCCAAAACAATTGAATTGCACCCTAAGATGTTGATTGGTGTAAGCGTTCCAACGGTGCACAATCTCGCTTCAGTCTGATGAATGACCAGGACTTTTTGGCTTTTATTAAAGAGAGAGAGATCCTCAGAGTTGGCATTAAAAAGAATTATATAAATAACTTCACTCTATACTTAGAAGGTTAGGTATATTTTTATTTGCAGTTGGTACATCTTATAATTACTTTCCTGTTGGTACATCTTATAATTACTATGTAGTTGGTATGTCTTATAAGTAATATGCAGTTGGTTGCAAGTAATCATCAGGTAAGAAGTAATATGCTCAAATGGCGCCACCTAGCAAACAAAGACAGAAATATGACGTTCACATGGTAAAAGAAAAATATACCCAGCAGGCATGATTATTATTTTCATTCAATTTAAGTTGTAAATTGAGGTAGTTTATTGTGTACAATGGGCCTGATCAGACTCGCTCGCAAGCGCTGAGCACTCGCAACCGGGTCGATGGTGGCCCAGAGCGCATGCGCACGACGGAGCCGGCTCCGTCGAGTGCATGCGCGAGACCCAGATAGCGACGGGCAATCCGTCGCTCCGGGTCTCGTACCAAAGGGGGCGTGCTGTCGATGTTGAGTGACAGCACGCCCCCTTTGGTGGGTGGGCCGGGGGAGTGGCTGCTCAAACTGAGACGTTCCCATGTGAACGCCTCCATTTGGGGCCGGCCTCACTGACATCACTCGTGATGTCAGTGGGAGAGATTTCGGCTCTGTTAGAGCCAAAATCTCTCTGGGGCTTGCGGCCACGAGACCCTACCACAAGGGTCTCGTCGCAAGTCCGATGGTCGCGATGGTCTTGACCATCGTGACCATCTTCCTGGCCACTCGCTATAGCTGTGGGTGGTCACCCACAGCTATGCGAGCGGCCAGGAGGACGTTCTAAAAAAAAAATAGCCTGGCCCTGATTCAGAGCCGGACGCTCTGACGAGAGCTTGCTCTGAATTAGGGCCGGGCTATTTGGCTATTTGGTGCTCTGTGCCAGAAAGAGCATAGGTGTCCCCCTATTTTTCAAATATGGACATAATTCATCCGAAAAAGGAGCATGACCTCATGAAGAAGAGCTAGGGAAGAGATAGGGGAGCCAGGAGCTGCTGGGGATAAAAGAAGAGGAAGCTACTAGTAAGAATGATAATAAACAGGAAAATTGACAGGCCCGAACAGCGCCCCCCTTGTCCTGTGGTACCCTGTGTCATGGCACAGGTCGCACCACCCTAGTATACGGCCCTGAGAGCACATATTGGTTGCATGCTTCGATGCATCTTACAGTCAGTCAGTACTTGACTACTTTTGATAAAGCATTTCTGGGATATTGTGAAAACAACATCTGTGTTTAAAATAAGGTTCATAAAACTGACTTCTTTCCATTGTAGGTGAGCCCCAAAGTAGTTAATACTTCAGTGCGTATAAACACACATTCAATCAGCACATTTTCTAGGTCACAAATCACCTGTAATTTATCACACATGCTTGGGCCATACTTGCCTATCCTCCCAGAATGGCTGGGAGGCTCCTGAAAATCATGTGGTGCTCCTAGCCACCTGAAAAGATGTACAAGTCTCCCAGGTTTGGGGCCACCCAGCCACCTACTTCCCCAGTGAAGTGGGCGACACAGGCGGCAGATGACGCAATTTGCATTGTGTCATCATGGCTTTGCATAGTCGGGGGTGGGACTATGATGATGCAATCGCATTGTTACACCCCCAGACCTGCCGAGCCCTGCCGCCCCCAAACGCTCCCACCTCTGCAGTGCCAACCTGGCTGCCTCCTCCCAGAGGAGGCAGTCAAAAGGTAAGTGAGTAAGAAGGCTTGGGCACAGTGGGGGAAATTTACCAAACCTTGGAGAGAAAAAAATGGTGTGAGATAAAGTACTAACCAATTAGCTTCTAACTGTCATTTAAAAGACTGTGGGGGAGATGTATCAAAGCTTTGAGATAAAGTGGATGGAGATAAAGTACCAACCAATCAGCTCCTGTCACTTTTCAAGCACAGCCTGTAAAGTCACAGGAGTTGATTGGCTGGTACTTTATCTCTCTCCAAGGTTTGATAAATCTCACATCACTTTATCTCTTTCAAAGCTTTGATAAATATCGCCCAGTCACTCAAGTAGCCATCAGTGTGTTGGATAGCGGTGGCCATTTGTTGCAGCATACATATTCCTCTCAAAGAGAGTCAGCATGATTTGTGAAATGAAGAACTTAAGTATAAGCATGCAATTAAGCGTCCAAACCTTATGCCTATTCTTTCAGTCATTCACCTGTTATGAGTACCATGGCCGTAACTAGGGTAGTGCGACCAGTGCCATGGCACAGGGCACCGCAGGACAGCAGGCACTGTTTGGGCCTGTTAATGTTCCTGTTTGTTATCATTCTCACTTGTATCTTCCTCTTCTTTTATCCTCAGCATCTCCTGGCCTCCCTTATATCTTCCCTGGCCCTTCTCCATGAGGCCATGGCCATTTTTCAGGTCTTATCTTATGTCCCTATTTAAAAAATAGGGGGGGGGGGGGGGGCGCCAATTGCTCTCTCTTGCACAGGGCACCAAAAAGTCTAGTTACGGCTCTGATGAGTACCACCCCGAAAGTTCTTTAAAATTTTTAAAGATTTTAAATGACCTAGGCTAGAGTTTCACAACTTTTTATAGCTCTTCATATTTTGCGACCTACTCATGTTAATATATGGCTATACAGTAGAACCTGGTGTGGATAAACCAGGCAGCTACAAATATATATATATATATATATTTAATCTTCCCTAGTACTATGTAAATACTGCACAGAAGTCCAAACTAGGCTGCGATGCAGATTTCTGACACATATCCAAAATTCGACCATATCTCACACAAGACACTGCAAAAACTCGAATCCATGCACTCATTTCCCGCATTTACTATTGCAATAGTCTCCTTACTGGTCTTCCCAAAAACAGGCTATGGCCATTGCAATCCATTATGAATGCAGCTGTGAGGCTGATTTTGCTTGCCAAACGTTCATCGTCTGCAGCTCCGCTCTGTCAGTCCCTCCATTGGTTGCCGGTTTTCTACCATATTCAATACAAAATACTTTTACTTACACATAAGGCTATTAACCAAACCACACCAACATATATCTCTTCTCTCATCTGAAAATACCTCCCAACCTGACCTCTCCGATCAAGATCTGCATCTCTCATCCTCACGCATTACTTGCTTCCATTCATAGTTACAGGACTTTTTTCGTGCTGCACTCACTCTGGGGAATGCCCTCTGCACACAATAAGACTTTCCTCTAGTCTCCAAACCTTGAAGTGTTCCCTGAACTTCACCCCTTCAGGCAAGCTTATCAGATTCCAGAACCGCCCATATAACCTTCATAGCTTCCATATCTAATTATATCCCCTTTCACAGTCCACACATAACCTCTCACATTGCCTTTCTTGCACAACCTCCTGACATTTGGCCGACATTCCTGTATGACTGGATCATGCAGCCCACCAAGAAACTCTGCATTCTGGATGCACCAAAATGCAATAATATAGCACCTATCCTTGTGTATCAATGCCTATTTCCCTATAGACTGTAAGCTTGCAAGCAGGGCCTTTCTACCTATATATCTGTCTGTTATTACCCAGTTTTGTGCTATTAATGTTTCCAGTTGGCAAGCGCAACAGAATATGTTGCGCTATATAAGAAACTGTTAATAAATAAATAATTCTAGAGATGTGCAGGTCTGGTTCTTGGAGAACCGACAACAACCAAATTTAGGAATACCGTCTCGAACCGAGTCCAAGTTCGGAATCACTTTGGGGTACTGAGTCCCGGTTCGGATCCTCCTGCGGTTTGGAACTTGGATTTAGAAAACAAACTTGGGTTTTGGATTGCACAATAACAGGTCAAAATTACGTCATTTGAGACGTTTTTTTTTTTTTTTTTTTAAAATACAGATCCAAAACCAAAACACGTGAGAGTGGTTTTGCAAAACCAAAACACAAAGATGAATCCGGATTGAAAACCATCGGCATACATCTCTAGACACATCCCTACGTATTCAACTTTCTGCTTTGGCTCCACAGAGTGAACAATGGGTAGTTATTGCAGCTTAACTGTGCTATTGATTATCCATGCAACCTATCCCCTCGTTTAACACAGAAATGTTCTGCTACTGTGTGTGTTGCGCACGGTGGGATGGAGCAAAAATTTATGTTTGTGCGGAGGTGTCAGAAAAGCAGAGAAGGAGCAGATCATGTCGGCGTAGACTGGGGTGACCCTTATGTCAAATCCAATATATATATAATTTTTTCTATTATTGAGAGCATTATCCTTATTGCCTGGATGCTTTTCTCTTTTCCTGACACACATCACTGAAGACAACCTATATATGTTTCTATCAATACATGAAGCACTTTTTGGATGGAATTATTCTAGGAATCTCTGTTATGATTTTTTTAAATGGATTTAAGGGGCCTTTTTTGACCAAGGCCACTCTATTGTGGATTACCATACATTTAAGATACATTTGTCTTTCATGTTTATAGTTGTATGTACGGTACTATTTAGATTTTTTTGGTCTTTAAAGTACTCTCATTTATCCTTGTGCACATCTCTGCATTGAGCTATGTCCCAAAAGAGAGCCTTCATTGTGGACGAGTTATTCCTGTGCGAAGCAGATAATCTCTTGGTGTCCCTGATGGATGATGACGTGGAGAAAGTAAATTTTGATCAATTTGAATTTAATACTTTATCCGCAGAAACACCAATAGATGTGTATCACAAACTACTAAGACTTAAATGTAAAGAGACAGACCTGGTCCTCCACGGCCAATTTCTTTCAGAGTACCATACAGGTAGATCTAAAAAAATCCCTCAAGGCTTTAGGGTTGTCAACATCTCCACTATCGGCAGATCAAGTGCGTCCTTGTGCACTAAGTGGTGTGGAGTCTCAAACACATGTTCACTAGACTTGATCTTGGCTGGTAGTGGAGGAGGTTGGCCTTGAATTAGTTAAGATCCGTGATGAAATTAAGAAATTGGAGAAATCGAGCCTCACCTTATTAACAACTGATAAAACGACCAGTTGGTGTGAAAAGCTACAGACCCAAATAGCGTTATATAAAAGGGATCTGATTTCTGTTAAAAAGAAGAAATTAAGCACTGTGAATAGTGACTATTCTAACCATCAGGTGTATAGATGGCTCTTTGGTAACCCTAGTGGTCCCCCTAAGCAACAAAGAACGTTCAGACGTAGAGCAGCCTTTACTGTAGATACTACTTCAAAAACTGATTGGCTCTGTGATTGATAATGCTGTGCGGGTGGTTGGAAGAGGGAGTCGCTTTGTTTTTACGAGTTGAGGCACTGATTTGTCCCATTTTTTACACCCTACCCAAGGTGCATAAGACCCTGGATAACCCCCCAGGGTGCCCTATTATCTCAGACAGGGGCTCTCTCCTCCAGCCACTCGCACAATTTGTAGACTGTTTTCTACAGGAACTTGTTACACTAGTTCCTAGTTACTTGAAGGATACTGGGGATTTCTTGAACAGAACTAAGACATCTCTGATCTTCCTGATGAGGCTATGTTGGTAACTTTAGACGTGTCATCACTTTACACTATTATCCCTCATGAACAGGGGATACTAGCTGTAAAAAATTATTGTTGCTAAGACCTACCCATGGCCCCACCGGTAGAATTTATCTTGGATCTGTTAGATCTAGTACTCAGGAATAACCACTTTATGTATGATGAGGATTATTTCCTACAAGTAGCTGGGACCGCGATGGGCTCTAACCTCGCGGTGGCTTACGCCAACATTTTCATGCATACATACGAGGAGAAAATATAATAAATAGTTACAGCGCTCAAATTAAAAAGACATTAAATTGCGACTTGGTTCAATAGGAAAACGTAATTTAATAACACATTGTGATAAAAACACTGAAAATAATCAGTTAAAATAATAAATAAAAAATATATATAAAAAATAGCAGCATGTAGCAGATGAAGCAAATAATCCCAGGATGGAGTCCCAAATATAGGTCTGCAAAATTGATCCTTATATCAAATATAGTTATTAGATACAAGTGAAATTATGCCAATGGAGATTCCAAATGCAATAATGGTAATAAACCGATGTTAATGAGAATTGATTTACCAGTCCATAATAGGTCTTCTCAGGTAATGTGCAAGACATCCTCGCAGTAGCTGTATTGATTCCTGGAGTCCAGAACTGGATAGATTTGTTTTCCAACACAAAGGTTAGGGCTCTAGTAAAGTGCATTGCAGGGTCCAATAAATAATCCTGGGGAAAAGCTGGGAATAGTAGTCCTTTCTTAACACGTTTCGCTGAGTGGTCTCAGCTTCTTCAGAAGCAAATATTTGCTTCTGAAGAAGCTGCGATCACTCAGCGAAACTATGTGGTGTCTGGTTGTCTGCACTCTGTTTTTGTTTACGCGGAGGCAGCTTGGTGCACTTTAAATCTATTTTTATTGTTTACTACTGCTCTGACACAGACTTCTGGTTTCGGGGCATGTGTTCCAAGCTGTGGAACACATGACTTCCAGTCCGGATGCTGATAACATACGGACATTGCCTGTGTGTACGGAGTTGTATTGATGCACCTCAGTAAGCTTACTAGGGATTGAGAATGCACTTCCGGTTTCGGAGCAGGCGTTCCAGGCTATGGAACGCATGACTTCCGGTCCGGATGTACACAGCGTCCAAACACGCCGGTTAAGCTGGCCACACACTAGACCAACTTACATCCAACCAGCCAACTTGTTGATTGGTTGGAATGAAAATCTGGTAACGTATGGGAGTAACTGATGATCAGCAATTTGCTCCTAAATGCCAGAAAACAGATGAAAATGGTCATCAGACAAGTTTTGTTAAATGTTTGATCTAAACATTTTATTCAAACAACAGTTTTAGTCCATTTTCCAGCGTTTGGGAGCAAATTGCTGATTTGATTCCTTACCAGATTTTCATTCCAACCAATCAACTAGTTGGCTGGTTGGACAGATAATCTTTAGATGTGTGGCCAGCTTAAGGTGGCTACTTAAGGAGACTCAGGTAAGGAGATTGTTTGATGCTATTCCTCTTACAAACTTGCTTTTGTGGATGACTTGTTGGTATAGTTGCATGTCTTGAGAAAGGTCTATTTTGACTGAAACATCGAATGACTGGAGATGTAAGCAATAAATTACCTGTGACCCTATCTTTACTCTGGTGAGTGCCCCGTTGTCTTTTGACTTGCTGGATATATATATATATATATATATATATATACACACATACATATACACACTATATATATATATATATATATATATATATAAACATACAGTATATTTAATATATGTATGTATATATATATATATATATACACACACATATATATATATATATATATATATACACACACACACATATATATTTATATACTGTATACACAGTATATATATATATATATATATACAAACAGTATCTATCTATCTAACAACACAAGGAATTGAAATGAGGGCTCCAGACAGGCAGGTACTTGGTAAAGCAGTGTCTTTTTAATGGTAGCAGACATTGCACCTTAGCATACGTGAGGTTAGGCCTGGACACACACAGGCACATAACAGAAAATAAACAACCAACATAAAAGTAAATGTCTCAGCACTCCTTGTGCTAATGTCTGTGGACACTCCAGGTCCTAGCACCTTATGGCTAACCACCACCCCTAGCCTATCGCCTGGCCAGTTTGTCCGACATCAGGAGCAAGGAGTATCAGGTGTATGAGAGTTTTAAACCCTTCCTGCTGATTCTGGGGGACCGGAAAAACCCGGAATTCTATATTTCCAGTTTGAGCTGTGCAGCCCAGAAAACCAGGAATTCCAAACTTCTATTGTAGGTGCAGAATGTGCCAATCTTGTTTTTTTTCCTCCATTGGAGAGAGCTGATCCCAGCAGAATGTGGGCAATTCAGGTGAGAGACCACCCCTCTCACCACAATATATATACACATACTGTATATATACAGTATATATACACAGCAATGGATAGAAGGCGGCACTCAGAGACTACACCGGGGTTAGGGCCCACGAAATGTTGACAAGTAAACACGTTTGTTTCAGAAACCATGTATGGGGTGTAAGTGTAGCGTTATCAGTTTGTTTAAACAAAAAAACAATTGAATAATTGGAGCTATGCACTCGCAATATTCTGTATATAATGAACACTCTGAAAACAGGGAATGATAGTTCCAAGTATGTATATAGTTTATTTGAGCCACTGTGAAGTAATGTTAATGTTTTATTTACATATGAAATATACTAAACAATAAATCAAATTTCATATAATCATCTTTTTTCATAATGCACAAATAAATCATTGATCATTTTTGTGACATATACATTCTGATGACGTGACCCACAATTAGTCCTGACAAACGTGTTGGGAGTCACTAAGGCTCATTCACAAAGTAAAAAAAGTACAGTGCAAATTTATTTTCTTACATTTACATTTAGGCAAGTGCACCTGATTTACAGGAAAGCATAGGGATTTGTGAACCAAAATTGCTGTGTCTGTGGGTTGAAGAGTTCGCACCCTCTGATGTTAGGAATTTGATGGACCCTTCTTAAGGGTGGATAAAGTGCTCTTAGTTTGGCGCTAAAATTGAGAAAATGGAATACTGGATCATTTAAATGAACTGACAGGGCAGGGTGAAGCAGGTGCAACTAGGGCAGAGCCGTTCTGGCCATATGTCACTTCTGCCAGATGCCAGAAGGGCCGATGCACCCCGAAATATTGGCTGTGCAGCTCGAACTCCCAGCGCTCTACTCAGCCAGCATGTAGCAGGATGGTGGCATGCTGTGATGCCACGCCATTTTTCGTACGCAAAGGGGATTTCTGGAGCGGAATTACAGCCCCAGTACATCTCTTAACAAAAGAGACTGCCCTTTATTACAGGTAGCATCTTCATTCCTGCAAAAGCACTAGATTTCTCTTGGTGGTTAGCAGGGCTGTTGGTGCCACCCTCCCTTCCCCTCCAGTGGCGTAAGTTTATCCCAGATGCCAGGAGGCAAGTTACAATTTGCTGCGCCCCCGTCAAAGCCGCTGACACTGTAATGTAGCAATTTGCATGCATGCAGACAGGCTATAGATAGATAGACAAAGGCAGCAGCTGATGGTCTGACATGGAGCTCTCCACTAGTGTACGGTGACTTCTCAGGTGCCGGGAAGGGGTGCCTTGTATTGGGCGGCCATGATGGTACACTCCGAGTACATAGTTACAGCCCCAAGTGGGGTGGATATGTTGTGGACAATGGAGGAGGTGCCCCTTCAGAGCTGGAGCCCGGCGGCAGGCGCCTCCATTGTCTCCCATAGTTCTGTCCCTGTTCCCCTCTAATACCCACGTTTAAATTTAGTACTGATGTCTCTTCACATTCATGATTAAGGCACAAATTAAGATAATGAAACAGTATTTTAGGAAAGACTGAAAAGTTTAAATGAATAAAGAGATAAAAGTTGAATAAGTAAAGGAGGGTATCCACTAGACGATTAAGTTGAACGATAATTATCGTTTGATCGTTCAATCGTTTGCAAAAGTGGCTAAAACGACCAGCGATGCGCGTGCCCGCTGGTCGTTTAGACATCTATCATCTTTCCAACATGCTGGTTAACCTGATGATATCGTCAGGTTCAGCATGTTTCCATATGATTGATGACCCTGCACTGAACGACTGCTCGTTCAGTGCAGGCTCATCACACGACTGACAAACGACTGAACGATTACAATGTCGTAATCGTGCAGTCGTTTTCAGATCTTGTAGTGGATACCCGCCTTAAGACTTTGAGTATTCACAGAAGTGCAAATACAGGTGCAGATTTATTTTTACAGTTCCCAGAAAGGGGAAGTGGCCAATGCGTCTCGGAATACGCTACTGCAGATCAGGAGCATACTGGGGCCACACTTTTTGTGGTTTGTGAATGAGCCTTACTGATATGTGCTGGGTAATATTAGACATATTACATGCAGTGTACAGTGCAGCAAACTCCCATTCTACAGCACTGCAGAATATGCTAATGCTCTATAAATAAAAGATTAGTCAAGAAGCTATTACAATTCTGCATTTCCGGCAGGTCAAACTGACAGGTGATAGGTTACAGAATGGGGATGTAGTTATTAATTTTAGTTCTGTGTCTTTGAGAAATGCATTCTGCAATCCAGACAACATTTCGGCATTCTTGTTCCTTCAGCTTAATGTAAGAGTAGAAGACACCAAAGTGGAACTGGTTGTTAAACGCCAGCACATTCATTTTTACCTTGGGAGGAAAAGTAAGATACCATTTTTGTTATATTAAACATGCAAATCACAAAAATGTACATAGAGGGGCAGATGCAGAGCGAGTACTATGCCAGCTGGCGTATCAGGTGTGATTTCGCTGTGCCCATGGTCAGAAAGCGAATGCGCACACATGTATACAGCATATGGACGGGAAGTCACTATTTATTCAGGCTCTTTACTTTAAAGTAATTTACACCTATGTTATGCACTAGCCCTAAATGTCCTCTCAGAAATATTATAAAGTAACAAAACCATTAATGAGATCCCTGCTGTCTACATGTAATATCGCTTTATATTTCATCTATGGTAGAGGCAGTGGTGGAAAAATAATATCTTCTACAGGATAGAAGATCGACATCGAATAGGTCGACAGTCAATAGTTCAACTACAGATGGTCGATGTGGTCGACAGGGACAAAAGACCAACAAGTATAAAAGGTCGACTGACAAAAGGTTCACAGGATTAAAAGGTTGAGAGGCTTAAAAGACCAGCAAGTGCAAATGAATAACACACAAATAGTCAACATAGTTGAATATAGTTTTTCAACAATTTTACGAATAGTGTTAGAGTGAGGGTTAGTGGTAGGCACTTGGGGCAGGGTTAGGCTGCCGGAGGGGACATTTAGGCACCAGCGGGATGGTTAGGGTTAAGCTAGGGTTAGGTGCAGGCACTGGGGCAGGGTTAGGATTAGGCACCAGGGGGAGGGTTAGGCACTTGGGAAAGGGTTAGGCTAAAGCTGCGTACATACCTAGAGATATATATGTGTCCAATCAGTCTGGTGGGATGGAAAATCTGGTAATGTATGGGAGCAAATAACAATAGATATTTGTTACCAAACACTGGAAAACGGACCAGATTTTCCTTCCCACCAGACAGATTGAACAGATATATCTGTAGGTGTAAAAATGAGGGAAAAGGGGAATTAAGGGGTAACCCCAAGCACTGGTATCAATATTGGTATTGATATGTGACAGCAGAGAAAAAAAAACTCCTTAATCATAAAGTCATAATTGGGAAATAGTACCCAATAAGTAATGGGAGGTGCACCTAAAGAGTAAGTTACATAGTGAAAGAAAGGAAAAAGAAAGTACTCTGTATTGTAGGGGCACAGTTCTCTGCTTTAATAAGATAAAACTTAACGTTTATTAGAAATATAAATAAAAATAAAATTCAGGACAGACAAAATGGAGGACAAACAACATATATATAGATAAGCAGGGTATTGGAGAATAAACCAAGAAAGTCGGAAAATTATATAATCTTCCGATGGTTACCTGCTGGTGATTGAGTATGAAAGTAAAGTCTCTTCTATTAGAAAATGAGATCAACCAATGAGATAAATAGAAGTCTCATATATGGATATACAACATGCAAGAGACCAAAAAATAATCAAAAATGATTCATATTATGTAACCAAGTACAATGAAAATGGGTCTTTATGACATCATATATAGTCTCTAATGGTTGCAAAAACATGATACATTATATCATACCCATAATAAAATCTGAAAGTAGCCTGGGTGAAAAATCTAATGACAATACAATAAGTTTGATAATCAGAATAATATATATCAAATATTGAAACAAAACGCTGCTACATCTAAGTATTGTGGTAGAATATGTCCACCCACCAAATACCCTCTGCATGTCCATAAATCAATTTCTCAGAAAACATTTATTACCCAACAAGGATTGCGGCATAATACATCATACATGTCCAGGTAAATGAGTCATACGCACAATGATTGATAATAAAGACCACAACACATAAATATTCAAGTATTGTAGATAAATCATAAAGATATAGTGATGGTTAAGGACAAAAGGGAACATACAAAAAATCAGGTATTATACTAAAATAGAAATAGAAAAGTAACCGCTCACTTGTTAGTAAGGGGTAGGTTGCTGCTATACTCCATGTACATAATGTAGTGAATGGAGCATGAGCGGACCTATCACATATACCATGAGGGTATGAAATATAGTCAGGTAGGTATCCAAAATGACTCCCCTGTCTACTCCATAGATAGCCTGCTATATAAAGCGTAGGCTACCCGGCGGAACAGTGAGAGAATATGAATCACCCGAAAAACAGATTGGAGTGTTCAGTGGTAATAGCTAGGTGATATAATACTCCTGTTGCCAGAATAAATGAGAGAGATTTCCCAATCGTTGGCTCCCTGGCACCGCTAACACTCCACTTGAACCCAAAGAATTGAGAGAAAAGGAGAGAACATCACCGGGTCAGCAAATGACACGACTCACCCCTCTGATATGAGATCACAGTGCAGGGGGAACATTGAATGAGACGGTGCTGCCCAGGTGTCCCTCGAAAACAGTAAATACCTGATACCAATAGTGGCTGTGTAGCAGCAGCGTTGTCCCAACAGCGGGAGTCTCCACATGCACTCCGGAGACTACCCGGAAGCAAGACGCGCGTTTCACCTGACACGGCTTCGTCAGTCTGATTATCAAACTTATTGTATTGTCATTAGATTTTTCACCCAGGCTACTTTCAGATTTTATTATGGGTATGATATAATGTATCATGTTTATGCAACCATTAGAGACTATATATGATGTCATAAAGACCCATTTTCATTGTACTTGGTTACATAATATGAATCATTTTTGATTATTTTTTGGTCTCTTGCATGTTGTATATCCATATATGAGACTTCTATTTATCTCATTGGTTGATCTCATTTTCTAATAGAAGAGACTTTACTTTCATACTCAATCACCAGCAGGTAACCATCGGAAGATTATATAATTTTCCGACTTTCTTGGTTTATTCTCCAATACCCTGCTTATCTATATATATGTTGTTTGTCCTCCATTTTGTCTGTCCTGAATTTTTTTATTTATATTTCTAATAAACGTTAAGTTTTATCTTATTAAAGCAGAGAACTGTGCCCCTACAATATAGAGTACTTTCTTTTTCCTTTCTTTCATATCTGTAGGTGTGTACACACCTTTAGGCTGCCGGAGGGGACGTTTAGGCACTAGGGGAGTGGTTAGGGTTAAGCTAGGGTAAGGTGCAGGCACTGGGGGAGGGTTAGGATTAGGCACTAGGGGGGTGGTTAGGGTTAAGCTAGGGTTAGGTGCAGGCACTGGGGGAGGGTTAGGATTAGGCACTAGGGGGGTGGTTAGGGTTAAGCTAGGGTTAGGTGCAGGCACTGGGGTAGGGTTAGGATTAGGCACTAGGGGGGTGGTTAGGGTTAAGCTAGGGATAGGTGCAGGCACTGGGGTAGGGTTAGGATTAGGCACCAGGGGGAGGGTTAGGGTTAGGCACTAGGGGAATGGTTAAGGTGAGGATTAGGCTTAAATGGAAAAAAAGGTCACTTTTTTTTGTGTCGACCATTTATTTGGCGACCTTTTAACCATGTTAACAGTTTGCTGTCGACCGTTTGTAACTGTGGACCTTTTGTCCCTGTCAACATAGTGCATGTCGACTATTTGGTGTTGACCTATTGACTGTCAACTTTTATATTGACTATCTTTTATACCAGACCCCTTCAGCAGCGATCAGTAAGTAAAAAACCACTGCGGTACAGTAGTCATCTCTGGGTAAATACATGTTGAGGGCTGGCAGATATGAACAGAGCTGAATGCACATATTTTGAGCTATTTTAAATTACAATATTGTTGTAGATTGTAATACTATACAGTACAATGGTAATTTAGGATAGTTTAGATTGCACTAACAAAATGTGGCAGAGACTGACAGTATATTAAATCACTGTGGTAGTGACAGGTTCCAAATTAAAAACATATATTTAAAGGTGTAAGAAGAAACTTAACGCATCTGCAGGCAGTGCTGCGCATGCGCTGGTTTTACAGATGTAACAGCGCATGCGCAGCACTGTTTCCAGATGCAATAAGGTAGTGTAGGCAGGGAAAAGTATCTATTTCCCGAAAAGCTGTCATCGCAAAAATGACAGCTTTTCGGAATAGATACTTATGGAGAGGTGGAATGATGAATTCCACCTATAATTAGCTAGAACTCCATGAGAGTTCTAAAGCTAATTATCTCCATTGAATTTTTATGTTTAATGAATAGGCCCCTAATAATGAGAATGTTGGTATCACTTAATGGATGTTAATTAGAAAATGTTTATATCAGCTTCCCCTTCCAGGAGGATAGACAGTATAAAGGCAACTTTGTGTTTTTATTTGTTTTTATGCAGATATGCAGGGTGTGTTTAGATTTCATTAAGATACTGTACTAACCAGCAGGGCCGCCATCAGGGGGAGACTGCCGGGTCTGGAGTCCCGGGCCCGGGTAGCAAGGGGGGCCCGCACAGGGACAGACCTACCAGTCATGCAGCAGGTGTCCCTTGGGAGTAATGGCCCGCAGGTATTCCCCGACACATAGCAGATCCTTCTCACTGAGGATCCGCACCGCAGCGCCGGGCATCTGTCACTGACAGCGATTACTGAGCAAGCATAGCCTCCTTTACTTCCTCTTGGCTGGCCCCTCCTCCAGACCAACCACCTGACAATGAGCACAGACAGAGTAGCTCAGAGACAGCATATGCCTGAGAGAGCTGCAGTGTGACTCACCAGTCTGCCCACACGGACTCTCTGCAAGTCAAGCCTCTTGCAACAGACGGAAGTGAGCAGGTGGGCCTCTCAGGACACTGACAGAGGTAAGTTAATTGGGGAGGGGCACCACTGAGAGACAGGGGGGAGGGGGGCAATGATACAGAGGGAAATGTCTGGGGGGGGGGGGGAACTTACAGACAGTGGGGAATGTCTGTGTCTGGGGGGGGCACTGAAAGAAAAAAGGGAATGTGTGTGTGGGGGGGCATTGACAGACAGGGGAATCTGTGGTGTGGCACTGACAGAGGGTGTGTGTGTGTGAGTGTCTGGGGGGGCACTGACAGATAGAGGGGAGTGTGTGTGGGGAGGACACTGACAGAGGGGAGTGTGTGTGTGTTGAGGGGGTTACTGACAGACAGAGGTGAATGTGTGGGGGGGTCCCTGACATACAGAGGGGAGAGTGTATGTGTGTGTGTGGGGGGGTTACTGACAGAGGTGAATGTGTGGGGGGTCACTGACAGAGGGTAGAGTGTATGTGTGTGTGGGGGGGGGTCAGGGCCGGTTCTATGGTTACGCATGGTACGCAGCCGCGTAAGACGCCACGTAGTGAAGGGCGCCGCGGCCGCGACCATGCACATTTCAGTGGCTTACAGTGGTGCACCAGTCTGCACCGTGCGTGTAGCGCTGACCGGACGGAGTTCGGTCAGCGCTACACAGTGCCAAACACACAGCCGCCGGAGTCGGCAGCTGTGTGTTTGTTTCAGCAGCTGATGAGAGTCTGACCTCTCATCGGCTGCTGTAGCTCCCACTGCGGGAGCCATCTTCCAGCTCCCGCAGTGGGTAATGGGAGAGACGTCATCATGACGGCGTCTCTCCCATAATGCAAAGCGGCCCTGGAGAATGGTCGGGAGTAGCGGATATCGGCGGCGGGAACAGGAGCGGGGGGTTCAGGCAAGTGTTTTTTTTTTGTTTTGTTTTTTATAACGTGTGTCTCTACTGGGGGGGGGCTACAAGGGGGGATTACTACTGGGGGCACTTGAAGGGGGGATTACTACTGGGGGCACTTAAAGGGGGGATTACTACTGGGGGCACTTGAAGGGGGGATTACTACTGGGGCACTTGAAGGGGGGATTACTACTGGGGGTACTTGAAGGGGGGATTACTACTGGGGCACTAGAAGGGAGGATTACTACTGGGGCACTTGAAGGGGGGATTACTACTGGGGGTACTTGAAGGGGGGATTACTACTGGGGGCACTAGAAGGGAGGATTACTACTGGGGCACTTGAAGGGGGGATTACTACAGGGGGCACTAGAAGGGAGGATTACTACTGGGGTTGCACTTGAAGGGGGATTACTACTGGGGGCACTAGAAGGGAGGATTACTACTGGGGCACTTGAAGGGGGGATTCCTACTGGGAGTACTTGAAGGGGGGATTACTACTGGGGGCACTAGAAGGGAGGATTACTACTGGGGCACTTGAAGGGGGGATTACTACAGGGGGCACTAGAAGGGGGGATTACTACAGGGGGTACTTGAAGGGGAGATTACTACTGGGGGTACTTGAAGGGGGGATTACTACTGGGGGTACTTCAAGGGGAGATTACTACTGGGGGAACTTGAAGGGGGATTACAGGGGGCACTAGAAGGGAGGATTACTACTGGGGCACTTGAAGGGGGGATTACTAATGGGGGCACTAGAAGGGGGATTACTACTGGGGGCACTAGAAGGGGGGACTACTACTGGGGGCACTTGAAGGGAGGATTACTACTGGGGGGGACTACTACTGTGGGCACTTGAAGGGGGGCTACTACTGGGGGCACTTGAAGGGAGGATTACTACTGGGGGGGACTACTACTGGGGGCACAACAATGGGGGGACTACTACTAGGGGCACTACAAGAGGGGGGACTACTACTGGGGGCACTATATAAGCTTACTAATGGGGGCACAAGGGGCACTGCACAGGGGGGCGCCAAAAAACCTACTCGCTTACCAAAAAATTTGGGCTAGGGCCGGCCCTGGGGGGAGGTTACTGACAGACAGCGTGGAGTGTGTGTGGGGGGGGTCACTGACAGACGGGAGTTTGTGTGGTGGGTCACTGAGAGAGGGGAATGTGGAGGGGATCATTGAGAGAGGGGAAAGTAGGAGGTGTCATTGAGATGGGGGAATGTGGGGGGATCGCTGAGAGAGAGTGAAATGTGGGGGTATTGCAACTGGTACAATAAAGTTTTTATTTTTTTTATTGAGGCAAGGCACGCATGACGCCATTACATCATGCACGCCGCACCACTGACAGAGGATCCGGCTGCAGCGCGAGGAGGAACAGCCAGAAGATACAGGAGAAGGTAAATGTCTGAGGGCTGCAGGGGGCAGAATAGCGACAGAGGGGTGCTGGCTAGGGAGACACTGCGGGGCTGGAGTTGCAGAAACACGGGGAGGTGGGGGGGCCCTGCCTATTTGGTGAGTGCCGGGCCCCACGATTTCTGATGGCAGCCCTGCTAACCAGAACCCACCACCCTCTTCCCTGTAAAGACCTGACACCATAGGTTTATCAAGACCAGCTATCTGCTTCCATTGTTCCTGTTTATTTAGCCAGTGATACCGCTTACTGCAATTATGAAATAAGCAGGAAAAACTGGTGCATTCCTTTTACAAAGAGCAATCTACCAATGAAGGACTAGTCTAAGGAGACTTACGGCCTGCTTCAAAGGTGTACGCGCTGCTGATGTTGGACGTAGTGTATCGATCTTTGGCTACTGCACGTATGCGTCCCGATTGTGTCAGTTCAGAGTCACGGTTTTAGGTGCACAAAGGGAGAAGTGTATTGAAAATGCAGTGTGCGTTCCTGGGCAGTGACAGGGAGTGTCTTAGCGCACGCATGGGGATGGTCCTTCTATTGGGCGCATCGAAGACGTGTCAGGGAAAGCTGCTATGCACAGCCACAAGCATAGGAGGCCATGATCAGATGGGGAAATTGCACCTGCCATAGTTTCAATGGTGGCATTTAAGGATGCACCAATCGTGCATCGATATTACAGCGTGCATGGATGCTAAAAGTGGGCATCTCAGACCTTGTACATTCGGCCACACGGATGTACACAAGGGAAGGAGTTCATAGCGGCATTTATATTAAGTCTCAGATGGGTGACCACCAATACACGCTGCGGCATGCGCTTATGCGTGCGACTCAGAATCAGGCCCATTGTGTCATGGTGACCTTATTATACTCAAATCAGTGTGACCGGATCAAAGTGAGAAGTCTCCAACATTCTCTGTACTTGTGCTGAGTTTTGCAATGGATCTTTGTAGAATGAAGGACACTGACCTGAATGCCAGTTTATTAGACTTCACATACTAACATAAGGCAAAACCCAGCTGCAAATAGAGCTATCACGGTTCCCTTAATGGATTTCTTACCTCATTTTCAAAAAACTTGTCTTCTAATGTCTTTTCTCCAGTTCCAGTTCCAACCTCTTCAAACAATGCTTTGTACTCCTGCAAGAGAACAAAGGGAGGGTATTTACCACAGACCAAAGGGATCTCTATGTTTCCAAAGTTACTGTTCTACCCATTAAAAGGTAACGTCAAATTTAGGGGACAGATCGGTATGATCTAAGGACAGCTTGCTATAATTGTATAGATGAGTACTATATATATATATATATATATATATATATATATATAGTGATAGGATCACTAGTAAAGTGGTCTGTGGCAGGTACATTTGTCCCAGATTCCTGTCTTTTGTGTTTTAAACCCCCAGGAGAAAGTCTGCAGTGTAGCAGGCTTGAGTTTCCGCTTTTTGAAAAGCCGGTTTGGGACCTGGGGGTTGTGGGTGAGAGCCTTTTTGGGAATTACGGGGTACTACAGGAGGTTTATACCCAACTTTGCCACCATGGCAGTCCCACTGACTGACCTGACCAAAGGCAAACAAAAAGTCATGGTAGAATGGAGTGCTGAGGCAGAGAAAGCTTTTCAGGAGTTGAAAGTAGCGTTGTGTTCCCAACCAGTCCTGATGACTCCTAATTTTGAAAGGGAATTCATAGTACAAACCGATGCATCAGAAGTAGGTATAGGAGCGGTCCTGTCCCAGAACAAGGAGGGTGAGGAACACCCTATTTTCTATCTTAGCAGAAAGTTGAATGTACATGAGAGAAACTATGCCACAGTGGCGAAGGAGGCGTTGGCCATAAAGTGGGCGTTAGAGGCTCTCAGGTACTACTTGGTCAGAAGAAAGTTCAAATTGATCACTGACCATGCCCCTCTGAAGTGGATGTCTGAAAATAAGGACAGTAATGCGAGAATTACAAGATGGTTCTTGGCGTTACAAACTTTTACTTTTTCAGTGGAACACAGGCCAGGAAGCCAGCTGGCCAATGCTGACGCGTTGTCACGCGTTCATTGTTTGGGGGCTTCAGTTGTTCCGCCCCACAGGTCGAAACAAAGGGGGGGGATATGTGATAGGATCACTGGTAAAGTGGTCTGTGGCAGGTACATTTGTCCCAGATTCCTGTCTTTTGTGTTTTAAACCCCCAGGAGAAAGTCTGCAGTGTAGCAGGCTTGAGTTTCGGCTTTTTGAAAAGCCGGTTTGGGACCTGGGGGTTGTGGGTGAGAGGAGAGGGAGGGCTCCACCCACGGCCACTCCAGGTTTTGGTTCTCGCAGCCTGGTAACAGGCTTGTTAGTTTTCCACCTGAGAGTGGCCAATATAAGCCTAGTGTGTTTAGGGCTGATGGTCTCACCTGGGAGAGCAGACAGGGAGTTTGCTCAGAGACACTTGGATACCTAACTGTGAGTGTTGTGCTGTGCTTTTGTTGCTGGCGAGGGCATTAGGCCCTGCCAGGTTCTGGTAGTGAGGGAACTACCTGTGAAGTTAGTGCCCCGACAGGGCTAGGATTTATATTTAGATTTTCTTTATATTTCTGTCATTGTACAATAAAGACTGGCGCCGACCAGCTTGTACTTGCATCCAGACTGGTGTGCTGCTTCCCTGCTGCTGTGTGTGTGTGTGTAAGGAAGGAGTCCTCTACCCAGGAGAGGGACCCCCTAACCTAACTGTGTCACAATATGGTGGAGAATGCGGGCACCCACACACACTGAACTTGCAGCAAGAGGAAAACTTTACATTTAAAAATTAAAGGGACAGACGCCCAATTTGTGAGAGTGGAAATAACACTGTGTCCTTGGAGTCCCATAGAGGAGGCATCAGCCAATGCTCAGAGAGGCAAGGTTCAGCTTCCAATCTACACCCCAGGACAAAATGGAGGAAATTATTAAGGCCTTGCTCCAAGCTACAGCAGCTCAGCAGGAAGCTACCAGGGCTCAGCAGGAGAGTAACAGACTTCAACAGGTCTCCTTTGAGGAAAACAGCCAGGCCATAAAAGAGGTGATACAGCACCTGGTCGCCCGACCCAGCGATGTTAATACTGGTTCTCCCACCCCCACTCACTCCGTACGAGCCAGTCACTTCCTCCAAACGATGACTTCGGGCGATGATGTGGAGGCCTATCTCGCCGCATTTGAAAGAACGGCCGAAAGGGAGAGTTGGCCCAAGGAGCAGTGGGCAAGTCTGGTGGCACCTTTTTTGTCTGGGGAGCCACAAAAAGCATATTTCGACTTATGCCTGGCTGATGCCAAGGACTATAAAAAACTAAAACAGGAGATCCTAACTCGCTTGGGAGTCACCACCTTTGTTCGTGCCCAACGGGTCCACCGCTGGGAGTTCCATAAGGACAAGCCTCCACGTTCCCAGATGCATGACCTCGTCCATCTGTCCTCAAAATGGCTACAGCCCGAGACGCTGTCGGGACCACAGATCGTGGAAAGGGTCGTGATGGACCGGTACCTGCGATCATTACCTGTGACTCTGCGCAAGTGGGTGAGCCATGCAGACCCTAAGTCCGCGGACCAGTTGGTCGAGCTGGTGGAGAGGTACGTGGCGGCTGAGGAGCTGATGAGTATGCCCCACCGAGCCCCGATGGCGCACCGGCGAACTCCCAGAGACACTGGTAAGACTGTTCCAGGGGAGAAGGGTGCTGGGTGGTGGAATGTACCTAAGACTGAGGGTGTAGAACCTGCAGACAGGCCTGCGAGGCCGGGAAGGTTCTTGCCCCGTAAACGACTAGACATTAATATGACTCAGTGTTTCCGATGTGGTGGCTTCGGCCATATTGACGCTAATTGTGCACTTACAACTGAACCTATGCAATGTGATACTGCTCATGTCTACCGCAGGGGGTCTTTCTTTGCACAGACAGCCTGTACGGCTGACCGGCAGGCTGAGACTGATAAGCACATATGTGTACTCACTGTAGATGGCAACCGAGTAGAGGCACTGTTAGACTCTGGTAGCTTGGTGACACTTATAAAAGCTGAGCTGGTGAACCCCTTGCGGTGTGAGGGGAAAACTGTTGGTGTGATCTGCATACATGGGGATATTCGATATTATGTTACTGCTGAGGTGAACATCGAGACACCATGTGGTTCTGCTATAGTTTCTGTGGGTTTGGTGCATGGTCTGATGTACGATGCAATATTGGGGAGAGACTTTGCTCACTTCTGGAAGTTGTGGGAAAGCCGTTTTGTTCCAGAGGTGAACAACCCCGATCCATTTGAGAAGGTTGTCAATGTAGTGGAGGAGGGAGTTTCTTCTGAGTCAGAGTTATTCCCTTTTTCTACTATGATTGGCGAACTAGAGAATGCAGAGCGTGACGGTGGCCCGCCAACTGATGTGCCTCCCGTTGAGGTGGGAAGTGTTGTTGGGCCAGGTGATCGTCTGCTTGACTTAGAGGTCAGAAGAGAGGTCTTTGCCGTGGAGCAGTTGAATGACCCTACTTTGGTAAAAGCCAGGGAGAATGTAAAAGTAGTTGATGGTAAACCTGTAGACCCTGATAGTCCTTTGTCCTATCCCCACATGGCAATGTGGCAGGATTTGTTATATCAGGTGACTAAGAAGGGGGAAGATGTTGTGGAACAACTAATAGTTCCCAAAGCCTACAGAAGAACAGTGGTGGATCTGGCCCATGGTCATATAACGGCAGGCCATCTAGGGGTAGAGAAGACCACTGAGCGAATAATGCAGAGGTTTTTCTGGCCCGGGCTACATAAAGAGGTATCTGACTTTTGCGCATCCTGCCCTGAGTGTCAGTATCATGCTCCCAGGCCACATTTTAAGGGTCCACTAGTTCCATTGCCTATTATAGAGGTGCCGTTTGAAAGAATAGCGATGGATTTGGTTGGACCCTTGATGAAGTCTGCCAGGGGACACCAGTATATTCTGGTCATAATGGATTACGCTACCAGGTACCCAGAAGCGATCCCGTTGCGCAATACGTCAACCAAGACCATTGCCAGAGAGCTAGTTCATGTCTTTAGCAGGCTGGGTATACCTAAGGAGATACTAACTGACCAGGGTACACCGTTTATGTCAAAAATCATGAAAGAATTATGTCGCCTGTTCAAAATTGAACAGTTAAGAACTTTGGTTTATCACCCCCAAACCGATGGGCTGGTCGAGAGGTTTAACAAGACGTTAAAACACATGCTTAGGAAAGTGGTTGACAAGGATGGTAGGGATTGGGATTACTTATTGCCGTATTTATTGTTGGCCATAAGAGAAGTTCCCCAGTCCTCCACCGGGTTTTCACCCTTCGACTTGTTGTATGGGAGACACCCAAGGGGGTTACTAGACATTGCCAAAGAGACATGGGAGGGGCAGTCTAGTCCTTACAAAATGGTGATTGAGTATGTTTCTCAAATGCAGGAGAGAATTGCTGCGGTAGTGCCGATAGTGAGAGAGCACCTGGAACAGGCTCAACAGGCACAGCAGAGGGTATACAACCGCAATGCTCGGTTACGCAGCTTTGCTCCTGGGGGTTATTGAAGAATCACATAGTGAATGGGCAAGTCCCATTGTGTTGATTCCAAAGCCCGACGGGAGTGTGCGTTTCTGCAATGACTTCCGAAAGGTGAACAGCGTTTCAAAATTCGATGCCTACCCGATGCCAAGAGTGGATGAACTGATTGAGAGACTAGGGACGGCAAGGTATTTAACCACTCTTGACCTAACCAAAGAGTATTGGCAAGTACCGTTAACCGAGAGCGCCAAACAAAAGACAGCTTTTTCAGCACCAGAGGGCTTGTTTCAGTACAAGATGTTGCCCTTCGGGCTACATGGGGCACCTGCTACCTTCCAAAGAATGATGGACAGGATTCTAAGGCCCCATAGACGGTATGCGGCTGCTTATCTGGATGACGTGGTCATTCATAGTCCTGATTGGCAGTCTCACTTACCCAGGGTACAAGCAGTGTTGGACTCCATCTATAAGGCAGGTTTGACAGCCAACCCAAAAAAGTGTTGTCTAGGCATGGAGGAAGTAAAATATCTGGGATACACCATTGGCAGAGGCCTGATAAAGCCTCAGCTCAATAAAGTTGATGCCATACAAAACTGGCCACAGCCTCTGAATAAGAAGCAGGTGAGAGCCTTTTTGGGAATTACGGGGTACTACAGGAGGTTTATACCCAACTTTGCCACCATGGCAGTCCCACTGACTGACCTGACCAAAGGCAAACAAAAAGTCATGGTAGAATGGAGTCCTGAGGCAGAGAAAGCTTTTCAGGAGTTGAAAGTAGCGTTGTGTTCCCAACCAGTCCTGATGACTCCTAATTTTGAAAGGGAATTCATAGTACAAACCGATGCATCAGAAGTAGGTATAGGAGCGGTCCTGTCCCAGAACAAGGAGGGTGAGGAACACCCTATTTTCTATCTTAGCAGAAAGTTGAATGTACATGAGAGAAACTATGCCACAGTGGAGAAGGAGGCGTTGGCCATAAAGTGGGCGTTAGAGGCTCTCAGGTACTACTTGGTCAGAAGAAAGTTCAAATTGATCACTGACCATGCCCCTCTGAAGTGGATGTCTGAAAATAAGGACAGTAATGCGAGAATTACAAGATGGTTCTTGGCGTTACAAACTTTTACTTTTTCAGTGGAACACAGGCCAGGAAGCCAGCTGGCCAATGCTGACGCGTTGTCACGCGTTCATTGTTTGGGGGCTTCAGTTGTTCCGCCCCACAGGTCGAAACAAAGGGGGGGGATATGTGATAGGATCACTGGTAAAGTGGTCTGTGGCAGGTACATTTGTCCCAGATTCCTGTCTTTTGTGTTTTAAACCCCCAGGAGAAAGTCTGCAGTGTAGCAGGCTTGAGTTTCGGCTTTTTGAAAAGCCGGTTTGGGACCTGGGGGTTGTGGGTGAGAGGAGAGGGAGGGCTCCACCCACGGCCACTCCAGGTTTTGGTTCTCGCAGCCTGGTAACAGGCTTGTTAGTTTTCCACCTGAGAGTGGCCAATATAAGCCTAGTGTGTTTAGGGCTGATGGTCTCACCTGGGAGAGCAGACAGGGAGTTTGCTCAGAGACACTTGGATACCTAACTGTGAGTGTTGTGCTGTGCTTTTGTTGCTGGCGAGGGCATTAGGCCCTGCCAGGTTCTGGTAGTGAGGGAACTACCTGTGAAGTTAGTGCCCCGACAGGGCTAGGATTTATATTTCTGTTTTCTTTATATTTCTGTCATTGTACAATAAAGACTGGCGCCGACCAGCTTGTACTTGCATCCAGACTGGTGTGCTGCTTCCCTGCTGCTGTGTGTGTGTGTAAGGAAGGAGTCCTCTACCCAGGAGAGGGACCCCCTAACCTAACTGTGTCACAATATATATATATATATATATATACACACACACACCCAGGGGCGTATTAACACCTGAGGAGGCCCATATGAAGTGGACCCCCTTATCTAAGCAGCGCCCTCCCCCAACGAGGAATCTTACCTTGCTCTAGCAAGCAGGTCCCTCCTCCCCCACGGCGCCAACTTGCCAGTGATATTTGTGAAGATGGCACATGCGCACTAGAGGGCAAAGGCTCTGGCAGGGTGTCAGAGCCTTTGCGGTCTAGTATCAGTATCTCTAGTAGCAGTATCAGGGTTTATGGAGCGGAGTGGATGTAACTTAGTATGTAGCCACAAACTGAGAGCATAGTGGACGATGCAGGGTCCCCTGAGAGCTCATTGTATCAAACAGGGCGGGTGTGAGTATGCTGTGTTATATTTTATAGTGACTGACAGTATATACAACATTCCAAAGAAATACTATAATTATGTCCACGTGCTCCATGCAAGTGCTAAAGGTAACCTACAATAGGTACTTACAGCATAGTATTCTGCGATGCTTTTCACTTGTTCATAGTCTTCCGCATTGGCAAGCAGTCGCAGTCCCTCTGGATAGAGCTTGCCACAAGTCGGGTACAAGGTCTCTCTGTCTTCTTTGTTAAGCTCAGTGCCAAAGGAATTGATAGTGATAACAAATGCCCGTCTGTCCGCCTCAAACTGGACGAGAGAGCAAATTATATTATATACATAACAGAGAAAAGCATGTATATTATTAGAGATACTAAATACTTATATTCCATTTTAATGTAAATATTCACATTTGAAACGCAAATGCCATACCTATTCTACAGTACATGTGCACAAAGGAACACTAAGGGCCTGATTCTGTGTTACATGTAATGCGGTCGCAATTCCTGATGCCTACATTGATCATAAGCCCTATGCAGGTATCTGTGTGATTGATCTGCCCCCACACCTCCAGCTGCGAGAGCAACTACCATCACTAGTAATGGTACTTACACCTAGCACATGCTTGATGCAGAAGATGCGACTGAAAATGGTGTGCACACTCTATATGTATAACTTAAGGTGGTTACATACTATACAGATATATCTGCAGATGATGGTCATTCATACACACTGAACGGCCGTCATCTGTATCTGGCTGCGGGTTCCGGCGACCAGGGGGCTTGTCGGGGGCGTGTGTGTGTATGGGCGGTCTGCAGACATGGTCTGCCGATGGACAGATATGTCTGCAGACCGCCCGTACACACCTGCCGATGGACAGATATGTCTGCAGACATATCTGTCCATCGGCTGTGCAGCAGAGCCAGTGCAATATGTCGGTGAACGCCTATGTTCACCGACATATTGCGGGTACACACTGGCCGACGGGCAGCAGATACATTGGCCGATCAATTGATCGGCTAATGTATCTGTCAGTGTGTACCCAGCTTTAGAATAGATTGCTAAATGCCCTCAGGATATATCTTTTATGTGCAAATGACCAGCTGCAGCCCAGTCGTGCACCCAGTGATGCACATTCAGCCATTATTGAGAAGCAACTGAGATACATTCAATTCAGAATGGCTCGCAGCTGCTCTAAGTTGCCTATGTTGGGTGTGGCGTATGCGCCATTTGATAAAAGTCATAAGATGTGGACAGAATCTCAGCGCTCGCGAGCGGGTCTGAATTAGGCCCTGAATGTGCAAACACTGAGATGCCCCTTTTATGTTTCTTGAACTAGAGATGTGCGGTCTGGATTCCAAGGAACCTGAACCGCTCAGAACAGCGGGAATCTGAGCTTACCTTAGCTGCGGCTCGGATGTTCCCACCAGACTCAGATCCCCAGCCGAGGCCGAACGTCAACTTCCCTGAATCGAATTCTCGCGGAACTTGGACTCTATATAAGGTGCCACGACCGCGTCACGGCGCCTTTACACTGTACGCTGCTGTATGCTGCGCGTACTATGCTGTGCTTGGGGCCATGTTTATCTTCAGGTGGGCTATTGTGTTTAACTTCAGATGGGCTGTGTTTGGGGCTGTGTTAAACTTCAGACGAGCTGTGCATAGGAGGCACGGTACTGTTTGCTGCACTGACTCTGCATATAACATTTAACAACTGTGCTGCTGTATCCAGAGTCTCACAAGGGGCTGTGCTGTAGCCATTGTGTGTATAGGAGGCACACTGCTGTTTGCTGCGCTGACTCTGCTATATATTATTATATTTAATATATTAATTTAACAACTGCTCCGTGTCCAGAGTCTCACAAGGGGCTCTGCTGTAGCCAGTGTGTATACGGAACACACTGCTGTATGCTTATACTTAAAAAAGTTTAAAAAAAATAATACAAGTTTAAAAAAAAAGAATTGCCCAACATTAGTGACACCTCTAACGTAACTCTATCTGATACGATCACCATCCAAAGAATGGTGGAGGATTATTTTCATGACACCGTACAAATAGACATGTCACAGAGGGGTCTATTCATCATACCTTAAAACTCTCTGGAGGTAATTAGGTTTAGAACTCGCATGGAGTTCTACCTAATTACAGGAGGAATTCATCATTCCTCCTCCCCATAACTAACTATTTTGAAAAGCTGTCATTTTTGCAATGACAGCTTTTCGGGAAATAGTTATCTCTATCTACAAAAACTTACCGCAGCTGTAATCCATTCTGCACATGAGCTGTTACATTCGTAAAGCCAGCGCATGCGCAGCACTGCCTACAGCGGCGGTAAGTTTGTGTCCAGACCCAACCTCCCCCCCCGCTCACCTCCCCCCCGTCCCCGCACTTACCTACCCGCTGCAGCGCCTCTGGTGGCTGTGCTGTCACGTGTTCTCCCAGCAGCCCACAGTATAGTTTAGAAAAAAAAAAACATTTATTTTTTTCTAAACTTTATTGTGTTCTTCTGGGAGAACACGTGTCTGCACAGCCCCAGGAGCCAGAGGACGGACAAGAGCGCCGGATGGAGACGCCGGGGGACCTCACCAGCTGGAAGCAGGTGTCACCTGCTATTCGCCACCTCACAGTGGCGAATAGTAACTCCATCAAATTCTGAAAATACATACTTTTCGGAATTTGATGAATAGCATAATTTCCATATCATCATACTAATGTATGGGGAGTGTGGAAATTAACGCAGGGGGACTTAACAAGGAGATATCAGTGATATCTCCTGTGTTAAGTGTGTTCATGAATACTAAAATAACGTTAATTAAGGAAAATGTCCTTAAAAATGTTATTTTAGTGTTGATGAATAGGCCCCAGAGTCCCTTCACGTACTGGAAGGAAAAAAAGGCAATTTGGAGGCCCTTGTACAAATTGGCTTTGCATTACTTAAGCTGCCCACCCTCCAGAGAGAATCTTCATCACAGCCGGGAACCTTGTGAGCGAACGGCGTAGGAGGCTACTTCCCCAAAATGTGGAAAAGATGATGTTCATCAAAATGAACTGGAAATTCCACAAGGAGAGACCTTTCACGGCAATTGCATCACAGTACAGAGACTTCTGTAATGGTGGATTCCAGCGTGTGAGGATGATGTTCACACTGATGAGGGTGAGGATGGCAATGACGGTGATATCTTGCCACTGTAGAGCTGTTTCCTTAAGCCGATTGATAGCTTGTATTGTGGGGGCACAAACAAACCAAGCACTTCAGCCACAAAAGTGGCAGTCCCTGTCGTTGAAGTGCTTGGTTTGTAAAAGTGTGTATGTCCTTTTTAATATCCAACATAAGAGTGGGTGGGAGGGCCAAGGACAATTCCATCCTGCACTACCTTTCATTTCTGCCAATGCTGTGTGGCAATGTTTCATAGATGTGCTTTAAACTGCGGTGTCTGTACCGCTACTCTGTCGCTTAGTAACCAGCCAGCATATTGTGAGCTGTGAGGTGGACTATATTGACTGTAAATGACTGGAAATTACTATTATTGAGGTTAATAATACTCTAGGACAGTGCTGGCTAACCTTGACACTCCAGCTGTTATGGAACTACATAACCCAGCATGCACTGCTACAGTTTTGCTATTAGGGCATGCTAAAACTGTGGCAGGGCATGCTGGGATATATAGTTCCACAACAGCTTGAGTGTCAAGGTTAGTCAACACTGCTCTAGGAACAAAAAAAACAGCCCAAAATATGTGATTTTAGCTTTTCTTGTAAATTTTTGTAAAAAAATCCAAATCCATATCCAAAACCAGTCATGGCGGTTTGGCAAATCCAAATCCAAAACTGGACGATTAATCGGAGCCAAATCCAAATCCAGCAAAAATGGTGCGGAGCACATCTCTACTCTGAACGCTGTAACACCGCCGGTGGTTCTTGACACAGCACAATAGGCGCACTAACAACACTTGCACCAGCCCTATGGCAGGTCCAGTTTCTCTGTCTGAACATGGCCTCTGTGGCTGCGGCTCTGCGTCTGAGAATGCAGTTGCTTTCACTGATACTTGCGACACAACCATAACACGCCCGTGAGACGGCCTTTTTTTGCGTTCGCTTCAGACCACCTCTCAGTCACCACCCATGAACACCCATCACTTTGCCGCCATATATCTGACATAACAGCACCTTTGTGCATACACTCTGTGTAATACATGCGTCCTAGGGGCATTCAGAACTCTTTGCAAAATAATCGCTGAACTACATGAACATCGGCCCTGTGGATGAATTGCATGCTCTTCTGAGTCAGGCCCATAATGTCTACTTCAAAAATGGTAATTTTCTATGAGCTGGCAGTGATAAGATGACACTTTCTGCTTTATTGGGCCAGTCCTGATCGTCTGCATTCACCATCCAAAGATGACTGCAGTGATAGAAAGTCAGCTGACTGGACTTGTACCGCTACTGTGCTTGTTTAATAGGTGTATTGTGTTATGCATGGGGAAGCTATTGCTGGAGGTAGCAGGCAAAGGCCATCGCTGCTGAAACCCTGTAATTGCTATCGCCAACTATGGGGGGGATGTGTTCTTAAACAGGGTGTTCTTGCCAAAATTTAGGCTTTTCACTGTGTAATAATTAATAAATAGAATCCTAACATTCTAATCAGCTTGGCAGGCAGCACTCTGTGGGTGATGTATCAAGCAGTGAATAGGGTTGAGAGGTAGTTCATAGCAACCAATCAGCTTCTACCTATCATTTTATAGAAGGTGCTTGATAAATACTACTTCAAAGCTGATTGGTTGCTATGGCACAACTTCTCCACTGGTCTACTTCTCCAATGTTATCACTGCTGTATACATTCACGCCCTCTGTCTCTCTCATTCCAGCCTTTCTGCTCTACATCAAGACTCCTGCTCTGTGAGAACTTGAAGCACTGATGTAGTGAACTTGCGCTGAAAGACAGAGCATATCGGGTGCGTTACTTACCTGTCCCTTTGCTGGATTCTTCAGTTTTTATTTAACTAAAAGCTTCTCTGACAGTGGCAGGTCCTATTGTACCTCTGTGCTCTTATGCAACATACACACGGCGGGGCGGGGCCATGCTGCATTCGGCAGCATGGCATCGTTAACGATATCCCTGGATTAAGCTGCATGTTCAGCCGACAGGGGATATCGTTAACGACCCGCGGGAGCACGCATTATTGTTCGTCCAGTGCATACACACTGGACGATATGAACGACATGAACCATAATGATATCGTTATCATTCATAAAAATTGTCTAGTGTGTATGCCACTATATACATGCAGGGGCGTTTCTAGAGATGAGGGGGCCAGTGTGCAGTCTCCGATACGGGCCCCCTCCTCTCTGTCTGGCGGCCGGCAGTGCACTGAGCTGTGCACGGCTAGCGCCGGAGTTATAGACTCTGGGCACTAGAGTGCGCCCAGAGCCTATAGAGTATGCGCTGGTCACTGGGAAAATGGGCACGGCGGCCATTTTACCTGTACTGCGCATGCGCAAATGATGGGAAAATGGCCGCGGTGGCCATTTTCCAGTCACCTTTACAGCACCGGACCCCCGCGCCGACGTGGGACTCTGGAGAGGTAAGTAATACTATGGTTGCAGGATGTGTGGTGCGGGGCCCCCCTGGACCCAGGGGCCCGTGTTCCCCGCACACCTTGCACCGATTATAGATACGCCCCTGTATACATGATAATCTTTCATAATAGTCATCAAATAATCACACACTGTGGCTAAGATAAATACCCCAGTCCAGGCCTCTTTGGGGGCCTGTGATGAGTGCAGATGGGGTAGTCATGCCCCTCTTTGCATGCGCAGTTTCTAGTGAGGGCCTCCGACGTGGCATAGAGTAATTATCTGATGTCAAAACTCACCCGCTAGTTGTGACCTGAAATCTTTTCTAAAATATGTTTTATTTACTGAAAGAAATAGTTATCTTATAAATAATAAATATATATGATTGTACCTCGAGAATTGGACACATGATTTCTTCAGTCGTCCCTCCTTGGACTTTGCAGAAGTTGTAAAAAGCCTCTAGGTATGACTGGTAGAGAAACACACACACAAACAGGATAGGTGAATACATTGTATAAAGTAGTATTGTAACATACTCTAAGATAACATGTATTTATTCATATTTGAATATAAATTGGTATGTAAATTGCACTTACGGACAAGTATAATAGAAATCCATTTAGCAGGTATTTCAAAGCTACAGTACTGGTAGTTTCAGCTATTTTATATATATATATATATATATATATATATATATATATATATACACACACACACACACACACACACACACAGTGTATATATATATATATATATATATATATATATATATATTAAAAGATAGCAAAAAGAACACTGAAAGACTTAACAGGACAACCAAGGTGAAAAAAATGGAGTGTATGAGCTTGACTAGCTGCTTAAATGAATAATGGAGTAAATTGAAAAAGGTTTAAGCACTTTTTTTTTTCTGAGCGGACGGACAAACAAACAAACAAATAGCACATATGTTTATACTCTTTTAGGATAAAGTGTGAGAGTTTGAGGCTTGCTGGTAACTTGCCAGCACTTCTATGAGTAATAGTCCGTGTGTTTGTTCCTATCCTAACTTTCCCTTACTCTACCTGAGAGTGTCCGGTAGTTGCGGCGATCTTCTCCCTTGCATGGGGGTGCCTTCTCCTTCCGGATCCAACTCTGCCTCATTCTTATCCTTAAATCACAGACTACAAGCAGCCTCATTCTTATCCTTAAATCACAGGCTACAAGCAGCCTAATTCTTATCCTTGAGGTCCGAAACGCATTGGTGCAGGAGAGTTTGAAGTCACGTGGAGCAGTTCCCATCCGTTCAAGCCCGCTCGATACCCGGCCGCCGCTGTCATCCTTACAGCGCTGCAGAGTGATATCTGGAAGGAGAAGGCAACCCGTGCGAGGGATAAGATCGCCGCAACCAGCTGCTGCTATCATTTCAACGTCGTTGCATGCAGAGTTGGATCCGGAAGGAGAAGGCACCCCCATGCAAGGGAGAAGATCGCTGCAACTACCGGACACTCTCAGGTAGAGTAAGGGAAAGTTAGGATAGGAACAAACACACGGACTATTACTCATAGAAGCGCTGGCAAGTTACCAGCAAGCCTCAAACTCTCACACTTTATCCTAAAAGAGTATAAACATATGTGCTATTTGTTTGTTTGTTTGTCCGCTCAGCCAATATCAAGCGCTTAAACCTTTTTCAAAGGACAACCAAGGTGTTATTGAACTATTATAAACAAACTGTGTGGGCGCAACTTAAGACTCTCCAATATAGGTAGCAGCCTATACTATACTAGTTGTATTCAAATTATTTAATTTGATTGAATATTTTTAGTATAATATTACGACTATTTTTAGCGCATTGTAGGTATTGCGTTATATATACAATATATATATATATAGCGTCTTACAATTGGGAACAAACAGTAATAAATCAAATCTCGGAGAGAGTTAAAGGGGAGAGAGATAAAGTACCAACCAATCAGCGTCTAACTGCCGTTTTACAGGCTGTGGGGTAGATGTACAAAGCGTTCGAGAAAGATGAAGTGGAGAGAGATAAAGTACCAACCAATTAGCTGCTAACTGTAATTTTTCAAACACAACCTGTATAGTGACAGTTAGCAGCTGATTGTTTGGTACTTTATGTCTCTCCAGTTTATCTTTTCCAAGGCTTAGTACATCTACTATGTACTAAGCCACTAATGCCACTAATGCCACAACATCCTACGGATCGCTCTTCAGGTAAAATGTGCAATCTGTATCCTATAGACTACAATGGCGTTAGCTACAAGGGGCCAAGCTTTGCATTCCGGGTTTTTGGAAATCTCACTATATGCTGTAGCAGAGGAACCCCTGGCATACATCTGGAAGCTCAAATTTTGCAGGTATATTTAGGGATCAGGTGTCTCCGCGCCGGAGCAATGATGAATTGCTCTGGCACTCGCAGCGAATAGGAATGTTAATTATCGGGTACGCATACTTACTTTTAGGTAGTCTCCCAGAATATTGGGTGGAATTCCCATATCCTACCCACTTCCTACTGAAGTGGGCAGGATGGGGAGATAACACTGGGAATCGTCGGTCTGTATGGAGGGAGCAGGGCTAAAATGGCACAAACCGCATAATTTTAGCCCCACCACTCATCCACAGAGCCAAGTTTTGCTCCATTTTGTCAACTGTAAATTAAAGAAAATAGGCTAAGGGAAGATAAACAGAACACTATAACATTCCTCATAGCCTATACAGATATAGATATACTAAGCCTTGGATAGAGATAAAGTGGAGAGTCATAAAGTACCACCCAATCAGCTCCTAACTGTCATTTTTCAAACACAGTCTGACAGTTAGGAACTGATAGGTTGGTACTTAATCTTTCTCCACTTTATCTCTATCCAAGGCTTAGTACATCCACTCCTCATTCTCCAGCACTAGGAACAGCTCTGATAAGAGTGCTTTATAGTAATGACCCATTTTACCAGTGGGTAAACCAGTTCCTTAAAACGTATATAATGTAGAACTGTATTTACAGCTCTCCGCTTTCATATAATTGGATTTCCACCAAATATGAAATACATATTTTTGCTCTTTATATAGAATTAGTGTCCAGCATGTGACTAACAATACCTTGTAGAGCTTGTTGCGCATTATTTCAATATTCATCTCATCCATGTCATTTTCTGACAGGCAGTCTTGGAAGAAATCAGCTAGGATTAAGAAGTAACATTTAATCACTTTATAAAATCAGAGAATTAGGATGGAGTGCATTTCATATACAAGGAGTTAAAGTAAACACCCGAGCCTGTGGGTGTCGGCCTCTAGACAAGAAGGGGCTAGTTGGTTAGTGAGGTAGTGTTGTGGGGTGGGGTTAGGTTTGGTTAGCCTATAGGATTGGCAGAGGGTGGGTACGTGCTATTTCACAGTTGCTGCTTGGCAGCCATTTTATAGAAATTTCTCTGGTCGGCTGTTTGAGCAGGTGCTGGGCTAGTGACAGGTGCTGTGCTAGTGACAGGTGCTAGTGACAGGTGCTGTGCTAGTGACAGGTGCTAGTGACAGGTGCTGTGCTAATGACAGGTGCTAGTCACACGTGCTGGGCTAGTGACAGGTGCTGTGCTAGTGACAGGTGCTGTGCTAGTGACAGGTGCTGTGCTAGTGACAGGTGCTGTGCTAGTGACAGGTGCTAGTGACAGGTGCTGTGCTAGTGACAGGTGCTAGTGACAGGTTCTGGGCTAGTGACAGGTGCTGGGCTAGTGACAGGAAAACTTCACTTTATGTGACTTATACTTCTATTTATTATCTCCTGCTACTTCTATTTCTTCTCTCTGTCTTTTCATCTCCTTCTCTCTGCCCCTCTGCCTGTTTTCACTGTTCTTATAACCTGTATTCTGCCTTTTTCTTTTCCCATTTATTTATATATCTGCCTCCATTTCTGTCCTCTCTTCCTTCTTTCCATTGTGTACAGTGCTCGAAGTGTGCCGGTATGCAACGGTATGGCATACCGGCAGTTCAAGCACTAAACATTTATGTTTTCAACAAGTTCCATGGACGGCCTCTAAAGCCAGCCGCTGTAAGTGTTTGTGCAGCTGGTTCTGTATTAACGCTGCAGCGGAGTCCAGCAGCAGGGACGGGCTGCCCCTGAGCCGGTAAAGTTTAGGGCACAGTCTGAGGACTTTGCAGCCGGCTGCTGCCTTGTCTAAGGGCCAAGTGGCATCAGCGTTAATTGTCCCCTTCCTCCTCCCAGAGCAGCTGCGGACCTGGCACCTCCTCCTCTCTGGAGTCTCTGCCTTCACACAGCGCACAGTGCCTGGGGAAGCTCCGCGGTCCCTCTCTGAATGGCAGCCGACTGCCGAGTGAAAGTGCAGCATGGCTGCGGGCAGGCGGGCGGGCACCGGGGGACCTGTCGTTTTGAGACTTTTTTTTTTTTCTTTTTGCTTCCCTCAGTGATCGTTTCTGGGCACTTTTAAAATGGCCCTAAGCCACTCCGCAGACATGATGTCTAGCCTTATAATATCTGAAATTCATTTTGGAAGCAGAAGGCTTCCGTATTTGCGGCTCCCTAGCAGTCACTCTGACCTGCCATCCAGGCAAGCAGCTGCATGAGGAGCCCGGGGACAGAACCTACCTCAGGGCCTTCACCCACCTACTGAGCACAGCAGAACCAGGATAAGGTGAGCTCTATAAACAGGAAAGCATACAACAGAAATAAATAATTTCTGAGTAGCTAGATATTGTGCAGAGCATTTTACTCCCCCACACCTTCCCCTGTAAATCCCTATACCTTCTATCTCCCCCTATTTCTACATTTTCCCACTATTTCTTCAACTATTCCTGCAGTCTCCTTCTATTCCTGTCTCTATTCCTCCAGTCTCCCCCTATGGCTCTCATCTCTTCCTATTCCACACATCTTCCCCCATTCCTCTTGTCTTCTCCTTCTTAACCTCTCTATTTTTCCCCCTAATACTCCTATCACTCCCTGGGGGAGATGTAAGAAGCATAGAAGCGGTATCAGCGCCCGTTATGTGCGCTGATACCGCTTCTACCCGATGTATGATCAGGGGTTGGCAGTAATAACAGGGGAGCATAGCGCCCCTGTCATTATCGGCGCTGCTATCTACAAGATAGCAGCACCGATACCCTGGGCAGTGTATGAACAGTCAGAACGCCTGACTGTTCCGCCACTGTATCTGTCGCTATCAACAGCTACAGCCTAGCAATGCCCTATCCCCACAGCAGGGAGAGAGCTGTTCCTGCTGCCGGCTCCAGAGCTGCAAGCAGGGATCTCGCGATACTTGCGAGATCCCGCGCATGCTCAGTGGAGCCGGCTGAGACACAGCGCATCAGCACTAGGCTGTGTACTCAGGCAGGGATTGCTGAGAGGGGAGTTATCGCTCCCCCGCTCCAGCCGATGAGATGTTTATACATCTCATCAGTAGGGCTTCCTGCTTTGCTTCAGTAAAGAGGCGAAGCAGGAAGCAGTATAGCGGCATATTAAGTGCCGCTATAATACATCTACCCCCCTATTCTTTACTACAGTTGCTGTGCTTTTCTTACCTCAATATTGCTTCCTCCACATCTCTCTCTCCTGCATCTGTTGTTGCTGTGGTTGTTATGGGTAGTGAGCTTGTGCAGTGTGGCACTTGTGGCCAGATTTATCACCTCTTTTCTCTGTAGTCCACCCCCCAATTCCATGTACATCCCCCTGTTTCCTAGTCTCATCACTTTGTCTCTCTCCTCCTGTCCTATCCCTAATTTGGTTCTCCCCATCCCTATCTCTCTCTTTACCTGTGTTCCTCTATCAATTTCTCCCTCTCCTGTCACATCTCCCTTTTCTCATGTTCATCCCTCCACGAATGTTCCTTTCCCTTTCTTTTCTCTCTTCCCTGCAGGTATGACGCGTGTATTGATGCAGCAGAATATCTATATTTGAAATAATAAATGTACAGTAATGCGAATGCGCTGTAGCAATCTTTGCTAAGTCTGGGGCTGGCGTTGCTGCTCTGAGATTATCTTAGAGGCAGGAAACTTTTTTTGCTTTCTGTCGGGGAAAGAGAGAATTCCAACTTGCTACTAGGTCAGTCTGAGGCAGATGCAGAAAGCAGGTGGGTAGGAATCTGCAGTCAGGTGGCAATTAAAGAAAAATAGCCGGTGGGAAGCAGAAATTAAACATTTTATTTTCGCTTCTGTAAGTTTGGTTTCCAGGAAAAGCAAATACTATCAGGGTGATCTGCTTACAGTTTTTGCTGAATATGCACCTAGAAACAGTTGTGTCTACGCTTACTACCAGCTCTGTGCCCATAGTTCAGTTTACACACCCTCACTCAACTTTATCCATTTGAGATTGCCCATTACAGCCCAGTTATGATCCTTCAGCATAAGTGGAGATGTGCTTGAAATTCATACAATTCTGCATATCTTGTACTTGCGTACATTGGGCTCACGCCCATTTTTCCATTGCTGTGCATGGGTAGTAAAGCCACGGCCACTCGCTTACATTTGCCCCCTGGGCTAAAAATTGACAGACAGCCCCTGTCTGGCAGCGTGCTGCTGCAGCCGCCCTCCCATCAGCATGTGCCGGGTGCCCATCCCCCGCCGGAAGGTCTATGCAATCATTCTGTCCAGGACTACAACTCCCAGAACCCAGGGAGCATTCCCATCTCATTTACAGCATCCTCCTTAGCACTGCATGTGGTGTGCTCAGCAGCCGCGGGAAGGTGGCGCTGTCCCGTCATGTATACAGTGGCATTACCGGCCCTGTGCTGTATAATACAACGCCGCGTTGCTGTCTTTACATGTGATAATGTGAACATGGCCTCTGCACAGCCTGGGAGATCCCTCTTCTTCCAGCTGTTCCAGGCGTGCTGCATGCAGTGAGTCAGGCAAAGGTGCATATGTACTATCTCTGGGCAGTGTATGATCTGTATATAGCATTCAGTGACAGTCTATAGGGAGTGAGAGGTGCACAGAGCGTGACAAAAGAAGAAGAGAGTATCAGGTAAATGGGATGAGAAAAGGAAGCAGAGAATGAGTGATGGAGGAGTTTACAAAGAGAGGAGGGAGTGAGAGGTGCAGAGGTGAAAAAGGGAAGTAGGTAGTGAGAGGTGCAAAGAGTGAGAGATGAAAGGAAGAAATGAGAGATGGATGCCCCTTTTTGAGTGACAACACCCTCATGACATGTAGCCACACCCCTCACAACGCATGCTCACACCCATTTTTTCCTGCATGCTTTTGGCGCATGCACATAGGCCCTCATTTAGAGGCGGTCATTAGATGCAAGCGGTTGCACTGAATCAGGGCGGCCGCTTGCATCCTGAACGGCCGCCTCCTTGTCGATCGTTAAGCTGTGGGTTACCACCCACAGCTTAACGACCGACCAGGTTGATGGTCGCGATGGTGATCACCATCGCAACCATCGGGGCTTACGACCAGACCCTAAGGTTGGGTCTGGGCACTCGTAAGCCCCAGGGAGCTTCCTGCTCTGAAAGAGCAGGAAGCTGCCCACTGACATCACTGCTGATGTCAGTGCGGCCACCCACAAAACAGCAAACGTTCCTTAAGGAACGCCTCCGTTTTGCAAACTACCCCCTCCGGCCCGCCTACCAAACGGGGTGAGCTGTCGATCAACATCGACAGCCGCCCCTTTGGTAACGAGCTCCGGAGCGTCAGAGTTTCTCTGTCACTCCGGGGCTCGCGCACGCGCAGTGCGGCCGCTACGCGTGCGCAGGCCTAACCATCGAGTAGGTTACGAGCGCATCAGCGCTCGCGACCAACTCTGAATAAGGTCCATAGTGTGTCTCTATACCCCCACTTGAAAATTCCCACTTCGACCACTTATTGTGTATATATTTAATTATCCTCACTGAGGTGATCACTGATGGGAAACGCTCTGCTGTGTATAATAGTACAGAATATACACAGTGTGTAGTGATAACATTTAGTTGTACACACTGCCATGTATAATAGTGCAGTATATACACAGTGTGTAGTGATAATAACATTGAGGTGTACACACTGCTGTGTATAATAGTACAGAGTATACACAGTGTGTAGTGATAACATTGAGCTGTACACACTACTATGTATAATAGTACAGAGTATACACAGTGGGCTTGATTCAGAGTCGGACGCTCTGACAAGAGCGCTCGCTCTGAATCAGGGCCGTCCTACCTATTATTGGAGTGGCCTCCTGGCCGCTTGCATAGCTGTGGGTGACCACCCACAGCTTATGCGAGCGGCCAAAAAGATGGTCGCGATGGTCAAGACCATCGCGACCATCGGGCTTGCGACCAGACCCTGCGGTAGGGTCTCGCTGCCGCAAGCCCAGGAGTGCTTTTGGCTCTATCAGAGCCAAAAGCACTCCCACTGACATCACTAGTGATGTCAGTGGGGCCGGACCCAGATGGTAGGGAACGCCTCCGTCTGGGCAGCAACGCCCCCGGCACGCCCACCAAAGGGCGCGTACTGTCACCATCGACAGCACGCCCCCTTTGGTGCGAGACCCATAGCGACGGCTTGGCCGTCGCTATTCGGGTCTCGTGCGTGCGCACGACGGAGCTCCCTCCGTCGTGCGCATGCGCACTAGGGCACCATCAACCCGCTTGCGAGCGCTCAGCGCTCGCGAGCGGGTCTGAATCAGGCCCAGTGTGTTGTGATAACATTGAGGTGTACACACCTCTATGTATGATAGTACAGAGTATGCACAGTATGTAGTGATAACATTGAGCTGTACACACTACTATTTATAATAGTACAGAGTATACAGTACACAGTGTGTAGTGATAACATTGAGGTGTACACACTGCTATGTATGATAGTACAGAGTATGCACAGTATGTAGTGATAAAATTGAGGTGTGCATACTGCTATGATAGTACAGAGTATACACATTATAAATACACACTTGTGCACTCTCACTGAAGGAAGGCTGCTTAATACCTAAGTGATAAACACTAGATCACAAGATACAAATTCTTAAAAAATAAAAAGGTCCAAGCGCTATACTTTAAAAAGGTACACCACAACACAGATTTAGCGGGTAAGGATAAATACATATAGTTTAAAAGATATGAAGATAAGATCTCTGATATATAGTCACGTTTTTCATAAGAAGATAATTTCCTCCGGATAGTGATGTCACCAATACTACAATATGATCCAGAAAGTCATAAAGTAATCCAAACTTGAATCCTGCAAAAAAGCAGTTTTCAATACTATGTGTCCCTTAATATTCTATTGTCCCTCGTAAAGACGTCATAAAAAATATAAGGGGAACACCTCCATAGTGTTAAGCAGTAAATCATTTATTGCAACATAAAAATACACATGATAAATGGCTGCATACCATATAAGTCCTTTTTGGAAAAGGTACAAATCAATACATATAGGGGAAATTTTCATTAGCTCCCCCTACTGAGCTGTACCAAAATACTCCACCAATGCGTTTCAACCTATAGGTCTTTTTCTAGGTGTGTTTGTATATCAGACCAGGATCAGGTCTTTATAGGGATTCAAGTCTCTGCCCATTTCCTGTCTCGTGTGCAGACATAGGTATAAATAAAAAAAACCCTCTACACATACAAAATACTAATATATAAGCTCACCGCTAATTAAGTACACTGTATCCTCAGCTACTACGTTATATAGCAAGCCATAGTCCCCTTTTGTTAGTGATAATCATCACTTCCTATAACTCGAGGAGGCTTCCTGCATTCCTAGTAATGGAAGGCATACTGCCGGCCACGTGACCCACGGACATGAAGTGGTGGCGGGGGACTCGGTGTGTGTGCAACGCCATGGAGCACATGACACAAACCACAGCACCACTAGGTCTAACATTACGGCAAAGTACTGGACAAGTCAGGGTGTACGTCTGCGTGCCAGCACTTGTCCGTCCACCGGAAATAACTACCCTGGGAACATCCTTTGTATAACATGAGTTCACTATTTTGATAAAAATGCAAAATAGGTAATTCTCGAATATAATTAGTATATAGCAAACGGCTTTGGTATTATAAACAATAAATATAAAACTGCATATCAATTCTAATAAAGTGCATAAATGTATGTAAACAGTAATAAGATCTATAAAATAACCAGCATAAAAACACAATATAAAAATAATTTTAAATCATGTTATTATATGAATCAAAACCATTTAAAAATGTTAAAAACTATAAAAACTCTTTAGTTCGAAATCTGTATATAAACCCCATGGCTGTAGTGTTTTAATTTCGTATATGGATTTCATTTCTGCCTTAGCTAAAAATGTATCAGTACCTTTTGTACGCCAATTGCCTTCAATCTTTTTAATCCCTATAATGCTTTTGAAATTTTTGAGGGAATGGTTGGCAACACCTTTTTTAATATTCCGCAGGTGTTCTGCCTGTCTGTTTCGGAATCTCCTTGTGGTTTTTCAAATATATTGGAGGCCACAAACATTCGATTAAATAATACAATTGGTACTGTTGCATGTAATAAATTCTTACATTTTTAAACATTTGTGTAGTGGCATAAGATGTGATTTCTTAATTTTTTCTGGCTTGATTGCTAGGAGAAATACTTACATTACAGGACCCACAGCGGAATATCGAATACTGTGGTAAAATGTCTCATAAATGGGATCTTATAGAACATATTACATATAGTTTTTTATATATAGTTATTTATATAGCTATCGGTATAGTGATAACACTGCGGTGAGCGCTCTGTATAAGAGCACTGAGTATACACAGTGTATAGTTATAACACTGCTCTGTATAGTAGTGCTAAGTTAACACGGTGTATAGTTGTAACACTGAGGTGTGCACACTGCTCTGTATGATGGTACTGGGTATAAAAATGCTGAGTGTGCACATTGTATAGTTACACCACTAAGGTAAGATACACTGCTCTGTATAATAGTGCTGAGTATAGACAGGGTATAGTTATTACACTGATGATGAGCACACTGCTCTGTATGATATTACTGAGTATGCACAGTGTATAGTGATAACACTGATGATGAACACAACACTCTACACAGCACACTCCATATAATGATACTCAGTATGCACGGTTTGTAGATATAACACTGAGGTGAGAACTGATGGTGAGCACACCGCTCTGTATGGTAATACTAAGTATACACGGATAATGGTCACACACAGGGCTATGTGTGTGTTTATAATTAATTCCTTTAGCTCCTCCCCCAGTAGCGCCACTCACAGTTCCTGAACCTACTTTTCTCGGAAAATTGCACTGGTCACGCCACACCGTAAAATACACTTTGATCCTGTTGACAGTAGTGGTAACCGCAGCCCCCCCCCCTTACGATATTCCATGAAGGGAGCCCTAATACTGCTACAAATGCGGGCAATATTCTTACACTCCTTTGTAGGATAGTACAAGGTCTACAATGGCTGGTCCTGTTGTTCTTTTGGTTTCTGTTTCTCTTTCAGAGGCTGCGGTTCTAGAGAATGGTGCTCCCGCTCGGGATGGAGATATAACTGCAGTTTCTGGACATAGCGAACAGATGGTCAGCTCTGATGAGACAAATTTTGCGCTTTATGCAGATTCAGTGGCGTACTTGGTCAAAGCGACGGCGAAGGCATAAGCCTAGCCACCATAGTGTTTTTGGAGGACCTGGATAAAGCCGTACATTGGGGGTCATTCAGACCCGTTCGGGAGCAAAGGACGCTCGCAAACGGGTCGATGTTGCCCCACTGCACATGCGCACGATGGAGGGAGCTCCGTCGTGCGCATGCGCGAGACCCGGAGAGCGACGGGCTCTCCGTCACTCCGGGTCTCGCACCAAAGGGGGCGTGCTGTCGATGTTGATTGACAGCACGCCCCCTTTGGTGGGCGTGGCTGCAAGACAGGGAACGCCTACCGTCTGAAGCCGGCCCCACTGACATCACTAGTGATGTCAGTGGGAGTGATTCTGGCTCTGATAGAGCCAAAATCACTCCAGGGCTTGCGGCAGCGAGACCCTACCACAGGGTCTCCGTCGCAAGCCCAATGGTCGCGATGGTCTTGACCATCGCGACCATCATCATGGGTGCTCGCATAAGCTGTGGGTGGTAACCCACAGCTATTCGAGCGTCCATGAGGGCGCTCCTAAAACAGGTAGGAGGGCCCTGATTCAGAGTGAGCGCTCTGGTCAGAGCGTTCAGCTCTGAATCAGGCCCATTGTCCTAATAGTCTATTTCGGGCCAGGCATACCCCTGGTGTTAGAACATGCTTGCGTGTGCCTTGTCGCATTTTGATTAGTTGCATTTTTGCGATTTGGCCCTGCTAGCCTAGTTAGATCAGCGATTTTTGCCCTTCTGCTGTACAGCATATTATCAAGCCAGCATGGAGGGGCTAGCATATCAGTCCTTAGCTCCCAGGACCATGCAATTTACCAGGTTGCTTGGTGTGTATGGCGTTGCATTTTGGCCCATGGAGGGAGCCGAGGTAAGACCAGTTGAAAGCTTATTCTTGCTTTTGCATAGCATGTTTGCATTGGGACAGGTCCAGTGCTATAGTGGTAATGATGTTAGCAGGCCTGTCCCAATTTTTTCTGTGTCTTGGGCCTGGGGGACCTTTCAAAGTATTTCTTGGTCAAGAGAGCTTTGAAGGGGGTGGGACAAGTTGGTCCCTGCTCCTCCTATTGGTCAGCACCCACTCTATTTGCGTCTTCCTGCATGGTTATTACAAGTTTTTTCAGCAGTTTTTCGGTTTTAGAGTCCAGATCAGTGCAGCTGCATTGACTATTGCGTCGGGTTTTTTCCGTTGATCAGAGTTAGGCCATGAGCTGAGGAAAGTCTAGTGCTTAAAAACGTACCTTAGACTTCGGTAAAAGTTTTGCTTTACATCCTAACTTGAGGACTAGCTACTCGTCATATTTGGGGGTCCTGAGGAATTTTGTTTTACCACTAGTTTATAACTTTGGCTGCATGCCGGCTGGTGGACGTTTTGTGATTTGCTTCAGGTCAAGTTAGGATCACCCCTCCCCGCCCTCCCTCTCTCTCCCTGTATTAGGCTTCTGTCTTTGCTACTCTTTTCTTTCCTATTTGTGTTTTTGGTGTGTTTTTATTTAATATACAGAATTTATTCCACTTTTGGAGAGGGTTAGATGGTTTAGGGTTTTTGAAGTGTTCCATTTCAGCTCATTTGGGGACGATCATTGCCATGTGCCCCCTATTGCAGAGTTTTGTGGTTTGATATCATTCCACAGCAGGTCTGGAGAGCTGGTTTTCTCTCCTGGGACCCTGTAAGTGGTCAGAAGATGGATAAACCTGGCTGTGAGTTGGAGAACTGGTTTTGTCTCCTGGGACCCTGTAGGTGGTCAGAAGATGGATAAACCTGGCTGTGAGTTGCAGTGTCCAGGGTTTTGGAGGAGTGGTCCTTTTACAAGCTTTGATTAGGTTCCCTGATGTCCTCTTTAAAGGATGGACGGTGCATTGGAATGGAGTTATTGAGGAGTTAGTTAGAAGTCAAGGTGTGGTAGATTAGGGTATGGTGGTGGTGCGGTTCTTAGCTGGGAACCGCTGTTGGCGGGAAAGAATGGTAGCAGTCGCCATCTGTCTTTGGAGCTTGAGGTGCTCTCCCTTCCAATACATGGCTTAGGCTGATTTTACCCTACTGGGGTCAGCGGCAACCACCTAACCAGGTGGGCCTCACGTCGTGTCATTGGGGTGGGAGGTGGTAATGGGCTGGCTGCTCGCCTCCCATTTAGAAGATCGGTGTGAGTATTCAGTTGGTGATCTTGCATTGTTGGGCCGTTCTTTTTGCGCCACCATACTTTGTCTGTCTTTCTTTCTTATTCTATTAGTTAGTTCAGTTATACATTAAATAGTTTAATTCGTTTAAAATTAAATAAAGCTGACCTTCATTTCCCCTTATATAAGTCTCTGTGTCATTATTTCATTATGACTATGGTTGATGATTTACCCTGCACTGTTAGGAGAGAACACTCATCAGGCGATGGGGAGTTTACAAGGACTAACATTGCAGTGATATTTACACGCCATTCTGAGCTGCTCTCATGGTACTTGGATAAAGACATTGGGGTCTATTCATGGAGCAGAGAAAAGTCTGCTGGGTGCAATTCACAAAGCGGGTTCCCGTGGAGAAGTACATTACTTCCCAGCAGCTCCCCTGCTCCGTGGATCAATCACATCACCATACTTTAGTATGGCCAGGGAAGTAGCATACCTCCCTATCTTTTAACCGCAGTGCCTGGCTCCTGGCGCTGGTTTCGGCCCCTTGACGTCCCAGCAGCCACTGCAGCCTCCCCTGACCTCAGCCGCCGGAGCATGCGCAGGAAGGACCTGCTTTCGCCTCCCGGCTGCTCACCCTGTACCGCCAGACCCCTGGACAGCGCGGAGAGGTAAGTATACATGAATTGCTACTTTACAAAGCTATATATCGCATCGAACCGATTTATAGTTAAAAGTAACAATTCAGTTTTTGTTTTCTTTCTAAATAGAAAGAAAGAAGGAAATATACCCAGCGCTGAATAAGCAGGAGGATCAAGTGTTCATGCAGCAGTAAAGACAAAAGGTAATTGTCAACCTTACTAGAAAACCAAAAACAAAAATAGAGTGCGCTCTAGTACTTAAGTTGGGACATTAGTGTAACACAAGTCAGTTGATAAGCATAAAAATATATTTAATCAATTAAAAAAAAAAACATTAAGAAACAATAAATAAAAAATAAATTAAATTAAATCATGTATATATCTATTGACACAAATTTATAATATAACGTGTGTGGTTATGCACAAAAATATAAGAATAACCAAAAGTAAAAGATAGTTGTTAAGACTCTCAGTATAGATAATAAAATATACAACAGTAAATCTAAAAAAATTGCTTGTTGCCAGTAGCTATTCCAGGTTGTGGTCAATTGTATCCAAAAGAATGATACTAATATAGTTTAGTCTCTCAATAGTAGTTCCCTGGAGATTCTTTCTGACATAGGATACATACCAGTTCTCTTTTAGTTGTCATATATGGCAACAAATGACCCGTAACGATAATGTCATGGAGTGTGGCAATTATATCGTTTAGGTTAGAACAAAAAACACAGTTTATTTACCCCCAGGTTTATCTGCTGTTAATTATGATTCCGTATATATATGCATACTAAACAGCAGGATCTTATCAGCAAACGATAACTGACAGCCCGTGGTTTGCGCTGTATCTTTGAGGTGACCAGGAAGCTGCAGGGGAGAATGGTCTAATGTGTTGTGCAAGCGACTCCCATCTCTGGATGGTAGATGGCGGCGTGGATGATGTGGCGGATGATGGTCCACAATCAGTGACCACGTGTGCCAGTACTGTATTTGCGGTTCACTCTCCTCTCCACAGCCGCCTGGCAGGTGTAAAAGTTTGCGGCAAAGAGTCAAACATATAGCAGTCGTTTGCCAGTTCCTGAATATCGGTCAGTAATAGCTGAATGCAGATCGACTCTCCGGATTTTCTGTAGGAGAGCAGCAATGCGTTTCTGCTACACCCGTAGCCTTTTTCAAGCTGGGGACGGGCCAGGGCCGGGTTCCTATGGTATTAGACCCTGCCATGGCAAGCTGCAGCGATTTGGGGGATCGCAGGGTGGGGGCGGGGCTAAATTATGTGTTTTTGTGTTATGTAGCCCCACCCATCCATACAGAGCCATGGTTCCCAGCAATTTTGCCACAATTCCCGGCATTTATCTCCCCGTCCTGTCCACTTCACTAGGACGTGGTTGGGATGCGGGAGATCTGGATACTCTTCCAGGGGAGCAGGGGGCTACCCGAAAAATTCAGAAGCTCTCCACAACTTCTGGGAGAGTAGGCAAGTATGTGCTGGAAGCTTTATTTTTATACTGTAATTTAGATTTCAGTTTGGACACACCCCTCCCAAATCTAAATCTCTCTGCATACTTTATATCTCCCCCACCTGCAGTGCAACATGGTTTTGCCCAAGTGCAAAGTTACTTGCTTTTTTATTTTGCTCCCAACACAGAATCAGCCCCATTGTACGCAGAACCAATATTGTTGGGAAGATACAAAGCTCACCACAGGCACAGTGCAAATGCTTTAGTTTTCTACCAGTGCACCTTGATGGCTCACCCTGCACACCTGAAGGTAACCCCTACTCATAGTTGCCATCTTTTTGGTTACCCCCTCCAGGAAGGGGCAGCCAGGTCCACACAGTGGTATAGGGGGTGGTACGGGTATGTGGCATGGTATGGGGGGCATGGCGTGATAATTGAGTCGTCGTGGCTACAAGGAGCATGGCGCGGAATAGGAGGCAGTGTGAGGGGCATGGCAGCGGGATCGCATCATCGTAGTCACACACCCTGCTATACAATGCAGAGATTACCGGCACTACAGCGGGAATTTCAAAGCCACCCGGATCGCCCACTTCACCCAGTGAACGGGTGTGGGCGGCTACCCTGTCTATGCCCAGATACAGCCTCCACAGAGAAAAAGTGTTCCTCGATGTGCAGAGAGTAGGAAAAATGTTTAGGAGACTATCTGTACATGTGTAAGCCTGGTCACAACCCTTCATCTCATTACAATAATCTTTTTCTGCCAAATGTAATATTGTTCTCCACTGCTCTGCAATATGCGGGGCCTGATTCTGAGTTGCAAATACACATTACATTCAGCATGCCAATGCGATTCTAAGGCATATATCGAGCCATACGCATCTTTGTACTGTATACAAAACCCCCGCAGCAACAGTTATCACTAACTTACACCTACCCCATGCTGGGTGCAGGATATGGCTGAGAGAGGCATCCACCACACTGCATACTGTATGCACAACTCAGAATGGTACGTAACTATGGCAATACAGCCACGACACGCCCAGGTGATGGTTTTCTTCTGTGCACAGGCCAAGTTGACAGAAACGCCCATATCCCACACAGCAACACCAGAGATCCTTTCTTCTCGCCAGTAGATACACAAAGATGTGTATGCACGCTGCATTGGCCCTGCCCAGTATGCAAAATATCGCTCGATCCATCCGCATTCAGGGGTCTATTTACTAAGCAGTGTTAGGAGAAGTGAAGAGTGAAAAGTGATAAGGTGCCAGCCAATCAGCTCCCAACTGTCATTTTTCAAACACAGCCTGTGAGATGGCAGCTGGGAGCTGATTGGCTGGCACCTTATCACTTCCTTATCACTTTTCACTCTGTCTCCTAACACTGCTTAGTAAATAAACCCCTCAGAGTTCTGTGCAGCTCTGAACCAGGCCCGAGGTGTGTTGGTGTGCTACTGCTACACTAGGAATGTCTTCCAATCTTCTGCTGCTCCTCCGCACATTCTGCCATCATTGCTGTGCAGCTCTGAGCACACTGAGGGCCTGATTGTGTGCCAGACGCAAAGCAGCTGTGTTTTCGGGAAGCCAGATTTACTACCTTATGCTAATGCAGGGTTTCTGTAGGCCTAATGCAAGAATCCGTACGGCTACAAGAGGGAAGCCGCAATGCCCAAATGTTGGTCCACAGCCGCATCTGTAATCAGCAGTACCGGCACTTGCACTTGACTCATGCTGGGTGGAAGAGATCCATCAGAAACAGGCTTCCCTTCTCTGCACGCACGCCTCAGAATAGCATAGAACTGCAGCTACACACCCACAACATCCCCATGAGATGGAACAGTTCCATGTTCTAGCATGGTTGCTGCTCAGTTAACGCCCAGAAATTCCCATTTCTTGAAAAAAGAGATCTGGCCGAGATCCATGCGACTCAGATTCACCCGGAGACACTCAACAATCTTTAAAACGGCTTCTGCACATGCGGAGTATGCTATGGTTCACTATTTGTGCCCATCTAAGGAGCTGCATCCCACTCAGAATCAGGACCTGTACCTGAACATAGTTTCAACAGCAAATAGGCCATAAATGCTCCCAGGAATAAAAGTGTATGCAGAGTTATAGACAACGTGAGGTACTACCGCCTGCAATTGGTATGCTTATTTATTATCAGTACACGCTTGCACAGCTAATATACAGGGTGCAAATGATATGCTTTAGTCCAACTCTGCATTTGCAGTGAAATGTCCTCATTTCAGTGGAATGTGGCGATGACTTTGAAATGTACACAACTCTGTATGGCCTCTACTAAATATGCACAACTCTGCATGGCCACTACTAAATGTGCACAACTCCACATGGCCACTGCTAAATGTGCACAACTCTGCATGGCCACTACTAAATATGCACAACTCTGCATGGCCACTACTAAATGTGCACAACTCTGCATGGCCACTACTAAATGTGCACAACTCTGCATGGCCTCTACTAAATGTGCACAACTCCACATGGCCACTACTAAATGTGCACAACTCTGCATGGCCACTACTAAATATGCACAACTCTGCATGGCCTCTACTAAATGTGCACAACTCTGCATGGCCTCTACTAAATGTGCACAACTCTGCATCGCCTCTACTAAATGCGCACAACTCTGCATGGCCTCTACTAAATGCGCACAACTCTGCATCGCCTCTACTAAATGCGCACAACTCTGCATCGCCTCTACTAAATGCGCACAACTCTGCATCGCCTCTACTAAATGCGCACAATTCTGCATGGCCACTACTAAATGTGCACAACTCTGCATGGCCACTACTAAATATGCACAACTCTACATGGCCACTACTAAATGCGCACAACTCTGCATGGCCACTACTAAATGCGCACAACTCTGCATGGCCCCTACTAAATGCGCACAACTCTGCATGGCCACTACTAAATGCGCACAACTCTGCATGGCCACTACTAAATGTGCACAACTCTGCATGGCCACTACTAAATATGCACAACTCTGCATGGCCACTACTAAATGTGCACAACTCTGCATGGCCACTACTAAATGTGCACAATTCTATATTGCCCCTACTAAATGCGCACAACTCTACATTGCCCCTACTAAATGTGCACAACTCTGCATGGCCCCTACTAAATTAAATATGCACAACTCTACATCGCCCCTACTAAATGTGCACAACTCTACATTGCCCCTACTAAATGTGCACAACTCTACATTGCCCCTACTAAATGTGCACAACTCTGCATTGCCCCTACTAAATGCGCACAACTCTACATTGCCCCTACTAAATGCGCACAACTCTACATTGCCCCTACTAAATGTGCACAACGCTGCATGGCCCCTACTAAATTAAATATGCACAACTCTACATCGCCCCTACTAAATGTGCACAACTCTACACTTCCCCTACTAAATGTGCACAACTCTACATTGCCCCTACTAAATGTGCACAACTCTACATTGCCCCTACTAAATGCGCACAACTCTGCATGGCCTCTACTAAATGTGCACAACTCTGCATGGCCTCTACTAAATGTGCACAACTCTGCATCGCCTCTACTAAATGTGCACAACTCTGCATGGCCTCTACTAAATGCGCACAACTCTGCATCGCCTCTACTAAATGCGCACAACTCTGCATCGCCTCTACTAAATGCGCACAACTCTGCATCGCCTCTACTAAATGCGCACAATTCTGCATGGCCACTACTAAATGTGCACAACTCTGCATGGCCACTACTAAATATGCACAACTCTACATGGCCACTACTATATGCGCTCAACTCTGCATGGCCACTACTAAATGCGCACAACTCTGCATGGCCACTACTAAATGCGCACAACTCTGCATGGCCACTACTAAATGTGCACAACTCTGCATGGCCACTACTAAATATGCACAACTCTGCATGGCCACTACTAAATGTGCACAACTCTGCATGGCCACTACTAAATGTGCACAATTCTATATTGCCCCTACTAAATGCGCACAACTCTACATTGCCCCTACTAAATGTGCACAACTCTGCATGGCCCCTACTAAATTAAATATGCACAACTCTACATCGCCCCTACTAAATGTGCACAACTCTACATTGCCCCTACTAAATGTGCACAACTCTACATTGCCCCTACTAAATGTGCACAACTCTGCATTGCCCCTACTAAATGCGCACAACTCTACATTGCCCCTACTAAATGCGCACAACTCTACATTGCCCCTACTAAATGTGCACAACGCTGCATGGCCCCTACTAAATTAAATATGCACAACTCTACATCGCCCCTACTAAATGTGCACAACTCTACATTTCCCCTACTAAATGTGCACAACTCTACATTGCCCCTACTAAATGGGCACAACTCTACATTGCCCCTACTAAATGCGCACAACTCTACATTGCCCCTACTAAATACGCACAACTCTACATTGCCCCTACTAAATGCGCACAACTCTGCATGGCCCCTACTAAATTAAATGTGCACAACTCTACATCACCCCTACTAAATGTGCACAACTCTACATTGCCCCCACACAAACTGCTCTGCAAACAGGCATAGGTACAGCTAAGCATCAGGTTCATTATTATTAGGGCCAAAGCTGAATGAGGTAGCTGTTTTCCACTTTATAAATGATCTCCAATGATGGCTCTCCGGCTATACAAACAGAAATGTTGTCAGTGCACTAGCACCTGGTTGGAGTTTAAGGTGAAGTGAATGGGGCTTTGGAAAGGTTGGAAAAGTATGTAATAACTTTATGGATTGGTCTGGAGTTTTCATGAATTAGCGGTGTGGTTTTGCCCAATTTTGTCTGGATAAATGTTGGGAGGGATAACAAGAGTTAAAAAGTATGATAACAAAAAGTTGCATGGACATTTTCCCAGTACTACTCAAAACAGGGATCTTATAAGCTGCATGTAAGTATAAATATAAATAATAAAAAATCATTGCTATATAATTCTAATACTTATTGTGTACTAAAAAAACGTGTTTTAAGGTAGTAAGCAAACAAGGTTTTTCCTTTCTTACCCAGAGGAGTGTCCACTATTATGGCATTGAACAGTTCTGCAGGAGTCTGAGCAATATTGACTGCTTCCATCTGCTCAAAGCTGCCCAGCGGGTGGCACTTAGGAACCAGTTCAGAAATAGGCCTTTGGTGTAAAGTCCCTGTTATCAGCAGAATCATGTTATCAATCATGTAGCTGTACCTGCAACACAAACAGGCACGTAAAATAAATCATGCAAATAATCTTGGAGAAATTAAATATTTAAAATAAATCATTGATAGCATTATATAATGTCCTTTCTTCTGATAGAGTATAGGCAGTATGAATTATAAATGGACTTTAAAGGAATATGTAACACACACACACACACACACACACACACACACACACACACACACACACACACACACACACACACACACACACACACACACACACACACACACACACACATATATCTACTATATAAAAGCAAAAATTTGTCCTTCTGTCTCTCTATACAAATCAACAATTTACAAGCCACGATCGTGAAATTTTACATACGAGCGTACTAAAACACGGCGGAGGCAACTAAAAATTTTTTAAATCAAAATTAATTACTGTTGATTTTTAATTAACGAAAAACCACAATTTTTGCATAGCATTCGCCCTCTACAGGTCAGGTACGGAATTACAGAAGGATTTAGCTTATCTACAAGTTTTTCTTTTCTATCTTCTCTACTAAATCGAAATTGATTACTGTTACTTTTTAATTAATTAAAAAACACAATTTTTGCATGGCATTCGCCCTCTAAAGGTCAGCTACGGAATTACAAAGGGATTTTGCTTATCTAATATTTTTTCTTTTCTATCTTCTCTACTATATCAAAGCGAAAATTTGTCCTTCTGTACTTCTGTCTTTCTATACAAATCCGCAGTTTACAAGCGAAGATCATGACATTTTACATGCCAGCGTATTAAAACCTGGCGGAGGCAACTAAAATTTTTTTAAATCAAAATTAATTATTGTTAATTTTTAAGTAACTTAAAACCACAATTTTTGCTGGACGCTGATTGTGGGGCCTCACGGCATATGGGTAGAGCCTCGGAGCAAACGTTTTGTGTTGTCATGTTTTGTCATGATCTTAATGTTTATTATCGAAGAGTGCTTTAGCAGGCTTTGCCAGCATTCTCAGCTCTCTCACTATACCAAATTACGCAACAACATTTACTTATTTTTTCCAACTGTGTCAAAATGATGACTTTGCAAGGATCCTGCTGTACTGTGAGCTGCCAAAATATTACACAGGGAATGCTTCTCCCAAAGTTTTTCTGCGCAGAAAACAGGGAGTCGCTGTAGATGGTCATCCTGGTATCAGAGCAACAGAAGCTCTTGGCCGTGTTTACACTGTACATCCTACAAATTTTGAATGCTTCTATCTCCGAAGTTTGCTTTACACGTTACAAGTCCTACTTCCTTCGAAGACCTTAGGACTGTTGATGGGGAAGCTTGTCACACTTTTCGTGAGGCCTGCCTAAGGAGAGGTTGGTTGGAGGATGATGTGTAAACAAACATTCTTAAAATCCCGGGCAACGCCGGGTACTCCAGCTAGTATATATATATATATATATATATATAAATAAAATGGGTACAGCGACCTGTGTGTTATTTTGAATAAAGTGCTAATATATTAAAGTGCAAATGCCAACAAAAAATAGTAATCATAAATGATGTAATAAAAGGGGTGTACACAATTTAATAGTGGTAAAACAAATACACAGACAATAGATAACAAAACAACAGCTGCTACTAAAAATGCTTGGCTCTGGAACAACCAGTGTATAAAAGGTAGCAGAAATTAAAAATATAATAAATTAGCAGATGATATCATTAAAAATGCTTAGCTTAGCTTGTATATATTTTTTTATTATTATTTTTTCTTTTCTGGAACTGTGGGTAGAGCTACTAGGTGTGGAGCTACAGAAAAACATATATATATTATATATACTTATGTAAATATTATATAATTATATATACCTATATATAGTATTTAGAAAAGAAGGCACCCAAAGGTGCCTTTAAAATAAAACTGATCTCATGGAAAATACATTTTGGCTCAGGACATTATGTCATAGTAAATGAGAGGTTTAGGAACTGAGTTCCTGCTTGTTCCTGCTGAAAAATAGCACTTTATATATACACAGTCGAGTCACATTATTATCACCACCAGCTAATAGCCAGAGTAACCGCCAAGGGCAGCATGGACAGCAGCTAGATGGGCTGGAAGTGACTCAATAAGGTGCTGGTAGGTTGGCACAGGTATCTGGAGCCATGCTGACTGCAGTGCATCCAACAGCTTCTGGAGGGTGCATGGTGGAGTATCCATATAGCAAACAAAATGATCGAGGTGGTCCCACAGATGCCCAATTGGGTTCAAGTCTGGGGAATTAGTGGGCCAGGGAAGTACTTGGAAGTCTTGGTCATGCTCATCCAACCACTGTCGGACATTTCTAGCCGTGTGACATGTCGCATTGTCTTGCTGGAAGATCCCATCCGCCTCAAGGAAGACAATCAGCAATCAATGGTCTGCAAGGATGGATTTATAACCAAATTGGTTGAGGGTGCCTTGCACATGGCTGAGTGGGCCCAGAGAATGCCATTAAAACATTCCTTAACGCTGCCACCACCAGCTTGTGTTCTTCCAGCAATGGTTGCAGGTTGTTTGCTCTCCGATGTTTCATCTGTTCGATGAAGCAGAAAACGTGACGCATCAGAGAAGGCAACCCATTGCCAATCAGCGGAAGTCTAATTCCGATACAGGTGTGAAAATTGAAGCCTTTTCTGCACCTGCTTTAGCATAGGTGCAGTTACCATCCGTTTGCTTCGGAGCCCCATATGCTGCAGTGTTCGATGAACTGTCATTTTAGACACACGTCTGGTGGCCCCAGGTTCATTTTGCCGGTGAGCTGCTCCACTGTAGCGTGTCGGTCGGCCCCCACACACCTTTCGTAGCCGATGTTCACCTCTCACATTAATGGCACGTTGTGCTCTGCAGTTTTCACTTTGGTTATTTGCAATGGTGCCATTTATCCAGTCACGATACACCTTCAGCACAGCAGCATGGGAACAATTCACAGATTGCGCTGTTTTAGAAATACTGCCACCCTTGGCCCGAAAGCCAATAATCTTCCCTTTTTGCAACTCGAATGAATCGCCCCATTTACCCATGACAGCAACGAGTGATATGTGTGCAGACCGCACACCTTATATACTCACCAAGCCAGCACATGACGTACTTCATGGGCTACACGCTGCCGACGTCAAATGTCGGAGGTAGTCATAATACTGTCAATCAACTAATATATATATATATATATATATTTATATATATAAATATATATATATTTTAGGGATGTGCGCCGACCCCCGTGTTTTGGTTTTGAATTTGTATCTCCTTCGTGTTTCGGATCTGGATTGGTTTTGCCAAAACCGCCCTTGCGTGTTTTGGATCTGTATTTTTTCTAAAAAATCATAAAAACAACTGAAATCACATAATGTTGTCCTGTTTTTGTTCCTACAGTATTATTAACCTCAATAACATTTATTTCCAGTAATTTCCATTAAATTTTGACCACCTCACAGCTCACAAGATTCATTTAATCCAGTTTAGGCCAAAAGGTTGCATCGAGCTAGCTGACTGACTAAGCTAAGCGACAGCAGTGGGCGGTACTAACATGTGGCAGTTCAGCTTCCAACATGGCACATCAGGAAACAAATGTTTTTTATTAATCATGACTGAGGCCTGAGGCAGTTGGCGTATGTATGTAGTTGAAGGCAGGAAATTCGTAGTAAATTTAATTTAAGTTTTGGATTCTGAAGCAAGGCGAGAGCAAGGGTGAACAATATGACCCATGTTTTGCCCACAAAATCAACTTGGTGGTTCAGAATATTTTTTAAAACTAAAGGGGCATGCAGGAGATGCTGTCTGTGGCCATAAAAATTTCTGGATATTTTCACCATTCAGCAACTGCATGTTGAAGACTTCAACGGCTGTAGAGCAGCTCAATTACCAACATGACACATCTAGGAAAGAGAATGGCACTGGAGTGGCAGACAGGATGGCAGTTTAATAAACTATGAAAGTAAAAATGTCAGGCAGCAATGCCCGAAACAGCACATAATGCAAGGAAAAGAGGTGCAAGATGGAATTGTCATTAGGCCCTCCCATGTACCCCTATGTTGTATATATTAAATAGGACATGCACAGTTTAACAAACCAATCACTTCAGCGACAGGGACTGCCAATTGTGGCTGAAGCAAATGGTTTGTTTGGGCCCCCACAAAACAAGCTACCAATGGGCAGCTGACATTGCTGGCAATGATCTCTACATACACAAACTGGCTTTACAACATAGGTAAGATCAGATGTCGTAATTGTCATCGTCATCCCCATCAGTGTGTGCTGTACATCCTCTTCTTCACACAATGTTAATTTGTCCCCGCTGGAATCCACCATTACAGGAGCCTCTGTATTTTTTTGACTTAATGGCTGGTAAAGGTCTTCCTTGTGGAATTTGAAATTCATTTTGATAGTACAGCAAAGTCAGTTTGTGTAAGGGACTCCAAATTGCCTACTTTTCCTGCCAGTAGTGAAAGGGACTGTGTGACATGCCTACTTGGATGCTATCCCTAAAATAATCATCCACCATTCTCTGAATGGTGACCGTATCAGACGAAGTCACAGTAGACATGTTACTAATTGTAAGATCTTTTTATTTATTGTGGAATGCTAATTTATTTATCTTTTATTTTTTTTTACACTGGGGAAGAGCACCCCTGTACAAGGCAGCAGCCCCTTGGTGAACAACACAGCACCCCTTTATGGACAACAAAGCACCCCTGCGGAGTGCGGACGGACCACCTGCAGAGTCACAAATACATGGACGATAAACTGCAGTCTGGCCGGCAGTGTCACCAAACAATAATAGCGTAACTAGTAACTAACTAGTCACTACCTAGCACACACAAAAAATAATTTTAACTTTTATTTTTTTTACACTGGGGAAGAGCACCCCTGGATGACAGAGCACCCCTGGAAGACACAGCACCCCTTTATGTACTGCAGCCCTGCCCCTTGATTGACAGGACAACACAGCAGCACCCCCCACTTTATGTACTGCAGCCCCAGCCTGACAACACTGCACCCTTGAACAAATAGTGACAAGTCACTTACAGCACACAACACTGACTGCACCCTAGAAGAACAGAGCACGTCTGCTCTATACCCTCTCCACGGCCGGAGTGAAAATGGCGTCGATCACCGGGACCTTTATAGAATCCAAAACCCGCGAGAATCCGACAGCGGGAGGATGTCGTTTTGCCTCACGCGGGAAAAACCGAGCCGGACTCTGATCTCGCCTCGGATCACGAAGTTCGGGTTGGTCCGGTTCTCGGAGAATCGGACCCACTCATCTCTAATATATATATATGAAAAGGATTAATATATAGTACATGTGAGTATGTATTATTTATTTCTCACAGAGTACACCATTTCTGTAAATAGTAATATTTATTTATCATAAATGACATTTGCCCTATTGCTTGCTTAACATATTGGGAATGGTGGTGACCTTTAACGTTTAAAGTGTATGTTGGAAAGCCACACCCCCTTATGTTCTCACCACTTTATCCCCCATGTACTATGGGCCTGATTCAGCACGGATTGCAATTGCAACCGCGTACGCAGATCGGCCGATTGTTGCGTACTGCGCATGCATAAGCACCGCATTGCGAGTGCGCCGGCCGCGATCGCACTGCGATTACGCATATAGACAGGAATTCATTGCAGAGTGAGTGACAGACTGTGAGCATTTGGGGGGTGGTGATGGGAAAGTGGTTGCAGAAACGCAGGCGGTTTGAACGCCGTAGCGTGGCCATGCATAAACTAGCCACTGCGATTGCCTACCCAGCTTGAGTACTCACTGCGTGTGAAGATATAGGTCAGATCTGCTGTTATTAATGTGTGGGGGGGCGATGTGCTTCGATGTTACCGATGTGTACGCAGGACTGCAAGGTATTACGGATGTGAGAAGGCAGTAGTGGGTGTCTTTATGCTGGTTGAGCGGTGGCAGGCAATAGCATATTTTCGCAGCTGCATTGGTTGCGATTACACAGATGTGATTGCAATTGCGATCCGTGCTAAATCAGGCCTAATATTCTGATCTACTGAATGAGACTGGATATACTCAGTTCTCTTGCAATTACAACTGCTGTGGTTGTCTTCTCATAAATAACATGGACCATCTTCCAGCACGGCCCATATGCTTAACGGACAAGGCTGGACAGACCATATAAATAAATGGCTTGTTTTACCCTACAAGAGGCACTGCCTATAGACATCCTATCAAAATCAGTATTTTGTTAGTATAATAAACCTATGACATATGATTCTGAATATCTGCAGAAATCCACAATAGTTTCATGAATGTTTGCAGGAGCACAGATGGGTTAATTGACCCTAAAGGATCTATATCATTTGTCATTATCTATTCCCCTCATTAGTACAGCCTGCAGTCAACAACCTCATACACGAAGATGTTTACTATCGCACCAATGCTGGATATGGGATGCAGTCATTAGGTTAACAATAACAATGTCGACATGCATATTTTTTACACCACAATAATATAATAATAAATAATAATAGTAAACTGTGGACCTGATTCAGACCAGCTCGCTAAGGCGCGATCGCTCGCTGTGAGCAATTTGCGCCCATCTGCGCATTCCTATAATTCGCAGTGCGCGTGCGCAAGCCATTCGTTGCGATCTGATTTTGGTAGCTCATAAGCCACTATCAGGTCACTGCTTCGAGTGACATATAGTGCAGTTTGTAGGTGGTAACAGGGGAAGGTGCTTGTGAATTGGGGAGCGGATGTGCGAACGCAGTCTGCCCGCCAAAACGCTGTTTAAAGGGTGTGCATAATTAGCCAAGTTACGTCATTGTACACGTCACCTGCATGTATTTCAGCCCTCACTGATGGCAGTGATTGCGGCGGGGAAAGACAACCCCAAGGGCTGCGAGCAGCTCCGATGGCTCACGATGGTCCCGATTAATCATACATTTCCTGGAGATGATGTGTGTTGCGAGTGACAAGGGGGCATCTTCAGACACTTGCGAGCGCACTTTGCCGTAGCTCGCTAACACACAGTGGGCGTCCTTACGCGACGCAGTGCGAGTGCTTAATTTACATATTCGGCCCCTTTTTGCCAGCGAGCGATCGCATATTGCGAGCAGGTCTGAATCAGGTCCTGTGTTTCCTTAAGGCCCTCATACATGGTGCGATATGGCAGCCGATCTGACGGACTGGTACAATATCGCTGCTATATCATACCGTGTGTGGGCATGATATCGGCCAGTGTGCGCTCCCGTGTGGTCGTACATCGCACCTCCAGATCTTACTGCAGGTTCACTTGATCTGGGGATGCGATGTACGATCCTATGCAGCGCTATACGGGTGAGGGAGGGGGGTGCCGGCATGTTGGGCAGCGGCTTGCTCCGTGTGTGTGGGGATCGCCCTATATGTTGGCCATAGGATCAGCCGCCGCTGCGAAAGGTGCATATCGTGCCGTGTATGAGGACCATTAGTTTAATATAATAATAGACTGAGTCCACTTTGTTTAATACATTATTATACTGTGCACTCGTTGTTTAATATAATTATAGTCTGTGAGCTCTTTGAATAATACAATATACTGAGGGTCTGATTCAGAGCCGAACGCTCTGACCTGAGTGCTCGCTCTGAATCAGGGCCCTCCTTCATGAAAATGGAGCGTCCATGATGATGCGCCCACAGCATATGCGAGCGTCCATGATGATGGTCGCGATGGTCTTGACCATCGCGACCATCGGGCTTGTGACGGAGACCCTGCGGTAGGGTCTCGCTGCCGCAAGCCCTGGAATGATTTTGGCTCTATCAGAGCCAAAATCACTTCCACTGACATCACTAGTGATGTCAGTGGGGCCGGCTTCAGACGGTAGGCGTTCCCATGGGAACGCCTCCGTCTGGCAGCCACGCCCCCGGCACGCCCACCAAAGGGGGCGTGCTGTCAATCAACATCGACAGCACGCCCCCTTTGGTGCGAGACCCCGAGCGACGTATTCCTCGTCGCTCGCCGGGTCTCGCGCATGCGCACGACGGAGCTCCCTCCATCGTGCGCATGCGCAGTGGGGGAACATCGACCCGCTCGCGAGCGGGTCTGAATGACCCCGTGTCTCTTTCTTCAATATAATAGACCGCACCCCCTTTAGAGAGACAGAACCGCGCACATAGGAGGCCATACTCAGACAGAGAAATGCACCTTCCACAAGGCAAAGACAGGTTTTGATGGTGCATCCAAAGACGCATTATTTCAGCATCTATGGACGCTAACAGTAGGCATCTCAGTCCTTGCACAATCACATCTCAGTCTTTGCACAATCACATCTCAGTCCTTGCACAATCAGATGCACAAATGTATACCTGGGAAGGGCTTTGTAGCTGCATTAACATAAAGTTGCAAAGGCACCCTGGTTTAAGTTTATATCCTGATACAATCTCAGACAATCAGAGCAGCTTTCTCCCATACGTCTTGGGCCCTCATTCAGAGCCACTCGCTAGCGGCAGTACGCTCGTCCCGAGCGATGTTCGCAGCATCTGCGCATGCGTACGGTTTTTAGTACGCATGCGCGAACCAGTCAGTGCGGCCGAAATACATTTGTACGCAATATAGCGAGTGCCTGCTATTTTGAGTGACAGAATGAGGCGTATGTGGGTGGTAACAGGGGAAGGTGCTTGAAAACGGGGAGTGGAGATCCGTTCGCAGGCGTGCTTAAAGGTCAAAACGGGCGTTTTATGGGTGTGCATAATTAATATAGCAGCGTCAATGACCACGTCACTTGTTTTTTTTTAACTCATATCCTGTTCGATGTACTCGATTAATCTAATAAATAGCGGACATGACGTATGGTGCGAGCGGCCAGGGGGCGTTTTTAAGAAATAAAAGAGCGTATGTTTTGCTCGCTCGTTCAGACTTAGAGGTGTGAACAAACTGCAATGTGCGAACGGATCATTTGCATAGCCACCCCATGTTTTTGCACGAACGAACGCAAATAGCGAACGGCTCTGAATGAGGGCCTTGGTTTTTTGCCTGTTTTCTGGCAGATTGACAAAGAACAAATTAATAAATAAATCGCTTTGTATTTTTTCCATTGAAAAATAATTGGGAAGGGGATTTTAAAAGTGGCCTTTCTAAACGGACTATGGAATAAGAAAATCATTTTGGAACAATAAACAAAGATGTTACTTACGTTATAAAGTCCAGAAATGTGGCAAGTGGTTGAAACGCGTGGTTTCTAAAGTAGTGGAATTCAGCCATAAGTTTTTCTTTCAGTTTCCCATCAATTGTAGATACTGTGAGTTGTCCAGTCTCGTTGGCCAGGAAGTTTCCATAATCCGTGGTCTGTAAATGTAACTTCAAGTCTAAAATGGTAAGACACACATATCACTATAGTAACAGGTCAGACAACCTTGTTCCCAGCTTATATTCTCAGCCCCCTTATATATGGGCAGGGCCGGATTAAGGTCTGTGGGGTCCCCTGGGCAACAAACTTGTGGGGGCCCCTATATACCACCGTTTCTCGTCACCCTAGGATTTTTTTTTCTTTCTATTCACCTTAATGCCCCTCTTGCAATGCCCACTGTAGAAGTGCCCCTTATGCAATGTCCCCAGTAATGGTCCCCCCCTATGCAGTGCACCTTATGCAGTGCCCCCTGTAGTAGTCCTCCCTATGCAGTGCCCCCTGTAGTAGTCCTCCCTATGTAGTGCCCCTGTAGTAGTCCTCCCTATGCAGTGCCCCCTGTAGTAGTACCCCTTATGCAGTGCCCCCAGTATTGGTCTTCCCTAGGCAGTGCCCCTTATATAATGCCCACAGTAGTGGTCCCCCCTATACAGTGCCCCCAGTAGTTGTCCCTCCTATGCATTGCCCTCAGTAGTAGTTCCCCCTATGCATTGCCCCCAGTAGTAGTCCACCCCTATATAGTGCCCCCAGTAGTAATCTCCCCTATGCAGTGTCCTTTATATAGTGCCCCCATTAGTATTCCCCGAAAGCATTGCCCCCAGTAGTAGTCCCCCCATGCTCTGCCCCCAGTAGTAGGCCCCCCTATACAGTGCCCCCAGTAGTAGTCCCCCCATGCTCTGCCCCCAGTAGTAGTCCCCCCTATACAGTGCCCCCAGTAGTAGTCCCCCCATGCTCTGCCCCCAGTAGTAGTCCCCCCTATACAGTGCCTCCAGTAGTAGTCCTCCCCATACAGTGCTCCCACTAGTAGTCCCCCCCTATACAGTGCCCCCACTAGTAGTCCCCCATGCTTCGTCAGCTGAGGGAGCTCCAGCCGGCTCCCTCAGCTGACGAAGCAGCCAATGAGAGTCTGTGTGACTCTCATCGGCTGCTGTAACATACACATAGCTGCCGCCGGCGGCTGTGTGTATGTCATTGTGTAGTGTGGCCGCGCTCACTGCGCGGTCTACACTACACTAGTGGAGGGGACACTAGCAGTGGGCGCAGACAGCGCACCGCTGCTAGTGGGGGCCCCTCCATGTGTGGGGGCCCAGGGACGCCCCTGTTGCCCCCCCCTTAATCCGGTCCTGTATATGGGACTAACGCAGAGTGAGTTCAGAGCAATAAGCTTTGATTCATGGGTGCAAATGGAAAATAAGTGTCTATGACATGAGTGTGGCGTAAACTAGATGCATATGCTACATACTTGCCTACCTTCCAGGAACGTCCGGGAGGTTTCTGAAAATCAGATGGCGCTCCCACCGCCTGGTAAAGTCGGCAAGTCTCCTAGAGCCTGCTGCCATCCGCCCACACTCCCAGGGGCACCGACAGAGAGGGGGAGCGGGTACTAATTACCCGGGCCCGGGCTTGCTGGAGGGGCCTGGCAGGGGCCCTGGTCTGGCACCGCACCCCCCCCTCTTACATCACAGCAGCCCAGCACACGCTGCTGTGTGCTGGGCTGCACTGGGAGACTGCTCGCAGCTGCTAAGTAGCAGCCACATTAGTCTCATATGTCTGTGGGGGGAACGATCAAGCTGATCGCGCCTCCCACTGGTTATGCGCCGGGCTGAGGGGGCTAACTGCGCCCCTCCGCCAGTGCTGCAAAACTTTTCTTTTTTGTTACCTAAGGGGGCGTGGCCACACCTCCAACTATTAGGACATGCCCCCTTTTACCAGGGCCTGGCACGGCTCTTGGCTGGCCTGCACACCCCCTCATAGCCGCCCACTTACCGAGCAAAAGTGGGCAGTCCGGGGGAGCCGATGACGCGATTTGCGCTGAATTGTGTCATTATAGTGCCGTCCCTGCTTTATAATGCCTGTGATCTCGGAACTCACCCATGCCATTGCCATGGCCCCTGCTGTGCTGACTTGACTTCCCCCAGAAAGTCATCAAGTATTATATGCTGCTGTTGCCGATTAGAACCCATTTCAAGCTCTGCATGTGAAGAACGCTATTTTTGCATGTGATGTATTATACAGATTTGTTCACCAATTCTGCAGCATCCATATAAACCAGTGAGTAATTCTATATAGATGTGTAATGGGACCACAGCACTGGTAACTATAACTTTAATTAACAGTATCTAACTTAAGCACATATAATAGCAGAGATATCTGCAAACTCTAGTTTTAACCGAGCAATAAGTAAGAAAAGCAACGCTGTAATTTCCAGTTAATGAATGTGTCATGAAAGACATCTTTATTGTTGCTAAACTTAGTGAGCACATGACAGACTGTGAGTTATTGACTCATTTATTCTTTCTGGAACGGGAACACTCTAATCTAAACTCTACTTCCCTGTTTGCTTCACTTGTTTCTGATGACTGGGATATAAATACAACGGATTATGACATTTTATCCCTGGAAACATATTTAATTTGTTCTCTGGCAGTCGCCATCAGACATCAAAGAGTAAAGCTGGGTACACACTAAACGATGTGTGTACCCAGCAATATCGTCAGCGGCACCCGGCAGGGGTGTCGGCATTGGTAAGTGCATACACACTTGCCGGTGCCGGCAACGATGGCATGTGAGGGGGGGGGGGGGGGTAGTGGGGCCAGGCTGCATTCGGTAGTATGGCATTGCTAACGATATCCCCAGATTGTACTGTAAGTACAGACGTCTGGGGATATCATTAACGACCCATGGTAGTGCGCTTCGTCAACAATCTAGTGCGTGCACACTAGCCAATTAAACAAAATTGTTGTAACGATGTGTCGTTATCAGCAATATTGTTTAAAAAATCGTTTAACGTGTACCCACCTTTCCAGCATTCTGTTTGTTCTTCTCTCTGGAAACAAAGATAATGATTATTGCTGAAGAGAGGGTTCAGTGTATTCATCATTTCGACATCATCGTAGTGTCGACATTGATCACGTTGACATTAATCTTGTCGACTCTAATGAAATGTTGACATGACTAGAATGTTGACAAAAGTTCCTGGTAGTCTACTGTTACGGCAGGTCTGGTGGCTCATCCTGAGGCTAACTTCAGCTAATCCTGCGGCAGTTCAGGCAGTGAGCATCCCTACCCCCTAGTGCCTAACCCTACCCTCACCTCCTGCAGCCTAACCTTAACCCTGCACATTTACCCAAATTTACTAAAAATCACATTCAGAAACCGGGGCTACAAAAGGAGCCCATCCAAGTGAAATGATCATAAAAGCAATAATTTCCTCATGAGCTGAGGCCATTCTGCATATACGTGATCAACAGACCTCGCATGTGCGATGGCCATTGCTGGGGAGAGTTCCAGAGGAACCCTCTCCCGGTAATTTTTGCGTAATAGTAGCCCATGGGCTACTATATTGTAACGCCATCAGGAGAAGGCATTACCCTATCGGGGCCAAGCTGCTTGTAAATCGGACAGTTTTGCCGCCCCCATAGAAGTCTATGGTGGCTGTGGTTCCTGTCAGAAATGGAGGGAACACAGCAGATACTGGAGATGTCTGCTGTGGTCACTCCTTCATACAATATGGGGATTGTTAGTATATGTGGATATCCCCAAGGGAGTATACAACAAATATTACTTTCTGTGCGTTGTGCAGAGGACATCATGTGATGCGGGCAGCAGTTGCTCCTGTCCAGTGTCTTAGGGGAAGATGTTTCAAACATTCTCAAGAGGACAAGTACATTCTATAAAATGATAGCAAGAAGTTGATTGGTTACTAAGAGTAACTTTAGAAGGCTTGTTACATCTCCTCCAGGGACGGCTCCAGGCATGTTCTGTCATTGCGGCTGCACAAGGGCACCAGGACTGCAACCTGGTCGGCTCCAGGAGAACCCCGCCCTCCACCCATAGGGGTCCATTCATTATGTTAATTATCGGGGTCTGATAGATGGCGAATGCTCCCGCAATCAAGCTGCGATGAAGCTTGATGAATTCTGTATAACCGCTACTTATATACACATACATACACGACGGGGGTCACACATACATACAGGGTCACACATACATACAAACATATACAGGAATGGTCACACATTCATACATACATACCTACACACATATGCAGACAGGGTCACACTTTCATAAATACATACAGTACATGCAGGCAGGGAGGATCACACATTCAGTACATACAAGCAGGGAGGGTCACACATACAGTACATACAGGCAGGAAGGGTCACACATACACACACACAGGCAGGGAGGATCACACATTCAGTACATACAAGCAGGGAGGGTCACACATACAGTACATACAGGCAGGAAGGGTCACACATACACACACACAGGCAGGGAGGATCACACATTCAGTACATACAAGCAGGGAGGGTCACACATACAGTACATACAGGCAGGAAGGGTCACACATACACACACACAGGCAGGGAGGATCACACATTCAGTACATACAAGCAGGGAGGGTCACACATACAGTACATACAGGCAGGAAGGGTCACACATACACATACACAGGCAGGGAGGATCACACATTCAGTACATACAAGCAGGGAGGGTCACACATACAGTACATACAGGCAGGAAGGGTCACACATACACACATTCAGTACATACAGGCAGGGAGGGTCACACATACAGTACATACAGGCAGGGAGGGTCACACATACAGTACATACAGGCAGGAAGGGTGATAGACATAACTGGGGTATAACCTCTCTTACCTTAATGTGGACCCTGCAGCTTATTCCTCGACATGCTGCTGTAGCCCCGCCCCCTGCTTGGGTCAGATGAACTGAGGGCCAATCAGGGCTCAGCACAATCTCCTCTAATGACCAGGAGTTTCTCACTAGAGCAGGGAGACAGAACAGGAGCTGCATTTGCTGCTGCGGACCCGGCACAGGCTGTCAGCAACTTGACAGCTGCTCCAGAGTCCGACTTCAGGGCGCCCACTGGTAACTAAGGGGTCTATTTACTAAGCAGTGTTAGGAGAAGTGAACAGTGAAAAGTGATAAGGTGCCAGCCAATCAGCTCCCAACTGTCATTTTTCAAACACAGCCTGTGAGATGGCAGTTGGGAGCTGATTGGCTGGCACCTTATCACTTTTCACTCATCACTTTTCACTTCTCGTAACACTGCTTAGTAAATAGACCCCTAAGGTGCCTGGAGCTTGCACTCCAGTGGAACCGTCCTCCCTACGCCCCTGAGCAGGAGATATCGGTGATATCTTCTGCTTTACATTCTTGATGAATGGCCTGGTAACTTAATTTCTATGTTCATTTTCACTTGCTTTTGTAGAAATTAAGTGATGATGAATAGACCCTATAAGCTGGAGTTATTGGCATAAGCTTAGTGGGAGGGAGCAGGGTAGAGAAGGGGCGTAGAGTTTGGGCAGTGCCGATAGTGTAGCACAAGACAGGGTGCCAAGAAATCCAGCACCAGCCCTGATCTCCCCCCTAGTCTCTTCTTTATGATATAAAACACAATAAAGGCACATATCAACTACATGACTAAAGAACAACTGAACGATAACGACATTGTTATCGTTCAATTGTTCATCATACTGTGCAGTGGATATTGTGCACACACTGAACGATATGTTGTTCAGTGCAGGCACCCTCCCTCATCCCCGAACATGCACAACCTGGCGATATCATCAGGTTGGGCAGTATGTTCAGGCGATGACAGATGCCGACAATGACCAACGGGAGCGCGCATTTCTGGTCGTGCCGGCATATTCACTGCACAATTAATGAACGATTGAACGATAACGATGTCGTTATCATTCAATCGTTCCATTTATATCGTGTAGTGGATATGCCCCTTTAGTCAGATAGGAGGCATAGAGCTTGGGGGCCGCAGGTTGCTCATCACACTCATCTGAGACGCAGCAGGCAAGTATAAGGAATATACCACTGTGCCTGATCAACTTGTCCAAAACAATATCAGATTTCAGCTAGACGCCATTAAACAATGTATCCTGCTCACCAGAAGGCAACTTGTAACGTGCACAACACAAAACAATTATCCAGCCCAACAACTCATCAGACCATGGGGATTAAATTGCCTGTAGGTAGAAAGAAGTGATTATGTTCCTCTGCTGGCTGATGTAGCCAAATTGCTGGAAAGTAAACACTTCAATAACAGCGAAAGATGTGACCTGTTACTCTCTGGCTGCAGACTGAACCCGTGCTCCTACTTTGGCTTCTTCATATAAAAGTATAATAAAAACAAACCTTTTACTGTAAAAACAAAAACAAAAAAAAACGAGTCAGACTGCACTGCATCTTGCATGTTCATGTTCTAATGCACTTGTGCCTTCCAGCTTGTGTAAAACATACTTGTCTACCCTCCCGATTTGGCCGGGAGCCTCCCAAAAATCGGGAGCTGCTCCCGGCCCCCGGGAAAGGCAGGCAAGCCTCCCGCCAGCCGCCGACCCCTCCGGCGGCCCCTGCAGTAATAAGAAAAGCCCCTGCAGTGGGGGGGGGGGGGTGACTTGATTCTCGCTGAATCGCATAGTTTTTTCCCTGCCCCCTGCTTCACAATACCGGTAATCTTGCCATTGAATAAAGAGAGCGGAGCCAAAATGGTGCGACCACGTGGCCTCCGCCCACAACTGCCAGTCGCGTGCCTTTGATTTGCCGATCTGGCTGCCCCCTCCCGGAAGGGGCAGCAAGAAAGTCGGCAACCCTGGTGTAAAAGCAGAAGACATTATTGGGCAGATTTATTAAACATGGCATGTTTCCCAAGAATTTATTAAGATTAAGAGGGTACTGATATCTGCTGCGGACTCTCCATTTAATAGCAGGAGCAGTCCCCTATATGTTTCTACGGGGTCTATTTACTAAGCCTTGGAGGAAAATCAGGTCCTAACTTTACAGGTTGTTTTTGAAAAATGACAGTTAGGAGCTCGCCGGAGGGGTAAGTATTGGCAAATACCAGTGAATTTTTTGTTAGTATCACAGTAATACTAAATGAAAAATTCCGCTAGTATTTGCCTTCGCTAGTAAATGGGGGTCACAGCCTGTAACATGACAGTTAGGAGCTGAGTGGACCCCCTGCAACTCCCCCTCCAACCCCCCCTCTCTTAATTACACTTATCTGCATGATCCAGTCCTCCGGTGATGTCCTCTGGTCAGGTAATATCCCATACTGCACTGGGACCCGATCACCTGATGACCGGGCCACAATGCAGTATGGGAGACCAGCTGATTGGAGGGAGGACATCACCCAGAGCCCCGACCACCGGTCCCTGGAGTTACTATTTTTTTTTTTATACAGTAATCAGCTTGCGGTCTGTTTAGACCACACAGCTGATTACTGGGACCAACTCCCGGCTCTGCTCTCCCCGCCTCCAGGTGGCGTTATTATCACAGGGCCTCCCTACCTATTTTTTTCATATTTTATTCTTAGTAACTCTGGTTGGATCACATTTCCCATTACAATTATGGGAAATGCGATCTGCTTACTAAAAATATGTGATACTTAGGGGTTGGAGTAGAATTTTACGAATTCTACTCCAATTGCCCTGTAATAACTATAGGTGATACTAAAATAATGTGAAAAGGGTGTGAGAACTTTATTTTAGTCAAAATAATGTTAATAACTAGAGCCCTTAATCTCTCACCAATCAGTACACAGGGGTCTACGTCCCAGTGTTCTACAGCCACACCCCTTATTTTCAAACAATGTTGGGAGGAATGCATCTGTATGTAAAAAATCCCAAATTTGCGTGGGTTTCCTCCATGTGCTCCAGTTTCCACCCACAGTCCACAATGCGTGTTTGTTTGTTTGACATTTTGGGTGTCGACATTTTAACCATGTTAACATTATTGCGGTTGACAATATAACTGTCGATATTACATAATAACCACATATCCAGTGCTTCATTCTATTGATGGCACACTAGAAATTATTAATAAATATTGTAAGATGTACATTTGCATTTTCTTCCAGATACTTTAGTAAATGACCCTTCAATTTCCATCGGAAGAGAAACCGAAAGACTGCATAAGAAGAGAGGTGTTTTAAACCTCTAGGATGGGGGCAGGCATGTATGCAAATTACTTGTTGGAGTTAGCCTATGGCAAGCAGGGGCGGGTTTGTAACGGGAACATTATATAAAGGGCTAGAAGTGTGGGCCAAAGCCTCTTTGTTCCAGATTCCCCACCCTCCCTCCCCTATAAATTTTGGTATGTTGTGGGTGTGGTTTTGGGTGGCGGGAAAGAACGGCAGGTCACCAGTCCGGGTGCAATTATGATTTAAGGGTGCTCCCTTCGTTGACTGGTAGTTGGCTGTACCAACCTAACGGGGGAAGTCAAGATGAGGGTGAGCGTTACCTTTTGTTGATGACATGATTTACATGGTTATGTGTATGCACTCTGGGCGATCTACGCCTGCTATGCCTTTTGTTGTTTGTGTGTGGGCATAGCAGATTTGGCTGATTTCTGGCCGTCCTTTCTTTGCCACCATACATCCTTAAATAAATAATAAATAAATAATAATTATTATTGCTCCAATAAATCGCCATCAAGTTATCTGCCAAATCCACGTCTCAGTGTCTTTATTTTATGTTAGTATGATAAGTGGTTTGCACACATGACAACACCTCATCCGATAGAAGGTTTATGGCGAGGGGATGCTTGTAACAATGACGTTTCACACAGGCACAACATTGCTCATTTTGCCACGCACCCATCAACCTAGTGTGTACCCAGTACCCAGCTTTAGCAACAATTTATCTCAATTCAACTAATCACTGGCTGAACGCTATCATAATCATCTTTTAGATTATACAAGGGTCATCTCAATGTGTCAATGCATCAGGTAAATCCAGAAAAGGTCAGTCGTATCAGCAGGATAACGTGAGCTTAAGATATTACCAAACCATACCGAACGGTACCAGCATAAACTGCTTCAGCTGTGAGAGATGTTTGTTCTCTAATCAAGTGCTGCTGTCAGACCAGCTCCAGTCTCTGTTGCCAAAACACAGGAGAGGTCACACACAGCATGAGATGCCTGGGAGTAGAGACAGAGCTGATGCACAAGGTTCTGTGTCATTAAGCAGGGACATTAATTGAAAAACAGAGAGGTGGACTGTAATCATCAGGGGTTATGCCTTATTGCTATATGATAATAAAACAGCCGAGGAATGCATAAGAAATGATAACTGATACAAGTGAAATGAAGTGATGTGTCATCCTTATTAATTATATATGTGCTCTTCTCTGATTTATACACTCTTTATAAGTTGAATGACAAACTCCTGCAACCAAATATAGCGAAGGCAGACAATTTTTGTAATGTGCATCACTTTAACCTGCATAATGGCTCTCTCCACTGAGCCTCAGATGCATAGGTTTCCTCCACAGCATATCGTCCTGTGGAGCAAATAGCGAGATTTACTGAGGAGACGTATCTCCCATTCAGTAGGGGGTGCTGGGTGGACTAATGCTGGGTACACACCTGAGCGGCGGATCGTCCGGCTGCCCGATGGCGTCATCAGTTAATGTCCAAAGTAATTTTCTGCTATCCACGTGGACATAGAGAGAAAATGTAATCCTGCCCAAACTGGCGAGCGAAGTGAGCCCATGAGGGGACAAGTTTCTTCTTTTGGTGGCCTTTATGGGCATAGAACCGCACTTACGACCTCACTCCAGGTACAAATGCTGAAGGGGATCTATACACTACCTATTGTGCATGCACACTTACCAATATGCCATCCGACATGTCTGGCCACAGGAAATGGTAGTGACGTCACTGCTACCAATCCAGGAGAGGGCTGCAATCAGTGGGGAGAACATGGGGCGCTACTAATGTATGGAGCCCTTACTCACAAAGGGGGCCTGCTGGCACCAATGAGCCCGGCTGCAAACTGCTTATTTACAGACAGACGTCTACTTGTGAATAAGAAACAGTTTGTTGCCAGGATCATCTGCATGCTGCGGCACCCCTATCACACACTCAAACTGTGATCAAAAGCACCTGCAGAACTGGATTTAAGATGGGGGCATGGAAGTTGCGTGCCACAAGTCCCCTGTTATAGGAGACTTCAGTCTGGACCCGGAAACCACCTCTACCTTGGCTCGCCTAATCCCATTCACGGGTTACCTCCCCAATTTCCCACCTATATTGTCCTCCTGTCCCTAACTCAATTGTAATGGAAGCACTCCCCCTTCTTTTGCAGTAATAGAGGCATGCCTCTGTCCCTACCATTCTCCATGTGTGCCTCTGCATCTCTTTCCCATGCCTGCCTTTGAGACCCCCTTGCCCAAGTGTGCCTCTGCCCCATCCTCATGCATGCCTCTGACCTCCCCTCCCCAAGTGGTCCTCTAACCCTCCCTCCCCATGTGTGCCCCGGACCCTCCCTTCCCTATGTGTGCATCTGCCCCCCATTACAGTCAAGCAGGGAGGGGTGAAATTGAAGTACATCCAGTATAGAGAGGGTACAGAAACCAAATGAATTCCAAGAGATGCTGATTTGCCATTAGGAAAGACAGAGCCATCCAGTAAACCAAAGCGGCACTGCGTGTGAGTGACAGAAATAAACTAAAGAGACCAAGGGGCACATTTATTAAAGAATATTTGGGGATATCTCCAGTATCTGGTGCGGTCGTTCATTTTTGACCGCAAATGAAGCCCCCATAGGGGCTTGGCCCGGCCATTGATGCCATCTGAAACCTATGGACTACTATATTGTAGATTTTACCAGTCGCACATATGCAGTGCACGTGCTGATGCTGATCCGGGGAACCAGAGTGATAGAGTAAATTATCACTCTACTCAGGGGCAGAAGTATGGGAGACAATGGAGGCGCCTGCCGCCGGGCGCCAGCACTGAAGGGGCACCTCCTCTATCACCCACAATATATTCACCCCATTTAGGGCTGTAAATATGGGGGATAGGGGGGCACTAAATGATAACTTGCCTCCGGGCGTCTGGGATGAACTTACGCCACTGACTCTACTACCAGCTATTACTAGCCAATGTTACAGGGCGACATCGTGCACCTACCAGCCGCATTTTGTATTCTCAATAAGTTATTGTTTAAGAGCCTGTGGCTGATTCTGAGTCGGACACAGTGTCGATGCCGCACAGTTGGCCAATGTGTTAAATCTGTGCATGCATCCCAGGTGCGCAGCGCACACATCCCGATTGTCAGCGCTTGTACTGTAATGTATTAAGGGGCATACACACGATACGATATCTTTGAAAGTTATGAACGAGAACAATATCGTTCAACGATATATCATTCATATCGTTTAGTGTGTATTCACTGAACGACCAACTATGCGCGCTCCCGCTGGATGATAATGATGTCTTTGGTCGTCCGTACATACAGGCCAACCTGGACGATAAGAATTCCCTGTTCAGAGATGTGGCAGGATGACTTCACTGAAAGATATCTATCATAGAGATCTATCAGTACGTACACCCAATATCATTTGTCCTGCACCACAGAGAGTTCAAGGAAAATCGTTCAGCGATATCGTTCATTGAACAGATCCTACCTTGTGTACAGGGCCGGATTATAGGGAGGGCGAAGGGGGCGGTCGTCCAGGGGCCCCCACACATAAGGGGCCCCCACACACTGCCCAGTCACCGCTGCTACTAACACTGGCGCCGGCACTGTCTCCGGCGCTGGCGCAGCTATTGTCCGTCGGCGGCTCAGCTGTTCCCAATCCCTAACAGCAGCCGCCGAGGAGCTTCCTACAGTCAGAGTCTCGCGAGATTTGACGTCATCATCTCGCGAGACTCTGACTGTAGGAAGCTCCTCGGTGGCCGCAGTCAGTGACAGACAGAGGGAGCCGAGGCTCCAACATAAAGAAAAGTTGAGTCGACTTGACTCAGGCCCTCATGGTTCCCTCTTGGTGCACCTGTGCACCTCAGCGGTGCAGAGCGCTGGCGGGCAAGTACTGTAGCCCTTAGTGTGTGTGTGTGTGTATGTATATGTGTGTGTATATATATATATACACACATACAGTATATATGGCTATATATACAGTGTGTATATACACACACACATAATGTGTGTGTGTGTATATATATATAAACGTGTGTGTGTACTTATATAATGTATATATAGCCATATATACTGTATGTGTATGTATATATTATATATATATATATATTACATTTGCTTTACAATTTAAAGTTACTGGAATATTGAGGTCTTTATATATATATATGTTACATAGAGGCCCCCACAAGTTTGTCGCCCAGGGGCCCCCACAGACCTTAATCTGGCCCTGCTTGTGTATGCAGCTATAGTTACAATTTGGTCCTTTCTGTGAGCTTAAACTGTTACCATACGGTTATTGCCAAAGACAGTGTGTGCCATGGTCCGAATACTTACCAAATAGTTATATATATATATGTTTGCAGGATCCTGAATATTGAGTGTAATGTATTATTGTGTCTGTCTTTTCATTATATAATGTAAATCTTTGGAAACTGTAATAATGACTGTGAATCAGGAGGCCTGTGTACAGTCTCTGTGTGGGCACCCACATCTCTCACAGAGCATTTTTACATAGACTCTGGCATTGTACAAGTGCCAACTGGGCATGTGAAGAACTCGGGAACATGGTGCCTGTGCCATGTTCTCTAATGCGCAAATCTCTTGTAAAATGGCAGCTGCACCATTTCCTGGTAATTTGTGCGGTGATTATGCGGGACTCCAGGGAGGTGACTATAAATGATGGGTACAGGGTGGGCCCTCCTGGCCGGTGTGCAGCCCTCCAGGCCGGCCCTCCTCAGTCTGGCGCTCCACACGGCCGCGTACCTGGCGTATAGGTCGGGCCGGCTCTGTTCACAAGTCATCATAATAACATCATGTTGAATAATTCACATGACAAGTGCAGCAGGTACAACATGCTTTTCTCTTAAATCAAGCCAGGGCCATGTAAATCAGTGTTGTCATAGTGATAGAAATGTTTTTTAATGCTACGGTGCCCCCAATGGCCTAAGATAGATCAGTATAGAAATCACGTTTCTTCCATGGAAAATAAAATGCAGTCTGTCCATAAATATTACAGAGGTTTTCACAAAAGCGGTAAATAGGATTTCTGGAGCTTTTTCTCCTAATCATTCATGAATTTTGTACTTTTCAACATATGATATGATCATGTTAACATTTTTCTCTTTGTGTCATTTATTTAGATTTTCTCTAACGCAGTGCGTGTGACTGGTGCCACTGCCCAGGGTGCATGGTGAAGTTCACTGCACCAACGATACCCTTTTACAACTTTTGCACTCCCCCACTTAAAAAAGGTACGTACGATGTGCTTGGAACTGATCTTTCTACTCCCCTTTTGTTTTCTGTGACATCATGATATCACATGTGCCATGGGCAAGGGGTGTCAGCACAGGGTGCCCCTGCGCCCTGCTATGGCTCTAAACTATTGTGCCTCTACATGCATCCTTGGCCGAGTACACACTACGAGATCGGCACGGTTTGTCAAATTGAAACGACAAATCATGTATATCGTATACAACATCCTCTGGTTGGCCCTGCTGCACAGCCAATCAGAATATATCATATACGAGGTGGCGCAGTTTAATGAAGGATGGAAAGAGATATCGTTCCATCATTCATTAAATTGCACAGTGTGGACGGGCAATCACGGATGGTCCGGGACGAATGGAATTCGTACCATCGTCCTGATTACCCGTCTTTGTAGTGTGTACTTCAGGGCCGGCTCTAGGGGTGTTCGACCTGTGCGGTCGCACAGGGGCGCCAACCCGTAGAGGGCGCATCCCTCCCCAGCATCCCGATTTCAGCGGGACAGTCCCGCTGTTCCACCTGTGGGTCAAAGTAGCCTGCGGGTGGTCAAATCGGGACGTTAGGGAACCCCACTGCCCCAGCTGTGTGGCGGTGCCGGACCCCCGGAGTGTGAATGGATGCAGCGGGCATGCGCGCGGCATCCATTCACTGATGGGAGAGGGCTGGGGGAGCCCAGCCAGTGACGGAGGGCTGGGCTTTACCCCCAGCCTGACGTTATTTGGGGCATGCCATGCGGGCATGCCCCCAAATAACGTCACGTAGGGGGCATGTCCTATGGTAATTAGGCCACGCCCCCCATTTAGGTCGCACGTGGCTTATTAAGGGCCAGCACAGGGTGCTCCAATCCCTAGAGCCGGCCCTGGTGAACTTTGCCTTAAGGCCCCCTTACATCAGCAATCTGAAAACCACAATTGAACAATTTGAAGATTTATTGCCGGATCTTAGGATTTCCCAGTCTAGTAATCTGCGCCCATACATTACAGATCTGTTTCAGTGATTTGCAGATCGATTGCAGCAAACACAGATCTGCCAATCTTGAAACGCCCATCATTTTGCTAGTAACGGTCTGCAAATCTGCTGATCATGTCCATACACTAGCAATTTACAGCCCCGATCGATCTTTGAAATCCAACATGTTGGACAATCTGATTAAACAATTCCAATCACTTTTTGGTTGCAATCTGCGATCTGTGAAGCCCATACATTGCAGATTTTTATACACAATCGATTGCAAATTGCAGGATTGTCACAATCGATTGCTGATGTATGGGGGCCTTAAGTCTCAAATGGTGATAGGTCTTGCTCCATTAATTCAATTTCCCTGATTCCTAATTCAGGTCACTTATATAATACAGACAGTAATTTGTAAAAGTGAAAATATGTGGTGAGCAGTCAGCAGGTAGCTGATGGAAGTTACACATGAAATCAAATGTCTAATTACCTGGAAAAGGATACGGCACATACCTAATAATCAGTAAATAATCACAGGTATGAGCTAATTAGTGATCCCCGTTATATAAATTTCGATGGGGAGATAGCTATAATGATAAAAGCTGTAACATCTACAAATAAAACAGTAGACATAGATATACAACAGTTTTGATGAGATTGCTATTAATAATTTACCCTCCAGGGTTTCACACTGTGCCAGGTTGATGTAGTCTGCGGCTTTTAGGATTCCACCTTTAAATCCTCGGACCAGTCCCTCCAGGTAGCCGCTGTCGACGTTGAAGTAAAACTCAGAGGTCGGCATGGTGCAGCTGATCTGTGATGTCTGCCTTGTTCTGTTAGTGTTGTGTCACACACAGAGAGACTGCTGTCTCTAACAGGCAATTATTCCCAATGTGACCCAGGCTGCTATTGTGTTCCTCATTCATTGCTTCAAAAGCACTTCCCTACTGTTTATAATGCAAACATTGCAAACACAGGGCTGCAACAAACCAGCTTCTGATACTGGCAAAGGTGAGGACAGAATAGTTACAGGTAAAGCACCTTGATGGACATTTGTGAAAACGTGTGCATGGAAGTAATGCAATGCATCCAAAAGCAACCACTTTAGAATATATAGTTATTGTAGTAGAGTCATAAGCATTTATTTTCACTTTGTATTCCCATGGATGTTTAGTGAAACTTTTGTTCAAACAGTTTTCTGGCGTCCTTTATGCATATTCTTAATGTTATGCGCCTGCCTTGTCAGGCCATGCATAGCTACCGACTGTCCCCAACTACTCAGTCATCCTGTTAATACTGGTACAGAGAGGTAAGAGTTGATTGGCTGGGCCAGTCTATGCAGATGTGCACATAAGTGAGCTGGCCTGCTGGTGTGAGCAGTGGAACGACAAATGATGTAATCAGGCCAGGCACTGCGTTAGGTAGGCAGGGGGCAGTGGCACATGTGCACTACTAAAATACAAGACACTTTGGCAATTTGGAGTGAAAAGCCGGAATCGGCGGAAAAGTTTTGCTGATGACGTCATTTCGCCAGGCGAAAAAGTATCGCCGTATTCAATTTGAAAGACTTTCCGCCTAGGCGGAAAGTCAATGCAATGTAATAGGCAAAACCTTTTTCGCCTATGAATAGCAGGCGGAAAAAAGTGCAGAATTGAGGTTTTGGGGTGCAACGTTGTGGGAACCCCCGTGCAGCCTTCAGACAGTCCCCCAAAGGTAAACTGTGTCAAAATTTTTTTTTAAAATACTTAAGAACATCCCAAAAAATAACTTTCATTTTAGGGGCGAAAAAAAAAAATGTTGGGGGACAAAGTTGAAAACTTGCGAACTAAACTCCAGGGGGGTCCCCAAGTATGCACCAAGTGTTTTTTTCATTGCAGGTGTTTGCGGAAGGTGGATTTTTCACGATTATTTAAACTTTACTTTAGCAACTTTAAAATATGCTGGCCCCCATTTACAAGTACCCCAAATTTGCTGGGATAAGTTATTTTCTGCAAAAAAACCTCCTGAATACTGTTCTGCACCACTTATTCAAAAACGCAATTTAGCAGTTATTGAGCCTGTTTAAATACACCAAATTCCTTCAGCAAGCCAAACCGGGGGGTACCATAGTGAACCCCCATGTCAGAGCATCTTTTGGGGGGTCTCAGGCTGATTTCCCCAAATCTGACATGACTTTCCGCTTGTTTCAGTTTCGCCGGGTCCCGTTTTCGGGTACTTTCAAATTGAATACAGGGACACGCGCGATACTTTTCCGCATGCAAAACAGGCGAAGTATGCGAAAAGTCAGGGAGGCAGAAAAGTATCGCGGCTCCGCTCAAATTGAATACGTCTCTTTGTGGGCCAAGTGGGGTTCCTGGCCAGGAGTGAAGACATTGCTTGGAGAAGAGCCAGCATGCCCTTGCATCCAGAACCCACTGGCATTGGCAGTCCACCTGTCAAAAAATGCATACAAATTTTTTAATGAAACAAAAATTCTCTGATACAACCCTCATTTACGGCCCTATTTATCAATTTTCTTACTAAAATAATGTGATAACGGGTGTTTTCACCCCCTTTTCATAATATTTTAGTTTCACCTAAATGTATGAAAGGGCAATTGGAGTAGTTTTCACAAAACCCTTAAATTCACACATTGATTGTAATGGGAAATGCAATCTGCTTCAAACTTATCAAAGAGAATGGTAAAAAAAAATACCGGGGAAGGGGGGGTGGGAACCCTGTGATAATAATGCCACCTACTCTATATCAGCCTACTCTGTCTGCTGGCAGGGAAAGCAGAGCCCGAAGTAAGCTTCAATGATCAGCCTGCGTGTTTGATAGGCCGCAGTGCTAATTACAGTGACATTTTTTTTTAAAAAAACACCCTTACCTGCATCCAGACCAGTAATCAGCTTAGCGACCCAGTCATCTGATGCAGTAAACTGAGATTTATTATTATTTATATAGCACACACATATTCCACAGCACTTTACAGAGAATATTTGCCCATTCACATCAGTCCCTGCCCCAGTGGAGCTTACAATCTATATTCCCTATCACATGCTCACACACATGCACACCATACTTGCCGACAATCTGGCTGCTCCTTCCGGGAGGGAGCAGCCAGATAGGCAGAACAGGGGGCGTGGTCGGCAAAAGGGGGCGGTCCAAACGAGGTGAGGGCGGTTTGCGGGTGTGACAGGGGGCGGAGCCACACGATCGCGCCATTTTAGCCCCGCCCCCGCTACACAATGCAGGAAAAAAGGCATTGCGAAGCAGGGGGCGGGGCCAAAATGACGCGAATCGCGTCAGCGGCCCCCCCGCTGCGGGGGTTTATCAGGTAATTCGGAGGGGGCGTCGGGGGATCGGCGGCAGGCGGGAGGCTTGCCTGCCTTTCCGGGGGGGCGGGAGCTGCACCCGTTTATCGGGAGGCTCCCGCCCGAATCGGGAGGGTAGGCAACCCTGATACACACTAGGGTTCATTTTGTTGGGAGCCAATTAACCTACCAGTATATTTTTGAAGTGTGGGAAGAAACCCACGCAAGCACAGGGAGAATATACAAACTCCACACAGTTAGGACCATAGTGGGAATCAAACCCATGCCCTCAGTGCTGTGAGGCAGTAATGCTAACCATTACACCATCTGTGCTGCATCCTCTTTATGCTGCATCAGATGACTGTAGACACAGCCAGGGGCTAGCAACTTTAAGCCTGGGGGGCAAATGCATGCAGGCGGCCCTGGCAGAGGAGTTGCGTGTAGCCAGGGTGCCCGAAGAACGTGCATGCTACGGCGCCCCCCCTCAAATGTTTCAGGGAGGAGGCGGGTCCATATGGGATTAATGTAAGGTAAAAATAAAGATTAGGGGCAGCCCCCTGTCGTAGTGCCCATATGCAGTGCCCCCGTGTGCCACAGGAGAGAACACCCTTATGCAGGCCCCCAGTAGTGATCCCCCCCTATGCAGTGCCCCTTGTGCCCCCAGTAGTAAGCCCCTTATATAGTGCCCCCAGTAGTGATCCCCCCTGTGCAGTGCCCCTTGTGTCCCCAGTAGTAAGCCCTTTATATAGTGCCCCCAATAGTGGTACCCCCTATGCAGTGCCCCTTATATAGTGCCCCCAGTAGCAGTCCACCCCCCATGCAGTGCCCCCAATAGTGGTAACCCTTATGCAATGCCCCTTAAATAGTGGCCCCAGTTGTAGTCTCCCCCCTATGCAGTACCCCCAGTATTGCACTTTATATAGAGCCCCCAGCAGTGGTCCCTCAATGCAGTGCCCCCAGTGGTAGTCCCCTCCCCCTATGTAGTGCACCTAGTAGTAGTCTCCTCCCCCTTATGCAGTGCCCCTAGTAGTAGTCCCCTCCCCTTGTAGTGCCCCTAGTAGTAGTCCCCCCTTGTAGTGCCCCCAGTAGTAGTAGTCCCCCCCTTTGTAGTGCCCCCAGTAGTAGTCCCCCCCTCCGGCGGCTGTGTGTTTGTGTTGTGTAGCGCTGACCGGACTCCGTCCGGTCAGCGCTACACACGCAGTGCAGTCTGTGTCACAGTGACACAGACTGCCCGCGGCCCGCGGCCCGTATGACGCTGCGGCCCGGGGGGCACATGGCACCCTGCCCCCCGGCCCAACCCGCCACTGGACACAGCGATCATATGAATGGATCACCGAGTATTTCACCAGGTCACCGATCATCTGAAGGAAATAAGTGTAAGCTGTGGGGGGGGGGGGTTAGCTGACAGCAGGGCATGCGCAGAATCACAGAGCTTTCTCGCACGCTCTGTCCCTGCATGCGATATCCGATACATCCTTGCAATGTATTAAAATATCTGGGATGCAGATTCTGATAAATAGGGCCCTCACTCATTTATTTCCCACTTATAATCATTACTTGAAAGCCAAAATGACAGGAAAACTGCAGCAATTTGTGTTAACTTATATGTTGCTGCAAATTCAGTCTATAATATTCTGGCCTTATGGCCTGATTCAGAGCTACACATAAGTCCACTCTACAGCAGGGTTGCTGGCTTTTGATTTCTCCTCCGTGGGAGAAGCCTGGGGAGCAGAAGCAGGTGGGCGGAGTTGGGGTGGGGCCGGCGGGGGTGCGTAATTAAGCTCCACCCCCTCATGGGAATTACCCGCGACTGCCGGATATTTACAAGAGGGGGGCGGGGCCTAATGGCGTGAGTCTCATAGAACCGTGTCATTAGGCCCCGCCCCCAATGCGTGGACCCGCCTATACACAGTAATATCCTCCCCATTCTATCCACTTTACTAGGAAGTGGGCAGAATGCGGGAGAAGTGCCTACCCTTCTGTGGGTGCGGGGGGGTTACCCGAAAAATCGTGAGCTTCCCCTGAACTTCCAGGGGGGGGGGGGGGGGGGGTAGGCAAGTATGCGCTGCAGACAGATCTCACTATTTTTAGCAACCGTGCATGCATCTGGGCCTGCATTAGCAACTTTGCGCCTATGCCACGCGCGCTCAGAGGGACGTTGGGGCTGAAATACAGCCCCAATCCATCCCTGCTTGTAACAATCTTATTACGCACTGTGCATATATTGCAGTTGGATTATTTTTTTTCTATACAAAACAATATATAAAAAAGTAACATGAAAATACTGCACAGAAAAATATGCTGAAACCAGATTTTCCAGTTTTATTGATCCTTTAGTTGTGTTTGTTCACTTTGTTGTCAGTGTCATGTCAGCAAACACAGGCAGTACAAATAACACACATGTAAACTGCTTTGCATCTTGCAGATGGTCGACACATTTCTTGTTTGTGTGTAGAAACCTCCATGCAGGCAGATGTGATACTTCCAGTAGTGGTGACTGTCAGTTCAACCATGATGTAATGTAGAGATAGACATTAGCAGACTCTAGGGCTCTATTTACTACAATCCGCATTAGAATGCAGATTGTGAATTGCGAATTCAGGCAATATCATAGGGATTTATTGAAAATCTCTTGCAGGGACAGAACTTGCGATAAAGCTCTGTCCCTGAAAATCCCCTCCGCAGCCGTATCACTTTACTTTAGTAAAAATAATGTTAATAAATAGAGCCCCAAGTGATACGGCTGCGGTGGGGATTCGCAGGGACAGAGCTTCATCGCAAGTTCTGTCCCTGCAAGAGATTTTTAATAAATCCCTATGATATTGCCTGAATTTGCAATGTGAATTCTACTGTATTGCCTCTTTCCACTGCTTCACTACTATCTACTTTAACATTCTTTATTTTAGTAACTAATTCCTGCACCCATTACTCACCTACCTCTCTTTATATTTCTCTTTTGGAGCTGTGCTCATACATTAGCAGCACTGTTCTTTTACCTGTACTTTGAACATCTAACCACATTTATCCACACTGTCCCTACAGCACACAGCTCCACATCACACAGCCTCCACTCCAGTTTTCACCTCACTTATTACCACAGCATGAACGGGATTGGTATGAAATACCGCCGGCCCTCTGGCCGGCAGTTTGAATCCCGGTAGCGGCAGGCCGACAGAAGCAGAGTTCCCAGCAGCGGAAGCCCGACAGCGCTGGAAATCCCGATCGTTGTAAGGTAAGTGAAAACTAACCTAATCTATCCCCCTAACCCTAACCCTCCTTAGGGGTGCCTAACCCTAACCTCCCCCCCAAGTGCCTAAACCTAATCCCCCCTCTAAGTGCCTAACCCTACCCCCCCCCCTTCCCCGGTGCCTAAACCTAAGTCCCCCGGGGGTGCCTAACCCTAAGTCCCCCCCGGGTGCCCTAAACCTAACCCTCCCCACCTCGCTGTCCGCTCGCGGGGCCCGGTATCCCTTCGATCGGGATGCCGGGCACCGTTCTCCCAGCGTCGGGAAAATGACAGGCGTCTAGATATAGACGCCTGTCATTTAACCCTCGCCGGGATAAAGCAGTCGGAAAGCCGGCTGTCGGGATTAAGACAGCCGGTTTCCCGATTGCATCCCGCATGAACACCTCTACTTCAATCACCCCCCTAATTCAGTGTCTACATAATCCTCTGCTTTACCTATTTCTTCCACCCCTATCCTACCCTTCTAGTCTCATCCACTTGCTGTTCCACCTTTTTTCTCTCACCAGTCTCCCTTACAACCCTCTACTTATCTCAACCACCCTTCCTGTTCCCCCACTCTTAACCACCTTCCTCCCTCTATGGACTTACCATCCCACCACTAAGCCCTATTCCCTACTGTCTATGCCGGTCCCCTCTAGGGATGCCGTGAGAAATCCTGGACCAGAGTATAGCAACATCCTGGACCCCCCCCCGGAGAGGGCGTGGCCACTGCATGTTGGGGATGGCTTCACCTCTCTGTGGGTGGGCCTAGCATGTAAGAAGCACCCACTCACAGGATGGCATAGCAACAAGCAGCCAACACTATAGTACTCACTATTAGGATGGCGGGGCAGTCCCATAATAGCCACATTTTAGCTGGATGTATTTAGATGCTAAAATGTAACAGACAAAAAATTAAAGGGCAAACTACTTTTATTTTGTACATTTCTCATGCAAATAACACATAAATAAAATCTATTTTTGTCATAGAGATAGATGAATGAAGAACTTAATTTTGTCATAACACAAAGTCATCTTATGCACATTCCGCAGCATATATCCTAACCCACTACTCCGTGCTCCTTCCTCACTATCTACCCAGTGGCGGAACTCCCGGAGACAATGGAGTAATTTGCTGCAGGGCCCCAGCCCTAAAGGGGGCACCTGGCTCCATTGTCCCTCGGGCCGTTCCGGGCACTGCTATGGAGATGGAGCACCGATCGGCACTCCACCTCCAGCGGCGTCAGTACGGGGGGTGTGGTCGCACCCCCTATTTGCCGGGCGCCTGCTGAGTGTGTTACCAGCGGGCGCCTAGCCCCTTCTTTTCCCCCAGCGGTAGCCGGAGGAACGGAGCTCACTCCTGAGCTCCGCTTCCGGGTCCTGCAATGCACTATGGGAGTGACGTCATGACGTCACTCCCATAGTTCCGAGGAGCAGGCGCCGGGGAAGGAAGGCAACATCACTGGAGCGGGGTTTCAGGTAAGTATTGTTTTTTTTTTGTATGCGTGTGTGCTGGTGGGAGGGGGGGCTCACTACAGGGGGCATTACTGGGGGCTCACTACAGGGGGCATTATTGGGGGCTCACTACAGGGGGCATTATTGGGGGCTCACTACAGGGGGCATTACAGGGGGCTCACTACAGGGGGCATTACTGGGAGCACTACAGGGGGCATTACGGGGGCTTACTACATGGGGCATTACGGGGGGCTTACTACAGGGGGCATTACAGGGGGCATTACGGGGGCTTACAACAGGGGGCATTACTGGGGGCTTTCTACCACTTATTACTGGGGGCTTACTACAGGGGGCATTACTGGGGGCTTTCTACAGGGGGCTTGCTACAGAGGGCATTACTGGGGGCTTACTACAGGGGGCATTACTGGGAGCTTTCTACAGGGGGCATTACTGGGGGCTTACTACTGGAGGCACTACAGGGAGTTTACTACTGGGGGCTTACTACTGGGAGCACTACAGGGGCCCTTACTACTGGGGCACTGCAAAGGGGGACCACTACTGGAGGTACTGCATAGGGGGACCTCTACAGAGGGCACTGCACAGAGGGACCATACTGGGGGAACTGCATAGGGGGGCGGCAGCTGGGGCTGGCATAGGTGCTGTGGGGGTGGTACTTTTTAATTTAAGGGGGGGGCACCAACATTTATCTTGCCTCCGGGCACCTGGGATGAAGTTATGCCACTGTATCTACCCCATCTTTGTTGCCCCTGTCTGTCTACCCCCCCTTTAGAATGTAAGCTCTCATGAGCAGGGCCCTCATCCCTCATGTGCTTTTCCTCCCTTACTTATAGTATCATGTACTCCTAACTCCCCAATTGGCACCTAATACTTGGTTGCTTATGCCCTGCTGCTTGTGGTATGCAGCTATGTTTATAAACCATGTCCTTGTCCTGCATTGTTTTGTACTGCTATTACTGTTTTTTCTTGCGTGCTCATTTATGTACTATGTAAGGCGCTGCGAAACCTTTGTAGCGCCATATAAATAAAGTATTATAATAATAATAATAATAAGTTGGAAATATCACACTATAACTGCATTTTAAATGTGGATTGTAGTAAATAGAGCCCTAAGGGCTCTATTTATATTTACTAAAATAAAGTGAAAAAAGTGTTTCCACACCCATTTCACATTATTTTATTTCCACCTAAATTTACTAAAGGGCAATTGGAGTAGAATTCGTAAAATTCTACTCCAAGCTCTAATTATCACATATTTTTAGTAAGCAGATCGCCTTTCCCATAATTGTAATTGGAAATGCGATCTGCCTGAGATTTACTAAAAAATAAATTGTGAAAAAATACAGGGGGAAGCCCTGTGATAATACCACCTGGAGATGGCGTTATCCAGAGTCTCCCCCGGTTCCCAGACTCCTGCTCTGCTCTAACAGGCAAAGCAGAGCTGGGAGCCAGGCTCCGGTGATCAGCTGTGTGGTCTAAACAGTCCACAAGCTGATCACTGCTAAAAAAAAAAATAGTAAAAAAAAAAACTTAGCTGAGTCCAGGGCCAGTGATCGGTGCTCCGGTGATGTCCTCTGGGGCTCCAGTCAGCTGGTTTCCTGGCTCTTGCACTGTGACCCTGGTCAGTTGCTGCATAGAACAGCTGACCAGGTAACAGTGCAGGATGGAAGACCAGCTGACTGGAGCCCCGGAGGGGGAGGACATCATTGGAGGTAAGTGAAATTAAGGGGCACGGGGGCTCGTGGGGTGGAGCGGTCATGGGGGGAGCGATCTCTGGTCTAATTATCACATATTTTTAGTAAGCAGATTGCATTTCCCATACTTGTAATTGGAAATGCAATCTACCTGAGATTTACTAAAAATAAATTGTGAAAAAATTCTGGGGGAAGCCCTTTGATAATAATGCGACCTGGAGATGGCTTTATCCAGGGTCTCCCCAGTTCTCCAACTCCTGCTCTGCTCTAACAGGCAGAGCAGAACTGGGAGCCGGGCTCCAGTGATCAGCTGTATGGTCTAAACAGACCACAAGCTGATCACTGGTAAAAAAAAAAAAAACTTACCTGAGTCCAGGGCCGGTGATCGGTGCTCCGGTGATGTCCTCCGAGGCTCCAGTCAGCTGGTCTCCCGCCTCCTGCACTGTGACCCTGGTCATCTGCTGCATAGAACAGCTGACTGGGGTCACAGTGCAGGAGATGGGAGACCAGCTGACTGGAGCCCCAGAGGGAGGACATCACCGAAGCAGCGATGACCAGAGGTAAGTGAAATTAAAGGGGGAGGGGGCACGGGGGCTCACAGGGGGGCAGTTGCGGGGGGCGCAAGCTCGCAGGGGGGTGTAGCGGTGGCCGGGCGGCGCATTTGCGGAACCTTGTCACTGTATTTTTTCCGAAAAATACAGTGATAAGGCTGAAGTGGGGATTCGCAGGAACAGAGCTCTATTGCAAGCTCTTTCCCTGCAAGGATTTTTTAATAAACCCCTGTGAAATTGCCTGAATTCGCAATGCAAATTCAGTCGGATATATCACACTCCAATCTGCATTTTAAATGCGGATTGTAGTAAATAGAGCCCTAAGTGAAGTACAATGCAGTTTTTAACAAAGTGAAAAAAGTTATTACAGTAGTGATGTAGATATTGAACTTTTTCTAGGAACTAATTATCACCTGCTACCATACATGCCTACCAGGGGCTGGCTGGCAACTTTTAGCCTGGGGGGCAAATGCATGCAGGCGGCCCTGGCAGAGGAGTAGCGTGTAGCCAGGGTGTCCGAAGAATATGTGTACTACGGCGCCCCCCCCACCCCCCTCAAGTGTTCCAGGGAGGAGGCGGGTCCATATGGGATTAATGTAAGGTAAAAATAAAGATTAGGGCAGCCCCCTGTAGTAGTGCCCATATGCAGTGCCCCCGTGTGCCACAGGAGAGAACACCCTTATGCAGGCCTCCAGTAGTGCCCCCAGTAGTAGCCCCCCCCTTGTAGTGCCCCCAGTAGTAGTAGTCCCCCCCCTTTGTAGTGCCCCAGTAGTAGTAGTCCCCCCCTTTGCAGTGCCCCCAGTAGTAGTCCCCCCCTTTGTAGTGCCCCCATTAGTAGTAGTCCCCCCTTTGTAGTGCCCCCAGTAGTAGTAGTCCCCCCCTGTAGTGCCCCCAGTAGTAGTCCCCTCCTTGTAGTGTCCCCAGTAGTAGTCCCCCACCCCCCTAGTAGTGCCCGTAGTAGTAGTAGTCCCCTTATAGTGCCCCCAGTAGTAGTAGTCCCCTCCCCCTTGTAGTGCCCCCAGTAGTAGTAGTCCCCCACATCCCTTGTAGTGCTCCTAGTAGTAGTAGTAGTCCCCTTGTAGTGCCCCCAGTAGTAGTAGTCCCCAGTAGTAGTAGTCCCCTCCCCCTTGTAGTGCCCCAGTAGTAGTCCCCCCCTTGTAGTGTCCCCAGTAGTAGTCCCCCCCTTGTAGTGTCCCCAGTAGTAGTAGTTCCCCACCCCCCTAGTAGTGCCTGTAGTAGTAGTCCCCTTATAGTGCCCCTAGTAGTAGTCCCCTCCCCCTTGTAGTGCCCCCAGTAGTAGTAGTCCCCCACCCCCCTTGTAGTGCCCCTAGTAGTAGTAGTCCCCTTATAGTGCCCCCAGTAGTAGTAGTCCCCAGTAGTAGTAGTTCCCTCCCCCTTGTAGTGCCCCAGTAGAAGTAGTCCCCCCCTTGTAGTGTCCCCAGTAGTAGTAGTCCCCCACCCCCCTTGTAGTGCCCCCAGTAGTAGTAGTCCCCTTATAGTGCCCCCAGTAGTAGTCCCCAGTAGTAGTAGTCCCCTCCCCCTTGTAGTGCCCCCAGTAGTAGTAGTCCCCCACACCCCTTGTAGTGTCCCCAGTAGTAGTAGTCCCCCACCCCCCTTGTAGTGCCCCTAGTAGTAGTAGTAGTCCCCTTATAGTGCTCCCAGTAGTAGTAGTAGTCCCCAGTAGTAGTAGTCCCCTCCCCCTTGTAGTGCCCCAGTAGTAGTAGTCCCCCCCTTGTAGTGTCCCCAGTAGTAGTAGTAGTCCCCCACCCCCCTTGTAGTGCCCCCAGTAGTAGTAGTCCCCTTATAGTGCCCCCAGTAGTAGTAGTCCCCAGTAGTAGTCCCCTCCCCCTTGTAGTGCCCCCAGTAGTTGTAGTCCCCCACCCCCCTTGTAATGCCCCCAGTAGTAGTAGTCCCCCCCTTTGTAGTGCCCCCAGTAGTGCCAGACCCTCCCCCCAGTAGACACATAATATAAAAAACAAAATAAAAAAAACACTTACCTGAATCCACGCTCTCACCATCTGCCCCTCCGTCTGTCCTCCCGGGCTGGGCCGCTCTGCACTATGGGGGAGACGTCATATGACATCATGACGTCTCTCCCATTGCCCACTGCGGGAGCCAGAAGATGGAACGGCTCCCGCAGTGGGCGCAGCAGCAGCAGCTAATGAGAGTCTGACAGACTCTCATTGGCTGCTGCTTACAACAAACAGCTGCCGGAGCCGGCGGCTGTGTGTTTGTAAGTGTAGCGCTGACCGAACTCCGTCCGGTCAGCGCTACACACGCGGTGCAGTCTGCGTCACAGTGACACAGACTGCACCGGCCCGCGGCCCGCATGACGCTGCGGCCCGGGGGGCACATGGCACCTTGCCCCCCGGCCCAGCCCGCCACTGATGCCTACCCTCCCGGTTTTCGCAGGAGGCTCCCGATTTTTCGGGTAACCCCACGCACCCCCGGAAGGGTAGGCATTTCTCCCGCATTCTGCCAACTTCCTAGTGAAGTGGGCAGAATGAGGAGAATACCCGCGGCAATCGTGGGTCTCTGTGAAGGGGGCGGGGCTTAAGATGTGATTCTGCATTAATCACAGCATTTGGCCCTGCCCCCTATGCAAATTTTACCCAATTGCAGCAGTTTTGCTGTGAGGGGGCGGGGCTTAATGACACAAATCATTAGGCCCCGCCCCCATCGGCCCCCTGCTGCTTCTCTTACCCGGGCTTCTCCCGGGAAGAGATGATAAAAGGTAGGTAAGTATGCTTTGGCAGCGTGTGCTGGGCTGCTGTGATGTAAGAGGGAGGCAGCGGTGCCGGACCCGGGCCCCTCCAGCAAGCCCAGGCCTGGGTAATTAGTACCCGCTCCCACCCCCCCCTCAGCTCCCCAGTGCACAGCACAGTGGTTGTGCACATGCAGCAGATAAGCCAGGTCAGAAAGGGGATTGCAAAAGCTCTCTCTTTATTATACACTCTCCAATGGGGCTGCCTCTTTATTTTCACTGTGTAAGTCCCAAATATAGTGTAACACGGGGTATTGAAATGAGGACTCCAGACAGGCAGGTACTTGGTAAAACAGTGTCTTTTTAATGGTAGCAGACACTGCACCTTAGCATACGTGAGCATAGGCCTGGACACACACAGGCACATAACAGAAAATAATCAATCAACATAAAAGTAAATGTCACAGCACTCCTTGTGCTAATGTCTGTGGACCGTCCAGGTCTTGGCACCCTAATGCTAACCACCACCCCCAGCCTATTGCCTGGTTAGCTTATCCAGCATCAGGAGCAATGAGCAACAGGTGTGTGACAGTTTTAAACCCTTCTTCTGCTGCTGACTTCCGGCTGACTCTGGGTGACCTGGAAAACAAGGAGTTCCATATCTCCACTTTGAGCTGTGCAGCCCAGAAAACGTGGAATTTCAAACTTCTAGAAACTGCAGAATGTGCTGGTCTTGTTTTTCTCTCCCTTGCAGTGATGTGCGCTGCCTCCCCAGCCAGGTCAATGGCTGGGGAGGCACTGGCTAGTATCAGAGCCAGATTTAAATATACATACAACCTGAAGCTTCATGTGGGCATTATACAAAGGTGCAGCAGTATATAGTGCTGGAAATTTGGTGAGTTTTGATCAGGGATGAAAATATTGACAGGGGAGGCAGTGCCTCACCAGCCATAGATTTTTTACTTCAAAGTCTTGACTATAAAAATTGTTAGAATGATACAAAGAAGATATTTATGATATTTTCTTCAAAGTTTTGACTATAAAAATTATAAGAAACAATTAGAGTATACCTGTGTATGACAGGAAAGGCACTGCAAACCTGCCTCACCTGACTGCATGTCACTGCTCCCTTGGAGGGAGCTTATCCCTACAGAATGTGGGCAATTCAGGTGAAAGACAACCCCTCTCACCACAATAGATATAAGTGCACTTAATCTGTTTGTAAAATTTATGGGGGTATGTGGAAGGGGGAAATACAGTGCAATGCAAAATAGGAGAGAGAATGCTGCATAATACAAATTGAGGGGGGCATAATATTTAAAACAAAATGGAGGAGAGGGGAGAATGCTACATAATACAAAATGGGGGGCGAATACTACAGAATACAAAATGGGGAGAGATGGCATACAAGGAATCAGTATGATTTACTGCCGGACCCATGCCCGGCGGTTGGAATCCCGACAGAGGCATCCCGGCAGATGAGGAAATCCCGATTGTCCAAGGTAAGTATTGTCTAACCTAATTCTACCCCCTAACCCTCCCTCAGAGGTGCCTAACCCTAACCTTCCCCCCCAGTGCCTAACCCTAATCTCCCCTCTAAGTGTCTAAACCTAACCCCCCCTTCCCCGCCGCCTAAACCTAAGTCCCCCGGGGGTGGTGCCTAACCCTAAGTCCCCCCGGGGATGCCTAACGCTAACCCCCTCTTCCCCTAGCCTAAACCTAACCACCTGGGGGGGTGCCTTACCCTAAGTGCCCCCCGGGAACCCTAAACCTAACCCTCCCCCTCCCCGCAGGTATCCGCGCTCGGCACCCGGCGTTCCTTCGATCGGGATGCCGGGCGCTGGTCTCCCGGCATTGGTAAAATGACAGACGCCTAGATTTAGATGCCTGTTATTTAACCCTCGCCGGGATTAAGCAGTTGGGAAGCCGGCTGTCGGGATTAGGTCCGCCGGCTTCCCAACTGCATACCGGCATACAAGGGGCATTTAGATAAGTCTGGTAGCATAAAAGGGACACGCAGAGAAGTATGATGGCCTACTAGCAGGGGCGTATCGTATCTATAATGGGTGAAGGGTGTGCAGTCCACATGGGCCCCTGGGTCCAGGGGGGGCCTGCACCGCACACCCTGCACCCATATTATCTAATAATCACCTCTCCGACGTCCCTCGTCGGGTGTCTCAGCCCGCACAAAACATTGGAAAATGGCCATCGCGCATGCAAATTGAGGAAATCGCTAGGAAAATGCGGCAGTGCAATTTCCCCGGCGACCTGCACATGCGCAGTAGACTTTGGGCACAGACTAGTGCCCAAAGTCTACTGATGCTGCGATCGCCGGTCAGTGCAGACAGGGAATGCACACGGGCCCCCTCCTCCCTTAATATGCCCCTGCCTACTAGGTGTTTGTGGCAGTGTATTGGGGCATACAAATGACATATGGAGAGGGCTCGTGACATAAAGGGGCATGTAGACAAGTGTGATAACATACAAAGGGCATGTGGAGAGGTCTCAGAAAAAAAATGGGGAATGTTGATGACTTTGGTGGAATAAAAGGGGCATGGGTATGGGTACCTTGGCTACATGCTACACCTCTGAATGTGATATATGGTCAAAAATTTTAAATTATATATATACTGTTCTTATGCCCTGCTGTAAACGCAGAATGCCAGTTATTGCTTCCCATGCCGTTAAGCTTACAGTTTGTTTTTTTGGTCCCTAGGACAAGGACACAGTGAGATGATCTGAGAAGCTCACATGGAGCTGGAACTGGGATATGTAAGGGGATCTCCAGCATGCCTCCTAAGGGCAGTTACTTCTTCTCATTATAACTAGTAATAGTATACTGTACGCGGGGCCAGATTAGCAATGGGGCGGATGGGCCTCCACATAAATATGCCCATCGTCATGACAGCATGATGTAGAGGGTGTACATGCCCACATGGCACTGGCCACACATACACATCTCACAATAGGCCCTTGATCATTTTCAGTTCCAGACCCTTGTGGCCTTTAATCCAGCCCTGACTGTAGTATGAGTAGGGTACACAAACTTAACGCATCTGCAGGCAGTGCTGCGCATGCGCTGGTTTTACAGATGTAACAGCGCATGCGCAGCACTGTTTCCAGATGCGATAAGGTAGTGTAGGCAGGGAAAAGTATCTATTTCCCGAAAAGCTGTAATCGCAAAAATGACAGCTTTTCGTAATAGATACTTATGGAGAGGTGGAATGATGAATTCCACCTATAATTAGCTAGAACTCCATGCGAGTTCTAAACCTAATTATCTCTAGAGAATTTTAAGGTTTAATGACATGATGAGTCGTGATTAATTAGTGTTTATTTCTCCTTATACTCTGGGACTTAACAACAAATATCGATATTTGTATACATTATTCCACCTATTTATTCCTTGTATACAGTGACTGTGCAGCTGTCAGGTATTACAACACATTCCCCTAACAGAATACAAATGTGGTTCCCTGCTGTGCCTGTTTCCTATAGACTCTCTCAGGACATCAGATACAGTGTACAGGAGCCAGACTAGAGGCTTCTTTTCCACACTGAATAATGACAAAGTCTTTGGATGAGGAGTGCTTCATATAGACAGATCCCCATCGGATGGGAGTGTAAAGAGGAGAAAGCAGAAGTGGACAACAGTCTTGGTTCCATTTCTAGTTCTACTTATCAACTTTTCTGGTAAGACGAACCTTTGATGTGGTTCCTAATGGGACTCGGCTGCTGCCCTTGCACTCACTTGAGCATGAGCTACTGTAGTCTGTTGACGCCACATGGACATTTTGCTCTCGGAAATCTGCTGTATGATAATGATGAGTATAATATCCCCCTAGTTCTTCTGCATACCTTCAGGGCTTTGCTGAGAATGACTAATCTGACCGCCTGTCCTGCTACACCTGAAATGTGCACCTCCTGATTACGGTTTGTATACATAATAATGGTTGTATTTATTGTAGTGCAGCATCATTTACCGATAACATTTGCTTGGTGTTATATATATGTTACTAACAAGTGTCTCTTTTTGGCTCATGGTGTGCGCCCTGCATTCTGAGCAATGGTAAACCATTGTCAGTTATTTTTGTCTGTCCTCTGTGCCGCCCACAAGCCAGTAACCACAACCGCTAAGTAATTAGTGGTGAGTGAGCTAAGCATGTTACTATATGGAAACCTTTCTAATAGGAATCCATGCTAGACTACATACCGTGTAATCTGTGTATATCTGGTCTCAGAGAAAAGTGGAGAAACAGTATAATAGAAACAAATAGAAAGAGGGATAGTAAGTATTTGTAATTATTCAGTAGTAGTTGATAGTTGTCTATTCTGGTGCTCACTAGTACTCTCATATAATAGTTGTCTTATTATATTTGTTGCTAAAAATAACAAACATACTGTATAATATTCTAGTAGTACTATGGACTCTTTTTAACCGGGTTCCTAGCTGTTGCAATTTTTCTCCATAACCAATAACACCCTACACCCCCCCCCTGTTTTTCTCTCTCCCTCTTTCCTAAAATCTTTATTAGCCTTCCATCTCTGCCTATCCCTTTAGGCTGAGTCCCATACAAGATGTCAGTGACGGTCTCCAGCCACTATAATTGTGCGCCATGCCGTTAGTAGTGGAAATGGGAGCCGTAAATGGGGGTGCATGAAGGAGTCTTGCATGTGTAACCGACAAGATCAGCAGAGCACACATATGGAAGGGCACACATATGGAACACATATGGAAGGGTACTGGAGGAACCCTCTCCTGGTAATTTTGTTTTGCGAAATAGCCCATAGGCTAGTATAGGGTAACACTATCTGAATATGGCGTTATCGCATTGGGGCCAAACTCCGGAATGCTTGACATTACAGAGTTTTGTAAATCTGATAGCTTTGTAGCCCCCATAGAAACCTTTGGGTGCTGCTGCTTTTGGAAATGGAAGGACCGCAGCAGACATAAAAAATGATAGCTACCTATAGTCATGCGAAGATTAAACTACTCCTACTTTTAAATATGTTTTTTACATATCTGTAAAAAATGAGTAATCATTTATTTCCCACTAAATCAGACAGTTTTATAAACCTTATCTTGTGTGACAAATTACTCATAACCAGGTATGCCAAGAGAGAGGGGGGTGGGTACTATGCGGCCCCCTACCCTCATATCTGTCAGCAGCCCAGCACACACTGCTGTGTGCTGGGCTGCATTGAGAGACTGCTTGCTGTTGCAGTCTCCTCTTCTCTGCCTGGATTTGCTTCGGGCTGAGGGGTTTACAGAGCCCCCCTCCCCAGTGTGCGGTGCTGCAAAAATTTGCTTTCCCACCCCCCGTAGGGGGAGTGGCCACGCCTCCTGCGATTAGGCCATACCCCCTTCCTTCCCCTGGGCTCGGGCTGGCTCTCTATACCTCTGCACATAACACATTTTACTTTGTCATTATTTATTCAGCAAACATAATCCTCCAGGAAGACGCCAATTGTAAGTAAGTATGTACAGTATACTTCATGACTCAGTAGCAGCAATAACTTGGAGTGATATTTTTCTGTTTGAGTTTATTAGTCTCTTACGCTGCATTTGAGGAATGTTGGCCCACTCCTCCTTACAGCGTTGCTTCAGTTCATTGATGTCTGACGGCATTTTGTTTATTCACAGTTTTCTTAAGTATCTCATTTGGCACGGTCTATATTTTCTCCTCAGCATTCCAAAATCTTGATTCTTTTCTTTTTTCAGCCACTCAATTGTATATTTACTGGTGTGCTTAGGACTATTGACATGATGCAATTTATGCCTAGTTTTCTGATATAGGGGCCTATTCATGATGTTAATTATCAGGGTCCGATAATTAACATTCTAATTCGCCGCAGCCACCGGAGCAATTCAGCATTGCTCCGGCGCGGTGGCAGCTGATGTGAAATCAGCTGCCCCCACAAGCGGCTTCACTGCTCCTTTTCGGAGCAGTGAATCTTTTCACTGCTCCTGTCGGAGCAGTGACGGCGGTGCGTATGCGCAACCTACAGGTCACACATGTGCACAAGAGCCACGACGTCCAGCGGAAGGAGCCGCACATGGGACGGAGGGGTCCGAAAGGATCCCTTCTCGCAACCCGGACCTGCTTCCCATAGGAAAGAGCGGGTTGCGAACCCTAAGTAGGGGTATTCGCCATCTGAAGATGGCGAATGCCCCCGCCGTCAAGCTCCGAAAATATTATATTTTCGGAGCTTGATGAATTCTGTCCCCATACTAGTGTATGGGGACTGCGGGCCATTCCGCAAACAGAAGGTAAGCAGGAGATATCTGTGATACTAGTGTATGGGGACTGCGGGCCATTCCGCAAACAGAAGGTAAGCAGGAGATATCTGTGATACTAGTGTATGGGGACAGCAGGCCATTCCGCAAACAGAAGGTAAGCAGGAGATATCTGTGATACTAGTGTATGGGGACAGCGGGCCATTCCGCAAACAGAAGGTAAGCAGGAGATATCTGTGATACTAGTGTATGGGGACAGCGGGCCATTCCTCAAACAGAAGGTAAGTAGGAGATATCTGTGATACTAGTGTATGGGGACAGCGGGCCATTCCACAAACAGAAGGTAAGTAGGAGACATCTGTGATATCTCCTGCTTCACCTTCTTAATGAATGGCCCGAATACTTAATTGTCACAATTGCAGGTGAAAATGTGCTTTTTCACCTGCTTTTGTGACAATTAAGTGATGATGAACAGGCCCCATAGACAGATGGTCGCTACTCTGGTATAAATAGAGGTGGACTAAAAGAATGTGAAGTGTCCAAGTCAGCTGGCTCCAAATGGTCACCTTTACACCGCCATGCTTGACGGTTGGGATGAGGTTCCTGTGGTAATACACTGTGGGCCTGATTTAGAGACAGACGGTAATGCAATCACAACTGCATTCGCTCATGGATTGCAGTTGCTAAAATATGCTAATACCTTCCAAAGCGTAGCCGAGCATGGGGACGCCCACTGCTGCCTTCCCATATCCGTCCGATAATGTACAACAGCATAAACATTGGTACTATTGACGCACATCGGGCAGTCATGTAGCATGTAAGTTAAGTCAAGTCTGACCTGCCTCGTACAATGCGGCACTCGTGACACACAGTGGCTAATTTTTGCCATGCTTTCCACCATTCTGGCTGGCCCCTCCAGACATATTACCTGGCATTTGTGGGCGGAGCGGGGGGTGTGGCCACGCATTTGCATAATTTTCGACCCGCTCCCGCTACAGTGCAGGGGGCGGGGTCGTGATGACGCGATTCAGTGTGAATTTCTCTTGTAACTGCGGGGTGTCCGGAGGGGTCGCAGGTGCTGGGAGGCTTGACTGCCTTGCCAGAGGGCCGGGAGTGGCACCCGATTTTCGGGAGCCTCCCGGCTGAATCGGGAGGGTAGGTGAGTATGATTTCTGCACACCCACGAAACAGCGCTTAAAGGTCAGACACGCCTGCATTCTTCTAACCACCCCCCCATTATCACCCCCAAATGATAACTACCTGTCACTTACTTTACGAGTGGTTCCTCTGTACGAAGTAATCGCAATGCAATCGCTGCACGTGCGCAGAGCTGCGTTCTCGAATGCACAATAGCAAACATTTGTTTGTTCTGCGTAAATATTGGCATTACATCCATCTCTGAATCAGGCCCTGTGTTTGCTTTTTGCCAAACATGGATTATATTAAGACCATATAACTCCACATTATTATTATTATTAATTATTATTATTAATAATAATACAAAATAACACGAATTTATTTAGCGTCAGCATACCCTACAGTAAATGGCTTATCTAGAATGGGTGCAGGGCGTACATCCTGCACTCATTTATACCCCTTTCACATCGCAAACACGGGTCAGACCCGGGTTTTGAACCCGGGTCCAACCCAGGTCAGACCCGTGTCAGGGCCTTTCACATCACCTTAATAACCCGGGTTATTCCCAGGTTATTTTTGATTTGGTGCCTTTTAACTCAACCCGGGTTGCCCATGTTTAAACAATGTGATGTAATTTTAAAGGATTTTATTGGCTCACAATTATGATGACGTTTTCAGTAAAGAAAAGGAGGGGCTGGGGAATGCTTGCAGTGCAGATGACTAGGTCACAGGTCTGCTTAATGCAGTATGGCCAAATGCATTGGCACACAGCTCAAAGAACTTCCAGTCCATGCGGGCAGCACCACTGCGATTTCTATTTTGGTCGTTCACCTTATGAAATTGCTTCTTCAGTGCCTTTAGCTTATTGACGACCTGCTGTTGGCTCCTGATGAATCCAGACGCAGCCAACATTTTGCTGATGTTTCGATAAGTTATCACATCCTTGACAGTGCCCGTTATCAGTTTACATATTTCTTCCTCACCCCTGATCCGCAGCAACTCCATTACTTCTTCATCACTCCAGTTTGCCATGATTCCTTCAAGTGAAAGTAAAGTGTAGTATAGTACACTGTGCTGTCTGTATATAGCTTATTAATAGCTGCCTTTTCCCCAAAGTGTGTAGTGCAGGACAGTAATGTAACTACAGAGACATGTGCTCTGTGTGCAGGCTGGTCAGCTGACTGGAAAAAGCCAATCAGCACTATTTTCTCAGACCCTGGTCGAATATCCCGGGTCTATACCATTTAAGAGCCAAATAACCCGGGTCCGACTCGTGTTTAACCCTCCTTTTAACCCGGGTTGGTGCTTTTTAAAATCACGTCGACCCAGGTTGACCCGGCAATAACCTGGGAATAACCCGGGTTATTTTGGCGATGTGAAAGGGGTATATGTTATACTTACCTCTCCACAGTCTCCAGAGTGCTGCCCTGCAGAAAATATCACAGGGAAAATGGCCATTTTCCCGGAGACCATCACTTGCGCAGTAGATTCTTACATTAAGCCAGAGTCCACTGCGCTGCCAGAGAGGAGGGAGCCCAATCAGAGACTGCACCCAGGCCCCCTCCTCTCTTAAAACGCCCCTGCCTACAGTGCTTTACAACTGGGAATAAAGACAGTGATAAACAGAAAGAAAAGGGGTAAGAAGGCAGGAATACAATCTTTAACATTTAAGTTTAGAGAATAGTATTCTAGTGTCATTGAGATGCAACTTTGCAAACCTAGCCCATATTGAAATGTTTTTTTTTATATGTAATCAGTCATGTCTACCCTTCCATTAAAAGCTTATATATTATACAGTCACTTTCTGTTGGTCATGAACTTTGACATTGTGGACATGTTAGAGTTTTTGAATGAATAATGACACAGTAAAATCTGTTCTAGCTCTGTCACATGATATTAGATTTAACATAATTTTGCAATCGATGAGGACTAAATGATTGTTAGTTATATTCTGAGATTTGATGGAGGCTGTTTTTTTTCCACCTGAATGGATATGAATGGATATATGTATTTTCTTGTATATTAACCATATTTATGTATCTGTTCTCTACGTGTCCGCACAGTTAGCTGTTCTCAGAAAATATATTTGTGTACACTTGCTTGCTTCCTTTCTGGGAGAATTGCGTAATTTCAAAATAAAGTGAAGCGAGTGGGATTGCAGGAGAGTGGCTTGCTCTGTCAGGAGTATTGGAGGACTTAACAAATTTCAGGAATCACAGACGTTTGCATTGTCCTTATGGACATGAAAGTGAAGGGGGGTATGTCCCATTCATGGCTGTTCTGCACCTGTCACTGGTGCACACGGGAACGAATATGTGGTTACTAAGGACCAGAGAAGGATAAGGGGTAGCCTAGCGTGTCCCTTTGGTGATAGAGACATGTCGCTATGACCTGGCCACGTCCCCATCCTCGATCCTTTCATTTGAAAATTTGGGAGGTATGCATACTTCTCAGTAACAATAAACCTCTCTATGGGGCTTATTCAGAGCTGCACACAAAACCGTTTTTCTGACAGATCTGATTTTTAGCAGGGCCCATGCACCATAGCTGTGCACACACATCTAGGGGCGATTCTGAGTTGCAAATGTTGAGCACTGAGCGCCCTTGTCCCCTGCATCACTCCATACCTAGAAGAATCGCCAGCCTGGTGACGATATCAGCTGTCTCCAAGGTTCCTCAGTGTGACTGTGAAGAGACTGTATTTACAATTTTACACCACATCAGAGCTATCAGAGCCTGTGAGATGATGAATATCAGCACACTATTACTGCTGTACATGTGTTACTGCACCACTGTGTTACCACTGTTACACCTTGTTCCATAATAAAGACTGTCATCTGGTTAAGTCACCTCATATGATCTAACACCCACACTATCCCCTACATACAACACTGACTTCAATAGTAAAAATCTCAGTTGCTTCTCTACTTGCGGGTTTAATGAGCATAACTGGGGTGGTGGAAGGGTGTGTGCATAGGGGTCTATGTGCTAAGCCTAGGGGGCCTATTCATCAACACTAAAATAAAGTTTTTAAGGACATTTTCCTTAAATAACATTATTTTAGTATTCATGAAGAGACTTAACACAGAAGATATCACTGATATCTCCTGGTTAAGTCCCCCTGCATTAATTTCCACACTCCCCATACATTAGTACATTAGTATGGGGATATGGAAATTATGGTATTCATCAAATTCTGAAAATGATGTATTTTCGGAATTTGATGGAGTTACTATTCGCCACTGTGAGGTGGTGCATAGTAGGTAACACTTACCTGTGTTAGTGTGTGCAGGTCTCCCTCCGGCGCTCTGGTCTCTCCTCCTGCTCCGTCTGCTATGCTGTCATGTGTTCTCCCAGCAGAACACAATAAAGTTTAGAAAAAAAACAACATTTTTTTTTTCTAAACAGTACTGTGTTCTACTGGGAGAACACATGACAGCATAGCAGACAGAGCCGGAGGCTGCTGCGCGGACAGGTAAGTGCTGGATGGGGGAGAGGTGAGCGGAGGGGGGGGGAGGGGGGCAAGTGAGCTGAGGGGGGACACAAACTTACCGCAGGTGTAGGCAGTGCTGCGCATGCGCTGATTTTGCAGATGTAACAGTGCATGAGCAGCACTGCTTCCAGCTGCGGTCAGTTAGTGTAGTGAGCGATAACTATTTCCTGAAAAGCTGTCATCGCAAAAATGACAGCTTTTCGGAATAGATAGTTATAGGGAGGAGGAATGATGATTTCCTCCGGTAATTAGGTAGAACTCCATGCGAGTTCTAAACCTAATTACCTCCAGAGAAAGTTTAGTTATGATGAATAGGCCCCTAGGAGAGAAGTGGATGGAGATTAAGGGGCCCATTTATCAACGAGTTTTATCATACGCAATGAGCTCCCAACTGTTATCTGTTTGAAAAATGACAGTTGGGAGCTAATTGGCTTGAGCACCATTTATCATGTGCAACAAGTATTAAAACTTGTTGATAAATGGGGCCCTAAGTACCAACCAATCAGCTCCTAACTGCCACTTTACAGGCTGTTTGAAAAATGACAGTTAGGAGGTGATTGGTTGGTACTTTATCTCTTTGCTCTTTATCTCTATCCAAGGCTTAGTACATAGACCCATTAGTTGAGTGAGGACTTGTCCAGTGTGTGTCAACATAATTGCAGGTTATGATGAGTTGAGTGTATACAGAGATCCATCTGTTTTCTGATGCATCTCTTGCAAGTGTGCACTGATAATTGACTCAAGCATATGATAGTACAGTGCAGTTGCATAGATGCATAGAATTTGGATACGGACAAATACCTGCGTTCATATACGTACACATAATGCGAGTGTCTTTGTGGTCGACTTGCATGCAACTCAGAATAGTCCCGTATGTGCGTAACATGCAACTTCATTATAACTAAATACAGCATAGGAATTGCTGAGAGACTACTATATTTTCTGTTTACTGCTAGGCCTCATTTCTCCACATTTCAGAGAGAACTAACATCCCTTTGTCACTGACACATTATTATGTTCCTAGTACACTGAACCCGGCATATGACAGGCCAGCAAGGCCTGCCCCCGCCCCGCAAAAATGCTTTGTCCCTCCCACCCCCTGCAGCTGCTCCATCCCACCCCCCGCTCCCTGCGGGCGTTCCTCCTCACCTAGGTCTGTCTCATCTCCCGAGCCCTGCAGTGGGAGCCATTGGGGAATGTGCCTTGCCTGCTTCTGTGTACGCATTGAGGAGACGGGCAGAAAATTATTATACACTGTAGATATCAAAACATGTCCAATCAGAGAGAAGTCATATTTACAGCACAAAAAGCTAAGGTTGTTCACAATCCTACATGAGTTGAGGATCACAGTTGTGGCAATCCCAATACAAGGAAGACTCTCCCATTCAATTCAATTGACAGATTTCCACTTCTACAAAAACATAAACCAATAAATTACTGTCCAAGAAATCATGCAAGCTCTGTAATTAGTAAACACACATAGGGCATAAGCAGTACAGACAAACGCTGAACACAGGATTGTCCTGGGGAATTTTGATGATATAGGAACATGACCAATGAACGAACTTGAAAAGGTAGTAATTGTTATTAATAATTAGATACTTTAACCATAAAATGAGCTATAATGTATTTTTCTGATTTGTTTTGCAAATTCTGGGGGATGAAAATCATATTCTATAGACTATACTTATAATTAATTAGTTAAACCTCAAGAAAGAAGCTTATTTTAAGATTTAATATGTTCTACTGGGCTGCCTCCCCTGGTTACATATCTGTGTCACACAGTATGCACTGGGCTAGTACATGTTGCCAGGGGCAGGGTTTAGGAGGAGTTCGTTTAGCTTCTCATCAGAATGTGTGTCCTTTCTGTGTCAGGTACCTGGATGTGTGATGGGTCCTGGTCCTCTGGCTGTATTCTTTGTGCTCCTATCTTCCTGAGATGGGATGCGGAGCTAGCAGCAAGGTGCTCCCAGAGCCTATGGAGCCTCCTCTGAAAAAACATCCTTACTATGTCAAGCTGATCCGTGCCATGGTTCCAGTTCAGTTCTGTAATGAGCCGGTACAATGCAAAGCGGAATTCTGGGGACTGCAAGAAGAACCTAAAAGAGAACCAGACATAGAGGCAAAGAAGATTCAAGTGGCTCGATACCGTGCAAAGTTTGACCCCAGAGTTACAGCTAGGTAAGCTCATTCAGATTGTGGTAGAAAATACTGTATTACAGTGAATTCGCTTAACTGGTATGCCAGTTGTTCCAGCATAAATATTTTCCTTATTATTGCTTGAGAACAAGTAGTATTAATGTAAGTATATATTTATTTATATAGAGAAACTTGGAAATCAACCCTCCTCAGATTTCCTTGAAATACAATGATATATGTTCCTCGACTAACAGGCATTACAGAAACATATAAATAAAGGATTCTGTCCACTGGAGATACAGCTTATACAAAAACAATCAGAAAATACTGTAGCAGGCAAGAATTTAGTGTGTATTTCACTCTTGATTGGTGGAGCTCAATGGTTTCTAACAGAAATAAAATTTTTTGCGAGTTACCTGCAATCCAACTGTTTTAGAGGAAACTTGCAACCACCAACATGGCAGAATTTTCCTCACTCCCCATAGATAGGGGCGCATATATAATGGATGCAGGGTGTGCGGGGAACACGGGCCCCTGGGTCCAGGGGGGCCCCGCAACGCACACCCTGCACCCATAATATTACTTACCTCTCCGGAGTCCCGCATCGGTGCGGGGGTCCGGCTCTGTAAAACGACTGGAAAATGGCCATGGCGGCCATTTTCCCATCGTTTGTGCATGCTCAGTACAGGGAAAATGGCCACCGCGGCCATTTTCCCGACGACCTGTGCAGACACTATAGACTCTGGGCACACCCTGGTGCCCAGAGTCTATAACTCCGGCACTGGGCGCGCACAGCTGAGTGCGCTGCCGGCTGCCGGGTGGAGAGGAGGGGGCCCGCGTCGGAGACTGCACACGAGCCCCCTCCTCTCTAGAAACGCCCCTGCCCATAGACATTCTGCGATGTTGGGCTACCATCATTCTGAGTGATGTGCGCAGTAGCACTTCAGTCGGAATAGAATTGCCCCAAAGGGCTCAATTCTGTTGGGTGCAAACCTGCGAGCCTTTCAAACTCACGTTGATTTTTCAGAGGAATTTTTGTGCACAAGTGAAAAGATAGGGAATTTTTTTCTTTTAAGGTAAGGTAAATGTTGAGACACAGTACAGGACCTCTGGTACACCCCTCCCACAATGACTAATCACCCACTTGTAGGGGGTTTAAATAGCATAATTTGGACAATAAATACATATCAATTTTCAGGTGAGTTTCTCTAAACAGCTCAATAATGAATTGCTCTAAAGCTCAATAGTGGGTCAAATGATGTGGGACAGGTATGTGGAGGTGTAAATGATGGGGGACAGGTATGTGGAGGTGTAAATGATGTAGGACAGGTATGTGGAGGTGTAAATGATGTGGGACAGGTATGTGGAGGTGTAAATGATGGGGGACAGGTATGTGGTGTAAATGATGGGGGACAGGTATGTGGAGGTGTAAATGATGTAAGACAGGTATGTGGAGGTGTAAATGATGTGGGACAGGTATGTGGAGGTATAAATTATGTGGGAAAGGTATGTCGAGGTGTAAATGATGGGGGACAGGTATGTGGAGGCATAAATGATATAAAATAGGTATGTGGAGGTGACAAGGTATGTGGAGATGTAAATAATGTGGGACAGGTATGTGGAGGTGTAACTAATGTGGGACAGGTATGTGGAGGTGTAATTAATGTGGGACAGGTATGTGGAGGTTAACTAATGTGGAACAGGTATGTGGAGGGGGAAATGATGTGGGACAGGTATGTGGAGGTGTAGTTTATGTGGAACAGGTATGTGGCGGTATAAATGATGTGGGTCAGGTATGTGGTGGTGTAAATGATGTGCAACAGGTATGTGGAGGGGGAAATGATGTGGGACAGGTATGTGGAGGTGTAAATGATGCAGGACAGGTATGTGGAGGTGTAACTAATGTGGGACAGGTATGTGGAGGTGTAAATAATGTGGGTCAGGTATGTGGAGGTGTAAATGATGTGCAACAGGTATGTGGAGGGGGATATGATGTGGGTCAGGTATGTGGAGGTGTAAATGATGTGGGACAGGTAGGTGGAGGAGAAAATGATGAGACAGGTATGTGGAGGTGTAAATGATGGGGGACAGGTATGTGGAGGTATACAGGATATAAAACAGGTATGTGGAGGTGTAAATTATGTGGGACAGGTATGTGGAGGTGCAAATGATGTGGGACAGGTATGTGGAGGTGTAAATGGTGGGGGACAGGTATGTGGAGGTATAAATGATGTAAAACAGGTATGTGGAGGTGTAAATTATGTGGGACAGTTATGTGGAGGTATAAATGATGTGGGACAGGTATGTGGAGGTATAAATGATGTGGGACAGGTATGTGGGTGTTGTACATGGGAGAGCCATTTTTGAACCTGCAGATCAGAGGTAAAAGTGTTTATTCCAACTTTTTACAAACTTGTATAGAAACACTAAAAAACTACTATACAGATATTTTTGTGCAACCACAAAATGCTGGAAATACTTTAATTTGCTGAAGAACACTTGCTTGCTATTGTTTTTCCACCATTAATAAAAAGTTAAAAATTCAGTCATTTGACACTTTTTAAAAACCTCCAGTACTTTCCTTATGGAGGCTAACAGCCTTCTATATGGTCCTGCTATCTCCGTTGTCACTTATTGAGATCCAGAAAGGTTTCCCCACCCAGGTCCCATTTTGTAGACTAGACACACACCCTTGCTGTGAGTCCCGCAAATTGGAAATTCTAACTGGATCTCACATTTCTCGGGTGCGCGCATTCGTGCGATGTCTGCAAATTGTATGAAACAAACTCTATTTTGCAAACTCCTAACAAATAGGATTGAGCCCTCTGTGTTTGGTCTATGTCTGATTGTGTGACGCTGCTTGCTGCAGAGAGGGGAGTGTGGAGGGTATATAGGTGGAGGACCCTGGTCTTGGATAGCACCGTGCACTGTAATATGGCCTGCCTGTGCTGTATAATTACTCAGCACATGTCTGCACTTTACTGGGGTTTAAATTAGGGGTATGGTGGGGTTGTTTAATTTGTCTAGAAAAATTATTTTGCAGGGACAAATTGGAGGGGAAAGGGCCCAAACAAGACTCTTGCTTAGGGCCCCATGGGGTCTTAATCCGTCTCTGATGCAAGGATGGACATAACACAAAGGTTTTATGATTAGGCTGCCTTTCATTGATTTGTCTGGTTTGATAAAGTTAGGAAATCAGACGGCTCTGCGTTGCATGAATGTCTCTGTAGTCCTGGAGCAAGATTCAGTGCACTGTAGTGATAAACTCCTAAGGCTACGCCAAACTACAACTCCCAGCAGCACGCAGGTAACCATCCTCCTCTCACGGCGCTGGTTTATAACTTGCTTGTACATGGACGCGCTATTGTCTACATGTGTTCCAGGAGCTGCGCAGTAGTGCTATGTCAGTCTTGTGCCTGTGAGTGCCTGTGAGTGAGGAGACTGAAGAGAGCAGTGATGTCCGCATATAGATGCCAAATCAGCTAAATCAAATGCCCCTCAGGCTTACTGATCTCTGTCATCAGGTAGGTGATGTGGCGGGTTACTCCAGCTGCATGCGTCCATTGACGTAGAAAGCCGGCCCGGGCCAGTGTGAAGGGGGCTTGACCTATTTGCAGGAGAAATGGCCATGCCCCTCAAAAATAAAAAACATTTTGCAGCACAGTCAAGGGGGGTGCTGTGAGCCCCCCAGCCCTGCGCAAATCCAAGGGGAGAGGGCGCGATCAGTGTGATCGTTAACCCCCCCACAGACAGAGGAGAATGCTGCTGCTGCTCAGCAGTAGTGAGCAGTCTCCCACCGCAGCCCAGCACACAGCAGCGTGTGCTGGACTGCTGATAAGTACCAGGGAGGGGAGCGGCATCGTACTCGGGCCCCTCCAGCAAGCCCGAGTAATTAGTACCCGCTCCCCCCACTTTTGGCGCCTCTGCATGCGCCTCAATCACAATTGTGCCTCTGTGTGTACACAACGTGGGCCGCATAAGCTGTGCAACCTTTTAGCAACTTTGACACATTAACAGTTGAAAAACATCAACCATTTGCATGAATATCCTTGAAAAGTCATGAGAACACAAGATAATACCGTAGAAATTAAGACGCGGTAATTTCTATAGCAATTCCCGCAGCTTTTTACTTGCAGCCCCCCTACAGGTGCAAAATCAGTAAAAATCCATATTTTAAGTTTAAAATGTCAGGACTTTCTTCAGAACCACTTGGACACCCCCTTATTGACTAATTAGGCAACTGAAAGTTTCCAATTTTCCAATTACCTTAATTAGTCCAAAAATTACATGTCATTATTGGTGATAAAAAAATTACCCTAAAATAAACTTTTTTTGTGTATTTCTGCACTCCAAATTTAATGAAGGTATTTATTTAAATTAAAAATAATTAATTTTTATCTTTATTTGTTTATTTTTTTTTTTATTTAATTTTGCAATTGGCCTCAAATTACCACAAAAAAAATAAATCACATTTTAGTTTTTATTTTTATTTTATTTTTATTTCTGCAGTTTTTTGGGGGTTTTGTATTTAAAAAAAAAAAGTTTGCTTTTTATAATTTTTTACCTTTTTTTTTTAAAATGCACAAATCAGCCATTTATAGCATTTTTAAAGATCTAAATATTTATCTTTGGGACAGTAATACACATTATTACTGATACCCAATGTATATATATTTTTAGGGTACAGGCTTTTAAAAAAATATCCACGGCTATTTGCAGTAAAAATTACCACAACCAATTTTTTTCAATTGGATATTGTGAAAATCGAGAGCGCACATACTCGCATTAAACAAAAAATGTGTACCTAATTAGATATGCCCCTAAGATGTTGATATTTTAATTTTGAAATATTTGGGCCTGGGGTGGCTGGGCATTGGCATATCTTATATGGGAGCAGTGCATGTGGTCCAAATGGACCCCTGGGTCCAGGAGGGACCACGCCGCACACCCTGCACCCATAGGGGTCTATTCATCATCACTTAATTTCTACAAAAGTAGGTGAAAATTAAGATTTTTACCTATTTTTGTAGAAATTAAGTGCCCGGATAATTCATCATTCTAGTAATGAAGGAGATATCACTGACAGCTCCTTGTTATAATTGTCCCACAATAATTTCCATTGTCACCACACTGTATGGGGATGTGGAAATTATGAAATTCATCAAGTTTCGAAAAAGCATTTTTTTCAGAACTTGACAGTGATACTGTATGCCAAGGCTTAAAGTGGTCCTGGAGAGGTGGAACTCATTTCCCCCGCCACCTACCCCCCCCCCTCCACACACATACTAGGCAGAGCTACTCTGAGAGGCCAGTGCAACTGTGAAAACTGTTGTGTATAGGAAACTTTAAAGTGAATGGCCAGGGGCCTGGGGGCAGTGAGGAGCTGATTGGTTGGCAGTTTATCACTTTCCAATGTAAAACTTTCCAGAACTTAGTACATCTGCCCCTTAAAAAGAAAAAAATGTTCTATATCATCGGTGTAACTCTTACACTGGAGAGACAATATCCTCCTACATCTCTACAGTGCCACCCCCCTTGCTACTCATCAGCGCCACCCCCACTGCATCCCACCAGCTTCATCCCCTTGCATCTAACCAGCTTTATCCCCTCTGCGTCTCTCCAATGCCATCCCCCACCATCTCTCCAGCACCATCTTCCTGTGCTTCACAAGCATCAGCCCCTCTCTATCTCACAAGTGCCATTCCTGTGTCTTCACTCCAACACCGTCCTCTTGTGTCTCTCCAGGTTACCCCCTTGTGTCCTTCCAGCAGCTCCTTGCTCGTGTCCCTCACCATTAGTTCCTTGCCCCTGTGTCCCTCTATCAGCAGCTCACCATCATGCCTGCCTTGGCCCCTGCTCCTCTTCACGGCTCCTCAGTGCATATGTTGTGTGCAAAAGAAGCCCCCGGGATGCAGGCCTACAAAGTGAGTAACAAGAGGGGCGGGCCGAGGGTGGAGGAGGAGGAACATGGAGGCAGGGGTGGTGGCTGCTGCCAGACAGAGTGGCTCTCTGTCTGTGGGACTTCTATGTAGGGATATGCCTGAGGCGGAACTAGTTCCGCCTACTATTAGAGGTGACGGAACTCAGTTCCGCCCCGATTCTGCCCACTTTAACCCCTGCTGTGCGCCACAATGAGATGGCATACAGAATCCGATACAGCAGAGGAAAAGATCCCTCCCTGCTGTGTCCTCTTACCTTACTGAAGCTTCCTCCCAGCTCCCTGAGCTCTCCTCCAGTGAGTCGAGAGCAAGGGAGAAGGCACAGCAGCGGTGGCGGGGAACTGATGCTATGGAGCTGTACTGTTTCAGCGGGTGTCCTCCTGCTGCTTCACTGTCTCTTCGCAGCCTGTCTTGAAAGCTGCGCATGCGCAGCTGCAAGACAGGCTTCGAAGAGACAGTGAAGCAGGAGAAATGTCCCCTTATTCCGAAAAAGCTGTCTTCACAAAATCAGCAGTTTTTCGGAAGTGATAACTAAGTATAGGAGACATGATGAATGCCTCCAATACTAAGATTGAACTTGCAGCGAGTTCAATCCTTAATTGTCACAGGGGATATTTTTCCATTAAAAATAGACCCCATATAATTATTATACATGCGCACTAGAGATGTCACCAGGAACATAAAGCAGGCGCCATGTTCCCAGAGACCTGAGCATGCGCAGTAGACCCTGGCACACAGTATACTGCACTGCCGGAGAGGAGAGGGCCCGCACAAAGACTGCACATGAGCCCTCACCTCTCTTAAACCGCCCCTGCGGCTGGGGAACTGATTTTTAGAACTTCAGTTTCTATTTACTGTATGTCAAAAGCTGACCATGCCACTGCTGTGCGCCCCCTGTTCCCAAACACGTGAAGTAGAGCACTCCCTGCAGCGTCCATAGGATGCTCTGAGCTGTTCTACAGTCTGCAGAGTGCGTGCTGCAGCAGCATTACTGACTGCAGGGTACCTGCGACCACAATGCTGGTACTGTGGGCCAGTGACAGTGCCACCCTCAGGGTTTTGCACTGCTCACACACCCCTAATTACTGCCCTGAACATACTATAAAGAGCGTTGCTATAATATTGAGGTAAATGATACGGCGAAATGGGCAGTATGGATGGCGTAGTGGATAGCATTACTGCCCCAAAGCACTGAGGTCACGAGTTCAATCTAAGATTATGGCCCATCTGTGATAAGTTTGTATGTTCTCCACCTGCTCGCATAGGTTTCCTCCCAAAAACACAATGGAAGTTTTATTCTGGCCTAAAACTAACCCTGGTGCATATGTGTGTCCATGATAGGGAATATAGACTGTGAGCCCCACGGCAGGGACTGTATTTATAACTAGAGTTATGCAATGTGTAAAAAACTATAGGTAATCGCTGGGGATGGTAAATAGTCAAAAAGTTGTGATGGTAGTGTTAAGGTGCATACACACAATGATTTTTTGAACGATTTGTCGTTAACGACGTCGTTATCGGTTAAATAATTGTTCAGTTTCTGAGTTATAACGATGAACGAAAATCGTTCAAGCGCGCTCCTGTTTGTAGTTTGTAGTTATCGTTCATCGTCCATTTCAGACTGTCCAACATAACGATTTTCATTAAGGGTAGGAACATTTTTCGTTCATCGTTGTAAAAATCGTTCATTACACTTCAAAAATCATTCACTTTTTCAAGGGAAAATGTGACAGAAAATCTGACAGAAAATCGTTGCTTACAAAATTGTTACGTGTGTATGCACCTTTAGAGTAACAATGATATTATGAATAAGTACATTAGATTGTCATGTGAACAGAATATAATATAAAGTACAGGACTACACAGAAATAATTATTAGTATGCTTATGTAAAAAGAAGATGAGGGGAGTAGTTGTCCTGCATTATTAATGATTTATAACAAGCTTTTATTTATTTCTTTATTTGGGTTTTGTGGCTCACACCGCACTCCCAGTCCCATGCGTTCTCCGGGCCCCCACACATGCTCCATAGAGCAGAACAAGGATAAAGGGCGATAAGTAACCTGTGTTGCTCGGGACAGTTTTTGCTGTGCCAGCTGAGCATCACTCATATCAGCACCATACACTGCAGGTCACAGCACATCCAGCCATCCCTAGTTTGAGTTAAAATAAAATAAAAAAAACAATGAAACATACTTCTGATTATGAATATGTGGATATACCAAATTTATATTGTAGAAGAAATAGATATGAGATCTAATTGTTTAAAATGTTTCAATTTGGCCAAAAAGAATGAAGAAGATGCGAAAAGCATTTTCTTCTAGAGTAAAATCTCACTGAAGACTTTATATGATGGAATTTCTCCAAAAAGAATGAGATACTGTACATTACTGAAATATAATAGTATTTGAACTCCCTAATTCACAGGTTCTCAAACTCGGTCTTCGGGACCCCAAACAGTGCACGTTTTCCAGGTCTCCTCATAGAATCGCAAGTGAAATAATTAGCTCCACATGTGGATCTTTTAAAATGTGTCAATGAGCAATGAATACACCTCTGCTCCTGCACAGTAACCTGGAAAACGTGATTTGTGTGGGGTTCTGAGGACCGAGTTTGAGAACCACTGGCCTACTTAATCAATTTGGTTAACACTACCAAGCTATACTGTATGCGGTTAATGTAACACTATTACCTGCAAAAAAAAAAATCAAAACTACAGTATACAAAACATTAAAAAAAAAAAATATTAAAAAGTTTGTGGTGAGACAAATAAATAGATTAGGTCAGAGGTTCCCAAACTCGGTCTTCAATGCACCGTTAAGCTGGCCACACACTAGACCAACTTTCATCCAACCATCCAACTTGTTGATTGGTTGGAATGAAAATCTGGTAAGGTATTAAAGCAAATGATAATCAGCAATTTGCTCCCAAATGCCGGAAAATGGACAAAAACTGTTGTTTGAACAAATTGTTTAGATCAAACATTTAACAAACTTGTCTGAATGACCATTTTCATCTGTTTTCTGGCATTTAGGAGCAAATTGCTGATCATCATTTACTCTCATACGTTACCAGATTTTAATTCCAACCAATCAACAAGTTGGATGGTTGGAGCAAGTTGGTCTAGTGTGTGGCCAGCTTAACAGTCCAGGTTTTAAGGATATCCATGATTGACCACAGATGACTTAATTAGTATCTCAGTCAATTTGATTTAACCACCTGTGCTCAACTATGGATATCTCTAAAACGTGAACTGTTGAGGAGCCTTTAGGACCGCGTTTGGGAACCTCTGGATTAGGTAAAGATATAAGATGTATTATGCAAATGTTTTAATTGTGTGATAAATACAGAGATGGGTAATAGGATTTGTTGGGACAGAAATTATATTTTAGTAAGATTGAACAGTTTTTAGAACAGATGTCAGTGCTCTTAGAGACCAGAGATTTTAGTGTTGGATGGAGATGAATAATATAATGCATTGTCTATACCACAGGTTCTCAAACTCGGTCCTCGGGACCCCACACGGTGCATGTTTTGCAGGTCTCACAGAATTACAGGTGAAATAATTAGCTACATCTGTGGATCTTTTAAAATGTGTCAGTGAGTAATGATTACACCTGTGCAGCTGCCAGGAGACCTGCAAAACATGACCTGTGTGGGGTCCTGAGGACCGAGTTTAAGAACCACTGGTCTATACACCTACTCTTGTCACTGTATTTAGACATTATGTAAATAATATGCATTGTCTTGTGAAATAAGCAGGATGTTCGGTATACAGTACAGTGTTTTGTGGCCCTGTCAAACTGTAACACAGGGATGTCTCAGGTCATTTAACTGAGACCTTATCTTCTTTCTGTTCTGAAGTCACAGAGCCATGAAGGCATTTGAGTAATGACAGAAAAACTATTTCATCTGCTTATTTAGTGGTACAAGTTCAGACAAGTAAAGTTTTCCAGGACATCATGGTCTATATATAAACTGGCATTATGTAAATTATGTTCACATCAAATATGTAATGCATACCTTATGTTAATGAAATACTTAAGTCTTATTTGCATTCATTAGGACTTATTTATATTTACCAAATGGTATGTAATAAAAATAGCAGCATATGCGGCTGGCACCAAGCCCCGCAACATAGGGCTCTGGTTCCTGCAGGAATCGTATGCCTCACAGGACTCCTTCAGCCTAGTTGGGTATTGGTATTTTTCATACCACCATTGGATTGGCCAACTAAAAGCTATATAATTTTTTTAATATTTCAGAGATTGGTGAATAGGTCACTGTAGTGTTGCGTAATAGGTTGGTTTGGATTAGATCTTGGTGGATGGCTGTAACTTTAGCAATGGAACTGGGAAGTGGTATCAAAAAACAATCTCTATGTATATTCATGCTTCAGTATATTCTGCAATATATGCAAGGAGGAATTCTGTACAACACTTTTTATTTAAAGGATCGTGTATTAATTTACACCCTATGTTGACTGAATGCAGTCAGTGGTGAAACGACCATGGTTGCAGGGACCCGGCGTGAGGTGGTTATGGGGCTCAGGGGTGAGCAGGATCCTTCGGCTCTCGAGGGCCCTGCTTGTCTCTTCTCAACATGTGCGAGGGTCAGCGAATGCACAGTGAACCCCCATCTTTCCTTTCAGTTCAGATGAGGGTATCTAGGGCAGGCACCCATGGACCTTCCTCCTGCCCTGAGTTTTCTGCAACATCTATTACACAATATTGGTCATTTTGACCGAAATTATGAGTCACAGATATGTTTGATCTATCTGGCAGTGTTTTCTTCAAGCGAAAGAGCTGCGTAATTATTACTGGCTTAGCTTCAATATCATTTCTAGATTCATGCTCAACTTTATTATAGATTTAGTTAAACAGTCACTGTAATAGAGAATCAGTTAGCAGACATAAACATGTTTACCTCCAGGCTTTGTGTTATACACATACATTATTTCTGCCAGTATTTAAATCTGCCATCTGCAGCAAATATCTTGGGGCAGGTTAAGATATTTTTGGATTGGAGCCTAGGCTCTCAAACTTCATAAGCCGAAAAGGCATATGTGACATGGTCCCATGAAACGTCCTTAATGATAAACATCAATTATAATAATTCCAAATCTGATCCGGCAATGGCATACACAAAATGTCATCCGGAACTTCAGATTCCTCATTATTGTAGCATCTTCCTTACTGTCGGGATCCTAAAACACAGTTCTCATATCATAGTTTTGTGGCTTCTAACTGTAAAATGTGATTGCTCAGTAGTGGTTGTATTGTGAGGTACATGTCAGGTTCTGGTTTTGTTGTGGACCCGGGGTGGTGATAGGAGCAGATACAGAAGCAGATTTAAATGAAAATGTGGAACTTTTAATGAGTGGCTTAGTAGACATGGAAATGGCAAAAGAAAAAGTCCAGGTATAGCACTGAAGTGCACTTGAGAACTGTAGTGAAGCTAATGGGAGAATGTCCAGATAGTGACAGGCAGGAACAGTCCAGTATGCAGGTTCGTGAGGCTGAAATAGATTGCAGGCTGTGGAGGCAGGGTGCAGGGTAACAGCTGACACAGGTACTCAGGCAAGGGAGAAGCAATAGGAGGAGGCAGGGGAATCCAGCAGGGTAAGGAGCAGGTTAGGTGAAGCAGGCTTAGGCAGAGATCCAACAGGCAGGCGGACAAGCTCAGGAACTCTCTCTCAGCTTGCGCTGAGAAACACGTTGCACTGGCAATGCAAGGGAGCTCTGAACTCCCTTAAATCCCCAGTGCTCAGCCGTGACTGGTCAGAGAGGAGCATGTGACACACCAGGATAGGGCGACTAGGTCACATGACCGGAGGCAAGATGGCGGCGCCCATGCTAGAGAGGAATGGAAGCACCATCCGGCCTAACCAGACCAGAGTGACAGTATGCCCGCACAGGACTACGCACAGCCAATGCACCCCGCCAGGCACCAGCGCCACCGCCAGACGCCCCTCGCCATAGCGTCTTCATAGGTATCACCTGCCGACCGCCATGCCGAGAAACCCTGGTCGTGACGGTACAGTATACAAGACAAATTGATGAAAGTCTGGAAAATAGGATTGAGATCATCTGCCATGGATCATTAGAGACTACAGGTAAAACAAGGAAAATAATGAATTAACAGGGCCAGATTATCTGTAAATTGATTTAGGCCCTGCCTAGGACCCACAGACGCCACCATCGGCAAGGAACCTAAGTCTACTAGTGAGTGATCTTACATACACTATTGTCCCTGTCCCATCAATTGCCCGCTGTCAAGCTGAGCTGACCCTAGGCTTGGAATGCATGCTCCTAGGCATCCAAATGACCTAGGCATTTGCCTAATTAGCTTATGCCTCTGTGGGAACCTAAAGCAAATGGCAAGCATACATTCCATAGCATAAATGTTTTATATTTGAAGAAAATGAGACAGCAATAACAATTTACAAACATACTAATAATAAGATAAATAGTAGCAATGAGAACATCAGTGCTGTGTGCAGTATTTGCAGGATAAAGGAGACAACAATAGTGGAAGTTGTAACCCCAATATTAGTTATAATGAGTAAGGAATGGTAGCAAATAGCACGCTCAGGTCTGGGGCAACACTATGGCACACCATAAAGTACTGTACTCTACTTGAACAGCTGCAAATAAGAACAATGGAAAAAAGGGTATAGTACTGTAGGCCCTTGGGTAACAAAAGCAATCTAATTTATAGGATAAGGTGTAGGGAAAGGAATAATCTCAGCAACGTACAGCAATCCAAGGCTTTGCCTTGTCTTGAACATACTGTCACATGTGCAAATAGCTCCAAGTGTGGTGCAGTGAAGTGTTTGACATGCAGCAGATGCTAACCAACCCTGGGAACTTAGAGGGTTCTCTGAACACAAAAGACCATAAGGCAATGTGGATAGGGTTGCAGTGATAGCAGCATTAACCTGAAGCAATTACAAGACAAGCGCTCTCTTTTCCTTTGAGCTAGTATAAGGTTCACTTTTTTCATACTAGGGGTGGGATGGATGGCGCATCGCATTTTGAATGCGATTTATCCTACCAGTCATTGCAAGATTAATGGCGTTTACTAATACCGTATGCTTGAAAAAAATCACAAAGGACAGCTCTCCCGGTAAGAGTTGTCATTTGCGATAGAAGGATTTCTGGGTTCATGACCCGGGAGTCCATCTGCGCAAGCGTTGAATAATGCACACACTGCGGAGGGTTCTGGGAGGGATCAGATTGAATCCCTCTCAGGGGGAAATGTGAATAAAAGCCCATAGGCTTCTATTAGGCAACGCCATCTAAAGATGGCGTTTGCCCACTGCATCCAAGCCCCGGAATGTATTGCATTCCGGAGCTTGGTGCATATGCGGTAAGTGGTCAAATCTCCGAAAACTGCAAAGATGCTTTGATGCATCCCACCCCATTGCCTCAAAATCGCTGTAATCTCGCCACTGAGATTTCGCAAACCTATTTGTGGTGTGGACAACATATTCATTTTAGGATAGATTAAACGGAAACTATGTATGTTCTTAAATCTTGTACATTGTATATCAATTGCAATCAGTGCCGAACCAATAATTGTTCTGTGATTTTAAACGCCTGTAGTACAATGAATCACTTCACATAATGCAATCATATATATGGTTCACCTTGATGGCTCTAATTATCATTCTTCTCTTTCAGATATGATATCAAGGCTCTTATTGGAAGGGGCAGTTTCAGCAGAGTTGTGAGAGTAGAGCACAAAGCTACGCGACAACCATTTGCCATTAAAATGATAGAAACACGAGCCAAGGAAGGAAAGGAAGTATGTGAGTCTGAACTGAATATCCTCAGAAGGGTCAGTCATCACAACATCATTCAGTTAATTGAAGTGTTTGAGTCTCATGACCGAGTGTACATGGTGATGGAACTGGCTACCGGTGGGGAGCTGTTTGACAGAATCATTTCGAAAGGATCATTCACTGAACGGGACGCCACCAAGGTTCTACAGATGGTTTTAGATGGAATAAACTATCTGCATGGACTGGGCATAACACATAGAGACCTAAAACCGGAAAATCTTCTCTATTACCACCCTGGAGCAGACTCAAAGATACTAGTTACTGATTTTGGTTTAGCAAACTCTGGTAATAAAGGTGGAGACTGGTCAATGAGGACCATATGTGGCACACCCGAATACATTGCTCCGGAAATTATTCTGAGAAAGCCTTACAGTAATGCAGTGGACATGTGGGCTCTCGGGGTCATCACCTATATTTTGCTTAGCGGATCTATGCCCTTTGAAGATGAAAACCGTACAAGACTTTACCGGATGATCCTTAAAGGAAAATACAGTTACTTAAGTGATGTGAGTATTCAGAGCTGAGGTTCATACAGTACATTACATTAGACACTATGGGGCCGATACAAAGTTACATGCAAGGCAGCCGCAATTACACTCACATTACACGCACAACTAAATGCTTGTATGTGCTCATATACAGAGTTTTACTGCACTGTCCCTACCTTAACGCCTGGTTAAATACTCATTATTATAAGCACAAGCTTGCAGCAGCCCTATAGGAGGGGCAAGAGATGTGTTTAAATTCAGACTGATCTCTGCATGTACACTGCTCAGAGGATGGGTGGGCTGGACAGCTTTGAAAACAAAACCGAACAACTGTTTTCAGGTATTGTCAGGCTGTGAATGATCATCATTCAGTACCATACACTAAACCACCATCCGAACATAGGAGATCCGAGTAAGATCCGAGTCTGGCTCGGGTTTTCCCGCCTAACTCGGAATCCAAAATGTCATCATGCCGCTGTCGGATTCTCACAGGTTTGGGATTCTATAAAGGTCCCGGGTTGCCATTTTCACTCCGGACAGAACAGACGTGCTCTGTGCTGCTTTGTCTGTGCATGTGTCCTCAACTTCTCAAGGGTGCAGTGTTGTTGGGCTGGGGCTGCTGTCACTGTTGTTCTGTCAATCAAGGGACTGGGGCTGCAGTACCTTCAAAGGGTTGGGGCTGCAGTACATAAAGGGCTGCTGCTGTGTTGTCCATAAAGGGGCTGGGGCTGCAGTACATAAAAGGGTGCTGCTGTGTTGTCCATAAAGGGGCTGGGGCTGCAGTACATAAAGGGATGCTGCTGTGTTGTTCATAAAGGGGCTGGGGCTGCAGTACATAAAGGGGTGCTGCTGTGTTGTCCATAAAGGGGCTGTGGCTGCAGTACATAAAGGGGTGCTGCTGTGTTGTCCTGTCCATCAAGTGGCTGGGGCTGCAGTACCATCAAGGGGCTGCAGTACAAAAAGGGGTGCTGCTGTGTTGTCCATAAAGGGGCTGCAGTACATAAAGGGGTGCTGCTGTGTTGTCCACAAAGGGGCTGGTGCTGCAGTACATAAAGGAGGACTGCAGTTCTGAAGGGGTGCTGCTGTGTTGTCCTGTCCATCAAGGGGCTGGGGCTGCAGTACCATCAAGGGGCTGGGGCTGCAGTACATAAAGGGGTGCTGCTGTGTTGTCCATATAGGGGCTGGTGCTGCAGTATATAAAGGGGGACTGCAGTTTATAAAGGGGTGCTGCTGTGTTGTCCTGTCCATCAAGGGGCTGGGGCTGCAATTCCATCAAGGGGCTGGGGCTGCAGTACATAAAGGGGTGCTGCTGTGTTGTCTATAAAGGGGCTAGGGCTGCAGTACATAAAGGGGTGCTGTGTCATCCAGGGGAGCTCTGTCTATCCAGGGGTGCTCTTCCCCAGTACATAAAGAGGTGCTGTTGTGTTGTCCATAAAGGGGCTGCAGTACATAAAGGGGGGCTGCAGTACATAAAGGGATGCTGCTGTGTTGTCCTGTCCATCAAGGGGCTAGGGCTGCAGTACATAAAGGGGTTCTGTGTCGTCCAGGGGTGCTCTTCCCCAGTGTCAAAAAAAGTTAAATAAAATTATCATTCCACAAAAAATAAAAACAAAATATCGACCACAGTTTATCATCCACGTATTGTAACACTATAAGTCATAGCACAGTGTGTTATTCTTATTCATAAAAAATATTGTGACACTAAGTGGTAGCCAAGTGTGTTATTCTTTTCTTCTTATTCATAAAAAATATTTTGACACTGTAAGTGGTAGCGCAGTGTTATTATTATTCATAAAAAATATTGTGATGCTGTTAGTGGCAGCGCAGTGTGTTATTTTTCTTATTCATAAAAAACCTTGTGACACTGTAAGTGGTAGCGCAGTGTGTTATTCTTCTCTTATTCATAAAAAATATTGTGACATTGTAAGTGGTAGCGCAGTGTGTTATTCTTTTCTACTTATTCATAAAAAAAGTCTTGTGACACTAAGTGGTAGCACAGTATGTTATTCTTTTCTTATTCATAAAAAAATTTGTGACACTGTAAGTCATTGATACCGCAATATAATATAGACATGTGTGTTGTACCCCACTTCATTCGTGTTTGTTGATATGGAGAACGATCAGTTGAGAAGAGAACAGGAACCACATACTAGTGCTGGAGCTGCTGCCAGTGCCACCAGTCATGACGATACTAGTCCGTCTACGTTATCTACTAAAACTGATGCCCAAGGGCATACAGGGCTTAAATCAGGGCATCTAAAATCAAAGAACCAATGTTTTAAAGTGGTAAAGCAAAAAACTTCAAAGGGAAAGTTAGCTGCAGAAAGACATAACATTGGCAATATTTCAACACACGAAGTGGCAGGGAAAGGCTAAGGCCTTGGCCTTTATTTATGACTGGTGGTTCTGCCTCTTATAATGATGTAAGCCCTTCTCCCTGTAAATGTTTCAAAAAAATTAAAATTGTTAATGCACAGGAACCAATTGTGCACTCAGAAATGTCACAAATCCCTGAGGAGGGTCTAAGGCTGGGTACACACCTAAAGATTTTCTGTCCAACCAGACAACTAGTTGATTGGTTGGAATGAAAATCTGGTAAGGTATGAAAGCAAATGACAATCAGCAATTTGCTCTCAAATGCCGGAAGATGGACAAAAACTGTTGTTTGAACAAATTGTTTAGATCAAACATTTAACAAACTTGTCTGAATGACCATTTTCATCTGTTTTCTGGCATTTAGGCGTAAATTGCTGATCATCATTTACTCTCATATGTTACCAGATTTTCATTCCAACCAATCAACTAGTTGGCTGGTTGGACAGAAAATCTTTAAGTGTTTACCCAGCTTAAGTGTGTTGGCGGGTGCCATGTGTGAGCCTGACCAATACTGTACTCTAAGAGGAGCCTCCTTCCACCACTTGTGCATCCTCTGCAAATGCGGGAATGAGCAGCACAAGTCACAATGCTGACATAGAAATTGAGGATGCTTCTGTGGAAGTGCACCAGGATGAGGAAGATATTTGTGTAGCTGATGCTAATAAGGATGTTGCTGATGAGGTTGCTGATGAGGATGTTGTTTGTGTAAACGAGGCTCTAGTGGAAACAGTTGTTGCCCGTGATAAGGAAAAAAGCCCATTGTCATGCTTGGGCATAAAACAAAAAAATCCACATCTTATGTTTGAAATCATTTCTACCCAAATCCAGACAATTGTCAAGCCATCTGTACCCTTTGTAATGCCAGAGTAAGTAGAGGTAGGGACCCTAACCATCTAGGAACCTCCTCCCTGTTACGTCATCTACAGCGTATCCATGCAACGTGTTTGCAAAATTCAGAAACTTTGGCTAAAAAAGTAACAACAAGCAGTCCAGCATCAGCTAGCTCCCTTCATCAGCTAGATCCAAGCACCTGCCATCTTCACCACTAACACCTTTATCAACAATATCCTCAATCATGATTGGAACTAGTCCTGCATCCAATTAGTTAAGGCTAACTCAGTCCTCCCTTATCCTGAATTCATCAGAAGAATCCTTGAGCACTACTGCTGCTGGGAGTGGACCTTCATCCCAGAAGGGGACCATGAAGACTACTAGTAGTAGTTCAAAAAAACAATTGAACAATCCTTTGCAAGGGGGAGCAAGTATGACAGCAGTCACCCAGTTGCACAGCGGATCACTGATGCCATAACATCCATGCTGGTATTAGATGTGTGTCCGATATCCGCCATTCATGCAGTGGGTTTTAGACAGTTAATTGAGGTCCTGTGTCCCCGCTACCAAATCCCATCTAGGTTCCACTTCACTAGAAAAGCAATTCCCAGCCTGTACAGGGACGTTAAAAAAACAGTGTCCTCCAAAATGCTGTTGTACCCATTGTCCAGTTAACCACAGATATGTGGACAAGTGGAACAGGACATATGCAAGATTACATGACTGTAACAACCCACCGGGTGTGTATTGCCTTCAGCTGCACCGACAGCAGCAGCATCTAAGAAACAGCAGCTCATTGAAAGGCACTCTGTGTATCACCGGTTTCACTAAGAGGCATACCACTGACAACCTCTTAGAAAAACTCAGGGAAGTCATTGCAAAATGGCTTACCCCGCTTGGACTTTCTTCGATTTCTGATTTTTTACAATGCCACCAATATTGTTAGAGCATTACAGCAGGGTGAATTTCAACACTGCCTCTGGGCCATGCAGCAGCCTTGGGGGATGGTATAACTTGGCCAGATGTAGCCCGTGGGTTGTTGAATATGAAGCAGCGACTGGGCTGTGTGGCGGCCTTGAGGGCTGGAGCAACTTGGCTAGATGCGGCCGAAGCCGGAAATAACAGAAGCAAAGTCACTGGTGTAGGAGCGCGGGACTGCGCCCTGATGTTGCTGGAGTGCGGCCGAGTTGACACAAGCAGCTGACGCTGTAATGCGGCCTGGGCCGCCGAGTTGACACAAGCAGCTGATGCTGCAGTGCGGCCTGTGCCACCTGGATGACACAAACGGCAGGTAGATAATATGCAGGACTGTGCTGTCTGGATGACACAAACGGCAGAAGAACAATATACTATAGGAGGCAGGAATGCTGGAGCTCAACTGAAAGACAGGAGACAAAGACAGAAACGGAAACACGAAAACTCAATCATCAGCATGGAGTGAAGGGCTGGCTGTGATTTAACAGATACAAGGTCCAATCAGAGGAAGTCCTGCAAGCCTCCCTAATGACAGACCAGTGTGCAGCTGGCCTGTGCACACTGACAAGACAATTAATTAGTGAGCAGATAATACTGTGCACATGTGATCAGCACACAGACAGACAGGATTAAATGCAAAGTTCTAGTAGCAACTAAGACTGGAAACTGCAACCAAGATGATCTGCTAACCGCAGATCCTAACAGTACCCCTCCCTTGATGAGGAGTAAAGGAACTCCTAGACCCTGGTTTGTCTGGAAAGTCCTGGAAGAACCTTCTCTTCAGGGTAGGAGCAAGCAAAGAGCTTTCCGGAACCCAGGAACGCTCCTCCAGACCATATCCCTTCCAGTGGACAAGAAATTGAAGAGATCCACGAGATATTCTGGAGTCCAGGATCTTCTCCACAACAAACTCCTGGCGCCCCTGGACGAGTACTGGTGGAGGCCTGACTGAATGCCTAGCCCGAGGATAAGCTCACATTGATGCCCAGAAACATCTCCAAAATCGGGCCAAGAATTGTGTTCCATGATCCCAGACGATATCCATGGAGAGACCATGAAGTCTGAAGACTTGTTGTAGAAAGAGTGCTGACAGTTCCTTCGCAGAAGGTAATTTGGCAAGAGAAACAAAATGTACCATCTTGGAGAACCGATCCACAATGGTCCAAATGACAGAACAATGGGCAGAGACTGTAAGATCTACAACAAAGTCCATAGCAATACGGGTCCATGGCTTAACAGGCGTAGGCAGAGGACACAGAAGCCCTTGAGAAGTGGTTATTTATAGAACAGACATTGCATGCCTGGACAAATTCACGAATGCATCGAGACATGGACTGCCACCAGATAGAACGAAACAGAAGTTCTAAAGTTCTAGCGATGCCTGGATGACCTACCACCTTGGAACAATGGTAGTCCTTCAACACATCCTTACGAAGTTTCTCAGGAACAAAGAGTACACCCAATGGTTTCTCCAGAGGAGCATTGTTAAATGCCGTCTTCCACTCGTCTCCTTCTCTTCAGCCAGGGTAACCACAGGACAACTGGAGCCAGCGGACACAGAAGGAGTAGAAATGACAGTTCCTCCCGATGCAGAGCTCCCACGGCAAATTGCAATGAAGGGGTCCGGCAAACGACTGGAAGCTTGGAAAGATTTGACCCGTTCAGACCAATAACCGACACAGGTGTGGATAAGGGTTCAGATTCTAGACCCAAAGTCTTGAAAAAGGTTATGTCCATGAAATTTTCCGCAACTCCACTATCAATGAATGCAAGAACGGAGACTTGGTTGTGAGGGAGAGAGATAATTGCGGAAATAAGGACAGAATTTTCCAGGGAGATGGATCGAAGGCCTAGATGTACCTCCCCTAGCTCATCTAGACCTTGCCTTTTCCCGACTTGAGTGGGCAAAGCTGAGCTATATGTCTTTTACCACCACAGTACAGACACAGACCCAACGCACGTCTCCTCCGTTTCTCTTCGGCCGAAAGACGAAATGCTCGAAGTTGCATTGGTTCCTCGGACTCAGGCGGTGCTAATGGAGAACATGGAGGCAGAGACGGCAATTTCTTCTCCACACGACGTTCACGGAGTCGTCGGTCGATGCGAATAACCAGATTCATGAGGTCATCCAGAGAACTAGGGGCTGGATACTGGACTAAGATATCCTTAATCTCGTCAGACAGCCCACAACGAAACTGGCTTCGCAAAGCTGGGTCATTCCAGCTGGAGTCAACCGCCCACCTCTGGAATTCTGGGCAGTAGTCCTTAGCGGCCTTATTTTCCTGCTTCAGAGACCTGAGGCTAGCCTCTGCCATTGCCGTTTTATCGAGGTCATCATAAAGGAGCCCTAAGCGGCAAAGAATGCCTCGACCATCAGCAGTGCAGAGCTAGTTGAGGGAAGACCAAAGGCCCATGTTTGTGGGTCACCCTGTAACAAAGAGATAACTATCCCTACTCGTTGGGCTACAGAACCCGAGGACCTAGGTGATTGCTCCCCCCCTCAGGCATAGGAGATTGCTGTGAGTGCTTTTAGCAGCCGCAAGCAATCTCCCACTGCATCCCAGCACATGCTGTGTGCTGGGCTGCTGCGAGGGAAGGAGGAGGAAGAAAGGGGGGGGTGCCGGGCCCCACTGGAAGCCCGGGCAAATTGTACCCGCTCCCCCCCCTCTCGACAGCCCTGGGTCTATTCATTATTACTTAAAATTAGGGATGTGCAGGCTCGGATAGGTTCGAGTTTGCACGTTGAGTTCGGATTTTTCCCTCCAAAAAAACGGAACTCAGAAAGAGGCAAAACGTCATCTTGCATGGACGAACATCATCACTCCTAGATAGTTTCCTCTGCCTGCTCTAACTTTGATACTGCTGCACAAGCGATGCTTCCATTCTCATAAGCTGCCCAGCCACCACTTCCATTCACATAAGCGAAGCATGCATATAACAGCAGCTGAAAGTGTTTACTAAAATTCATATTCATTTTGGTTTTATTTTTCTCTATTATCCCGGTCGCTGCATGCGGCTGCTACTCCAGTGTGAAGCGTCTCCCCTCTCTCTGTTCCCCGGTGGCACTTGTAAGTGCTTCTCCTAAGTAAATAAACAGTTATTTAAGCACTTACAAGTGCCATCAGGGACCGGAGAGAGGGGAGACGCGTCTCATGCAACAGGGGGACTGGGGGGGGGGGGGGAATTTGCTTTGGTGTTTCTGGGTGTAACCTGTGAGGATGATGAGGATGACGAGAGCACCTTATTTGTGTCCTAATTGTGTTGTTAGGTGGTATGATGATGTAGCCTGTTGTCAGATTTTCCAAGTTCCAGAATGTGCAGCATTGGCCCTCAGTGAATCGTGTGCCGGCCGACGGTACAAATGCACTTTAAGTGCCGACTCTGAATTTGGAATCAGAGTTATAATGAAAATATTCCTTTCCGCTTTGTGACAAATAGGGCTTTTTATCTGTAAATGTCATTGGTCCATATTAAATGAAATGGAAAGGAAGTGAGAAATCGTAATGAGTTACAGGGGCGCCGAGACTGATGGTGCTGGTAGACAGAAGCTGGGGCCTCCAAAAGGGTCATAACATCTCCATAAGGGTCTACTAAGCATGATGGGATGTGGCCAAACCCCATTATTTGCCACACCCTTGAAAGTACAGGCGCCTAGAAGTTTGCATGGTGGCTATGATGAGTTAATATATTGGGAAAGGGGGTACACCTACTCACCCCTCCGGCTCCCTGCGGTCTGATAATTAAAAAGGATCCTGAGATGCCCTGAAACACACTTGAATACACTTTTTCATTTACTTTTGCAATAATGTTAATAAGGTAAATTGTGAATAACCAACCATGGACCTTTGTTGTAAAAGACCATAATAAAAGAGGTAATAATATTCATTAATACATAATGAGTCTGAAACAGTGAGATAAATTATGGCTGTATCCAACACTCTACTTACAAGAACAAAGTATGAACAGATCATATAAAATCAAGGTAAGCAAATATTTTTAAAACACATGCTGATCTGCATACAGTAACATGCAAATACATAAGATGACAAAGAACATATAAGGTAATCTGTGTGTGGGTGTTACTCTGGCGCTTGGTAACCATCAGTGTCTCTCTCGAGGACTGGAAATCCTGGCCTCTATCAACCTTTTAACCCTCTTAACCCACTTAAACCTCTTAATGCTACATTTGTTCTGCTACACACGCTGTTTGCATCTCTGGAAATTGAATTTAGCTTTGTGGTTTTCTTGTACTTATTGTGTACTCAACAAAGTTTATCCTTTTGGACAGTTTAGTGATTGTTGTATAAAACAAGCATGTCTGTGGTGTTATCCCATCATCAACTTATGATTGTAAGCTCTTACAAGCTCGCACCTTCTGTTTTAAGATATGTTCCTTGTACTGGTAACATTGCGGGCCTGATTCTAAGCCACACGCGGCTCCGTATGTGGCCACATGTAGCGCATTTAGCAAATTGCTCATTTGCTCCATAGTGAACACATGCATATTTGCGTATCTCATGGGGTCAATTCTGATCACTATTTTTCTTTACGTGAGATGTGTGATTCACGGTGTCACCACGCATACAGGTGGCCGTGTCATGGGAGTGTTATGGGGATGTAGCCCAGAGTTGCGCCCTATTCCGAGTCATGCTTACGCTAAGGGGACGGATCTCTCGCACTCAGCTTAGGTTGGTGCTATGTAAGTACATGATAATAATAGGAATGATAATAATGACTACAATAATACAATACAACATAATAATAATAATACAATAATATAATACAATAATAATTATTGTTATAATATCTACTGTGTCTCAAAAAACAAACAAACAATAAAGCATTTGTTTATGTGGAATTTGATCAGTGTTACAAAATATGCTTTTATTTAGCGTGAAGTTTAATGGCTTCTAGCTTTTAACAAAAGTGCTTGATAGAAATCAAAATCATCCAAGGTTCTGTCAAGAGAACTAATGTCTATGTAAAAATGTCTTTTAACATTTTTTTTAATGCAAATTGCTAAAATGTTTTGTTTTTATTTTATTTAAAAAAATAAAAAAAAGTCATTCAAAAACAATATTGAAAATGAAGATTTGTACCAAATGACTATATTAATTGTTTAATACATATCCATTATCAGCTAAGGCTGATGCAACTTTAAGCTGGAAACACACTCTTGTGTGGCCCTACATGAGCATGTAGAGTGACTTTGTAAACTGTTGTCCACTATGGGCCCATGGCCCTGATTAAGAGCCGCTCGCTGCCCGCACGCAGGGATTGTGGGTGTGTTTTGTTTTGTCCTCTGGCCGCTCGCAAAGCTGTGGGAGACCACCCACAGCTTGTGCGAGCGTCCAGGAGACCATCACGATAATCGCGACTATCGGCCTTGCGACGAGACCCTACGGTAGGGTCTAGGCTGCCGCAAGGCCGAGTGGACTTTCTGCTCTAATAGAGCAGGAAGCCCACTACTGACATCCTAAGGGAACGCCTGCTTTTGTCCAGCCACCCCCCCTACCCGCCCACAAAACGGGGCGAGCTGTCACTCACCATCGACAGCTGCCCCGTCTTGTTGTGAGCCCCGTAGCAGCTGAACTTCAGTTGCTCGGCAGGGCTCACGCACGCCGGACGCGCCGCATGCGCAGTGCCTCAACCTCGGGCCGCTTGCGAGCGCACAGCGCTTGTGAGCGGCTCTGAATCAGGACCCATGTGTATTGTCATCTTTTCATAGGCCCATATGCATAAGAGCCAAAAGGCTGGATCTTGTCCAATGATTTATGAACAGTGATCTTATCGATCTACAGTTGGACCAAGCAGTGGGTCGCTTGAGTATATGAGATCTAAGCATGGGCCTGATTCAGACCCACTCGCGAGCGGCTGTCCGCTCGCAAGTGGGTCGATGTTCTGCACTGAGCATGCGCACGACGGAGGGAGCTCCGTCGTGCGCATGCGCCAGACGCGACGAGCGAAGGACTTTCCTTCGCTCGTTGTGTCTGATCAAAGGGGGCGTGCTGTCGATGTTGATTGACAGCACGCCCCCTTTGGTGGGCGTGCCGGGGGCGTGCCTCCCTGACGGGGGCGTTCCTAAGGGAACGCCTACCGTCAGAAGCTGGCCCACTGACATCACTAGTGATGTCAGTGGGTGTGATTTTGGCTCTGATAGAGCCAAAATCACTACGGGCCTTGCGGTTGAAAACCTCAACCGCAGGCTCCGGCTCGCAGTTTCGATGGTCGCGATGGTCAAGACCATCGCGGCCATCAAACTGCACGCTCGTATAGGCTGTGGGTGGTGACCCACAGCTATACGAGCGTCCAGGAGGACGCTCCATAGTTATGGAGGACGGCCCTCATTCAGAGCGTGCGCTCTGCTCAGAGCGTACGGCTCTGAATGAGGGCCCATGTTCGTTGTGATAACTTTACTATTTTATTTAAAAATAAAATGTTTTTATGTTTTTCAGCCTTGGCCAAATGTTTCCAATCTCGCAAAGGACTTTATAGACCGTTTGCTCACTGTGGATTCCAATGATCGATTGTCGGCAAGTGATGCCACACAACATCAATGGATCAAGTCTATGGCTGCATCATCATCCATGAAGAACCTTCACAGGTCCATCTCACAAAACATGAAAAGAAGGGTTTCATCCAGGTGCCAGAGCACCAAATCGGAGCAGTCCCTGAAATCTGGCCATTCCAACAAGTCCCGGCGCATGAGAGAGATTATGGAACGCAACTTGCGTTACCAGGCACATGTTCTGAGCGATGATGCCTGAGAATTTACACAACATTTTACCTCCGCAAAAATGAAAAAATATTTTTTTATGATGCACATCTGGTTTACTTATTATTTCTGTAGGAAAATGCAATGCATTTCAGCCGAAGTCCCAAAAAATAGTAGTTCCTGGTGTAATTATTACATGACACACATCTTCACCTCTTCTGAATGAAGCTTGTAAATAATACTATGTTCAAATAATGTGTACATAGTAATGGTCCTTTATATATTATGGATGTCACTTTGTGTGTTTGAGTAGCAGGAGTGGTCCTTAGGAAAGATTTTATGTTGTATATTATTTCTTCATGTTAAGTTTGTTTTGTTATACTATAATGGACTTTTGGTTTTAGATCTGAGATATTAAATTCTTAAAGCTGAGAGAATTAAATGTGATTTTCTTAAATAGTTTCCTGATGCTTGCAATTATTATTATTATAAAAAGCTGTTTATCAAATGGAAAAATTATACAATTTATTAATTGTCAAAAATAAAGGACTTTGAGAGAATAGGGTTGTAAGGAGACAGGGTTCACCCGGGCGACGTATGTCCCAGTGAATATCTTAACAGTCTAGCTGAAATTGTTTGATTTTTTTCCTGGCTGAAAAACTCACGTGTTTCATGATACCTTAACTCAGGGAGCTGTAAAGTTTGATAAGTAGAGTTTCTGTAGTGTGACCTATAATATGTCATCATGCATGACAGTCAGCTTGGAGATTTAAGAACTGATTCAGAGATGTACACAAGTCGGCCGCACACACAGAATGAAATATGGATATGATATGCACAGTTCAGCGCGTTTCTGTGATCGCACTACCCTTATGAATCTGCTTGTTCAAGTAGCCATTATCACCACCAGTGAACACTTATAGCTGCCCTATTCCTGATGCAAGAGATCCATCTGGAATCAACCAGGTCTTTGCATACACACAAATCCCACAATTACGTATACATACCTTTGGCACACCCTTACTACACTAAAGCTGCATACACACAAGACGATGTGTTGTTTGTATGATATTGGTGAAAGATTTCCCTTGAACTCTCTATAGTGCATGACAAACGATATTGGGTGTACACACTGAGAGATATCTTTCAGTGAAGTCATTCTGCCACATCTCTGAACAGGCAATTCTTGATGACCTGCATGTACGGACGACCAAAGATATCATTATCATCCAGCGGAAGCGCGCATCATTGTTCATTCATTGCATACACACGGAACGATATGAACGATATATCATTGAACGATATTGTTATCGTTCAATGATACCGTCTCGTGTGTATGCCCCTTTAGCCTGCCTGCGGTCTCCCTGTTATAGCCCACTTATTCCCGATCAGCTGCTAGTGAAGTTGCCACTGAGATGAATACTATTCTGAATCGTCTATACATGCCTGCATTTAGTTTGGACTTGCGTGCAGCTCTGCCTAGGCTCCTTATGGTTTCATTTCAAATAATGTATTAATATTCTACAAGTTAGGAATTGATATAAAAAATTTGAAAAATATGATTAATGAGCAGCGAATCAGTGTGCTGTGTTAGATGGGAGGGTTCTTGATTTGTTTATGGCCTGGGAATCAGACTAAAGAAGAATTACACCCACATACTATAAACATAGTGTTAGCTGGAGTTCCTTATGCCATGAAAACGTACAAATAGTGTTTATTCTTACTTATTGATGCCCTAGTCCACAGGTTCCCAGGGTTAGTCCTACGCTGTAAACAGAAAAAATGTGTACACTTGCCAATTAGCTACTGGTTGTCAGCCTCTGATAGGTAAAACTGAAAAGATATAAGAACCAGCGCTCGTTAAACAAAATATTTGACTAAAAAAAGAATGTATGAGAAATGGATGTAAAAACACTAAAGCAGCATATTTAATAAATATAATAATAAAACAAAGATTTCAAGCACAATAGCATAAAGGGATCTTCAACATATAATCAAATATTGTAAAACCACTGCTAGGAGGACTCCTGTGTAACGTCGTTTTTAAACAGCATTTAGGACATTTTTTGGACAATCATTTCGTTGTTCAAACAGCAAATATTTACAAAGTGGTTACTGTGTTGTTAGAAAATCCGGATAAAGCAATGATGTCCACAGATATTAAAATGTCCAAAGTCCGCTGGATAATGCCAAGACCAGAATTCACAACAGTGCAGGAGTCTCATTCACAAATACGCATTTGAAGAAGGAGCTGGAGGGGTCCAGCGAAACGCGTTAATCGATTTTAAACCTACCATCACTGCGTATTTGTGGATGAGACTCCTGCACAATTGTGAATTCTGGTCTTGGCATTATCCAGCGGACTTTGGCCTTATTAATATCTGTGTACATCATTGCTTTATCCGGATTCTCTTAACACACAGCTACAAGTGGATTGCCTACCTCAGCCCTGCCACCTGCAGATCCTCGCTAATGGGACTGTTTCTACCAGCACAGTAACCACTTGGAAAAAATTTGCTCTTTACACAGGAGTCCTCCTAGCAGTGGTTTTACAATATTTGATTATATGTTGAAGATCCGTTTATGCTATTGTGCTTTTGTTTTATTATATTTATTAAATATGCTGCTTTTGTGTTTTTACATCCGTTTCTCATACTTTCTTGTTTAGTAAAATATTTGGTTTAACGAGCGCTGGTTCTTATACCTTTTTAGTCCTACACTGTGATCCTATTTCCCTCAATATCAAACCTTTTCCAAAAAAACAGCTGATTTGTCAGTGTTCATACGCTGTGAACGTCATACCCATACGAATGGGAAGTTTATATAGAAGTAACATAAATAACATTGAGGCTTGTTTGCAGGTGAGTGTATCGGAGAGATCCAGATCAAAGGGAATTACTGTATAACTTTGAATTTTTTTTTTAAATTAAACTGTACTCAAAATAGCATCTATTTTACAGGGGTTCATTCTGCTACAGCCATGATTTATTGAATTATCCATATACACTTTCACTGAATGTAGCTTATATTTATCTGTACTGCTATGACTAAGCTAATGTAGCCTAGTGCAACAAGGTGTCGGTGGAGCGTGGAAAACAGAATTGACATAATGTAACTCATATAGGTGTTATCTCTCCTATGCTTAGTACATCTACCTATTACTGTTTTTAATGTACCTATGGCACAAGACACAGAGCGCTGCCTGCTGACATGGAACTGTAACAGTCGGCTACTTCTCACAAGTGAGGCCAACAAAGGTTGCTCCATATCAGTTATAAACTTTGTGTTTTGCTCTGCGCTCTGATGTCACAGGGTATAAGAGGGATGGGCAAAAAAGGAATGGGACACCTGTGGCACTTCCATCGATGTCACAGAGTATGAAGTGGGTGGGTACCCAAGGAATGGGACACCTGTGGCACTTCCATCGATGTCACAGAGTATGAGGGGGGTGGACACCCAAGGAATGGGATACCTGTGGCCCTTCCATCAACGTTACAGGGTATGAGGGGGGTGGGCACCCAAGGAATGGGATACCTGTGGCACTTCCATCAACGTCACAGGGTATGAGGGGGGTGGGCACCCAAGGAATGAGACACCTGTGGCACTTTTATCGACCCTCAACCCAATGCAGCTACTGCTACACTTCATTACCTTTGTTGTTCAGAGTTCCCGACACCCATATTGCTATTTGCAGTTATGCCTTAAGGCAGTGTTTCCCAAACACTCTTCTTAAGGCACCCTAACAGTCCAGGCTTTAAGGATAACCATGCTTGTGCATAGGTTACTTAATTAGTGCCTTATGTTGATGTAATCATTTGTGCTCAAGCATGGATAGCCTTAACACCTGATCTGTTAGGGTGCTTTGAGGACCAAGTTTGGGAAACACTGCCTTAATGAGATGAATCTGATATTCTGAGAGACGAGCAGTCAAAGCATCACAAGCATTGAATACAAAGCTGAAATGCTAAAGAGATCAAGGCAATTCAATGTACTTTAGTTTCAGAGGATGTAATTAGTTAATTAAGGTGATGTTGTCATTGTTTCACACAGAAGTGACTCGATTCATAATCACTGTAATGAGTATATTGTTATTGACTATAAGATGATCTGCAATGCTGTAGCAATTGATAGGTTACAAGTCAGGTAATTTATTAGCATTAAATATTTGTGGGATATTCCCAGAAAACAGAAGTTCTCGGGGGTACCCGCAAATATTAAGGATCTTCCATATGTACTATGGAGGAATTGCAGCAAATATCTGTGTTATTTACCACAGTCCCTCTCTTTTCTTTCTTAAATGCAGCCCTCATTTACATGGGGGCTGCTGTGCTGCCGGATTTGCCAAGCTCCGGAATGGGACTCAGGGCCTGATTCAGAGCCGGACGCTCTGAAAGAGCGCTCGCTCTGAATCAGGGCGTTTTTTCTTGTTTTTGGTGCGGCCTCCGGGCCGCTCGCATAGCTGTGGGTGACCACCCACAGCTATTGCGAGCGGCCAGGTGATGGTCACGATGGTCTCGACCAGCGCGGCTTGCAACAAGACCCTTGCGGTAGGGTCTCGTTCCTGCAAGCCCCAGTGAGCTTCTGGCTCTTAAAAGAGCCGGAAGCTCACCACTGACATCACTCGTAATATCAGTGGGGCTGCCCCCAAATGGCAGGTGTTCCGTCGGGAACGCCTCCGTTTGGCCAGTCACCCCCCCTGCCCGCCTCCAAAACAGTGCGAGTTGTCGATCAAAATCAACAGCCGCCCCTTTTGGTGCGAGACCCGGAGCGGCGGAGCGCCCGTCACAAGCCGGGTCTCGCGCATGCGCACGTCGGAGCCGGCTCCAGCGTGCATATACGCAGTGGCCAAACATTGACCCGCTCGCGAGCGGGTCTGAATCAGGCCCACACACCACAGCTTGGCCCCGATAGGTAACGCCATCTCCAGATGGCATTATTCTATAGTAGCATATGGGCTACTGTTTCGCAAATTATATCTGACGGCCGCTAATGCACACTGGGCCTGATTCAGAGCCGGACGCTATTTGCACTCGCTCGTTCAGAAAAAAGGGGTGGCTATTCAAATGAACCGTTCGCTCTTTGCGGTCTGTTCACGCCTCTATGACTGAACGAGCGAACAAAACTTGCGGTCATTTTTTGGGAAACTACGCCCCCTGGCCGCTCGCATCCTACGTCATGTCCGCTATTTATTAGATTAATCGAGTACATCGACCAGGGTTTGAACTGCTCGCTATTCTTGTGGTTGGTTTTTCCTACCGCAATCTTGCAAGCAGTTCTGACTATAAAATAACCCAGTGACGTGGTCAATGACGCTGCTGTATTAATTACGCACACCCATAAAACGCCCGTTTTGACCTTTAAGCACGCCTGCATTCGGATCTCCACTCCCCGTTTACTAGCACCTTCCCGTTACCACCCACATACGCCTCCTCCTGTCACTCAAAATAGCAGGCATTCGCTATTTAGCGAACAAACGATTTTCGGCCGCACTGACTGGTTCGCGCATGCGTATTACGATCCGTATGCATGCGCAGTTGTGCAAACATCGCTCGGAACGAACGAGCGGCCGCTTACGAGCGGCTCTGAATCAGGCCCACTGTGCACCAAGGACCTGAACCAGGAAGCAGTGTTATAGCGTTACGCTAACACACTACTTCCAGCTCTTCACCAGGACTGTCTCTTATCGGAGCCCATCTCCTGGCATTCCATATCAAACAAATAGCATACCACTTATGCCAATTTTTTTAAAGAGAGTAAAAATGAAGAAAGATGAAAAAATTAGAAAGAAAAAAGGAAGGAAGAGTTTTTCTCCAATGAACTATTCTTTTATTATATTTTATCATCTTCATAAACTTAATAAATAAAGGAACATAACTCTAAGGAGAAAAAAAACAGCAAAATTAAAACAGAAAAAAAAAAAACCCTTAAAGCTTTCTTCATTAGCCCATTGCTAGCAATTCTGGCCCATTGACGTGCTCATACTCTCCAAGCTAGAAATGATAAGTCTCAATGCTTTGCAGGAACATTTTGTTGGTACAGTCCTTGATGTGAGCATCTAAACATGTCAAATAAGCAATCTATAGACTGTTTCATTGTTGGCGGAGTTTCCTTGATCCAACACAATAAAAAGTTGGATAGTGCACAAATGTATGTGTTGCAAATTTTGAATTTGAAGTTCAGTTTGGCTATTCCTCTCTCGTTCCTGGTATCAATAGCAAACCACACAAATTAAATCTGCTCAGCCTTAGACATGGAAATAAAACATGTAACTAAATGACACATTTTCGGAATTAGGGAGTATGCCTAAATACTATAGGATAAATTTGCAGGAGTTGCATTACACTTTAGACATTTATTATCTCATCTCAAGAGACCTATTAAATGCTTAAAAGGCCCTGGAAATTTTTGTAATGTTCCCCTCTCCAACCGAAAATTGGCATTTTTGCCACAATATCCATATAGGGCTTCACCCTTTAAATCAAGTGGTTGTCGGTTCGTAAATGAACGCACGCCGGTATAAAGACGCCCACTTTTCTCTCTTAACACACGTCATCTCCAGGAAGTGTAAGAATAATCGGAACCACCGATAGCCATCGGAGCTGCACGCAGCGCTTGAGGTAGACCTTACCCCGCCGCAAGCACTGCGATCACTGCAGGCTGAAATACAACCAAGTGGCGTGTACAATGACGCATCTTTGCTAATTATGTACACCCATAAAACTCCGTTTTGATGCCCAGAAACGCCTGCATTCACAGCACCACTCCCCCGTTCACAAGCACCTTCCCCTGTTACCACCCACAAATGGCACTATCTTTCACTCAAAGTAGCGTCCAGTCTGTGTACTATAAGCGCACGATTCCTGGACGCAGTGACTGGTTCGCTCGTGCATACTTTGACGCATATGCATGCGCAAACATGCGATAATCGTCCATAGCGTGCGTCCGCGGCTTAGCGTCCGGGTCTGAATCAGCTCCTGGAATCGCAGATGCATGCAGTAGGTGTCTATTTCCTACAGACACCTCTTTACATGTACAGTATTGCACAGCCTCTTCCCTGCAGCTGTGCAATACTGTACAAATCAGAACCTGGCCCATAATTCCTTCCTTTATTTTTGCAGGTGAAGATTACCATCTGATATTTTTTCTTTCATTACTATGTGGTCGCTGCACCAGGCTTTATGTTAGTCCATTCTACTAGTATTCGTGAAAATGGTGCTAAACGTATTCTCCTTTTATCGCTAAATTCAATCCTCCCAATCATATTGGTATTATCAAAGTATCATATAACATTCTGGATTTAGATCCTGCCCAGATTATTTATTATGTTTTTTAACAATTATATAGCGTACACATATGCTGCAGCTTTTACAGAGAATATGTCAGTCACTCACATCAGTCCCTGCACCAATGGAGCTTGCAATCTATATTCCCTATCACAAGTGCACACACAAGTATTTTTTACTAAAAGAAATTCATGATATAAAAGAATTGATGGTAGTGACAATGTAAAGTTTCTCACCTTTAATAACATATCATTGGCCACTTCATCGTCAGCATGGCCTATAGATATACCAGAACAAGGGCCTGACTCTGAGTTGCACGCTGACGCAGCTATGCCGTTTGCCACAGTCATGTCCGCATCTTTATGATTATGCTGCAACCGATCATTTTCCTACTGAGGTGCCCATTGGCAGCGATGCTAATCTTTCTATGTGCGTCTTTAGACGAGCCATCGGTCAAAACATCGGAATTTGCAACAGCCCTATGGCAGGTGCAGTATCTCCTTCTAGCTGTGTCTAGCTAGCCACCCCCTGGTACCTGACAGGAACACCCATTGAAATTCAGTCTCCCTGGGTCCAGATTCGTTCCGCGTCTTCAAGCGCTAACCAACCGGTCACATGTGCAGTGCTACTCGGACTCATGTAGTGACATAAAACATTGGTCACTTACATGCGACATCAGCATCAGAGTTAAATTAATTATAGTAGGCGATAAGAGACAGCCTTCACATGGAAAAAGTGTATGTAGTAAGTAGCTACCAGTGGCGGATCTTACCTAGGGCTGCGAGGCTGCAGCCCCCCCGGTAAAATCCTCCTGTTCAGTGAGCCAGTGGAGTCTGTGACTGCACTGGCTTCACTGTGACTGGAGGTGGCTTCTTATTGGAAGTGCCACCTGCCAGTCACGCTGAAGACAGGCATCCAAGGGGAGGTGTCTCCTCCCCCTGGGACTGCCAGTCCGGGCTGCGATCAGCAGAGAGCGGCTTCCAGTAGAAGCCGCTGCTCTGCCTTTCGGGTGGCCCTACAGGACTTCTCAGGGCTGCAAACAATGCAGCCCCGAGAAGCTGGTGTTAGGCACAGGGGCGCCGAGAGGGGGTAGCGGGTACAATTTACCCGGGCCTGGGTTTCCAGAGGGGACCGGCAGGGGCCCAGGTCCGGAGCCGCCCCCACTCTCCTATGCCTGAGGGAGTGTCAGAGTTCAGCCTAGGATCGGCTATCTCTTACCTCCGTGCTGGCTTCCCCTGACTTCCTTGTGGTCAGACGCCTGGTGCAGTGAGGGGTGAGATGCTGAGTATTCTACCTTAGGTGCTTTTGCGGACTTCCATTGTCGGCTGTGTGTTTTGGGGCTCGGCGTTCCCATCATGGACGCCGCCATGACAGTTCCTCTCATGTGACAGTCCTCCTAACCAATGGTAGCATGATCTCAGTCAGCTGACGCTGTGCTCCAATAATCTGCTACCCCTGGGTATAAATCTGCCCCCAGAACTTCAGGAAGATGCTGTTCAACTTCGTTATTCCAAGTGTCTGTGTTACTCCCACTATTGCTCTGTGCTAAATCCTTCAGCGTGTTACTTCAGCCTGCTCACAGTTTTCCAGTTTCCTGTATTAACTTCCATGCTAACCCTTACTCTGAGACTTTAGCTTTCTCACAGTACTTTAGTGTTTCATGTCCCTTCCCTGTGTGTCTTTGTATATGTGCTGCTAATTCTATTGCAGCTTTCCTGTGGCTATTACCCAGTGTCACTGAGGTGTCAGATTACCTGCTAGTACTAATTAGCTCACAGCTGGACCTCCAGCACTCTCCTAGTAATTGCCTTTGTCCAGTACCAGCATTACTAGCTTCCCCAGTTTATTCCTGCTTTCCCTGTGTTTTACAGCTCCAGAATCTGTTGCAGTTCCTGTACATTTTCCTGTGTTTCCAAGCTAGCCTACGACTGGGATTACTACATGTGCCTGTGTCCACTTCTCTCTGTGTCTTGTTTGTGCAGTCAACACCTACATTTATAGCTTTCCAGTGCATGTTGGTGTTCTTTGCTCTGTGTCTTGTCTCTGCAAATCAGCTCTAAACATATCTAGCAATTCCCAATATATGCCTCTGTTTTTCTGTGCAATCAACACTTGGATTTCTTATGCTGGCCATACACGCTACAATTATCGGGGCGATCCGCCTGATATCGGCGGATCGCCCCGATAATTGTAGCGTGTGCGTGCGACCGAGGGTTAAATATTGCCCGTCCGATGCGATATTTACCCGGTAACTGTCGGCCGCATCTGGCAGTGTATGCCCAGCACGGCCGACAGACAGACATTTCCTGCGTTCCTTCCTACGGAAGGAACAGGGAAATGTCTCCTCCCCCGGGGGCGGAGCGCGGATGTCGGGCTATACACTGTGAGATTTCTCTCACAGTGTATGCCGGCGACATCTGCGGCTGGCAGCCGGCAAGATAAAATGTCTGTCGGTCTGATAGACATTTTATCTGGCTGTGTATGCCCAGCATTAGTGATTCTCAGTACACTTTCCAGTATTCCTATGCTAGCCTGTGATTAGGATCCCTAAACAGCGTTTCAATATCTAAGCATCCAGTTTACCTCCTGTGCTCTAGCATTTGCTTCGTTAAATATAGTTTCCGGTCTTCTGCCATTCCCAGGTACCTGTCCAGAGGGCCGCGACCTGCTCACTTGGTGCAGCGGAAAACCAAATCCCAATTGGAGGGGTCACTGGAGAAAACCACCAAATGAGTTAGACTCCGCGCCTCTGGGCAGGTCTAGCCAAACCTGTGTTCGGCCGCAACTAGGAGACCTAGTCCAGTCACTTCCCAGGTCACCCGAACCCCCCGGCTTACCGTCCTCCACAGAGGAACATTTGCATCAGATTGTGACAGGGTGGAACGATCACACTAATCATGCCCTCCTGTGGCTTTGCGCTGGGCTGAGGGGATCACAGCGCCCCCTCCCCAGCACCAGCGCTGCAAGAGTGTTTTTTTTCTATCTCCCACATTTAGACCTCACCCCTCTTTAGCTGGGCCTGGCGGCGCTCTCTACGGCCCTGGTTAGGCGTGCGCATGCGCGGCACCACCATTGCTCATACACAGGTTCCGACACCTGCCAGATTCATTGAGCAGGCGCCAGGGCCCAGGTCAACAGCAGCAGCAGCCTCCCTCAGGTAAGAGGACAGGAGCCACTGCTGATAGCTACTGAAACTTATTGCTTGATTTGATGTGTAAATTGCCTAAACTAAATTAATAAAATTCTTTTGTTTTAAGGAGCTGTTAAAATTATTCAGATTAACTGAGTCAAAAGATAACCGCAGCTCGGATAGATCAGAGGGCATATAAACCCCTAGGCAGGAATACGTGGAATTAAGAAAGTTAAAGTTATGTTGGGAGTTGTAGCTTAATGATTGACAGGTGGACACTGAGTAAGGATTGGTGAGTGTTGAGTTAAGGGGTGTGGTTAGTAGGAGTGTGGGTAGGTCTGTAAGGTTATACTGCCTCTTTAGAACTTGATCTACCAAATTTTTCCTTTTGTCTTCTGTCGGTTTTATTTCAATGGCGAGAAAGAACAGCAGTCTATATAAAGTGTCCACCTTGTTGCAGTAATTGGTAGTGCGCCCCCCTTTAATGCACTGGTTAGGCTGATTTTACCCTACTGGGGTCAGTGGCACCTCTCGTCGGAGTGGGCTAATAATAGTGCATTGGGATGGGGGCTGTATACCGTCGGATAACTTGCCAGAGAAGGATATCGGCCCTTGCTAGTTTTACATCACTCTTACACTTGAATTGGGACAGTGGCCCTTTTCAGTGAGTGCATTACATCCTTGCTTAAGTCAAGTGGGGCGTCAGATGACCTGCCGTTCTTTATTATTCCACCATACTCTGATTGTAAAATAAATAAAGCTGACCGTTTATTTTGATCGCATATACTTGGTCTGTCTCTTTATTTTAGTTAAGTTGTGATAATATGTTTATGGCTGCACACATTATCTGCCATAGGGAGTTTAAGCTTTGCTAATAGGGTACTTTCCAAAGGATCTTTCTTTCCATGGGCTCTATTTATTAACATTATTTTTACTAAAATAAAGCGACCGCGGGGGGCGGGGCTTAGCGCCGGGGGTAGCAGCGGCGGCCGGTTGGCTCATGTACGGGGCAGTAGTCATGGTATGTTTTTGCGAAAATATTATGACTAGAGTGTGGAGGGGATTCGCAGGGACAGAGCTTTCTCGCAAGCTGTCCCTGCAAGGGATTTGTAGTAAATTCCTGTGATATTGCCTGAATTCACAATGCGAATTCAGTCGGTAATATCACACTACAATCTGCATTACAAATGCGGATTGTAGTAAATAGAGTCCCATGTGAGGCATGAACAATCCTTCTAATATTCTGTGTATTTATCTTATACTTACAAAACTTAATTGATCTTCATGGATGAAACAAAGAAAGTCGATAGACTTTGGTCCTTATTCATTATGGATCACAACTGCAATTACGCACGCAGATGGCCGATTGTTGCGTACTGCGCATGCGTGAAGGCATCACTGTGATCATACTGCGATCGCAGTGACCACACAGACCCATCACAGAGTGATTGACAGGAAGTGAGCATTTAATAGTGTTGACCGGGGGTGGTCGGCGAAACTCAGGTGTGTCAGTGCGTTTGAACGCCGTTACAGGGGCGTGCATAAATTAGTCACTGCGATGGCATATGCAGCATGAGATCTCACTGCGTGCGACAAAGTTAGCAATTTCTGAGTAAGGTCAGACCTTGTGCAATTGTGTGTGAGGCTCCGATGGTATTTGATGATACCGATGGTTTTGCAGACTTGCAAGGTATTACCGATGTGTGTAAGGGAAACTGGACATCCTTATGTTGTGCTGCGATTGCAAACATTAGCATAGTTTCGCAGTGGGTCTGCGTGCATAATCGCAGCTGTGATCTGTAATTAATCAGGCCCTATAATGGTTATTATTATAATATTGTTGTTTAGGCAGCACAGATGGCATAATGTTTAGCATTACTGTCACACAGCACTGAGGTCATGGGTTTGATTCCCACTACAGTGAAGTTTGTATATTCTCCCTGTGCTTGCATGCGTTTCCTTCGGGTACTCTGGTTTCCTCCCACATTCCAAAAATATACTGGTAGGTTAATTGGCTCCCAACAAAAATTAACCCTAGTGTGTATAGTAAGGGAATATTTATTTATTACCAGTTATTTATATAGCGCACACATATTCCACAGCACTTTACAGAGAACATTTGGTCATTCACATCAGGGTCATTCACATCAGGCCCTGCCCCAGTGGAGATTACACTCTATATTCCCTATCACATGCGCACAGACATACACATTAGGGTTAATTTGAGTTGGGAGCCAATTAACCTATGAGTATATGTTTTGGAGTGTGGGAGGAAACCACAGTACCTGGAGGAAACCCACGCAAGCTCTGCACAGGTAGGGCCGTGGTGGGAATCGAACCCATGACATCAGTGCTGTGAGACAGTAATGCTAACTATTACACCATCTGTGCTACCCATATAGATTGTAAGCTCATAGGAACAAATTGGCTGCGCTCATTCAATCACACTTAGTGTGTATATTATAAACCATACTTAAGTATGAAGTGTAAAATAATTTTAATTAGGCAATCTCCTACACAAATATATAAAAATATTCAGAGCCTAAGTGGAATATATATATTCCTACAAAAATTAAAATACATACATACATATACAAAACATATAGTTAATATCAAAAAAGGATTTGATAGGTATAGTCAATTTTCCTGGTTGGATTGTTACCAGGCAAAAGAAAAAAATGTGTCCTTTGGATAAAGATACACTGTATCTGTGGCAATATTGTGGCTAGTGCAACAGTTTAATATAGTGTCGCTGTATTAAATAGGCAACATGGAATTAGCTCACCCGATTTTCTTTTGTTGGTTGTGTTGTTATACCATGCGGCCGGCGGTATTTCATACCAATTCCTTAATAATGAGTTTGGTCTACAGATAATAGAGGAATGGAAAGAAATTAATAAAGGTTAGTTGATAACCCACATGGATAACTATTTGTAAACTACAGTATGTACTAAAACTCCACTTAGCTTGGAGATAAAGCTGCTTCTGCTTTGCCTGCTACTGCCGCAAAGCTACTAAAAATAGTGCACGTTACTAAAAATATACCTGCCAAGAAAAGTGAACTTTAAGTCACTCCCTTGGTGGTAACTTACCTTGTTTACCGGCCGGCACCTACAGCAGTGACCTTTTCTTTTGTAAAAACTTTATTAGCAAATAAACAAAATGACAAAAAAAAAACACTTCCTGATCCAGTGAGGAGAAGTACATAATGGCAAGAGGAGGCAAAGCCGGTGCTGGAGAAGACACCCAACGGTAAGTGACCTCTCCTCTTAGGTGGCTATGGCAGCGCTAAGTGACCCAGGTGCAGCGTGATATTGTAGCCTGCACTTAGCGCTGGCAGGCTGAAGGCAGAGAAAATCCCTTTAGCGTTATGTACAGGGATTTTCTCTGCCTTTAATATTTTTACCTCCCGTATGTACCCCCTTGTCTGGCATTATCCAATGAGGGAAGCAGAGAAGACATCCATGTCCCAGCATTCGGCTAGAAAAACACCCTACAGAGAGCAGTCAGCTACTTGCTTGTCCTGGCAAAGGTGGTGAAAGTAGAAAACATTTCTTAGTGGTGCCGCAAAAAAATGGGTGTGGTCACATGTCATGAGGGGTGTGGTTATTTAAAATGGGGGCATGTTAGCATGAGACACCACTCATTTCTTCTAATTTTAGGAGCATTCCTCTCCATTCCAAATAAATCTTACCTATATGGTAGTTTCTCTGCAATGTGGATCTTCTAAAGAAACTGTTCCTCCCTGGGCAGACAGTGTCTTCAGTCATTATTCACTATTTACATAGGAGATCACATGGTCACTGGATTCCTCCTCATCATCTGTATGTCCAAACAGAGCTTCAACTTTATCATCTAGTATTTTATGCACTTTATTATGTTCATATTCTTTTTTTTTTTTTACTTTACTTTACTTTTATACATTCAGCTGAGACCCCAAGCTTCCACTACAGTGGAAGCACATTCATTAGAAGCAGCGGCACCCAGCAGTTATGCCGCTCTGGATAACAGTGACCCCACTGTCAGGATGTGCGCATTGCAACTATTGAGGGCATCTCGGCCTCTCATCAGCACCCCTCGCCGCTAACTGCTCTGGCGCACGGTACACGGGGGGGGGGGGGGGGGGGAGTTTGCGGGCGCCGCTCACCTAGCTCTCCCGGAAGCAGACAGAGGAAATGGCTCCACAGGGGAGGGCGGGGGTTTGCTGGCGCTGCTCACCCGGAAGCATACAGAGCAGAGCAGGTCACCAGCGCAGTGTACTCAGACAGGACAGCGTACCCTGGGGATATCTCACACTGCTGCCGCCGGCCACCTCAAGCAGGTACTTTTCATTGTGGTCCTGGAGCATCACTCGAGTATAAGCCGAGGGGGGGCTTTTTCAGCACAAAAAATGTGCTGAAAAACTCGGCTTATACTCAAGTATATACGGTAATTGTATGAGTGCAAGAGCACATAATAACATAGCACCAGCTTTTATTTTTGAATCCACTGGCAATGAACTATATTATTTAACCCCTGACAACCTCATAGGAAATAACACACAGGAGAAATATATGAATGCCTTATGAGGTTTAAAACTTAAAATGTATTATTACTGTGTCTCAGTGTCAACAAATATACTATTTAAGCGGTTTTTAAATGTTAGCACACCAAATAATTCCTTATAATTCTAAAAATAATAGTGTGCAAAAGAAATACAGGAAAACCCCATGAAAAATACACCCATCATCATGTACCAGACACATAATGAGTATACTCTTTAAGCAGTTTTGTGTTACACTAATTAACTCCAGACAACCTCACAAGGGATAACATATATGAGAAATGTATGTATGCTCTACTGAGCAGTATATCACTATGTTATCAGACCTGTTTCTAATATAATGTAGGTGGTAGTATTCTACAATTGCACCTAGATAATCATATAAGAAATAAGTAACTACAGAGTTATCTTGTGACATTACATTAAAGTCAGTTGATGGGACAGCATTAATCATCATCTCCTTCATGGTGAGAAATAGACTGCATGATTCACAATGGCATATCATGTATCACAGTGACAGCCGCAACCATTGTGCTACTATCATGTATTAACCCAGGGACTAAACATAACTAACTTTATAATGGCCTATTTTTTGGATCTTTAAATTGCATGTCACTTTTATGGGCTCATTTAGGGGGAGATGTATCAAACCTTGGAGAGAGATAAAGTGGAATAGTTGAGCAAAGCAACCAATCAGCTACTGTCATTTTTCTAGCACAACCTTTGAAATGACAGATAGACACTGATTGGCTGCTTTTGGCAATTTCTCCACTCTGGGCCTAATTCTGACTCGCACACTGACTGGAGGCAGTACCGATGTTCAGGTAGCTGGACAATGTTATAAGTACCGTACTGCGCATGCGTCCTGAGGTGCAGAACAATTTCGGGTGCAGGGAGTTTGGATTTTAGAGGGTGTACCTGGGAGGTAACAGGGGAATGGCTAGGCAGATGCTGACATGCCGCCGACAGTGACTGCATCCAAAGACACACAGCTGTTCACACAGGAGTCCATGTTCGAATGGAGTAACTGCACCTGCCATTGGGCTGGTGCAAGTTTCGATGGCGGTCTGATGGTGCACCGATTTCCTCAGACACAAGGCGCTGCAAGTGAGTGTCTCAGTTTTATATAGACATCGGTGGCGGCATTGGCATAAGACGCAGGCGCAACAGTGACAAAAGAAACATTTGCGGCCACGTCCCTCTGTGCGATTCAGAATCAGGCCATTTATCTCTCTCCAAGACTTGATACATCTCCCCATTAGAGTTAGCCAGAAAGCAATACCACATTTAGCAAGAATAAGTTGCAAATTGCATTTGTTGCAGTTGCACATACTGTATGTTATAAAAACCCTTCCACATCCTTTCCCATGCCAACTCAGAAGCACGTAAGACACCTGGCACTATGAAGGACGGAATGGGGGTTGGAGGGACCATGTAACATACATGCAGACTTTCTGGTTGTGCTGCAGAGGGCGTGACGGCGGCAATGGTGGGCAGTGCGGGGGCGTTATGGCATAATCGTAACATCACGGCCCCACCCCCATTATACAATGCTGAGATTTCCAGCTTTGTAAAGCAGAGGGCGGAACTACGAGGATGCAAATCAGCGCAAATCGTGTCATCGGCTCCCTATGGACCGCCCACTTTCTCCAGGTAAGTGGTTAGTGGGGGGGAGTGGTGGTGGGGTGCGGGAGAAGTGGGGCATGGTGCAGGGGAGGGTGCCGATCAGTCCGGGAGACGTGCCTTCTCTTGCAGGTGGCCTGGAGTGCCTTCCGATTTTCGGGAGGCTCACGGCCATTGCAGAGGAGTCAGCAAGTATGGCATGTTAGTGTAAGCATGGCCAAAGTACAGTTAAGGCGTGCTAAATGAGCCTCAAGCTGACCACAGGAAATATTTGCCTATTTAGACTGGAGGCAGATTATTCGCTGGTGTCATTTGATGATGATCATCGGCCGATGCCGATTGGCTGAATGCATCTGAAATCCCTCCCACTTGTGCTAGTACTACAGTAATATTACTGCTGCGAGCTATTCACATTAATTTGCAATGAAGCATATTTTCATGTCATCTTTTAAAGGAGGTGGACTTAGAGCCTGATTCTAGTGATAGCTACTGAGTGAATGTCTCAATACATTGACTCGAATCTTGTAGATGTTCGAATGCTTCAAGTTATGAAAAGTTGGTGTTGAGACATGATACTGCAGCAGCCTTTCATCCCAGTTCAACATGCTGGTGCTGCTGTGCACTGCACCCACTGACTACACTGGGCTGAGGATGACAATCCCTGCTGCAGGCCCACAGAGGGGATAACTCCCTGCATTGCACATCACTGGGCTCAACCGCACAGCAAGCACAGCACATCGGCAAGCCGACACAGCACCCACACCCCCACTCAAGATGCACCGCACATCGCGGCCGACCCACTCCCAGCTCATGTGCCGGGATTGGAACTCAAGTGCTGCAAACGTGCAATGGATTAATCGCGACCTGCACAGTCAGCCCCGAGTCCCGGCAGTCCGCATTCCCAGCAGAGCCGTCTTGAGCCACTCCACTGAGCTGAATCATGTGGCTCGATTCAGTTCAATGTTTCGCTTTGCCATCGCTACCTGGTTTAAAGTTGGGAACAGAGTAAGAAGTAGCAAGTAACTGTGTACCTGGACAAACCATGTTGCAATGCAAGCGATGCAAATACATATATATTTGTTTGCATGTGGGATAAATACTGGCTGCTTTTGCATGTAGCCCACAAATGGCTGTACAGCTTTATTTTTACACTGGAATTTTATATTTCCTTTTGGAAACACCCCTCCCAAATCTAATTTCACATTTTACATCTGCCCCACCTGCAGCTCAACATGGTTTTACCAAGGTGCACAGGTAATTGCTATAATTTACTCTATTCCCAACTCTGAATCAGGCTCTTAATTAGTACTTTTTTTTGTCTTTGCATCATACTTACCAACTATAAGGCTCTCTCCTCACAGCAGGTGGGCGATGCGAGGGCCGTGGCCGCCCAATTGCGTCATTGTGGCCCGCCCCCGATGTTCAAAGCCGATATTACAGGCACTGTAAAGCAGGGGACGAGGCTACGATAACGTGATTCAGCACGAATCTCATCATCTCCCCTCCTGGACTGCCCACTTTTGCTCAGTAAGTGGGCGACCACTAGGAAGGGAGGGGCTGATGCGGGCCGGCGTCGGCCAGTTCCGGGAGACGGGAGCGCCACCTGATATTTGGGAGAGTCGGTAACTAAGCTTTGCTACTTATTCTAATTTTTGTTTACATGGCAAATGCCACTTTGTAAGTTATTAATAACATTAGCTTTTCCTACTAATTGTGCAGCCATAACGCCTGACATAACCCAATAAATGCACTTGTTTGCCCTTTTGTGTAACTCAGCTACATATAGCTACATATAGCAATAACTTGAATCACCCATCACAACACTGTGCTTTTCATCTATTCCACAGTCATTTGACACTTGGTGAGCACCAACAACAGTCTCATTATGCGGGATCTTGCGCGCCATAGGTGCGTGCGTCCAAAAAGGGGCAAGGCTTAGCGTAAAAGAGGTGGAGCCTTGTGGAAACCGGGGCGGAGCCTCATGGCACCCATAGGAAAGGGTCCTAGACTGCACACCCTGAATATATATAATGGAAGGTGCTACCTGTTGAGACTATTAATGCAGGCACAGAAAAAGACAAATCACAAGTGCACAACTCCAAATTACTAACTATATACAAATACATTATGCAACAACATTTTGCAATAAATAAATAGAGGTTTTTATCATAGTCATGGCCAAGGTTATGGGCCTACCCACCATTTCCAGGTAACCTCTGTACGGAGGTTCAGGAGAGTAGCTAGAGTAGACCTTAGGCTACTACAAATGTTGATGGTGCCACCAGTGTTGCATCAATGTTGGAACATACTTACCAACATTCTGGCAGCCTTCTCTGGGAGGGGGCTGCGAGGGGCGTGATGACGTGATTGCATCATCAAGGGCCCTATCCCTCGCTTTATAATGTCAATATTACTGGCATTATAAGGCAGGGGGCGAGGCTACGATGAAGCGATTCAGCACAAATTGCTTCATTGCACCCCTGGACAACCCACTCTCGTATGCGGGTGCTAGGGGCGGCGGCCATTCCGGGAGACTTGCCTACTCTTGCAGGGGGCTGGGAGCAGAACACGATTTTCAGGAGGCTCCCGGCAGTCCCGGGAGAGAAGACAAGTATGTGTTGGAGTGTTTACAATCTCCATCTCAGATGTAAGAGACCAGTGAGGCTGAAAGTGGGCGTCTCAGCGTTTGTACAGTCCATAGCACGGTGGAGCAGTAGGAGAAGGCTGAGATTAGCATTTCCATATCTCCACAACAGCTATTGAGGCAGTGCCTGCATTCACAAATGGCATCACCAACCATCTCTGAATCAGGCCCTGAGATCCTAAGTGATTACCAGAATAATTGATTAATTAGATTCCAGGTAATAAATTCCGAATCCCTTCTTATAATACTGAAACCCAAAATGGCTGCTCTTATCCTCCCCTCTGATCTATTTTTATGCTTTTCAGGACATGAGAAAAATCTAAGACTTCCAACACTTGTTCTGTGGTAACAAACTATTTTATCCATTTATCCACCATATTTCTTTATTATGTTCTACCACTAGATGGCGATGTTAGCTGTCACAATATTTGTGCGCTGTGAGTCTGTAACAGGAGCTGAGAAGGAGAAATAGAGAAATACTGATTGTTTCCTACAAATGCCCAAGTCATGTGAGTGAGCAGAGAATGTCAGGAGGAATGCCAAGAATGAAAAATAAAGTTCATTCTAAAAATCAGAGGCTTGTGGAACCTGCATGTTCCCCTGGCTGCTCTTCCTAACTTGCTGCCAAGCATAAACAGACATGACTTGCAGTATTATTTATTTATAGTCCATACAATGAAGACGCTGTCAGAGGAAGCAGGTCATAATAATAGAAGTTGACCCTGTTGCTCCTTCCCCTCTGAGAAGTTCGTTAGAAGGACATTTAAAGTTCATCCGGAGCCCCAGTCAGCTCCTGTACAATGAATGGGAACCCAGAACGGTGAAGTTCCCATTTCACTATATATTCTTTGTAGTGGCTACGTTATGACAAGGAATCCCCTGAGTAAACGTGATTTTGTGTCCTTCCTAATATGACAAGTGTACGCTCTTTGGGTCGTTTCAGCGGGAGCGGTATATATTTTCAACATGCAAATTGTAGACAATGAGAACATTGTTAGGTCGAACACGGCATGCCGACATGCTAATAACGCAATGTAAAGCAGTTTAACAGGGTCGGCTTTACATCTTCATACATGATGCTTTACCACGATATATGAAGTTGTAAAGCCGACACTTTTAAAATGCTCCATAATAGCATTATTAGCATGTCGGCATGTAGCGTTCAACCGAACACTGTCACATTCTCGTTGCCGACATTTTGAATGTCCAAATTGCAACTACATCCCTATTCATCATTTAGCAAATATATTTAAAAGGAACTAAGAATTAAAAAAAACAATATTTATCGAAGGAGGAACATCAATTTGCCCTGAGTACTTGTATACAAAATATCAGGTGTGGGTTTTATATTGTATATATCTCTAATGCAAATAGCCAGACTGATAAAGATGAGCTGACCTGGACTCTTGTCCAGACATTGGGCTCATGGGATATTTAGGGCCTAACTCAGAGGTGGACGGGTGGCAGCCAGTACTGCATCTTTGTGCTAATGCCACAGCCAATCAACTGAGACACCCATCTGCTGTGGAACTAATCCACCGCTGTGCGTATTAAGACGCGCCTTCGATCGCACCATCAGAGATTGCACCTATGGCAGGTGCAATTACTCTGTCTGAACATGGCTGCCAGGGTCAGTGCAACTGTGTCTTTGGAGGCAGTCGTTGACCGCGACCCACATGCAACACACCTGTGCCTGGCTATCAACCTTCCTGAAACACCCACCACAATTGGATCTCTTTGCATGCAATTTCAATCTGCGTTTTAGAGCGTTACGCTCATCCTGACAAACATGCAACTTAAGTGCATGCGCAGACTGAAAACATCAGCCACTTGCATGCGGCATCGTTATTTCATGCTAATCTGAATCATGCTGTTAACCTAATAACCAAGGACAGGAGAAAGAGCACAGCTGCAATACCATTTCTTACAGGCAGGTGGCAGACTCCTTTCATTCTTTCGTTAACTACAGGATACTTCAGGCATGTAGCATGTTAGAGGATTTACTTATACTGCCCCATCGCTGTATGTATTTTTTCACATATATATTTGTGTGCCTCTCACTGAATATAAGGGATAGACACAAATGAATAATGCAAACAAGCAACATTTTCTGGCAACCGATGAAAGTGGAATTTCCATTTCAAAGCTTTCATTTTCTTCTCAAATAATTGATAGTGATGACCGTTACTTGTGGAACAGAAGTCTGTATGATCTCCCCAAATTCATGAATGCCACTGTATACAGTACGCACCATTTTATGTCATTTAACTATAATGGTTCCAGAAAACAAATATGCATTTTTCACTTGTTGGAACACAAATATTATGTCTCTCATTCAAACGCCCCCCCCACCTAGCCATTGGTGCTCTAGGGTCCTAGGGGAACCTAGCAACTCTGGCTACATCCGATCAATGTTTAAACAGCATTTATAGTGGGACATCCACAGGTGTGTGCACTGGATCTCTCCGACTCTGACGTATATTCTAATTTATAAATGTAAAGAGCTGAAGAATTAGAGATTGGGAAGCATTTGCTGCTGCCATAGTTGGGCTCATTATTGCATAGTATTATTTAATCATGTTGTCCCTTTAGGTTATTGATTTCTTGTCAGTGGAGAAATTATTTTACATTCCACTGCTCTGCCCCTGGCATTCTGGCTCGTGCAGCAAAGCTCTATTATATAACTAAGGCTGCACTCTTACAGTCATTGGGATTCAATTTCATTATATCCCGCTGAATTACCAGTCTGCATTCCTGGGAATATTAACAGGATTATCTCCAGGGATGACAAACGTGACCTCCTTCTGTAAGAGTTAGGCTTTATCCTACATACAGTATGTAGGGATAGTAGTATATAGACTGCCAGTCACGTTCCTTGTTACATCTCAGTGGGTCGTGGCCAGGGAAAGTTATCACTACAAGTGAGAGGCCTAATATAAAGTTAAATGACAACAGTTATAGGAGTGTGAACCACACAGGACCTGATGATGAGTTTGATAGAAAATAGGGGTATGTGCTCCCACATAGCTTGCACAAAACAAAGTGAATATTTACCCTTATGCAGAGTTGCATACGTCTTGCAGTGTGCCTGCCCACTAACTGTATACTTGGTTTCAGTGCTCGAAGTGGGAATTTACAGGTGGGAATATGACAATTTAAATCTCCCCCTCCCCTTCGGCCCCTGCATCCATATCACCTCATGTACCTCTCACCCTCCACTCTTCTCCCTGCCTGCTCCCCTCTCTCACCCCCTGCCCTTCTCACTAATGGATTCCCTCTCACCCCCCCACCACCACTAACTGCCTGCTTCCCTCTGTCTGGCCCTCTCTCTATTTCCTCTCTCACACCATCCCCTCTCTCTAATTCCCTCTGACCTGCCCTGGAATGGAGCCGGCGGGAGGCTGAGAGGATTGGGTCTTAGTTGTTGCTGCAGTTTACAATCAAAAAAAGGGAAGGCTTTGTAAATCCGGTGCCGGCCGCGAGCCAATGAGAAGCTGCCAAGTGGCAGGTCGCAAGCTGCGATTAGCTGGTGGCCATTGCTGCTTACTTACAGTGCAGTAGGGATGGCCATCGGTATGGTAACCATCGATGGCAAAATAGCAAGTGGCCATCGATGGTAACCAACTATGCAATGGATGACCATCAGTGGTTTCATCAAGCAATGATCATCCCTGTTCAATGACTGACTGGCCCGTGGGACAATCAGAACCAAGGGGCGTGGGTATTGAGAGACAGAGCATGGCTCTGCCCCCAACACCATGTTAAAAAAAAAACTATTCGATTATGCATTTCCATCGATGCAGGGAAACCATCTGGTTCTCCCCCATCGATGGGAAAAATATTTTACATCGGCCATAAATCAACGATGATTGTGAATCATCAGTGGTCGATGGCCATCCCTACAGTGCAGCCGGAACCCAATGCTCTGTCCCAGCTACATACCAGCGCCTCTGCCAATCGAGATGTGTCTCCAGCAGGACACATCTCTGCACGATGCTGCTGCTGTTCCAGCGCTGGGATCCCATACTGGATCCCAGCGCTGGTACTTTCTCTTCTGCGGCTAAAATGAAGTGGGGGCAGGAAGTGGGTATGTCATACCGCCATATACCGCCCCACTTCGACCACTGCTTGCTTTGATATTCAGGGACTGCTCCTGAAAAGCACGCCATCCGCAGGCAATACCGATTTTCACATAGATGAACGATTATTTGAAAACTACGTATGTGCGAAAAATGCTGGAAACCCTACTGGCGCATGCATTACACAGAGGGCCTGATTCAGACCCGCTTGCGAGCCAGCTCCGTCGTGCGCATGCGCGAGACCCGGATAGCGACAGGAAAACCGTCGCTCCGGGTCTCGTACCAAAGGGGGCGTGCTGTCAATGTTGAGTGACAGCACGCCCCCTTTGGCGGGCGGGCCGGTGGAGTGGCTGCCCAGACGGAGGTGTTCCCATGGGAACGCCCACCGTCTGGGGCCGGCCCCACTGACATCACAAGTGATGTCAGTGGGAGTGCTTTCGGCTCTGGTAGAGCCGAAAGCACTCTGGGGCTTGCGGCAACGAGACCCTACCACAAGGGTCTCGTTGCAAGCCCAATGGTCGCGATGGTCTTGACCATTGCGACCATCTTCCTGGCCGCTCGCTATAGCTGTGGGTGGTCACCCACAGCCATGCGAGCGGCCAGGAGGCCACTCTAAAAATACAGAAGGCCGGCCCTGATTCAGAGCGAGCGCTCTGTCAGAGCGTCCGGCTCTGAATCAGGCCCAGAGTGCAGGCACAAAGGTGCTAATGCCATCAGGTCAGACACTATCAGAAATGTGGCAGAAAAGTTCTCTGCATGCAAAAAGGTCCGCTCAGTGGGCGTATTGTGGGAGTGTCGCAGGCGTGCCACAGAAAGCGGCTGTATTCCCAGATGTATACACAAGCATAGGGGACCATGGTCAGACAGAGAAATGGCACCTGCCATAGGGCTGGTGCAAGTTTTCATGCTGCGACTAAAGGTGGCGCATAAGGATGCACCATTTGGTATTACAGCGTGCACGGACACTAAAAGTGGGTGTCTTAGTCTTTGCACATTCAGCCGAATGGATGTACACAAGGGAAGGAGTTTGTATCCACAATTGCATAAATTCACAGATGGGCGGCCTCCAGTAGACGCTCCTGCATGAGATTTTGCATGCAACTCTGAATCAGGTGCAAAAGAAACGTCTGAAAAAATAGGTATTTACTCTGAAGTCTAACTCTGCCCGGCCCTCGGTTGTGTTGACACTTCCTCAATGAACTTTGGCTGCATGAAAACGCAGAGTTCCATCTTTGCAGTCATAAGTGGAGATGTGATTGAAATGCGTAAAACTTCAGGAACAAACTCAGGATTGCTACATGGGGGTTTCCAAATGCTTCCTTTCTGAGCTAGTTTGGGCAGCCCATGAAGTCAGCATATATTAGAGACGTGCGAGTCCCATGTTTTGGTTTTGATTTTGGTTCTAATTCATCATCGTGTTTTGGTTTTGCTAAAACTTAGTTTTGGATCTGTTTTTTTTTCTTTTAATTGATAAAAACAGCGAAAATAATTTGTCCAATAATATAATAATAATTCAAGAAGTCATTATCATCCTCACTCTCATCAGTGTTAATATCATCCTCACAAAATATTAGGTCATCCCCATTGGAATTAAGCATTACAGAAGTCTCTGTACTTTGATGTAATTGGTGACAAAGGTCTTTCTCATTTTTAGGAAGTAAAGGGGCTCCAAATTGCCTTTTTTTCTCCCAGTATTTAAAGGGACTGTGTGACATGCTAATTTGTAAGTTGTCATTAAAATAATCCCCCATCATTCTATTGATGTGTAGTGTATCAGATTAAGTCACGGTAGAGGTGTCAATGTTTGCAATATTTAGTCTTTCTGCAGTAAATTTTCCCCTTATTATTAGAGGCGATGTTTTATTTAACATTGTGAAATGTTGTTTATATTTCAGGTGCCGCAGCACTAGTACTGAGTTTCTGCTGCTGCTCTTCTATCAACTAATCCATGATTGGTTTTATTTTTTACACCAGCCAATAAATTAGGTTTTTACACTAGAGAATTGTTTGGGGTGTAGATGATGGGGGACACCACTGCACACAGAACAGTAATATACGCTGATTCACTCGCTTGAATACACACAAAATAAATACACAATATATATTTTTAATTCAATGGGCTCAATTCAATTCAGTGCGATACTGAATAGCCCCGGGAGGGAGCTCCTGGAACTATTTAATACATTGCGCTGTTTGGTCCAACTAAAGGATTTCTTCTCGCCCCCCCTGTGTGTGCGAGGAGAATCCGACAAAAGTGCCGGCCGTTCGACTGTTTTCTTGCTTGGCGTGGTGCTAACAGGCGCTTTAGTCGGAGAATGCCAGTTCTCGTGACTAAACACCCATGTTAAGGTGCAAGAACCAGCATTCTCCGACTTAACTGGCAACTGTTGGACCAAACAGTGCAGAGAATTGAATAGATCCGGGAGCTCTCTCCTGGGGCTATTCAGCATCACACTGAATTGAATCGATCCCACTGACTGCAGGTTTTTTGTTTCAGAGAGAAAAAAAAATATTTCATTTTGCCATTTTTTTTATAGAACTGGAACTCATCAAAACAAAGAGGTCTTCTTGGGGTGCAGTGGCCTCAAACACAGAAAAGTATATTATTTTTGCAGTGATAGATTTACTAGAGAAAAAAAAGTTGCAGGTTCTTTAATGGCACCCTAATGGCCTTTTTTTTTTTAACACAATGCCTGAACACACAACACAGTGCCTCACAGCGCTCCCAGTAATGGCACCCTAATGGCATTTTTTTAACAGTGCCTGAACACACAACACAGTGCCTCACAGGCCTCTTAGTAATGGCACCCTAATGACATTATTGTTTAACACAATGCTTGAACACACAAAAAAGTGTTTTTAACACCGTGCCTGAACACACAACACATATTTAAAATGTTTTAACACAGTGCCTGAATAACAAACAGTGCCTCACAGTGCTCTTATGGCACAGTGGCATCCTAATGGAGATTAAATAAATAAATAAAGTAAGTGAACAGCGCTTTGAATAATAATGGAGCGTACACACGGTCAGATTTGTCAGACTTGTCAGATGTCAGATGAACGACTGAACGACTAAACGATGTGAACGATTTGACCAAAGTTTTGAACGATTTGAACGATTGAACGATTTTTGACTGCATTAAAATGAATGGAATCGTCCAAGTCTGACTGCAAACCCATCAGATGTCAGATATCGTTATCTGACAAACGGGAACGCGCATCGTTGATCGTCCATCGTTCAGGCATGTCAGATATGAACGATTTTCCTTCAGATATGAACGACTGAACGATTTTTAAATCGTTATCGTCCATATCTGAAGAAAAAATCTGATCGTGTGTATGCACCATAACACTGTTTTATGTTTCACTCCAATGTTACAATCTTACATATCATGTACATGCATATATTTTATACATAGATTTTTAAGAGATCATTGTATGTTTAGGTGTATAATAAATTGTAATTAATTTGTGTTTGTATGGGCACGTTTTCAGTTTATTCATTATTTACAGCGCTGTTCACTTACTTTATTTGTTTTCTCTTTTGGCTTGCTACCATTTTGGACAGCTGCGTAAAGTGATATATATAATTTTCTTCAATTAACAGTTAAAGTTAAATTTTCCATTAAACACCTGAAGCTACTATATTACCAGTATCGCTGCTGCAGTGCTATCTGGGGTGCCCGCATTGCTGTACTTAACTGTACTCTGGCAGCCCCACCTGATCAGCACAACATCATGACGTCATGCGTTCAGGGGGCACAGGGCGCATCGCTGCCCTGTTATAGCACTGGTGGTAATTATTTCAACTGTGATACTGAGGACATCTGTAGAACTTGCACTGTTAAGGTTCTTTGAAGACCAAGTTTGGGAACACTGGTCTATAGTATAGACCACAGGTTCTCAAACTCTGTCCTCAGGACCCCAAACAGTGAATGTTTTGCAGGTCTCCTCACATAATTGCAATTAAAATAATTAGATGCACCTGTGGATCTTTTAAAATGTGTATGTGAGTGACAAATACACCTGTGGACCTGCTAGGTGACCTGGGAAACGTGAACTGTGTGGGGTCCTGAGGACAGAGTTTCAGAACCATTGGTATAGACTGAACCCCCCCCACTACCTTTACTGCCTCCCCCAAGGCGTGACGTCACGTGTTTAAGGAGTGTGGCTGGCACTATAAGCCTGTTACGGCACTGCACTCGGTGTATAAAAAAGACAAATAGGAGAATTGTTTGGTCAAGATATCATGGGTCCAAAAAAAAAAAAAGAGGAAACTTAGCCTTGATAGACTTAACCCTTTGAAGGCCAGAGGAGTGAAAAGTTTTTGCACACACCTGCATTTGCAATGTTATGTAGTGAATATCCTCTGTGAAGGGGGAACCCGCACTGCCCCCTCTGTCCTGTATCCAGAACAATCTACCGTCTGTGTAATCTTTTGGTGATATCTTCGAAGAGGTGATAGCAAACACTCTGGGGTACATTTACTAAAGCTTCTAAATATGATGGTGTTGCTTATATCAGCCAATCAGATTCTAGCTATCTTTTCTCTATTGCACCCTAGACAATGATAGACAGAATCTGACTGGCAGCAACGGGTAACACCAGTATTATAATTTTTAAAAGCTTTAGTAATCTACCCCTCTTTCTCTGTGTCAGAGCCTTTGTTATTCCAATAATATGGCGGGAAAGATGGCACCGTTGGCATAAGGTGAGGAAGGGGAGGGCTGCATGAGGGGGACATGTGGGCCCCACCGTGGGTTAATACACCTCTGGTTTAGGTCAAAGTATGTGGGCCATAATACAGTTTGTGTATATTTTCTTTCTGTTTTTTTTCCTATAAAAATGTTTACCTTTATTTTTTAGTCTATTTTCTAATATTTCTAGCATGCATTGAACTATAAAGGGGGGAAGCGTGTGATTCAGTGACTATCTGATGTGCCGGCAAAGTGCTCCCAGCTCCAGCTTCGGTGTCCCCACACAATGAAGTAGGCTCCAGCCAGGGCCGGATTATCAATGGGGCGGATGGAGCTACAGCTCCAGGCCACCCATGAAAATAGGCCCATAGGATGACTACAGTACAGTGCTAACAGGAAAAAAAAATCCTGTAATCACCTGAGTCCCGGCCGCCTGAAGAATTGCCTATTTACTCTACCCAACCACTGTCAGTGTCTGAAGCCCTGCCGCCCGCGGGCAGCCCGTAGCTCCGCCCCCTCCGACATGAAGCCTGACATGAAGCCCCGCCTACATACTGGCTGATCCTCTGTCTCTAGACATGTTTAGCTCCGCCCCATCCGGCATGAAGCCCTGCCTACATACTGGCCGATGCTCTGCCTCCAGACATGTTTAGCTCCGCCCCCTGGATCATCCACAGGTAGCTGTCCATGTGTTCCCCGGTCATCTGAAGCTCCGTTTCTTGTTTTATCTTCTGAAGCCCCGGCCAGTGCACACTCAATCACCCCTCTCTTAGCTGTTGGCAGCCGGGCACTGAAATCATAACAAGAGTCAGTGCTGCGAGTGCAGATGCTGAGCTGCCTAGGAAAGGAGGTAAGGTATGTGTATAAATGTAAATATATATATATATATATAAAATAGTCCAAAGTCACCGGCACTCCTTTACCCAAACAACTGCTCTGGTGCCTGACCTATGAAAATCCATAAATAACAGCAAAATGGACGGCACTCAAGAGACTAATGATGAAAGCAAAAATATGACCATGTCACCAGACGGCATATAATCAACGTTTCAGGGACCTCTCCCTTTTATCAAGTGTCATGGTCATATTTTTGCTTTCATCATTAGTCTCTTGAGTGCCGTCCATTTTATATATATATATATATATATATATATATATATATATAATTTCCAAGTAATAGCTATGCATACATTCACATGTTAACACAATTCCATATTTTATAGCTTACTTGCAGACTTTGGGGCATATTCAAACAGGTGCGAAAAGTCAGTTTCTGCTGAAAAGTTTTCGCCGGTTACATCATTTCGCCATGTGAAAACTTTTCCCCGTATTCAATTCCAGAGACTTTTCGCCGGTGCGGGAAGTCAATGCAATGGACCAGGCGAAAAAGTTTCACCTATGAATAGGTGTCGAAAAAAAGTGCAGAATTGGGGTTTTGGGTTGCAAATGTCTGGAAACCATCCAGCACCCTTGGGACAGCCCCCCAAAGGTAAACTGCATCAAAAAAAGTTTAAAAAATACTTAACACCCCAAAAAAGCACTTTCATTTTGGGGGCGAAAAAGACCAAAGTTGGGGGACAAACTTAAAAACTAGCGAAATAGACTCTAGAGGGGGCCCCAGGTATGGGGCAGGTGTTTTTAAGTTTGCAAGTGCTTGGTGCTTTAACTTCACTTTAGCAACTTCAAAATATGCTAGCACCCATTTTCATGTATACCCCAAATTTGCTGGGACTACTTATTTTCTGCAAAAAAACTGCTAAATGCTATTCTTCACCACTTCTGCAAAGACGCTAAATAGCAGCTATTGAGAGCATTTAAGTACCCCAAATAGTTTCAGCAGGCCTATTCGGGTGCATCTTTTGGGGGTGTCAGGCTGATTTTGGGGTGTGTCAGCACTTTTCGCCAGGTCCGAATTCGCCGGGTACGTTTTAGCCGATTTCTAATTGAATACGGGCATGGAAAACCAGCGATGTTGGCGAAAAGTCCGGCATGCGAAAAGTACGGGACTTTTCGCACCTAACTGAATAAAATGGAGGTTATGATGTCACTTCTGGTATGCATTCCACGCTAAAACGCAATTTGTTTGGAGCGATTTTTGTCTACATCTTCACGGGTATAAATATAGGGCCCAGGGTAAGTGTTGTAATCTCTGCCTGATATGCTGTGTATTTGTTAAGTGCTTCACCTGTAGAGTCTCAACAAAAGTTCTTGAAGGTCCAAAACATTGACGACCTGAGATGGTATGGATTTGGTCTAATAAATACTAATGTACTGATTTATTTCAGGTCTGGTGAGGGCTTTCCATCCTCATTTTGGAACTATTACTATATGTATGGGTTATCTTTCAATACACCTTAGAGGAGTACCTCAGCTTTTGTCCCGGAACTGAGATGGGAGTGCAGAACTTGGAAAGATATATAGATAGGATAGACGATAGATAGTGGTACGGGTAGTTTCAATTTATTAGTTGCACCCTGTGCGTGTGGCGAAGGTGCGTGCACAAAAAATGGGCTTGGCCACACATCATGAGGGGTGGGGCCACTCGAAACATAGCTGTGTCCGCACGATATGCCCCTGTTTCTCTGGGGGCATGTCCAGCACTCTGGGATCTGGTGGGCTGCACCTTGTCACTGATTGCCTAGGGTCCGTCTCACTGCAGAGTGCTGCGACTCACTCAGCAGCGCAGCTGATGGTGCCGGCGGTAAGGTTGTAGGGGGTACCACATACCGGCTGCTTATCTCTAAATGGTACGCCATACCACCTTACTTGCACCACTACATGCTGTGACAAATATTAGAATAGTACATGTGCTGGAGTTTTGGCCGTGCAGAATGGATGTGGGAACTGAGAAGCAAGAGCCATGTTTCTTGGGTACAGGATTGCAGGTGCAGGATGTGACACGCCACCGAAATGGTCGCGCACTCCTGTGGTATTTGCCTCAACTCCCCATTATCTCCCCCAAACACTCCCCGACTGTTAATCACACTGCCAGTAAAAAGTTGCTGCATGTAACTATGGTAATATACTGTGATGCATACGCAGCTTACCAATAATCTCTCAACTGCAAAAATATTGGCATTCTGTATTACTCTGAATCAGGCCCATAGCTCCACTATAAAGGTGTTGAAGGTAGGTGCTAGCTATGTCCTACATGCAGATAGCCACATCAATGGCACAGGAACCCCCCTAGGTAGACTACACCCACACCACACTGGCCAGGCCTCCCACATCACTAATCCCATCGTCTCAGCACTTGTCACACCACCTGGAATGGCACACAATGGGCCCTTCATGAATTTCAGCTCCAGGCCCATGTAGACATTAATCTGGCACTGGCTCCAGCCACTGCCTCAACAATCACTCCAGTCCCAAGATCCTCACAGGCACCACAACCGTTAGTCTCCCGATAGCCGCTGCTATAGCTATAGCTCTACTGCAGCGCCGAGGACCAAGGCTGTGGGCACAGAAAGGGGGAACGCCAGTCTGATCTGCATAACGGCAGATCCTCTATTTACACCTTCCTTATATCAGCCGCGCAACCCTCCATTCTCGCCTGTACCTGGCTTGTGCATTTACTTCTAGAAATATCTTACACAGCGCGACCCCCCCTCTTTATTAAATGCACTATGAATATATGTAATTACACTTAATGAGCATACCTGTCCCATGGAAAGCTTACATGAGGGCTTAAGTACATTAAAATAATATGAGATATGGTAAGAACTTACCCTTGTTATCTCTATTTCTACGAAGTCCATAGGGTTCCACAGGATACCTTGGGGTATAGGTGTGACGTCAGTCGCAGGGCACCAAAGAGTTAAGCTTTCAGCCTCCCAGGATGCACTAGGTCCCCCTCCTATACCCCGCCCCCGGGCCAAGGCACCTCAGTTAGTTACCAAGCCATAGGCCGGAGGAGGAGAAGGAAGAGAGAGAACAAAGATCTGGACACATACAAGAATCACATTCTCACCAGAGAAAACCGGTGACCAGAGCAAAGCCCATCTGCAGCACAGGTGCGACAGGGCGGGAGTCCTGTGGAACCCTATGGACTTCGTAAAAATAGAGATAACAAGGGTAAGTTCTTACCATATCTCATATTTTCTACTTCAGGGTCCATAGGGTATCCACAGGATACCTTGGGGATGTCCCAAAGCAGTATCCTTTAAGGGTGGGGACGCTCCTGTGCAGAAAGGAGAATCCGCCGCCCGAAGGAAGCATCCTGAGAGGCGAAGGTGTCAAACCTGTAATACCTCACGAAGGTATGGACAGAAGACCACGTAGCAGCCTTGCAGATCTGAACTGCCGAGGCACCACGTCGAGCTGCCCACGAAGGACCCACAGACCTAGTGGAATGAGCCTTCAGAGAAGGAGAGACCGGTAGGCCTTCATGAAGATAAGCTTCAGAAATAGCCATACGGATCCAGGCTGCCAAAGTTTGCTTTGAAGCAGGCCAACCCTTTTTACAGAAGCCATAGAGGACAACAAAGCGTCCGACTTCCTAAACAAAGAAGTGCGGTCAACATAAGTCCTTAAGGCCCGCACAACATCCAAAGAGGCCTCACCCACGGAAAGACCCGGTGAGTTAAAGGCCGGAACAACTATTTCCTCGTTAACATGAAACTGGGAAACAACTTTGGGAAGAAACTCGGGCCGAGTGCGGAGCACTGCCCTGTTCCCATGAAAAACCAAGAAAGGGGGTCTACAAGAAAGAGCCCCTAACTCAGAAACACGTCTGGCTGAAGCAACGGCCAGAAGGAAAACAGTCTTAGCTGTTAGCCATTTAATATCCACTGAGCCCAGTGGTTCAAACGGCGGTCCTTGGAGAGCCCTCAGGACCACAGCCAAATCCCAAGGCGCCACAGGTGGAACAAAGGGCGGCTGAATACGGAGAACACCTTGCATAAAGGTGCGCACATCCGGGATTGTAGCAATCCTACGGTGAAACCAGACAGATAGGGCCGAAACCTGTACCTTCAAAGAAGCAAGGCGAAGCCCATGATCTAGTCCCGCTTGCAGGAAGGCGAGAATCCGAGACAGACGAAACTCCCGCGGTGCATAACCTCTCGGTCGACACCACTGGAAGAACGTATGCCACACGCGATGGTATATCCTCGCGGAAGACGGTTTCCGAGCTCGTAACATGGTACGCACCACAGAGCTGGAAAACCCCCAGGACCTCAGCATGGCCGTCTCAACAGCCACGCCGCCAAAGACAGCCGAGTCAGGTCCGGGTGAAGACAAGGACCCTGAGACAGAAGGTCCGGTCGTAGCGGCAACCGCAGAGGACTGTCCACGGACAGACCCTGAAGGTCTGAGAACCAGTGCCGTCTGGGCCACGCGGGAGCTATCAACAGGAGCGTCCCTCCTTCCTGTTTGAATTTCCGGATTACCCGTGGAAGAAGGGAGACCGGAGGGAACAGGTATGCGAACCTGAACGTCCACCGGACGGACAGAGCATCCACCAGAGACGCCCCTTCGTCTCTTGTGCGAGACCCGTACACCGGCAACTTGTTGTTGTGCCGGGACGCCATGAGGTCGATTTCTGGAAGACCCCACCTGTCCACCAGTAGTTGAAAAACGTCCGGGTGCAGGGACCATTCCCCTGGATGAACGTCCTGGCGACTTAGAAAGTCCGCCTCCCAATTTAGCACTCCCGGGATGAAGACCGCTGATATGGCCGGAAGATTGCGCTCCGCCCAAACCAGGATCCGAGAAACCTCTACGAGAGCCGCCCGACTGCGAGTTCCTCCTTGCCTGTTTATGTAGGCCACGGTGGTAGCATTGTCCGACTGGACCTGCACCGGGTGACCCTGGAGAAACCGCTGTGCCTGCAGGAGAGCATTGAAGACCGCACGGAGTTCCAAGATATTTATTGGAAGCTCCGCTTCTGTCGGTGTCCACCTGCCCTGGAACAAGTGTGGACCCGAAACTGCTCCCCAGCCCCGAAGACTGGCGTCCGTTGTCAACAGGACCCAATTTGGAACCCAGAACGGACGTCCCTTGTTGAGGTGGGTCGTCTTTAACCACCACGCAAGGGACAGGCGAACCTCCGGGGTGAGCACAATCGTCTGGAACTTCAGAGACTGAGGCAGCCCGTTCCACTTGGACAGGATCAGGTGCTGCAGAGGTCTGGAGTGAAACTGGGCGTATTCCACCATGTCGAACACCGACACCATGGAGCCCAGTAACCTCATCGCCGAGTGTAAGGACACCCGGCGGCTGTGCAGACAACTGCGCACCCTTGACTGTAAAGCAGAGATCTTGTCCTCCGTCACGAAGATCCTTTGCTGTCCCGAGTCCAATAAGGCTCCAAGATGCAGAATCCTCCGAGACGGGATTAGAGTGGACTTCTGCCAGTTGATTAGCCAGCCGTGCCGTTGCAGCAGTGCAATGGTCAGGTCCAAGTGGTGTAACAGGAGCTCTGGAGATCCTGCCACCAATAACAGGTCGTCCAAGTACGGCAACATGCGGACTCCTTGCAGCCGCAGAGAAGCCGCCATGACCGCCATAGCGTCCTGTATGTCCAATGACACCATGTAGTCCCCAGGTTCCAGCGCCAGAATGATGGACCGTAGGGTCTCCATCCGAAACTTCGGGACCCGCAAAGACTTGTTGAGTGCTTTGAGGTTGAGAATCGGACGATATGACCCATTGGGTTTCTGTACCAAAAATAGATTTGAATAGAAACCCTGGCCCCTCTGGGAGAATGGAACAGGCACTATAACTCCAGCCTGGAGCATAGTGTGCAATACCTTCCGCAGCTCCGTAGCCTTGTTCCGGTCTGATGGTAGACCCGTGGTGAAGAATCGAGCCGGGGGTCTATGCCGGAAGGAGAGGGCGTACCCGTGAGAGACCACCTCCAGAACCCAAGTGTCTGTCGTAGTGAACGACCAACACCGGGAGAACTGCAGCAGGCGGCCTCCCACCCTGGGATCCCCCAAGGGGAGACCCGGACCGTCAGGCCGCAGGCTTGTCATCTGGCTTGGGGGCCGGACGTCTGGTACTCCATGCCTGTTTCCGGGGCTTGACCGATTTCTTAGGGCCAGCCTGTCGAGGAAACGACTGTGGTTTGGGCCTGCCCTGGGCCCTAGATGACCGAAAGGACGATGGTCCAGAACCAGAAGGAGCAGCGGCCGACGGGAGACAAGCAGATTTGGCTGCCGCCAGCGTGGCCACAATCTTATCCAGATCCGGACCGAAGAGAACTTCTCCGGTAAACGGCAACGCTTCCAGACCTTTCTTGGATCTGCGTCCGCCTTCCAGGATCGCAGCCACAAGGTGCGACGAGCAGCTACCGCTGCTGAAGAAATTCTAGACACCAGAGTACTAATGTCTAGAGCCGCCTCGTTGATGTAGGTGGCCGAATCACGGAGATTGCCAATCAACTCCGCCTGTTCGGCCGGACAGTCGGATTCAAAAGAAGCCTCTAATGAATCCGCCCAGCGCTCCATCGCTCTGGCAACCCAGCAAATGGCCATAGCCGGCCGTGCTGCCCCCCCTGCAAGGGAATAAGCGGACTTCAGGCAGATTTCTACCTTGCGGTCCGTAGCATCCTTAAGGGAGGACATGGATGGCATCGGCAATGTGGCACTACGGACAAGACGGGTCACGTGAGAATCCACCTGTGGAGGGGATTCACACTTAGCAAAATAATTATCCGCGAACGGATAAGCCACCGCCAGGCGTCTCTGCGGCTGGTATCTTTTGCCAGGTTGTTTCCACGCCTCCTCTAAATGGTCCACCAACTGACCCGAAAGAGGAAAGACTGTGGCATCGCCCTTCACATCTTTGAAAAAGGCATACTTAGATTTAGCCGCTGGGGGAACTTCGTCCTCAATCACCAAGGCTGTGCGGACCGCCCGAATAAGTCCAGGAATATATACTTTGGACTTAGCATCAGCGTCCTTAGTATGGAAAGGTTCCTGATCGTAAGGATCCAGAATCTCCCCATCATCAGACGTCCCTTCGTCATCCTCATAAGGAGTGGACAGAGACGCCACCGGCCTTTTATGAGGCCGCATCACAGACTCCCCTTGCAACACATCCGACAAGTGCTGTACAGAACTCGTCAGGGAGTTAACCCACGCTGGCTCCTGAGAACCCGGGAGCGGGGAAATAGGGAGACTGTGGGGTACCACCAATTGTCGTGGGAACCCCTGCATGGGTGACGACACCACAGACTGCTGGGACAAACCCATCGGAGTAAACGCGGGCTGCGGAGCTAACTGGCCCACTAAAGCTGTTAACGCCTGAGCGAAACAAGCCCAGGGCGGCTCCTGTACCGGTGCTGTAACCGTAATAGGCCGCGCCATGGACAAACACTGCCGGCAAAGGCCCTCCGCGCTACCCTCCCCCTCCGCTAACGGTACTTTGCACGTGGTACACTGTAGCCGGAGGGGAAAATCACTTTCAGACATGATGGCACCACGTATGTGACCTCTCTCACCAATTAAGTATTAAATAGGCGAGAGACCACCCTGCAGCACCGCACCGCAAGGGCTTTAGCAGAAAGAACAGGGACAGTAATAAAGCTGACAGTTTAGAGAAGAAAAGTTACAGGCAGCGCTAGCACAGTCACATACAATGCAGAGAAATAACAATTCCTGCACTAACAGCGCTGATCACTCAACTACACAGACACAGGGCCTGGTAGGACACAACGCTGCATACACAGACCTGAGCCACAGCGGAGGAGAGGTATGCGGGGGGACCCAGACCACGATGCTTCCTTCCAGACTTCCAGCAGCGTTCACCATGCGTTGCAGAGAAGATGGCCGCCGAGGAGCAGAGAGAAGCTGGCCTGGGGGAGGAGCGCTGACACAGGACCAGTCAGCACAGTGCAGAGAGGGCTGTGTGCAGCGGGGGAGGCGCCGGCTGTGAGACAGGGAAGACGCGCTCCCCTGGCATGCATTTAACCCCTGGGACCCCGCTGCTTACCTCTGTCCCCCTTGAATCCGGCCATGGTCCGGAGCATCTGGGGTCACCGCTAGCTGTGACCCCAGACGCCCACCAGCATCCCCGGATCAGTACCGGCGTTCTGGTACCGGCGGGGTGTAGGGAAGACAGCATGGACGTCAGGACTGACTGTCCATGCTGTTCATCCAGATGTGCAGCCACAGCTACATGAGGAAAAAGCTTCAGGGGCTCTTCTAGCCCCTACTCCAAAAGGTGCACCCGACTCCGGCCGGGCACCAAACTAAACTGAGGTGCCTTGGCCCGGGGGCGGGGTATAGGAGGGGGACCTAGTGCATCCTGGGAGGCTGAAAGCTTAACTCTTTGGTGCCCTGCGACTGACGTCACACCTATACCCCAAGGTATCCTGTGGAACCCTATGGACCCTGAAGTAGAAATACAGTTATTACTAGGGGCATTTTAAGAGAGGAGGGGGCCCGTGTGCAGCCTCTGTTTGGGCCCCTTCCTCTCTGACGGCGGCTCAGCAGCAATGAGCGCTGCAGATTCTGGCTTCATGCCAGAATCTACAGCGCATGCGCGGGTCTCTGGGAAAATGGCTCCTGCGCCTACTTTCTCGGTGACATCTTTTTTTCGCATGCGCAGATCACTGGGAAAATGGGCGCTGCCATTTTCCCAGTGAGTGTTTGCTACTCTACAGTGCCAGTCCGTCGCTGCGGAGCAACAGCACTTCGGGAATCGGCGGAGAGGTAAGTATAATTACCTATGGGTGCGGGGTGTGTAGTGTGGGCCCCCCTGGACCCTTCTACCATTATAGATATGCCCCTGGTTATTACCCTACCAACAATATATTATATGAATTAAAATAACTTTCTACCTCACAGTGTAAACATCCATAGTAATACCTATTATTTAGTTAAAACACTACCCCTATTCTAATTATTTATTAGAGTTTCTGCTTACCCTAATGAATTATCATAAATATATACCTATATACATACATACATATACATCTACCAAACTAAACTAATCCCATGTACCGAACTCTACCCCAGGCTACATCAGCATGAATTGCATCATCAGCAGGTGGCAGCAAGGGGCTTGTGGGAGACTTGCCTACTCTTCCAGGAGTTTGGGAGATATTAGGGAGTCCCCCGGACGTTCCAGAAGTGTATGATGAACCTATACTGAATTTAAGTCCTAACTATTAGCCTATCTTTATATATAAGCAGCTCTTTCAGGATAGTCAGAGTGTGAGAGGGGTATATTTATCAACATTTTTTCTACTAAAGAAATGTGAAGACCTGGGTTTTCACACCCTTTTCACATTATTATAGTATCACCTACTATAAATGGAGGAAAAATTGCCCATTGATACATAAGCAGATCGCATTTCCCATACCTGTAATGGGAAATGTGAAGTTCTCAAATTTCCTAAAATCTAATTGGAAAGTGGGCAGCTGGGTGACTCCAGCCTCCGGGAGACTGCCCACTTTTCCGGGCGGCCGGGAGCGCCACCCAATTTTTGTGAACCTCCCAGCCATTCTGGAAGGGTAGGCAAGTAAGGTGCTAATGATGTACAGCAAATACTAATGTATGAACAAAGACAAGTCCAAAGTAGGGGTGTGCACCGGCCACTTTTCGTGTTTTGGTTTTGGATCTGGATCTTTCTTCGCGTTTTGGATCTGGATTGGTTTTGCCAAAACCACCCTTTGGTGTTTTAGGTTCTGGGTTTTGGATCTGTATTTTTTTAAAAAAAAGCATAAAAACAGCTAAAATCACAGAATTTGTGGGCTTTTCTGCTCCTATGCTATTATTAACCTCAGTAACCTTAATTTCCACTCATTTCCAGTCTATTCTGAACATCTCACAATAGTGTTTTTATGTCCAAAAGGTTGCACCGAGGTAGCTAGATGACTATGCTAAGCGACACGAGTGGGCGGCACAAACACGTGGCCCATCTAGGAGTGACACCGCAGTGGCAGACAGGATGGCAGTTTGAAAAACTAGGCCCCAAACAGTACATAATGCAAAGAAAAAAAAAGAGGTGCAAGATGGAATTGTCCTTGGGCCCTCCCAACCACCCTTATGTTGTATAAACAGGACATGCACACTTTAACAAACCAATCATTTCAGCGCCAGGGTCTGCCACACGATTGTGGCTGAAATGATTGGTTCGTTTGGGCCCCCACAAAACAAGCTGGCAATTAATCTGTCCCTGCACAAACTGTCTCTACGGAGGCAAGATGTCGTCCTCATCCTCCTCATTCACCGATTCCTCACCCTCTTCAGTGTTGTGTACATCCTCATCCTCACAGAGTATTAATTCGTTCCCACTGGAATCCACCACCACAGGTCCCTCTGTACATTCTGGAGGCTGGTCTCCCTGGAAGAGTTGATAATTCATTTTTATGAACATCATCTTCTCCACATTTTGTGGAAGCAACCTCCTACGCCTTTCGCTGACAAGGTTCCCGGCTGCACTAAACACTCTTTCGGAGTACACACTGGAGGGGGGGCAACTCAGGTAAAATAGAGCCAGTTTGTACAGGGGCCTCCAAATTGCCTCTTTTTCCTACCAGTACAGATACGGACTGTCTGACATGCCTACTTGGATGCTGTCACCGATGTAATCCTCCACCATTCTGTCAATGGTGACAGTATCATATGCAGTGACAGTAGACATGTCAGAAATTGTTGCCAGGTTCTTCAGTCCGGACCAGATGTCCAAACTTAGTCCTGCCTGCCCTGCATCACCGCCAGTGGGTTGCTTAGGATACCTAAGTTTTTTCCGGGCAGCCCCAGTTGCGGGAGAAAATGAAGAAGGAGCTGTTGTCGTGTCACGTTCCGCTTCAGCTGACAGTGTTTTCACCAGCAGGTCTTTGCATCTCTGCAGGCTTGTGTTGGCCGGAAAGAGAGACACCACATAGGCTTTAAACCTAGGATCGAGCACGGTGGTCAAAATGTAGTGGTCTGATTTCAACAGATTGACCACCCTGGAATCCTGGCAAAGTGAATGAAGGGCTTCATCCACAAGTCCCACATGCCGAGCGGAATCGCTCCATCTTAGCTCTTCCTTCACTTTCTCCAGCTGCTTCTGCAAAAGCCTGATGTTGGGAATGACCTGACTCAAGCTGGCAGTGTCTGAACTGACTTCATGTGTGGCAAGTTCGAAGGGCTGGAGAACCTTGCACAACATGGAAATAATTCTCCACTGCGCTTGAGTCAGGTGCATACCCCCTCCTTTGCCTATGTCATAGATGGATGTAGGCTTGAATGGCCTTTTACTGCTCCTCCATCCTCTGAAGCATATAGAGGGTTGAGTTCCACCGCGTCACAACCTCTTGCTTCAGGTGATGGCGGGGCATGTTCAAGAGTGTTTGCTGGCGCTCCAGTCTTCGGCACGCAGTCGCTGAATGGCGAAAGTGGGCAGAAAATTTTCGGCCCATCCAAAGCATCTCCTGCACGCCCCTGTCGCTTTTCAGAAAATTCTGCACCACCAAGTTTATTGTGTGAGCAAAACATGGGACGTGCTGGAATTTGCCCAGATGTAATGTCCGCACATTATTGGTGGCGTTGTCAGATATCACAAATCCCCAGAAGAGTCTAAGTGGGGTAAGCCACTGGGCGATGATTTCCCTCAGTTTCTCTTAGAGGTTGTCGGCGGTGTGCCCCTTACTGAAACCGGTGATACACAGCGTAGCCTGCCTTGGAACGAGCTGGCATTTCTGAGATGCTGCTACTGGTGATGCTACTGTTGTTGCTGCGTAAGTGATACATCTAGCCAGTGGGCTGTCACAGTCATATAGTCCTTAGTCTGCCCTGTTCCACTTGTCCACATGTCCGTTGTTAAGTCCACTGTGTCCATTTTCAGGACACTGAGGACACTTTGCTGACGTTTCTGTACAGTCTCGGTATCACTTGCCTAGTGAAGTGGAATCTAGACGGGATTTGGAACCGGGGACACACTACCTCCATCTATTGTCTAAATCCCACTGCACTAATGGCGGATACCGGACGCACGTCTAACACCAACATAGCAGTCAAGGCCTCAGTTATATGTTTTGCTTCAGGATGACTGCTGTCGTACTTCATCCTCCTCGCTAAGGACTGTTGGAGGGTCAATTGTTAAGTAAAAGTAGTGGTGTTCCTACTTCCTCTCTGGGATGATGAACGACTCCCAGCAGCAACAGCAGCAGCGGCAGAAGTAGGTGTAGCAATGCAGGATCCTCCGGAGGAATCCCGTATAGGAGAGTCAGTCATGCCAGTGACATGGCCTGCAGGACTACATCCGATCCTGACTAAGGAGAAAATTGACGAGGAGGGAGTTGACGGTGTGGTTTGCAGGCGCTTGGATACAACAGGACAAAGGGATTTAGGTGTCCCTGGACTGCTTACGGTCTTAGCCAAAGTTTCTGAACTTGACAGTAACTTTTTACTGTCAAGTTCAGAAACTTTTTATGAACGTGCTGCAGGTGACGTATAAGGTAGGATGTTCCTAGGTGGTTAACGTCCCTACCCCTACTTATTTCACCTTTACATATGGTACATATGGCAAGACAGTTGTTGTCCGGATTTGGATAGAAATATTGCCAGACCAAAGAGGTGGAATGTTTTGTCTTCTGCCCAGGCATGACCGTGATGGGCTTTTTCATCCCACGGACAACAACTGTCTCCCCCGGAGCCTGATTTAAACAAACCACATCACCATCAGAATCCTCCTCGCCAACTTCCTCCTCAGTGCCAGCTACACCAGTATCCTCAACCTGTTGTACTTCAACAGTGACATCTTCAATTTGCATATCAGCAAGTGGACTGTGGGTGCTCCTTTCAGCACTTGCAGGGGGCGTGCAAATGGTGGAAAGAGCCACCTCTTCCCATCCAGTGCTGGGAAGGTCAGGCATCACAACCGCCACCACACTTGGACTCTCCTTGGGGATTTGTGATATCTTCTTAGAACGCACAGTTCTTCGCTGTGCTTTTGCCAGCTTAACTCATTTGATTTTTGTGCGGAATGAGGGATTCCATCGTCATGTAAAGCTGAACCACTAGTCATGAACATAGGGAAAGACCGTAGCCATTCCTTGCCACTCCGTGTCGTAAATGGCATATTGGCAAGTTTACATTTCTCCTCAGATGATTTAAATGATTTTTTTTAAGGTAATTTTCCTGAACTTTGTCATTTGGGATTGTATATGCCCTCTACTATGACATTGGGCATCGGCCTTGGCAGATGACGTTGATGGCATGTTATCGTCTATGTCATGACTAGTGGCAGCAGCTTCAGCACTAGGAGGAAGTGGTTCTTGATCTTTCCCTATTTTATTTTTATCGGGAAAGTTTGGTCCTCCATCTATGTTATATTGATATATACGTGCGGCTAAGGCGCACACAAACACAGAAATATTTTTTTTATTTTTGTTGGAGACTAGTGCACTTTGTGGGTTACACCACCCTTTAAGAAATGAGTCAGCCAGCTCTTTACTTATGGGACACAGGTGCACGCTTGGCGCTGCTCCTTTGTTGATGCACGTGCAGCTACAGTGCACATAATTCACAAAGACAGAAAAAAAATATTTTTTTATTTTTTGTGGAGCGCACTTTGAGGGTTAAACCACCCTTTAACAGACAGACGCACGCTTGGCGCTGCTGCTTTGAGGATGCACGTACAGTGCAGACAATTCACAAACACAGAAGAAAATGTTTTTATTTTTGTTGGAGTGCACTTTGGGGGTTACACCACCCTTTAACAGACGAGCCAGCCGGCCCTTTACTTATGACACAGGCGCATGCTTGATGTTACTTTGTTGATGCATGTGCGGCTACTGCGCACACAGGGCCTGATTCAGACCCGCTCGGGAGCGCTGAGCGCTAGCAAGCTGGTCGCTGTTGCCCAAGTGCGCATGTGCATGACGGAGGCGGCTCCGTCGTGCGCATGAGCGAGACCCGAATAACGACGGCCAAGCCATCGTTATGGGTCTCGCATCAAAGGGGGCGTGCTGTCGATGGTGATTGACACCATCGATGGTGATTGGTGGGCGTGCCAGGGGCGTGGCTGCCCAGACGGAGGCGTTCCCATGGGAATGCCTACCGTCTGGGGCCGGCCCCACTGATATCACTAGTGATGTCAGTGGGAGTGCTTTTGGCTCTGATAGAGCCAAAAGCACTCCAGGGCTTGCAGCAGACGAGACCCTACCTTAGGGTCTCGTCGCAAGCCCGATGGTCACCCACAGCTATGCGAGCAGCCAGGAGGCCGCTCCAAAAAGTAAGAGGGCCGGCCCTGATTCAGAGCGAGCGCTCTGTCAGAGCGTACGGCTCTGAATCAGGGCCACAATTCACAAACACAAAAAAAATTGCACTTTGGGGGAGCACTCCTGATGCACAGATCACCCCCTGGACAACACTACAGCACCCCTCTAGGACTACAGCCTTTATGGGACACTGCACAACACAGTCCATCCAGCCCTATAGACTTTGGAGTGGACACAGCCCCTATGGACAACTGACTGCACAACACAGCCCAGCCAGCCCCTATGACAGCAGCACAACACAGCCCAGCCAGCCCCTATGGACTGAGTGGTCACAGCCCCTATGGACAACAGCAGCACAACACAGCCCAGCCAGCCCTAGCTCCCACCCTCCCTCTTCACTGTAGACAGCTGGAGTGAGAAATGGTGCCGACGGGGGGACCTTTTATGGAATCCAAAACCCGCAAGATCCGGAAGGCGGCATGATGACGTTTTGCCTCGATTTCAGATCCGAGTCAGGCAGGAAAAGTCGAGCCTGACTCGGATACGACTCAGAAATCTGAACCCGCTCATCCCTAGTCCAAAGTAGACATATGCGGTTCGGTTCCACAGAAATCCGAATCCACCCGAATTTCATGAAATATGACAGATCCGAGTCGCGGCTCTAATCTCCTGAGGTGGTCCGGATGAATCACGGTTTTGATCTTCAAGCAGTTTGAAATTCGGATTTAAAATCTCAATTTCGGGTTTTGGATTGCAAAATATGATTTTAGCTGTGAGTAAAAACTTTTTATTTCAATATTAAAAAAAAAAAGAAAAAAATCCAGATCTAAAACCAAAATCAAAACACGAAAATTAATCCAGATCCAAAACCAAAACACGGGGGGTCAGCGCACATCTCAAGTCTAAAGTATATGATTTTACTATTTTTGATGAAATCCAGAAAACATCAGGGTGATTTTGCCTAAACCAGGGCGGACATATCTAAATTCTACATTTGGAATACTGTAGCTTACACTAGTGTTGTGTTTTGCTTTAGGTGCCGACGAATTTTTGCCCTTATTCCACAAGTGTTGAAAGATGGCCCTGTTTTCTGTAATGCACAGCTTTGTTAATAATTTAAAGTTCATCTATTTACTATAAATAGTTGGCGCAGCCATATTGTGATTTCACAGCAAACAAATGAACTGGAGGCTTAGGGCATGATTTAGGGGTGGACACAATTTATTATTTATTTATTACCAGTTATTTATATAGCGCACACAAATTCCACAGCGCTTTACAGAGCATATGTGGTCATTCACATCCGACCCTGCCCCAGTGGAGCTTACAATTTATTCCCTACCACATGCTCACACACACAAACTGGGGTTATTTTTGGTAGGAGCCAATTAACCTACTAGTATATTTTTGGAGTGTGGGAGGAAACTGGAGCACCCGGAGGAAACCCAAGCACAGGAAGAATATACAAACTCCGCACAGTGGTGGGAATCGAACCCACGATCTCAGTGCTGTGAGGCAGTAATGCTAATCATTACACCGTCTGTGCTGCCCGACAATGTCAGTATCGGACCTAGTGGATCGATTCTTTGCTACTGCGCTTGTGCCAAAGCCACAATGCGCATGTGCGGTGATGGATTAGAGATGGTGTACGCAGTGAGGATTTATTTGCAAAGTGAGTGGCAGATAGTAATCGTTTGGGGGAGGTAACGTGGGGTGGCTACAAAAACGCAGGTGTGTCAGGATCATTTTCTGAGCGCGCCCTATTGAGCCTCTGAAAATTTGTATGCAGCTGGAAAGGCCATGGCGTCTTGGGCGAGACAAACATTCTGCGACAGCATTGGGTTGCTCAGATGTTCGATGCGTGATTGGTGTGCCAGATACTTCATCTTTTGTACGTGAGACGGTGGAGGTGGGCGTCTCTGTGCACACAGGACATCAGCTAAGTCATTAGCATATTTCTGCAAATCCGCTGCATAAGAAATCTCACTTGCCACCTCTGAATCAGGCCCTGTGAGCGACATCAGTAATGAAACTTGATGCGTGCACAATGAGACATACGCGCAGCTTATCAACAATCCCTCAACTGCGTAAACATCGGCATTCCATCCATCTCTGAATCAGGCCCATAATTGGCAAACAACCAACTTGAGATCTAGGACCAGTGACGGATATTACTAAGTAAATACATAGTACAGGTAGTCCCAGCGTTTTCTCCCCTTGGGGCTACCAGTCCGGACTGCAATTTGCGGAGAGTGGCTTCCAGTGGGAGCCGCTGCTCTGTCTTTCGGGCTGCCCTACATGGTTCTAGGGGCTGCAGCTAATGCTGTCCCTAGAAGCCAGTATTATGTGAATGCGCGACACCACCGCCACTTGTGCACATGTGGCGGTCCCGGCGTCTGCCAGATCCATCTGCCACAATTTTTTCAGCCACACCAAATATTCCTTGATGAATTCACCCTGTCCCACATTAGTGGCTTATACCAAAGTCACCCTGATTCTGTTGTGTCACTAATAATTGGTGTTAACTAACAATTGGTGTTGCCACTTATATATAGCATCTTTACAGATTTTAGATATTATGCAATTTACCAACCTGGGAGAAAAACCCAGCACATGGATCTTGCTCTCATACACTGGAAGCCTAATGCTGCTGGCTAAGGGATACAGTAAAATGTGCATGGACGGCCAGTAGTTTGCCCAGACAGATTTCAGCTTTTCGGCTTCGCAGGTCCCCCATTGCATGGTATAGGCTAATCCAGTAATGAAATACAAAGCATTTGTTGCTTGACAAATTGCGTTAAGCAATCTGTGAGTAAGTCACCAAGCGGTGCTAAGTATGTGAGCGCCTATCTCATAATTTGAGAAAGGTAAGAAAAGCTTTTCTCGCCCATAGCTATGGGGCCCCTGAAGGACCATACGGTTGCATGAAATGATGCGGTTGCTGGACCACCAGAGATGCGGGAGTCAGTCCAAAACACAAAGTGATGGTAAGCCCATGGGGCACGTGCCCTCTGGTCCAGTCAGCCAGCCCATGGGGAGGCCTAGTGTTGCAAGAGAAATGCGCTGCTGCACAGACTCCACTCATCCTGATCTTCATGGAGGCTTCATGCCCTGTCCCAAGATGGCCGCCATGATCACTACTGAGCATTTGCCGGGGCCATCTTATATTTTACTGTGTGAGAGTGACACAGTGGGAGACAAGTCTCCTATTTAGCTCCTAAGAGTGACCCTATTAAAGCCTACATAAAAAGCTTTTCTAGCATTCCGTTTGCAGCATACACAGAACTGCTAGTGAGCTGTGTAAAGCCCTGCTTCGCTCCATTACTAGATTACATGTAACAATGAGTTCAGTTGTATGAAGCAGGGATGGGGTAAAAACCTTAACGGTCTGGACCATGCGGGGAGGCTGTAATCTCTCCCTCCCCGATCACAGCTGTCACAGACAGCTTCCGAATACCAGCCAATCACCATGCGGTAAACGGGTCCCGGTTACACTGAGCATGACCCGGGTTGTACCCGTGTAAAATCCTCCTCTAGACCCAGGAAGAAATGCCGGATCAATCGCTAAGGTAAGTATAAACTAACCTAACCCCCTAACCCTCCTTAGCAGTGCCTAACCCTAACCTCCCCCCCAAATGCCTAAGCCTAATCTCCCCTCTAAGTGCCTAACCCTAACCCCCCCTTCCCCTCTGCCTAAACCTATGTCCCCCGGGGGGGGGGGTGCCTAACCCTAACTCCCCCTAGCCTAACCCTCCCAGGGGGGTGCCTAACCCTAAGTCCCCCCCGGGTGCCCTAAACCTAACCCTCCCCCCCGGCATCCCTTCGATCGGGATCCCTTCGATGGGGATGCGGGGCGCCTGTCTCACGGCGTCGGGGAAACGACAGGCGTCTAGATTTAAATGCCCAGCATTTCACCCTTGCCGTGACATGACAGTCCGGAAGCCGGCTGTCGGTATTAAGGTAGCCGGTTTCCCGATTGTATACCCTGGGATCATGTGTCCGATCCCAGCGCCGGAAGAGTGGGCGCAGTGGGTACCTGATGCTGGAGACACCCGGTCCCTCCCAGCAGTGGGAGCACGGTTGCGGTGAGGGTCCGGTGCTGGGACTGCTAGTTGGCTCCTAGCGCCAGTCCAGCATTCGAGCAGGCTTGGCTCCACCCGCGAGCCAATTACTGCTCATGGACTGGCAGCCAATAAGAATCGTCTGTAGTGAGCCAATCAGGGCTCGCTGCATCATAGCTCCGCCCACCGACAGAGTCTTATATTAGATGCTGCCGGGCGGGCGAGCTCAGTCCGTTGGCGGAGAGTGAAGTGGACGTCCCCAGACCAGCTGATTGCAGCATCCATTCCCTGGGGATCCTCCCTTATAAATCCCATTTCCAGACTGGCCTCTGTTGCTGGACTATATTGCACAGCCGCTTCTTCGTGGCTGTTTAATACTGTCTGACCGTGAATCAGGTCCTAAATGCGTATATTCAGCTGTATGCACCCCTGGTGACATACCTACTTGGAAATGGCCATTTTCCACATAGTTGCGCAGCTGTAAATGGCAAATTAAGTTGCGACTGAGTTGCGCACGGAGCACGCGGAGTGCGAAAACCTGCCAGATGCTTGCATTCAAGTCTCCATCAGCCCCAGTGTGTTCCATTATATCATAGTAATAGAGAACCGCAGCGCTGAACATTATTTGCTCACAGATCATCACCGCGTTCTATTACAGCTTCTTTCATCAGTGTCTTCTCCTTGGAGAGCTTTTCATTAAATGAAGTGTTCAGTGACTTATATGTTTCCTACTTTTCTACAGGATGTGTTCGATAAGCTTATTAGCAAAGTGTCAGAAGAAATGACATATCACACCTGCACGGACATCCCATGTGTATTGCATGGTGTTCTTTGTGATAAACAGAATGGCTGTTCTAATGAGGTACAATGCTGAATAGGCTAAACAAATGTTTAAGTAAGTGGAAAACAATGGATATTATGAAAAATGATTTTTTTCCCTTTAATTATACTTGTATGAGATTCATTTTGATCTGCAGCAAGTAAACAGTGATTAGAGCAGTCGAGGTTAGGCTGTTAGCTAAAAAAGTATTTGCAGAGTACGGTAAACTGTAATTAGGACACAGGAGTCAGCTGTCCTATTAATTTGTTTTGATGACACAGTAGAATAACGTAATAAATTGTCTGTACTTTGAAATTTCAAGGATTCATCTATAATTGCCGTTGGTTTATGAAATATTTTTAGGCTTCTCACCGTGTGTGAAAAAAAAAACAGTAATTGTTAAGGATTACTTTTGAGATTTTATGCAAAAATGTATAGATTTTATGCAAAAATGTATACACAAAACATGTGTCTGGACCAGGACTGATTGTTTTGTAATCGTGGGGCCTATTTATCATCCTTTATGGGCCTATTACACATTTATAAGAGAAACCGAATGATTAGTAGAAGAAAAGAGGTGGTTTAAACCTAGGATGGGGGCTGGCATGTATGCAAATCACTTGGTTAGGTAGCCTATACAGGGCTGGTTCTACCATTACGCATGGTATGCAGCTGAGTAGGGCACCACATAGTGGAGGGCGCCTCACCTGCGACAATGCGGGCCGCGGGCAGACTGTGTCTCTGTGACACAGCTGCACCACGCGTGTAGCACTGACCGGACGGAGGTCGGTCAGCACTACACAGTGACAAACACACAGCCGCTGGCGCCGGCAGCTGTGTGTTTGTTTTGATTAGCAGCCAATGAGAGTCAGTCAGACTCTCGCTGGCTATTGCGGGCTGGAGCTTTCCGGCTCCCGCAGTGGGTAATGGGAGAGACATTATGACATCATGACGTCTCTCCCATAATGCAGAGCGACCCGGGAGGACGGACTGAGGAGCGGATGGCGGCGGCCGGAGCGGGAGCGGGGATTCAGGTAAGTGTTTTTATTTTTATTACATTTGTGTCTACTCGGGGGGGGGGGGGGGGGGGAGGATTACTACTGGGGCACTGCATAGGGCGGGAACCTCCACTGGGGGCACAACATGGGGGGGACTACTACAAAGGGTCGACTACTACAAGGGGGTGGCTACTACTGGAGCACTGCAAAGGGGGGGGAACCTCCACTGGGGCACAACAAGGGGGGGGGAACTACTACAAGGGGTACTACCACTACTAGGGGCACTACAAGGGGGGACCCCTGCAAGGGTGGGGATTACCACTGGGGGCACTACAAGGGGGGGACTACTACTGGGGGCACTGCATCGAGGGACCACTACTGGGGGCACTATATAAAGCGGCACAGCATAGGGGGGAACCTCCACTGGGGGCACAACAAGGGGGGGACTACTACAAGGGGGTGGCTACTACTGGGGCACTGCATAAGGGGGGAGCCTCCACTGGGGGCACAACAAGGGGGGGGACTACTACTATGGGCACTACAATGGGGGAACCACTACAAGGGGGGGAAAACGACTGGGTACACTACAAGGGGGGGAGTACCACTGGGGGCACTGCATCGAGGGACCACTACTGGGGGCATTATATAAAAGGCAATACTGGGGGTACTGCATAGGGGGGGGACTACAACTGGGGCCACTGTTTAAAGGGCACTGCAAAAGGGGTACAACTATATGGGGCACTGCACGGGGGGACTACTACTGGGGACACTATATAAGGGGCACTGCATAGGGGGTACCACTACTGGGGGCACTGCATATGGGGGAGTACTACTGGGGGCACTATATAAGGGGCTTATTACTGGGGGCACAAGGGGCACTGCACCGGGGGTACCACTACTGGGGGCACTGCATAGGGGGTACCACTACTGGGGGCACTGCATAGGGGGACTACTACTGGGGGCACTATATAAGGGGCTTACTACTGAGGGCACAAGGGGCACTGAACAGGGGGGACCACTACAGGGGGCACTGTAAAAGGGGCACTGCATAGCGGGACGCCAAAAAATATACTTGCTTACCAAAAAATTTGGTCTAGGGCCGGCCCCAAGCCTATAGCAAGTGGGGGCGTGTTTTTATAGGGATGTTAGTGAGGGCCAAAGCCTCTTTGTTTCCAGGTTTTGCCTGGTGTCAGAGACAGAGCTAAGTGTTGATTTTGTGCTGTTTCCTGTATATTTTTTTCCTTATTTCATTTCTTCTTTTTCTTAACTTGTCTGTCCTCCTTTCTTCTGACTTTAGCCCTCTCTTGCTTCATTTTAACTTTGCCCTGTCTTAAATTCCTATTGGTCTCTCCTGCCCCAGTCCTCATTGCTTGGCAACATGCCCAGTCCCCGCCGCAGCGTTGGACCCCCCGCACGCTTCCTTACCGTGGCTGCTGCCGTGTCCGCGCTGGAGGTCTGTGGGGTACAGAGCCCACGTCGGCGCCCGGCAGTTGTGAGTCTGGCCGCGGGTGATGCTACTCTTGAAGTGTGTTGCAGGTGGGTGCGTGATGCTCCTGAGGTGCGCGGGGCAGTGCTCCCTCCCAGGGACCATTGCACTGCCGTGAAAAAACTCCGGAGGTCTTAGTGAGAGGGGGGTGGGGCTTGGGCGCCATTTTGCAGGGCGCACCCTGTAGGCTCCTAGTGATGCACAGGGAAGCTCTTTGGAGGCTTCAACACTTGTGGTGAATATAGGTAGGGAACGAGGATCAGCAAGGGCTGCAAGGACCAGGATCCCTGATCAGGATAGGGGGCAGATTTTACAGCCTCAAGCCCAGCCAGCCCCTGCAGTGCCTGTTTTGCAGGTATTTTCTGCCCCTTCCCCCATTGCTGCGCAGGCAGAGCCTTTATCAATTGTTTCTGCCCTATCTACATTGGCTGCAGCGTTTGCTCCATTCTAGTCAGCTTTGCCGGCGGGCTCCGCTCCAGGCCTCTCCTTTGCACCTGTTAATGATAATGCTGGGAGCGGACAGAGGGGGGGAGGGTTCAGATCAGTTGGGGCAGGCATTGAGACTCTTAGCTCAATGCTGGGGCAGCAGGGTGTTGCTGCTTTCACATCCATTTCTGCAGTACAGCAGAGCGCTAGTCAGGCCAGAGCAAATGTGAGTCGTAATGCTGTGTTGTGTGGCACCAGATGTCCTTCCATCTTTTTCAGATCATGACGCTGAGGAGAGTGCACTGGACGATGAGGATGCTGGGGAAGGACAGTCCAAGGTTGCTTCTGATTACCAATACATCGGGGGCATCAAGTGGGTCTAGCTCGGACTCTAATTCACTAACATCTTCCTTTTCCTCCTCTGTATTCAATGCGGATAGCACTGGCAGAGCTCGCAAGCGAGCTGCGAAATATGCAAAATTGGAGGCGCAGCGGGCGGGTACATAGCACTCGTAGGCGCAAATCAGTTCAGAAAGGTAAGGAAGGTTCGGCGGGTATTCATTGTGACAATACGGCTGTATTGCGGGGTTTAAGGCCAACTTGTCGCACTAAGGCCCTCATTCAGAGCCGTACGCTCTGAGCAGAGCGCACGCTCTGAATGAGGGCCGGGCTCCATTTTCATGGAGCGTCCTCCTGGACGCTCGTATAGCTGTGGGTCACCACCCACAGGCTATACGAGCGTGCTTTGTGATGGTCGAGACCATCGCGACCATCGAAATTGCGAGCCGGAGCCTGCGGTTGAGGTTTTCAACCGCAAGCTCCGGAGTGATTTTGGCTCTATCAGAGCCAAAATCACTCCCACTGACATCACTAGTGATGTCAGTGGGCCGGCTTCTGACGGGAGGCGTTCCCGTGGGAACGCCCCCGTCAGGGAGGCACGCCCCCGGCACGCCCACCAAAGGGGGCGTGCTGTCAATCAACATTGACAGCACGCCCCCTTTGATCGGACACAACGAGCGAAGGACTTTCCTTCGCTCGTTGCGTCTGGCGCATGCGCACGACGGAGCTCCCTCCGTCGTGCGCATGCTCAGTCCATAACATCGACCCACTTGCGAGCAGACAGCCGCTCGCGAGTGGGTCTGAATCAGGCCCTAAGATCCGTAAGGGGGATTATGTGGATATGTTTGCCCTGACGGAGTAAGCAAAGAAGGCATTTAAAGCGGCTAGGGCGAAAGATGGTATTGGTTTGGAAAATTCAAATCATACAATAATTGCTTAGCTGATTTTTGCATTTTTTCTGCCTCTTACCTGGAGACCCGCCTGGCGGAGCACCTGAACGTCATCAGGTATCTGCATTTAGTGCACAGCATGCAACAATACTCTAGCGGTATGGCTTGGCGTGCTTACGATGAAGAGTTTAGTCAGAAGCAAGATGGCAGGCAGGTAATGGACCTAGGGTGGAAGGACGTGGAGGTGTGGCTGGAGGTCACGCAGCCTTCGCGTCCTGCCTATGAGATTTCCAGCAGGCGTCTGGGGGCAATTTTTTTTTTTTGGGTTTAATAATGCTTCCTGTACGCAGGGACGAAAATGTCGTTTTCTACTTCAGGGTCCATAGGGGGTCCACAGGGTTGACCTTGGGGTATAGGTTGGGAACCAAATCTGGGCACCACGCAGTTAAAGCTTTTAGCTCCCAGGATGCACTTGGGTCCACTCTCCCTATAACCCCACCCCCCAGCCAGAGGCACCTCAGTTTAAGTTGGTGCCCGGCCGGAGTTGGGTCACCGTTACTGCAGGGGGGCTGCTTAGCAGCCCCTAAGCTTAAAAGAGTTTTATTTTATTATTATTTTTTACTACTCTTCAGAGCGGCAGCATCAGACTGTCCAATGGACGTCTGAACTGCCGCTCCTACACCCCGCCGGCGCTGCGACGCCAGTACAGATCTGGGGATCGCAGCGGGACCCCAGAGTCTGTACTAGCCGGGCTCTGGAGGAATCCCTGGGCTGCTGCCGGATCGACGGGGACAGGTAAGTCGTGTGGTAACCGCTTGCGGTGATCCACGTGTGAATATGCAGCCTTATGCCTCCGGTCTCTGGGGACAGACCGGAGGCGCTAGCGGTGGCGGCGGGCTCCCCCTCCATGGAGGCACACCCTTTGTGTCCACAGCCCACCAGGGATTATAGCGGCAGCGGGAGCCGGCATCCCGGGGGGTTAATTGCTAGCCAGGGGAGGAAGCCTTCCCTGTCTAGCGGCTCCTCCCCTCAGCTCAGCGCGCCTTTCAATAATACAGTCTGGCGTCGCTGAGCTGCTTCCTCCGCGGGCCACGCTTCTTCTGGGGTCTCCAGTGGCCATTTTCTCTCTGTGGTGCTGCAGAACTCTTAGGATGTCAGTGAGCCCAGTCCCCCTGCGTACCTGGCCATTTTGGGTGAGTGTACACAGCGCTATAGCCTTCCCAGACACTGAATCTGGGCAGTTGAATGTAGCGACATTGTGCAGTATATTATATGTCATGCTTATGTATGTATATATATTTTTCTGCATTGTATGTGACTTATGCTAGTGCTGACTGTCTGCTTTTTCTCTCACCTGTCAGTGTATATCTATCCCTTTTCTTTATCTGCCCTAATACAGGTGTACCTGGGGTGGTTCTGAGACCTCACATATATATATTTGTTAATATCTGTGAGGTTTGTCACATACTGTTGCGTGCTGCACGTTGCCATATTTTAGATGGAACTGTGAGTTGCATACGCTGATAATGGGTCCCTGCAGCTAATCTTAGCGTCAGTCAGGACCGGTATGGCGCTGCTTAATATTTCCGTCAAGATAGTCAGATATATCTGACCAGGAGATTGCACACGATACTGCACCCATTATTGCTATCCTGCAAGTCATAGCCTGCAGGAATTAGTGCGGAGGATTTTAACTCAGAAAGGTTTATGTATGCGGCACCATCTGGTGCGGGGCCCCTTGCACGACCCCCTTAAAGGGCGGTTTATTTCTCAGGGTCCTCTCCTTTGAGGATCGCCGGGCGGGCCCCATTGTCGTCACTCGCTTGGAGTTACTTCACCATACTGCCCTTTTGAACTCGGGGTATCTCGCAATTTCTTGCAATTTACCCCTGTGCAACAGACTGTCGCTCCCCGCCGGGGTTTTTCACAGTACATGAATTACCTCCGATACCACATCGGTCTGTCATTCCCCTTGCAGGGATTACCACAACGGCCACCCTGGTGGATGTCGTTTTATACGAAATACTAATTGGCGTGATATACGCCCTGTGGTTACTGACCAGTGGCTCTGACGTTAACTGGATGGTATATTCGGCTCTTTCCCTCTCACATGGGGGGAGCCGATTTCAAGTATTATTATCCCTGCTTTGGGGCTGGTAGCCAGGTTCATTCTGGATATAGAGAATGTCGATCCTGCACCTGTATCATACATCTCCCGTTTTCTGCCCAGCGGGTGGATCTCATAGCGGGAGTCTGGCTGTCGCCAGATACGAGGAGTCACAAAGGCCTCCTGTTTCCCATTCCCTGAGGGTCCTCACAAGTATTGGAAATCCCCTTCTGGGATGGATTTGTATGTTAATCATCGGGTTACAGGCATTAATACGCCTCCCATCCCGGCCTGGACGGATTTTACGGATCCGTAGGTGGTAACTTTGCCTGAAATCAATGTACTCGTTTTCAGGGCCTTTTGCACGTCCTACCATGGCCATCGCATGGTGATGCTTTTGTGACGTTTTTCCCCTCCAACACGTCTGAGGTTCAAATATCTTTTGGCGCTCACATAAAATATGCAGTGGTCATATGTGGGATTACCTCATGGGATGCCGGTCTTCTAACTTTCAGGGTTTCGGCGGCGTCTGTATCCGCCGCAGTACCCTATGGCTGCGTTATGGGAAAGCAGAGGTGCACACTATTTCCATGGGGAAGATCTTGTTTGGTCCTGACCTTGACAAGATCGTTGCATCATTGGCAGTATCACTAATGGGGAGATACCGTCTTTAGCTACTCCCACTACATTCGGACTAACTCTGTTAAGTCTTTTTGTCCTCAGGGTCAGCCTAAAGGCCTGTTTTTTCCTAGGCTGTCGGCCTCCATGGGGGCTACTATATCCAGTACCGAGCAGTCCTGGACTTCCGGACGACCCTGTTTCTACACCTGAGGATATACCCTCAGCCTGACGGGACAGGTCTACATCTGAGGAATTTCCAGAGTGAGGTACTGATTCTCAACGGCCTCTCATTGCTCAGGCAGCCTCCTCACAGGCATTGTTACACGGGCCCTTCTTCAGACCTGATCAGGGCCTTACAATCCCAGAAAGCTATACAGTCTTTGTGGTAAGCAGAGCTATTTCGGCCAACCTCACTATCTCAGTGAGGGACTGGTTGTTCTACTTTCTTTCTGGGGCGGTGACCGACTGGTCCTCATTTGCCTATACTCTGTCTCAAATCCCTGAATCAGATTCCAACGGTGCCTGGACTCAGGTGGAATCGTCCATGCTCCATCCTCCGACGTTTGGAACCTGGGGATTTTAGGGTATATCTGAGTATTCAGGGTACGTACCTACGGGTACGTACAGAGCCCTCTCATCAGCATGGGTTCAGGTTTGCTGTGCCACAGCAACACTTGTAAGTTTCGGGCTCTGCCTTTTGGGACTGTCCCCAACTCCACCGGGGTTTACCAGCCTTATGGATTTTCTGACAGTTCACCTGTTCAGGGTATCCAAATGCTCCTTTCTCTGGACGGTCTCCTGCTTTTAGCACGATCACCAAGGTACTTTACCGCCAGGTCAGGATAACCGTGGCTTCTTCTCGGCACAGATAATTAGTCAACGGAGAAAAAGTCCTCCCTACATCCCTCACAGGGTTTTCTTCATCTGGGAGCACTGCTGGATTCTCAGACTGAGAATTTTTCTGGCGTAAGACAAGATCTCCACTCTTCAACTTGGAGTGTGCGGATATCTACGCATTCGACATATGTCATTACTCTTTGTGATGCGCGGTCTACCAGAGTGTCTACCTTTTGGTAGGGTGGAATGTGCTCAGTTCCATTCCAGGCCTTGCCATAATTGACTCCCCTCCAGATGGATCGAGTTTTTCCCATCGGATCGCTGTTCGAACGATGATACTTTCTCCGGAGGTGAGTTGGTTTCTGTCCGGGTGGCTATGGCCATCTCGTCCAGGGTGTTCTTTGCTACAGACAGTGTCTGGTCCGCATTCGTTTCGGGGCAGTTGGACGTCTGTCGTTTCTGCCCTGCCACTTAACTTGTTGATACTTTAGGCTGTCTTGGACCTTCACTCTGGCCTAACCCATATGTCACGGTAAACCTGAATAGGTTCAGTCCGACAGTGTCACAAAAGTGACTTCCATCTAGGCAACACTGGTAGTTGGGTGGCAATGTCAGGTATGTCATCCATTCTGACATAGTCCAAGGGTCTTCTCCTGGCCAACTGCAGTGTTTATTCCCGGAGCTCTCCATTGGAAAGCGGGCTTCCTCAGCCGTCGCGACGTGCATCCCGGGGACTAGTCTCTTCTCCAAGAGAGGTTTCAACTCCTGGTGAGCAGAGGGGGCCTCCCTGAGGGGATTGATCCTCATGGCCTTCTGACTTGATCACACATTACCGGTGTTACAGTCCAGCTCCAGGAGTACTGAAGCTACCTTCAGTGACTCTTTGTCAGTGAAGTGGTCCTTCCACTTTGTGTACCTGTGTCCTCCGGTCTCCCTTCTTCCTCGAGGTCTTCGGAAGTTTAATTCGAGACGGAGGGGCTTTCCTTCTGGGGGCTCCAGTTCGTCCCAGACATCACTGGTACTAAGATTTTCGGAGTCTCCTCATCGATACTCCGTTCCTACTGCTTCACTATCTGGACCTGTTGTCTCAGGGTCCTTGTTTTTCCCTGGACCTGGATCGTTTGTCTTTGACTGCGACCCTACTGTGGTCCTAGGGCTTCCCTGGCTCTGTCTTCATTGAGATGTTTAGAGCAGATAGGCCAGACTTTGCTGGGATCTGCCACGGACTGTGGCATACATAATTCTTATGGTATCGTACCTGTCGATACGATCCTCCGGTGTCCAGGATTTTCAGATATTCTGGCATTCCTTCCGGCTGGCTTGGGTTTCACCCTTGGCCTGGCCTTCCTGACAGTGCGGATCTCTACACTGTCGGTATGGTTAAGATATGGAATTGCTCCGCTCTGGTATCCAGTTCATCCTTTGGAGTGTTTTCTGGATTATGCCTCCACTTGTCCTCCCTAGGGACTCCTGGGGAGTTAGTAGTGGTTCTTTGTTCCCTCCGGGGACAGTCAATGGAACCGCTGGTTGTGATAGCCATTACATGGTCTATTGTTTAAGCTCTCTCTCTCTCAGGGTGTTTAAATCAACCAGGAGAGTGTCTGAATTGGGAGTGTTCTCATGTGGCTCCCTCTTCTGGAGGGCATCATGTCAGGGTGTGAGTTGCTCTCGCCCTGTATTTCTTCTTAGAGTGGTTTTTAGGTTCCATATTATTCTGGAACTTATGGTACGGCCATTCAGTCCCCAGTCTTCTCGGCTGGTGTGGCCTCATTGACTGTGGACCGGCCTCTTTGGCTTTATATGATCCGTTCAAGTTCCTTATGGTAATCGGACTCCTTATTGGTGGTCTGCGGTTTCTGGTTTTCACAGGAAACGATGGCCGGCCCATAATAAAATGTTGGCTGGATGGCCTTGTATGTCTTCCTCAGGGGCCTACCCATGGGTAGGCATTTCTGTCGTTGAGGCTTGTTTTTTCTCGGGCCATGTAACCCTCGTGGGCGGCTCGTTGTGGCGCCTCGGCTGTTTTGCCTTACTAGGTGTCCACGTGGTCTTCTGTCCATACCTTTTTAAGGTTCTAGGCATTGGTTTCCTTTGCCTCTCAGGATGCTTCCTTTTTGGCGACGGATTCTCCTCTCAGCACAGGAGCGTCCCCACCCTTGGTTGAACTGCTTTGGGACATCCCCAAGGTCAACCCTGTGGACCCTGAAGTAGAAAACAAGAGATATGGTAAGAACTTACCTTTGTTATCTCTGTTTCTACGAAGTCCATAGGGTCCACAGGGCGCCCACCCTGACGCACCTGGCTTCATATGGGCTGTGTTACTGGTCACCGGTTTCCCGTCTCCTTTTCTGTGAGTATGGTTCTAGAGTGGTCCAGTTTTCTCTCTCTTTTTCTCTCCTCCTCCGGCCTTTGGCTACTTACAAACTGAGGTGCCTCTGGCTGGGGGGTGGGGTTATAGGGAGAGTGGACCCAAGTGCATCCTGGGAGCTAAAAGCTTTAACTGCGTGGTGCCCGGATTTGGTTCCCAACCTATACCCCAAGGTCAACCCTGTGGACCCTATGGACTTCGTAGAAACAGAGATAACAAAGGTAAGTTCTTACCATATCTCTTGTTTTCGTCACCTCTGCTTGCGATGTGGTGGCAACCACCCGGTTTCCAAGTGTTTCAAGTTGGGTGCCCAGCAGCAGCCTGCACAACCAGCAAAGGTCGCAGGTGTTAAGTAAGGCTCCATCCCCTGTCCGTGTCGAGGCGATGGCAAAATGGTTGAGTTGGTACCCAGATTTGCAGGATGCAGAATTTTTGTTGGATGGTTTCAGTTTTGGTTTTCATTTACCAATTTGCAGAGCTGTCGAAACGGGTTCACCTAGAAATTTAAAGCCTGCATTTGAGCTGCCTCACATTGGGATAAGGTTGCTGGTGAGGTTGGCGTCGGGCGCTTGGCTGGGCCTTTTGCTGAACCCCCCATTAGGGATCTTGTTATTTCCCCGGTGGGGGTGGTTCCCAAGAAAATTCCCGGAAAATACAGACTCAGTCAGCCTCTGTCTTATCTGTCAGGCTCGTCAGTAAATGATGCCATACCAGTTAAAATTGCCTCATTGGTATACCAGTCTTTTGACAATGCTTTGGATGTGATTAGGTGTTATGGTCCAGGCGCACTGATAGCTAAGATAGACGTTGAGTCAGCTTTTTGTCTACTCCCTTTGCACCCAGAGTCATTCCGGTTTATGGGTTTTCGTCTGGACAACGTATATATTATATAGACAAATGTTTGCCTATGGGGTGTTCTGTGTCCTGTGCATTTTTCGAGTGATTCAGCACCTTCCTACATTGGTGCGTGTAATTTTCTTGTGGTGGTCATGGGACAGCTCATTATCTCGATGACTTTCTGAGTGTTGGCTTTCCAGGTCAGACAGGTGCAGTTATCTTTTGTTTTCATTGCAAGCGCTGTTTTTTAGTTACCGTTGCTACTGACACAACAAGAGCTGTTTTTTAGTTCCCGTTGCTGCGGACAAAACTGAGGGCCCTTCCTCTTGCAAATTCCTTGGTATCGAGATTGTTACCTCTGCGGGTTCTTGTCGCCTTCCTCATGTTAAGGTGAACAAGTTGCGCAATGCTATAGCGGAGTGCACGACTTCCAGTAAATTTACGCTGCGGCAGGCACAATCTCTCCTGGGCCTTTTAAACTTTGCCTGTAAGGTTATACCAATGGGCAGAGTTTTTTTGCGCATTTTGGAGAGGGCCACGGCTGGAGTCACTAAGCGGAGACATTTACTTCATTTACCCTCAGAGATTAAGCGAAAACTGGCATTCAGTTGTGGATGTTTCCAGCCGCTGACAATTTGCAACGGCAGCTGTTTACCGATGCAGCAGGCACCACGGGGTTCGGTTGCTACCTCAACGGCGCATGGTGTGTTGGGCGTTGGCCGGAGGGCTGGATGGGGAAGGGTTTGACTAAGGATTTGCTCCTTTGCCAACTCTTTCCCATAATGGTTTCCTTGGAAATCTGGGGTGAAAGGTTGCGCAATCGCAGCATTTTGATCAGGTGTGACTACCTGGGTGTGGTGCATGCGATCAATCGGCAACGTGCTGCTTCACTGCTAGTTTTGCACTTGCTAGCACAGCTGGTTTTGACATGTTTGCGCTGTAACATCATGTTTAAGGCAAGACAGCCTGCAGGTTCTTCTCCAGCCACGCGTCGCAGTGTCCCGTGGGTGGTCAAAACAGCGGCGCGGCGGTCACTGCTGGTGAATGGATGCTGGGCGCATGCGTCCGGCATCCATTCACAGTGACTGCAGCGCTTGGGGGCTGCCCGGCATGTCCGTAAGTGCCGGGCAGATGCGGGATTAATGGTAAAGTTTTAAATAATATTGTTTTTTTTACAGGCAGTCTTCAAGTCCCCGCACCCTTGGTGGCGATGGGTGCTGTGCTAATGGTAATTAAAGTGTTAAATAATATTGTTTTTTTACAGGTTAGACTACAAGTCCCATCAAGCCTGCCCTGGCATGATGACACTTGTTGAACCTCAAGTGCCAGCATACCTGGACATTAAAGACCCACTGGCACCCATAGTCCTCCTGTAAAAGAAAGTAATATACGGAAAGGATACAAACACACCGACTATTCTATAGATTTATGAAATAACCACTCCCCCTCATAGCCTTCATTCTCCAAATTAATATTCACAATATCCAGGGAAAAAAATTACTGACTTACTGCTTACACAGCTTTCTTATTATTCTAAAATACAGTCACATCTAGGATTTGAACTTAGCACCTTCATGATTTGCAGTCAGACACCTTAGCAATGGAGCCACCTGCTTCTATAGTGAAAGCCTGTGAATTCTAACTATATGAAGCTACTACACAGTCTTATTAATCTAAAATACAGTTATACCTGGGATTCAAACTGGAATGGAAAGGAATGTTCCCAGAGTGACAAGAGTAGCCACACCCCTTGTGCCCACACCCATTCGATGCGCGCCTTCAGTTGGGGAGGGGGCGCCATTTTTCATCTTGCCCACTAATACTCATTCATTTTGTGAGCTGAGCCAATGATTATGAAAAGGCAGCATTGTAAGGGGGAGAGGTATGAAACCTTGGAGAGATATAAAGCGGAGAGGTATGTGTTCGGCATCCCGGTGGTCTGGATGCCGACGCTCCTATTACCGGTGCCGAAATCCCGATGCCGGTCAAAAGCCTGGCTCTGTCATCCCGACCTCCAGGATACTGAAGGTAAGTATCGGGGTTTTAGATTTAGGGTGCGGGGTTAGGGTTAGGCACTAGGGGGAGGGTTAGGCACCGAGGAGGGGGAGGTTAGGTTCAGGCAATAAGGAGAGAGGTTAGGGTTAGGCACCAAACGGGGGGTAAGGTTAGGGGAGAGAGGGGAAGAGTTAGCATACCGACCAACAAGTGTCGGTATGTTAACCCTTTCGAGATGCCGGCATCGGGATTTCAACAGCTGGGATCTCGAGTGCTGACATCTCATATTGATTACAGTGGAGAGAGATAAAGTACCAACCAATCAGCTCCTGTTATTTTTTTTAATGTAGTCTTTAAAATAGCAGCTAGAAGCTGATTGGTTAGCATTTTCTCTCTCCCTAAGCTTTAATACATCTCCCCCTAAGTCACTGAGAGCTGGTGACAGTACTGCGGTACAAAGAGCCTCCATGATGCCACTGGCTCGTTGTGAGCTGCATTTCTGCAATATATTTAATACATACTTTCTAATGACTTATTATTTCAGTTGTCCTCTTTTCACCTGTAAAACACTAGCTTTCTGCTCCATTGTTCAGCATGTACAAACGAGTGTAATAATTGTTCTTACACATCAGCTGGCATTGCTTCATGTTCCCATTTGTGCTCGCTCCTACTGACCCCTGGAGCAGGATGGTCTTGGGAATATCGAAAAAGGAAGCCAATTATCATGGTTGGGCGGCTGATTCAATGAAAAGAAATAAACTGTGAGGCAGTAACCTTGTCTGCAGGTCTTAGCGTGACTTGTTCAGTGAAATCTCTATTGTGAGTTGCATTTTGTTTATGGAAAGTCTAACAATGGAAACATCAATATGTAAGAGAATTATAAAATTAGCGTCGCTGGTTAAAGGGAAATGTATATTGTGTGTATTTGTAGACTTTTCTGCAGCATATGCGTCTTCATCATCAGGTACTAAGGATAGGTCTCCTAACAGGCGTATATACTTCTACATGCTGGGCTTATGGAACAGGCATATATCAGTGATGTGCGGTGAGGTCAATGGCTAGGGAGGCACACATGGCGATAGGTCTGAGTGCTGAGAGCCTGTCACACCCCCTATTCACTGTAACTCTCCCCTCACTACACTAAGCTTCAGTGTCCATTCATGCTCCTACCTGCATCACTGTGTCTTCTCTTACTGCTGCTCTAAACACTGCAGTGCACTTCCTGGTCACATGACACATCCGAGGTGTCCATCAGTGCTCAAGGCATGACCCCCATACTCAGAGGTATGCCTCTATAAGCTCTCTTTCTGTGCAGGATACTGCCCTTGGTGTGGCCCCGCCCCCATCCTGCAAGCAATGTCTGACTATACAGAAGTGAGGTTGAGCTGTTGCTGCCTCATCTCTTGTCTCCCTGCAGTTCCAGGGAGCTCCACAAAGCTGGTGAGTGTTAACTATAAAAATGATCACAATAAACTAAAAAAAGTTTATGTTATAAATATCTTCTTTGTATTATTCTAATCATTTTTATAGCAAATCTCAGGAGTATGACAGGAGAGGCTCTGTCTACCCTGACTGCATGTCCCTGGATTATATACATTTACATACTGGGCTATATGAACAGGCGTATACACACTTACACGCTGGACCATAGGAACAGACGTATATACGTTTACATACTGGACTACAGGAACACGCATATATGGACTTACATGCTGGATTACAGGAACAGTCATATATACACTGATGACTTGGGGTAATTAGCTTGGTAGAGGGGTGAATTTGTGCATGGTCTTTAATGCTCAAACAGGATCCAACACGATTTTCAGGGGGGCTCCTGGGCAGGGGCTGAAGGGTCTAATTAGCCTGGTGGGGAATAACACCTTGCACATAGCCCATCCTGCATTAAATCCTCCTCATTTAAGCCTGCAGCACATACTTTGCACCTTGCCTACCCTCCCAATTTGGCCGGGAGCCTCCCAAATATCGGGTGCCACTCCCGGCCTCCCGGAAAGGCAGGCAAGCCTCCTGGCACCCACCATTCCTCTGGACCCCCCCACAGAGTTAATATCAAAACCCCTGCAGCAGGGGACCAGGTGATGCAATTTGCGCTGAATCGCGTCATTGTGATTGATGACGCGATCTCGCGGCCACGCCATTATTGTACGGCCACGACCCCCGCTGTAAACTGACATTCAGCTCCCTCCCGGAAAGAGGGAGCTGAATGTCGGCAAGTATGACTTTGCATGAAAGCAGTATGGGAGCAACAGCTTGCTTGCTACTCTTGCCTTTGCTAGACATAGCTGCAGAGTAGTATAGCACACAATATGGCACTAAGCAATATGCAGCCACAAAGTATAGGAAAGTATTCTAAATACAAGTGGGTATGCAGTGTAGTGATCCTGCCTCTGCTTGGATAAGCTGCAGGAGAGCAGAACACAGAAGTATGGCACAGTGCAGTGACCAACAGTATGTGACACCCTTCACAAATACAAAAAAATATGAGGTACAGAAAACCCTGAATACATCTGTACATAATCTGACAGTATAGAGAAATTATACAAACAGAGGGCCTGATTCAGACCCGCTCGCGAGTGCTGAGCGCTCGCAAGCGGGTCGATGTTGGCCCAGTGCGCATGCGCACAACGGAGGCGGCTCCGTCGTGCACATGCGCGAGACCCGGATAGCGACGGGCAAGCCATCGCTCCGGGTCTCGCTACAAAGGGGGCGTGCTGTCGATGGTGATTGACAGCACGCCGCCTTTGGTGGGCGTGCCGGGGGCGTGGCTGCCCAGATGGAGGCGTTCCCGTGGGAACGCCTACCGTCTAGGGCCGGCCCCACTGACATCACAAGTGATGTCAGTGGGAGTGCTCTCGGCTCTGATAGAGCCGAAAGCACTCCATGGCTTGTGGCAACGAGACCCTACCACGAGGGTCTTGTCGCAAGCCCGATGGTCGCGATGGTCTTGATCTTTTTGGCCGCTCGCTATAGCTGTGGGTGGTCACCCACAGCTATGCGAGCGGCCAGGAGCCCGCTCTAAAAAAAGAGAAGGACGGCCCTGATTCAGAGCGAGCGCTCTGTCAGAGCGTCCGGCTCTGAATCAGGGCCAGACAGCACTAGCATAAGTCACATACAATGCTGAAAACAGTGTAACTGCAAAGGGGCACTACAATCAACTACTCAGTATCCGGTAGGCTATAGTGCTACGTAACCTGGCTCCAAGGAGAGGTATGTAGGGGGACTGGACCCAGCATTTCCCAGAGAGAGCTGTGGCTGAGACTGTAGAAGATGGCCGCCGGAGACCTCTGAAGCAGCGGGGTCGGAGGAGGAGAGAAGCTCAGAGAAGCTACACTACAGAGGAATGGCACTCTGAGCTGACCGCTGTAATAGGGAAGGGTTACCCTCCAGGCTGATTTTTATCCACCGGGACGCTGGATTCCCACTCCATATGTACCCTGGTGATTTAGTGGATCACACGGGTGGACCCGGTTTCCACGCTCAGCACCTTCGGTCTGTCCCGTGAGACCGGAGGGAACCACGTGTGGTGACCTGCTTTACCTTCCCCTGGAGTCCGGTTTGCAGTCTCGGTCTTCCCGCTGGGCCGGCTAGCAAGGTCCCCGGGATGCACGCCAAGTGCACCAGTCACAGCTGGCATTGCGGAGCCCGGAGAGGTGATGCAGCAGCAGCTCAGACATCCAGTGGACAGTCTGATGCTGCGCACTAAGTAGTAAAAAAGAGAAATATAGTAACTCATAAAAATAAAGCTTTGGGCTGCCTAGGCAGCCCACTGTTACAAAGGTGAACTGACTCCTGCCAGACACCAAGCAAACTGATTTACCTCAGGCTCAGAAGCGTTATATAGGGAGGAAGGACAATGGAGCCCTATGGACCCTGAAGAAGAAATATACACTGTGATGACTTGCGGTAATTAGCTCGCTAGAGGGGTGAATTTGTGCATGGTCTTTAGTGCTCAAACAAGATCCAACACGGCTTTCAGGTAAATTAATGGAATGGTGCTTTACTTTTCAGCATAAATCAGGTACAACACAAATGAACACAAAATAATAAACGCCTAGCCCCCATCTGGTCAACTAACTCACTTCTTCAGCCCTAACTATAATTGTGCAGCTAATCTGCAAACACAAAGGGCCTGATTCAGAGCCGAACGCTCTGACCAGAGCACTCGCTCTGAATCAGGGCCATCCTCCATGAAAATGGAGCGGCCTCCTGGCCACTCGTATAGCTGTGGGTGACCACCCACAGCATATGCGAGCGGCCAAAAAGATGGTCGCGATGGTCTTGACCATCGCGACCATCGGACTTGCGACGGAGACCCTGCAGTAGGGTCTCCCTGCCACAAGCCCTGGAGTGATTTTGGCTCTATCAGAGCCAAAATCACTCCCACTGACATCACTAGTGATGTCAGTGGGGCCGGCTTCAGACGGTAGGCGTTCCCATGGGAACGCCTCCGTCTGGCCGGCACGCCCACCAAAGGGGGCGTGCTGTCAATCAACATCGACAGCACGCCCCCTTTGGTGCGAGACCCGGAGCGATGGAAAGCCCGCCGCTGCCCGGGTCTCGCGCATGCGCACGACGGAGCTTCCTCCGTCGTGCGCATGTGCAGTGGGGAACATCGACCCACTTGCGAGCGTACTGCCGCTCGCGAGTGGGTCTGAATGACCCCCAAAGTCCCAGTCCTGTCTCTTACAGGTATTCTCACAGGCTCCAGCCTACTCACATTTAAGCTCCTGGCCTGCTTGCAATCTCACAGTCTGCTCCCAGTAGAGTAACTTACACAGTTTTTGGGGTTCTCCCTACCTCCTGTAGGCACGAACCAGGCTTCCTAGCCACCAGTGGCTTCCTAGACCACAGTGGTCTCCAACTGCAGTCGCACTTGGACTGGACACACAAGCCCCAGCCTGCCCGGACTGCAGAGTCTTGCAGACTGACTCTCTCACTACAGTCATTAGGCATCTTCCCACAATCCTTTTCTCGGTGTGGGTGGATCTATCCTGCCCCACAAAGAATCTGCTGCTCACCATCTGTAGTGATACTACCACAACACTTACATACTGTCCTACAAGAACAGGCATATATAAGCTTACATGCTGGACTACAGGAACAGGTTTATACTGTATATGCTTACATGCTGGGCTGCAGGAACAGGCATATATAAACTTACATGCTGGACTACAGGAACAGGCATATATACGCTTACATGCTGGACTACAGGAACAGGCGCATATACACTTACATGCTGGACTACAGGAACAGGCATATATACGCTTACATGCTGGACTACAGGAACAGGCGCATATACACTTACATGCTGGGCTGCAGGACCAGGCGTACATACACTTACATGCTGGACTACAAGAACAGGCGTATATATACTTACATGCTGGACTACAGGAACAGGCGCATATACACTTACCTTCTGGGCTGCAGGACCAGGCGTATATACACTTACATGCTGGACTACAGGAACAGGCGTGTATATATGCTCACATGCTGGACTACAGGAACAGGCGCATATACACTTACATGCTGAGCTGCAGGACCAGGCGTATATACACTTACATGCTGGACTACAGAAACAGGCGCATATACACTTACATGCTGGGCTGCAGGACCAGGTGTACATACACTTACATGCTGGACTACAAGAACAGGCATATATAAGCTTATATGCTGGACCAGAGGATCAGGCGTATATATGCTTACATGCTGGACTACAGGAACAGGCGTATATATACACTTACATGCTGGATTACAGAAACAGGCGTATATATGCTTATATGCTGGACTGAAGGAACAGGCATGTATACACTTACATGCTGGACTACAAGAACAGGCACATATATGCTTACATGCTGGGCTGCAGGACCAGGCGTATATACACTTACATGCTGGACTACAAGAACAGGCATATATAAGCTTATATGCTGGACCAGAGGATCAGGCGTATATATGCTTACATGCTGGACTACAGGAACAGGCGTATATATACACTTACATGCTGGATTACAGAAACAGGCGTATATAAGCTTACATGCTGGACCAGAGGAACAGGCATATATACGCTTACATGCTGGACTACAGGAACAGGCACATATATGCTTACATGCTGGGCTGCAGGACCAGGCGTATATACACTTACATGCTGGACTACAGGAGCAGGCGTATATACGCTTACATGCTGGACTCCAGGAAAAGGCATATATACACTTACAAGCTGGGCTGCAGGAGCAGGCACATATATGCTTACATGCTGGGCTGCAGGACCAGGTGTATATACACTTACATGCTGGACTACAGGTACAGGCGTATATATGCTTACATGCTGGACTCCAAGAACAGGCATATATACACTTACAAGCTGGGCTGCAGGAACAGGCATGCGTACACTTACATGCTGGACTACAGGAACAGGTAAGTATACACCACACATGCCTACTCTACTGGAAGTCGTGGGAGACTCCCGATTTTTCAGATAACCCCCCGCACCCCCGGTAGAGTAGACATTTCTCCTGCATTCCTGCCCACTTCCTAGTGAAGTGGGAAGAATGGGGAGAATTTCCACGGAGATCACAGGTCCCCGTGTAAGGGGCGGGGCTTAATGACGCAATTCTATAAGAATCACGTCATTTTGCTCCGTCCCCTATTTAAATCCGCATGAATCATGGCAATTTACTGCGAACAGGTGGGGCTTAATGACGCGGATCATCATATCCCGCACCCCCATTGCTACACAGCTGCTTCTCCTCCCTGGACTTCTCCCGAGAAAACAATAGTCAACAAGTATGATATTGTAACGAATCCTAAGAAGAATCTCTTCTTCAGGAGGCAAAAGTTCTGAGGGTTATTCTATAGCAATGGAATCAACCAAGGAATAGTGCAGTTGTAATCTTATACCGTAGATGCTAGACATAGGTGGAGTTCTGGCGGTCACGTAGCAGCCTTGAGGGTTGTAGGTGCTTGGCAAAGAAGGTGACCTGATGGTCATGGAGCAGCCTTGAGGGCTGGAGATACTTGGCAAGATGGTGACCTGATGGTCACTGAGCAGCCTTGAGTGCTGGAGATACTTGGCAAGATGGTGACCTGATGATCACTGAGCATCCTGAACGACTGGGGATGTTCCGAGATGCAGAGCAGTGGAGATAACCTTTTGTGTACAATAAAGTCCTACTCAGATGCTGCACTGCGGTGAATGCTGCCAAGATGGTGCGGCAATTGTGATGACTGAAGACACAGAGCAGCAGAGATTGCCGTGATGTTTTAGGCTTAGTCCACTCTGATGCTGCATTGCGGTTAATGCCGCCAGGATGGTGCGGCAATCGGGAGATGATGTGTACACACACTACGGAGGTAGTAGTTGTGTATGACTGGAGACCCCCGGACGCAGCAGTGTGCACTGTGCCACAGGAATATGACGTGGCACTTGGAAGGCTGAAGGCACTCTTCAGCGGAGATAGCTACAATGTTATTCTGGAACCTCAGATGCACAGTGCAGTTAATACCGCCGGGAAGTGATGCGGCAACTGGGAGATAAGTACACACACTGCGGAGGTAGTTGTGGTGTAAGGCTGGAGACCCTCGGATGCAGTAGTGCACACTATTCCGCCGGAATATGACACAGCACTTGGAAGGCTGGAGGCACTCTGCAGCGGAGATAGCCGCAATGTTTTGCTGGAACCTCAGATGCTGCAGTGCGGTTAATGCCACTGGGATGTAACACAACAGGAGACTCGACAGATTCAGGAATGGAGATGCTGACAAACGTAATGAGAAATACCAACTCTATGGAACTGGAAACACGTGTAAGATGCTACCAGCGGCATCCGAGCAATGCACCAGCAGGACAGAAATAGGAGGTGGAACCAATCCAGTCCTGGCCGGGATGACGTACAGCCAGATGGGAGGACTTCATGAGTTGGCAGCGTGGCATCTCCGTCTCCCGGCAACAGGCCTAAGAGAATCATCAGGAGCACCGTTGTCCAACAAGACACGGCGGCGACTTTTGACAGTACCCCCCTCCTTGACAAGGGTTTAAGGAACTCCTAGACCCAGGGTTGTCAGGGAAGTTCTGAAAAAAATTTCTTATCAAGGCAGGAGCATATAAAGCTCCCTTGGAAACCCAGGAGCGCTCCTCTGGCCTGTATCCTTTCCAGTGAAACAGGAACTGAAGACCCCCACGTAAAAATCTGGAATCCATGATCTTTTCAATAAAAAAACTCTTGATGCCCCAAATGAAGAAATGTGAAGGTCTAACTGGCCATCTGGAGCTGAACCTGGAAGAAGAAAACACCAGCTTGAGCAGAGAGCAGTGAAATGTGTTATGGGTGTTGGGCAACTACAGACAGAAGGCCACTGGATTAATCTGGGAAATGATCCTAAACGGTTCTATGAAGTTAGGGCCCAACTTCTGAGATCGTTGGCAGATGTTAATATTTGTAGACGATAACCAGACCATATCTCCCACCTTGAAATTGCATGGTTTCCAATGTTTATCCGCCCATGTCTTGGAGTGACAGGATGCCTTGAGGAGACATTGGCGAACCTTCCTCCAAACAGACCGGAGTCTAGAGACTGATGTAGAGGAAGGAGTTTCAGTTGAGACCGTCTCTAGGGTGCAGCCCCAAATTGCAGAAGAACGGAGAAACGGAGGATGATGAGTGGCAAGATTTATTGAAGGCAAATTCCGCAACAGAAAGAGGGAAACCCAATCTGGTATTTGGAGATGAAGCACCAGAGATACTGCTCCAAGAACTGGTTTACTCACTCTGTCTGTCCATTCAACTGGGGATGATATCCGGAGGACAGACTGAGGTTGACGCCCAAGGCAGAACAAAAAAATTTCCAGAACCATGCCACAATTTGGGTCCCTCGGTCCAAAAGAATATCGACAGGAGTCTGAAAATGTGTTTCATAAAAAGAGAAGATAATTCTTTAGCAGAAGGCAGTTTGGTGAGTGGAATGAAATCAACATCTAGCTAAAATGGTCAACAACTGTCCAGATGACTGAACAACGAGAGGAGGATGGAAGATCCACAATAAAATCCATGGTGATGTGGGTCCAGGGCTTCGAAGGAGTAGGAAGAGGTGGTAGAAGACTGGGAGGAGCAGTACGAGGAGCTTTGTTCCAGGCACAAATGTTGCAGGCAAACACGAATTCATGGACATCTTGAATCATAGACTGCCACCAAACTAATTGAGAAAGTAACTCAGTAATTTTGGCGATACCTTGATGACCAACAGCTTTGGATGAATGAAAATTCAACAGGACGGCCTTACAAAACCTTTCAGGAACAAGCAACACTCTCGGAGGTTTCCTAGTGGAGCTTCAGACTGACCGTCATTGAGAGAATCAACTCCTGGTCAAAGCAAAATGGATCTTGGAAGCGGGAACAGTAGTTTCCTCCAAGACAGTGAGAGACTGAACGAGTTGTAAACTACATGATAGTGCATCGCTTTGAGATTCTTGGAGCCAGGTCAAAACGAAATGACATAGTTGAAGCAAGGGAAAAACAATGCCCATCATGCCTGTCTGGCATTTAACCTCTTAGCGTTCTCAATGTAGGAAAAGTTCTTATGATCTGTTAACACAGTGATAACATGATTCGCTCCTTCCAGCCAGTGCCTCCAGTCCTTAAATGCATTGCCAAAAGTTCTCGATTCCCGACGTCATAGTTTCTCTCAGCTGAAGCTAATTTCCGGGAGAAGAAGGTGCAGCAGTGCAACTTATTATCTCCAAGATCTTTCTGAGACAAAACAGCACCCATGCCAACCTCGGAAGCATCCATCTCAACAATGAATGGAAGATCCGGACTGGGATGCCGGAGGACAGGAGCAGGAGCAGGAATGAAAGCAGACTTCGGTGAGTTGAATGCTTGAAGAGTCTTGACTGGCCAGTTGACAACAATATCTCCTTTTTTAGTAAGCTCCACGATTGGAGCGACAAAGGTTGAGAAAGACTTGATCAATCTTCTGTAATAACACAGGTCTGGATCATTTCATAAACAAAGCTTGCTCAGTCCACATTCATATATAGTAAAAGTGTTACAGAAACCAGTTCCTATTATGCTAATATGGATACAGCTATTGATGTTATCTATTTATAATTTTCCCAGACCACCTCCCAGCACAGCCTGAGAAGACCCATGGAACTTCCAGTATTGTGTATGGCATTGCTAGGCAACAGCAACACATCGTCAGGGTTACTTTTGTCAAGTCTTGCAGTGAGGGTGCCAGCAAATTTCTTTATCGTGGAGAATCACAATTTACTGTTTGCCCTGCAAAGTGACTTGACATGCCCTTGATTGATATGCCCTGTATCTGAGTACGAATATTGTTAAGTGGATGTTCTGCGCTGTTATACAATAAGCTTCATTCTATGCTAGCTAATATAATGTGTATGTAGTGGAGCCTGTGTGTGTGCTCATAGATTTATCTATCTATCTATCTAGGAGAACCAAACTTACATAACAATTACCTGCATGTTCAGATTTTTCTATCAAATGAATGTACAGTATTTATTTTTGGCTCTGCTGTGCTTGGGGATGGAGAACAAGATCATAGTAGTCACTGAGTGGTACTATTACATAGAGAAAGAAATGGGGTATAATCATCGGTACGCTACTGTATACTTAATACATGGAAAGAAATATATATATTCTTCCAGTCCATTTATCGTAACACTTAGAAAGCCTGAGCTTTATTTTTTAGACCATTTTTTCTTATTTTGCTAGTGGCAGTGACCTGCTGCATGTCAGCCTCTATAATTGAGGTGAGTGCATTGGATTATAACTGCACTTCATTGTTATTTTAAACATGATATCAGTTTAGGATTTGCAGGAATTTGAGGCTGCAAGATTAAATGTTTTGATCAAAATGTGAATTAATTAATATTTTGAACCCAATTCCATGGGTTGCTAGCCTGCATCTGCCTACCTCTCCTCCTCTTGCAGCTTCTCCCCCTGGAACTTACATCAGGTGGTAGCACCAGAGTACAAACTTCATGCAGCGACTTCACCATGAGTTTAGCCCCCAGTAACTCTGCATGGAATGGGTGTCCTACAACATGCGCTCTGGCTGTTAAGGCTCAGGTCAGATAATTGGGTATTAGTCCCGCTACGGCCTTGAGGGCTGGTATACCTTGGCTTGATGCGGCAGTGTAGCAGCCTTGAGGGCTGAAGATAACTGTTTTGCTGTGGCCTATGGGCCAGTAGGGTAAAGTGCGGCCTTTGGGCCAGAAGCAGCCTTGAGGGCTGGAGGTGCCTGGTTTGCTGAGGCCTGTGGGCCAGTAAGATGAGATGCGGCCTTTGGGCCGGTAGCAACCCGGGCTGGTTGTGGCCTGGGGGCCAGTAGGATGAGGTGCAGCCTTTGGGTCGGTAGCAGCCTCTGGGCTGGTTGTGGCCTGAGGGCCAGTACTGTCACTGGGTAGTGTACCCTGGACGCCGAAGTGCGCTTAATGCTGCCGGAATGACACCAACGATCATACACAAGATTGCGTGCTCAAGACGCTGAAGTGCGCTTAGTGCAGCCGGGATTACACCAGCGATTGTTCACAAGATTGCGTACTCAGAATGCTTAGGTGTGTTTAGCGCTGCCGGGATGACACCAGCAATTGTACATAAGATTGCGTACTCAGGATGCTGAGGTGTGCCCATGCCACCTGGATGGCACAAACGGCATGAGACAGGAATGCAGACCGAGCCGCCCAGGTGACACAAACAGCTTGTAATACTTATGGCAGACCGTGCTGCCTAGATGACACAAGCGGCTGGTGCAATGGGGCTGACTAGACACAGGTAACTCGACTGAAAACAGGAGACCACACTGGAACCAGAAACACGTGGAATGCTATCACCATCATGGTGTGAAGGGCTGGCTGGAATTTAACAGAAACAGGGCCCAACCAGAGCAAGTCTCCCTAATGACAGAGTATTGAGCACCTGGGGTGTGGTCAGACAGGAGATTCAATCAGTGTGCACCTTATAGTGCACATAGACAGGCAGTAATTACGGCAGAGGCTCAGCAGCAATCAGGACTGGAACTGCAAACAATATGCTGCTAACCACAGATCCAAACAGGAGGAAGGAGGAGACTTCAGTGAACGCTTGCCCGGCGTTCACCCCGCACAGCATTGGCAGTGCGCTGGCTAGTGACAATACCCCCCCTTGACGAGGGGTTACAGAACCCCTAGACCCTGGCTTGTCTGGAAAGTCCAAGAATAATCTTCTCTTCAGGGCCGGAGCATGCATAGAGTTTTCCGAGATTCAGGAACGCTCCTCAGGTCCATACCCCTGTCAGTGGACCAGAAACTGAAGAGATCCTTGGGAAATTCTGGAATCAAGGATCCTCTCCACGACAAATTCCTGAAGCCCTCAGACGAGCACAGGTGGAGGTCTGACTGGACGTCTAGGAGAAAAGAAACTCTGGTTTCAGGATGGACCAACGAAAGGTATTGATCTTCAGAGTCCATGGTAGTTTCAGTCGAAAGGCCACATGATTCACCTGAGCAATGATGCGAAACGGGCCAATGAATTTTGGCCCCAGCTATTGTGACCTCTGACGTAGATTGATATTTTACTTGACAGCCAGCCAAGTCTCCTATCTTGAAATTACAGGGCCTTCGATGCTTATCAGCCCACACTTTGGACCGACCTGATGCCTGAAGGAGAGACTGATGCACCTTGCTCCAAACTGACCGTAGCCTTGAAACGGATGAAGAAGAAGGTGTTCTGGTAACTGAAGGCTCAAAAGAATTGCTCCTAGGATGCAGTAAAAAGGAGAGACGGAGGAAGCAGAATGGTAGGAGTTGTTGTAGGCAAATTCTGAAAAAGGGCAACAGTGAAGCCCAATGTCTTGACATTTCGAGATGAAACAGCGAAGGTACTGCTCTAGGGACTGATTGACCCGCTCCGACTGTCCATTACTATGTGGGTGGTAACCGGATGACAGGCTGACATAAATGCCCGAGATCCGCACGAAAGCACCTCCAGAACCGGGCAACAAATTGCGTCCCTCGATCTGAGACAATAGCCACAGGAAGCCCATGGAGCCTGAAGACATGCTGTAAGAACAGCGCAGACAGCTCCTTGGCAGATGGTAACTTGACCAGGGGAACACAATGCACCATTTTGGAAAAACGGTCTACGATGGTCCAGATGACGATACAATGAGAGGACACCGGAAGGTCCACGATAAAGTCCATCACAATGTGGGTCCATGGTTTAGAGGGTATTGGAAGGGGATACAACAGACCTTACGGAGCAGTCCTGAGGGTCTTATTTCTAGAACAAACATCACAGGCCAGGACAAACTTACGAGTGTCTCTCGATATGGACTGCCACCAGACGACCGAGATAAAAGTAAGAGAGTCCTAGAAATGCCAGGATGACCCCCTACCTTGGAGGAATGAAAGTCTTTCAACGCCACTTTGCGAAGTCTTTCAGGGACAAACAGAAGACCTAATGGCATACTAGGAGGAGCTTCAGCTTGACAAGCCCTGAGAGAATCCGCCAGGGTCCGGGTGACTGCACAATGAATCCTGGAAGCTGGAATGATGGACTCTTCCGAAGCTCTGGGTGGTTGACATACCGGGAAGCTTCGAGACAGGGCATCCACTTTAATATTCTAAAAGAAATCACATAATTGAAGCGAGTGCAGAACAGGGCACATCGTGCCTGTCTCGCATTCAACCTTTTCAACGTCTCGATATAGGCCAGATACTTGTGATCAGTGAGGACTGTCACCACATGGTTAGCCCCCTCCAACCACTGCCTCCAGTCCTCAAAGGCCCACTTAATCGCCAAGAGCTCCCGGTTGCCCACATCGTAATTCTTCTCCGCAGAGCCAAATTTCCTGGAGAAAGGCACAAGGATGCAGTTTACCTTCCTTGACATCTTTCTGAGACAGGATAGCGCCTACTCCAATCTCAGGCTTGTCAACCTCCATGATGAACGGACGCTCTGGATTTGGATGCAGTACAGGAGCAGAGACAAAAGCTGTCTTCAAGGTGTCAAAGGCTCGAACGGCACAGGGTGACCAATTTGCAACTTCAGCTCCTTTTTTGGTTAACTCCACAATGGGGGAGACTATGGCAGAAAAGGCCTTGATAAACCGGTGGTAGCAATTCGCAAAGCCAAGAAATCATTGAATAACCTTCAAAGTCACAGGTTGCTCCAAGTCCAGAATGGCCTTGACTTTTCCAGGGTCCATGGAGAAACCCTGCAAAGAAATACAGTAGCCCAAGAATGATTCATATTTCACATCAAACTCACATTTCTCCAATTTGCATAGAGATCCAGTAACCTTTGCAATCAGTCTGACATGCCTCCGATGTTCTTCCACGGATTTGGAATAAATGATGATATCATCCAAATAGCCCACCGCCAAGACTCCCAAGAAATCCCTTAACATCTCATTAATAAAATCTTGAAACAAGGCTGGGGCATTGGAGAGGCTGAACGGCATGACCAGGTACTCAAAATGTCTAGAATGGGTGTTAAAAGCCGTCTTCCACTCATCCCCTTCTCTGATGCGAATGAGATTGTAGGAGCCCCTGAGATCAATCTTGGAGAAGATAGATGCCTCACGAAGTTGGTCAAAGAGCACCGAGATGAGTGGCAAGGGATATGCATTCTTGACTGTGATTTTATTCAGTCCATAGAAGTCTATGCAGGGTCGAAGAGATCTGTCCTTTTCTCAATGAAAAAGAACCCTGCTCCTACTGGGGATTTGGATGGGCGAATAAAGCCTTTATACAGAGCCTCCCTGATATAGTCCTGCATAGCCTTATCCTCCGGAATGGACAGGGCATATAATCGTCCCTTAGGAAGCCTGGCACCAGGTAAAAGATCAATGGTGCAGTCGAAGGACCGGTGAGGAGGCAGGACATCAGCTCTTTTCTTAGAAAAAACTTCAGCTAAGTCTGTATATGGAGCCGGAATGGATGAGGCAACTGCAGCAGCAGTCAGACAAATAGGTCAGGATAGACAGTGAGAGAAGCACGATGTACCCCATTCCAAGATGTCACCGGTCTGCCATTAGATTACGGGTTTATGCTTCTTCAAAAAGGGTAACCCCAGAACCACCGGGGCCAAAGGACACTGCAGAAGAAGAAACAAAAGTTCCTCACAATGTAAGACACCAACCGACAGCTGTAGAAGAGGAGTCCGGAAGAACACTGGAGTCTTGGAAAGGCTGGTTCCATCCAATCCAATCACTGACACAGGAGTGGATAATGGCAGCGGGGTCAGTCCTAGAGATTGGAAAAAGGACAAGTGCATGAAGTTGTCTGCTGCACCACTGTCAACGAATGCAGGGACAGAGACCTGTGTGTTGGAGAGATTAATTACTGCGGTTATCAGGACAGAATTTTCTGGGGAGATGGATACAAGGCCTAGATGTACCTCCTAATTCACCTAGACCTTGTCTTTTCCCGACTTCAGAGGACAAAGTTGGGCCAAGTGACCTCTACTACCGCAGTAGAGGCATAATCCCAGCGAGCCTCTCCTTCGCTTCTCGTTGGGCAGAACGCACCCAACTGCATGGGTTCATCTGAGTCAGACGGAGTCGTCCACAATGGAGATCGAGGGGGCTGAGAAGGTAACTTCTTCTCCAATCGGCATTCCCAGAGCCGTCGGTCAACACGAATAGCCAAACTCATAAGATCATCCAGGGAACTTGGGGCAGGATACTGGACCAGGATAAACCACATCGGAACTGACTTCTTAGAGCAGGATCGTTCTAACCTGCTTCGACTGCCCACTTGCGGAACTCCGTACAATAATCTTCCGCTGGTCTATTCTGCTGTTTTAGAGACCAAAGACTTGCCTCTGCCATTGCCGCCTTGTCCGGATCATCATAGAGTAACCCAAGTGCAGTAAAGAATGCCTCCACTGTCTGGAGGGCCAGACTGAACGAAGGAAGCCCAAAGGCCCAGGTTTGTGGATCGCCCTGAAGTAAGGAGATGATACCTACTTGTTGGTTCTGTGAACCCGAGGACCTGCGCTGAAGTAGTCAGTAGAGCTTACAGCTTTCTCTAAAATTCAGGAAGTCCTTTCGGTTGCCAGAGAACCGATCAGGCAAATCTAACTACCACGAATCTCTTCTACACGGAGAGAAAGTTTCTGCACCTTTTGTGTCAGAATCTGGATCTGTCCAGCCAGAGTCTGAGCCGGGTTCTCTCCGGGGTCCATGATGGAGGATCACAATACCCTGAGAAGTGGCCGGTGATAATGTTAACTTAGAATTGTTCCCCCAAGTTTGACACAAAGGTTAAGGTGCCTGGTTTGCTGAGATGCGGCCTTTGGGCCGGTAGCAGCCTGGGCTGGTTGTGGCTTGAGGGCCAGTAGGATGAGGTGTGGCCTTTGGGCTGGGAGCAGCCTCTGGGCTGGTTGTGGCCTGAGGGCCAGTAGGATGAAGTGTGGCCTTTGGGCCGGTAGCAGCCTCTGGGCTGATTGTGGCCTCAGGGTCAGTACTAACAGTCACTGAAAAGAGTCACAGCCTCCAGGTTGTGTAGCAGCCTTGAGGGCTGGATGACCTAGGCAAGGAGACGCTGGGGTGCGCTGAGTGCCGCCGGAATGACACCAGCGGTTGTACACTGGGTAGTGTACTCTGGACTCTGAAGTGCGCTTAGTGCTGCCGGGATGACACCAGCGATCGTACACAAGATTGCGTACTCGGGATGCTTAGTTGCGATTAGTGCTGCCGGGTTGACACCAGCGATTGTACATAAGATTGCATACTCAGGACGCTGAGGTGCGCCCATGCCTCCTGGATGGCACAAACAGCAGGAGACAGGAATGCAGACAGAGCCGCACAGGTGACACAAACGGCTGGTAATGCTTATGGCGACTGTGCTGCCTAGATGACACAAGCAGCTGGTACAATGGGGCTGACTAGACACAGGTAACTCGACTGAAAACAGGAGACCACACTGGAACCAGAAACACGTGGAATGCTATCACCGCCATGGAGTGAAGGGCTGGCTGGAATCTAACAGAAATAGGGCCCAACCAGAGCAAGTCTACCTAGTGACAGATTTCTGAGTTCCTGGGTTGTGTTCATGTATTTCAGCACTTAACTCTATCTACTTGCCTTAATCCATCTGGCAATGTAAATCCCAACTTCTAATCACGTGAGCATTTACATGCTCCTAGAGCTTTTGATGCCAGCATGGCAGGAAGACAACTGTGTGCCTTTAGCATTATGGGTGAAAACAAAATTTAGGGCTCATACACACATACAGTATATTCAAGTAAAAAGTGTGAAAAAGCAGGAAACTATAATGTTTTAATGCAATATCCATTTTTTTTCCTATGTGTTGCACTTTTAACAATACAATGCATTACTGTATGGTAGCATTTTATGCCACTGTGTGAGAAATAGAGTGCACAAGTTTGAATGCAGCATTAACATTTTAGAACATAGTGGTGGTTTCAGCCCTATTGCCTCGTAATTACTCTTTTTTTTTTTTATTTGCATGTCATGAATTTATTAACATGTTAAAAAAAAAAAAAACTCAGCTAGGTACAGTATGTCCGAGCGCTCAAACTTAAGGGATCTGATGCAACCTAAACAGTTAACTTTTATATAGAGAATTTTTTGATGATGATCTTGGAGGCCCATTGGAATCTGGGAATACATACGAGTGTAACGGGTCTGATTTTGAGTCACACGCAACTGTGATGAAATTTCTTACCCCGGCCCCAAATGGGAGTTCAATACGAGAATCTGACCTTATTGTTAGTAGGGATCTGCGGTTAGGTTTTCCTGACAAAATAACACACCTGGGCTTCCAGATGAAATGAGTCCTTGTTTGGACCACTCTCGGGGATCCGAGCATAGCCAAGACCTGGCTCAGACCTGGGCAGTGGGTGCTGGATTGATTGTGTGAAAAAAAGAATAAATAATATTGTCCTTTACAGGATAATTAGAGGTCCCAGCAAGCCTCCCATGCATGCTTGTACTTGGAGAACCATAAGTACCAGCATGTGGGGCACAAAGGGCCCACTGGTACCTCTAGTTCACCTGCAAAAGAAATATTAAAAAAAACCACAGGACACAGACACTGAAGGATTTATCATTTTATTACACATGCTCTCACTCATTCACTCACACTCACCTACATTCGCACTACATACTTACCTTGTGTCTAACGCCGGTCTGTCCCCTTGTCCAGTAGAATCCTGTGATTGGGATCTTGGAAAAAAAAAATACCATGCTCATCTACCCCTTGGTTGTGGTTCTCTTTGTTCCATGTAGGCATCCTTGGTCTACTTAAAATAAAAAAAGGAAAAAACATGGACCAACGCTACTTCCCGAATGACGGCTCAGCCGCTGCATTTCTCATAGAATGCATTGGCTGAACGTTCATTGGCTGGGAGAGGCAAGTAACCTAGCGGTTCCCACCATTTGAATAAAAACAACAAGGAGAGGGAGTGAGAATCAAAAGGAGAGCTAGCAGATGGAAAAACAGGAATATGGAGAGAAAAGTGAAAGAAAGGCAGAGGAACAAAACAGACAAGGTAACAAACAGGATGATGGAAAGAAAAAGAAAATGCAACACACACACACATATATATAAGTAGTTGCGCACGACGGAGGCCCCCAGTAGTAGTTCTCCCTATGTAGTGCCCCCGGTAGTAGTCCTGTCCCTATGCAGTGCCCCTTATATACTGCCACCAGTAGTCCTCCCCCTATGCAGTGCCCCTTATATATTGCCCCCAGTAGTAGTCCTCCCTATGTAGTGCCACTTATATAATGCCCCCAGTAGCAGACCCACCTATGCAGTGCCTTATGTGGTGGTCCCCCCTATGCAGTGCCCCCAGTAGTGCCCCCCCAGCAGTGCCAGAGCCCCCAGTAGTAGTCCCCCCTATGCAGTGCCCCTTATTTAGTGCCCCCAGTTGTGCCCATTAGATAGTACCCCCCAGCAGTGCCAGTGCCCCCAGTAGTGCCACCCCCCAGCAGTGCCAGTGCCCCCGGTAGTGCCTCCCCCCAGCAGTGACAGTGCCTTCACTAGTGGTCCCCCTTGAAGTGCCCCCAATATAGTGCCCTCCAGTAGTGCCTCTCCCAGCAGTGCCCCCTACATATACAACACAAAATACTTACCTGTATCCCCGCTCCTGTGCCCGGCTCCGGCAATGCTTCCCTCTGTCTAGCTCCCTCTGGGAGGGTTGTGTGCATGGCGCACAGCCCGTCCACTGCCGATTCAGCTGCCAGCACTTCCACGTCAGGTGGTATGAAAGCCACCTGACGTAGAAGCACTGACATCTGAACTGGCAGGGGCCTGGCCGGACAGCGCCGCGCATGCGATCATGGGTGGCCCGGGGATGGTGCAGAGATGGAGACAAGGCTGTCTCCATCTCTGAATAAAAAAAAATATTGGTTGGTCAGGGGGGGGGTTTCTGGGTACTTAGAACCCCCCCCTCTGTGCACTAGTGAGATTGTCTGATTGAAAAATGACAGTTGGGAGCTGATTGACTGGAGCACCATTTATCATACGCAGGAAAATACAGTTCCAAACTTTAGCTTGGAATTGTTCCACCAAGTTCCCCCAAGTTTGACACAAAACAACAACTCCTCTACCCTTTATCACCTGTTCCCCCCACATAGATGATGTCATGACCAAGTCTCTGATGACTAGCTGGCTTGTTAATAAACCAGGATCCATACCAAGACTGTTCACATGTCTTTTAACCTAAGTACAATTATTTAATGTATCAGTATTAGTTCTGTTAAGGACCCACCTTATGAGGTTCACCGTGACGTGGTAGGCGGGCAAACATCTTTTACCAAACATGTACTAAGAAACCTTACTTAAAAAACCATGTTAATTGTTGGAGTTTATTTAAGTAGTGTGATCATTAGAATTCTTAGTGCTTATAGGCCCTGATTCAGAGCCGGACGCTCTGACCAGAGCGCTCGCTCTGAATCAGGGCCCTCCTCCATTAAAATGGAGCGTCCTCCTGGACGCTCGTTTAGCTGTGGGTCACCACCCACAGCATATACGAGCGTGCAAAAAGATGGTCGCGATGGTCTTGACCATCGCGACCATCGGACTTGCGAGGGAAACCCTGCGGTCGGGTTTCCCAGCCTAAAGGCCAGGAGTGATTTTGGCTCTATCAGAGCCAAAATCACTCCCACTGACATCACTAGTGATGTCAGTGGGGCCGGCTTCAGATGGTAGGCGTTCCCATGGGAACGCCTCCGTCTGGCAGGCACGCCCCTGGCACGCCCACCAAAGGGGGCGTGCTGTCAATCAACATCGACAGCACGCCCCCTTTGGTGCGAGACCCCGAGCGATGGAAAGCCCGTCGCTCGCCGGGTCTCGTGCATGCGCACGACGGAGCTCCCTCCGTCGTGCGCATGCGCAGTGGTGGAACATCGACCCACTTGCGAGCGTACTGAATGACCCCCATAGTGTGCACCTGCATCTCCCTCCTTTTTTTCTGTGTTAGGAGCCATGTAAGTATCCGCACATCATCTATGTGCAGACATAGGGGCATATTCAATTAGATGCGAAAAGTCCTGCAGTTATCGTTGATTTTGCATGGGGAAAAGTATCGCGTTCGTCCTCGCTTATCTCCTTATTCAAATTGAAATCATCGAAAATGGAACCCTGCGAATTCGGACCTGGTGAAAAGTGCTGTCAGATTTGGGGAAATCAGGCTGACACCCCCCAAAAGATGCACTGACATTGGGGATCACTATAGATACCCCCGAATAGGCCTGCTGAAGGTATTTGGGGTATTTAAATGATCTCAATAGCTGGTAATTAGCGTCTTTGCAGAACTGGTGAAGAATAGCATAGAGCAGTTTTTTTTCAGTAATTAAGTAGTCCCAGCAAATTTAGGGTACATGAAAATGGGTACTAGCATATTTTGAAGTTGCTACAGTGTAGATTTAAAAAAACTTTTAAAATCCACCTGCCGCAAACACCTGCAATCTTAAAAATACCTGGGGCATACTTGGGACCCCCCTGGAGTCTAATTCGCTAGTTTATAAGTTTGTCCCCCAACTTTGTACTTTTTTGCCCCTTTTTTCAAAGTAATTTTTTGTGGTGTTCTTAAGTATTTTTTATACTTTTTTTGACACAGTTTACCTTTAGGTGACTGTCCCAAGGGTGCAGGGTGGTTCCCGTAAGTTTGCACTCCAAAACCCCAATTCTGCACTTTTTTCCGACAGGTTTCATAGGCAGAATTTTTTTTGCCTATTCCAATGCATTGACTTTCTGCATTGACTTGCGGGCAGGGATCGGACGTGACGCTGCTGCTGCAGAGCATGTCGGACCCGTGTTGCCGTGCCAACCCGTCTTGCGGGCTGGGTCCGGACGTGCAGCTGTGGTTGCAGCACAGACCGGATCCGACACCCTCAATATGGTGAACATAGCATTCCTGTTTATTATGCAGTATGCAGGAGTCCCGGGGATCGGCTGGCACGTAAAGGTGGGGCGTGTACTGGACAGATAGGTAAGCAACCTTCTGTCATCCAGCCAATACATTATTGTTAGTGGGATTCCGGGTTACCTCCGGTATTTACAATCATGTGTTTGGGATTCAATTACTGATTGTTGAGTCTGGTGCCTTTTTCCACTATTTAGGGGCATTTGTTTATTTGTGATATGGGTCCTTGAGAAAGATGGTAATGTCCACCGAAACGGCCGTCAGGACATCTACGTTTTGTGATTGTTATGGCTGCCATCGAGACAAATGATAAGTAACATGCCTATCCATTATTAAGGATTTTTGTATCTGCTTCTAAAATTTGATGCACTTTATTATGTATAGGCAGCTCAGCCTCTCAGAATACTCCATGGGAACTGCCTGTGCCTGGGAAGGGCTGCGCACTGCAGCTCCCCCTACATTCAGTCAGCCCACCTAGTATAGTAGCAGAGACAGTTGCCTGAACTCCGGTGCTCCCTCTCTTTACAAAATATATATATATATTTTTAGCAGCACGGCAATGTAGTGGCGGCCAGAGGGGGGGTTTCTAGGTACTCAGAAACCCTCCCTGTGTGCGCGTATGGAGAGGCAGGACAAGGAATCAATTATTAGGAGAGATGGAGGTATGAATTTATCAACTTGAAAAAGGTCACAGGAGTCAACTTGAAAAAGGTCACAGGAGTGACCGAAATGCTTTGTTGTTCCTGAGATCACCTTCTGAAACCTTGCGATTTTCTTACCTCCCAATTGAAGACCTTAGCTGACGGCAAGCTGTGCCGACTAAAGCGAGAAGCGCGACCCAGGAGCCAGGCACAGGAACAGGTACCCACGAGGGGGGCACCCCTCAAACTGACTGAGACCCTGAAAATGGTATCGGGACTCTTGGTTCCTGTGATCTGGGGGGCTTACATTTATCAGCTCATATACCGGAGGTAATATTACGGTGATTTTAAAATGACCAGTGTTTATCATATGTGCACTCAAGAAACAATACAAATCATGAGTGAGATCAAAAAATCCCCATACAGTGTACACATATACATACACATACACATTACACATTACACCTTACACATACAATGTACACTGGCCGTTTGAACTTTTGAAGCTTTTGAATCAGATAATTTTATTATGCGCTTTTTGATACATTTGTATCTATGTAGCTTCTTGCTTTGCTAATTCAGCCTGAGTATTTATACACACAATATTTGGATTTGTTTCAGCAATTATAATTGCCATATGACAACTTGCATTAGCCATTTGTTTTTATACAACTGCATTCCTATTTTTATTTTGTATTCTTTTTAATATATGTATAGGCTAGCATGTGTTTGTACTAATAAAATAATGTGTATACTCTCCAGCGCAGAATTTTTTGGCTGCTTATGAATTTATTTAACAGAGAGAGGGAGGATAGGGAATAAATTACTAGGGAGAGGGTGGGCAGAAGGAATGACCTACCAGTTAGAGAGAGGATATGGAATGAATTACTAGGGGGAGAGAGGGTAGAGAATGAATTACTAGGGAAAGGGAGGGTAGGGAATGAACTACTAGTTAGAGGGAAGACAGGGAATTAATTAACAGAGAGGGAGGATAAGGAATGAATTACTAGGTAGAGGGTGGGGGGAAGGAATGAACTACCAGGTAGAGAGAGGATAGGGAATGAATTACTAGGGAAAGAGAGGATAGAGAATGAATTACTAGGGAAAGGGAGGGTAGAGAATGAACTACTAGTTAGAGGGAAGATAGGGAATTAATTAACAGAGAGAGGGAGGATAAGGAATGAATTACTAGGTAGAGGGTGGGGGGAAGGAATGAACTACCAGGTAGAGAGAGGATAGGGAATGAATTACCAGGGAGGGGGAGGGTAGAGAATTAATTACCAGGGAAAGGGAGGGTAGGGAATGAATAACCAGGGAAAGGGAGGGTGGGAAATTAATTACCTGGTATAGGGACAGTGGGAAATGAAATACAAAGTGAGGCAATGATTTTGTGCCTCACTCACACTGTCCTGCCCAGGGATGACTTTATCCTTACTGCAGGGATAGTTGGTATACCCAACATCATGGTGCCATGCAGGACGTGGGATCATGGTGCCATGCAGTACAGTAGTGACTGAGAAAAACAACCAGTCAACAGTGGATATAAGGGGCTGGATATAGACAAGTGCTTGTTCAGGGCCAGGCATACCCCCTTTCATAGGAAGGTTATACCCACTCTGTAATCAAACATTTATAAATGCCCTCTCAAAAAATCCTGCATTAACCCATGGCATTACATTGCCCCAGATCTTTCCCATAACTTCAGTCATTATGCATTTTCAATTATTTAATTTTCCGCCTCAGAGACATATTAAATCATATTACTTAGCAGAGAGAGAACATTTTTGAGCTTAAGGTCACCTTAAGCTTAATTTAATGAAAGTTTAAGATTAAATGACTTTAGACGGCTGATAGAATGGTAAAAGGTTAATGAGATAATGTAACTAGTGAGCTAGTTTCTACATTCTTGTGTGGTATCAGATTACATGGATAAGGTAAAATGTTGCTAAATAGCAGTATTATGTAATAGGTCAGATTGCCCCTTTGTCCTGGTACATTCTCTTGGCCAGATAATATCATGTGATTTGAAGTACAAACAATGAAAAAGAGTCCTTCGGTTGGCACCGAGTGTAATGCTGGGTACACACTAATCAGTGTGTAACCAGTGCGATGTGTCATACGGCAGCTCCCGGCGGGGTGCCGGGAGCTGCAAGTGCATACACACTTGCCGATGCCGGGAGCGATGGCGTCTCAGAAGGGAGCTATGGCGCATTCAGCAGGATGGCCCCCACTGACGATATCGCGGGAGCACGCATTGTCAGCAACATAGCGGGCATACACTGCCCAATGTGGACGATATGTTGTCTGATCCGCCGGTTCGGACATATCCTCTAGTGTGTACCCGGCTTAACATATAAGGGCTGATTCTGAGTTGGATGCAAAGTAGCCATGTTACCTGAAGCCTGATTTCCTACCTTATGTGAGTTTCCATAGGACTAATGTAAGGATCTGCGAAGCTTCAAGAGGGAAGCCACTCTGCCCACTGTTTTTCCATCCACTGTCGCATCCGTCATCATTGGCATCGGCAGATGCAAGGGCCCCATGCTAGGTGCAAGAGAGCTGTCGGAAGCAGGCTTCTTATGAGCATGACTCATAATAGCAGGGAATTCAAGCTACACGCCCACAACACGCCCACGACACGCCCACGACATTCCCAGCTCCATGTGATCACATTGTCACCCATTGCTCACCGCGAATCGCCCATTTCACAAAACACAGGACAAATATAAATAGAAACGCATACATTTGCATCTGCTCATGCACTGTATGCTAACACTCCCTATTTATACTTATGTATTTATAGAATGAAATGTATGAGCTACATAGGTTCAAATATTCTACAGTGGGTGCTATGGTATCTTGTTTTTCAATTGCCATTGGGGTACATTATACATTATGTAACAAGTCACACCCTTATTTCTAAATAGTCACACAATGAAAGACGTCATTACTTACAGTCATAGTCACAAGTAAGTTATCACATAAAACAGGTTTATCACCTTATTTATTTAAGGTACTTATGAGCAGCACAGTGGTTAGTATGGCTGTACTGCCATTTTGTTGTAAAATCCAAGCTGGTCGCTAGATGTGTGGAGTTTGTTTGTTCTCCCAATGTCTAAGGGGTTTTGATGTCATGGTCCACTAACATAATAGTAGGTTCAATGGGGAATTTAAGCTGCAAGTCCTATGGAAATAATAACCCCACATTGGCTACTAAATACTGGGATGGGTTGGTGATTTGGCATCTATATAATGTATGTATGTTTCCTGGCATCATTATACCTCGTCTCTGTTCTGGCACCCTAGTTTGACCTGGTAAATTTACTTACTTTACATTTTAACACATTTTAATGCTCTGATTTAATAGTACAGTATAAAGGGGGGCATCCACTACACGATTTTAGCAGGCGATTGAACGATAACGACGTCGTTATCGTTCAATCGTTTAAAAATTGTTTATAAATCGTGCAGTGTTTGGTCATTAACGATTAACGATGCGCGCTCCCGCTGGTCGTTTGATCGTCTCGTCAGTCGACTGAACATGCAGGTCAATTTCACTTGATCTATTAAAGATAGTTTGCAAATTGTTTGAAAATCGTTTGCAAATCGTTCAGACTGAAAGATAAAATTTCAAAGGAAAAAATCAAAGGAAAATCGTTTAGAGATTGGACAGGGAGTAGATCGTCTAGTGGATGTGCCCCTTTAGGGACTTAGGTATCAAACATATCTTTCTTTTCTTACTCTGGATTTATTGCTTTCTGTCTATCTGTTAAGCTTTTTCTTTTCATTTCTAGTTCTGTTTTCTAAGGGTTAGACCACCACTTGTTGTCTGTCTCACTCTGATACTGACCCTCAGTTATTATTGAATAATGTGACCTAGGGGACTGACCCAGTGAGGTGCGGTGAGTTCAATGGCTGGGGAGGCACTCATTGAAATGGGTCTGAGGGCTAAGAGCCTGTCTCACCCCCTACTCACTGTAACTCTCCCCTCTCTACACTAAGCTTCAGTGTCCATTCATTCTCTTACCTGCATCACTGTGTATTCACTTGCTGCTACTGACTGTGCTCCGATCTCTTAACACTGCAGTGCACTTCCTGGTCGCAGGACACATCCAAGGTGGCCATCAGTGCTCAAGGCACGCCCCCCATGCTCAGAGGCATGCCTCTATTAGCTCTCTTTCTGTGCAGCTTACTGCCCATGGTGTAGCCCCGCCTCCGCAAGCAGTGTCTGACCATACAGAAGCAAGGCAGAGCTGTTGCTTCCTCATCTCTCGTCTCCCTACAATCCCAGGGAGCTCCATAAAGCTGGTGAGTGTTAACTATAAAAATGATTAAAATAAACAAAGAAGATGTTAAGTTATAAATATCTTCTTTGTATTATTCTAATAATTTTTATAGCAAATATAAAAGCCTCACCTGCCTACCTTGACTGCACGTCCCTGGGCTGACCCAGTTTTGTTTGACTTTTCTCTCTAGTTTAATTAGCTTTTTTGTTGTTTGCTGACATCTATTTTCTTTACCTCTTCTCTACTTTTATATAGTCCTCAGACTGATGCATGTGAACCTCCCAGGTTATTCACTATATCTTCCCTGTAAGTCACTATGGGGCCTATTCATCAACCGATAAATGGCCTGGTAACCATGCGGAAACGCTAGCATTTTTAAGTTACTGGGCCATTCATCATTAGGGGTACGATAGGACCCCCCGGTATTCATGCTGCCGAGAACAAGCGCCATCTTCAGACGGTGCTTGTTCTCGGATCCCCGCTCATTCCTATTGAAAGAAGTTCCGGGGATGCGAAGAGGGATCCGATCGGATCCCTCTGCCGCCTCCTCACTCCCTCCCGGCAGCTTTGCACATGCGTGACCCGTGGTCACGCATGCGTTGTCGGGACAACGGGGAGCAGGTAAGTAATGCAGCTACAGAAGGAGCTGTGATACTTTCCACGGGAACAACTGCTTTTCGAAGCAGTTGTCCCCTCACCAGAGCAATGATGAATTGCTCCGGTGTCAGGCTTCCCTCGCTGCGGGTTGGATATTAAAGTATCCCTCGCAGCGAGTTCAAAACTTCATCATCGGAGGCCATACGGCCTTCGATGATGAATAGGCCCTGAAGAGAAAATTTGCCCTAGTGATAAGTAAGGATTGAACTTGCTGCGAGTTCAATCCTAGTATTGGAGGCATTCGTCATGCCTCATATACTTAATTGTCACTTCCGAAAAGCTGCTCCTTTTGCGGAGACAGCTTTTCGGAAAAAGGGCATTTTTCTCCTGCTGCCATCACTCTTTGCAGCCTGTCATGCGCAGCTTCAAGACAGGCTGCGAAGAGACAGGAAAGAAGCCGACAGAATCAGGCCCACCTGGTCCGCCCCCTCGGCATCCTCGATCCCTCCCGCTCAGCCCTGGATATCCCCACTGCCTGAAACCTGGCCTCCCGCTCGCCTCCTCAACCCCCCCTCCCCCGGGATATATCCAATGCCTAATATCTTCCCCCCCTTGTTACCCACTGTCACAGGGCTGCAGCGGGAGTCTTTAACCCCCACTCAGATAATGCAGCCCCGCAGGGCCAGTCCCCCGGCACCGCTGCTTTATCCTAAGCCCCGGCTCACGGGAGGAAAATTCGGGGAGCTGCTGGAAGGTAAGAGGACACAGCAGATCCCTCTGCTGTAACGGATGCTGTACGCCTCCTCAGAGTGGCATTCAGCATCACTGTCAAGTTCCGAAAAAAATGCTTTTTCAGAACTTGATGAATTTCATAATTTCCACATCCCCATACTACAGTATAGTATGGGGACTGTGGAAATTGTCGAGGGAGAATTGTAACCAAGAGATATCAGTGATATCTCCTGCGTTACATTAATAATGAATTTGGCTTACACTTAATTTACACATAAATAGGTGAAAATCATTGCAATTCCGTCCGATGCTGAATCACCCCCACAGTCTGTGAAGTGACAGTTAGGAGTCGATTGGTTGGTACTTTATCTCTGTCCACTTTATCTCTCTCCAAGGCTTAGTACATAGACCCGTCTATTCAGTGACATGCTGTGAGGTAAATGGCTGAGGAGGCACTTGCTAGTATCAGAGCCAGATTTACAGATACATATATGAACCTGAGGGTTCATGTGGGCATTATACAAAGGTGCAGCAGTATAAAGTGCTGGAAATTTGGTGTGTTTCGATAAGGGTTCTGTGGAAAAGGTAGACAGGGGAGGCAGTGCCTCACCTACCTGCCATACACTTTTACTCCAGAGTTTTGACTATAAAAATTAATCGAATGATACAAAGAAGATATTTATAATATTTTCTTTACATTTTTCTTATAATTTTTATAGTCAAAACTTTGGAGTATACCCAAGTATGACAGGAAAGGCTCTGCCTCATCTGCCTCACCTGTCCACACATCACTGCCTATATTACTAGTACATCTCCTAGTCAGAACAATGGCGGAACTTCCGACAGGGCGCCACCCCCTAGCAACCCCATCACTTCCCCTCAGCAACTTCCTATCACCTCCTACCTGGTGCTAAGCGGTGAAGTCCATGAGGGGACAGGGACATTTCCGCATTGTAAATGCATCATGTGGAAATGGCCGCGCACTGCCTGTAGCGCACAGTCATTCACATAGGCTGCACCATTTAAATATGCAGCTCCCCCCCCCCTCCACAGGCGTCGCCCTGACAGCTGGTGCCCAGAGGCCAATGTTTCCATTTTCTCCAGGAGTTCCGTCACTGACACAGACTGCTTGCTGGCGGTTGTGAAAATACGGCAGTCACGTGTAGAGGAGGTTCATTTTATCTCAGGTTGAGCTTTGGACCTGGTGGTGAGATCAGCCGCTCATATATACAGAAGAGTCACACAACGTTCTGAATTTACTGGAGGCTCCTGTAGAGTGATCTGGCTGACATTATCTATATACTAAATCTATAAGGTTTTTTACTGTGAGACCTATTTTGAGAGGCTGAACGTAAAAATATGGTTGCGTTATCAAAATAATGGTCTTACCATGTAGATATGCCAGTCGAAGAGAGAAAAATGAGATTGGGGCAATGTTTAGGGCACGGGCGGAGCAGCAAAGTTCCCATGTAAAGTAGTGTGTTATAATGACAACATTAACACCTTATAATTATTGTAGGTTGGCTTTTTCTATAGAGCCACTACTTTTACTGCAAAGAACCATGGGATGACAATATACCAGCCTACAAAAATGCCCATAAGGCGTACAAAGTGAGAGTTATTTATTTACAGAGAGACTGGGCTCCATTCTAAAATAAAACTCACCAGTCCATTATCGTGTATTTATATAAAGAACGGTTCTACAACCAGTTTTCTATATATAGATAAGGATGACTTTTATTGCTGCTTATTGCAGGGATAAGACTCCTTTACTCCCCCAATTCACCAAAACAATATATGACAGACAGGATAGTTGTCTCCAAACTAAAGGTGCATACACAAGGAACGATATATCGTTACGATATCAACAATAACGTTATCATTCAATGATATATTATTCTGTGTGTATGCAATGAACGACCAATGATGCGCGCTCCCACTGGACGATAATGATATCGTCCATCAGGCATACATGCAGGCCAATCCGGATGATATCGTGCATTTTCCATAGGGGTTTGCGATCGTTGGTTGTTCATCGTTGGTGATATCTCTGGTGTGTGGATGAACAATATCGTTCATCCAACACACCAGGAATTTCAAGGGAGATCGTCCAGCAATATCGTTCGCTGAACAGATTGTCCCATGTATACCCAGCATAAAACATTGAGAAGCAATCACTGGCAAAAAAGTGGTGAATCTTACTATCGGTGAGGCTTATTGCTGGCACTAGCAGTATTATACTGTAGTTCAGGCATGTCAAACTCCAAATCCCAACTGGGTCGAATATTCAAGGTGTAAGAGTGTTTGGGCCACAAGAAAAAAAAAGTCTTATATTAAGAAGAACCAACAATAAAGTTTAAGCAAAGAGATGTCAAGTGTTGGGAAGAAACATTAAATTTAATGTTTTCTTCCCAATATTTGACCTCTTTTTGCTGTCACTAATTTACCAATTTCAGGAGAAATCTTATTGGATGTGATAACTTTTAAAACTGAACCAAGATGAAAGTCTGTCAATCTGGACCTAGCAGGAGACTTGTTTCCATTCATTAATGAGAATAACTGCTCACACTGGTAGGTACTTCCGAACATGGAAATAATTTCACTTTCAATCTTTACGAGTTTCTGCAAATCGCACAGGCAAATACTTATAAAAGGCAGGTACACCAATTTGAATTTGAGCTTCAATTTTGAATTGCATTGAATCTCAATTACTTCCATTTGCATCCATAGCCTCACACATACAAGCTGCTCCCAATTCTATAACTGTGACAGGTAGGCAGCAACTGTGTGACTGCACAGACAGTGGCTCTTATCAGAGCATGGCAGCACCAGGCAGTACTTACAGGTGTGATATTATGAGTGACTCTAGCCCATACTTGCCAACTCTTCCTGGTTGTTAGGGAGACTCCCTGAAAGTAGCAATCTCCCTGACTCCCTGAAGACTCTAGCAATCTCCCCGATTGCATCTTACCCCCATTATGAAGCTGTCATATAAAAAAAAGATATATATACATTTAAATGGGATAATTAGTATAATTTCCCTGCATTGGTTATTAGGCACAATGATCCCTATGGCTACATGCATTTTCTGATAAGTATCAGTGTGTGTTCATCAACAAGTAGATCTTACTGATTGCTTTGGGGCTCATTTACATTTGGATGTAAGTCAGGTTTATGACACGTCTCTCAGATGTAGCAGTACACCCCCACTTTACCGCCGCGCTCATGGGTGTTGGTTTCACAATCTCACTGAAATGCTTTTTCAAAAGTAGGCTAGTATGCTCTAGTCAGCTGCAGCGCTTGTCCTGTCCAGGCTGGCTGAGCTTGTTTCATAGGCATCTGTACAGAGGTCAGGGTGTGCAACAGAGTTTCAGCTTGGAGCGTGGCGGTAGGCCTTATGGTATCTCTAGCTGGCAGGGTGTTACCGCTGGAAGGCGGGCTTGTGGGAACACAGGCCTTGTGGTGTATGGCATCTCTCCCCGGCAGCGCGGTACTGCCAGAAGGTGGGATTCTGGGAGTGAAGGTCTTGTGGGATGTGGCATCTCTCCCCGGCAGCACAGCAGTGTTTGGCCGGATTATAGGCAGGGCGGATGGGGCGGTCGTCCAGGGGCCCCCACGCATTGGGGGCCCCCACACTGCTGCAAACATTGGCCGGAACCTGGCCACTCTGGTCACTCCCTGGCCGGCTCCTGGCAGCATCATACACAGCGCATTCTATCATCGATCATGGGCCCGACTGTGATTGGCAATGTAAGGCCCGCCCCCTTGTTGCCGTGATTTGCGGGTGTATGGGTAGGGGGCATGGCCTAATGCCGAAAAGTGCCTGCCCCATCACAAAGATGCTGCAGCTACAATAGGTGAGTGTGTGCGCGCTCTCAATCCCCTCATATCTCCCTTCATCACACTATCTTTCTCCCTCTCTGTCTCACTCTACTTTCTTCCCTCCCTGTCCCTTCCTCCCTCCTTCACTCCCCCTCCCTCCACCCTCTCTCTTTCCCCCCTCTCTATCCATCCCTCTAACTCTCTTTTACTAACTTTCTATCCCACTCTCTATCTCCCTGTCCCTCCTCTCTCCCTTTCTCTCTCCACTCTCTCTTTCCCTCTCTCCACAACGTTGTCTCTTCCCACCACTCAGGCAGATTGTATCTGTCTTTGCCTCTCTCTCTCTCTCTATACAACTTTCTCTTCCCACCACTCAGGCAGATTGTATCTGTCTTTGCCTCTCTCTCTCTCTCTCTATACAACTTTCTCTTCCCACCTCTCTCTCTTTCAAGGGGTGCTACTAAGTCTCCGTGCGGATGGCGGCTTTGGTTTTTGAGCCCAAAATCCAAGCAGCAGTGATAATCCAGTATGTGTATACGTACATACACTGTATATGCACATACACTGTATATATATATATATATATATATATATATATAAATAATCATTCCAATCAGGGGTGTCTGAATGATTTTATGTTGGGGGACATAAGTCGCTGTGTAAGGTCGTGGGAATGTTGTTGATGGGGCCCCCACTATTTATTTACACTGGGGCCCCCACAAACCTTAATCCGGCCCTGTTGGGCCCACACTGTCCGGCCGCATAAAATATGCCCATGTTTGACATGTCTGTTGTAGCCTATTCATGTAGAGGGAAACTAAGAAAATCCCAATCGCTCATTGATAAATCGGATCCTAAGTTTGTTCTACGTGGGTATCCCATTAGCTCTATAAATGATGCCATACTCCAACACAATTCATCACTCATGTCAATATCAGTACTGGTTTGTTCACCTAATGTAATTACATCTTGCAAATATACCACCACCCAGAGTGCTATTATTACAAATAAATATTGTCAAACTACTGTTCCCTAAGCTCAGCTGCTCAGTTTAGTTACTTCTGAAAGCAGAGCAAACGGAGAGAAAAGAGCAATCAATAGAAACACAACAGTGAAAGATGTTCTTTTACATGGAACAAAAAGTCTACTGCTTAGCTTTATGTGTTTGTGCAGGCGAGCATGAGGTGTTTGGCACTGCTGGGCATACAGTATAATGTTTGGCATAGGGGAGCATAATATGTTCGGCAGTGCTGAGAATACCATGTTTGGCACAGGGCAGCATAATATGTTGGCACTGCTGGCCATACTATGTTTGGCATGGGTGAGTGTAATATGTTTGGCACTGCTGAGAACACTAGGTTTGGCACAGGGGAGCATAATGTGTTTGACACTGCTGGACATAATATGTTTGGCACAGGGGAGCATAATGTGTTTGACACTGCTGGACATAATATGTTTGGCACAGGGGAGCATAATGTGTTTGACACTGCTGGACATACTATGTTTGGCACAGGGGAGCTCAATGTGTTTGCCATTGCTGGGCATATAATGCTTGGCACAGGTGAGCATTATCTGTTTGGCATTGCTGTGCATACTCAGTTTGGCACAGGTAAGCATGTATTTAACACTGCTACCATACTATGTTTGTCACAGTTAAGCATAATGTGTTTGGCACTGCTGGGCATAGAATACTATGTTTGTCACAGGTATTTATAATGTGTTTGGCACTGCTTGGCAAGCTATGTTTGGCACTGGCACAGTTAAGCATAATGTGTTTGGCACTAGTGCAAATACTATATCTGGCACAGGTAAGCATAATGTGTTTAGCACTGCTGGGCATACTATGTTGGTACAAGTAAGCATAATGTGTTTGGCACTGCTGGGCGTGCTATGATTGGCACAGGTAAGCATAATGTGTTTGGCACTGCTGGGCATGCTATATTTGGCACAGGTAAGCATAATGTGTATAGGCACTGCTAGGCATACTATGTTTATCATTACTTTTAGCATCACTAAGCATAATATGTTATTCATTACAATGTACTATACATGCAACCAATACTAACTTAAATAGAGGCTGAAAATATTGTTATTTAAAACATTATTTCCTATTCACTGGGCATGGCGTACTAGAAATATTTGACATTCATTCTTGAACTCTTGTCTTTTTTTGTTATTAACAAGGTGGTTGGCATGCTGTGAGTTGTAAACCTGAAATGATCCATACTATTGGCTTAATGTTTCTCAAATATAATAAGTGGCCAGCATGGGAACCTAAAGGAAATAATCTAGAAAATCTCCAAACAGAAAAGAAGCCTGTTTTTAGTGTTCAGATTCTGCACCAGAAACTGGAGCTTTCAGGACAGAATGAACAATGTCAGCAATGCACCTGTGGGACTAACTAACTAATGAATATATCCTGTCCGTGGATGAGCTCAGTGAAGCATGATGTTTTACGGAACTGACCGTGCTCTAAAGATAAAAGGAAACATTTTATGCTGCTGATTTCAGCTTCTGTCTTAAATAACTATTCCCTGTCTTTGTTTTTTTGTCCCTGTATAAAGGGTTTTGAATGACAAGGTCAGATACGTTGACTTGATCACAGCCTTTGACCCTACTAGTCAACTCTTGGAAGAAGAACCACTGTGGTCTGATTGGAGATCTCTGATTTACAATTGTTTTGCAGGGCTGTAGCTAGGGTAGTGCGGCCGGTGCCATGGCACAGGGCACCACAGGTTCGGGGGCGCTGTTTGGGCCCCCCTGCTTATTATCATTCTCACTTGCAGCTTCCTATTATTTCATCCCCAGAATCTCCTGGTCTCCCCTATCTCTTCCCTGGGCCTTCCCCATAAGGCCATTCCCCGTTTTTGGGTGCGGTATGTCCCCTTTGAAAAATTAGGGGGGCGCCAATGCTCTTTCTGGCACAGGGCACCAAAAAGTCTAGTTACGGCTCTGTTGTTTAGTATCAACTTACTGTTGAAGAAACATTAGGATTTCTTATATTTGTAGCAGGGACCTTTTGGATATTTAAGATTTATATGGCATCAATGTATATATGATAAAAGTTGAAAATTCCCTTAATATTTGTGACATTTGTGGTCTTGACAAGCAACTTCATACTTCCCGGGAGCCAAACCTCCCCCCGTGCATCCTCTGAACTTTTTGAGGTGAAGCACGTGTGTAACACACTCACCGTGTTGAAAGTTATTCCAGAGATGTCCACACTGATCTCTTCCGGCAGCGAGATTGACACTAACACAGGCACGGACACGAGAAAATACTATATTCGCTAAGATTAGTTTATTTAGTTGCAATAAATTGCATAGAAAAGCAATAAATGTAACCAATTAACTTTTCTGCTTATAACTCTGATACAACTACAACAATAGTGATAACAACAGTTCACACATACATTCGCCGAAGCTTTATTGATCAGAAACGCTTCTTTCTTGAGCTGTGAAATAAATGGGTTAACGAAATATCTTAATACTTCTATATGCAACAATTATAATGACTCTACTCTCATACCAGGTTGAATTAATATATAAGTCCCAGAATGTCCCTTAAGTCACTTAACATCTGGCAAGTAACCCGTTACATTGGTGCACATTAGAAGCTAAGTAGTTTGCTCACAATATCCTAGTACTGAAGAAACAATGTTCTCAATAATATTACTTCACTAAAGGATGCTATCTGCCAATGTTGTTGTGGACTTGTATGTTGCAAACCCGGGTTTGAGGATTTCTTTAGTAGTCTACAGCTGATGCTAATAATCTTTGTCTCAAACTGGTGTCTGATGAAACTTCGGACATCAATATAACGTACTGAGTTCTGTAGTATTTTTTATTGCTATAATGCAGCTTTAATATACCTTTCCTGTTTAGTAAATGGACAGGACCTGCACTCTGTTTCTCAGGTTAGATGAGGTAATAGTATCTTCCCGCAGCAACAAGTTGTTTGACTATATTCACTGAAGTAGTCTGTGATGGGGCAAAAGCTATCCTGGGCTCTTATAGTAGCTGCTCTTAGATTTCAGTCTCCTCAACAGAAGATACAGGACCCGCGGCCCTAACAGTTATATTGCAGTGAGGATTGGCCCTTGAGGGAAAGCTGTTGGTTCTATATAAGTGACAGATTATGACTGAAGTATTAATGCTGGGTGGTGCTGGTTTTATTTATAGACCTCTCCTGTGGATCAGCTTAGCAGATTCGCTGGTCCCCGGCTGTTAGTCATCAGCTCCAGGGGAGGTCTCTGGGCGGCTCTCTCCTGTACAGTTTCCTGCCGGTAGCGTCCTCACAGCTCTCTGTCTGTCTGTATCCCTGCTGACACCTTCCGGCTGCAATGGGTCCACACAGCGGGCACCGGTAAGTCCCACTCTGAGGTAAGTGCAGCACTTTCCTCATGGCTGGCTTACCTCAGGCACCCTTCTCCCAGCAGCCTCCGCGGGTCCCTTGTAGATCAGCGTTCAGTTCATGTGGAGGGACCTCTTCCCACCAACCGCATGCACCACTATCTCCACTGACCCCCTGATAAGTTCAGAGGGAGAAGGTTTCCCCTCTGCTTCGGCAGCAATGTCCCGCTCCTGGCCGCGTGCCCGCTGGATCCCCGTGTCCAGAGTGGGCAGCGGGTTCCACTGTTTCTCCATGGGGGGGGCAGTCCATATACACATCAACTGGACATGTTTTGTCTATAGGCACTGTATATATATATATATATATATATATACCTATCAAACAGCGCATACATGTTTATATATGACTGCCATGCTTTTACATTAAACTTGTGTACATATATGAATTGACATTATATTAAAAGACAATGCATTCTATATATCCATTACCATGTACTCCTATGAACTGGCCAATACACTTTCAGGGGTATCAAAACGTGTGATGCCGGTCGTCATTGCAGGTCCATATTGCAGTGGGAGTGGGGTTTGGTCAAGATTGTGCAATCCACAACTGTCTGCATTGGTATTGGGATCTCCCCATCAGGATCTTCCCTATCAGGATCTACCCATCAGGATCTTCCAATAGCATATTGGCAATTACTTCTATATTCATATTAACTTTTCATTTTTATATTATTTATTTTTACTATATTGGAATATAACTTTAGAATATGAATTTGGCATGTTTTAATGTGAGGTCTAAAAGAACACAGGATTCCCTAGACAGGGGAGCATTAAATGGTGCCCCAGAACCCCAAATAGATCCAGACTCACAGGATCGGGATCTCTTTAGAAGTTTTAACAAAATAGAAGACCTCTTAAAGAAAGAATCAAGACATTGGTGGGACCACACATTGCTTTCACTGTATTTAGAACAAAACATGATCCCAAGGGGATTAAGAATCAATAAAACTTTATCATTTACTGATAATCCCGAACTTCTGTCTCAGTGGAACCTGGCATTAGACTCTTGTTCACAAACACTAATGAAAATTCTGATTAAATACAGAATATCAGAGACTGAATTAGAACAAGGGCAGAAAGATTTAGAACCATTTTTGGAGCATCCTAAATTTAAAGAGAGGGATGAATTAGTTAACACTCGAGTACAAAAATATGAACAAGACATTATAAAGAACAAAAGTAACAAGTACAGACGAGACTTTTCTAGATTAGACAATCACAGAAAGTGGAGTACCAGTAACTAATCATAAATTCAGAGGTTTTAACTCTCAAAACTTTAGCACCACATCTAGATATAGACCAATAGAGAGAATTCATTCCCCTAATGAGGGACGATATACTCCACAACAACAGAGAGATATACGAGGACATTTTAAACCCCATATACATCACGTAACACCAAAAAGAAGAATATCTTCACCTAATAGACAAGGTGCTAAACCTAAAGCCACTAATCCATACTCCTCAACGACCGATCATCCTTTTCACCAACACAATCAGGTAGACTTGAATCACATTATACCAGCCCCTTTCTCTTGGCGAAATCGGTACAGCATACTACAGACCAACACACCCAAGAAACTAAGGGAAAGAGAAAGTAGAGGGGGAAAGCATACCACAAAGAAAAAGAAACAATGTGATCCAATAGACATGCTGTCAGGTATTTTTACCTCATCAAAATCACTTACTAAAGCAGAAATCACTTTGTTGCCAAAAGGCTTGAAATTTGCGCCATCTAGCAGACCAAATTTATTTGAATTATTCACAGAATTGAATCGATTTGTACGTAGCCTTTGTAGAAAGAGATTTTTTGCTCTTAAAAAATTAACTCCACTACGATTGAGGAGTCCATACCGACTATTTTGGATAACACCGATGACCATCTTATAAAAATATTGGAGGAACTACAAAGTGATAGTAACATGGTGAACATACCTGATACTTCACCACCAGTTAAACTTTTTGATATTACTCAAGATTCAACTGTGAATAAATTCAAACGTAAATCTAAATTTTTTCCGGCACATAACAAGAGTATACAAATAGATATTTTCTATAAAACAACTTTAGAGGATTTCAAACGTTTATGTGATCAGACAAACAGCAAAAGACCATATTATACTTATAATTTGCCAACCAATGAACAACAAGCTTTAAAAGACCTCATGTCAAACAATTATAATTAAACCAGACGATAAGGGGGAGGCTGGTTTTGCAGAATAGGGAAGACTATCTCACAGAGGCAAACAGACAATTAGGAGACAAAACTTTTTACTTGATTTTGGAACAGGACCCGACTGTGAAATTTAAAAAAAAATAAAAAAATAATTAATTGAAGCACTTAATGAGGGAGTGATCACTAAAGAAATAATGGATTTTCTATTTCCATCTTTTCCAATAACTCCCACATATTATCATCTACCAAAAGTGCACAAATCGATTAATAACCCCCCCAGATGCCCTATTATATCTGGCATCGGGTCCTTAACATCGAACCTGTCTTTTTTTGTTGACTCCCACCTCCAACCCATAGCACAACAATTGAGGGCATACATACGAGATACTACTCATTTTTTGGAATTGATCCAATCCATAGGATGGAAATCTAGTTATTCCATGTCTACTTGTGATGTACAGGCGTTGTACACTAATATCCCCCACAAATTAGGATTGGAAGCAGTACACTATTTTCTTACTCGAGATGACACTAAGTCCAAGTGTCTTAAACAATTTTTGTTGAACAGTATTAATTTCATACTGTCTCATAATTATTTCATATTTAATTGCCAATATTACATCCAGACCAGAGGAACGGCGATGGGGACCAGGTTTGCCCCGAGCTTTGCGAACCTCTATATGGGTCTCCTTGAGGAGAGGCTCATTTGGGGTAGCGAGTTTGGGGTGAACCTGGTCCTTTACGGGCGCTATATAGATGACCTGTTTTTTGTGTGGGACGGGGATGAGGAGTCGGCAAATAAATTTGTTTTACATTTGAATCAGAACCCTTATCAATTATTTTTTACTAGTAAATACAGCAGAACATCGATAGACTTTTTAGACATCACTGTTTCCATCAAGGATGGATATATTTCTACCTGTACATATCAAAAGGAAACAGACAGCTATAATTTCATTCCATTCAATAGTAACCATCACAAAAAATTGTTGCAGAATATACCATCAGGACAACTTCATAGAATTCATAGGAATTGTTCAGAAAAGAAAGAGTTTATAGCCCATTCCGATAAATTAATGGATGCTTTTCAGAATAGACAATATCCAGATTCATTATTACAAGATTCTTTTAATAAAATAGTTAATATGGAAAGAAAGTCACATTTTATTACCAAAACAATCTACACACAGTACACAACATTCAAATTATACTGAAGCCATTAAATTTATAACTAAATATAACTCTGAAGCCGACAATATTAGGAAAATAATCAATACTAAACAAAAAGTACTATATACAGACCCTATATTAAAAAATGAAATGGGCACTGGAACGAGAGTTATCTTTAAGAGAGCCCAAAACTTGGGAAACCTCTTGGCACCAACATTATTTAAACCTTTCTGCGGAACTACTAATCAGGATAAATATGTACACACCTGGTTACCCACAGGTATGACAGGTTGCTTTAGATGTGGCTCTACGAAGTGTATAAAGTGTGAATATATATATGTATATTCAACACAAATCTTTTACTTTAAGGTACTAAAATGTTGAATCCGATACAGTATAGTCTTAGCATTTCTTCTGCTGGATTCTATCTAACATCTAGCGGAATTCCCCATACGTCGTCATTTAGATTCCGTACATATAAATCCTGGGGTTGTGGCTCTGATTCTGCACAAACCTTATTTTTTAATTAATGGAATTAATGTGCATATACATAGAGAATTACCAAGAAGTATCTACTAACATATGGGGTTATATACTATGTACATTCCTATATTGCTGTCCTCTTATATATACTTATACCTAATGGTTACAATATTGCAGAACTCTAGTACTGTATAGAAAGCCATTTAAGTAATTTTAAATGTATTAAGATCATAGAGACAGAAACTATCAAACCCATCATTAGGGGGGAGATAGATACATTAGGCTGTGTCTGGGAGAGACCCATTGAATACATATATTAAACATTCTGCAACTTGATAGTCTGAATGAGATCACAGATATTGACTCTGACATTTAGTCTATTTAGTATTAGAATTCCCTTGGACTTTAAGGTATTATAGGGTTGGATCTGATACCGTATATTTCTTCTGTTGTATTTATTTAAATATTCAGGAGGACTTTTTTCTAATATTATTATTTGGTTCTAGTCTATATGAAGTCTATTGCTATTGTCTTGATCTTGTGTAAATTAGATTTTTTATTTTGGAAGTAATGTGCATAAGCACAGGGGAATATCAAGAAATATTTATCAACGATTTGGGGTATATGTTGTACATATCCGCATACTACTGTTCAGATATATATATATATATTTATATTCTTCTTTATTGTGTTATCCATATATAATGGTCACAATATCGCAGGATTTTAGTTCACTTCAACCATCAAGATGTGAGATTGTTTAAAACATTTTTTATAAAGTTTTATAATTTTTTATATACATATACATAAAATGATTGTGCAAATAATATCAGATTTTTTTTAGTGTGTTAACTATGCCGAATTCATGACCTCTGTTGATATGACATTAGTATATAAATGTTACACCACTGTGAGGCTGCTAATTCTTCACCTTTATAGATACGGCAGAAAGCTATACAAGCCTAACTTTCGTTTTTAAGGGATGAATGGCTACAAATGTAGCTGATTAGACACATCTGTGGATAATTAAAGGTGTGTTTTAAAAAGACTCCTACAATGGTGGATACACTTTACTCCAGACGAAGGTGCTTAGGAGCACAGAAATGCGTTGAGTCCTGTTCTTAACTGGAACCTATTATCACTTGGAAGCTTCATGCTGAATTACTGCCGTCACTGACTGGGACTACTAGAGCGACACATATATCCCAGGCACTTTATACATCAGCAACGGCACGTATTTAGCTGGATATTCGGCTTACAGACAAGGGACGGATCTTCTGATCTAAGCACGATCTTCCACTGCTCTAACTGCAGAGTTTACGGACGTCCTGCAAACACTGACCGTGGTGCACCCGGTAAAGCCCATTCGAGAGGGAGCATTGGATTCCAGCATTGGATTCCAGCCGGATTTCTCATTATCCCATACGCTCACCTCTCGCAGGGGATATTACATATATTCTATATATCTCAGCTGTTGTCGCATATATTAAAGTGCTTAATAGACTGAAGACAGGTGAGATACCAGTTTCAAATATTGCCATCATACCGTCGTATATTGGGATTCATTTATACTGCTCATTTCACATATGTGTAAGCAGTCCAATACCAGTGAGATTTTTTGTGACAATCATGGCACTTATCCATGAAGATAATATTGATTATCCACTACTTACTCACTCTGCCATCTACAAGTGAACATTAGTTATATCATTCCAGGACAACAATTATTTAGCTATACAGCTAATTTGAATATCCTCGCAGGATCCATTTTCTAAATTTTTTTTCTTGTGTGTTTACTTTCTACATTTTATATTTTTAGATTGTAAATTTCAATATTGCATAGCAGGACAGCCGATGCTGCTGTGTTAGACCGCTTGACATGGTTAATTGATTATGTACTGTGATTTAATCTTTCCTTGAGAGATGTCAATAAATGTTTTTTATTGTTATTAATTGACTAGACTGAGCAGCCAATTTGTTTTATAGGATCTTCCAAAATTGGTAACTACAAACAACATGCATATATTAATATACATTACAAAGCCATTATTAATTTTATATCATCAAGTACGCTACTTCTGACTAAGAGTATATGAATGGTTGTTAGTTAATGTTTTCTGGTGTCTAAATGATACATTTGACATTTATGGGGATATGAGCGTGGCAGCGAGTGAGGCACATAGGGGCCTATTCATCAACACTAAAATAACGTTTTTAAGGACATTTTCCTTAAATAACGTTATTTTGGTATTCATGAACAGACTTAACACAGGAGATATCACAGATATCTCCTTGCTAAGTTCCCCTACGTTAATTTCCGCACTCCCCATACATTAGTATGGGGATGTGGAAATTGTGGTATTCATCAAATTCCGAAAATTATCAATTTTCGGAATTTGATACAGTTACTATTCGCCACTGTGAGGTGGCGAATAGCAGAATCCACTTACCTGTACCCGCGTGTGCAGGTCCCCCGACGAGTCCCTCCGGCGCTCTGCTCCGTCCTCAGGCTCCGGAGGCTGGTCGGACATGTGTGCTCCCCAGCAGAGCACAAGAGACGGAGCCGGAGGCTGCTGCGCGGACAGGTAAGTCGGGGGGGGGGAACGAAACTTAACGCATCTGTAGGCAGTGCTGCGCATGCGCTGGTTTTACAGATGTAACAGCGCATGCGCAGCACTGTTTCCAGATGCGATAAGGTAGTGTAGGCAGGGAAAAGTATCTATTTACCGAAAAGCTGTCATCGCAAAAATGACAGCTTTTCGGAATAGATACTTATGGAGAGGTGGAATGATGAATTCCACCTATAATTAGCTAGAACTCCATGAGTTCTAAAGCTAATTATCTCCAGAGAATTTTAATGTTTAATGAATAGGCCCCATAGTGTGATAATGTGCTTTGTTTTGTTCTGTGCTACACATCTACCAATATGATAACAGAGTACACAGTACCAGAATCCTCTCTGATTCCCGGCACGTGATCACTATCACATCCTGTGGTGAGCAGTTCGTTGAATATGACATTTTACAGATCAGCAATCGCAGCATTAGTTTTCAATCAATTGCTGGTTATTGGTGCACTTGTCAGTCAGTCTGGCTTTCTAGGACACATCAAGGGTCATTTATGAAAGTAAGTAAATTACAAGTGTCACAAACAGATACGTGCTCATTGTTGAATGGTTACTGTAGTTAAGTATTCATCTTGCACCTAAGAGAAATGTTGGTTAAAAAAAAAAACACTATGAGTTATGCATTAATGTACATGGCATACTTGCCTGCTCCCTAGATGTCCCAACTTGTAAGAGGTCCAGGTTAGTGGTGTGAGCGCACAGCAGGGGACAGGGCAACAATTTCTGAATTCAGCATGAATTGCATCATCAAGCCCCTACTGGGGAATCGGTTGGTGTCCGCGAGTCTGGTCTTCTTCCTGTGCACACAGCTGGGAAGGGCCACCTTTACCTATTGTGTTGTGGTATGTTATATATTGGTGTCATGATCCCCTCAATGTACGGCAATGGCTCCCAAACTAGGTGCTGTGGCATCTTGGGGTGTACCAGGGCCCTTGCAAGAGTGCCACGGGTTGGTGGTCCAGGACCAAATTAAATTATTAAATAAGTGGACAAACAGAATCACAACCACATAACTGAACCTAAGGATGACATAAGTACAATCTAATGCATTTAATCATTTTTGTTGAATTTCTCAATAAGAATAACCTTGGGGTTCCGAGTAGACCCAAGTCAGGTCTACTCGCCAAGTTCGGAACTCGGATTTAAAAACCGGATCTCACGTATTTTGGATTGCATATAAGTCTCTCCCTTGTGAGTTCAGGTGCTATGAGGTGGTCAAAATTAAGTGGAAATTAATGTTATTGATGTTAATTACACTATAAGAACAAAAACAGGTCCAAGTTACATAATTTTAGCTGTTGTTATAAATTTTTGAAGAAATCCAAAACCGATTCCAAACAAACCAAAACACTTGAGAGTGGTGTGGCCAAATCAAAACATTTATATAGTATATAGTAGTTAATGTTTATTGTTGTATACTAATCACAAGTATTGTAAATTGATTGCAGGCCTGTAGCAGAACACTTTTTATCGTATTTGGGCTTAGACGTCATTTATTTGACAAAGGCCGTTCAACACAGGAGCAGTACAGTTTTTTTAAAAATGGCATCTGCTGTTTAAAAACTGGCATTACACTGTGTAGCGGACTTAGGGCCTGATTCAGAGATGGACGGATTTGCAGAGCCGCACACAAGCCGCTGTACAAATCCGTCCATCTCAGATGCAAATGCAGAAGGAGGTGTCAGACCGATGTTAGCCCGATTGTTGCTCCTTTGGTCAGGCTGCGGGAGCTGAAGCTTCCCGCAGCCAGACTGGGTGCTGGTCACTTAGGATGCCAGGAATCTGTATCCGCCGACGCAGACACTGGCCTCGTCCCTTCCGGAAAACAGGAGTGACATGGACTGGTGACCAGGCATGCCCCCCAAATGCTGCAGCATGTCAGTCAGAGACATTGGAGATGTACGTACATGATCGGATGAACGTACATTTCTGAATTTTTTCAGTTTAAAAAAAAAAAATAACCCAGTTCCAAAACCAAATTCAAAACACGAAGATGAATCCAGATCCAAAACCAAAAATCCAAAATAGACAGGTGTCATATGGATACCTTGCTCAAAGAAGAGCACAAATAATTGGGAAAATATAACCGTAGAATAATTGTATATTGTATTAATTGTTTATTATTTCTTATTGCTCTCAGTATTTAAAATCCTTCATGTTTCTATGATGCTCTGATGACAAAACACTGTTAATAAAATTATTTAGTAATTAGTAAGCTCAGATGTTGCCAACCTGCAACAGATTTAATGTTCCCATAGATGTGAAGGATGTTTAAGACGGTTTCTGCTGTAGATTTTTTTTGCTAATATTGTGCCTTCTCTTATTTTTCTTGTTCTCACTGTAATTCTAAAATGTACTGTAGTGTGGTGTTGGGTGATGCTGATGGACTGGGTGATTGGCATCTTAAAAAAAAAGTTTGTTGTGATCTTTAATTATCATTTTTGTTATGATTCTGTTGACTGCAATGACTTTGGTGATTGTTCACAGCTTAATCTATAAAACCGATCATCTTGTATTATTCTGTATTAGTTGATTGTGGTCCTTGCATGGATTCTTGAGTGTTCTGTACATGCTCTCAGAAAATTATTTTTGTTACTTCACTGCTTGAAACCTACATTGTTTCTTCCTCTCAAAATAACTCTTGTACAAGTACTTGTTGGTTCTTGACTTTGACAGGAAGCGATTGTGACATTTCTATTGAATGATTTATGGTTTGAGGTACCCTTAACACTTGATGCTCTGGTTGTTTCCAATGGTGTTGTCAAATCAGAAGCAAAAGTTATTATGGTTTGCAAATACTTGTCTTCTGTGAGTTTCATCATGTATACTTGTTTTGGTCTATGTTTTGAGGTCTTTTTAAGTCTTTTTATAGGTGGCTTAAATAAATATTCAGTGCCTGCAAACAGGGGAGGATTGGCCATAAGGCTCACCGGGAATTTATCTGAAGGTCCCATGACCTAATGGGGCCACTGGTCTGTCATTACCTTTTTTTATTAGCTGAGAGCATGGGAGAGGTAGGGAAAGTGGGAATGTTGATGGCTGGGGATGCAGCTTGAGATTTAGGGCCTGATTCAGAGCTGGACGCTATTTGCGCTCGCTCATTCAGAAAAAGGGGCCGGCTATTTAAATTGAGCGCTCGCTCTTTGCGGTCTGTTGAAGCCTCTATGTCTGAGCGAGCGAACGAAACAAGCGCTCGCTATTTTGTAAAGACGTCCCCTGGCCGCTCGCATCATACGTCATCTCCACTATTTATTAGATTAATTGAGCACATCGAAAGGCGTCTGAACTGCTCGCAGTGCTTGTGGTAGGATTTTCCTACCGCAATCATGCGAACAGTTCAGGCTAAGAAACAACCAAGTGATGTGGTCGATGACGCTGCTTTGTTAATTATGCACACCCTTAAAACGCCCGTTTTGACCGTTTGGCACGCTTGTGTTCGGATCTCCACTCCCCGTTTTCAAGCACCTTCCCCTGTTACCACCCACAAACGCCTCATCCTGTCACTCAAATTAGCAGGCACTCGCAATTTTGCGAACACATGTTTTCCGACCGCACTGACTGGTTAGCGCATGCGCATTACGACCCATACGCATGCGCAGATGTGCGAACATTGCTCGGAGCGAACGAGCTGCCTCTTACGAGCGGCTCTGAATCAGGCCCTTAGTGCAACCAGACTAGCCTAAAAATACGGCCCTAGCAGCGACTGATATCGGCTTCTAATCTCTGGATCTCACTGCAAGGTAATGAGTAATTTCGAGTCCATGTGTCCTGTTTGACAATTTTAGACATAACCATGATGCAGGTGCTGGAGTGGGATGGAGAGATGGGGACAAGCCTGCACAGAGAGCTTTGGATGCAGTGGAACAATGAAGCTTCTAAAACACACTTGGATTATGCACAATGGTGAACAACAAGGCTAGTAAATTTTGTTATTAATAACTGCCTGATTTCAGTCACTAGGATGCTGTCTGTATTGCATAGTGGTCACTGGGATCCTTTGTTTCCTGTATGGTGGACTCTGGGCTGCTGTCTTTACTGTATGGTGGTCCCTGTAATGATCTTTGTACTGTATGGTGATCACAAGTATGTTGTCTGTACTGCATGGTGGTCACTGGAATGCTGTCTGTACTGCATGGCTGTCACTGAAATGCTGTCTGTACTGTATAGCAGTCTCATGTCTGCTGTTTGTACTGTATGGCAGTCACATGGATGCTATCTGCACTGTATGGTGGTAGTGTAGGATGCTCTCATTATTGTATGGAAGTCACATGGATGATCACTGTATTATATTGTAGCTAGGGCCAATGGTTCGCTAGTCCCACCACATTTGTGCTGAGCCCCACCTACTGTACATTTGTTTTGGTTCCACCTACTGTATATGATGCCATTTTCAGTACATTTTTCCAGGGCCACTTTCAATTTCCAGTACTCTGGCTGCACAGTTTTAAGAAACTTGCATAAAAAATATTCTAAACAAAAAGTATGGTGGTCGCTCACATCAGCTTAATGACATAGGGGGTCATTCAGACCCGCTCGTGAGCGTCAGTACGCTCGCAAGCGGGTCGATGTTCCCCACTGCGCATGCGCACAACGGAGGGGAGCGACGGGCTTTCCATCGCTCCGGGTCTCACACCAAAGGGGGCGTGCTGTCGATGTTGATTGACAGCATGGCCCCTTTGGTGGGCGTGCCGGGGGCGTGCCTGCCAGACGAAGGCGTTCCCATGGGAACGCCTACCGTCTGAAGCCGGCCCCACTGACATCACTAGTGATGTCAGTGGGAGTGATTTTGGCTCTGATAGAGCCAAAATCACACCAGGGCTTGCGGCAGGGAGACCCTACCGCAGGGTCTCCGTCGCAAGTCCGATGATCACGATGGTCAAGACCATCGCGACCATCTTTTTGGCCACTCGCATATGCTGTGGGTGGTCACCCACAGCTATACGAGCGGCCAGGAGGCCGCTCCATTTTCATGGAGGAGGGCCCTGATTCAGAGCCAGTGCTCTGGTCAGAGCGTTCAGCTCTGAATCAGGCCCATAGCACAGGTGCTTGTAAAAGACGGGGTTTACACTGAACCATAGAAAAAAAGATTCCCTCCAGCACACTGCAGAAATGTCAACAAAAAATACTTAAATCCTACATTATAATAGAGATTCAGAGGTATTAGTTACATACATTTGCAAATATATGAATAAGCGCCAGGCCATCGTCAAGGTTCCTCTATACTGGCGTCCCTAACATTAAGGGGTTCACGTTCGAGAAGCAAGGCACCCCAAAAAGTTCCAGCCAAGGACCATCCCCAGGGCATCACACGAAAAGGGGAAAAAAGGTGATAGTGAAGTGTAAAGAATAGATGTATAAAGATAAATAAATAAGTGTTAATGAAATGAGAAAGAATTAAAATTACATGAAAAATAAACAAACAGAAAAGTGATAGATATTTTTTTATGTGAATTAAGTGGGGATGCCCTGAAAAAGGTCCAGCCAGAACAACTCCGGGGGCCCCACTCCCAAATGCTCACCCCAAAACAATTATTGCTACATAATAGTAGCACCCACTCTGGGTCATATAATTACAAATTAGTGTACTGCATAATAACAGCACATGTATAAGCTGAGAGCTGACTCACCTTGGAGGTACCCCAAAAACCACCACATGGCACTATAAGGACCAGCACATCCTCCCCCTTCATGCCTCTCAAGACTGCAAACATGAAGTATGGTGGTCGCTCACATCAGCTTAATGACATAGCACAGGTGCTTGTAAAGGGCGGGGTTTACACTGAACCATAGAAAAAAAGATTCCCTCCAGGACACTGCAGAAATGTCAACAAAAAATACTTAAATCCTACATGATAATAGAGAATCAGAGGATTTAAGTATTTTTTGAAAAATATTCTGTAAATATGACAGGGCGCATACTGGCTCTCCTAAAAGATATAAAGCAGTCTGAGTGGATCCAGGTTGTACCCAAAAGATAACCTTAAACCAAGTTACAAAATTTAAATTCAGAAACCCTCTAAGGTGCTAACCCAGAAGTTCCCAAGCACAGGTGACTTAATTAGTACCTCAGTCAATTTGATTTAACCACCTTTGCTCAACCATGACACCTGAACTGTTGGGGAGCCTTGAAGACCGCGTTTGGGAACCTCTGTGCAAGATAAAATATGTGAGCTGGGTGATTAGATGATTGAAGTCTTAAACAAAAGTTTGTTGTGATATTTAATTAGCATTTTTACTATGATTCTGTAGACGGCAATGACTTTTGTCATTACTTTTTTTTATTAGCTGAGCGCATGGGAGGGGTAGGGAATTTTTTACTATGGTTACGTAAACTGTGATGACTTTTGTCATTACTTTTTTTTATTAGCTGGGAGCATGGGAGGGGTAGGGAAAGTAGAGATGCAGCGTGAGACTTACCACAACCAGTCCGGCCTAAAGGTACGGTCCTGGCAGTGACTGATGTCTGGCAGTGACTGATGTTTTATCTGTTTCATTAGTGAAACAGATAAAACTTCCTTTAAATGTTTGTATCATGTGTTGGGTGTTCACATTTCAGCATATTCAGTACATAAAATAAAATAAATCAACAATGGTGTAACAATGAACCAATAAACACCACTCATTCCCTTGGGAGACTCTATGCCTGCTTATGGGGTGGTGTGGAGCTTTGGTTAATTAATGTCCACATTAGGAGGAGGTTGGCTGTACAAAGACCTCTCCACTTATCCTTGGTGAAGTTCGTATGGGACAAGGCAATTTTTTTTCTCAAGCCTAATATTGACAGCCTTGCGATAAGTTGCATAGAGGAGCACTGAGTGGAGAACTGTAGAAAAGAGGAGGAGAAATAGATGACTGCTGGTGTCCCTAATTTTCCACCCTGTACCCAGTAAGTGGTGAAAAAGATGGGGGATGAGGGGCTACCTGCACATAATAAGCACCACCTGAATGGTTGTACAGAAGATCACATCAGATATTGGGTGTTCCTGCTATGATCTGCCGTTTTCAACTGCAAAACCCATGGGGGATGCTAAAATTCCAAACTTATCAAGCTCTGGAATGCAAAGTCAACTAGAGCTTGTCCCCGGTAATTAAGGCCATCTTCAGATGGCATTAGCCATTGTGCCCTATGGGCAATATTCAGCAAAAGTTTCTGGGAAAGGAATCCGGCACTGTGCTCGCACACTTGTGGCCTGATAATTGAGCATTTGCGCACTATCACTTCCGGGTTCTGTGCCTGGAGGTAAAGTGATCACACATCACAGGGACGGGCTAATATCGAAGCCTCTGTCCCTGCATGTGTATAATGGTATATTCCGGCGATCACCTCAATAAGCGGCAATAAGAAATTATAGTTATCGGGACCAATTCCCAATAATTAATAAATATGCTCCGGAACTGATTCAGGTCCGGATGGTATTGCTCAGCAGAAAGGAAGCGGCTGTCCAGCAAATATTAAAATACTGCAGGAGGTGTCTATAGGAAGCAGATGCCTCCTGACAGCAATAGGAATCCAAGTGCAGCGTCCGTAGACCATCGGTCATGATGGTGGCAACACCGGCCAGTCTGAGCAAGATCCTGGCCTCAGCACTCCCAGAAAACGGGGTTCACACTCCCCCATTTCCAGGAACGCTGTCCAGGGGGATCTGTGAGTGAGATTGCAGGACCCGTTCTGCACATACGCAGAATGGGCCCTGCACATGCACAGTTTTACGTGTACTGCATTCAGAACCTCACTAGTGTCCAGACCATATGCCGTATGACCTGCGATGATGAAGTATTGAAATCGCTGCGAGGGATACTTAAGTATCCAACTCGCAGCGGGGGGAACGTGACACCGGAGTAATTCATCATTGGTCCGGTGCGGGAACAGCTGCTCTGAAAAGCAGCTTTCCCCTCGGTTAGTATCGTAGCTACAGATGTAGCTGCGTTACTTATCTGCTCCCCATCGTCGCAGGTCACGCATGCGCACAGCCGCCGGGGAGGTAGTGAGGAGGCGCCGGAAGGATCCGCTCGGATCCCTCTTAGCATTCACGGAGAGTAAGCGTATTTTACCAGAGTAAGCACCGTCTGAAGATGGCTCTTGTTCTCGGCAGCAAGCTCCAAAAACTTTCAGTTTTCGGAGTTTGGTGAATACCAAGGGGGTCCTTTCGGTCCCCTGATAATGAATGGCCCGGTAACTTAAATATGCGGAACTAGTGTTTCCACAGGATGTGGTAAGTATTAGACGCATGGCCGGCGGTTCAAATCGCGACAGTGGCTGCCCGGCAAGGGTGAAAATCCTGATCGTCCTAAGGTAAGTATCGCTAACCTAATTCCCTGCCCTAACCCTAACCCTCCCTTAGGGGTGCCTAACCCTAACCTCCCCCCCAAGTACCTAAACCTAACCCCCCTTCCCCGCTGCCTAAACCTAAGTCTCCCTGGAGGATGCCTCACCCTAACCTCCCCCCGGGGGTGCCTAACCCTAACCCCCCTTCCCCTAGCGTAACCCTAACCCTCCCGGGGGAGTGCCTAACCCTAAGTCCCACTGGGAGCCCTAAACCTAACCATCCCCCCCCCGCGCGGCTGCCCGCGCCCAGTTTACCTTCGTTCGGTATGCCGGGCGTTGGTCTTCCGGCGTCTAGTTAATGACAGGTGTAGAGTTTTCAACGCCTGTCATTAGTACCACACCGGGATTACAGTGTCTGGAAGCCGGCGGTCGGGATTTAGACCGTCGGCTTCCGGACTACATCCCTTTCCACATGGTTACCGGGCCATTTATCGTTTGATGAATAGGCCCCTCAGACTCTTCATATTCAAGGTCAATTTCTCACCATTCCTTACACAAATTCTTAAATATACTGCAAGTTAAAATTGGCAAATCTTAATATATATTCACATTTTACTTTGTTAAACAATTTTTTTTATTTCTGTGTGTAAAATTATGCAGATTAGGAAGGTTTCTGGTTAATATGATCATGCTATTTTACATACAGTGCATTTAATAGACCACTAAACCCAAAATGTAAATGTTTATACATGAACTATGAAGATAAAAATATACTGTTCAGTGATAACCTGACATTCCACTACAGCTCTGTTAAATAGTAAATGATTATCTTCACCCTCTGTTACAGACAGCTGCAGTTTCTGGGGATGGGGAGAACAGAAAGTAATCATTGACAAACTTTATTATTTAATAAAGCATTTCTTTTTTTTCAAAGTTGAAAGTTTTATTTAATACACTTTATTATTATTTTTTATTTTACACTTTACGTTCATGCATATTAGTGGAATCAAAGGGCTCGATTCAGAGATGGAAGCAATGCAGAAGTTTACGTGGTTGGGCGACTATCGGTAATCTGCGCATGTGTCTGAGTTGCACTGCGCATGCATCAAGTTTCATTACCGTCGGTGGTTGCAGCGAATATTTTCCTGACAATCAGGGAGTGTTTGGGGGAGGTAACCGGAACTAGCGACCTGGAAAACATGACCTGTGTGGGGATCCTGAGGACTGAGTTTGAGAACCACTGGTCTAGATCAGTGGTTCTCAAACTCGTTCCTCAGGACCCCACACAGGTCATGTTTTGCAGGTCACCCAGCAGGTGCACAGGTGTATTCATTACTCACTGACACATTTTAATAGGTCCACAGGTGGAGCTAATTATTTCACTTGATTTAGTGTGGAGACATGGAAAACATGCACCGTTTGGGGTCCTGAGGACCGAGTTTGAGAACCTGTGGTCTAGAACAATGCCTACCCTATAACATCACAAATTGCTCTGCTCCTGGTCTTCCCACCTAATTAATGATTGCAGACATCTGTGTTTAACTAATTAATAGATGAAACATGTGTTTCAGCACATGTGTCTGCAATCATCAATTAAGAAGGAAGTTCAGGAGCAGAGAATTTTGAACCGGATGGAAGGGGTCATGGTGGAGGGTCTGTCAGCGTTACCCAACTCGAGTCCTCAGGGACCCCTAACAGTGCATGTTTTACGGATCTCCTCACTATCACAAGTGAAATAATTAGACCACCTGTGGATCTTTTTAAAATGTGTGAGCCAGTAATGAGCACACCTGTGCACCAGCTAGGAGATTTGTAAACCATGCACTGTTAGTGGGCCATCAGGACTGCCATTAAGAAACACTGGTCTACAAGGTCCCAGGAGGGCAGAAAGTAGTAATCAAATGTATTTCAGAAACAACCCTACATAAATAGGTTACAACAGTGGTACTCAAACTCAGTCCGGATCCCACACAGGTCACGTTTTCCAGGTCACCCCGAAGGTGCACAGGTGTATTCATTACTCACTGACACATTTTGAAAGATCCACAGGTGGTGCTAATTATTTCACTTTTGATTCTGTGAGGAGACCTGGAAAACATGCACTGTTTGGGGTCCTGAGGACCGAGTTTGAGAACCTGTGGGTTACAGCAATTCAAGTAGACTGCTGGAGACCTTGGATAGATTTTATAATAGAGGTAAAATTTCATGACAGATGGGGAATAAAATATATGGCCAGTTACTTGTGTGCTTACATTTTTATTAATGTAGAAATGAACTTTCCTGCAAAAATGCAACAGGAAGGTGCAAAATGCATCTCTTTAAATTCTAGGTCAAGGCCTGGTCTCCACCACCTCTCAGTTGTTTTGCGGGGGAACTTCCACAAAAATGCATTCTCTCCATCCCTTTAGTTAATTTAAATAATCTCATCTTACTGAATTTAACAAACTGCAGGACTATATTTACTTGCAGGACTGAACCCATGAGCATTTCCTCTGCACTCTGGGCCTGATTCAGAGCCGCTCGTAAGCGGCCGCTCGTTCGCTCCGAGCGATGTTCGCACAACTGCGCATGCGTATGGGTCGTAATGCGCATGCGCCAACCAGTCATTGCGGTCGGAAATCGAGCGCTTGCAAAATAGCGAGTGCCTGCTAATTTGAGTGACAGGATGAGGCGTTTGTGGGTGGTAACAGGGGAAGGTGCTTAAAAACGGGGAGTGGAGATCCGAACGCAGGCGTGCCAAACGGTTAAAATGGGCGTTTTAAGGGTGTGCATAATTAACAAAGCAGCGTCATCGACCATGTCACTGGGTTGTTTCTTAGCCTGAACTGTTCGCATGATTGCGGTAGGAAAATCCTACCATAAGCACTGCGAGCAGTTCAGACGCCTTTCGATGTACTCGATTAATCAAATAAATAGCGGAGATGACGTAGGATGCGAGCGGCCGGGGGGGGCGTCTTTACAAAATAGCGAGCGCATGTTTCGTTCACTCGCTCAGACATAGAGGCGTCAACAGACCGCAAAGAGCGAGCGCTCAATTTAAATATCCGGCCCCTTTTTCTGAACGAGCGAGCTTAAATAGCGTCCGGCTCTGAATCAGGCCCTCTGTTCTGTGCGAGGATCATACTCTTTACTGCACTATGCAGTCTCATACCTGAGGCATCTCCGGAAATCCAGGGAGGAAGACTTCACAAGCAACAGAAAGGTTAACTTTCCACAGACAGCATTTATATAGGAGTAAGCATTTGCAGGATTCCCATGTTAATGAATAGCCACCAGCAGCCAAGGTTGCTATGACACAATGGTGTATTCACAGAGAAATCAGATTCAATTCAATAGCACTATTGTTTCCTTCTATGCATGAGCAGTGACTGAGCAGAGATCCATTACGTAGTTACATTACTGTACATGTATTTATATATCTTGTTTCTTTATTAAAAAAAAAGTTAGACTTTAATGAATAAAAAAAATATATATGTTAAAACAATGTTTCATAAGTGCAAAATTTTGTTTTACTCAATTATTTATTAAATATTTGAATTCAATTTTAAAAGTAAACTTCAAGTACATTTTAATTTATTTTACTCCTAGAACATTTTAAGAAAAGACAACATATGAAAGAAAATCAATAATAAATAAATGTTCTTTGACTAATTCTATTTAACATGCAAAGGAAAACACAGATTTTTCTAAAGCCTCATGTTTTCTCTTGGGCTGAGTGTGACCAGGGACCAGCTGCGTCGCGAATCAGCGGCACCGAATGGGTTACGTTCTAGTTTATAGTGTAGGAATTGAAATAATAAAATAAGTTGCAGCTGCAGGCAATACGTATAAATGGCCTGATTCATTAAGGATCGCTATTGCTAAAGCGTACGCAGTTGGCCGATTGTTGCGTACTGCACATGCGAGAAGGTACCACTGAGATCACCACAAGACCACGCAGAGTGATTGACAGGCAGTGAGTGTTTGGGGTCGGTGAGGGGGGGGGTGGTTGTAGAATGCAGGCATGCCTGAACGTTTGAGTGCGGTTGCATGGGCGTGCATAAATTAGCCAATTCAATTGCATACGCAGCTTGAGTAGTCACTGCGTGCAACAAAGTTAGCAATTTTTAATACTGCTTGTACACCTAAATCCTGGGTCTGACCCGAGTTTTGGAACACAGGGCCTGATTCAGAGCCGCTCGCAAAAAGCGAGCGCTCGCTCTGAATCAGGGCGGACGCTTTTTATTTTAAAACCGGCCTCCTGGCCGCTCGCATAGCTGTGGGTGACCACCCACAGTTTTTGCGAGCAGCCAGGTGATTGTCGCGATGGTCACGACCATCGCGCTTGCAACGAGACCCTTGTGGTAGGATCTCATTCCCGCAAGCCCCAGTGAGCTTCTGGCTCTAATAGAGTTGGAAGCTCACCACTGGCATCACTCGTGATGTCAGTGGGGCCGCCCCCAAATGGCAGGCGTTCCTTCGGGAACACCTCCATTTGGCCAGTCACCCCCCACCTCCACCCGCCTACCAACGGGGCAAGCTGTCTGTTCAACATCGACAGCCGCCCCTTTGGATGCAAGCACTGGAGCAAGTGATTTCTCGCTCGCTCCAGGGCTCGCGCACGCAGCGCATGCGCACTGCCCGGCCATCGACCCGCTTGCGAGTGGGTCTGAATCAGGCCCACAGTTCCAAAACGGGTCAAACCCAGGACAGACCTTTTCTACTGCGGCGCCGATCAGGATTCCCAGATAGGCGCCGTTCACACAGTGCTGACCCTACCGGCTCAGGGGGATGCATGTGGAATCCCGCGAATGCCCAGTGGAGTTGGCCGGGAGGAGAGACACAGCGCATCAGCACTAGACATACATCTCATTGTTAATGCTTCCTGCGACACCTTGATATGTGCCGCTATAATACCTCTCCCCTAGTGACTCATGTGGCAGAATAAGCACATGTCACAGATAATGGCAGCATAGAAGTAGGATTGTCCAAGATGACTTTTTGTAGACAGAAAAGTTGAGTTGTTTAGATGAAAGGTAACTGCAGCACAGGAAAGAGTAAAGCAGTGCAGGAAAAAGCACTGAAAGGCTTGGGGGAATCATACAATTTGGTAAGCTCCCACCTTTTCGACTGCCCAAGTATAACTGGTACAGTGCCCATTACGAGTGCTCATGATGGTGGTACTGTACATCTTGATGGAGAAGCTGGCAAGGAGGTCCAAGACATGGCAACCTTGGAAGTCATTCAAACACACGTGGTCAGGTAAATGACTTTGTAAAAGATATTTAGAAAGTGTTTTTTTAATCCCATTATCTAGAGTCGGGCTACAAGACTGATGTCTTCAAGGTCTCCGAGAGTATCACCCATGAAAAGACCACGACTGCTAAACGACTGCCATGATAAAACAACAGCAGTGGCCTTTCTGTATCCATGGGGGAAGCAGCTCTAGTTCCTGTGCACATGTTGCGCCCCCTGACCTTGCACCTCCCTCTGACAGTTGATCACTTCCTGCTGCTTGTCCTCCACAGGATGCTGTTATAGAGCACCTCTGCTCCTCCCATCATTCATTAGCTGTGTGTATTACCCCCCTCCACCATGGTGTGTGCTTTCCTGTTATATTTTTGTATGACTCTAATAAGGGGTCTAGTTACTAAGCAGTGTTAGGAGACAGAGTGAAAAGTGATAAGAAAGTGATAAGGTGCCAGCCAATCAGCTCCCAACTATCATCTCACAGGTTGTGTTTGAAAAATCAGTTGGCAGCTGATTGGCTGGTACCTTATCACTTTCTTATCACTTATCACTCTGTCTCCTAACACTGCTTAGTAAATAGACCCCATGGGCCAAATGTAATAGGGGGAGAGTTTAGAAAAGTGAGAGTTTCTGACACTTTTTAAACTTTGCCAATGTAATAGAGTCCAAAAACAAAGTAACAGAGCGAACTTGCATGTTTTTTTATACTTAAAAAACTCTCACGATTTAAAATCTCATTCAGATGTTTTCCCATTTTGAAGATAAAACTCAACCAATTTGAGAGGTTACTGCTAAACTCTCACAATTTCTAAACTCTCACCCTATTACATTTGGCCCCATGTGTCTCTTTTTGCCTCTAATATTATATCATTCTATCCTCTACCACACACCTTCACCTGTACCCCCACTACTGATCATATGTGATGTGTTTGTCCCTTAGGCTAAAATTTCACAGTCCTTCGGAGCAGTTGCCTGAATACTCCACGCTTACATGTCCTCTATGGGCTGCCAGCCCCCACTCCCATTGGCTGTCAGTGTCCCTTATCGGTACTATTTAATTGGACGACCCTAACCATTGCACTCACTCAGAGAGCCCGTCAGGCCCTGGTTCAGCACTGCCCCTGATATTTCGGGCACTTGCTCCGGGCACCATGGCTCCATGTTATGCCTTTGGGGATCCGCTAAAGCATTGACAGCTTTTGATAGAATGTAATGGACATAAGGGGCTCCAGACTTTTCTAGTCATATAACCAGCTATAAATGAGCTTGGAGTGAGGTGCTTGCTGTATATCTAAATGATCGTTTGATGATGTTTTTTTTCTGTTTGTTGCAATACCTTGGAGTACAGGACTTGCAGTGAATGCAAATAATTGGTTCAACCTGATATTAAAGATGTAAAGAATTTAAGACTGTTTCAGGTGTTGATCAGACAAGGTAAGTACCCACAGACATATATATGTATATGGTATATATATATATATATAGCGCTCTACACCTATATGAGAGGCCGTATCTGTGTAATGTATATCTTTTAGATATTGCTGTCCAGCTATCATTGTGCATGTATTCATCTGACTTTATGCACTTTAGTAACTATGCTAATGAACTTTTATGTGTAATTCTGCTGCTACCATATTGTTTGCTTGTGCTGTCATAGTGACTGGGCACTTCTTGTGACTCATTGGGTGTGATGACATCATTGATTATGCGCGGCCCTGCCGGGTGAGTGATGCCAGTACCGGCGTCGGCATGCACGTGGTGGAGGATAGTCCTGTATTTAAAGTAAGTGTTATTTGTTACTTAATTAGCCTGATGACAGTGCCTGATTAAAGAGCACTGAAACATTGCAAACCTAATGCCGGAGTTGTGTTGTTATTAACAGCATGGAGTGCTGCACCCCTCGCTGACGTATGTGTATATGTGAACATATTAATATATATATATATATATATATATATATATATATACAGGGGTGTATCTAGGGGTCTGAGTGCCCCTGGCAAAGTAATGGACTGGCTCCCCCCTCCCCCCATATTTTCTGAATAATTACATTCTTTCTCCCCAGCCATTCCCCCTTCTGTGTCCCTAGCCATCACTCTTCTGTGTCCCCAGCCACATATTCCTTTGTATTTCCTCCCCTGTAGCCTATCCTCCCTCTATGACATCTCACGTCTCCCCCAATCTGCCCCATAACATATTTCTCTATCCCTGTAGTAACACAGCCCTCCCCCTCCTCTATAGTAACATATTTCTCTATCTCTGTAGTAACACAGCCCCCCTCCTCTATAGTAACATATTTCTCTATCTCTGTAGTAACACAGCCCTCCCCCTCCTCTACAGTAACATATTTCTCTATCCCTATAGTAACACAGCCCGCCCTCCTCTATAGTAACATATTTCTCTATCCCTGTAGTAACACAGCCCCCCCTCCTCTATAGTAACATATTTCTCTATCCCTGTAGTAACACAGCCCTCCCCTCCTCTATAGTAACATATTTCTCTATCCCTGTAGTAACACAGCCCCCCCTCCTCTATAGTAACATACTTCTCTATCCCTGTAGTAACATAGCCCCCCTCCTCTATTGTAATATATTTCTCTATCCCTGTAGTAACACAGCCCCCCCTCCTCTATAGTAACATATTTCTCTATCCCTGTAGTAACACAGCCCCCCCTCCTCTATAGTAACATATTTCTCTATCCCTGTAGTAACACAGCCCCCTCCTCTATTGTAATATATTTCGCTATCCCTGCAGTAACACAGCCCCCCTCCTCTATAGTAACATATTTCTCTATCCCCCCTCTCTACAGTAACATGTTTCTCTATCCCTGTAGTGAACAAGTGATTATATTTAGCCTAAATATAATCACTTGTACATCACTTACTAAAACAAATCATCAAATCCCAATAAATTACAAGCTTCATGACTTACCTTCTTGAAGAAAGTTCCTTCTGGCTGCATCTTCCTGATCGGCTAGCCAACACTGCTCCTCATGCGCCACAGCTTCTCTCCCATGCGGCGCGGCAGGTGTGACGTCACGCACGCTGACATACTTTATTGAACAAGGGGACTGAAGGGGACAAGTGGAAGCTGACGCTGACTACCTGCAATCAAACAGGTAGTCAGGGTGGCATGCAGGTTGGAGCGGGTCCCCTCTTCACCCGAGGAGGGCATAGTGCGGGCGGCTGGAGCGGGCCCCTCTTCACCCGAGGAGGGCATAGTGCGGCCGGCTGGAGCAAGCCCCGAGGAGGGCATATTGTGGGCAGCAGCAGCGTGCTCCCTAATGCTAGCTTTCATAAACTATTGCCTGGCCACTTGCTTGCGTCAGGAACACTGGTAACAATACCTACTCCAGCTAAATAGGGAAGTCAGGTCCTGGAACAGCTGAGGCAAAGCCCATCCCGGATCCCAAGAAAACCCGTACTCCGGAGTAAACCCAGGTAGTAAGCCTGAAACAAAGAGTTCTCCCAGGTCCCGGGGCAACTTTTAGCTTCTTGAACTGTGGCACTGGTGTCTCTCTGCCACTATATATATATATATATATATATATATATACCATGTATCAACCAACGAAGACTAGAATAAATGAATACATTTATGCTTTCTAACATTCCGCTCAGGGATTCAGCTTTCACCAAAGTGTATGCGTGAACCGAAAAAAAAGGGAAAAAGCATACAGCATAATACTTTTGAATATAGCATAAAACATCATAGACTATAATGCAAACAGATGCAAGACATTTAGTGTAGTTGTGTTTCCTATAGTGAAACAATTAAAGCTTCAGTAAAGAACTGGCAACGTTGGAGAGGAGTATTACCTGCATTTGCCTTATATAGGGATGTGACTCATTATTTGTTTGCATGTTTATAGCACTAATGGGAGGGTCTTTGTTGGTTGATACATGGTCTGTTTGGGGGTGTGAAGAAACACCCCATAGAATTCCATCCCATGAGCTGCTATTTTGCTTGGAGGACATACTTTTATTTTTCAGTCTATCTCTCTCTCTCCCGCTTGCCGTCAGTGACCGCCTGTCAATGACTCCACCCACTGCGTAGTGGGCGGATATGTCGCTGCCACGACCAAACTCATTTGGAACCGCTTCTTATGTACACTCAGACTCCGACCGCCGGCACCTGGAACTGCTTCTGCTGCATATACATTGACTAGCTGTGGCCACACCTCCTGATTGGTGCTGGCTGGTTCCTCCTGATCCCTCGCAATGGACCAGGCTCTGCTTGGTAGCTGACAGAGGGCTTGAGCTTTGGAGATGCTTGGCTCAATCCAGAACAGCAGGAGAACGGAATACTGTTTTGCGTTATTCTGTTGGTCGCAGGATGCAGATGCAGTCGTAATCAGGCAACGATATTTATTGCTCAATAGTCTTGAAAAATACCCTTCCCTCAGCTTTAAGGGGTAAAGCATACATAGATCTTACAGCAGTCTTGATGTTCAAAAGATATGCAAAGATATAAAATTTTACCAGGCACGCAGCCTTCTTTCATGCCACTCCACTACACATTACCACAGGGGGTAAGTCCGCCCTGTGGTTTCCAACCAATCACCTTAAGTGGATATGCTGTGCATGTGCTTGCCACATGCACGTTTAACATTGTGCCCTATAGACAGTGGGGAGTGGTCACTCCCCTGTGCCTGAGCCCACCCACACAGCTCGGCACGTCCTCGGCTCCGTCCCGTCTGCAAGCGACAAAGTTTTCCCTCCAAAACGGACTTCCAGGAATCTGCCCAGGGACTCAGCTCACCACCTCTAGCCTGCATTAGTTAGCTTCCTATGAACCTCCTCATACCACTCTCAGGCATGAGGCTGCATTGGAGGACAGTTTATTTCTCTGGAAAGGGCTTGTAGGATCCAGCAGCCCACTGAGGTCTCTGGATCCCCTGGCCGTCCTAAGAAATCAAGGTAAGTGCACTTTACTTTAAATTATAAACTTTAACTTACATACATTTAAAATACATTTAGGCACATTTCAAATACATTCCTCACATGTGAAAATATACTGCCCAGCGTCAGGCTTTACTTACTGCAGCACTGCCATGCCATGTTTCTTAGCCAAAATACGTAAGACTGTTTCCTTAGAACGAGATTATTTGAACACCTACGAAATAGACAATGTCTATCTTATAATCATTTTATTGAATAATTTTATATGATTCTATAAGAGGTCTCTCACCATTCCAATTTTATTTGTAATTGATATATACATTCCTATGTGAATTAAGAGATGACACTGGTTTTTATTTTTTATTTTCCTATATTTAAATCAATTTTGAATGTTGTGAACAGACAGCGCTGTTTCCAGTTTGATTGAATACATGTGTAAGTGTGCATATGGGTCCGATGTTACCGATGGTTTTGCTATGTTCCCCTAGTATACGGATTTGAGCAAGGGGAAGTGGGCATCCTTATGTCAGGATGCATTCGCAATGTGAGTGCAAATATTTAAATAGCACCGCAGATATTAGCAACTGCGGTGCGTGCGTATAAGCAGTATAGTGTTCCATGCTGAATCAGGCCCATAGTGTTAAAGTGGGTCCAATGCCCAAACAGTTGCCAACCCCGGTGTGGCATCCCCCTCCTCCTACCATAGCAGTATTCTGCTTAAACAGGCTACAGGGTGCTCCTGCACATATGGCCCCTCCTTACTCAGTACTGCTCCCAGTGATGATGCATTAGTTCATGCCACAATGTCCTGGTCCTGAATTTGCACCATTTGCACAGTAGCTGGTACCAGGGCCTCCTTCATTGACTGGAATACCAACTCACAAGGGAATCGGTATGAAATACCGCTGGCCGCATGGTTCGATTCCCAGCAGCGGAAGCCCGACAGCGCTGGAAATCCCGATCGTCGATAGGTAAGTATGTTCTAACCTAACCTAACCTAACCCGTTAACCCTCCTTAGGGGTGCCTAACCCTAACCTCCCCCCCAAGTGCCTAACCCTAATCCCCCCTCTAAGTGCCTAACCCTAACCCGACCCTTCCCCGCTGCCTAACCCTTAATCCCCCGGGGGGGGTGCCTAACCCTAAATCCCCCCCCGGGGGTACCTAAGCCTAACCCTCCCTCCCCTTAGCCTAACCCTAACCCTCCCGGGGGGTGCCTAACCCTAAGTCCCCCTGGGTGCCCTAAACCTAACACACCCCCTCACGGCTGTCCACTCGCGGCGCCTGGCATCCCTTAGAACGGGATACCGGGCGCCGGTCTCCCGGCGTCAGGGAAATGTCAGGCGTCTACATCTAGACGCCCGGCATTTCACCCTCGCCAGGATATGACAGTCGGGAAGCCGGCTGCCGGTATTAAGGCAGCCAGCTTCCCGATTGTATACCCTCACAAGCGGGTGTGCAGTCCAAAGACTTGGGAAGTCCCCCCCTAGGCAACTCTGTAAAGGTTTCACTACAGCACTAAAGTCTGGGACAACTCATCCGTAGGGCCATACAGTTGCTAATGTCAGTACCTGTCTCAGGGTCATGAGCCAGGGACAGTCTCTGGGAGCCTCTACCTCCAATGGTTTGGGCCTACCCGCCTCCTCCCACTCTATACCCCAGGCACTGCCTCTTTGTCACTTCGATCTGGCATCTGTCTGTACTAACTGTCAGACCTACCCTCCAATCCTCCTCCAATAACCTATGACTAGGGGAACCTACCCTGTCACCTAGGCCTTCTCTTACCACCTTGTCTGCTACTTGTTGGCAGACAAATCACCAGCCTCTCAACCCCCTGTGGCATCCATCACAGTTAGGTTGTGTGTCTTCCCTGATCTACTGGGCACAAGAAGGGGACCTGCTATACCCACAGCAACTTGCCGTAAGGGCTCTACTATGGGCAGAGACCTGGAGGAAACCCAAACATTGGAGTGCCCAAGCTGCCAACAAATGGCACTGGACTTACAGTTGGGCTGGGCATCATCTGATATTCCAGGCCAGGACAGGCTCTGGGTCAGGTACTTCAGTGTATGGTCCATCTCCAGGTAACTGTCCAAAGGGGTTTCATGGGCAAATGACACTAGTTGCAAAGAAAAGCTCCCTGTGGGCACCAGCTGGACATGTTCCCCATTTGGTATAACCCCTTCTACCCTCCTGGCTAACCTGTACATTAAACCTTTCCACCAGGTCACACTCACTGCCACCATCCCTGAAAGGCCACTGCCAGCTTGGCACAATATGCCTTCCTGAGATGGGTCAGCAAGCTGTTCCCTGAACTACTGCCTGTGGCCCTCACTTCCTTCTAAGTAGGGACATTGTACAGGGGGAATGGGTTGGGATGGATAGGGTAAGTCTGGTTGAGGTCAGTCAAAGGGAAGTCAGTGTTGTCATTCATACTCACCACCGGAATTATTAAACCACTAGTGACAGGAGCATCACTGGGCACCCCTACAGGATCCAACAAGCTGGAACCAACATCCTCTGGGTTGCTAAGGGACATTGGCATACCAAAGGCAAAAGGCATGCTGGGTAGATGTGAAGATCTAGCCACTGTGTTATTTTCCTCTGGGCTGGTTGATGCTGTGTTGGGCAGTTGTCTAGATGCTGTAGACTTTTCTTCTGGGCTGGGCTGCTCTGGTGTAGATGTTGTAGACCAGTGGTGTCAAACTCGGGCCCTTCAGCTTTTGTGTGACTACATATCCCAGCGTTCCCTGCCATAGTTTTAGCATGCCCTAATAGCAAAACTGTGGCACTGCATGCTGGGATGTGTAGTTCCACTGCAGCTTGAGGGCCCGAGTTTGACACCACTGTCGTAGACTGTGATCTGGAAACTTGACTCCGGGCAATGGCGTCAGCAAGATTCCACCACCAAGATCATTCCTCAGGACCACATCAGTTGGATGGCAATCCATGACGGCAACAACCCTCAACTCTAGGCCAGCTCCCCAGTCCAGTCAGACTCTTGCCATAGGAACCTCTTGCTCCAGTCCACCTGCCATTGTCACTTTGGCATTGTGACCTGGCAGTACTTCAGCAAAATCAATAAGTTGGGGGCTAACTACAGTGATTGAGGCTCCAGAGTCTCTTAATCCTTGTCCCTGCAGGGGCCCCACTTGAACCATCTGCAGTTGCGCCACATATTTTGGGGTGGCTCCTTGACCATGCAGGTGACTCTCTCCGTAGAGTCCACCTGATTCTCACCACACTCCATTGGACTGATTGGAGTAGGAACAGTTTCTTTGGGCTCACCTCCGCACGTCAAACAAGCAAGCTGGGTGAGTCTGGAGTGCTTGGGGTGTGGGACAGTTCATCCTCAGATGACCAATTTTCCCACAGCTGTAACACACAGTTAGGGCCACAGTGGTCTCTGATGATTTGCAGGGACAGAGCTGGGCAGTTGCTGGCCAAGAGCACCTGGGTTGGAGGATGCTTGCTTTGGGGGGCAATGAGCAGAAGACAGGTGTCCCCCTGTCCTTTGGGGTTGGCTGGTCAGGTGCTTCTACCCTTGTGGCTGAATTGCCACATATTTGTCTGCTAACTGGGCTGCCATCTTCAAGCTGGGTGACTCCTGGTCTAGCACCCACTCTTTCTCCTCTGCCGCACACCTGCAGTAGAGCTGCTCTTGGCACAGCAGATCAATCAGTGTGTCCCAGGTAGTGGCACCAGATCCCTTCACCCACTTCACCATGTACTGCCTCAGTTGAATGGTGAACTGCTCGTGGGTGCTGGTAGGGTTCTTGGGCAAGTCCTGGAACTTTTTACTGTAGAACTCATGGGAGATGAAGTATCAGTGTAGGAGGGCCCTTACGACTGTGACATAGTCACCGCAGTCCTTGGTGGTCACTCCTCGATAGGCCTCCAGTGCTTCTCCATGCATTGTGGGCTCTAGGTGTCAGACCCACTCCTGCTTGGGTAAATCGTGTAGTTTGCCAGTGCTTTCAAATACTTGCAAGTGTCCATCAATGTCCCCGTGACTGTCTGCAAACTTGGCAAACAGTATGCAATCTGATCTGGGTACAGCAGTCTGCAATGGTTCTCGGGGTATCACGGCTGGTGGTGCCCACTCGCCATGCCACATCCGAATGATGAGCATGCATTCCTGCTCCATTGCCCTGTCACCCAATTCTGCTAGCCGATCTGCCAGGGTATCTGTTCCGCCCCCTGGGACGTTGGGATTCCTGCCATGCTTGGGAATGTTGGGAAATGTAACTGCTGTTTGAGGGGGCAGGAATTGTTGCTCTCACCAGGTTCTGAGGGGCGTCCATCTGGTGCATCTCCATTCCGCTGTAGTCATCCATCCTGTATATTCTCGTGAACTGCAGTTACTCCTCTCCTGAGTAACTGAGCTTTGTCCGTCAGGTGACCGAAAAGCCACCTGGGATTATCCCACTACTGCCACCAATATCTGTGACTGGATGGTCTCAGCCTACACTCCTGATCACAGATTGGGTTTGATCCCCACTGGGTCTTGGGGTATCAGGGATTCCCGCTTGCCATCAGTGACCGCCTGTCACTGACTCCACCCACTGTGCAGTGGGCAGGTATGTGTCACTGCCACAACCAAACTCTTTCAATCGCCGTTTGGAACTGCTGCTTACTTACACTCAGGCTCCTATTGCCGGCACCTGGAACTGCTTCTGCTGCATATGTGTCAACTAGCTGTGGCCACACCTCGTGATTGGTGTTGGCTGGTTCCTTCTGATCCCTCGCAATGGACTAAGCTCTGCTTGGTAGCTGCAGAGGGCTTGAGCTTTGGAGATGCTTGGCTCAATCCAGAACAGCAGAAGAAGGGAATAGCATTTTGCGCAATTCTGTTGGTTGCAGGATGCAGATGCAGTCATAGTAAGGCAAAGATGTTTATTGCTCAATAGTCTTGAAAAAGACCCTTCCCTCAGCTTTAAGGGGTACAGCATACAGAGATCTTACAGCAGTCTTGATGTTCAACAGATATACAAAGATATACATTTTTACAAGGCACGCAATCTTCTTTTATGACACTCCACTACACATTACCACAGGGGGTAAGTCCATACTGGCAACATGCACATTTAACATTGTACCCTATGGACAGTGGTCACTCCCCTGTGCCTGAGCCCACCCGCACAGCTCGGCATGCCCTCGGCTCCATCCTGTCTGCAATGGTCTACAAAGTTTTCCCTCCAAAACGGACTTCCAGGAATCTGTCCAGGGATTCAGCTCATCACCTCTAGCCTGAATCCAACCTCCAGAGATAGGCAACCCAGGTCCCCCTGGCAGCATAGGAGACTGAGTGGGAGCCCTTTGAAGCTCCCTGAGAACAATTAGCTGGCTGCATTAGCTAGATTCCTACAAACCTCCTCATACCACTCTCAGGCATGAGCCTGAATAGGGGGACAGTTTATTTCTCTGGGAGGGGCTGTAGGATCCAGCAGCCCACTGAGGACTCTGGATCCCCTGGCCGTCCAGAGAAATCAAGGTAAGTGAATATTACTTTAAATTATACACTTTAACTTAAATACATTTAAAATACATTTAGACAGATTTCAAATACATTCCTCACATGTGAAAATATACACTCTGCCTGTGCCCAGCATCAGGCTTTACTTACTGCAGTACACAGCCCAGGACCTGTTGACCTGGCTCAGTGCTGCACATACTATTTTAAATGCGCTCGGCTTCCCTAGCATGACACTCTTGCAACCTGGGCTCAGTGCTGGGGCTCTTTCAGTGCTGGGGGTTACCAGGAGCTTGCTTGCCTGGTCACCCCAGCGCTACCAGCCCCCACTGCTTAGCTAGTGGCACTGCTGACCCCCGGTGCAGCACGCCAGAGGTTAGCCTATTGACTGGCTGCCTGCATGGCCGCATGGGGAACCAGCTTGTCCAGACCTCCCCTCAGTGTGCAGCACTCATTTCTGCTACCTCTTAATGCTGGGGCGCCGGGAGCTAAGCTCCCAGTCCCCAGCAGCCGGCACACAGCCCCCTTCTGCCTCGCTGCGGAGGGAGCCGGCTTCTCTGGTCTCCCAGTGTGTGGCCTCTCCTCCGTGCTGGGGTATCGGGAGGTAGCACTCCCGACCTCCAGCATGGAGTACTCAGCCTGGCAGCCCGGGACTCAGTCCCGACTGATGTGGCAGCCTCTGCCAGGTCCCTCATTGCCGCTCCGCTGGAGCCCACCTCCGGCAGCTGTGGCACTTCTGTACATTTCCCCGGTGCAGGGCACCGTGGGTTAAACCACAGTGCTGCTGTGGCCACAGAGGGTTCGGGTCATGGCAGGAAATAAATTTCTTAAACACATTGCACTTAGCGCCGGTAAGACATTTAAAACATGGCGCCTAGCACCCTTTGTCCTTTATCAAAATTGCACCGCAGCAAGAGGATTAACCCCTTCAGTGCTGCAGTGGCAATTTTCTACACATGTGGTCGGACTCCAGCCACATAATATATATATACATCGGCTACACAGTCCCGCTCCCTATCACTTCCCTCACTGACGCTCATGGACATGCTGGACCCGTCTTCCAGTGAGGAGGATTGTAAGGGAGGAATGCAGCAAAACCAGTGATAGCTTCAAGGGCTGCAGACAGGCAGCAGGAGCAGCAGTGTCCAGCCCCCCAGAAGAAGGAAGAGGATCTGCTGACTATCAATAGGAGAAGAGACCTTCGGCGGTGGTGGAGGAGAACATGGCTTCCAGAAGGTTTTGTACTCTAATTATTGAGCTAATTAAGCTAGTGTCCAAGGGGTTCAGAAGCAAGTCCTGACAATTTTTCCTTCAAATAACAATTTTAGGAAATATTGGACTTTCTCTGAAGGTTCTCAACAAAAAAATCAAGCGATGCGTGAAAAAATAAAAATCTCACGCCCAATTGAATTCCAAAAATCTCATGCCTGCGGGGAGAACCCAGCGGTGCGAGAATTTTGGCAAAATTCGCTCCCAATTGAATATGCCTCTAAATGCTGCCAATGATAGTGCCCATGATAGTTTAATTTGCTTGAGGTAGTTGTAGATATGACTGCAGTTACCACTTACAACTGACTTTAGTTTAATGTGTACAGATGTACCCAGCTAGTTTGTTGTTCATGGCGCGCCATTCAGGGCTCTGAGTCACACCATGGAGCGTTACGTGATGGCTGGACTTGAATACCACGGTATGCCACTTCACCGAAGGATACGCTATGGCATGTAATACAGCGCTTAACCGCTAGGTGGTGAGTGCTCCACTGTTGTAATTTGTACTGAATACCATACTGTTAAATTGGATGGATATCACATTCACGCACTATACAGTATTTGTATGTTCGCACAACCAATATTTTTAATATCACAAACAGTACATACAGTAAGCTCTTAGAATGGGACGCAAATCAGTACACATATTGTAAATAACTGTATAGTAGTGTAGTTATTTGAGTTGTTATCACGGTATAACTGATACTGTAGATTAATGAGATGCACGCGCAGCTTTCAATGAGATGGGGTGAATTATTCTCTAATGGTGGGGTACTATGTACTGTATATACAGTATGAACTAGTACTGTATAATATCTGGAAAGGGTGACAAATTTTTTTATTATTAAAAACAGCAGCGTGTGAGTGGAGTGCCCAAGGATGAGCCCACTACAGCATGTGCTGTTCTTCATATACTGTAGCTGAAATCATTTGTAACCCCTCGGAGCTGGCTGACAGCCACCACAGCGCAAACCGTGCAGACATTGATGCAAGTTTGCACTTTAAACGCACAGTCAGTTTGTAATGCAGATACCTTGCTCTCAAACAGAGCCCACTACCAGTTACTGGTCATGAGAAATCACTACAGTGTCCAAGGCTTGGACAGTGCCAACAATGACACAAGTTTGCTCTCTAAAGTATGTACTGTAATACAGACATCCCTCTTTCGCTGCGTTTGATTCCCAACGCACTGGGCATGTGCAGTGCTGTGATCTTCCATATGCAATGGCATACTGTAGTGCTACATGGCGTACTGTATGGCTTGGCTCCACTGGGCATGCGCCAGCAATCCCATTGCAATCCCTCCACTGGGCATGCACTAGAGATCCAATTTGTAACCCCTTGTAGCTGGCTGTCAGCCACCAGAGTGCCAACCGTGTAGACATTGATGCAAGTTTGCACTTTAAATGCACAGTCAGTTTGTAATGCAGAGACCTCTCTCTCTCAAACAGAGCCCACTACGTTACTGGTCATGAGAAATCACTACGGTGTCCAAAGCTGGGACAGCGCCGACATTGACGCAAGTTTGTGCTCTAAAGTATGTACTGTAATACAGACATCCCACATTCGCTGTGCTTGACTCCTGACGCACTGGGCATGCGTAGTGCTGTGATCTTCCATACGCCATGGCATACTGTAGTGCTACACGGTGTACTGTATGGCTTGGCTCCACTGGGCATGTGCCAGAAATCCCATTGCAACCCCTCTACTAGGCATGCGCTAGAGATCCAATATGTAATCCCTCGGAGCTGGCTGTCAGCCACCACAGCGCCAACCATGTAGACATTGACGCAAGTTTGCGCTTTAAACGCACAGTCCGTTTGTAATGCAGAGACCTCTCTCTCAAACACAGCCCACTACCAGTTACTGGTCATGAGAAATCACTATAGTGTCCAAGGCTGGGACAGCGCTGACATTGACACAAGTTTGTGCTTTAAATGCACAGTCAGTACTACCTGTAATACAGACATCCCACTTTTGCTGTGTTTGACTCCCGACCCACTGCACATGCACAGTAGAAATAGACTTGAAATGCCATACTGTAGCGTGACTAGCTTTGTGCTACGTGGGTACTGTATTGGAGCACAATACACCCCTTACTTGAGCACACAGTGGCATAAAGTAGCATAGAAATGCCAGGTGGTGGGAAGTTGTGGATAATGTATTAAATACTGAACAAGTGAAGATTTAAAAAAAAAATAAAAAACTATATTTTCAAGGTCTTGCACCCATGGGACAAGAAGATGGGAGAAGCAGTGAGACTAGGCATTAGCCCCCTAGGCCACACGCCTCATCCCATTACAACAGTAGTTCCTAAAGTAATGAAATCACTACAATGTCTAAGTCTGGGACAGTGCCGTCAGTACTTACTGTACATTGGCGCAAGTGTGCAATTTCAACTGCACAGTCAGTGTGAAATACAGAGCTTAATGATTTAAAACTTTATTAGACATTATTTTACAGCTTTATTATACATTCCTGATTCCATGTGGAAAACGATGTACTACTCTCAGCCAATCATCGGGCGGTGATACAGAACATGCATTGGAAATCAGACGCATGCGCTGTGTAGTTTAGGAAAAGTGACACCTGGTGGACAAAAAGTTGTATTACACGTTATTACTTTTTTCCAGCGCTATGCTACATTCGAAACTTTGTGTGGTGTGACTCATGGCATGGTGTGTGGTGCACCTTGCGTGGCACGCTACATAGTGTATGGAGCAACACACTAGCTGGGCACGTCTTTAGCCTTTTTTACATTTAGAACCTTTTGGGGCCAACTTCCCATGAGTACGGTGGAGGGTGACAGGAGGAGACAGAGGGTGACAGGGAGAGAGTTGTGTAGCATGGAGCCACCAGGTGCTGCAAGCATCTCTACCAAGGTCCCACAGCCTCCTCCCGCCATCCGTACAACATGGATGCTGTAATAGGCCCATTAATGAGAATGAATATGCTCCTTTCTCTCCTTTCTCCTTTTCTCTACTTGTACTCTTGTGTATAGTACTGTATGTCCACATAAAGAAGGCAAAAAATCTTTAAAAAGAACACAAGTCTCAACAGAACCACTGTACATACATCATCAATTTTGATTTGCATCAGAACAATCAATGCGTTCACATTCAGATTGTTAGCTAAAACTAAAATAACTTGAGAGCCTTAATTTATTTTTTACTCTAGTAAAGAATTTTTAAACCATATCACTGTATAGACAAATAGGAAACAAAGATTTTCTAACTTGATAAATCCTTGTTAACAACCAACATACTATTTCCTTACATTGTGGTAATAGTTATACCATTTAGTGCAAAAACTAGAGATGTGCGCAGATCCCACGTGTTTTGGTTATGGCTCTCTCTCTAAATCATCGTTATGTCTTGGCAAAATCACCCTCAAGTGGTTCAGTTCGATTTTGTATTTCTTTAAATTTTATAAAAACAGCTAAAATTATGTAACTTGGGGCCTGGTTCAGGTTGGATCGCAATTGCGATTAAGCACACTATTGGCCGATTGTTGAGTTCTGCGCAGTGAGAGTGTGCGAACCGGCCACTGCGACTGGATGATTAACAGGAAGTGCCATTTGTGGGAGGCATGCCAGGGCATTTGAATGCTATTGCAGGGGCATGCGTAAATGATCCACTGCGATGCCATGTGCAGCATGAGTACTCACTGCGTACCGGAAGGTTAGCAATTCCTGAGTAAGGTCTGACCTTGTGCAAGTGTGCGTAAGGCTCTGATAGTACTCAATGTTACAGATGGTTTTTCAGTCTTGATAAACATTACAGATGTGTGTAAGGTAAGGTGGGCGTCCTTATGTAGTGCTGCGACGGCATGGCGATCGCAATGGATTAGCATATCATCGCAGTTAGACTGCATGCGATCCATAGTGAATAGTGAATCAGGCCCTTGGACCTGTTTATTCTTATAGAATTATGAACATCAATAACATTAATTTCTAGTCATTTACAGTCACATCACAGAGGGAGGGACTTAAATGCAATCCAAAATATGCAAGATCCGAGTTCCGAACTTTGCGAGAAGACCAGAGCCGGGGCTCGGTACTACTTGGCAACCCAAAGTGATCCCACCTGGGACTCGGTTCCCTAAAGTTCAGCAAAATTGAACTGCTACTCTCTACAAAAAAGTTGAATACAAAACATTCCAACATGGAGCCGTATTCATTAGAAGCAGACCTGTGATACTTTTTCACCTCCCCGGACTTTCCGCCTACTTCGCCTGTTTTGCAGGCGGAAAAGTATCGCGCGTGTGCCCGTTTTACCCACGTATTCAATTTGAAAGTACGCAAAAACGGGACCCGGCGAAACTTGAACAGGCGGAAAGTACTGCCAGATTTGGGGAAATCAGCCTGACACCCCCCAAATGATGCTCTGACATGGGGGTAAGCTATGGTACCCCCCGATTTGGCTTGCTGAAGGTATTTGGTGTTTTTAAACGGGCTCAATAGCTGCTAAATAACGTTTGTTAATAAGTGGTGCAGAATAGTATTTAGGAGGTTTTTTTTGTTGAAAATAACTTATCCAAGCAAATTTGGGGTACTTGAAAATGGGGGCCAGTATATTTAAAAGTTGCTAATTTAAAGTTGAAAAAATCGTGAAAAATCCACCTGCCGCAAGCACCTGCAATCAAAAAAACACCTGGGGCATACTTGGGCACCCCCCCCAGAGTCAAGTTCGCTAGTTTTTAACTTTGTCCCCAAACTTTTTTTTTCGCCCCCAAATTCAAAGTGATTTTTTGGGGTGTTCTTAAGTGTTTTTTTTTTATTTTTTGACACAGTTTACCTTTGGGGGACTGTCTGAAGGCTGCACTGGGGTTCCCGCAACGTTGTACCCCAAAACCCCAATTCTGCACTTTTTTCCGCCTCCTATTCATAGGCAAAACTTTTCCGCCTATTACATTGCATTGACTTTCCGCCTAGGCGGAAAGTCTTTCAACTTGAATACGGAGTAAAATCAAAACAGGCGAAAATGACGTCATCGGCGGAAACGGCTTTTCGCTCCAAATTTAATACGGCCCATCTTAAGAGATGAAGTGTGTGTGACCTAGATCAGTCCACAGCAGAATGGGGAATTAGTATGCACTAAACCAATCTCAAAGCTCTACGACAAGAGCTGCTTTATTTGTGCTCTGAGCATTGAAATGTGCTTTTGTGAAGAATGTCTTGGTTGAGGCATAAAACAATTTCATGTCTCAAGGTAGTTTTCTATGCCTAGTAATATACTGTATACAGAATTTTAATGAATAATTTAAATAGAGTTGGAAAACGAAAGTTCTGATTTATTCAAAGCTTGCATTGGAACATTTCCCACCCTAACAGAACAGAACAGAACAGAAGCCACCAAGAGAATTTTAACTATCCCGTTTCCTCTGTCAATGGAGAGAAAAGACTTTTTGGTATTTTGTTTTCTAGTTTTTTGAGGATGCCAAAAAGACTTAAAATCAAAGTATGTACAACTGCTTAATTCTTGTTAGCGTAACGTAATAAAAAGGATCTTGGCACAACGTTTGTTATATTTGCATCTGTATTTAGCCAGGTCATGGGAATTGTGACAATGCGCCAATAAAAATGTACCCACAAATATAAGTGTGCTATAATAAACTTCAAAGCAAATGTAACTATTAAGATCATACAAACAGAAATTAGTAGAGATCCAGCAAAAATACCAGAATAGGACTTTAGGGAACAGATATTTTGTATGGGGACATAGTTTAGCCAAGTATTTCAGTTCATTGTTAAATTAGATGAAGAAACAAACAAAACCCAGCGCTGTTATATTGCTGTAATACTGTACATAGGATATTAATCCCAATATAAAGAATTGTACGTAATTATAACGATCACACTAAATTTAATAGCAGAAAATATCAATGTGCTTGTGGCAGCACATAAAGACACCTGTTACCAGGTGTACCTACAAATGTTAGAATCTGGGATTTCTGCGCTGTTTATATACATACAGGAAGATCGATATGCATAAGACAAAATACACACAGTATATAAAATGTAGAAATCCTTTACTAATATTTGATTAGTTGACCGGTCAATAAATAAATGGTACATATAAAACAATCACAAAATATAGAATTTGTTAAATACAGTGAACCAATGTTAAAAAAGAAGAAATGCTGGAGGAGGTGGATCCAGAAAAAAGATATAAATTTCATCCAGTTGAAAACGTGGGTTATTCCTTATAAATCCACACCTGCAAATGTTATATAATAAATGATCTCACCAGGAGTAATATTGTCTCGTGCTCAATAATATCGAACTCCGTGGAGCTTCATGTCCTAAATGACAACATCATATGAATTTCGAATGTAAATTGTAGGTCCGTATCCAGATTAGCAAAGTGCAGGTTTCGGAGGAGGCTGATGTGCCTGGAGAGACAGGGGTAAAGCGGCTACCTTGCAGAGAGATGAGAGATGTTCCACCCGCGTCTCGATCCTGGTCTCCACTCCGACTACCAGCACGTATCCACCGGGATCGCAGGTCTCGCGTCCTGCAGTGTATTATCGTAGCAGGTGCTTGGATAAATAAAGGTTGTCCAAATAATGTCCGGTGGATATGCGCTGGACACTCCCTGTGTAATTATAACAATTGTACAGTATTAGAGAGACCTTGAGGTGCTACATAAATAAAAGATAATAATGACAATGTATATATGTATTTTTATATACCAGCAACAACAAAAAAATATTTCTCTGACAAATGGGATCTTATAAATACAGTATAATAATATTAAAAGCTAGTGTCCCAATGCAGGTGGAATATTAAAAGGCCCTTCCGAAATATTAGCATAGACAGTATCTTTCTTCTATTTCAATGCATTTCACATAACCAGCCTGCTTCATAAGGTAAGGTACATAAAGGATATGTTATTGTTCAAGACTTTAATTTCAACTTTAATAGGTAAGAGGATATTTTTTACACACTATTTTTAATTATCACTGTGTTTTATGCAGTGTATACTACTTTATTACTTCGATTTTCATTTTCTTGAGAATTGTTAACAAAGCTAGGAAAATATGATGTTGGTATCATTATCTATATATTTCTGAGATGTAGAGTGGTATGCAACTTAAGTAGGACAAAGTAAGTTTTTAGATTTTGAAGTTTTAAATGTGGGGGCTAGGTAGAAAGCACACATCACAAATGGTTGTGGCAATGCTGAGTCAGTAAATCTAGTGTTTCAAGTATGCTTAAAACCTACAGTGAAACTGCATCTGTGTCACTGAAACTGAAGGGGAAATGTGGATGGGAATCACACCCCAAACTACAAAACGATTGATTAGAAAGTGCCATTTGGCAATATAACACCAGGGCCGTTGAGACATTCTGTGGGCCTGGGTGAATTAAAGGGGGTGTAGCCAAATTCAAGGGGAGTGGTCAAACCCTATTAAAAAAAAAGTAAATGGCAAATATTATTTGTGCAGAAGGGGATATTTTTCCTCCTCCACAGCTCCCCGAGGCCCTCAAACAACCCCTCTCTTGGTGCCACTGTATAACACATGCAAGGACACAAACTTCTGGCAGCCGAAAGAACTTGAGGACTGAAAAATTAAGTGTTCCTTACAGTTAAAATGAAGACAGCTTGTGTAAAACAAATTATTGCAGCTAAGGGTGATCATATTAATTACTATAATATGTAAATAATTGTATGTACTTTTTAATAAACAAAAACAAAGCATAGCAGAAAAACAAGCCATTGTGCAGAGTTGCACACCTCTTGCAATGTGCCCTACCCATATCCGTACACTACTCCGCACCAACAGGGTGCACTTACACCATCCTATACTAGGTGCAAAAGAGACACCTCCAAACAGACGTGCCTACACTTATGTCCAATTCCGCAGCTAATGATCATGCCTTCTCTTAACGCTGCTTACGTGGGAATGCCCTGTTACAGTCCAGTGACACCTCTTCAGTCGTAAGTGCAGATGCAAATAAAATGCTTGCACACAGGCAGAGGCTCACCTCTCTCAGCCAATGAACGCTCAGCCAAAGCATTTCTATGTGAAATGCAGAGGCTGAGCCCTCTCATTCGCCATGTCCCGTCCTTAGAGGGCCATGTTGCCGGTTTGTTTTGAAGACGTGGATGCCTACAGGGACCGGGACAAGGGGTAGGCAAGTATAGATTTGTTTTACAGGTGTCGTGGATGCTACATGGAGAAGAGGAAGTGAATGGCTACAGGGATTTTAGGTAAGTATGTGTGTGTGTATGTGTGTAATAAACTTATACTTTCACGGTGTATGTCCTGTGTTTATTTTAACATTTCTTTTTGCAGATGAACTAGAGGTACTATGGTTCTCCAAGTACTGGCATGTGGGGGAGAGTTTCTGGGACCTCTAGTTCTACTGTATGAAACAATGGGTCTGATTCTGCAAGGAACACACGGATGCAGACGCACGCACCCGGCAGCTGCGAGAATATGCTAATGAATGCATACGCACGGCAATCGCAGCACGAAGATGCAGACGCCCAGCACTACATAATGCCGCCCCCTTTACCATCAGCTAACTTCCGTACTAATGCGCAAGGCTGAGAAAACATCGGGAACATCGAGTAACATCGGAACAGCCTGCAGACTAAAGTTAGACCTGACCCTGCCACAGGAGTTGAGACTTCCTGCACACAGAGGAACGCCAGGCTGCGTCCATCATCTCAGTGGCTAATTTATGTAACTGGGTGCGAACGCACTGACACACCTGCGTTCGGCCAACCACTCCTCATATCCACCCACAGACGGCACTTCCTGTCGACTTTTCCCTGGGACTGCGTATTCACTGCGCTTGTGACCCAGACGCATGCACAGATTGCGAACATCGGCCGATTGTGTGCATCTGCATCTGTGCGTTCTGTGCTGAATCAGTCCCAAAACTATTTAATCTATTTTTTACACAATGTCCCCGACACCCACCGGCCAGGGATGCCGGGGATAACCCCAGGCTATTAGCCCAAGCCTGGGGTGCCCTGGAGAGGGGGAATCCCTTTATTGGGGGGGTCCCCACCTCCCCAGAGATCCCTGGCCTGGGCTGACTAGCGGTCAGGTATAATGCTTTGGCTGGGAGACCAGGTGAAAGGGTACCTTGGCTGTGGCATTACACCTCCGCTAAAAAGAGTTTGGTGCTGGTTTTGGAAAATACGGGGGATCTTACGTCTTTTGTCCCCCGTATTTCCAAAACCAGGATCAGCCCACTGAGCCCAGTGCTGATTGTGCAAAATACGGGGAAACCCTATGTCTTTTGTCCCCCGTATTTTCACAACCAGGACCAGCTCAAAAAAGCCTGGTGCTGGTTGTGCTTTTAGGGGAAACCCCACATCATTTTATTTTAATTTTAACACTTTTACAAGCTTTTTACACACAGAATCATGCAGGGATCTCACTGATCTGTGAATGCATCTGTGTAATTCACACCTGATCATGCTAAAACTTCCAGCATGAAGCAGGTCTATTATTTTGGGGATCTGAAGTTCGATTTTGTGTTTGGGGATTTTAACAGGGATTTCTACATTCGATTTGATTGAATTTTAATGTGAGCTAAATTGACCATAAAATCGAATGCAAAATTTAACTTTGATAAATATACCACCATATATGTGTTAATATACTAATACTAACAATATCATCACGCCTAGACTACTACAACGCCCTCTACCTTGGTCTCCCAGCAAAAGAATTACACCGCTTGCAGATGGTACAAAATGCAGCTGCCAGGCTATTAACCAACCAGCCCCGTTCCAGCCACATAACACCCATTCTCTACTCCCTTCACTGGCTGCCTGTCAGATGGCAAATTGCTTTCAAGATTGGATTAATAACTTACAAAGCACTTCATGACCATGGCCCAGGGTACCTGAAACAGCTTCTGATTCCTTACTGTCCCACTCGATTACTGCGATCCATTGATGAAGGACTATTAACAGTACCTAGAATCTCACAGAATTTGTCTGGGGGTCGAGCTTTCAGCTTTGTGGCTCCAACCTTTTGGAACTCACTTCCCCGCACAGTTCGAGAGGCCTCCACTCTAGAATCCTTCAAAAATAGACGACTCAAGACTCACCTATTCACCCAATCATTTCACTAATGTCCCTTGTTTAAGCTTATTTTGTATTTTGTACTGTAAATGTAAAGCACCATGAGTCCTTTAGGAGAAAAGCGCTATATAAATAAAATTATTATTATTATTATTATTACTCTGTAGGGAGCCTGAAACTGTAACCAAGGATAACAGAACAATAGCTTGCTCAAAGCTACACAGTACAGCAAACCCAATCATTTGCACACTGCTGCAGAAGACACAGAACTCTTCATTGCACACAGACAAGAACTATGTATTAATTTTTGGGACGTGGGTCCCCTGGATTGCTTTGGTTGGGTTGCTTCAGGGCATCACATTATAAACACATTTTCCTTTTTTGCACTTTTAGCACCTCTATTGTTTGTTTAATATATATGTATATTTAAACTTCTATTTTTCACCTTCTTATATATGCAGCAGTAGCTGCTCTTATCTTACATTTTTTTACACTTCACCTTCTCTCATTAGAGTGATGCCCTGGGGTGGCTCAGCTGGGCCTGTTTGGGGGTGTCCTGCGCTCTGGATTTCAACCCCAGTATATTAGGGACCTACCTTCAGAGGTTACCTGGGCGCTGTGGGTAGGTCCATAACCATGGCCATGATTATGCTAAAACATCTATTTATTGCAAAATTCTATTGCATAATGTATTATATATAATTAGTTATGTTGGAGTTGTGCACTTGTACTTTTTCTTCTTGTGTTTGCAACAATATTCTGCACAGGTAGCACCTCCCATTTTATATATATTCAGGGTGTGCAGTCTAGGGCCCCCTTTTCAATACACAGACAAGAACTGGCGGGTCTGCACTCAAGTGTAAGTCCTAAGGGCTCTGTTTACTACAATCCGCATATTGAATGCGGATTGTAGTGTGATATTACCGAGAGAATTTGCATTGCGATTTCAGGCAATATCACAGGGATTTACTATAAATCCCTTGCAGGGACAGAGCTTGCGATAAAGCTCTGTCCCTGCGGATCCCATCCACACTCTAGTCGTGGTATTTTCAGAAAAAATACCGCAACTAAGAGCCCGCGCATGCGCCGACCCACCGTCGCTGCTACCCCCCACCGACGCTAAGCCCTGCCCCCCACGATCGCGGACCCCCTGCGAACCCCCCTCTCCCCCGCAATTCCCCTCCTCCCTTCATTACACTTACCTGCATACTCCTGGCCTCCGGTGATCTTCTCCGGGCTTCCCGATCAGGTGATCTCCCATACTGCACTGGGGCCCGATCACCTGATGACCGGGCAGCAGTGCACTGTGGGAGACCAGCTGACCGGAGAGGAGCCATCACCGGAGGCCCGATCACCGGTCCCTGGAGTCAGGTAAGTAATTTTTTTTTTTACTATTTTTTTTTCTTTTGTTTTACAGTAATCAGCTTGCGGTCTTTTTAGACCACATAGCTGATTACTGGTACCGGCTCCTGCTTCTGCTCTCCCCGTTAGAGCAGAGTGGGAGCCCGGTAACCGGGGGAGACCCTGGATAACGCCACCTCCAGGTGGCGTTATTATCACAGGGCTTCCCCCGGTATTTTTTTACATTTTATTTTTAGTAACTATGGTTGGATCACATTTCCCATTACAATTATGGGAAGTTCGATCTGCTTTACTAAAAATAAGTGATAATTAGGGGTTGGCGTAGAATTTTACTAATTCTACTCCAATTGCCCTGTAATAACTACAGGTGAAACTAAAATAATGTGAAAAGGGTGTGAAAACACCCTTTTTCACTTTATTTTAGTAAAAATAATGTTGATAAATAGAGCCCATAGTGAGCAAATAGAATGAGTTGTAAACAATGGACATCCACACCGCTCAAACTGAAATAGCAAAGCATTGTACCCAGTATGTGAGATAGAATAAGTCCACATAGCTCTCGCCCAGATAGAAGGTCCATGCCTTATAATTGGTATTTATGCTATGATTAAAATAAACACATCTGAATATTAATTTGGTAAACCACAAGACACAATTAAAAAGCAGTAAAATCTTATATTATCAGGTGTTAGTGCCAATAACGCTAAAGCTTTCCTGTTATCTGGATGAGTGCCATGTGAATTCTTCCTATTTCATATACTGCAAGTTGCCAGGGCCAGATTAAAGTTTGTAGGGGCCCCAGGGCAGCTAACTTGTGGTGTCCCCTACCAATAAAATTGTTAAAGTAATATTCTAGTGTTCATAAAAAGTATAATATGTAATACTCCCAGCATCACAAATGTGTGAAACACACTGTAGTGCTCCAGTACACATGATGCTACTCAGTGCCCCCAGTTCACGTTATATGCCAACAGTGCCTCCAGTTCACATTATGCCACACAGTGTCTCCATCCCACAACTATACACCTCTCTGTAATCTCAAATGTTGGAACCTGCAGGTTGCAGTCCAGTCTTTATCGGAGTATCTGCTGTGTCACGTCCATACCACTAATGCAGCCTGAGAACCGCTTCCTCCTTCTTGCCCATCCCACTTCGCTCCTTCCACTCACACTGACAGTGGGCCTGATTCAGACCCGGTCGCAAGCGCTGAGCACTCGCAACCGGGTCGATGATTGCCCACTGGGCATGCGCACGACGGAGCCGGCTCCGTCATGCGCATGCGCAAGACCCGGCTAGAGACGGGTGCTCCGTCGCTTCGGGTCTCGCACCAAAGGGGGCGAGCTGTCAATGGTGAGTGACAGCTCGCCCCGTTTGGTGAGCGGGCCGGGGGGGTGGCCGGCCAAATGGAGGCGTTCCCAATGACAGTGAGCCGAAAGCTCTCTGGGGCTTGTGGCCAGGAGACCCTACCACAAGAGTCTCGTCGCAAGCCCGATGGTCGCGATGGTCTTGACCATCGCGACCATCAACCTGGCCGCTCGCTATAGCTGTAGGTGGTCACCCACAGCTATGCGAGCGGCTAGGAGGCCGCTCCAAAAAAAAAAAAAAAACGCCCTGATTCAGAGCGAGCGCTCTTCCAGAGCGTCAAGCTCTGAATCAGGCCCAGTGTCACCTGCTGCTGCGTCATTTGATGCAGCGCCCTATACCTCGAAAGGCTAGTACAATTCTGGTGAAGTAGCTCAATGACGTGCGGAGAAGTCAATGGCTAGGGAGGCACACATGGAAATGGGTCTGAGTGCTGGGAACCTGTCTAACCCCTTACTCACTGTAAAGGTGCGTACACACGGGAAGACTGCACTACGATCAGATAACAATAACAATCGTTATCTGATCATTCTGCATGTGTTGGATGATCGTTATCGAACATCCAACACATGCATTAACCTATAACGACCAGCGATAAATGTTCACGGGTCCCTATAATAAACAGGCTAACATGGTCAAAATCGACCATGTATGCTGGTTTTCCCGGGCGACGGACAATGGTCAATAACAACCATACGTGCCCGCACATCGACCATCATTTGGTCATTTGCAGGGGCATTAAAGTGAACGATTTGAACGATAATGATAAGATCCTTATCGTTATCATTTAAATCGTTCACTTTATCTGAACATGTGTATGCAGCTTTACTCTCCCCTCACTACACTAAGCTTCAGTGTTCATTGATTCTCCTCCCAACATCACTGTCTTCTCTTGCTGCTGATGGAGATCCAATCTCTAAACACTGGCCTGGTCACATAACACATCCAAGGTGTTTGTCAGTGCTCAATGCACGCCCCTCATACTCAGAGGCATGACGCTATTAGTTATTTTTCTGTGTAGCTTACTGGCCATAGTGTGGCCCCGCCCCCACCTCTGCAAGCAGTGTCTGACATACAGAAGCGAGGCGGAGATGTTCCTGCCTTATCTCTCATCTCCCTGCAGTCCCAGGGAGCTCCACAAAGCTGATGAGTGTTAACTATAAAAATGATTATAAGTTACAAATATCTAATTTGTATTATTCTATCATTTTTATATCAAATCTCTGCCTCCTCTGCCTACTCTGACTGCATGTCCCTGGTGTAGCTATGTATGGTGGCCCAGTGGTGGATCTACATTTTTGGGGCCCTTAAGCTTGAACTATTATGGGGGGCCCTTTGCAGCCAGCAACAATAGGGCAACATCCAACGGGGTCCGAAGGGCCTTGCTGCACTTGCAAGAACTTTGAGACCCAAATGGCGCAGATGTAGAAACCTACCCAGAGAGTGACACTGTATAGTTAGATGTAGAAACCCCCCTGAGAGTGAGACACTGTAGATTGATAGATAGTTAGATAGATAGATAGATAAATGTAGAAACCCCCCAGAGAGTGAGACACGGTAGATAGATGTAAAAAAAAAAACAGAGAGTGAGACACTGTAGATAAATAGATGTAGAAACCCACCAAAAAGTGAGAGACTGTAGAAAGCTAGATGTAGAAACCCCCCAGAGAGTGAGACACTGTAGATGAATAGATGGATAGATGTAGAAACCCTCCAGAGAGACAGAGAGACTGTAGATAGATCACATACAAAACCAAAACTTACTTCCTCTGTAGGATCCCAGCTATTGATCCTCCTGAGTGGGATCTCTGGAATCCCCCTGAGACAGGTCTCCCCCCCATACTACATGCTCCCACCTCTGAGCTGCATGCCATCCCTCAGTCAGCTCAGCTTTCAGTTTGTGGTCAGAACTTCTGGCAGATGGGACAGCACAATTGGAGATGGAAGCAGCTAGTGGCATCTGGCAGTACTGCACTCAGCAGTGACACTGACAGCAGCTCTCTATTCTGCGCCTGGCCGTCTCATAAGAGCCATCCTCTGGTCGGAGCTATAGATAGAGTGTCTGCTGGCCAGTACTGGTCAGGGGGGTTTCTGGGTACTTAGAAACCCCCCAACATGCACTACTGTAGAGGATATTCTAAGGTTAATATTAAGTACTTCAACCCATTGACTTATGATTCTATCACTAAAATAACCTTATTTTAATAACACACTTAAAACTACATTGATTTTGTTGAAAAAGTCACTCATTAAAAAAAAATTTGCTTCAGGGCCCCTCTGGGGTTAGGAGCCCTGAAGCTTAAGCTTCATTAGTTTCACAATAGATCTTCCTCTGTGGTGGCCCCCCTGGGTGTGGTAGCACCTGAGCCACCAACCTGACTGCTCTGATGATATAGCTGGCCTGCCCACAGGAAATGCACATACTAGAATTGAAAGTTATGGCAGAGCAATGTAAAAAATAAAAAATTACATATAATAAAGTAAAATAAGGGTATCAAAAGCGTCAAGTGTCATAGACATAGATTTGTAATCTAATTCACAAGCAGGGTACGAACTGGAGTAATCCAAACACACTTTAAGATCTAAACTTCACTCTACAGTCATTGGCCCTGATTCAGAGCCGCTCGTTAACAGCAGTACGCTCGTTGCGTTCCGATGTTGACTAACTGCGCATGCGTCTGTGTTACACTGCGCATGTGCGTACGGCAGATTGCGAGCTTATTTTGTCTCGTTCATCAAATAGCGTACAGGAAGTGACATGTCAAATGTGATTGACAGAACAGGGTGTTTTTGGGTGTTGACGGGGGAGGAGATGGAAAAACGCAGGCGTGGCGAGGCGTTTTTGGGGCGTACATACAATAACAAATGCGAACGTCAAATGTGTTCGTACCAACTCATACGTCACTGGATGATCCTCTTTCCCTTCAAAATGCTCGCACAGCTTAGGGGCTGGATAACTCGACCACAGTGGCGATGGCCTTCTCCTCCGTCCCGGCACTCCACGATGTAGCATCGATTAATCACGGCTTGTCAGAAAATCAATTAGTGTTGGATTGAAAACCGGCTTGGTATGTGTTTGGAAAGCAGTTTTTTGGGATAGCACAAAACCGAATGCAGGTGGAAATCATAGCTGCTAATGTCAGGATTACACAATCAATTAGCGTACATTTGTGGGGGTGTATTTTGGCCGCAATGTGTTCTTTTTGGACTATTGTAACAATAATGTCATCATGTTTAGGTTTGGTGCCTCATTTTGTGTTTGCAAGGTGATTTTTCCTCCTTAGGTAATGTTTTAAACGTTCCTTAACGAGCCCTTTTTTTCCAATGTGTAATTTTTTAGGTTGAACGTTATTGGCTTGTGGGCCCGGATTAAATGTAACCCATTTTTACAATAATGTCAGAATACAAAGTCGTACATTTGATGTAAATTTATTGGTATCCCCCAAAAAATTAATGCACATTTTTGGCAGTGTTCATTCCACAATATTTATTAATTGTGCAAACAATAAATTGTTGTTAAACGTAAATGCAAAAATTAAAAACAATTCACAAGAAAGGAGAGGGAAGTTTTGGCCAGAAAGGAATATGAGGCAAGCACAGAAGGAGTGTGGGAAAAGTAGCCAATGCTGTCACCGTTTTTTCGGCCGTTTGGCTGGGGGAGGGAGGGCGCCAGACCGTGTCCGGGATGTCATCGGGCTGGCCTGTCCAGAGGCAGATGTTGTGGCCTCTGGACTAGGCACAGGGCTAGGCACATTTGGAGGATTGGCTGATGTTGTGCCAGAGGTGGAGGATCCTGATGTTCCGGCAGGAAGGGAGGTCGGCTCCACCATGTGCTGGCGAACAAGCTGCTCCAGGGCATTGGCGATGCGGATGTTGGCCCTGGTATTTTCCGCCAGGGCCTGACCAATGGTCACGTTGGCCGCAGCATTTTGCTCCAGGGCCTCAGCCACCCGTACCAGACTGGTGTCCATCCTCTGCAGAATCTCTGTATGGAAATCCGATTTAAAATTGAGTTCTGTGAGGAGGGACACTGCCTGCGAGGGGGATTGCCCAGGACTGGCTTCTGCAGGGTCCTCAGCCGGATGTACTGGTTCATCCCCTGCAGAGCCTGCAGAAATTCTGCGGCCAAGGCTCCCCTCTGGAGCAGACTCATCCGCCTGTGTCTCTGTTGGAAAAATGAGAAAAGAGTCACATTAGAATCTACATATTGGCACACTAACATTTCAGAGTTGGTGACATCACAATATTTACCTGGGACAACATGAGGAGCCGCAAAGTCTGGCATGTCTGTATCCATGTTGGACACACCAAACACCTCCACAGCCTGCACACACCCCTGTGCCAGCTCTTCTAAATCAGTCAACTCCAATGACACAGGGGTGGGACCTCCACCTGTCCCCCTTGCATGCCTAGCCCTGTCCGCCATTTTTTGTTTCAGGCGATATTTGAAGTCGCCCCATCTGTGGGTGAAAAAGGAACCATTATTTTTTATTTTATTTTGTTTTTGGTTTTAGGGTGGTCAAGTGTTTACTTACCGCCGTTTGACATCCCGGGCTAGACGGACATAATCACCCACCCTATTGACCTCAACGGCTACCTCTTCCCACATTCTCCACTTCTGGCTTGAACTCATATTCCTGTCTGCCTGTGGCAGGATGTCCACACACTTCTGAATCAAAACCTCCATCTCCTTTCTTGTGAATTGTGGCTGCCTTTTCTTTTTGGCAGCTTTGCCCGGAATACTGGGCCCAGCAGCCTCTTCCATGTCATCCTCCTCACCTATTTGGGTAAATTTGGAGAATTCTCAACTTCACAACTTGCACAATATTATGTTTCTAATTATTCATTGAGTCAAAATGCCTGAAATACTTACCGCCAGACTGTTGTCCATTGTTTCCCTGGTCTGTAGCCATGTCTGAGCTCCAAACAAGAAATACACCAGAATGTTTTTTTTGTCTCGTGACGTATTTATACATGCGTCCTTATTTTGCGGCCGCATCATTGATTGTGCGTTCCTATGATCCCTCCTTAATTTGTGCGGGAAACGAAACACTATTTATGGCTTGGGGCGTCTCGATTCGAGGTGGCATTTTTTGAATGTTGGAGGTTACGTTGGTTGGAGTTGATTGTTGGCTGGTGTAGGAGTTTGCGTTTTTGGAAGTAGTTTTTTTGGATATATTCGTTTTTTGATTTCCGTTCGTTTTTTTTCGGTTGTAATTTTTTTGGTTGTTTCCAGTTTTGGTAAGTTTTGGGAAGTCTAACTTTGGGTAAATTTGTGTCTCCTTCTGTTTAAGAATTTTCTAATTTTTGTTTTCCGTCATTTCATCTCTCTTAGGTTTTATTTTGGCTCTGCCCCAAAGACCTTTTGATCCGGATTCTTATATATTATCTCTTGGTAAGTTCATTTGTTAAATTGTTTTGTAAATGTTCTTGTTTGTCTTTACGCAACTTTGGTTGGCCTTACACATGTAACCTTTGTTTTTCCAAATCCGAAATCTGTGTTTATTTTTTGTTTATTTTAGCTGCGTTTTTTTAACTTGTCTTTGCGAACTAATTAGCGCATTTTTATTACTTTCAATTGTGACTTGTATTTGCGAACTAATTAGCGCATTTTTATTACTTTCAATTGTGACTTGTCTTTGCGAACTAATTAGTGCATTTTTATTACTTTCAATTGTGACTTGTCTTTGCGAACTAATTAGCGCATTTTTATTACTTTCAATTGTGACTTTTCTTGGCGAACTAATTAGCGCATTTTTATTACTTTCAATTGTGACTTGTCTTTGCGAACTAATTAGCGAATTTTTATTACTTTCAATTGTGACTTTTCTTGGCGAACTAATTAGCGCTTTGTGATATGCTTATTCATCCTGTAAAATTGTTTGTGTTTTCTCTGGTGCATTTGTTGCTTACATTTGGCCTCAATTTGGCATAGTGTGCGCAATGTCGTTTTGCTCTTTGCCCAAATGTGTGTTTCTCCCCTTTTATGTTTGGTCTTGCTTAAAATTTGGAATCAGAAATGGCCAGCATAAAATGATGTATATTTATGTTGTGATTATTTCCAGTTTGCACATATCATGACAATACCCCGGCATGTAAGCATCAATGGATGGTATCTTCAAGCTAAGTGAAATTTTTAATTTTTGGGGGCGTTAAAAAGCCTGACATTCAAATCTTGCCATTTCAGGTTGATCTGGGTCGGATTGTTCTGGCCATGCTCCCGGAAGCTGACCAACCTCAATCTCGTCCCAGGCGTAGGCATCGTAGGCGGGCAAGGCCCCAGATATTTCGAACACGTGTCACCCTTTTTGGAATGCCCGATGATGAGGTTTTAAGACGCTACCGTCTTCCTCCCAAAATCATCATAGACACTCTCTCATTAATAGAGAGTGATCTTGAGCGGCAAATTGACAGTCCTACAGCAATACCACCACTTACGCAACGGCGGTGTTACATTTCTGTGCCTCAGGATTGTTTCAAACAACGGTGGGAATAGTGGCGGGCATATTACAATCCTCCTTTTCCCGGATCCTGAGGGCAGTGATGGAGGCACTTTTCAAGCACCTCCATCATTTTATTAAAATGCCTTTGGATATGGGTGCCCTTAGTGTGGCCAAGGCCAATTTTTACCAAATAGCTGGCTTCCCACACATCATAGGGGTTGTGGATGGTACTCACATACCACTTCAGCCTCCAGCACGGCTGGAGGCAATATTTAGAAACCGGAAACACTATCACTCCCTCAATGTAATGGTGGTATGTGATGCCTCCCTCCAGATCCTGCCCTGAATGCAAAATTACCAGGAAGTGCACATGACTCCTTCGTCATCCGGCAATCAGGGATATGGCACAAATTAACCAACCTACAAGCTGGTGATGCGTGGCTTTTGGGTAAGTGGAGACCTTTAGTACATAACAATGTTAAGCTTCATACAGAGTGATCCTGATGTTGTCTATTCTTTTTCACAGGAGACAGTGGCTACCCTTGCACGCCCTGGCTGCTCACTCCTTATTTGGCTCCCACACCAGGGCCACAAAGTGAGTATAATTCCGCACTTACAGCCACCAGGCAAGTGGTGGAGCACTGTATCGGCCTTTTAAAAGGCCGATTCAGATGCCTCCACCGCTCTGGTGGCGAGCTCATGTATTTGCCGGATATGGTTTCGAAAATTGTGGTCCTGTGTGGGATATTTCACAACATTGCCATAAGGAGCGGTGTCCCAATGCAGCCAGAGGATGCCTTACCTGAGGATGGCCCCCCCGAGGTTGGTCGGAAGTCAGTGTGTGGGGGGGCCATACGCGATGATGTGGTGGCCAGATTTTTTAGGTAATTATTGCCAAAACAACAGTGTTTATACCTAATGTGGTAGGGTTTGTTTGAGAACATCTAATTATTTATTTTTATTTTCTCCATCTTCTGTTTTTTCACATAATCTTTGGCACTCCAACGATGACTACTTCCTGCTACCCTTAAAAAACCTGTATGTGGACATTTTGGGGATATATTATGGAACCCATATTGCAACGCCATATTTGTGGAATCATGTTGGCATGGTCCTTCGTCAACCAGTTCTTGATTTGTTGTTTTTTTATTTGGTTTTGTTGGTATGTGTTGTATTTGTGATTATCACTGTGTGTTTTGTTTGTGAGTGACCACTTTGATTTTTCAGTTATGTTGTGAATAAATGTTTTGAGAGTGAAATTTTGTACCTTTTTTGGAACGTTACAAGCAAGTGTAACCAGGTTCACACACGTTACATTTGACTAAGGGGTAATCCAGTATTGACGCCAGTTGAGCTAAAATGTAATATGTTTTCAGGGTCCAAACCAACACCCAAAGGAATCCTGTACAATCATTTGGCTTCGTAATATTGGCCTAAGCAGCTTGCACCCCAACTAGGAACCTGTAAAATGTAGTAATATCTAATTGTGACTACACCAAAAAAGGGAAATGAGATTGTTACTGTTAGGTGTTTCTTGTGGCTGTTTTACATAAAAATACAACACACAATCTTAGTGACAAAAATTGCTAATCCTTGCAGGAACAGTCTACTTATGTCAGGGTAAACAATCTCTGATTTTGAAAAAACGAATGAGCCAGAACGTTACTTAGAAAATAACACTTTATTTATAAATGGGCAAAAAACAAAAAAAACTAGTCCCTAAGGAGGACCAACATATGGTCAAGGACCACCAGCAGACCGATGATATTGTGGCGCATCTGGCCCACACAGGCGGCTAATTCTGCCCGACGCCTCTGTTCCTCTGTGGGTGAGAAAAGTGTGGGGATTAATACAACAATAATGAAACCACATTAAAAAACAAGCCAAAACCAAAACCCCCAAAAAAACAAAAAAAACAAACTAACCATAATTACACCATTAAAACACATCAACCAAAAATGGTGTAGGCCAAAAATACAAGGCCAATGTACAAATTCCGACAGGTGTGATATGTGTATGTTGAAATCAGCAGTAACAGGTAAAGGCAATCTGCAAAATCCCCAAAAGTCTAGCAAAAAACCCCCAAAAAAGGAACGACACATGATTACATACAAACAGTTTGTGTCGAAAAAAAAAACCCAAAGAAAAACATACCGGAAGATAAAACGGCAGCTTCGGAAGGCCCTCCCTCGTCCTCCTCGGAGGTGCCTCCATTCCCCAACGATCGGGGCGGGGTAATTACCGATTCCGGGGAGGGGGTAATTCGAAGAGGGGTGGTTGGAGGAGAGGGGGAATTGGGACGGAGGGGAAGGAGCCCCGAAATTTCAGCCAGAGGGTCTTGGAAGGCTGGGGAGGAGTGGGGAATAGGGGAATTTGTGGTTGTGCAGTGTTGGCTGGGGGTTGGGGAGAGTGGCCGTGAGCGCCGTCTGGGCTGACGATGACGGCGTAGTCTTCGCTGGGCCCCTAAAAGATGTGAAACAAATTGGGGTTAGTTTCAACACAAATCCGCAAAAAACACCATTTTTTAATCCCCCCCCTAAAAAAAGTGCCATGCAGATATGAGTACAATGAATAAATATGAACTACAGGGAAAACATGGCCATGCAGATATGAGTACAATGAATAAATATGAACTACATTGAAAACATGGCCATGCAGATATGAGTACAATGAATAAATATGAACTACAGGGAAAACATGGCCATGCAGATATGAGTACAATGAATAAATATGAACTACAGGGAAAACATGGCCATGCAGATATGAGTACAATGAATAAATATGAACTACAGGGAAAACATGGCCATGCAGATATGAGTACAATGAATAAATATGAACTACAGGGAAAACATTGCCATGCAGATATGAGTACAATGAATAAATATGAACTACAGGGAAAACATGGCCATGCAGATATGAGTACAATGAATAAATATGAACTACAGGGAAAACATGCACACGCAGATATGAGTACAATGAATAAATAGGAAATACAGGGAAAACATGCACATGCAGTTAGGGCCACAAAGACAAACATGAAAACCACAGTCCATAAAACTTACTTTCGGCGATCTGCATGCGAAAGCATGCCAGCAAGCGGGGCGTCCGCCGTTGCAGGTCCGACCACCTGCGCTCCAGCTGCCCGATCTGGCGGCGTGAGCCGAAGGAGCGCAGGCGGGCCCGTACCTCCGCATATGCGGAACGCTTTTCGCGGTTGGTGATGGGTGGAGGCTGGCTGGTGATCCATGACCTCCGTTAGCACCAGCAGCTCACGCCTGGTGAATGCGGAGGCTCTCATGATGGCAATAGTGTATTTGTGAAAAATCATTTTTAATAAAGTGCCCAAAATTTTTTTGATTGGCTAATGTATTTGGGTAATTAACAGGACCAATTCTATTGGTTAGTGTATGAGTCATGTGTTCGACAGGGCCAGAAATCTCTTGAGACTTATGATAGGCTTGATGCAGTGACATGCGTAAGCAAATTTAAATAAAGAAATGAACTCCGGGAAATATGCGGGTAGAAAAACAAATAGAACAATTGTTTAATTGGGGCTAACATGTATTTTGACAATTAAAAGCGAATGTTTAAGACGTACGTATTCTGCGGGTAAACACAAACACGGACATGAATAAAGTTTATTGCATTGTGTTAAAAAAACAAAACAAAAAACAATTAAGCTAATTGATATATTGATTGGCATGATACGATTGAGGGAGGTAGGCAGAATAAACGAGCAGTTAATTGAAATCTGACAGTCCAACTTCCGGGTAGTACTTGTGCGTGCGTTCCCTTCAAGCCACTTCGGGGATGTACGCTCGCTATTTGGCACGCTCATTAGTTAGAGGAGGGGTCGTTTGAGTTTGGGGAGGATGTTTGGCTGCGAGCGAAAATACGAGCGAGTGCTTGAATTTAAATTTTTTGTTACGTACGCCGAACGTACGAACGGCCACTTGCGTCCGGGTCTGAATGAGGGCCATAGTCCAGTGCAACAGCGTTGGGAAACTTGCTAGTTTTTATGATTTTTTAGGGGGGTGTGAGGAGCAATTTTTGGTACAGTACTTGACTTATTTAAAAAGCCAAACAACATTTCATTTCAAAATTATTTGTAAAGATGAATAATAAATGTATTCTATATTCATTTAAAATGCGACATACAATTGATTCAGGACCTCCATTAGGTTGCAATGCTATCAAGAGCCACCACTAAAGATCATCACTAGGGTACTTGTGCACCACCAGACAATGATGAGTATGCCAGCAGTAACAGTGATTATTAATAATAATAATAATAATAATAATAATAATATGACATGTCACCAGCAGAAATGCTTAGAAATATGCCAGCATAGAGTGTGCCCGGAATCTACTGCGCATGCACAGAACGGCGGAAAAATGGCCTTTGCGGCCATTTTCCGGCGGTCTGTATATGCACAGTAGACTCTGGGCACTAGAGTGTGCCCAGAGTCTACTGCGCATGCACAGAACACCGGAAAAATGGCAGTGGTGGCCATTTTCCGGTGTTCTGAGCAGCGCTGACACCCGACGCGGGACCACGGACAGGTAAGTTTAAAAAAATATGGGTGCAGGTTGTGCGGGGCCCCCCTGGACCTGGGGGCCTGTGTACTCCGCACACACTGCACTCATTATAGATATGCCACTGGTCCAATGTCAGTCATCCAAAAATAATAATAAGTAATTTCAGTTGAACTTCGAGCTTCGGCAGCGCTGGGCTTGTTGCCTTGACATCATAGGTCAAGCACACCGCGTTGTCGTCCTGCCCTCCTGCACTTACTGTTCTGCACTCTGCAGTAAGTGATTGAATGTGACTAAGGCTATACACACTGACTGCTAGGTGCCGATACCATACGTGGCTGTGGGACAGGGATGACTGGGAGCTCCTATCTCTGCTACGATCAGGTCAGGTAAGTTTTGTGGTGAACTGGGGCAATAACTGAGTTTTCTTTTTTGTTTTCTGTGGGGCCCAATGTCTTTGATTTTTTTCCTGTGGGGGCCAATGTCTTCTCTTTCTGTGGTGGGCAATGTCTGTTTTTTTTCCTGTGGGGGCCTGTGTGTGTGTTTCTTTTTTCCACAGGGGACAGTGCGTGTGTTCTTTTTCCAGTGGGGGACTAATGGTGTGCCTTGGCAATTTTAAAATCGTGTTCCATGTGCCGTGAGTTGAAAAAGGTTGCCAATCACTGATCATGGCCCTACCACCATTGCTATACAGTACCGTGATTCCCAGTATTGTAAAGCAGGGGCCAAGATGAACAGTTCAGAACAAATCATGTCATCAGACCCCCATACTTCCCTCAGGAAGTATTCGGCAGCGAGGGGCTTGTGGGACACTTGCCTTCTTTTCTGTGTATCCAGGAGAGTCTCTCGGATGACCCGGCAGAGTAGGTAAGCGCCTCTGCACACTTATGTTTCCTTTTCTGTAAATTGAGTTACACCCATGTTCAATAATGTGCAACCCTAAATCTGCCACATACTGTGGATTTGTCCTGAGCAAATATGCAGCCATCATCATCATTAACTCAAAAACTGCACTGGTCTTATATAGGTGTAGAAATTACACTTGGTAAGGAATGCAATTAATATTAGCAGAGTGATCAGGGTTAGGACACTGGTTCCATAACTTATTAGCAGAGTATTTGGGGCACTTAACAGTACTCTTAGCCCTGGGAGTACTGATGGTGGATTGGTGAAGTGTGCAGGAATTGTTAGTAGTGGTGGTTACTCCACATGTGAAACAGCTTAACCAGTTCTTTACCAGGCAGAAATACAGATGGCTGTAGACACAGAGATAAAGCAGGCACAATATAACTGGGTAGTAGATGCAGCCTAGAGTGATTGAGTATACTGGGTGTTGTAGTGTACCAGATAGAATTGGAGCATACACCTTAGTGGTGTGTGGTGCTGTACTCCACTAGACAAGCGGTGGCGGTACAGGGTGTTTGGGACACATGTGGGGCCTTGTATGGTTGTAACACTGGGGAAAGTCTCAGGGTATGTCCATCTTGCATAGACGCTAAGAAGACACAAAGGGAACCCTTGCATGTGCAGTGAACGCATGCCGGAGGTCAGGTCTGCGGTGGGATCTAGAGACCACTGGCTCTGACTAATGGATGGAGGCAGTACAGAGCCCTTCGCTCAAGACTGCCTCTCATTACATAAATACTGTGAGCATTACATGACTTTGATATCTTGTCTGTAATAACAAACAAAAGAGATTATGCAAATCAACATAATGAAAAAAAATCAACATTTGTACATATTCCAGTCCACATACCTGCAAAAAAAACACTCAAGACATGAGAAATCAAACTGTTTTATCTGGATACATGAAACACACTAACTGAGGAATTACCTAACAACTTCCTGGGAGGTTTCCTTTTGTTGCTCCTCATGGAACTCCTGTTCCTCAATTGGTTATCTGTATTTAATGTCTTAGGGGTATATTTACGAAGGTGCGGGTTTTTAGAAGTGGTTTTGTTGCCCATAGCAACCAATCAGATTCTACTTAACATTTATCTAGCACCTTCTAGAATGTAATAGCTAGATCTGATTGGTTGCTATGGGCAACAAAACCACTTCTAAAAACCCACACCTTAGTAAATATACCCCTTAGTCTCTGACACGCTTTCAGCTGCAGGCATGTCTAGCATCACATGTCTTTGTGGCTGCACAAAACTTTGTTTGTATTTAGGTGAAGTAGTCTCATGAAACACATATTCCTTGACATTATGAGCTTCTTGTTACTATTGTCCTACTATTGGTAACCTTTGCTTTGCTTACAGTATCCTAGCATGATGCACATGATGGATTTAGAATCAAACTTGTTTCTATTCACTTAGGGAATGTGAGTGTATGCCCTACATCTAAATACACATAAATGACTGATACTTGGGGGTCTATTTATTAAGCAGTGTTACGAGACAGAGTGAAAAGTGATAAGAAAGTGATAAGGTGCCAGCCAATCAGCTCCCAACTGTCATTTTTCAAACACAGCCTGTGAGATGGCAGTTAGGAGCTGATTGGCTGGTAGCTTATCACTTTCTTATCACTTTTCACTCTGTCTCCTAACACTGCTTAGTAAATAGACCCCTCAGTCTTTTGTCTGCCCACGCCTCCAATGGTGTCTTGTCTTTGACTGCAACTGTAGGTGTTTGATTTTTGAGATAAATAGCTATTTGCACTGCTTCTATCCAAAATCTTTTTTCAAGACGTGCATCATTCAGCATACTCTAGTTCTACCAACTATGGTCTTTCACTCATTTCATATTGTTCTGATGAATAAGCGACAGTTATCTGATGCAGTATGCCATTTCTTTTAAGATAATTGATTACATTTCTGTTCTTGTATTCTCCGCCATTTTCAGATCTTAGTACCTTTACTTTCAGACCTGATTGGTTCTCTATGACGCTTTTGTACTCTGAACTTTTGTTTCTCGGAAAATAAGCATGTGTCACTTTAGTAGCATCATTGATGAGTGTCATGAAGTAATTTTTCCCAATCATGGATTCTACCTCCATTGGTTCACACACATCAATATGCACTAAGGGCCTGATTCAGACCTGGTCGCAAGGCTGCGTTCGCATGCAGACGTCCGTTGTCGAAGTATGCAAATCCCGCGTTTGCTAGCAAGACACTAGCACACCCACTATGTTTTGCCGTGCGATCGCAGTATGAAATTAGATGCCCACAAGCCTGACACAAGATGCCCACTTTCCCTTAGTAACATACGTCATCTCCAGGAAGTGTATTAAACAATCAGTTACAATAGCAGACATCACTTCCTGACCGCAGTGACTGGTTCGCGCACGCGCACAGCGTCTTGTACGCATGCGCAGATTGCAACCATCGACAGGCTGTGTGCAAATGCAGCCTTGCATCTGGGTCTGAATCAGGCCCTAATTGCAATGGCACTGTTGCTCTAGATGCAGACTTGGGAAAGGTACAACATGTGCCTTTCATGCAGCTTTCACATGCTGGTCTTTCATGATTGTTTACTGGCTTCCCAGTCACCAAGCCATTTTGAAGCTTCTGTGCATAATCGTACCCTAGGGGGTAAATTTACTAAAGTGATAGTTTTTAGAAGTGGAGATGTTGCTCATAGCAACCAATCAGATTCTAGCTATTATCTTCTAGAAGGTGCTGGTTAAATGTTAAGTAGAATCTGATTGGTTGCTATGGGCAACATCTCCACTTTTAAAAACTCTCACTTTAGTAAATATACCCCTAGGTGTCCTAATCTTCTGTGCCATAGATGCATTGACAGGCCAGATTTAGTAGCTATCATTTTATGACATTTCACTGTGTCTAGGGTATAGAGTTGTTGGTACCCGGTTGCTGCAGCAATTACAGTCCCTCTTTGGTTGTATACAGCACACTGACTCTTTGCAAATTTGACTCTGTATCCTCTTTTTTCAAGTAAATTAATAACAATTACATTAGTTCTTAGATCAGGCACAAACAATATATCTTTAATGTCTGTGACAACTGCTGCCTTTAATTCTAAAGCATAAAGTAATTGTCCCAACTTTTGTGGTATTTAGGACCTTGTCTCCTATTGCCCTGATGTTTACTGACTCACACGACTTTAATGACTTGAGCCAACTTTCATTGCAGCTAAAATGCCTGGTGGCTCCTGAGTCCATGTACCAGCAGTCCTTGTGGTGGCTGTCTGCTACATTTAATGCTGACTCATTCCTGCTGTCATATTTAGGTGATGAGGTGCCAGTTGATTTGCATTCTGAGGCCTTGTGACCCAACTCTTGACATTTGAAACATCTTAACAGGCTTTCTCTGCTTTGAACTAGAACAGAATTTCAGCATTTTTTTTTAAGTATGCATTCTTGAAACTGCAATAATTTAGTCATATAATCTCTGAGATCAACTTTGTAGTACTAGACTCTAATGCCACATACAAGAAATTGTACTCTTAGGGAAGGTTTTGCAGCATCGCCATTGCAAACTCATCCTCTACTACGGTGCCCACTAAAGTCAATTGCTGAGAGATGGATACATTCTGTCTATATACTTGTTCCTGCCATTACATGCACTAAGCTTTGTAGCATATAATGTTCACCTCAAGTTAATTCTTCTCATTAGCCTTTTACCTTCATAAGCCATTTGCATGTCATCCACATATCATGAGTGGCCATTTTCTGGTGGATAAGGGAATATACATGTGGTTCCAAAGCTAGACCTATTGTCGCCATAGAAACAGACAAATCTCAGGTGCACAACTCCAAAATAATGATAATATATAAATGCAATAACATTTTGCAATCAATAGAGGTTTTTAGCATAATCATGGCCAAGGTTATGGGCCTACCCACCATATCCAGGTAACCTCTTTAGGGTAGGTCCTTAACATACTAGGGTTCAAATCCAGAGCGCAGTCACCCCCAAACTATTGTCACCATAGATCTGTCTACTTCTTCTGAACTTGGATTATCACCTCGGTTGCTAGAAACTATCTATAGCTTTTACCACTTTAACTTTATTTCCATGGCAAACTTCCACGTAGCATAATTTTCTTCACATGTCAGCATTGTAAGTCAACATTACAAAACTCATGCTGATCCCTGTACTGCACATTTTTATACAGGTGAAATATGGTCTGTCCATACTCACTCAGATCCTCTTATTCCATGTCACTGCAGTCTGTAATAAAACCTTGCTCCACACCAAAATGCCTGGACTTTTGGCAACTGAAGTTGTGCACTGTGATGGCCTGGGTCCAGATCCTGCATGCACCCTGGACAGGGCTGGCCCGAGCCTGATTTTTTTGGTAAGTGGATATAGATTTTGGCACCCCCTGTTGAAATAAAGCCTCATATTTTGGTGTGTGAAATATCCAGAGTATATGTAATAATGTAACAATGACAAAAGAGAATCTGTAGATCAAAAGACCAGCTTTATTTATAAACACGTTTATAATTTAATTCAGTGGTGTCACTAGGGTTAGTGTAACCGAGTGCAGTAACTAATGGTGTTACCCCACATGGACCTTGTCGAAGCTGGATAATTGGCTGAGACAAGACCAGCTTAAAATTAGATCGTAAAGACGCCATCTTGCGACTGGCTGCAAGATGCCATTTTAGAAAATGAGATCGCAAGACGCCATTTTTCGAATGGCCGCCCAAGCGCCATTTTAGGTAAACTCACACTTAAGTACATATGGCGAAGTTACTATTAGCATCATGCGATTGCATCTTACACCATTTCTCATACACACATAAATATGCACAATTGCGCTGTTAACTAGTCGCATATTAGCGAATGCATAAGATCCTGTATCAAAACGCTGTTTGTTAGCTTCATGCACAAGCATCTGCCCCAAGTTAACTAGCGTCTGTATATCAAACCCCAAATACTTACACAGTACATATTCACATAAAAGGTCTCATAAGCTTTAAAGTATAAGATTCAAGTTTGTTCATTTATTATAAATAATTGCTGTGAAATAAAGGTTATTTGGTAGCTAAGGTTTAATACATGATAAGTAAGTCATGTTTGATATTATACTGATCTGCACTCTTTCAACAGCATTCTGGTATCATCAGTGTGAAGATCGCAACATGCATTCTCAACTTATGGACCGCAGAGACTTAAAGCACCGAAATGTACATTATATGACCAACTGTTAGGATGTGCATGAGGCAGAAAACCAGAGACAACCAGTTGTTAGAGGCTGGACTGTGTCTATTTGAATCAACCTGCTAAATGCTCTGCAACAGATGCATCCTCCTTGGGAACCAATGGCATCAGCGACAAGCCTCTCTATTGTGTTGTCTGTTTCTGTGAGAGTATAAACGTGTGTGTTGTGACCCCAGTCTGAGTCTTCTTGCTGAATGCTGATTGACGGGGGTTTCTTGCTGATGCCTACATCTGGTCCAGAAGCGCTGCGTATGTATAACTGTACTTGGGTCTGTATAATTCCTTGTGCTAAATTGTACTTAGATCATAGCGTGTAACTGACTGCACTTTTACTTGAAATATCACTTTGAGCTTTGGAACCACAGGTTCAAGTCTTTATTTACTATATGACTGCGTACGCAAAATAGCGTCATCCTTAGAGGTTTATAGGCAGGATATTAGAAGGTATAGGCAGGATATTAGAAAGTATAGGCAGGAGTGTATAGAGGTTCTAATTCAATATCCTTAGATGGGGGCTCATAGTGAAGTCACGTACCGACTCACACGGCACATACGGTTATCGATATCTCACCAAAGGGTCTAGTGGCCACATGCAGGGTTTGCCTGCAACCGCTCGGTGCTGAGAAATCGCTACCCGTTTTCGTGCGAGTCAGGGACGCTGACTAGAATCCAGGGACAAGAGAGGAAAAAGTTTGTTTCCCTTTGTTGATAGAACCTTATGTTTAGAGGGGTGCCACAGTATTGAGCACGCGGCTGAGTTGCAGTTGTGCACACAGTCAAGACGCACTTTTGTGTACGCAGCTAAAGGTTGTCATACGGTTGTGTGGTAGTCACATTATTGTGATTATGACTGGTCGCACAATAGCGTATACGTACTTCCGGTTGTGCTGCCACGTGTTTAAACAAAGCCGTTGAGGTTTACATTTTTCAATTGTTATCAATATCTGGGTTAACGTGTATTTTTCTGCGCAGGAAAAAAGTGTGTAACAGTGAGTATTTGTTGGTAGGGGTAACTTGTTCCCTAAAGTTAGAGGTACCGTATGACCTTTAAGGGCTAAGTGCTAGCCGCTCTTTAAGCAGCTTACCATTCTATACACAGTAGCAGGTGTACATGTTGTGTTTGTTGTAGAGAGGTGCGTGGAAGTAGCAGACTTAAACTTCCATAGGTGTGGAAGTTGCCTTCTTAAATCTTATCCGGGTGTGTGGAGTAGCCTTCTTCAAATCTTCACAGGTGTGTGGGCGCTGCCGTTTAAATCGTCCACAGGTAAGTAAAAGTATCTTGACTGTCTTTCACCAGTTTAAATCTTTATTGAAAAACATAGGAGTTGTCTCAGAATGGGAGCCATGCAAACAATAGAGATGTTAGACAATGATGTGCTGCTAATGGAAGCGCCACTTGGATCGGCCCGTCGTATTATGCATACTAAGTACGGTACTTATGCAATAAGATATTGTGATGTATGGTTTAAAATGACGATGAAGAGTGTTAGACCGTTTCCCAGAATTGGTAGTTTTGATAAAGATGTATTAGATAATGTCCGGGACCACATCAGTCTGATACGCTCCCGAGAGAAAAAGGTAAAATATTATGAATGTTTAAGGTTGTGGCAGCATGAAGGGGATGCGTGGCTTAAAAATGCTCATACGACGCAAACTAGCGTTGTGAGCGCATTGCCAGAGAATACATCCACGACGCTGAATTGCAATGCGGGCGAGCCGCAAAATGGCGCGCACATGCAGCAATGTAGTGTTGTGGAAAGTATTGCCAGTAGTTCATGCGCACCACCTCCACCTTATGTGGATGGAGGTGCAAGTACAGTTATGAAAAATACCCATAAAAATTTAACAAGCAATTTGTACCCTCTCTTAAGCAACCATAAAGAAAATGTTCATGATGTGGATGATGAGCCTATTGTAATGTCTGCCATTTCCCATGCTGTACAGATGATAGATGCTGCACCACAACAATCATGAGTGGTGCCGCCATCTTCATGGGTAACAGCAAGGGAAGTGCTAACACCCTCTGCACCCATGGAGGAAGCTGTTAATACCATACGCAGCAGCAACAGATTAAACCCCCAGCCAGGTAACAAGGTCAAAGGTAGCAGCGCTGCCGGTCTGCATCCCATTTGGACAATAACCGTTCCGAATGGAAATGCAGATGCGAACGGTGTAGTACCCACGAGGGAAGTGGTAATGCATTGTCCTTGGACAAGAGCAGAACTAAATTCCATCATAAATGATTTCCCCAATCCCAAAAAGGAACTAGCCAAATGTCAAAGATTTTTGAGGAATTTGGGTAGTTCTCATGAGCCAACTAATAAAGATAGGTGTGTGGTGTTAAGGGCCTGTCTACCACGCAATACCGATGTGACAAAATTTATCACGGATTGTGTATTGGATGGTGACGTTCCCTTAACAGACCAAGTTAACCAAGGTAACATTTCCCGCATTGTAACTCAATTGGGTATATATTTCCCAGTAGTAGTTAACTGGAACAAAATTTTCACCATAAAGCAAAAGGAGAGTGAATCTGCAGAAGATTATTTCGACCGGGCTCTGCAGGCTATCACCCAGTACACTGGGTTAGAGGATATTAAAGATAGCACTCACCACAGGCGAATGATAGTCACCATACTCATGGACGGTCTTAAAGAGAACCTAAAGACCCGGGTTCAGACCTTTTAGCCTGGCTGGAGGGGAGTCACAATAGATACACTCATAGAATCTGCCATAGAACATGATAAAAACATCTCAAAGAAGAGAGAGACCCAGAGCGAAAAACTAATGGCTGTCAGTATCCAAGCTTTGGAAGGAATGACGGTAACATCACAGCCAACAGACACACTTGCATCTACACACACACTTACACCTGAACAATTATATGCCCTCACTAATCCCACGCAACAGCAAACACAGTTCTATTCCACTAACCCTACACAACCACAGGTCCCATACTACTCACAAACTTCATACCCCCCACAATACCCTTATCCTCCATATCCCTACCCATATCCATCACCTTTTTCCCCTTCTCAAACCTCACAACAACCCGTGTCTTCATCCGATCCACGAACATGTTTTAATTGTAACCAGCCAGGACATGTAAGTAGAAACTGCAGAGCAAAAAGGGTAGGACCCCCAAATCAGGGAAAACCTGCATATCCCCATAAGTGATATGCACAGAGAGCAGCAAATGTCCAACAGGCACCAGCTCCAATAGTAGCCGTTAATGCTTTATTGGAGGATGGAAGCCAACGCTAGGGGTCAGGTCATACCTGTAGTCTACAGATAGTCAGGTTAACGGGAAGTACTAGGGAAGAACCGGTCATGATGGTTGATGTAGCTGGTACTAAATATCCTCTTCTTGTAGACACAGGGGCGACCAGGTCAGAGATAAAATCTCCCGTTAATTTACAGGTGACCAACGAGACAGTACCAACAATGGGTGTAACAGGTAAAGTGGAACATTATCCTTTAACAAAATCCACAGGGGTTACTATCGGGCCACTGCATACCAGGCATTCTTTCCTTCTGGCTGCTGCGGCTCCTACTAACCTGCTGGGTAGAGATTTGTTATGTAAGATGGGATGTGTCATATATTGCACCCCTGATGGTGTATTTCTAGATATCCCAGAGAGAGTTGCGCATGAGGTGCGGGATATGTTGGACACTCCCCAAAGAATAATGTATCACTCTACCAGTTTAAATGAAAATCCATCTCAGGTAGATCAAATGTTATCCCAAATTCCAGATTCCCTTTGGACTAAGGATGGACAGGACACTGGATTAATGGCAAACGTAAGCCCCGTAATGGTAAATTTAAAAGGCGGTAGGCAAGCTCCAAAAATTCCCCAGTACCCACTAAAACAGGAGGTAGAATTAGGGGTTTTTCCAATAATTGAGCGATTATTGCAACAGAAATTTTTTGTTCGTACAGCTAGTGTAGCCAACAGTCCCATCTTCCTGGTGAAGAAGAGTGGTGGGAGGGGTTATAGGCTGGTACAAGACCTTAGAGGTGTTAAAAAGGTAGTAGAGAGCCAATTCCCCGTAGTGCCAAATCCAGCTGTCATTCTTATGCAGATCCCTCCAAACGCAACCCATTTCACTGTTATTGACCTCTGTTCTGCTTTCTTCTCTGTGCCTCTTCACCCTGACTGTCAGTATTTATTCGCATTTACATACAGAGGTGTACAATATTCATGGACACGGTTTCCCCATGATTTCATAGACAGCCCCAGTATCTTCTCCCAGGCCTTGCACGACTGCTTACAATCTTTTCAACCTGCCAATGGATCTGTTATAATTCAATATGTGGATGATTTATTGCTATGTTCTGATTCGTTTATGTCATGTTTGAATGATACTAAACTTTTGTTGCTTCATCTCTCGCATACAGGACACAAGGTGGCTAAGGATAAACTACAGCCATGCCAATCCAGAGTAAGACAAAAAATACGCCTCCTTCTCATACGCATTACATGTCATGTCCGGGCATATAAGGATTAATCGAGACCATCGGGAACCATCGGAACTGGCCGTAGAGCTTAAGGTTGACCATACCCTCTCTTAAGCACTACGATCAGGTCATTGTACAAACCACCCATGTCACGTGTGCCGTGACACTACTTTGCTAATTATGCACTCCCATAAAACGCCGTTCGCATAATTAGGCATGCCTGCGTTCGGATCTCCACTCCCCCATTTTCAAGCACCTTCCCCTGTTACCCCCCACAAATGACTCAATCTGTCACTCAAACTACCGACCTGGCTGTGTTCAAGGAGAGAGAAATTTCTGTTCATAGCAGCTAGTTTGCGCACGCGCATTGTGAACTTTACGCATGCGCAGCTTAGCGAACATCGGTGGCGTACGACCGTGCGGCCGCTACGACCGACTCTGAATGAGGTCCTTAGTCTCTTCCTAAAAGCCCGAACGTGTCATACACACAGAGGAATCAGAGCAGGCTTTCCTTAATCTTAAGGGTAGTCTGACAAAAGCACCTGCATTGGGAATACCTGATACCTTTTGATTTGTATTGTACAGATGCCGATGGTTGTGCTGCAGGTGTCCTCACACAAAAACATGGTGATGCCAGTAGGCCCGTAGCATACTACAGTACCCAATTGGACACTGTGGCAAGATCACTCCCCACCTGTTTGAGAAGTGTAGCAGCTACTGCTCTATTGGTGAGTAAAAGTGAGAACGTAGTATTGGGTCATGATATGATTGTCTACACTCCACACGCTGTATCTGCTCTGCTGAACTCTGCTCAAAGCAGACACGTCTCCTCGGCTAGGTTTACCAAATGGGAACTAGCTCTAATTGCACCTGCAAACATCACTCTTGAACGTTGTAGTACGCTGAATCCAGCAACATATTTACCATATGTACAACATGATGTACAAAGGGTGGAAGGGGACGAGTTGATGGCGGGAGGTGAGTTCAGCGAACATAATGATGCACATGATTGTATGGAATATCTAAATCAGACCTTTACTGCTAGACCTGACATACATGAAACACCTTTAGAGAATGTAGATGTGACTTTTTACACGGATGGGAGTTGTCATAGACAAACAGACACAGGTGAGTTATGTACAGGTTATGCTGTTGTAAATGACACAGTCATCATAGAAGCTGAACCTCTTGGTCCTCCTCACTCAGCCCAGGTGGCAGAGTTAGTAGCACTAACAAGAGCGTGTGAATTGGCAGCAGGCAAAAGTCTGCTAACATTTACACTGACTCTAGGTATGCGTTCAGGGTGGTGCACGATTTCGGGGCTCTATGGCGTCTGAGAAATTTTATGACAGCAGCAGGCACACCAGTTGCACATTCCCGACACATAAAACATCTTTTAGAAGCAATCCAACTGCCTAAAGCGGTGGCAGTAATTAAGAGTAAATCCCATACATGTGAGGATGATCCGGTGTCACAGGGCAACAACAGAGCCGATGAAGCTGCAAAATGGGCAGCAGGGTTAAAAATGTTTTCTCCAACTGAACAAATGATGTCTTTTCAAACAATTGACATGCTGAAATTAATTGAGATGCAAAATTTGTGTTCAACTCAGGAAAAGTCCATCTGGAAATCCAAGGGATGTGGGCAAGAGTCCTCCGGGCTCTGGAGGGACGGACAAGACAAGCCAGTAGCCCCCAAAGCATATTACCCCAGCCTGGCTGAGGCAGCCCACAGTCTGACTCATCTGGGAAAATAAGGTATGTGTAAATTGGTGAGGGCATACTGGTGCGCACCAGGTTTTTCTTCCCAAGCAGAAAAGAGAGCAATTTCCTGTCTGACCTGCTTGAGGAAGAACATAGGGAAAGCGATCCCTATCGAACCATCCCACATTCCACCGACTGATGGACCTTTCCAGGTAATACAAATTGATTTCATCCAATTACCACCCTGCAGGAACCTTAAGTATGTGTTAGTGTGCACTGTCGTATTTTCCAAGTGGGTTGAGGCCTACCCACTAATACTGCTGCGTTTACTGCCAAGAAAATAGTTCAGGAATTTGTATGCAGGTACGGTATCCCTAAAATCATCGAGAGTGACAGGGGTACTCATTTCACCGGTGATGTTTTTCAATATATGTGTAAGCTGATGGGTATTAATAGCCGACTTCACACCCCCTACCGACCGCAAGCCAGCGCCAAGGTAGAGAGGATGAATTAAGTTAAGTAAAATCATGGCAGAGACTGGATGGCCAGAAGCGTTACCATTGGTTCTACATAGTATAAAGACCACTCCTAGACCCCCTCTAAATCTGTCCCCCTTTGAAATACTGTTCGGTAGACAACCTCATTTGATTATAAGTCCACAGGAAGCCTTGAAGGGTAACAACGAGGTAACTGTAAGATATCTTATATCAATGAGTAAGCAGTTAAAACAACAGCAGCAGAAACTGAAATTGTTGTCCAATGATATGCCTGAAACTAACTGTCATGATGTTGAACCAGGAGAATATGTTATGATCAGAAATTTCTTGCGTTCAGTTTGTTTAACTGATTGGTGGGAAGGTCCGTACCAGGTGCTGCTGACAAGTACTACATCTTTGAAGGTGGCTGAGAGAGATATCTGGGTCCATTCTACTCATTGCAAAAAGGTCAATCAACTGGTGGAGAAACAAGTCAGAGACAAGGCTGATAGCGTGGACCTGTCTATCGCGAGCTTGTCCCGGAAGGATTGAAAAGGTTGTAGTGAGATACCTGAACTAAAAGAAATCTGCAGGTCTTTGTTGTGACAATGGACTGGCCTGCTGTGTTAATTTTCATATTCTTTTCCAGAGTTTTCACCATTCTGGTTGGCTTGGGGATATCCGGTTTCTGTGACGGGGGACCAATTGAGGAGATGGGAGCTGATGGCAGTGCTGATGGAATGGAGTCAGGAGGAGTGCAATGCCAATCAGGGGAGTGTCTGACCAATCTTAGTACTGTTATTGTTAAGAGAGCTATAATTCCGGATACTCGGGGACGGTGTGGAGGTTTATCGTCTGAAGATTCCTGTATTTGTGAACTTTGTGGGTCCCTAGTTGATGAGAACTGTATTCAACGGTGTCAGCCTAAATATAACCCATATTGGGGTGGGTATCCTTTAGAGGATTATCATAGCATGGTAGGCAAAGTGTTAAACCAAACTGATTGCTGGGTGTGTTCACATGTGCCACAGGGACAGCATAATGTAGGGTTGGTGCCATTTTCGCTAAATATCACGAAAATTTTAGAATTACAAAAAGGGAAAACATTGGATGGAAAATTACTCTCATCCAAACCACCTCATTTCAAACTCTATCAATTTCAAGTACATAGATCAGTTTTGTGTTTAAACATAACCAACCCCAATAAACTCGGGAGTTGGGAAGTGACGGGGAATAATCAGACGATGACCTTCTCACAGAGAGCTGATAATGAGTCCATAAACCATGATCTGTTACGCTCAAGTAAATCTAGTGGGAAACATTTTAGGTACTGGTACACATTGAGGGCCTGATTCAGAGCGGCTCGTAAGCGGCCGCTCGTTCGCTCCGAGCGATGTTCGCACATCTGCGCATGCGTATGGGTTGTAATACACATGCGCGAACCAGTCAGTGCGGTCAGAAATTGTGTGCTGGCAAAATAGCGAATGCCTGCTAATTTGAGTGACAGGATGAGGCGTTTGTGGGTGGTAACAGGGGAAGGTGCTTGAAAACGGGGAGTGGATATCCGAACGCAGGCATGCCAAACGGTCAAAACGGGCGTTTTAAGGGTGTGCATAATTAACAAAGCAGCGTCATTGACCACGTCACTTGGTTGTCTTTTAGTCTGAACTGCTCGCATAATTGCGGTAGGAAAATGCTACCACAAGATTAGCGAGCAGTTCATACGCCGTTCGATGTACTCGATTAATCTAATAAATAGCGGAGATGATGTATGATGCGAGCGGCCAGTGGGCGTTTTTTTCAAAATAGCAAGCGCATGTTTCGTTCGCTCGTTCAGACATAGAGGCATCAACAGACCGCAAAGAGCGAGCGCTTAATTTAAATATCCGGCCCCTTTTTCAGAACGACCGTCCGCAAATAGCGTCTAGCTCTAAATCAGGCCCTGAGTTCCACCAAAGAAATTATTGGTAAGGTACCAGATGGTTATTGTGCTAAAATAATACAACCAGAGACTTGCATGTACCAGATGGAAGACCCTGAGATAGGATTGTTTGCAAGGGAAATGTGTTTAATGATAATGATGCATACTATTCCTTATGTTCTCCCCGATAATGTGTATTTTATATGTGGAAGAAAGGCGTATAAGTGGCTCTCCCCGAGTTCCAAAGGTTTGTGTTACCTGGGAAGAGTAGTCCCAGAAGACCCTCACACATGTTGAAATGCTCGGTATCCATAAAAACACACCATCACCATATTTTCACACGCAGTATGAACACAGAGGCAAAAGAAATATGATACCTGGTGACGTGCATAAAGCCACTCAGTTAATTAGTGAGACAACTGGCTTCCAAGTTTTAGTTGCACTGGATCCCACCAGAATCTCTCGGGGTACATTAAATTTTAGATATATTCGGGAACTTGCTAAATTGATAGATAATATCACCGAGATGTATGATGACACATTCAGGTATACAGAGAGAGAATTGCAAGCGCACAACAAAGAACTGATACAACACAGGCTAGTGTTAAATTATTTAACTGTTGTTACTGGAGGGTACTGCGTAACTTTGGCCACTCAATTTGGAGTACAGTGTTGCACCTATGTCACCAATGATACCAGCGACCCCAAAGAGGTGATAGACCGGAAGATGGACGAAATTCTGCAGCTAAAATGGGAGTTTCATAAGAGCCATAATGCTTCAGTGGCTGAAGTAGGGGAGAAGATAGAAGGATGGGTCTCATGGTTGAACCCAGTGAAATGGTTCTCAGGCCTAGGGGAATGGGTCCAGGAAGTGATCGCCAGCATAGGCTAATTCTTGATCCTTATACTGATTGTCATCATAATAATTGGCCTATGTGTCCGGTGTGTTCCTATTGTGTTGAAGTGTGGAAAATGTAAAAATAGAGTAAAACGAAAGAACGAAATTATGATGGTGGTCAGTAATGGCAATATGAATACTGAGATAAATATAGAACTGCATTACAACCCTGAACTAGGAAATACTATCATTTATTGTATTATATTTAGACATGCATAGAATGTATTATTGAAATGTTATTTTTAAAACACCTCAGATAATGTAAAGTCTCAAATTCCCCTTCAAGACTGCCTTTATAGGACTGGTGTATCCCCACACCTTTCACATGATCTTCCAAGATCCGCGGTGTGCGTATAATAGTAGTTTTATGCCCCCACTCAGAGACACATTATTGATGGATTAAGAACCACCTTGTGCCATCCCAAAATAACATTAAATAACATATAAATGTAAGCCTAAATTAATTTTTAAAATCAGATTGTGATAGCATGTTGTTCGCTATCAAAGGGTGGACTGTCGAAGCTGGATAATTGGCTGAGACAAGACCAGCTTAAAATTAGATCGTAAAGACGCCATCTTGTGACTGGCCGCAAGATGCCATTTTAGAAAATGAGATCGCAAGACGCCATTTTTCGAATGGCCGCCCAAGCGCCATTTTAGGTAAACTCACACTTAAGTACATATGGCGATGTTACTATTAGCATCATGCAAATGCATCTTACACCATTTCTCATACACATCTAAATACGCATAATTGCACTGTTAACTAGTCGCATATTAGCGAATGCATAAGATCCTGTATCAAAACGCTGTTTGTTAGCTTCATGCACAAGCATCTGCCCCAAGTTAACTAGCGTCTTTATATCAAACCCCAAATACTTACACAGTACATATTCACATAAAAGGTCTCATAAGCTTTAAAAATATAAGATTCAAGTTTGTTCATTTATTATAATTGCTGTGAAATAAAGTTTATTTGGTAGCTAAGGTTTAATACATGATAAGTAAGTCATGTTTGATATTATACTGATCTGCACTCTTTCAACAGCATTCTGGTATCATCAGTGTGAAGATCGCAACATGCATTCTCAACTTATGGACCGCAGAGACTTATAGCACCGAAATGTACATTATATGACCAACTGTTAGGATGTGCATGAGGCAGGAAACCAGAGACAACCAGTTGTTAGAGGCTGGATTGTGTCTATTTGAATCAACCTGTTAAATGCTCTGCAACAAATGCATCCTCCTTGGGAACCAATGGCATCAGCGACAAGCCTCTCTATTGTGTTGTCTGTTTCTGTGAGAGTGTAAACGTGTGTGTTGTGACCCCAGTCTGAGTCTTCTTGCTGAATGCTGATAGATGGGGATTTCTTGCTGATGCCTACATCTGGTCCAGAAGCGCTGCGTATGTATAACTGTACTTGGGTCTGTATAATTCTTGGTGCTAAATTGTATTTAGATCATAGCGTGTAACTGACTGTACTTTAACTTGAAATATCACTTTGTGCTTTGGAATCACAGGTTCAAGGTCTGGAGTCTTTATATACTATATGACAGCGTACACAAAATAGCGTCATCCTTAGAGGTTTATAGGCAGGATATTAGAAAGTATAGGCAGGAGTGTATAGAGGTTCTAATTCAATATCCTTAACCTTCTCCTACATCAGACCAAACAGAATCCTTAGTAATAATATACAATGGACCTAACAGGTGAAAAAACACACACATTAACCCCAGCTGTGTGGGGCCCCACATGATAAATAAAAAACACATACATAGGCCACAATATGAAAAAAACAAACACATATGCCCCCTTATGAAAATAATAAAACACAAAGGCTTTGCAGAAAAAAAACACACACATTAGCACCCACATAAAAGTAATAAAACACATAGGATTTGCATGAAAAAAACACACACACATAGGCCGCCACAAGAAAATGTATGTAGTGTTATAGGGCCCCTATACAGCAGGACCACCCTGGGTGTTAAGCTATAATTATACCCTAAGATATGTCTTCAGGGAGAGGGAGACAGCCAGTGTCTCCCTCTCCCTGAAGCCAGTGGGGGACAGGGAGAGGGCAACAGCACTACGTGACAGGGAGTGGATGAAAGCACTGGGTGACAGGGAGAGGAGTTTGACAGCACTGGGTGACCGGGAGAGGATGCTGACAGGGAGAAAGTGACAGCACTGGGTGAGAGGGAGAGGGTGATAGCAGTAGGTGACAGGAAAAGCGTGATGACAGGGAGAGGGTGACGATAGGGAGAGGGTGATGATAGGGAGAGGGTGACAGCAGTAGGTGACAGGAAAAGGGTGATGACAGGGAGAGGGTGACAGCAGTAGGTGACAGGAAAAGGGTGATGACAGGGAGAGGGTGACGATAGGGAGAGGATGACAGCACAAGATGATAGGGAAATGGTGATGATAGGGAGAGGATGACAGCACTGGGTGACAGGGAAAGGGAGACGACAGGGAGAGGATGACAGCACAGGGTGACAGGGAGAGGATGACAGCACTAGGAGACAGGGAGAGGATGACAGCATTGGGTGACAGGGAGAGGATGACAGCACTGGGAGACAGGGAGAGGATGACAGCACTCGGTGACAGGGAGAGGATGACAGCACTGGGAGACAGGGAGAGGATGACAGCACTGGGTGACAGGGAGAGGATGACAGCACTGGGTGACAGGGAGAGGATGACAGCACTGGGTGACAGGGAGAGGGTGACAGCACTAGGAGACAGGGAGAGGGTGACAGCACTAGGAGACAGGGAGAGGATGACAGCACTGGGTGACAGGGAGAGGGTGACAGCACTAGGAGACAGGGAGAGGATGACAGCACTGGGTGACAGGGAGAGGATGACAGCACTAGGAGACAGGGAGAGGATGACAGCATTGGGTGACAGGGAGAGGATGACAGCACTAGGAGACAGGGAGAGGATGACAGCATTGGGTGACAGGGAGAGGATGACAGCACTAGGAGACAGGGAGAGAGTGACAGAACTTTGTGACAGGGAGAGGATGACAGCACTAGGAGACAGGGAGAGGATGACAACATTGGGTGACAGGGAGAGGATGACAGCACTAGGAGACAGGGAGAGGATGACAGCACTGGGTGACAGGGAGAGGATGACAGCACTGGGTGACAGGGAGAGGATGACAACACTAGGAGACAGGGAGAGGATGACAGCACTAGGAGACAGGGAGAGGATGCTAGTATTGGGTGACAGGGAGAGGATGACAGCACTAGGAGACAGGGAGAGGATGACAGCACTGGGTGACAGGGAGAGGATGACAGCACTAGGAGACAGGGAGAGGATGACAGCACTGGGTGACAGGGAGAGGGTGACAGCACTGGGTGACAGGGAGAGGATGACAACACTAGGAGACAGGGAGAGGATGACAGCACTAGGAGACAGGGAGAGGATGCTAGCATTGGGTGACAGGGAGAGGATGACAGCACTAGGAGACAGGGAGAGGATGCTAGCATTGGGTGACAGGGAGAGGATGACAGCACTGGGTGATAGGGAGAGGATGACAGCACTGGGTGACAGGGAGAGGATGACAACACTAGGAGACAGGGAGAGGATGACAGCACTAGGAGACAGGGAGAGGATGCTAGCACTGGGTGACAGGGAGAGGATGACAGCACTAGGAGTCAGGGAGAGGATGACAGCACTGGGTGACAGGGAGAGGATGACAGCACTAGGAGACAGGGAGAGGATGACAGCACTGGGTGACGGAGAGAGTGACAGCACTGGGTGACAGGGAGAGGATGACAGTACTAGGAGACAGGGAGAGGATGACAGCACTAGGAGATGGAGAGGATGACAGCACTGGGTGACAGGGAGAGGATGACAGCATTGGGTGACAGGGAGAGGATGACAGCACTAGGAGACAGGGAGAGGATGGCAGCATTGGGTGACAGGGAGAGGATGACAGCACTAGGAGACAGGGAGAGGATGACAGCACTGGGTGACAGGGAGAGGACGACAGCACTGGGTGACAGGGAGAGGATGACAACACTAGGAGACAGGGAGAGGATGACAGCACTGGGTGACAGGGAGAGGATGACAGCACTAGGAGACAGGGAGAGGATGACAGCACTGGGTGACAGGGAGAGGGTGACAGCACTAGGAGACAGGGAGAGGATGACAGCACTGGGTGACAGGGAGAGGATGACAGCACTAGGAGACAGGGAGAGGATGACAGCATTGGGTGACAGGGAGAGGATGACAGCACTAGGAGACAGGGAGAGGATGAAAGCATTGGGTGACAGGGAGAGGATGACAGCACTAGGAGACAGGGAGAGAGTGACAGAACTGGGTGACAGGGAGAGGATGCCAGCACTAGGAGACAGGGAGAGGATGACAGCATTGGGTGACAGGGAGAGGATGACAGCACTAGGAGACAGGGAGAGGATGACAGCACTGGGTGACAGGGAGAGGATGACAGCACTGGGTGACAGGGAGAGGATGACAGCACTAGGAGACAGGGAGAGGGTGACAGCACTAGGAGACAGGGAGAGGATGACAGCACTGGGTGACAGGGAGAAGATGACAGCACTAGGAGACAGGGAGAGGATGACAGCATTGGGTGACAGGGAGAGGATGACAGCACTGGGTGACAGGGAGAGGATGACAGCACTAGGAGACAGGGAGAGGATGACAGCATTGGGTGACAGGGAGAGGATGACAGCACTAGGAGACAGGGAGAGGATGACAGCATTGGGTGACAGGGAGAGGATGACAGCACTAGGAGACAGGGAGAGGATGACAGCACTGGGTGACAGGGAGAGGATGACAGCACTGGGTGTCAGGGAGAGGATGACAGCACTAGGAGACAGGGAGAGGGTGACAGCACAAGGTGACAGGGAGAGGATGACAGCACTGGGTGACAGGGAGAGAGTGGACAGCACTGGGTGAAAGGGAGAGGATGACAGCAATAGGAGACAGGGAGAGGATGACAGCACTGGGTGACAGGGAAAGGATGACAGCACTAGGAGACAGGGAGAGGATGACAGCACTGGGTGACAGGGAGAGGATGACAGCACTGGGTGACAGGGAGAGGATGACAACACTAGGAGACAGGGAGAGGGTGACAGCACAAGGTGACAGGGAGAGGATGACAGCACTGGGTGACAGGGAGAGAGTACACAGCACTGGGTGACAGGGAGAGGATGACAGCAATAGGATACAGGGAGAGGATGACAGCATTGGGTGACAGGGAGAGGATGACAGCACTAGGAGACAGGGAGAGGATGACAGCACTGGGTGACAGGGAGAGGGTCACAGCACTAGGAGACAGGGAGAGTATGACAGCACAGGGTGACAGGGAGAGGATGACAGCACTGGGTGACAGGGAGAGGATGACAGCACTGGGTGACAGGGAGAGGATGACAGCACTGGGTGACAGGGAGAGGATGACAGCACTAGGAGACAGGGAGAGGATGACAGCACTAGGAGACAGGGAGAGGATGACAGCACTGGGTGACAGGGAGAGGGTGACAGCACTAGGAGACAGGGAGAGGATGACACCACTGGGTGACCGGGAGAGGGTGACAGCACTAGGAGACAGGGAGAGGATGACAGCACTAGGAGACAGGGAGAGGATGAAAGCATTGGGTGACAGGGAGAGGATGACAGCACTAGGAGACAGGGAGAGAGTGACAGAACTGGGTGACAGGGAGAGGATGACAGCACTAGGAGACAGGGAGAGGATGACAGCATTGGGTGACAGGGAGAGGATGACAGCACTAGGAGACAGGGAGAGGATGACAGCACTGGGTGACAGGGAGAAGATGACAGCACTAGGAGACAGGGAGAGGGTGACAGCACAAGTTGACAGGGAGAGGATGACAGCACTGGGTGACAGGGAGAGAGTGGACAGCACTGGGTGACAGGGAGAGGATGACAGCAATAGGAGACAGGGAGAGGATGACAGCACTGGGTGACAGGGAGAGGATGACAGCACTAGGAGACAGGAAGAGGATGACAGCACTGGGTGACAGGGAGAGGATGACAGCACTGGGTGACAGGGAGAGGATGACAGCACTGGGTGACAGGGAGAGGATGACAGCACTGGCTGACAGGGAGAGGATGACAACACTAGGAGATAGGGAGAGGATGACAGCACTAGGAGACAGGGAGAGGATGACAGCATTGGGTGACAGGGAGAGGATGACAGCACTAGGAGACAGGGAGAGGATGAAAGCATTGGGTGACAGGGAGAGGATGACAGCACTAGGAGACAGGGAGAGAGTGACAGAACTGGGTGACAGGGAGAGGATGACAGCATTGGGTGACAGGGAGAGGATGACAGCACTAGGAGACAGGGAGAGGATGACAGCACTGGGTGACAGGGAGAGGATGACAGCACTGGGTGACAGGGAGAGGATGACAGCATTGGGTGACAGGGAGAGGATGACAGCACTAGGAGACAGGGAGAGGATGACAGCACTGGGTGACAGGGAGAGGATGACAGCACTGGGTGACAGGGAGAGGATGACAACACTAGGAGACAGGGAGAGGATGACAGCACTAGGAGACAGGGAGAGGATGCTAGTATTGGGTGACAGGGAGAGGATGACAGCACTAGGAGACAGGGAGCGGATGCAGCATTGGGTGACAGGGAGAGGATGACAGCACTAGGAGACAGGGAGAGGATGACAACACTAGGAGACAGGGAGAGGATGACAGCACTGGGTGACAGGGAGAGGATGACAGCACTTGGAGACAGGGAGAGGATGACAGCATTGGGTGACAGGGAGAGGATGACAGCACTAGGAGACAGGGAGAGGGTGACAGCACTGGGTGACATGGAGAGGATGACAGCACTGGGTGACAGGGAGAGGGTGACAGCACTAGGAGACAGGGAGAGGATGACAGCACTGGGTGACAGGGAGAGGGTGACAGCACTAGGAGACAGGGAGAGGATGACAGCACTGGGTGACAGGGAGAGGATGACAGCACTAGGAGATAGGGAGAGGATGACAGCACTGGGTGACAGGGAGAGGATGACAACACTAGGAGACAGGGAGAGGATGACTGCACTAGGAGACAGGGAGAGGATGCTAGCATTGGGTGACAGGGAGAGGATGACAGCACTAGGAGACAGGGAGAGGATGCTAGCATTGGGTGACAGGGAGAGGATGACAGCACTGGGTGACAGGGAGAGGATGACAGCACTCGGTGACAGGGAGAGGATGACAACACTAGGAGACAGGGAGAGGATGCTAGCATTGGGTGACAGGGAGAGGATGACAGCACTAGGAGACAGGGAGAGGATGACAGCACTGGGTGACAGGGAGAGGATGACAGCACTAGGAGACAGGGAGAGGATGACAGCACTGGGTACCAGGGAGAGGATGACAGCACTTGGTGACAGGGAGAGGATGAAAACACTAGGAGACAGGGAGAGGATGACAACACTAGGAGACAGGGAGAGGGTGCTAGCATTGGGTGACAGGGAGAGGATGACAGCACTAGGAGACAGGGAGAGGATGCTAGCATTGGGTGACAGGGAGAGGATGACAGCACTGGGTGACAGGGAGAGGATGACAGCACTGGGTGACAGGGAGAGGATGACAACACTAGGAGACAGGGAGAGGATGACAGCATTGGGTGACAGGGAGAGGATGCTAGCATTGGGTGACAGGGAGAGGATGACAGCACTGGGTGACAGGGAGAGGATGACAGCACTGGGTGACAGGGAGAGGATGACAGCACTAGGAGACAGGGAGAGGATGACAGCACTGGGTGACAGGGAGAGAGTGACTGCACTGGGTGACAGGGAGAGGATGACAGTACTAGGAGACAGGGAGAGGATGACAGCACTAGGAGATGGAGAGGATGACAGCACTGGGTGACAGGGAGAGGATGACAGCACTAGGAGAGAGGGAGAGGATGACAGCACTGGGTGACAGGGAGAGGATGACAGCACTGGGTGACAGGGAGAGGATGACAACACTAGGAGACAGGGAGAGGATGACAGCACTAGGAGACAGGGAGAGGATGACAGCACTGGGTGACAGGGAGAGGATGACAGCACTAGGAGACAGGGAGAGGATGACAGCACTGGGTGACAGGGAGAGGATGACAGCACTGGGTGACAGGGAGAGGATGACAGCACTGGGTGACAGGGAGAGGATGACAACACTGGGTGAAAGGGAGAGGATGACAGCACTGGGTGACAGGGAGAGAGTGGACAGCACTGGGTGACAGGGAGAGGATGATAGCAATATGAGACAGGGAGAGGATGATAGCATTGGGTGACAGGGAGAGGATGACAGCACTAGGAGACAAGGAGAGGATGACAGCAGTGGGTGACAGGGAGAGGATGACAGCACTGGGTGACAGGGAGAGGATGACAGCACTGGGTGACAGGGAGAGGATGACAACACTAGGAGACAGGGAGAGGATGACAGCACTAGGAGACAGGGAGAGGATGACAGCACTGGGTGACAGGGAGAGGATGACAGCACTAGGAGACAGGGAGAGGATGACAGCACTGGGTGACAGGGAGAGGATGACAGCACTAGGAGACAGGGAGAGGATGACAGCACTGGGTGACAGGGAGAGGATGACAGCACTGGGTGACAGGGAGAGGATGACAGCACTGGGTGACAGGGAGAGGATGACAACACTGGGTGAAAGGGAGAGGATGACAGCACTGGGTGACAGGGAGAGAGTGGACAGCACTGGGTGACAGGGAGAGGATGACAGCAATATGAGACAGGGAGAGGATGATAGCATTGGGTGACAGGGAGAGGATGACAGCACTAGGAGACAAGGAGAGGATGACAGCATTGGGTGACAGGGAGACGATGACAGCACTGGGTGACAGGGAGAGGATGACAGCACTGGGTGACAGGGAGAGGATGACAACACTAGGAGACAGGGAGAGGATGACAGCACTAGGAGACAGGGAGAGGATGACAGCACTGGGTGACAGGGAGAGGATGACAGCACTAGGAGACAGGGAGAGGATGACAGCACTGGGTGACAGGGAGAGGATGACAGCACTGGGTGACAGGGAGAGAGTGGACAGCACTGGGTGACAGGGAGAGGATGACAGCAATAGGAGACAAGGAGAGGATGACAGCATTGGGTGACAGGGAGAGGATGACAGCACTTGGAGACAAGGAGAGGATGACAGCACTGGGTGACAGGGAGAGGATGACAGCACTGGGTGACAGGGAGAGGGTGACAGCACTAGGAGACAGGGAGAGGATGACAGCACTAGTAGACAGGGAGAGGATGACAGCATTGGGTGACAGGGAGAGGATGACAGCACTGGGTGACAGGGAGAGAGTGACAGCACTGGGTGACAGGGAGAGGATGACAGCACTAGGAGACAGGGAGAGGGTGACAGCACTAGGTGACAGGGAGAGGATGACAGCACTAGGAGACAGGGAGAGGATGACAGCACTGGGTGACAGGGAGAGGATGACAGCACTGGGTGACAGGGAGAGGATGACAGCACTGGGAGACAGGGAGAGGGTGACAGCACTGGGAGACAGGGAGAGGATGTCAGCACTAGGAGACGGGGAGGATGACAGCACTAGGAGACAGGGGGAGGATGACAGCACTAGGAGACAGGGAGAGGGTAACAGCACTGGGTGAGAGGTCAACAGCACTAGGTGACAGGTAAAGGGTGACGACAGGGAGAGGGTTACACCAGGAGAGGGTGACAGCAGTGGATGACAGGGAGATGGTGTCAGCAGTGGGTGACAGGGAGAGAATGACCAATGGGTGACAGGGACAGGGTGACAGCCATACAGGATATTTCAATTTCCTTACCTGGGGACAGAACTGCAGCGTGTGGATGGTGGCTCCTCCTTGGACCTCACTTATCGTCTTTGGCGGTCACGTGATCGTGACGTCAGATCTCCGACGTCCAGCATAGCCTCAGAGAGACAGGAAGCTGGGGTTGGAACATGAAAAGGAAGGAGCGGAGCGCGGCCCCTCCACCCCATCCAGCTCTTGTAACTAAGCTGTGTCCCTCTGGGGGTAGTGGCAGCAGCTGCGGCACTGGCGGCTGGCTGCACAGCGGCAAATAATGAGTCAGCGTGACTTAATGTAATGCTGGCATCTGGCGGCTGTGTGAGACCACGGCGGGACATAGGAGATGACGCAGCCGTCCTTCCAGCTTGGCACCGTACGCGGATGCGTACCTGGCGTAGTGAGCCGGCCGGCCCTACATAAATACAGTGTGTGTGTATTAGGGGTGTGCACCGGCCACTTTTCGTGTTTTGTGTTTTGGTTTTGGATCTGGATCTTTCTTCTTGTTTTGGATCTGGATTGGTTTTGCCAAAACCACCCTTCCGTGTTTTGGGTTCTGGGTTTTGTGTTTTGGATCTGTATTTTTTTGAAAAAAAGCATAAAAACAGCTAAAATCACAGAATTTGTAGGTTTTTCTGCCCCTATGCTATTATTAACCTCAATAACCTTAATTTCCACTCATTTCCAGTCTATTCTGAACACCTCACACCTCACAATAGTGTTTTTATGTCCAAAAGGTTGCACCGAGGTAGCTGGATGACTATGCTAAGCGACACGAGTGGGCGGCACAAACACGTGACCCATCTAGGCGTGATACTGCAGTGGCACACAGGATGTCAGTTTGAAAAACTAGGCCCCAAACTGTACATAATGCAAAGAAAAAAAGAGGTGCAAGATGGAATTGTCCTTGGGCCCTCCCACCCACCCTTATGTTGTATAAACAGAACATGCACACTTTAACAAACCAATCATTTCAGCGCCAGGGTCTGCCACACAACTGTGGCTGAAATGATTGGTTCGTTTGGGCCCCCACAAAACAAGCTGGCAATTAATGTGTCCCTGCACAAACTGGCTCTACGGAGGCAAGATGTCATCCTCATCCTCCTCATCCACCGATTCCTCACCCTCTTCAGTGTGTACATCCTCATCCTCACAAAGTATTAACTCGTCCCCACTTGAATCCACCACCACAGGTCCCTCTGTACCTTCTGGAGGCTGGTCTCCCTGGAAGAGCTGATAATTCATTTTGATGAACATCATCTTCTCCACATTCTGTGGAAGCAACCTCCTACACCTTTCGCTGACAAGGTTCCCGGCTGCACTAAACACTCTTTCGGAGTACACACTGGAGGGGGGGCAACTCAGGTAAAATAGAGCCAGTTTGTACAGGGGCCTCCAAATTGCCTCTTTTTCCTGCCAGTACAGGTATGGACTGTCTGACGTGCCTACTTGGATGCTGTCACCGATGTAATCCTCCACCATTCTGTCAATGGTGACAGTATCATATGCAGTGACAGTAGACATGTCAGAAATTGTTGCCAGGTCCTTCAGTCCGGACCAGATGTCCAAACTTGGTCCTGCCTGCCCTGCATCACTGCCAGCGGGTTGCTTAGGATACCTACGTTTTTTCCTGGCAGCCCCAGTTGCGGGAGAAAATGAAGGAGCTGTTGACATGTCACGTTCCGCTTCTGCTGACAGTGTGTTCACCAGCAGGTCTTTGCACCTCTGCAGGCTTGTGTCGGCCGGAAAGAGAGACACCACATAGGCTTTAAACCTAGGATCTAGCACGGTGGCCAAAATGTAGTGGTCTGATTTCAACAGATTGACCACCCTGGAATCCTCTCAAAGCGAATGAAGGGCTTCACCCACAAGTCCCACATGCCGAGCGGAATCGCTCCGTCTTAGCTCCTCCTTCACTTTCTCCAGCTGCTTCTGCAAAAGCCTGATGAGGGGAATGACCTGACTCAAGCTGGCAGTGTCTGAACTGACTTCACGTGTGGCAAGTTCGAAGGGCTGGAGAACCATGCACAACACGGAAATCATTCTCCACTGCGCTTGAGTCAGGTGCATACCCCCTCCTTTGCCTATGTCATAGGTGGATATATAGGCTTGAATGGCCTTTTGCTGCTCCTCCATCCTCTGAAGCATATAGAGGGTTGAGTTCCACCGCGTCACAACCTCTTGCTTCAGGTGATGGCGGGGCAGGTTCAAGAGTGTTTGCTGGTGCTCCAGTCTTCGGCACGCAGTCGCTGATTGGCGAAAGTGGCCTGAAATTTTTCGGGCCACCCAAAGCATCTCCTGCACGCCCCTGTCGCTTTTCAGAAAATTCTGCACCACCAAGTTTATTGTGTGAGCAAAACATGGGACGTGCTGGAATTTGCCCAGATGTAATGCCCGCACAATATTGGTGGCGTTGTCAGATATCACAAATCCCCAGGAGAGTCTAAGTGGGGTAAGCCACTGGGCGATGATTTCCCTCAGTTTCTCTAAGAGGTTGTCGGCGGTGTGCCTCTTACTGAAACCGGTGATACACAGCGTAGCCTGCCTTGGAACGAGCTGGTGTTTCTGAGATGCTGCTACTGGTGACGCTGCTGCTGTTGCTGCGTAAGGTGATACATCTACCCAGTGGGCTGTCACAGTCATATAGTCCTTAGTCTGCCCTGTTCCACTTGTCCACATGTCCGTGGTTAAGTGGACATTGGGTACAACGGCATTTTTCAGGACACTGAGGACACTTTTTCTGACGTTTCTGTACAGTCTCGGTATCGCCTGCCTAGTGAAGTGGAATCTAGACGGGATTTGGAACCGGGGACACACTACCTCCAGCAATTGTCTAAATCCCACTGCACTAATGGCGGATACCGGACGCACGTCTAACACCAACATAGCAGTCAAGGCCTCAGTTATACGTTTTGCTTCAGGATGACTGCTGTCGTACTTCATCCTCCTCACTAAGGACTGTTGGAGGGTCAATTGTTTAGTAAAAGTAGTGGTGTTCCTACTTCCTCTCTGGGATGATGAACGACTCCCAGCAGCAGCAACAGCAGCAGCGGCAGCAGGAGGCGTAGCAATGCAGGATCCTCCGGAGGAATCCCGGATAGGAGAGTCAGTCATGCCAGTGACATGGCCTGCAGGACTACTTCTGATCCTGACTAAGGAGGAAATTGACGAGGAGGGAGTTGACGGTGTGGTTTGCAGGCGCTTGGATACAACAGGACAATGGGATTTAGGTGTCCCTGGACTGCTTACGGTCTTAGCCAAAGTTTCTGAACTTGACAGTAACTTATTATGAACGCGCTGCAGGTGCCATATAAGGGAGGATGTTCCTAGGTGGTTAACGTCCCTACCCCTACTTATTCCACCTTTACATAAGGTACATATGGCAAGACAGTTGTTGTCCGGATTTGGATAGAAATATTGCCAGACCAAAGAGGTGGTATGTTTGGTCTTCTGCCCAGGCATGACCGTGATGGGCTTTTTCATCCCACGGACAACAACTGTCTCCCCCGGAGCCTGATTTAAACAAACCACATCACCATCAGAATCCTCCTCGCCAACTTCCTCCTCAGTGCCAGCTACACCAGTATCCTTATCCTGTTGTACTTCAACAGTGACATCTTCAATTTGCATATCAGCAAGTGGACTGTGGGTGCTCCTTTCAGCACTTGCAGGGGGCGTGCAAATGGTGGAAAGAGCCACCTCTTCCCGTCCAGTGCTGGGAAGGTCAGGCATCGCAACCACCACCACACTTGGACTCTCCTTGGGGATTTGTGATATCTTCTTAGAAAGCACAGTTCTTCGCTGTGCTTTTGCCAGCTTAACTCTTTTGATTTTTTTAGTGGGAGGAGGGCTTCCATCGTCATGTGAAGCTGAACCACTAGTCATGAACATACTAGGGATCGACCTTAGACGTTTCTTGCCACTCCGTGTCATAAATGGCATATTGGCAAGTTTACGTTTCTCTTCAGCTGATTTAAATGTTTTTTTCAAGGTCATTTTCCTGAACTTTGTCATTTGGGATTGTATGTGCCCTCTATTATGACATTGGGCATCGGCCTTGGCAGATGACGTTGATGGCATGTTATCGTCTATGTCATGACTAGTGGTAGCAGCTTCAGCACTAGGAGGAAGTGGTTCTTGATCTTTCTCTATTTTATTTTTATCAGAGAAAGTTTGGTCCTCCATTTATGTTATATCGATTTGATATATACGTGCGGCTAAACACAGAAAATATTTTTTTATTTTTGCTGGAGAGTAGTGCACTTTGTGGGTTATACCAGCCTTTAAGAAATGAGCCAGCCGGCTCTTTACTTATGGGACACAGGCGTACGCTTGGCGCTGCTCCTTTGTTGATGCACGTGCGGCTACTGCGCACACAATTCACAAACACAGAAAATATATATTTTTTTGGTTTGGACTGGAGTGTACTTTGGGGGTTACAGCACCCTTTAACGGTCAAGCCAGCCGGCCCTTTACTTATGACACAGGCGCATGCTTGGCACTACTTTGTTGATGCACGTGCGGCTACTGCGCACACAATTCACAAACACAGAAAATATATATTTTTTTGGTTTGGACTGGAGTGTACTTTGGGGGTTACAGCACCCTTTAACGGTCAAGCCAGCCGGCCCTTTACTTATGACACAGGCGCATGCTTGGCACTACTTTGTTGATGCACGTGCGGCTACTGCGCACACAATTCACAAACACAGAAAATATATATTTTTTTGGTTTGGACTGGAGTGTACTTTGGGGGTTACAGCACCCTTTAACGGTCAAGCCAGCCGGCCCTTTACTTATGACACAGGCGCACGCTTGGCACTACTTTGTTGATGCACGTGCGGCTACTGCGCACACAATTCACAAACACAGAAAATATATATTTTTTTGGTTTGGACTGGAGTGTACTTTGGGGGTTACAGCACCCTTTAACGGTCAAGCCAGCCGGCCCTTTACTTATGACACAGGCGCACGCTTGGCACTACTTTGTTGATGCACGTGCGGCTACTGCGCACACAATTCACAAACACAGAAAATAATTTTTTTTTTGGTTTGGACTGGAGTGTACTTTGGGGGTTACAGCACCCTTTAACGGTCAAGCCAGCCGGCCCTTTACTTATGACACAGGCGCACGCTTGGCACTACTTTGTTGATGCACGTGCGGCTACTGCGCACACAATTCACAAACACAGAAAATAATTTTTTTTTTGGTTTGGACTGGAGTGCACTTTGGGGGTTACAGCACCCTTTAATGGTCAAGCCAGCCGGCCCTTTACTTATGACACAGGCGCACGCTTGGCACTACTTTGTTGATGCACGTGCGGCTACTGCGCACACAATTCACAAACACAGAAAATAATTTTTTTTTTGGTTTGGACTGGAGTGTACTTTGTGGGTTACAGCACCCTTTAACGGTCAAGCCAGCTGGCCCTTTACTTATGACATAGGCGCACGCTTGGCACTACTTTGTTGATGCACGTGCGGCTACTGCGCACACAATTCACAAACACAGAAAATATATTATTTTTTTAGCACTTGGTGGAGCACCCCTGATGGACAGAGCACCCCCTGGACAACACTACAGCACCTCTTTAGGACTGGGACACTGCACAGGACTTTGGAGTGGACACAGCCCCTATGGAGAACTGACTGCACAACACAGTCCAGCCAGCCCCTATGGACTTTGAAGTAGTGGACACAGCCCCTATTAACAACAACAGCACAACACAACACAGCCAGCCCCTATGGACTTTGAAGTAATGGACAACAGCAGCACTACACTACACTACACAGCCCAGCCAGCCCTAACTCCCACCCTCCCTCTTCACTGTCCACAGCCGAGTGAGAAAATGGCGCAGACGCAGGTACCTTATATAGGTTCCAAAACCCGCGAGACTCGGAAGGCGGGATGATGACGTTTTGCCTCGATTTCAGATCCGAGTCAGGCGGGAAAAGTCGAGCCTGACTCGGATCGGACTCGGATCGGGGGGGCTCGGGGGGGTTCGGATTTCAGAAATCCGAACCCGCTCACCCCTAGTGTGTATGTGTATATACTGTATGTATGTATTATATACCTCACATTTTTGTTTGTTACTGTAAATCCCAAAGATGGGGCATGGCCTCACTACAGCTATATCTATCTACAGATATAGATATATCTATGTTATATATCCTCACCAAAAATAATATGCCTCTAGGCTATCATATAGCTGTATCTATAAAACCACACCATTACCATGTTTAAGCCCTATAGATAGATATAGCTTTATGATATGATATCCTAGGGGTCAAATTATTTTTGGTGATATATATCTTATAGATATACAGTATATCTATAAATCAACACCATATGCAGGTTGAAGCCCAGGGCCAGGCCAGCACCTCATCACTTGATTTGAATATTTTTCTGCGAGTGCGACACATGCTGTCAGTCTGTCACACTGACAGTGTTATTATACCAAGCTACCAGCCAGGCAGGATATGGATATATACCCTTCCCGTCGTTCCTGAATTCCGGTGATGGCGCCTGGAGGCCCTACAGCTCCAGCCCACAGGACAGTACTGAGTTACAACACAACAGATAGATTGGCGCTGGCACCCTGGCACCCTCGACTACTCCGGCTTCTTATCAAAAGCGGGCCGCGGCTCCCGTCCCAGACTCCACCAGCGCGCTCCCGCCCTAGCGCGATAGCCTTGCGACGGGACGTCATGTCGCCCTATACAAGTCATCGGACAGCCGCCCATTAGAACCGTGGTGCAGCTGAGTCACATTGACACAGTCTGCCCGCGGTCAGCCTCTCTGCTGCTGGCTATTGTTTATAAATCAGCATGGTCGCAGCACCCTTCACTATGTGGCGCCCTACGCGGCCGCATACCATGCGTAATCATAGAACCGGCCCTGACCCTGCAGCATGTACAGCTGGCCTGAATGTCCTCAGGACTCTCCGGCCGTGCTGTACTTCCTGGTGCTGGTGGTTCCGCCACCTCGGTGTGACATCAGGATGTCACATGTTTAAGAGGAGGAGCCAACACAGGATGCACTGACAGCCATTTTGTGTGTGACTCAATCAACCCCTATGGCTGGCTACTGCAGCATACTAAACAAATATTGCATTTTAACAAGTGGTATTTATATGGTTTCACTGTATTATAGCTTAGTAGAAAGATATCATCAAGTGCTTATTATGGGTCTTAACATTCTTATTTTAAGCTAACACTCTTTAGCTATAATACCAGCACTGTAGAGAAACAATTTCATTTAAATAGAATTGGTGCTTGAAACTGCAACTGAGTCACCCTGACAAAAATATGTTCCTCTGCTTCTGAAATACAAATGTATTGCTGTTGATAGTGCTGTTCTTTGGAAGACAGAATATGGCTGCTTAGAGTACAGCTGTAAAGGGCCGACTAACGTGATCTGTGCCAAAACCATAATTGTTTAAAGCCAGCCAGACTGTATTCCACAATTGTGTAATTACAATGTGACGTACCATGAAACCATATGATTATATTTCATGGAATCTTTGTATTTTGTGGCTATAAGTGAAATCACCATGAAGACACCTTTGCCGAGAATAACTCTAATGCGAGAAGAAGCTTTATTAACCCCTAAGTATCTTCTTCCTACAAATACATTCGGACTCTTCAGTGACTCATTGTGGCCATTTCATCAGGATCCAGGAATATCATCAATACCTGACCTGTTCAATCAGAAATAACAGTTATTAACACCATCAATAAGGCAGCATTTGTCATAGACATTAACTAAACAATTTTAGGTTTATTCACTTTTAAATGATCTATGGTCTTTGTAATTAGAAAAGGCAGATAGCTGAAAAATTGCTGATGACCATTTATTTCTTCTTAATTATGAACCAGGGGTTTAAGGGACCATTAAGATTTAAAATAAATAAAAACAAAATGTTTTTAAATAAAAATAGTAGAATAGCAAAAAAGTATTTCATCCTTCAACGCATTAATGCACGCCTACTTGCATTCCTAATGCATTTCAAGGTGCAAACAGCCCTGTAAAATTAGTTTGGGCTTATATTTGCAGGTTAGCAGATGTTTAGGAATATGTGCATAGTGGGTAGAGTAAAAATTGTTGGCGAGGAGTATTCTGCGCAGCCTCTCTTCCAGGCCTGAGAGCCAGCAGGCATTAAGACCTGCTGCAGCTCTTTCCAGAGGCCTGACCTACGACATGCACTACTTCACATGTGCAGCATTACCGCATGTTCTCTCTCCTTGGCGTCCTATCTGAGTAGGGGTATCCCTGAGTGACTCCAGGACACTGCCTGTATTACAGAGGACTTGCATAAGCCCCTACAGCACTATACCATCACCGTTGTGTATTATATCACCACCACTGTGCACTATACAACCACCACTGTGCACTATACTACCACCGCTGTGTACTATACCACCACCACTGTGCACTATACCACCACCACTGTGCACTATACCACTACCACTGTGCTCTATACTACCACTGCTGTGTACTATACCACCACCACTGTGTACTATACCACCAACACTGTGCACTATACCACCATCGCTGTATACTCTACCACCACCACTGTGTACTATACCACCACCACTGTACACTATACCACCACCACTGTGTACTCTACCACCGCTGTGTACTATACCACCACCACTGTGTACTATACCACCACCACTGTGCACTATACCACCATCGCTGTGTGCTCTACCACCACCACTGTGCACTAGACCACCACCACTGTGCTCTATACCACCACCACTGTGTACTATACCACCACCAATGTGCACTATACCACTACCACTGTGTTCTATACTACCACTGCTGTGTACTATACCACCACCACTGTGTACTATACCACCACCACTGTGCACTATACCACCACCGCTGTGCTTTATACCACCACCACTATGTACTATACCACCATCACTGTGCACTATACCACCACCATTGTGCACTATACCACAACCACTGTGTACTATAGTACCACCGCTGCGTACTATACCACCACCACTGTGTACTATACCACCACCACTGTGCACTATACCACCATCGCTGTGTACTATACCACCACCAATGTGCACTATACCACCACCGCTGTGTACTATACCACCACCGCTGTGCACTATACCACCACCACTGTGCACTATACTACCACCGCTGTGTACTATACCACAACCACTGTGCACTATACCACCATCACTGTGTACTATACCACCACCACTGTGTACTCTACCACCACTGTTCACTATACCACCACCGCTGTGTTCTATACCACCACCACTGTCTACTATACCACCACCACTGTGCACTATACCACCACCACTGTGCACTATACCACCACAGCTGTGTACTATACCACCACCGCTGTGTACTCTACCACCACCGCTGTGTACTATACCACCACCGCTGTGCACTCTACCACCACCACTGTGCACTATACCACCACCACTGTGCACTATACCACCACCATTGTGCACTATACCACCACCAATGTGCACAATACCACCACCGCTGTGTAATATAGCACAACCGCTGTGTACTATACCACCACCACTGTGTACTATATCATCACCACTGTGTACTATACCACCACAACTGTGCACCATATCATCACCACTGTGTACTATACCACCACAACTGTGTACTATACCACCACCAATGTGTACTATACCACCACTGTGCACTATACCACCACCACTGTGCACAATACCACCACCAATGTGTACTATACCAACACCACTGTGCACTATAGCGCAACCGCTGTGTTCTATACCACCACCACTGTGTACTATACCACCAACACTGTGCACTATACCACCATCGCTGTATACTCTACCACCACCATTGTGTACTATACCACCACCACTGTGCACTATACCACCACCACTGTGTACTCTACCACCGCTGTGTACTATACCACCACCACTGTGTACTATACCAACACCACTGTGCACTATACCACCATCGCTGTGTGCTCTACCACCACCACTGTGCACTAGACCACCACCACTGTGCTCTATACCACCACCACTGTGTACTATACCACCACCAATGTGCACTATACCACTACCACTGTGTACTATACCACCACAACTGTGTACTATACCACCACCAATGTGTACTATACCACCACTGTGCACAATACCACCACCACTGTGCACAATACCACCACCAATGTGTACTATACCAACACCACTGTGCACTATAGCGCAACCGCTGTGTACTATACCACCACCACTGTGTACTATATCATCACCACTGTGTACTATACCACCACCACTGTGCACCATATCATCACCACTGTGTACTATACCACCACCACTGTGCACTATACCACCACCACCACCACCACCACTGTGCACTATAGCACCACCACCACCAGCACTGTGCACTATACCACCAGCACTGTGCACTATACCACCACTGCTGTGTACTATACCACCACCACCACTGTGCACTATACCACCACCACCACCGCTGTGCACTATACCACCACCACTGTGCACTATACCACCACCGCTGTGTACTATACCACCACCACTGTGCACTATACCACCACCGCTGTGTACTATACCACCACCACTGTGCACTATATCATCACCACCACCACTGTGCACTATACCACCACCACTGTGCACTATACCACAAGCACTGTGCACTATACCCCCTCTGCTGTGTACTATACCACCACCACTGTGTACTTTATCATCACCACTGTGTACTATACCACCACCACTGTGTACTATACCACCACCAATGTGTACTATACCACCACCATTGTGCACTATACCACCACCAATGTGCACAATACCACCACCAATGTGTACTATACCCCCACCGCTGTGCACTATAGCACAACCGCTGTGTACTATACCACCACCACTGTGTACTATATCGTCACCACTGTGTACTATACCACCACAACTGTGCACCATATCATCACCACTGTGTACTATACCACCACAACTGTGTACTATACCTCCACCAGTGTGTACTATACCACCACCACTGTGCACTATACCACCACCACTGTGCACTATACCACCACTGCTGTGTACTATACCACCACCACTGTGCACTATATCATCACCACTTTGTACTATACCACTACCACTCTGCACTATACCACCACCACTGTGCACTATACCACCACCACCGCTGTGCACTATACCACCACTGTGCACTATACCACCTCCGCAGTGTACTATACCACCACCACTGTGCACTATACCACCACAGCTGTGTACTTTACCACCACCACTGTGTACTATACCACCACTGTGTACTATATAATCACCACTGTGTACTATACCACCACAGCTGTGTACTATACCACCACCACTGTGCACTATACCACTACCACCACCACTGTGTACTATACTACCACCACTGCGCACTATATCATCACCACTGTGTACTATACTACCACCACTGTGTACTATACCACCGCCACTGTGTACTTATACCACAACCACTGTGTACTATATCACCACCGCTGTGTACTATCTAAACTGAAGAGGGTTAAAATCACCCCGGTGGGGGGGGGGGTGAAGGGGTGCCTGTAAAAGGAAAGCAGGCATAAATATGTGACTCAACCCTGGCCCTTTGTTCATTCTGCGTAAGGCTATCGAAGGATACAGATGATCCCTAATTCGTCACTGGGAAGGCCTCATCCCAGAACCATTTAATCCAATGCGGTTTGAGTGGTTTGTTTCTCCAATTTGTTATTTTATTTTGTTTTCTGGAAATTATAAGTAACGGTGTGATTCTTTTTAATATTATTATATTCATTTTTTGTACGTAAGCTTTGAAGATATTCTTGAATTAACATTCATTCTAGTTCTGGATCTGTGTTTTTATGACCCAAGGCCTCATATGGCTCATGTTACCCATTGTTCTATTGATAAATGTGTAGGCAGGTGAGAGCAAAAGCTCACCTTATGCTTTAGCATTACAGTTTTCTTCTGCTGGTGGCAGTTACCAGGTTTAGTTAACCACACGTGCTGAGGTAACCTGTAAAAGTTACGGGCGGCGATTCTCAGATTGGCGTATCTTGACGGTCGGTCCGCAGGACCGGGACATACTCTGTCAAACTCTGCTAATAAGCTAAGGGTGCAGTTCACTAACATGCCCAGGCCAGAACTCTAATTAGCTAAGGGCTCAGGTCACTAACATGCCCAGCCTAGAACTCTGCTAATAAGCTAAGGGTGCAAGTTCACTAACATGCCAAGCCCAGAACTCTGCTAATAAGCTAAGTGCTCAGGTCACTAACATGCCCAGCCCAGAACTCTGCTAATAAGCTAAGGACTTAGGTCACTAACGTGCCCAGCCCAGAACTCTGCTAATAAGCTAAGGGCTCAGGTCACTAACGTGTCCAGCCCAGGACTCTTATAATAAGATAAGGGTTCAGGGTTCAGGTCACTATTGTGCATAGACCAGAACTCTGCTAATAAGCTAAGGACTCAGAGCCTGATTCAGACCCGCTCGTGAGCGCCGGACGCTCGCAAGCAGGTCGATGGTGCCCTACTGCGCATGCGCATGACGGAGGGAGCTCCGTCGTGCGCATGCGCGAGACCCGGCTAGCCACGGGGTAGCCGTCGCTCCGGGTCTCGCACCAAAGGGGGCATGCTGTCGATGTTGGCGTGGCTGCCCAGACTGAGGGGTTCCCATGGGAACGCCTACCATCTGGGTCCGGCCCCACTGACATCACTAGTGATGTCAGTGGGAGTGATTTTGGCTCTGATAGAGCCAAAATCACTCCAGGGCTTGCGGCAGCGAGACCCTACTGCAGGGTCTCCGTCGCAAGCCCGATGGTCGCGATGGTCTTGACCATCGCGACCATCATCATGGACGCTCGCTATAGCTGTGGGTGGTCACCCACAGCTATGCGAGCGTCCAAGAGGCCGCTCCATTTTCATGTAGGAGGGCCCTGATTCAAAGAGAGCGCTCTGGTCAGAGCATCCGGCTCTGAATCAGGCCCTCAGGTCACTGATGTGCCCAGCCCAGAACTCTGCTAATAAAAACTTCATATCAATGTCCAATCAACTTTCACCTTAGGACCAGATTTTTTATGTATTTCAACTTCTCTGGTTTCTTCTACTTATGAAAAGGTGAAAATAGGCCCCCTGGTAGAGATAGTGTGGTACCCCACTTAGGGTCCCTATATGTTATCTGAGGTATTAATCTCTATGTAAAAGAATGTGCATATATTTGTTGCACCTGGGTCTTAGCAGCTGCTTGACATTTCTATTGTGGTACCACACTAACGGACCCTATGGGACCCATTTATCAACAATCACATACTTTTATATGATCTGGGTGTGATATTAGTGCCCTTGATTGCATTGCATTATGCGATACTACCGGGCGAATGTATTAAACAGCACATGAAGGGACAAGGGCTCGGAAAGGAGCCTGTCCCTGTGATGTGCTCGGATTGAAGTGACCTGCATCAGCTGTCTCTTCACTCTTTATCAAGACTACAGCGCAAACGCGGCCGACAGTAAGTTTTGCGAAGTGTAGCCCATAAGGCAACAGAGGCAAAATGCCATCTTCAGATGGCGTAAGTCAAACTCTGGAATTCTTCGCATTCCGGAGCTTGGTAAATCTGACAGCTTCACAACCCACATACTGTAGTTGCGGCCTCTGTCGGAAATGCGATCCCTCCATAGTACATCTGGGGGATACTTAATATTTACTGATATCCCGGAAGAAGGTGGGTGATCACAATAACTCTGTTTTCAGCTACTACACTGCACCTGCCCAGGACACTGCCTAATAGGTACAACCAATCCCGCTGCTCACAAAGAACTACCTTACACCTATACCAAAAATGGGAAGATTGACCTGGTACTGGGACAACATCAATAGGTGACAGTGAAGGTGTAGAGGAGCCAGAAGAAGTTGAAAGTGTGACAGAGGAAGAGAGGGTTGATCAATAACGTCCTTACCGGATGCTCGCTACCTAACATACTATCTAAGGAGATCATATGAATGTTTTTTGGAAAAGTGTAATTTTAATTTTTGATAAATCACTCGTTAAAATTACTCTTTTCCAGTGCAACCAAAACAAGATAGCTTTAAAAAAACATGCTTGTGGAGGAGTGGTAGCATGTACTTTCACTGACATTTAAGGAGACCAGATTTACAGTATTAGCCAGTTGTTCATTTCCGTGAATAAAAATCTTGTTCAAACTATATATGGTCATTGGCAGGGCCGGCCCGTTACGCCGACTACGCATGTGCGTAGGGCACCAGCCAGCAGAGGGGGCTCAATCCCCAGCACGGCCAAACTTATACAGCAACCCTCCCGCCGCCAAATTCCTTCCCATTAAGCCGTGCGGCTTAATGTGAATAAGATTGTGCTATTGTGTGATGTAGTTTGAATTGGGAATACTATTGTGTGACTACGCACCTTTCTTTTAAGATCTTTCCTTTAGCATGCCTCCCAAACATCCCCAATAAAGTGTTCCAGATGGGGGGGAGGGAATGGTGAATAGATGACATGCTCATGCATGCGGCATCTATTGACTGGAGAAAGGGACTGGGAGCATGCCCAGCAGCTCCAAGAGTACTGGACATGTACCCAGCATGATTGGCATAAGGGCCTGATTCAGACCCGGACGTTATGCTGCGCTCGCTCGCATTGAGCGATTTTACGCAATCTGCGCATGCGTGTGAGTAGCAAAGCGCATGTGTGAACCAGTCATTGCGATGGGAAAGTGCTCGCCTGTAGCCCGCAGTCGGGCCGCTATTTTGAGTGACAGATAGTGCCGTTTGTGGGTGGTAGCAGGGGAAGGTGCTTGTAAACGGGGGGGTGGATGTGCGAACGTGGGCGTGCCCGACCGTCAGAACGGCGTTTAATGGGTGAGCATAATTAGCAAAGTAGCGTAACTGGGTTGTATTTTAGCCTGAACTGCTCGCAATGGTGTGGTGGGAGAAGGCTACCACAAGCGCTTTGAGCAGCTCCGATGGCTCTCGATGTTCCCGATTAATCCTACAACTGCCGGAGATGACGTGTGTTGCGAGTGGCAAAGGGGTGTCTTTATACAGGTGCCAGCACATAGTGCGGCCGCTCGCTATTACTTAGTGGGCGGCTTTATGCGACGCAGTACGAGCACATGATTTAAATAGCCGGTCCCTTTTAGCCAGCGAGCGGCCGCAAATAGCATCTGGATCTGAATCAAGCCCTAAGTTCTATAGCTCCTTTGTCTCTGTTCGAATTTGCACATCATATGCAGGTAGAAGTCATTATGGGCAAGGATTAAGTGATATCAATGCTGTCTTGTGGCAGATATTTTATTATGTTAGATTGTGGATAAACTGTCAACAAGTGCAATATGGTTTCATATCTCCCAACATTTAGTCAGTGAGACATAATAAGCCCTGACCCATGTGCACCAAAGCTCCACCCTGTTCCGCACCAACCATGCCCCAATTTGCCCAAAAGCAGCCACTTTTGGTTGACTCTCTGCCCCTTTCGAGATCCATTTGTTGGATTTGATCCTCCAAAATTGGGACATATGAGAGGTATATCTAGATCTGGGACACACTGATGACCATACAGCACTTCACTTACCATTTGACACCAAATAACAGAGGGACCAGGGTACATCTGACTGGCACTGATGCACCTAAATCTGGTGATTATGCAATATGATAGCAAAGCTCTAGAAGCCGAACGGGAAATAGATTCGGTTATGATAAATAGTGCAGGACAGACATGTGCAGCTGGCTGTCTCAATATTTATATAATGACTATATCATCTTTCCAGGGCCAGTGCAAGGTTCCTAGTTCCCTTAGGCAAAGCTACATAATGCGCACCTAAAAAATGCAACTCTACCAACCCTAACTCCTTGTACTGGAGTTTCTTCATAACACAGCATAACACAATCCTGATGCCCCAGAATGAATTGAGCATGCTTAAGAGTTTATTCTTAGCTAAATACTGTATGTCCACCTCTCACATTGGGCAGGATGTACTAAAGGGGAAAGTGCAGTAAAATGCAATTTTGTTTTTTTTTACTGCATACCCCATATGTACAAAGCATAGGAATGCAATGCATTCTTGTGCTTCATCCTGGCGGGTAACGCAGACGTGTAGTCAGTCACTCAGTGTGTGTGTCCAGTTGGGGCTTGGGCTGGGGGGAGGAGGCGTACATGCAGCGGGCACAGCATCTATCTATCTCATATCTATCTATCTATCTCATATCTATCTATCTATCTATCTATCTATCTATCTATCTATCTAACTATCTATCTATCTGTCTCATATCTGTTAGAGATGAGCGGCTTTGGTTCTCTGAGACCGAACCCACCCGAACTTAGCAGATACGAGCTGGCTTGGGTTTTCCCACCTGACTTGGATCTCAAAACGAGGCAAAATGTCATCATCCCATTTCTCATTCCGGCTGTGGAGAATGAAGAGGGAGGGAGCTGGGAGCTGTAGGGCCGCCATCAGGGGGGGACTGCTTGGACTGGAGTCCCGGGCCCAGTCCTTGGCTGAAGGAGGGGGGGCCCGGCCGCTTTCGCCACTGCACAGCCTGCAGCCCAAACTAACCCCGTGATCAGAAGAAAAGGGGCCTGGCCGCCACCCCGGGCCCCATTAATGGAAGAGGCAGCGGGGCCGCTCGGGCCGCTCCTCCACCAACCAACACTCGCCTGCTCCTTATGTCAATAAAGTTTGCTCTATATTGAAGTCGGCACACGTGACGTCATTACATCGCGCCGCGCCGCTGGAGAGAGAGTCTGAGGAGCCGCGGATCGAGAAGAGCTGGACCAGCATCTGCAGTGCTGGGGAAGAGGCAGAGAGGAAGTCGAAGACTTCAAGGAAATACGGTAAGTGACAAAAAAGGTGTGCACAGCGGGCAGAGACTGGATCTAATAAACGGTGAGGGGAGGGAATGAGGAAAAAAATGCTGGCCAGAGACTGGATCTAATAACAGGGGGGGAGGGGAGAGGGGAAAAAAATGCCTATTTTGTCAGTCCCAGGCCCCTAAATTTCTGATGGCAGCCCTGGGGAGCTGTGCTGCGCTGCTGTTGTGCATAATTGTTGTGACTTGTGAGGTTGTCCTGTCCATAGGGGCTGACTGGCTGTTGTCTATAATCCATACCATATAGGGGATGGCTGTTGTCCTATCCATAGGGGTTGGCTGGCTGTTGTCCATAGGGGCTGGCTGGCTGTTGTCCATATTAATCCATATAGGGGCTTGCTGGCTGTTGTCCATATTAATCCATATAGGGGCTTGCTGGCTGTTGTTCTGTCCATAGGGGCTGGCTATAGTCCATAGGGGCTGGCTGTTGTCCATAGGGACTGGCTGGCTGCTCTGCTGTGTTGTCCAGGGGCTGCTCTGTCCATCAGGGGTGCTGTTATTCACCCCCAGTTTAAAAAAAATAAAAACAAATTTTTGTGTGTGCGTGTTAGCCACACCACCAGTGTGAAAATATAAATATTTTTTGTGTGTGTGCGTGTGAGCCTGCCACACCACCAGTGTGAAAATAAAAACAATTTTTTTGTGTGTGCGTGTAAGCCGCCCACGCCACCAGTGTAAAAATAAAACAAAACTTTTGTGTGTGCGTATTAGCCACACCACCAGTGTGAAAATAAAAACAATTTTTTGTGTGTTTGTGAGACCCTACCACAGGGTCTCCTCGCAAGCCCGATGGTCACGATAATTGTGACCATCTCCTGCCCACTCGCACTAGCTGTGGGTGGGCACCCACAGCTTTGCGAACGGACAGGAAAAAAAAAAATTCTCCCCGCCCTGATTCAGATAGCAAATAGCGAGCGCCTCTGAATCAGGCCTAGTGTCAGCAGTGCAGGGGTGCCGGTGGTGACCTCAGTGTGGGAGTGCTGGCAGTGTCATCAGTGTGGGGTCGCTGATGGTGTCCTCAGTACATGGAATGACAGTGCTGCGGTGCTGGCAGTGACCTCAGTGAAGGGTACCAGGAGTGTCGGCAGTGCGGGGGTGCCAGTGGTGTGTTTAGTGCAGGTTTGATGGCTGTCTCGGCAGTGCAGGGGTTGCTGACGGTGTCCTCAGTACATGGAATTATAGTGCTGCGGTGCTGGCAGTGACCTCAGTGAAGGGTACCAGCAGTGTTGGCAGTGCGGGGGTGCCAGTGGTGTGTTTAGTGCAGGTTTGATGGCTGTCTCGGCAGTGCAGGGGTTGCTGACGGTGTCCTCAGTACATGGAATGGCAGTGCTGTGGTGCTGGCGTTGTCCTCAGTAAAGGGTACCGGTAGGGGTGCCAGCGGTGTCTTTAGTGCAGGTTTGCTGGCTGTGTTGGCAGTGCAGCGGTGTAGGCAGCATGGGGGAGCCAGTGGTGTCAGCAGCGGGGCTGCCGGCGGTGTCAGCAGTGGGGGTTGGATCTTCATCCCAGAAAGGGACCATGAAGACTACTACTAGTAATAATTTACAAACACATTTGACTTTTAAACAGTCCTTGATAGAGGAAGTAAGTATAACAGCTGTCACCCAGTTGCACAGCGGATCACTGACGCCATGATGGCTGTGCTAGTATTAGATGGTGAAATAATAGAAAATCAGGATGATAGTGTGGAGGAAGTGCAAAATGAGGATGAGGGGGAAATTTGTGTCCTATATGACACTAATGAGAATGTTGATGATGAGGCTGTTGTTTGCGTAAATCAGCCACAAGTGGCAGCAGTTCTTGCTCATGATAAAAGAAAGCCAGAAAAGCAACGTTTTGGGTGTGGAATTATTTTAATCTAAATTCTGACAATGGTTGTGAAGGCATCTGTTCCACTTGTAAAGGCAAAGTTAGCAGAGGAAGGGACGTTAACCATCTAGGCACCTCCTCCCTGTTACATCATTTGCAGCAAGTTCATGCAATTTGTTTAACAAAATTATAATTTGTAAATTAATAACAAGCAGTCCAGTATCAGCTACCAGCAGTTTGAACCATAACATGCAATCTCCACCACCAACACCCTCATCATCAATCTCCTCCTTAATAATTGAAGGTAGTCCTTCCAAAAAATGTTTTGTGGGGCCCAAACAAACCAAGAAGTTCAGCCACGAAAGTGTCAGTCCTAGTCGCTAAAGTGCTTGGTTTGTTAAACTGTGCATGTCCTTTTTAATATCCCACATAAGAGTGGGTGGGAGGGACAATTCCATCTTGCACCTCTTTCCTTTACATTTGGCACAATTTGGAGCATTGCCGACTGACAATATTATAGTTTATTAAACTGCCATCCTATCTGCCACTGCTGTGTGGCAATGTTTCATAGATGTCCTATATTTTTTTAAACTGCCGTGCGTTTGTGCCGCTGCTCTGTTGCTTACTTTAGCCAATAGAAAGTATGGTGGTCGCTCACATCAGCTTAATGATATTGCTCAGGTGCTTGTAAAGGGCAGGGTTTATACTGAACCACAGAAAAAAGAGCAACCACCATACTTTCTATTTGCAGTTCTGAGAAACATGAAAGGAGCCAGCATTAGGAAGATGAGCTGATCCTTATAGTGCCATTTGGAGGTTTTTGGGGTACCTCCTAGGTGAGTTAGCTCTCAGCTTATACATGTGCTGTTATCATGCAGTACATTAATTGTAATTATATGACCCAGAGTGGATGCTATTATTTTGTAGCAATAATTATTTTGGGGTGAGCGTTTGGGCGTGGGGCCCCCGGAGTGGCTCTGGCTGGGCCTTTTTCAGGGCATCACCACTTAATTCACATAGATATTTTTTCATCACCTTTCCATTTGTTTGTGTATTATTTATGTCATTTTAATTCTTTCTTATTATATTAACACTTATTGATTATCTTGACACACCCATACTTTACACTTCACTATCTCCTTTCTTCCATTTATCGTGTGATGCCCTGGGAGTGGTCCTTGGCTGGGTTCTTTTGGGCTGCTCTGCGCCTTCGACGTGAACCCCTTAATGTTAGGGACGCCGGTATAGAGGAGCCCTGACGCTGGCCCGGCGCTTAATCATATATTTGCAAATGTATGCAACCAATACCTCTGAATTTCTATTATCATGTAGGATTCAAGTATTTTTGCTAATATTGCTGCAGTGTGCTGGAGGGAATCTTCTTTTTTCTGTGGCTTACTTTAGCCAGCCAGCTCGCTGCAGCCTTTGGCCTATATTGGTGAAAAGTATTGAAATCAATATCGTGAGGTGGTTAAAAATGCCTGGAAATGCCTGAAAATTATTGTTATTAAGGTTAATAATAATGTAGGGACAAAAACAGGCCCAAATTATGTGGTTTTAGCTGTTTATATAATTTTTTGGAAAAAAAAATACAGATCCAAAACCAAAACCAAAACACGCAAGGATGGTTTTGTAAAACCAAATCCAGATTCGAAACCTTGAAGGAGATACAGATCCAAAACCAAAACCAAAACACGGGGGTCGGCGCACATCCCCATGTAAATAAAGCATAAATAAAATGGAGAAGATACCCTTTTCCTTGAGATCTGCAGATGAGCAGCAGAAAAATCACTGGAAAAATGGCATCGGTACCATGTTCCAGAAAATCCATGCATACGCTCTAGATACTGGCACAGACTACCATCAACAAGCACTGAGGAGCGAGGGATGGCAGCTGCGTGGAGGCTGAATCATACTTGACAACTCTCCCTGATTGTCAGGGAGACTCTCTAAAATAGTAGCAATCTCCCTGACTCCCTGAAGAACCTAGCAATCTTCCTATTTGCACCTTTCCCCCAAAATGTAGCTCTATACCTGGATAAAAAAAGGAATCACATTCAAATGGTATAATCAGTGCCATCTCCCTGCATAAGTTATAAGGCACAATGATCCCTATGGCTACATGCACTTTCATTAATTTCAATGGAACCCCTTGTAAAACACAATACATGAACAAGCCCAGAAAAGTATCAGTGTTTTGTTTTTATTAACAAATCGATCTTACTAACTGCTTTGGGGATTGATTACATTTGGCTGTAAGTCAATTTTATGGCACGCCTCTCAGATATAGCAGTACAATCTCCCTGAAATGCTTTTTCATGATATCCCACCACTCCCCCTTCCTCGCATAGACCAGCATGGGATTGTTCGCCATTTCCCCAGATCTCTTGTGCATGCAGAAAGATCTGGAGGAGCGACAGACGACCCCACGGGAGCGCGCAGCAGACGATATCATGCCCTCACACGGAATGATATAGCTGCGATATCGCTGCAATCCATTGGATCAGCCACTATATCGCTCTGTGTGTGGGGGCCTTTAATCTGAACCTGGACCATACACTAAAATGTAAAAAGACACATTTTAGATGAATGCACAATCCAAAAGTGTGTATGTTTGCAGTCCACAAATGGACTAAAAGCCCCCATACATCAGAGATTGATTGCAGCAATCGTGCAATTTGCAATCGATTGTGTATAAAAATCTTTCCCTTTTTCAATCGATTGTGGCAATTCTGCAATCTGCAATCAATTGAAAAAGGGAAAGATTTTTAAACACAATCGATGGCAAATTGCACGATTGCTGCAATCAATCTCTGATGTATGGGGGCCTTAACATCCAAATGAGGCTCAGACTATACCCTTTTTGGGTATAAATAATTCTAAACCATAGCAAGTATAAGTCTGTTTTTTTATTGCCATAAAGTCTAAATTGTTCAAACACACCAAGCAAAAGAATCCAACAATATATAGTCTAACTTTTTGCAGAAAGTAAAGCTGTGTATTTATAAGATGTCATTATTCAGTAAACAACATAGTGAAAAGTCATCGATGACACAGGATTTTTCAGCTCACAGCTTGTGTAATATGTAAGGAAACAGCAGTTTGCAGGAATCTATGACCTGCAAATTTTCTTTGTTCTAGGGCACATATGTACCCGGGTATGATCCACGGCACTGAATGTAATAAATGAAATTATTTATATCCGTTTTGCACTGGCACAAAAAGCTCCCAAACCATTAATAGACAGACGGAAATCCTCTCAATAAAGTCATAGTGATAATTGTAATGAGGGCTAAAAACTCACTTGGTCCGTCCGTAGTGTAATGGTGCGTACACACTAGACCAGTGGTGTCAAACTCGGGCCCTTCAGTTGCAGTGGAACTACATATCCCAGCATGCACTGCCAGAGTTTTGCTATTAGGGCATGCTGGGATATGTAGTTCCACAGCGACTGTAGGGCCTGAGTTTGACACCACTGCACTAGATGATATGCTCCCTGAGCAATATCGTCTAGTGTGTCCCTGGCAGGGTGTGCTCAATGTCGTTCATGACATTGAGCACACCCGCTGAACGATATCATTAATGATAATGTTCAGCGCCGGGCTCTCTCCCCCATTCCCCAACATGCAGCAATCTGACAATATCGTCAGGTTGGCCTGCATGTTTGCCAGATGAACGATAAAGACGAACGACCTGCGGGAACGCGTATGGTCGTTATCGTTGAACATTTTGGGGCAAAAACTGAACAATATTTTGGATGACTTAACGATAACGACATCGTTTCATCGGCCAAAATATCGCCCAGTGTGTACGCACCTTAACTCGTCTGGGTAAGGTACTTTAAAACCCGGAAATGACCTGGACCTGGTCGTGTTAGAGATTCCTGACAGGCTATCTCCTCTGGAGTGACTCCGGCTGACAAGTGGGGAGCGTCTGAGGCACGTGGATCAGAGTGAGTTGAGTGTCTGCCGGACCTATGCCGGACGCTGGGTTGGCGTGTCTGCTCCAGGTGGGACACGCGGTGTCCGATATCAGTGCAAAGCGGTAGGTGGATCAATGCTGCTGCACGTTTGTGAATAATAGGCTGATGTCACAGGGGGGGTGTGTGTGTGTCGCTTGACGCGTTTCTCAGCAGTACGCTGTTTCCTCAAAGGCAATAATGTGATTGCATTTTTTATATATTGCTACTTTTTAATACCGTCTAAAGGATTTGATCTTTGGCATATGCGGCTGCTTGGCGCTGGCTCAATTTCTGACCTCACGTATTCATGTTTTGTAGCTACTTTAAGAATTTATTGTGTATTATTTCTGAACTTGACTCCTATGTTTTATTATTTATTTAATATTATTATTAAATAGTTTTTATTATTCCTGTCAGTAGTATTGCGCTTCTTCCTTTTTGCTTTTTCCTTCCACTAGGGTCACTATGTGAGGTTTAGCACCTCTTTAGAATCAGCAGTCCTGCAGGATTTATGTATGATTTACTATTTTTTATTTATTTAATATCTTGATACCTACCATTTTGGCGCCCTCCATCCCTTCTTTTTCTTTCTGATAACAAAACATAGTTTTGATCAATGCAATGAAGTAATTATACAGTACAACCATAGCAACATGAAGAGCATCCACTAGTTAGGCACAACTGTATGCCCAAATGGCATGAAGGCGAAAAACAGATGCTGACTTGAACATAACTTGGATAACCCAAAGCTAAGACAGAGATATTTATTTGATATCTCTTGCAGTTGATGCCTGTGCCTTGTCATGATCCTCTGCCCACTCAGGAGAAAATAATAATGGTATCAATCTCCTGGAGCAACTTTGGACAGAGCAAGCAACAGCCCTAGCAAGGTATAGGGTGGGTGCTGTTGCTAGGTGGCAATCCTATTCCCTAGAACAAAGAAAGTTTGCAGGTCATAGATTCCTGCAAACTACTGTTTGTTCATCGGGAGGATTGCCACCTAGCAACAGCTGGTGGACAGACTACCACATACCTGGTGGTTGCTTGGAAGATCAGTTGCTCTCCAATAATGCTTGGCAAATGTAGAGGATTCTTCTGGGGCAAGGACTGATTTGCATTGGCAAATGTATGCTAAAAGGATCAATGAGTGGCATGCATTATGGAATGTAGGAACATAAGTTTTGCTACTGCACTAGAGGTGGCAGGGGTTAATGGCAAGTGATACATAACCTTGAAGCTTCACCTTTTAGTGGAGCAGTAAGTTTCAATTATGAGATATGTTAGGTGAATAGCCTTTGAATGGCCCATTTCCTAATCCCTATGGCTATTGTGACAGAGAACAAGAGCGTCCCATCCTGTTCTGGTAAGATACCACAGTTGTTATCCAGACAACTTTAAACTGCAAATTCCCGCAGGCGATTGGGATTTAAAGCTCTAAGGCAGGGGTCTTCAAACTTGGCCCTCCAGCTGCTGTGGAACTACACATCCCAGCATGCACTGCCACCTTTTTGATATAACAGCATGCTAAAACTATGTGCAGTGCATGCTGGGATGTGTAGTTCCACAGCATCTGGAGGGCCAAGTTTGAAGACCCCTACTCTAAGGACTAACATGGCTGGCCTTAACTTTAGCAGATTGATATAAGCCGACTGCTCCATTGTGTACCATTTGCCTCTCACTGCCTGGTTCTGAGTGAATGCTCCCCAACCGTTTGAAATGCAAATCTCAATAGGTTTTGTAATTGTTTACAGTGTAAGAGAACATGGAAGAGCCTCAGGTGTAAGGTTCTCATTTTTCTAATAGCTTTGTCTAAGTCCTTTCAATGTATATTCTGACTTTGAGCTATCATTGAACTTAATTCTGGCCACTTTTCTGGAAGAAACACCAGCGAAAAAGAAGGGATATATCCTATAGGATGAAGTCATAAAAGAATTTATCTAATTTATGGATAATCCGAGCTTGGCCAGGGTAGACAGAGTTAGACCTTGGTGACTGATTAATATGTCCCAGTCTATTATACAATGGACTCCTTTTAGACAAAGGTGACAATAACATAGCATGGAACCTCTGCTTTCATTAAACATGTGCAGGTGCAAGGTGCTATTGAGAGTACAACCACCATTACAGTCCACTGAAGCAGGTGGTCTCTTTATTAGAAAATGGCAAAGATTCCAATGGTTGCTGTAGACTGAGACCAAATGTATAATTTGAGGCAAAACCAATTAGTGGACAAAAGAAAAAGGGGATATATGTTAGTCCTTTTGTTCTAAAACCTCTCTTTTTAATATATATATATATATATATATATATATATATATATACAGTAGGGGTGAGCGGGTTCGGATTTCTGAAATCCGAACCCCCCCGAGCCCCCCCGATCCGAGTCCGATCCGAGTCAGGCTCGACTTTTCCCGCCTGACTCGGATCTGAAATCGAGGCAAAACGTCATCATCCCGCCTTCCGAGTCTCGCGGGTTTTGGATCCTATATAAGGTACCCGCGTCTGCGCCATTTTCTCACTCGGCTGTGGACAGTGAAGAGGGAGGGTGGGAGTTAGGGCTGTGTAGTGTAGTGTAGTGTAGTGCTGCTGTTGTCCACTACTTCAAAGTCCATAGGGGCTGGCTGTGTTGTGCTGCTGTTGTTAATAGGGGCTGTGTCCACTACTTCAAAGTCCATAGGGGCTGGCTGGACTGTGTTGTGCAGTCAGTTCTCCATAGGGGCTGTGTCCACTCCAAAGTCCTGTGCAGTGTCCCAGTCCTAAAGGAGTGCTGTAGTGTTGTCCAGGGGGTGCTCTGTCCATCAGGGGTGCTCCCCCCAAGTGCTAAAAAAATAATATATTTTCTGTGTTTGTGAATTGTGTGCGCAGTAGCCGCACGTGCATCAACAAAGTAGTGCCAAGCGTGCGCCTGTGTCATAAGTAAAGGGCCGGCTGGCTTGACCGTTAAAGGGTGCTGTAACCCCCGAAAGTACACTCCAGTCCAAACCAAAAAAAAATTATTTTCTGTGTTTGTGAATTGTGTGCGCAGTAGCCGCACGTGCATCAACAAAGTAGTGCCAAGCGTGCGCCTGTGTCATAAGTAAAGGGCCGGCTGGCTTGACTGTTAAGGGTGCTGTAACCCCCGAAAGTACACTCCAGTCCAAACCAAAAAAAAAATTATTTTCTGTGTTTGTGAATTGTGTGCGCAGTAGCCGCACGTGCATCAACAAAGTAGTGCCAAGCGTGCGCCTGTGTCATAAGTAAAGGGCCGGCTGGCTTGACCGTTAAGGGTGCTGTAACCCCCGAAAGTACACTCCAGTCCAAACCAAAAAAAAAATTATTTTCTGTGTTTGTGAATTGTGTGCGCAGTAGCCGCACGTGCATCAACAAAGTAGTGCCAAGCGTGCACCTGTGTCATAAGTAAAGGGCCGGCTGGCTTGACCGTTAAGGGTGCTGTAACCCCCGAAAGTACACTCCAGTCCAAACCAAAAAAAAAATTATTTTCTGTGTTTGTGAATTGTGTGCGCAGTAGCCGCACGTGCATCAACAAAGTAGTGCCAAGCGTGCGCCTGTGTCATAAATAAAGGGCCGGCTGGCTGGACCGTTAAAGGGTGCTGTAACCCCCGAAAGTACACTCCAGTCCAAACCAAAAAAAAATTATTTTCTGTGTTTGTGAATTGTGTGCGCAGTAGCCGCACGTGCATCAACAAAGTAGTGCCAAGCGTGCGCCTGTGTCATAAGTAAAGGGCCGGCTGGCTTGACCGTTAAGGGTGCTGTAACCCCCGAAAGTACACTCCAGTCCAAACCAAAAAAAAAATTATTTTCTGTGTTTGTGAATTGTGTGCGCAGTAGCCGCACGTGCATCAACAAAGTAGTGCCAAGCGTGCGCCTGTGTCATAAGTAAAGGGCCGGCTGGCTTGACCATTAAAGGGTGCTGTAACCCCCAAAGTACACTCCAGTCCAAACCAAAAAAAAAATTATTTTCTGTGTTTGTGAATTGTGTGCGCAGTAGCCGCACGTGCATCAACAAAGTAGTGCCAAGCGTGCGCCTGTGTCATAAGTAAAGGGCCGGCTGGCTTGACCGTTAAAGGGTGCTGTAACCCCCGAAAGTACACTCCAGTCCAAACCAAAAAAAAATTATTTTCTGTGTTTGTGAATTGTGTGCGCAGTAGCCGCACGTGCATCAACAAAGTAGTGCCAAGCGTGCGCCTGTGTCATAAGTAAAGGGCCGGCTGGCTTGACCGTTAAAGGGTGCTGTAACCCCCGAAAGTACACTCCAGTCCAAACCAAAAAAAAATTATTTTCTGTGTTTGTGAATTGTGTGCGCAGTAGCCGCACGTGCATCAACAAAGTAGTGCCAAGCGTGCGCCTGTGTCATAAGTAAAGGGCCGGCTGGCTTGACCGTTAAAGGGTGCTGTAACCCCCGAAAGTACACTCCAGTCCAAACCCAAAAAAAATTATTTTCTGTGTTTGTGAATTGTGTGCGCAGTAGCCGCACGTGCATCAACAAAGTAGTGCCAAGCGTGCGCCTGTGTCATAAGTAAAGGGCCGGCTGGCTTGACCGTTAAAGGGTGCTGTAACCCCCTAAGTACACTCCAGTCCAAACCAAAAAAAAAATTATTTTCTGTGTTTGTGAATTGTGTGCGCAGTAGCCGCACGTGCATCAACAAAGTAGTGCCAAGCGTGCGCCTGTGTCATAAGTAAAGGGCCGGCTGGCTTGACCGTTAAAGGGTGCTGTAACCCCCGAAAGTACACTCCAGTCCAAACCAAAAAAAAATTATTTTCTGTGTTTGTGAATTGTGTGCGCAGTAGCCGCACGTGCATCAACAAAGTAGTGCCAAGCGTGCGCCTGTGTCATAAGTAAAGGGCCGGCTGGCTTGACCGTTAAAGGGTGCTGTAACCCCCGAAAGTACACTCCAGTCCAAACCAAAAAAAAATTATTTTCTGTGTTTGTGAATTGTGTGCGCAGTAGCCGCACGTGCATCAACAAAGTAGTGCCAAGCGTGCGCCCGTGTCATAAGTAAAGGGCCGGCTGGCTTGACCGTTAAAGGGTGCTGTAACCCCCGAAAGTACACTCCAGTCCAAACCAAAAAAAAATTATTTTCTGTGTTTGTGAATTGTGTGCGCAGTAGCCGCACGTGCATCAACAAAGTAGTGCCAAGCGTGCGCCTGTGTCATAAGTAAAGGGCCGGCTGGCTTGACCGTTAAAGGGTGCTGTAACCCCCGAAAGTACACTCCAGTCCAAACCAAAAAAAAATTATTTTCTGTGTTTGTGAATTGTGTGCGCAGTAGCCGCACGTGCATCAACAAAGTAGTGCCAAGCGTGCGCCTGTGTCATAAGTAAAGGGCCGGCTGGCTTGACCGTTAAAGGGTGCTGTAACCCCCGAAAGTACACTCCAGTCCAAACCAAAAAAAAATTATTTTCTGTGTTTGTGAATTGTGTGCGCAGTAGCCGCACGTGCATCAACAAAGTAGTGCCAAGCGTGCGCCTGTGTCATAAGTAAAGGGCCGGCTGGCTTGACCGTTAAAGGGTGCTGTAACCCCCGAAAGTACACTCCAGTCCAAACCCAAAAAAAATTATTTTCTGTGTTTGTGAATTGTGTGCGCAGTAGCCGCACGTGCATCAACAAAGTAGTGCCAAGCGTGCGCCTGTGTCATAAGTAAAGGGCCGGCTGGCTTGACCGTTAAAGGGTGCTGTAACCCCCTAAGTACACTCCAGTCCAAACCAAAAAAAAAATTATTTTCTGTGTTTGTGAATTGTGTGCGCAGTAGCCGCACGTGCATCAACAAAGTAGTGCCAAGCGTGCGCCTGTGTCATAAGTAAAGGGCCGGCTGGCTTGACCGTTAAAGGGTGCTGTAACCCCCGAAAGTACACTCCAGTCCAAACCAAAAAAAAATTATTTTCTGTGTTTGTGAATTGTGTGCGCAGTAGCCGCACGTGCATCAACAAAGTAGTGCCAAGCGTGCGCCTGTGTCATAAGTAAAGGGCCGGCTGGCTTGACCGTTAAAGGGTGCTGTAACCCCCGAAAGTACACTCCAGTCCAAACCAAAAAAAAATTATTTTCTGTGTTTGTGAATTGTGTGCGCAGTAGCCGCACGTGCATCAACAAAGTAGTGCCAAGCGTGCGCCCGTGTCATAAGTAAAGGGCCGGCTGGCTTGACCGTTAAAGGGTGCTGTAACCCCCGAAAGTACACTCCAGTCCAAACCAAAAAAAAATTATTTTCTGTGTTTGTGAATTGTGTGCGCAGTAGCCGCACGTGCATCAACAAAGTAGTGCCAAGCGTGCGCCTGTGTCATAAGTAAAGGGCCGGCTGGCTTGACCGTTAAAGGGTGCTGTAACCCCCGAAAGTACACTCCAGTCCAAACCAAAAAAAAATTATTTTCTGTGTTTGTGAATTGTGTGCGCAGTAGCCGCACGTGCATCAACAAAGTAGTGCCAAGCGTGCGCCTGTGTCATAAGTAAAGGGCCGGCTGGCTTGACCGTTAAGGGTGCTGTAACCCCCGAAAGTACACTCCAGTCCAAACCAAAAAAAAATTATTTTCTGTGTTTGTGAATTGTGTGCGCAGTAGCCGCACGTGCATCAACAAAGTAGTGCCAAGAGTGCGCCTGTGTCATAAGTAAAGGGCCGGCTGGCTTGACCGTTAAAGGGTGCTGTAACCCACAAAGTACACTCCAGTCCAAACCAAAAAAAAAATTATTTTCTGTGTTTAGCCGCACGTATATATCAAATCGATATAACATAAATGGAGGACCAAACTTTCTCCGATAAAAATAAAATAGAGAAAGATCAAGAACCACTTCCTCCTAGTGCTGAAGCTGCTGCCACTAGTCATGACATAGACGATAACATGCCATCAACGTCGTCTGCCAAGGCCGATGCCCAATGTCATAGTAGAGGGCACATACAATCCCAAATGGCAAAGTTCAGGAAAATGACCTTGAAAAAGACATTTAAATCAGCTGAAGAGAAACGTAAACTTGCCAATATGCCATTTACGACACGGAGTGGCAAGGAACGGCTAAGGTCGATCCCTAGTATGTTCATGACTAGTGGTTCAGCTTCACATGACGATGGAAGCCCTCCTCCCACTAAAAAAATCAAAAGAGTTAAGCTGGCAAAAGCACAGCGAAGAACTGTGCTTTCTAAGAAGATATCACAAATCCCCAAGGAGAGTCCAAGTGTGGTGGTGGTTGCGATGCCTGACCTTCCCAGCACTGGACGGGAAGAGGTGGCTCTTTCCACCATTTGCACGCCCCCTGCAAGTGCTGAAAGGAGCACCCACAGTCCACTTGCTGATATGCAAATTGAAGATGTCACTGTTGAAGTACAACAGGATGAGGATACTGGTGTAGCTGGCGCTGAGGAGGAAGTTGGCGAGGAGGATTCTGATGGTGATGTGGTTTGTTTAAATCAGGCTCCGGGGGAGACAGTTGTTGTCCGTGGGATGAAAAAGCCCATCACGGTCATGCCTGGGCAGAAGACCAAACATTCCACCTCTTTGGTCTGGCAATATTTCTATCCAAATCCGGACAACAACTGTCTTGCCATATGTACCATATGTAAAGGTGAAATAAGTAGGGGTAGGGACGTCAACCACCTAGGAACATCCTCCCTTATACGGCACCTGCAGCGCGTTCATAAAAAGTTACTGTCAAGTTCAGAAACTTTGGCTAAGACCGTAAGCAGTCCAGGGACACCTAAATCCCGTTGTCCTGTTGTATCCAAGCGCCTGCAAACCACACCATCAACTCCCTCCTCGTCAATTTCCTCCTTAGTCAGGATCGGAAGTAGTCCTGCAGGCCATGTCACTGGCATGACTGACTCTCCTATCCGGGATTCCTCTGGAGGATCCTGCATTGCTACGCCTACTGCTGCCGCTGCTGCTGTTGCTGCTGCTGGGAGTCGTTCATCATCCCAGAGAGGAAGTAGGAACACCACTACTTTTACTAAACAATTGACCCTCCAACAGTCCTTAGCGAGGAGGATGAAGTACGACAGCAGTCATCCTGAAGCAAAACGTATAACTGAGGCCTTGACTGCTATGTTGGTGTTAGACGTGCGTCCGGTATCCGCCATTAGTGCAGTGGGATTTAGACAATTGATGGAGGTAGTGTGTCCCCGGTTCCAAATCCCGTCTAGATTCCACTTCACTAGGCAGGCGATACCGAGACTGTACAGAAACGTCAGAAAAAGTGTCCTCAGTGTCCTGAAAAATGCCGTTGTACACAATGTCCACTTAACCACGGACATGTGGACAAGTGGAACAGGGCAGACTAAGGACTATATGACTGTGACAGCCCACTGGGTAGATGTATCACCTTACGCAGCAACAGCAGCAGCGTCACCAGTAGCAGCATCTCAGAAACGCCAGCTCGTTACAAGGCAGGCTACGCTGTGTATCACCGGTTTCAGTAAGAGGCACACCGCCGACAACCTCTTAGAGAAACTGAGGGAAATCATCGCCCAGTGGCTTACCCCACTTAGACTCTCCTGGGGATTTGTGATATCTGACAACGCCACCAATATTGTGCGGGCATTACATCTGGGCAAATTCCAGCACGTCCCATGTTTTGCTCACACAATAAACTTGGTGGTGCAGAATTTTCTGAAAAGCGACAGGGGCGTGCAGGAGACGCTTTGGGTGGCCCGAAAAATTTCTGGCCACTTTCGCCATTCAGCGACTGCGTGCCGAAGACTGGAGCGCCAGCAAACACTCTTGAACCTGCCCCGCCATCACCTGAAGCAAGAGGTTGTGACGCGGTGGAACTCAACCCTCTATATGCTTCAGAGGATGGAGGAGCAGCAAAAGGCCATACAAGCCTATACATCCACCTATGACATAGGCAAAGGAGGGGGTATGCACCTGACTCAAGCGCAGTGGAGAATGATTTCCGTGTTGTGCAAGGTTCTCCAGCCCTTCGAACTTGCCACACGTGAAGTCAGTTCAGACACAGCCAGCTTGAGTCAGGTCATTCCCCTCATCAGGCTTTTGCAGAAGCAGCTGGAGAAAGTGAAGGAGGAGCTAAGACGGAGCGATTCCGCTCGGCATGTGGGACTTGTGGATGAAGCCCTTCATTCGCTTTGCCAGGATTCCAGGGTGGTCAATCTGTTGAAATCAGACCACTACATTTTGGCCACCGTGCTTGATCCTAGGTTTAAAGCCTATGTGGTGTCTCTCTTTCCGGCCGACACAAGCCTGCAGAGGTGCAAAGACCTGCTGGTGAACACACTGTCAGCTGAAGCGGAACGTGACACGTCAACGGCTCCTTCTTCATTTTCTCCCGCAACTGGGGCTGCCAGGAAAAAACTTAGGTATCCTAAGCAACCCGCTGGCGGTGATGCAGGGCAGGCAGGACCAAGTTTGGACATCTGGTCTGGACTGAAGGACCTGGCAACAATTTCTGACATGTCTACTGTCACTGCATATGATACTGTCACCATTGACAGAATGGTGGAGGATTACATCGGTGACAGCATCCAAGTAGGCATGTCAGACAGTCCATACCTGTACTGGCAGGAAAAAGAGGCAATTTGGAGGCCCCTGTACAAGCTGGCTCTATTTTACCTGAGTTGCCCCCCCTCCAGTGTGTACTCCGAAAGAGTGTTTAGTGCAGCCGGGAACCTTGTCAGCGAAAGGCGTAGGAGGTTGCTTCCACAGAATGTGGAGAAGATGATGTTCATCAAAATGAATTATCAGCTCTTCCAGGGAGACCAGCCTCCAGAAGGTACAGAGGGACCTGTGGTGGTGGATTCAAGTGGGGACGAGTTAATACTTTGTGAGGATGAGGATGTACACACTGAAGAGGGTGAGGAATCGGTGGATGAGGAGGATGAGGATGACATCTTGCCTCCGTAGAGCCAGTTTGTGCAGGGACACATTAATTTCCAGCTTGTTTTGTGGGGGCCCAAACGAACCAATCATTTCAGCCACAGTTGTGTGGCAGACCCTGGCGCTGAAATGATTGATTTGTTAAAGTGTGCATGTCCTGTTTATACAACATAAGGGTGGGTGGGAGGGCCCAAGGACAATTCCATCTTGCACTTCTTTTTTTTCTTTGCATTATGTACAGTTTGGGGCCTAGTTTTTCTAACTGCCATCCTGTCTGCCACTGCAGTGTCACTCCTAGATGGGTCACGTGTTTGTGCCGCCCACTCGTGTCGCTTAGCATAGTCATCCAGCTACCTCGGTGCAACCTTTTGGACATGAAAACACTATTGTGAGGTGTGAGGTGTTCAGAATAGACTGGAAATGAGTGGAAATTAAGGTTATTGAGGTTAATAATAGCATAGGAGCAGAGAAACCAACAAATTCTGTGATTTTAGCTGTTTTTATGCTTTTTAAAAAAAAAATACAGATCCAAAACACAAAACCCAGAACCCAAAACACGGAAGGGTGGTTTTGGCAAAACCAATCCAGATCCAAAACACGAAGAAAGATCCAGATCCAAAACCAAAACACAAAACACGAAAAGTGGCCGGTGCACACCCCTAATATACAGTACCTTCACATTTATCTCTAGTTGTCATTGAATTACACATTTCACCTCTATGGGAAATAAATTGTGCAGACATTGGAGGCCCTACTGTTAAGCTATACTGCTTAGACAAGTAAGCTGCTAAGCTATAGACAAAACTCTGTCTAGCAAGAGGCTGCAACTCCTTGAGCTTATTTTAGAAAGAAGAGTAAATGAGGATACTCTGACTGCTTGAAAGTATTTTTAGGAGCAGCCTCTCTGAGCATGACCTGTGGGTCTTGAATGTGACCCCTGACCTCAACTATGAAATCTGGCAAAGAGTTCTGCATTTACCAAAATGGGTATGACAAGTGGCCTCGGGGTTAAACTCATTAATCCAGCTCTGGTCAACCTGCTAGCCTATCGCCAATAATGAGGGTGGTTCTACTAATTGCCTTAAGTAAGATATACTTAAAAGCTACTAGAGACTCTATTATGCAGAAAAAGCCTATCTCCTGGTCTCCCATCCAGAGCAATGTAGCGCTCACACTGCTTATCTTCCTAGGCATGGCAGAATCAATCTTTTTGAACAGAACGTAAAGGACCAGCAGCACCAGTTATTTTTAAACTGAATTTGCCTTAACATTTGGTGCATTGGGTCGCTTTGGGACCTATCACCCCCATGTGAACATAAAGATGAGTCAGCTTCAGTGCAAATAGTGCGGGTGCACCTGGGAGCCCTGTATAACTCTTTAAATCCCATTTATCATTTTTGCATAGGGTTACTCTGCAGCAGGAGAGGGAAATAACTGGCTCCTCAGCCACTGCTGAACCACACACCCCGCCACAGTCTTAGCATGCCCTAATAGCAAAACTGAGGTAGGGCAGCCCACAGCTCCTGCACAGGTTAGCTGTGCAAACTAGTACACCTCATACCTCTGACTAACGTTCCAGAGTGAGGTATATAATTTGGTGGGAGGTTTTACCTGCTAGTGCAATGCTGGCCATATGAATGTTGCTATACTTGCCTCTTTGAAGAGGCTGAGGACCTAGGCCCTCATTCAGAGCCGTACGCTCTGAGCAGAGCGCACGCTCTGAATGAGGGCCGGCCTCCATAATTATGGAGCGTCCTCCTGGACGCTCGTATAGCTGTGGGTCACCACCCACAGCCTATACGAGCGTGCAGGTTGATGGCCGCGATGGTCTTGACCATCGCAACCATCGCCACTGCGAGCCGGAGCCTGCAGTTGAGTTTTTCAACCGCAAGGCCCGGAGTGATTTTGGCTCTATCAGAGCCAAAATCACTCCCACTGACATCACAAGTGATGTCAGTGGGCCTGCTTCTGACGGTAGGCGTTCCCTTGGGAACGCCCCCGTCAGGGAGGCACGCCCCCGGCATGCCCACCAAAGGGGGCGTGCTGTCAATCAACATCGACAGCACGCCCCCTTTGATCAGACACAACAAGCGAAGGAAAGTCCTTCGCTCATCGCGTCTGGCGCATGCGCACGACGGAGCTCCCGCCGTCGTGCGCATGCGCAGTGCACAACATCGACCCACTTGCGAGCGGACAGCCGCTTGCAAGTGGGTCTGAATCAGGCCCCTAGTCACCTCTTTTGGCTCACAGTCCACTGAAGAGTGACATGGTGGACATACATACTTAGGAGAGTTTAAAAGTGAAACATTGGGTTGGGACTAGGGGTGTGCACCGGCCACTTTTCGTGTTTTGTGTTTTGGTTTTGGATCTGGATCTTTCTTCGTGTTTTGGATCTGGATTGGTTTTGCCAAAACCACCCTTCCGTGTTTTGGGTTCTGGGTTTTGTGTTTTGGATCTGTATTTTTTTTTAAAAAAAAGCATAAAAACAGCTAAAATCACAGAATTTGTTGGTTTCTCTGCTCCTATGCTATTATTAACCTCAATAACCTTAATTTCCACTCATTTCCAGTCTATTCTGAACACCTCACAATAGTGTTTTTATGTCCAAAAGGTTGCACCGAGGTAGCTGGATGACTATGCTAAGCGACACGAGTGGGCGGCACAAACACGTGACCCATCTAGGAGTGACACTGCAGTGGCAGACAGGATGGCAGTTAGAAAAACTAGGCCCCAAACTGTACATAATGCAAAGAAAAAAAAGAAGTGCAAGATGGAATTGTCCTTGGGCCCTCCCACCCACCTTTATGTTGTATAAACAGGACATGCACACTTTAACAAATCAATCATTTCAGCGCCAGGGTCTGCCACACAACTGTGGCTGAAATGATTGGTTCGTTTGGGCCCCCACAAAACAAGCTGGCAATTAATGTGTCCCTGCACAAACTGGCTCTACGGAGGCAAGATGTCATCCTCATCCTCCTCATCCACCGATTCCTCACCCTCTTCAGTGTGTACATCCTCATCCTCACAAAGTATTAACTCGTCCCCACTTGAATCCACCACCACAGGTCCCTCTGTACCTTCTGGAGGCTGGTCTCCCTGGAAGAGCTGATAATTCATTTTGATGAACATCATCTTCTCCACATTCTGTGGAAGCAACCTCCTACGCCTTTCGCTGACAAGGTTCCCGGCTGCACTAAACACTCTTTCGGAGTACACACTGGAGGGGGGGCAACTCAGGTAAAATAGAGCCAGCTTGTACAGGGGCCTCCAAATTGCCTCTTTTTCCTGCCAGTACAGGTATGGACTGTCTGACATGCCTACTTGGATGCTGTCACCGATGTAATCCTCCACCATTCTGTCAATGGTGACAGTATCATATGCAGTGACAGTAGACATGTCAGAAATTGTTGCCAGGTCCTTCAGTCCGGACCAGATGTCCAAACTTGGTCCTGCCTGCCCTGCATCACCGCCAGCGGGTTGCTTAGGATACCTAAGTTTTTTCCTGGCAGCCCCAGTTGCGGGAGAAAATGAAGAAGGAGCCGTTGACGTGTCACGTTCCGCTTCAGCTGACAGTGTGTTCACCAGCAGGTCTTTGCACCTCTGCAGGCTTGTGTCGGCCGGAAAGAGAGACACCACATAGGCTTTAAACCTAGGATCAAGCACGGTGGCCAAAATGTAGTGGTCTGATTTCAACAGATTGACCACCCTGGAATCCTGGCAAAGCGAATGAAGGGCTTCATCCACAAGTCCCACATGCCGAGCGGAATCGCTCCATCTTAGCTCCTCCTTCACTTTCTCCAGCTGCTTCTGCAAAAGCCTGATGAGGGGAATGACCTGACTCAAGCTGGCTGTGTCTGAACTGACTTCACGTGTGGCAAGTTCGAAGGGCTGGAGAACCTTGCACAACACGGAAATCATTCTCCACTGCGCTTGAGTCAGGTGCATACCCCCTCCTTTGCCTATGTCATAGGTGGATGTATAGGCTTGTATGGCCTTTTGCTGCTCCTCCATCCTCTGAAGCATATAGAGGGTTGAGTTCCACCGCGTCACAACCTCTTGCTTCAGGTGATGGCGGGGCAGGTTCAAGAGTGTTTGCTGGCGCTCCAGTCTTCGGCACGCAGTCGCTGAATGGCGAAAGTGGCCAGAAATTTTTCGGGACACCCAAAGCGTCTCCTGCACGCCCCTGTCGCTTTTCAGAAAATTCTGCACCACCAAGTTTATTGTGTGAGCAAAACATGGGACGTGCTGGAATTTGCCCAGATGTAATGCCCGCACAATATTGGTGGCGTTGTCAGATATCACAAATCCCCAGGAGAGTCTAAGTGGGGTAAGCCACTGGGCGATGATTTCCCTCAGTTTCTCTAAGAGGTTGTCGGCGGTGTGCCTCTTACTGAAACCGGTGATACACAGCGTAGCCTGCCTTGTAACGAGCTGGCGTTTCTGAGATGCTGCTACTGGTGACGCTGCTGCTGTTGCTGCGTAAGGTGATACATCTACCCAGTGGGCTGTCACAGTCATATAGTCCTTAGTCTGCCCTGTTCCACTTGTCCACATGTCCGTGGTTAAGTGGACATTGTGTACAACGGCATTTTTCAGGACACTGAGGACACTTTTTCTGACGTTTCTGTACAGTCTCGGTATCGCCTGCCTAGTGAAGTGGAATCTAGACGGGATTTGGAACCGGGGACACACTACCTCCATCAATTGTCTAAATCCCACTGCACTAATGGCGGATACCGGACGCACGTCTAACACCAACATAGCAGTCAAGGCCTCAGTTATACGTTTTGCTTCAGGATGACTGCTGTCGTACTTCATCCTCCTCGCTAAGGACTGTTGGAGGGTCAATTGTTTAGTAAAAGTAGTGGTGTTTCTACTTCCTCTCTGGGATGATGAACGACTCCCAGCAGCAGCAACAGCAGCAGCGGCAGCAGTAGGCGTAGCAATGCAGGATCCTCCAGAGGAATCCCGGATAGGAGAGTCAGTCATGCCAGTGACATGGCCTGCAGGACTACTTCCGATCCTGACTAAGGAGGAAATTGACGAGGAGGGAGTTGACGGTGTGGTTTGCAGGCGCTTGGATACAACAGGACAACGGGATTTAGGTGTCCCTGGACTGCTTACGGTCTTAGCCAAAGTTTCTGAACTTGACAGTAACTTTTTATGAACGCGCTGCAGGTGCCGTATAAGGGAGGATGTTCCTAGGTGGTTGACGTCCCTACCCCTACTTATTTCACCTTTACATATGGTACATATGGCAAGACAGTTGTTGTCCGGTTTTGGATAGAAATATTGCCAGACCAAAGAGGTGGAATGTTTGGTCTTCTGCCCAGGCATGACCGTGATGGGCTTTTTCATCCCACGGACAACAACTGTCTCCCCCGGAGCCTGATTTAAACAAACCACATCACCATCAGAATCCTCCTCGCCAACTTCCTCCTCAGCGCCAGCTACACCAGTATCCTCATCCTGTTGTACTTCAACAGTGACATCTTCAATTTGCATATCAGCAAGTGGACTGTGGGTGCTCCTTTCAGCACTTGCAGGGGGCGTGCAAATGGTGGAAAGAGCCACCTCTTCCCGTCCAGTGCTGGGAAGGTCAGGCATCGCAACCACCACCACACTTGGACTCTCCTTGGGGATTTGTGATATCTTCTTAGAAAGCACAGTTCTTCGCTGTGCTTTTGCCAGCTTAACTCTTTTGATTTTTTTAGTGGGAGGAGGGCTTCCATCGTCATGTGAAGCTGAACCACTAGTCATGAACATACTAGGGATCGACCTTAGCCGTTCCTTGCCACTCCGTGTCGTAAATGGCATATTGGCAAGTTTACGTTTCTCTTCAGCTGATTTAAATGTCTTTTTCAAGGTCATTTTCCTGAACTTTGCCATTTGGGATTGTATGTGCCCTCTATTATGACATTGGGCATCGGCCTTGGCAGACGACGTTGATGGCATGTTATCGTCTATGTCATGACTAGTGGCAGCAGCTTCAGCACTAGGAGGAAGTGGTTCTTGATCTTTCTCTATTTTATTTTTATCGGAGAAAGTTTGGTCCTCCATTTATGTTATATCGATTTGATATATACGTGCGGCTAAACACAGAAAATAATTTTTTTTTTGGTTTGGACTGGAGTGTACTTTCGGGGGTTACAGCACCCTTTAACGGTCAAGCCAGCCGGCCCTTTACTTATGACACAGGCGCACTCTTGGCACTACTTTGTTGATGCACGTGCGGCTACTGCGCACACAATTCACAAACACAGAAAATAATTTTTTTTTTGGTTTGGACTGGAGTGTACTTTCGGGGGTTACAGCACCCTTAACGGTCAAGCCAGCCGGCCCTTTACTTATGACACAGGCGCACGCTTGGCACTACTTTGTTGATGCACGTGCGGCTACTTCGCACACAATTCACAAACACAGAAAATAATTTTTTTTTTGGTTTGGACTGGAGTGTACTTTCGGGGGTTACAGCACCCTTAACGGTCAAGCCAGCCGGCCCTTTACTTATGACACAGGCGCACGCTTGGCACTACTTTGTTGATGCACGTGCGGCTACTGCGCACACAATTCACAAACACAGAAAATAATTTTTTTTTGGTTTGGACTGGAGTGTACTTTCGGGGGTTACAGCACCCTTAACGGTCAAGCCAGCCGGCCCTTTACTTATGACACAGGCGCACGCTTGGCACTACTTTGTTGATGCACGTGCGGCAACTGCGCACACAATTCACAAACACAGAAAATAATTTTTTTTTGGTTTGGACTGGAGTGTACTTTCGGGGGTTACAGCACCCTTTAACGGTGAAGCCAGCCGGCCCTTTACTTATGACACAGGCGCACGCTTGGCACTACTTTGTTGATGCACGTGCGGCTACTGCGCACACAATTCACAAACACAGAAAATAATTTTTTTTTTGGTTTGGACTGGAGTGTACTTTCGGGGGTTACAGCACCCTTAACGGTCAAGCCAGCCGGCCCTTTACTTATGACACAGGCGCACGCTTGGCACTACTTTGTTGATGCACGTGCGGCTACTGCGCATACAATTCACAAACACAGAAAATAATTTTTTTTTTGTTTGGACTGGAGTGTACTTTCGGGGGTTACAGCACCCTTAACGGTCAAGCCAGCCGGCCCTTTACTTATGACACAGGCGCACGCTTGGCACTACTTTGTTGATGCACGTGTGGCTACTGCGCACACAATTCACAAACACAGAAAATAATTTTTTTTTGGTTTGGACTGGAGTGTACTTTCGGGGGTTACAGCACCCTTTAACGGTGAAGCCAGCCGGCCCTTTACTTATGACACAGGCGCACGCTTGGCACTACTTTGTTGATGCACGTGCGGCTACTGCGCACACAATTCACAAACACAGAAAATAATTTTTTTTTTGGTTTGGACTGGAGTGTACTTTCGGGGGTTACAGCACCCTTAACGGTCAAGCCAGCCGGCCCTTTACTTATGACACAGGCGCACTCTTGGCTCTACTTTGTTGATGCACGTGCGGCTACTGCGCACACAATTCACAAACACAGAAAATAATTTTTTTTTTGGTTTGGACTGGAGTGTACTTTCGGGGGTTACAGCACCCTTAACGGTCAAGCCAGCCGGCCCTTTACTTATGACACAGGCGCACACTTGGCACTACTTTGTTGATGCACGTGCGGCTACTTCGCACACAATTCACAAACACAGAAAATAATTTTTTTTTTGGTTTGGACTGGAGTGTACTTTAGGGGGTTACAGCACCCTTAACGGTCAAGCCAGCCGGCCCTTTACTTATGACACAGGCGCACGCTTGGCACTACTTTGTTGATGCACGTGCGGCTACTGCGCACACAATTCACAAACACAGAAAATAATTTTTTTTTTGGTTTGGACTGGAGTGTACTTTCGGGGGTTACAGCACCCTTAACGGTCAAGCCAGCCGGCCCTTTACTTATGACACAGGCGCACTCTTGGCACTACTTTGTTGATGCACGTGCGGCTACTGCGCACACAATTCACAAACACAGAAAATAATTTTTTTTTTGGTTTGGACTGGAGTGTACTTTCGGGGGTTACAGCACCCTTAACGGTCAAGCCAGCCGGCCCTTTACTTATGACACAGGCGCACGCTTGGCACTACTTTGTTGATGCACGTGCGGCTACTTCGCACACAATTCACAAACACAGAAAATAATTTTTTTTTTGGTTTGGACTGGAGTGTACTTTAGGGGGTTACAGCACCCTTAACGGTCAAGCCAGCCGGCCCTTTACTTATGACACAGGCGCACGCTTGGCACTACTTTGTTGATGCACGTGCGGCTACTGCGCACACAATTCACAAACACAGAAAATAATTTTTTTTTTGGTTTGGACTGGAGTGTACTTTCGGGGGTTACAGCACCCTTAACGGTCAAGCCAGCCGGCCCTTTACTTATGACACAGGCGCACGCTTGGCACTACTTTGTTGATGCACGTGCGGCTACTGCGCACACAATTCACAAACACAGAAAATAATTTTTTTTTTGGTTTGGACTGGAGTGTACTTTGGGGGTTACAGCACCCTTTAACGGTCAAGCCAGCTGGCCCTTTACTTATGACACAGGCGCACGCTTGGCACTACTTTGTTGATGCACATGCGGCTACTGCGCACACAATTCACAAACACAGAAAATAATTTTTTTTTTGGTTTGGACTGGAGTGTACTTTGGGGGTTACAGCACCCTTTAACGGTCAAGCCAGCCGGCCCTTTACTTATGACACAGGCGCACGCTTGGCACTACTTTGTTGATGCACGTGCGGCTACTGCGCACACAATTCACAAACACAGAAAATAATTTTTTTTTTGGTTTGGACTGGAGTGTACTTTCGGGGGTTACAGCACCCTTAACGGTCAAGCCAGCCGGCCCTTTACTTATGACACAGGCGCACGCTTGGCACTACTTTGTTGATGCACGTGCGGCTACTGCGCACACAATTCACAAACACAGAAAATAATTTTTTTTTGGTTTGGACTGGAGTGTACTTTGGGGGGTTACAGCACCCTTAACAGTCAAGCCAGCCGGCCCTTTACTTATGACACAGGCGCACGCTTGGCACTACTTTGTTGATGCACGTGCGGCTACTGCGCACACAATTCACAAACACAGAAAATATTTTTTTTTTGGTTTGGACTGGAGTGTACTTTCGGGGGTTACAGCACCCTTTAACGGTGAAGCCAGCCGGCCCTTTACTTATGACACAGGCGCACGCTTGGCACTACTTTGTTGATGCACGTGCGGCTACTGCGCACACAATTCACAAACACAGAAAATATTTTTTTTTTTGGTTTGGACTGGAGTGTACTTTGGGGGTTACAGCACCCTTTAACGGTCAAGCCAGCCGGCCCTTTACTTATGACACAGGCGCACTCTTGGCACTACTTTGTTGATGCACGTGCGGCTACTGCGCACACAATTCACAAACACAGAAAATAATTTTTTTTTTGGTTTGGACTGGAGTGTACTTTCGGGGGTTACAGCACCCTTAACGGTCAAGCCAGCCGGCCCTTTACTTATGACACAGGCGCACGCTTGGCACTACTTTGTTGATGCACGTGCGGCTATTTCGCACACAATTCACAAACACAGAAAATAATTTTTTTTTTGGTTTGGACTGGAGTGTACTTTAGGGGGTTACAGCACCCTTAACGGTCAAGCCAGCCGGCCCTTTACTTATGACACAGGCGCACTCTTGGCACTACTTTGTTGATGCACGTGCGGCTACTGCGCACACAATTCACAAACACAGAAAATAATTTTTTTTTTGGTTTGGACTGGAGTGTACTTTCGGGGGTTACAGCACCCTTAACGGTCAAGCCAGCCGGCCCTTTACTTATGACACAGGCGCACGCTTGGCACTACTTTGTTGATGCACGTGCGGCTACTGCGCACACAATTCACAAACACAGAAAATAAATTTTTTTTTGGTTTGGACTGGAGTGTACTTTGGGGGTTACAGCACCCTTTAACGGTCAAGCCAGCTGGCCCTTTACTTATGACACAGGCGCACGCTTGGCACTACTTTGTTGATGCACATGCGGCTACCGCGCACACAATTCACAAACACAGAAAATAATTATTTTTTTGGTTTGGACTGGAGTGTACTTTGGGGGTTACAGCACCCTTTAACGGTCAAGCCAGCCGGCCCTTTACTTATGACACAGGCGCACGCTTGGCACTACTTTGTTGATGCACGTGCGGCTACTGCGCACACAATTCACAAACAGAGAAAATAATTTTTTTTTGGGTTTGGACTGGAGTGTACTTTCGGGGGTTACAGCACCCTTAACGGTCAAGCCAGCCGGCCCTTTACTTATGACACAGGCGCACGCTTGGCACTACTTTGTTGATGCACGTGCGGCTACTGCGCACACAATTCACAAACACAGAAAATAATTTTTTTTTTGGTTTGGACTGGAGTGTACTTTCGGGGGTTACAGCACCCTTAACGGTCAAGCCAGCCGGCCCTTTACTTATGACACAGGCGCACGCTTGGCACTACTTTGTTGATGCACGTGCGGCTACTGCGCACACAATTCACAAACACAGAAAATAATTTTTTTTTTGGTTTGGACTGGAGTGTACTTTCGGGGGTTACAGCACCCTTAACGGTCAAGCCAGCCGGCCCTTTACTTATGACACAGGCGCACGCTTGGCACTACTTTGTTGATGCACGTGCGGCTACTGCGCACACAATTCACAAACACAGAAAATAATTTTTTTTTGGTTTGGACTGGAGTGTACTTTCGGGGGTTACAGCACCCTTTAACGGTCAAGACAGCCGGCCCTTTACTTATGACACAGGCGCACGCTTGGCACTACTTTGTTGATGCACGTGCGGCTACTGCGCACACAATTCACAAACACAGAAAATATATTATTTTTTTAGCACTTGGGGGGAGCACCCCTGATGGACAGAGCACCCCCTGGACAACACTACAGCACCTCTTTAGGACTGGGACACTGCACAGGACTTTGGAGTGGACACAGCCCCTATGGAGAACTGACTGCACAACACAGTCCAGCCAGCCCCTATGGACTTTGAAGTAGTGGACACAGCCCCTATTAACAACAGCAGCACAGCACAACACAGCCAGCCCCTATGGACTTTGAAGTAGTGGACAACAGCAGCACTACACTACACTACACTACACAGCCCTAACTCCCACCCTCCCTCTTCACTGTCCACAGCCGAGTGAGAAAATGGCGCCGACGTGGGTACCTTATATAGGATCCAAAACCCGCGAGACTCGGAAGGCGGGATGATGACGTTTTGCCTCGATTTCAGATCCGAGTCAGGCGGGAAAAGTCGAGCCTGATTCGGATCGGACTCGGATCGGGGGGGCTCGGGGGGGTTCGGATTTCAGAAATCCGAACCCGCTCACCCCTAGTTGGGACCCCTTTTTTCTTAAATGAGTGTCCTAATGGTGCCACCTTCGAGCAGAGGTACTGTGCCAGCTATGGGCAGGAGAAATGTCCCTGGTGCGGACACTGGTGCTTTGCCACCTCTGGACAATTTCAGGAAAAGATCAATTTTTTGACTGAACAGGCATCCCTGTGTGGTAGAAAAAAAATATATTTTTCTGTCAAGTGGAATAAAACATTACTTTTTCATCATAATTAACAGCTTAAATGAGAGAATCACTGCTAGCAGGAAGAGGCCACTTTATCTCTCTCTTGAAAAGAGGAGAGAGGTTACTGTTGGCAGTGACTTTACCTCAGACTCTAAGGTAGGAAAACAAAGATTACACTCACCTGAATATATAAGTAACAGTGTACATGATAAATAGTCACTGCCAGCACTGCTTAGTGGCTCTCCTGTCACATTAAGGTAAGACAAGGGAAAATAGCTGTAAGTATTCTGTCGGAGAAACAGACCCAGCTTCCTTTCATTTCTGCGCTGTAGAAAAAATTGCCAGAGTGTGGGCTCAAGCGGTCACATAACCATTAGGTCAGAGAGCAGCTGCTTGGCCCTGTCCTCCTGTATAGGGACAAGCTAAGTAAGTGACATTTTTTCACTTTACCTTGTCCCAGCGGTATTCGGGAGGCTTGCTCATCCACCCACCAGCTGTTGCTAGGTGGCAATCCTCCCGACGAACAAAAATATGATTCACACACTGCCAAAAATATCTTTATATTGCATTTGTTACTTTTCCTGCATAACTCTCTTGCTGCACGTTACACTAAGGACAAGACTGTGTTAAAGGACCACGTGACCTAAAAGTAGTTTTCTTTAAAAGTGCGATTAATAAGATTCACAAATTTTAATGTAAAAGACTCAGGAACTCATCAAACTGAATATATTTGCAGATATAATTTGAACATGTAGATGCATAAATCGCTGTAAACCTTCACCTACTGAAGTTTTTTTTTAATAAGGTCAGCTTGTAAAAAACAGATTCAGGATCTGATTCAGATAACCGAGAATTTGCGCCTGCGCAGTGGTTGACAGTCTGCTGCCATTTGTGCGTGGGGAGGGTGCGGCAACGGCCCCCGATTCCCAAAATGGAGGAGTGTTGCCATCGTTAGGGGTGAGGGAAGAGGATCTCCGTTGGCAGACAGAGATTTCCTGACCTCTTTTGGGCATCTGTGTTGGCTGGCTTGCGTGACCCCATGTTCACTCAGCTGGCCGAGGAACACACAGATGTTCTGATGCTGTGTCCTGCTGCATTACCTTACTACACCTATCGCAGCTGCTAACATGTTAGCAGCTGCGATAGCTCCTGCATCCTCCACAGAATAACCCCCTCAGTGACTGTTTATACATTATGGGTCTTGTTCAGAGTCAAGTGTAAGTTGCATTTTACTTTAGTGATCATGTGTCTTTTCTCAATGGGCATCTTCTTTCCACCATAACCAGTGCCAGATGTTGCCTAGGGACTGAAGGGCTGCAGCCCCCCAGTAACATCCACCACCTCAGTGTAGTCAGTGAAGTCCGTGACTTCACTGGCTACACTGTGACTGGCAGTGGTTTCCCATTGGAAGCGCTACCTGGCAATCACATAAACAACAGTTTATCCTTTACCTTGTGGCTAACCATTATTAGGCTGGGAGACTAGGAGACTAGGTTTTGTGTAAAAGCTGGGACCGGGGGTTAGTCTCCCACATAACTGGGTGTAGAAAGGGGCTCCCAGTTAGTTAGGGGATCTGTCACTTTTTTAGGAGAGGGTTGAAATAACTCAGTAGCTTATTTGTGAACATAGGGGGGGAAGTAAGAGATAGGTCACCCCCTCTCTCTCTGTACAAATCTGTGGCTGATTTGGGGTGCTGTTATTCTTCCTGTGAACCTCCAGTTCATACTGGGAGGGGACCTGACTTGTTTTACTGCATCTGCTCATGTCTGATGCAGTTCTGGGTGATGTACAATATGTCCTATGTTTATCTTTAAACTAAATGTAATATCATTGATATGTATTTTTCTCTGTTTACTGTTGGCCATTGGTGTTGATTAATTGATTAATAGTGGCCCGCCGGGGGAACTTCGTCTGTTATATTGTTCTGTAATGCAATGTATAGGGATGTAATATAATCTAATCTATGCAGTATTATGTGAAAATATTGTGTCCATGTACTTAAATGCTGTTTTCTGCCTAATGTAGTACTGAAATGTAATTTGCTGGTTTAGATCTACAACTGCACCTATTTAATTACCTATTTAATTACCTGTTTAATATTGCTTTCTGGTAGCTGATAAACTCTTAACCCTGTGTAACCTCAGTTGGCAACACTTTCTTGATTAATGAATTGTGTCTGAGACTGTTAGCCATTACAGCTGGAGAACTACAAATACCAGCCTAACTTGCATGTGCTTTATAGTACTTGGAGCTATTTACCCTGCATAGACTGTTAGCCGTTATAGCTGGAGAACTACAAGTACCAGTCTAACCTGCATGTGCTTTATTGTGCTTGAAGCTATTTACCCTGCATAGACTGTTAGCCATTAGAGTTGTAATAATACAGATACTTATCCAATTTGCATATGTTTTAACTATTGCTTTGCCAACTGAGGTCACCGGTAGACGACAGGGAGGTGTTGAGTAATCAGCTTGGTATTGAATTCTGCAAGATTCCATCCTGTCTATTGTATACATTTTCTATTAATTGTAATTCATTTATTTGTAATAATAAAATTGTGTTGTACCCTCCTTCCTGACTGGTCACTGTGTCTGCAAATAGGGGAATACAGGCTTGCCTCTCTGTCACGGTGTGTCCTATCTTATCTACGGGGAAATCGGCCACCGAAGCATTCCGAACATACCTGAACCTGGTGCTAGTGGTGCAGCACTGTACAAACTTTCAGAGCATCACATATACACATGCGTGGTGCCCAGCTGCTAGTGTGCATGCACCTGTCCCAATGCCTGCCAGATCGACTGCGCTGGTGCCGGGACCTGTCCAAGAGTAGCCGGGTGAGTAGCTTTTGGCAGCAGCAGCCCCCCTCATCTAAGCAGGTAGGAGCCGCCGCTGGTCATAACACAACTCCCAACATATTGCAGTTAAAATTCATGACTACTTCTAAAAGGTGGCATGGCTACCAAGGAATGTGGCATAGCCTTGTGGAACGCCCTCAGTTCCATCACTCTGGAGGCATGCTCAGCACTCCCAGAGGTGATGCCTGCCCCCAGGCTCTCTCTGCATGTTGCAGATGTGCGCATGCGCACGCTATTCACCACCCCCTCCTCCCATTTTCTACCATTCACGGGACACTGTGGCCCGTGGATGGGATGGCAGGACAGTTGCTGAAAAGCCGGACTGTCTCTGTAAAACCGTACAGTTTGGGGGGTATGGTCATACACCAGGCTTGTGTCGATGTATGCATAGGGGTACGTGATCAGCACTGGAATGAGCATTCAGAAAGGGCCAGAGGGTCTCATTCAGACCCGCTCACGAGCGCAGGACACTCGCAAGCGGGTCGATGGTACCCAAATGCGCATGCGCACGATGGAGGCGCCTCCATCGTGCGCATGCACGAGACCCTGCGAGCGACGGGGAAGCCATCGCTCGGGGTTTCGCACCAAAGGGGGCATGCTGTTGATGGTGAGAGACAGCATGCCCCCTTTGGTGGGCGTGCCGGGGCGTGGCTGCCCAGACGGAGGCGTTCCCATGGGAACGCCTACCGTCTGGGTCCGGCCCCACTGACATCACTAGTGATGTCAGTGGGGGTGATTTTGGCTCTGATAGAGCCAAAATCACTCCAGGGCTTGCGGCAGCGAGACCCTACCGCAGGGTCTCGTCGCAAGCCCGACGGTCGCGATGATCTTGACCATCGCGACCATCATCATGGACGCTCACATAAGCTGTGGGTGGTAACCCACAGCTATGCGAGCGTCCAGGAGGACGCACCAAAAAAAAAAAAAAACGCCCTGATTCAGAGCGGGCGCTCGTTCAGAGCGTCCGGCTCTGAATCAGGCCCAGAGTACCTTAAGAGTTTGGTATGGCAATGTGGTCAGGAATTATGACTAAAATGGCCAGCAAAAAGTCACAAACATAGCTGGTCGAGGGGTCTGATCTGCACGCCAGAGTTCCCAACTAAATAAAAGTATGGGCAAAAGTGAATATGGAGGAAAATTCACACAGGGATGCCTGTTCAGGCACAATGGATCTTTCCCTGAAATTGCCCAGAGGTGGCAAAGAACCAGTGTTCCGCACCAGACACATTTCTCCTGCCCATAGCTAGCACAGTACCTCTGCCTGAAGCTGGCACCATTAGGACACCCATTTAAAACAAATGGGGTCCCAATCCAATGTTTCACTATTAAACTCTCCTGAGTATGTATGTCCACCATGTCCCTCTTCCGTGGACTGTGAGTCAGAAGAGGTGACTAGTTCTTCAGCCTCTTCAAAGAGGCAAGTCTAGTGACATACAGATGGCCAGCATTGCACTAGCAGGCAAAACCTCCCACCAAATTATATACCTCACTTTGGAACCTTAGTCAGAGGTATGAGGTACACAAGTTTGCACAGCTAGCCTGTTTAAGAGCTGTAGGCTGCACTCCAGTTGCTGTGGGATTGTGCATCCCAGCATGCCCTGCCTCAGTTTTGCTATCAGGGCATGCTAAGACTGTGGTGGGGGTTGTGGTCCAGCAGCGGCTGAGGAGCCAGTTATCTCCCTCCCCTGCTGCAGAGCAACCCTATTCAAAAATGGTAAATGGGGTTTAAAGAGTTATACAGGGCTTCCATGGTGCACCCGCACTATTTGCACTGAAGCTGACTCATCTTTATGTTCACATGGGGGTGATAAGTCCCAAAGCGACCCAATGCACCAAATCTTAAGGCAAATTCAGTTTAAAAATAATTGGTGCTGCTGGTCCTTTACGTTCTGTTCAAAAAGATTGATTCTGCCATACCTGGGAAGCTAAGTAGTGTGAGCCCTGCAGTGCTCTGGATGAGAGACCAGGAGATAGGCTTTTTCTGCATAATAGAGTCTCTAGTAGCTTTTAAGTATATCTTACTCAAGGCAATTAGTAGAACCACCCTCATTATTGGCGATAGACTAGCAGGTTGACCAGAGCTGGACTAATGAGTTTAACCCCAAGGCCACTTGTCATGCCCATTTTGGTAAATGCAAAACTCTTGGCCAGATTTCAAAGTTGAGGTCAGGGGTCACATTCAAGTCCACAGGTCATGCTCAGTCAGGTGGCTCGTAAAAATACTTTCAAGCAGTCAGAGTATCCTCATTACTCTTCTTTCTAAAATAAGCTCAAGGAGTTGCAGCCTCTTGCTAGACAAAGTCTTGTCTATAGCTTAGCAGCTTACTTGTCTAAGCAGTATAGCTTAACAGTAGGGCCTCCAAAATCTGCACAGTTTATTTCCCATAGAGGTGAAATGTGTTATTCAATGACAACTAGAGATAAATGTGAAGGTACTGTATATATATATATATATATATATATATATATATATATATATATATATATATATTAAAAAGAGAGGTTTTAGAACAAAAGGACTAACATATATCCCCTTTTTCTTTTGTCCACTAATTGGTTTTGCCTCAAATTATACCTATAGGAGGTTTTCCATTTGGTCTCAGTCTACAGCAACCATTGGAATCTTTGCCATTTTCTAATAAAGAGACCACCTGCTTCAGTGGACTGTAATGGTGGTTGCACTCTCAATAGCACCTTACACCTGCACATGTTTAATGAAAGCAGAGGTTCCATACTATGTTATATAACCCACCGTATAATAGACTGGGACATATTAATCAGTCACCAAGGTATAACTCTATCTACCCTGGCCAAGCTCGGATTATCCATAAATGAGATAAATTCTTTTATGACTCCATCCTATATTAAATATCCCTTCTTTTTCGCTGGTGTTTCTTCCAGAAAAGTGGCCAGAATTAAGTTCAATGATAGTTCAAAGTCAGAATATACATTGAAAGGACTTAGACAAAGCTATTAGAAAAATGAGGGCCTTACACCTGAGGATTTTCCATGTTCCCTTACACTGTAAACAATTACAAAACCTATTGATATTTGCATTTCTAACGGTTGGGGAGCATTCACTCAGAACCAGACAGTGAAAGGCAAATGGTACACAATGGAGCAGTCGGCCTATATCAATCTGCTCAAGTTAAGGCCAGCCATGTTAGTCCTTTAGCTTTAAATCCCAGTTACCTACAGGAATTTGCAGTTTAAATTTGTCTGGATAACAACTGTGGTATCTTACCTGAACAGGATGACACGCTCTTGTTCTCTGTCACAAAAGCCCTAGGGATTAGGAAATGGGCCATTCAAAGGCTATTCACCTAACATATCTCATAATTGAAACTTACTGCTCCACTAAAAGGTGAAGCTTCAAAGTTATGTATCACTTGCCAATAACCCCTGCCACCTCTAGTGCAGTAGCAAAACTTATGTTCCTACATTCCATAAGGCATGCCACTCATTGATCCTTTTAGCATACATTTGCCAACGCAAATCAGTCCTTGCCCCAGAAGAATCCTTGAGCTCCATGCCTGCTGCTGCTGGGAGTGGATTTTCTCATCCCAGAAGGGGACCAGGAAGACTTCTAGTAGTGCTTTCCACATGAAAAAGCATTTCCCAACCTGTACAGGGACATTAAAAAAAACATAGCTAGTGGCCTCCAAAGTACTGCCACTTAACCAGCACAAAGATATTAAGGGGTAAATTTAGTTTACTAAAGTGAGAATATTTACAAGTACGTTTTAGAAGTGATATTGCCCATAGCAACCAATCAGATTCTACTTAACATCATTTACCTAGCATTTTCTAGAAGATAATAGCTAGAATCTGATTATTTTCTATGGGCAAGCAACATCACTTCTTAAACTCACTTCTAACAACTGTCACTTTAGTAAATTAAAATTTAGCTCTTAAGGCTTTACGTTGTGTCTTTCTTGAGAATCCTGCGCCTACTTCTGTAGGTAGGAGTGGATTTTCATCCCAGAAGGGGAACAGGAAGAGTGTTTCCAAAAACAATTGACTGTTAAATAATCTTGCAAACCTTCCAAAAAAGCATTTCCCAACCTGTACAGGGATATTAAAAAAAGGCATAGTTAGTTAGTGGCCTTTAGTTCAAACTGCCGTTGTACCCACTGTCCACATAACCGGAGCAGATGTGGACAAGTGGAACAGAGCAGCAAATGCAACATTTAAGATTTAAGGTTTAAATCTTATATTGTGTCTTTCTTCAGAATTCTTGAGTGCCATGCCTGCTACTGGGAGTGCAGGGATGAAGACATTGTTTTTTCTTCCCAACGGACACAGATCTGAAGAAAAAGAGATTCCTACTGGCAGGAAAAAGAGGCAATTTGGAGGCCTTTACACAAAACTGCCTTTGCTTTACTTGAGCTGCCCACCTTCCAGTGTGTACTCAGAAAGAGTTTTCAGCACAGCCAGGAACCTTGTCAGTGATCGGCCTGAGACTAAGGGCCTGATTCAGTCCCGCTCGCTTGCAAGCGGGCACTCATTGCAGACAATGTTCGCTAATGTGCGCATGCATGTAGTTCGCAGTGCGCATGCGCAAACTATAACGAGCGATCAGAATGTGCTCGCTCGCCCTGCCAAGACAGCCCAGTGGAATGAGTGACATGGAGGCCATTTATGGGTAGTAACAGAGGCAGGGCAGTAGTAACGGGGGAGTAGAGTTGCAGACGCAGGCGTGCCAGAGTGTTTCAATGCCGTTTCAGAGGCGTGCATAATTAGCAGGCAGCATCATAATCCACGTCACCTAGTTGATTTTTACACTGAACTGCTCGCAGTGCTTGCGGTATTGTACAGTCAACCGCAAGCGATACGGTCTGATCCGATGGTTCCCGATGTACCGATGGTTGTATATACTTCCTGGAGACAGGCTGGTGGGTGTTTATACACACAAAGTGATCGCTCGCCAAGACATAGTGGGCGTGCTTATGCCTTGCCATGTGAGCGGCTGCCTTGACGTCACTTAGCTGAATTTCCATACGCTGGAAGCGAGCCGCTGCATCTAGCGAGCGGGTCTGAATCAGGCCCTAATTCCCCAAAATGTAGAAAAGATGATGTCCATCAAAATGAACTACAAATTCTACGTGAAAGACCTTTACTGTCAATTACATACAAAAATTACAGAGCCACCTGTAATGGTGGATTCCAGCGGGGACAAATTAATATCGTGTGAAGAAGATGATGTGTACATCACCCCAGATTATACCATCACCCACGTCGATATCGTCATCCCATCCTGTATTGTGTATAAATTACAGCTGTGCTCCCTGTTAGATTGGGGATTCATTGTCCACTTTAGTGGATGTGAGCTCCATTTTAGTCCATATCATCACCACACCCCCTACACATCTTCTGACCTGGGCTACAGGGGGAGCAGCTGCACTCTAGAATACGGTTGCATGGAGTTGCCCCTCTGACTCACCGAAATTCAGGTAGAGGGGCCATGGGTAGGGACTGGGAGTAGGGACACTATAATCAGAGAATGTAGTTTTAGCTGCTTTAGTTTATTCTATATTTTAAACCATATCCTCTATTTTCACCTTTTGAAAATGTTTATGCAAATCTCAGCTGAGGCGTTTTGTGATGCCATTGCTAACACGCACACAGACGCAGAAAAAAAACACATTGATGGATTTTTTTGGCACTTGGGAGGGAGAGCACCTGAATGAGGCAGCAGCCTCTTGATAAACAACACAGGCATTACCCCTGTGCAGCTACATTGCTGGTGATAAGTGTGCCTAATGCGCACACACACACAGAAAAAAAAACATTGATTGATTGGTTAATTCATTTTTTGGGGCATTTGGGAGGGAGAGCACCCGCATGAGGCAACAGCCTCTTGATAAATGACACAGGCAGCACCCCTGTGCAGCTACATTGCTGGTGATAAGTGTGACTAACATGCACACACACACAGAAAAAAAACACATTGATTGATTAATTAAATTTTTATTACCACTTGGGAGGGAGAACACCCGAACGAGGCAGCAGCCTCTTGATAAACGACACAGGCAGCACCCCTGCGCAACTACATTGCTGGTGATAAGTGTGCCTAACGCACACACACACAGAAAAAAAACACATTGATTAATTAATTTTTTTCTAGCAATTGGGAGAGAGAGCACCCGAATGAGGCTGCAGCCTCTTGATGAATGACACAGGCAGCACCCCTGCATATCTACGTTTCTTATAAGTGTGTCTAACATGCACACACACACAGAAACATTTTTATTTATTTTTTTCATGCTGGGGGTAAAGAGCACCCCTGAACGAGATAGCAGCCCCTTGATACATGACACAGGCAGCACCCTTGTGCAGCTACGTTGCTGATAAGTGTGGCTAATGTGCACACACACACAGAAAATTTTAAAGTTTTTATTTTTTGGGCACTTGGGGGGGAGAGCACCCCTGAACAAGGCAGCAGCCCCTTGATAAATAACACAGGCAGCACTTCTGTGCAGCTAAATTGCTAATGTGGCTAATGCGCACACACTCAGAGAAAAAAAATATTTATTTATTTATTAATTATTTTGGGGGGCACTTGGGGGGAGAGCACACCCGAACAAGGCACCAGCCCCTTGATAAATGACTAACGAGCACACAGTCACACAAATAAAAAAATATATTATTTTTTTTCACATTGGGGGTGAAGATGAAGAGCACCCCTGATGGACAGAGCAGTGAGCACCCCCTAGACAACACAGCAGCACAGACAGCCAGCCCCTTTGGACATTAAGCAGCCAGTCCCTGACACAACTGACAACAGTAGCCAGCCCTATCAGCACTATCACAGCCCCCTTCTTCCTCTTCATTGAGTGTAAGTAGCCTAGCCAGCACCCACAGCGATCACAGGTAGCCCCCTCCTTCCTCTTCACAGTGCCCACTCTAGTCCACTCTCAACACACAGTAGCTAGCTAACACCTCAGCACAGCGATCACAGCCCCCTCCTTCCTGTTCACTGTCCACAGCCGGAATAAAAATGTCGGTGACCGCGGGACCTTTTATACAATCCAAAACCCGCGAGAATCCGACAGCGGGATGATGACGTTTTGCCTCGTTTTGAGATACGAGTTAGGCGGAAAAACCCGAGCCGACTCAAATCTCGCCTCGTATTCCAAAGTTCGGGTGGGTTGAGTTCTCAGGGAACCAAACCTGGTCATCTCTACTCAGAACTCCACCCTCTGATGCTAGGAAGGGAGCAACACATGGCATTCTTTGCTAGGCGATTAGTCTCTAGTTCTTTTGAGATCATGCTGTCTGCTGATATGACTTTTGCCTTCTGTTCCCGATTAACCGCCTCTTTAATCCCTTCAGTTAATGCCTGTGTACCAACCTGGATAGTGTTATTTGGATTTGTCTTTGTCAAAACCCTGACTGCTGAATACTGGTGTAACAAATATTTGGGATATATTTGCTGGAATCAGTCTGAAATACCGCCGGCCGCATGGTTCGATTCCCGGCAGCGGCAGCCCGACAGCGCTGGAAATCCCGATCGTCCTCAGGTAAGTAATAACTAACCTAACCTCCCTAACTCTAACCCTCCTTAGGGGTGCCTAACCCTAACCTCCCCCCCAAGTGCCTAACCCTAATTCCCCCTGCAAGTGCCTAACCCTAACCCCTCCTTCCCCGCTGCCTAAACCTAAGTCCCCCAGGGGGGTGCCTAACCCTAAGTCCCCCCCCAGGGGTGCCTAACCCTAACCCTTCCTCCCCCTAGCCTAACCATAACCCTCCCAGGGGGGTGCCTAACCCTAAGTCCACCCTGGGTGCGCTAAACCTAACCCTCCCCTGTCCGCTCTCGGCGCCCGGCATCCCTTCGATCGGGATGCCGGGCGCCTGTCTCCCGGCGTCGGGAAAATGACAGGCGTCTAGATATATAGACGCCTGTCATTTAACCCACGCCGGGATAAAGCAGTCGGGAAGCCGGCTGTCGGGATCACGTCAGCCGGTTTCCCGATTGCATCCCTATTTGGTAAGGTGGATTTTAATCAATTTTGATTGATTTAAAATCAATGAAAATCGATCAACATCAATGTTGGGTTTTTGGGGCTAAATCACAAATTTACTAATACTTAAAAAGAAAAAAAAAAGTGTCTGTTAGTAAATGCTTGATTCAGCCCCAGATATACAACATTGATGTTGATCGGTTTGAATCGATTTTAATACATTTTAAATCGATTAAAATTACCTTTAGTAAATACACCCCTTGGACTTGCTAAATGGGTTTGCTTCTGCTTTCCCCTTGTCTGACTGCTGGGTAACCTGTGTAACAGATCCTTGGACTTGCACCTGTCTTAACCTTGCTTGGCTTTTGTAATCTTATCCGTGTACCAACCTCCGACCCTGCTGATAGCTAGTGAACCCTTCACGCAGGTATTGCTCACCACTGTTACTGCACTGCTGAATGCCTCTGCAAGATTTTGATATTTTAAATGACTGAGTAATACTCATATCATTATGACAAACACTAATCTCATAGGAGTTGGTTACAACATTTTAATGAGGTTGTACAGAGTTCCTATCTGAATCACTGTTTTTTTGTTTCAATTTATTATCTACTTTGTGCTTTAGGGGATGCAGAAAATAGGCAACCAGGCTGCATATCTGGTGATCATAAGGAAAGAGTATACCATAGAGCTGGTACTATATGATTGACTTAGTGACCCAGATTAATTAGTATTATAATATATTTTCTCTTAATATGAAGGCACATCTTAATAACAAAAAAGTTCTTTGTCCCTCCTAACATGTAAGATGACCTGTTTTTTTAACTATGGAAAAATAATGTGGTTTTATACAAATCATAAAATATTGCTGGTTATTCATGAATTAATTTAATTCTAATTATAATCAATGAAAAGATTTGAATATTTTGTTGGATATGTAGGAGTATTTATTTAGCCCTATGTAGCTACCAGGTGTCGAAATCCTGACTCCTGTCTAGATCCCGACGCCGGAATCTAGACAGACAGCTTCCCAAACTAAAGTAAGCCGGGCAGGGATAGCCCTTAGCCACAGGGGGGAGGGTTAGGTTTAGGCACCCCCGGGGAGACTTAGGGTTATGCACCACCCCGTGAGGGTTAGGTTTAGGGTGTGGGAAGGGGGGTTAGGGTTAGACACCACCAGGGAGAGGTCAGGGTTAGGCACCACCCTGGGAGGGTTAGGTTTAGGGTGCGGGGAAAAGGAGTTAGGTTTAGGCATCCCCGGGGGGAGGTTAAGGCTAGGCACCACCAGGGAGAGGTTAGGGTTAGGCACCACTAAGGGAGGGTTAGGCTGGGGAGAGGGGAGGGTTAGGGTACTTACTAGCCCCAGTCGGGATCTTCAGCGTTTGGGCTTGCGGAGTCGGTATTTATTGAGACGGCTTCCCGGCCGTCGGCATTTCATACCCAACCCTTCTCATCTAGTGGATGCTTTATAATATTTAGAGGGTATACATTTTTAAGTTTGTTAAGTTTTATTGTATCTAATGGAAGTTTGATTCATCTTTCTCCTTTGTCAAGCTTATATGGGCTTGTAATACTTACTATCAGGATGCCGTTGGGATGCTGGTGGTTGGAATGCCGGCGCCGGGATTCTGACTGGAGCGCTGCCATCCTGAAAGCCAGGATAATAACTACATCCCCAGGCTGCGGGCTTACCACGGACTGTAATTTAATAATCCCGGGAATTTAACCAGTGAGCTACAATTTCAAAGTAAGGACCGCAGGTAAATGAATTTGGCCTCAAGAGAGTCTCAATTAATTAAAACATTCATCTTGATTTTTTTAATAATTGACTTATTATAAAAATATATTATTGTTTTTTTTACCCATAATTTTTTTTTTTCAAATGATCAGCTACTTACAAGAATAAAACTTAGAAGACTAATTTGATCTGAAACACTCAGGGCCTGATTCAGAGCCGCTTGTAAGCGGCCGCTCGTTCGCTCCGAGCGATGTTCGCACATCTGCGCATGCGTATGGGTTTTAGTACGCATGCGCGAACCAGTCAGTGCGGTCGAAAATCGTGTGCTCGCAAAATAGCGAATGCCTGCTAATTTGAGTGACAGGATGAGGCGTTTGTGGGTGGTAACAGGGGAAGGTGCTTGAAAACAGGGAGTGGAGATCCGAAAGCAGGCGTGCCAAACGGTCAAAACGGGCGTTTTAAGGGTGTGCGTAATTAACAAAGCAGCGTCATTGACCACGTCACTTGGTTGTATTTTAGCCTGAACTGCTCGCATGATTGCGGTAGGAAAATGCTACCACAAGCACTGCGAGCAGTTCATATGCCTTTCGATGTACTCGATTAATCAAATAAATAGCGGAGATGACGTAGGATGCGAGCGGCCAGGGGGCGTTTTTTCCAAAATAGTGAGCGCATGTTTTGGACGCTCGTTCAGACATAGAGGCGTCAACAGACCTCAAGGAGCGAGCGCTTAATTTAAATAGCCAGCCCCTTTTTCTGAACGAGCGTCCGCAAATAGCGTCCGGCTCTGAATCAGGCCCACAGGTCCATAAGGATAACAGCTCAACTAAAATCTTATCCTTGCTAGAAATATAAATAAATACTACTAAAAAATCTATTGACTTACTATGGAATTTAAGGACAATTCAGGGCCTGATTCAGACCGGGACGCTAAGTTGCGCTCGCTCACTCTGAGTAATGGTCGCCCAACTGCGCATGCGTATAAGTCGCAGTGCGCGTGCGCAAACTAGTACAAGCGATCGGATTTGCTCGCTCGCCCTGAAAAGACTGCCTGGTGGAATGAGTGACAGCTCCGTTTGTGGGTGGTAACAGGGGAAGGTGCTTGTGAACAGGGGAGTGGTGCTGCGAACGCAGGCGTGTCTGACCGTCAGAACGGAGTTTAATGGGTGTGCATAATTAGCAAAGTAGCATCATTGTACACGTCACTTGGTGTTTTTTACCCTGAACTGCTCGCAATGCTTGCGGGAGGGTAAGGTCTACCTCATGCGCTGCGAGCAGCTCAGATGGCTCTCGATGTTACCGATTAATCCTTCAAATACCGGAGATGACGTGTGTTGCGAGTGGCAAGGGGGGGTCTTTATACACTATCGAGCGCTTATTGCCGGGGCTCGCTAAGACATAGAGGGCGTCCTTATGAAACACAGTGCGAGCGCTTAATTTAAATATCCGGCCCCAATTTGCGAGCGGGTCTGAATCAGGCCCTCAGTTCTAATGGGCTTTTCAAAGCTCCAGGTCTAATAAGAGTCCTATTTGTGCCGAACCAGCAGTAAAGTTATAGCTTAAGCTTTAACTTTAATATTTACTCTTTGCCGGGATGGGGTCTTATCAGAGCCACTTACCTGGCATAAATTGCCCTCAAAATTGAATTCCTTATATATACTGTATGGCAATAATAAATGACCATTATCAGGGGCAACAGTGCCACCAGTGATAAATAGGCCCCTAAATCGCATACACTATCTGATACGATCCTCCAGCCTTATCAGCCAGGCATTGGTTAATCATTTCCAACCCAATTATACTTGTCCTATGATTACAACAGACATTAGTTATTTCATTTTTTCAAATGTGAAAAATGTAATTCTGTCCGCAGTAATTAACTTTTTAAAGGTCAACACAAAGCACGAGAAATACCTGCACAAAATGCAATTGACAGACCTTGGAGAAGAAGACTGAAGGGCAGAGAACACCAGTAACTATATATTTTTAGCCGAAACACAATTACAGAAAATTTGAGAAATTGAAACCTTCCTGGGCTCATGGGATATAATGTTTCATGGTTAACATGTGGGTTCCTATGTGATGATCAGCATCCTGGTTTCATCTGTTCTCTGCAGGATTGCCAATAATACAAATTATATAGGCCTTATTCAGAGATGTACTTTAACCCGTTGGTTAGCGCACATCTTCAATGTTTTGGGGTCTGCACATGCGCAGGACCCATTCTGAGCATGTGCAGAATGGGTCCTGTGTTATCGCTCGCAGCCGGCCCCCAAGCCGTAGCATGATTAATATGTTGCAGCATTTGTTGAGTGAAGCGGGACCCTGGCTGGCCACCGTTCCCAGAAACAGAGGTGTGTCATCCCCATTTTCCAGGGGAGGGACGAGGTCAGGGTCTCACAAGTGACTGGTACCCGGTCATGCTGATATAAGCTTCAGCTTCCATAGCCTGGCTAAAGGAGCAACCATCGCAACCGATTGTGATCCCAGGCTGCGACCTCGGTAGCAGTGCCGATAGTCGCGATGGTTCCTACAGACACCTCCTGCTGCATTAGCATTTTAGATGGATGGCACAGAGGGCTTTATTTATTAACATTATTTTGACTAAAATAAATGTGAAAAAGGGTGTTTTCACACCCTTTTCACATTATTTTAGTATCACCTATAGTTATTACAGGGCAATTGGAGTAGAATTCATAAAATTCTACTCCAACCCCTAAGTATCACTTATTTTTAATAAGCAGATCGCATTTCCCATAATTGTAATGGGAAATGTGATCTGTGTGCAAGTTACTAAAAATAAATTGTGAAAGAAATACCTAGGGAGGCCCTGTGATAATAACACCACCTGGAGGTGGCGTTATCCAGGGTCTCCCCCAGTTACCGGACTCCTACTCTGCTCTAACGGGGAGAGCAGAGCCGGGAGTCGGTCCCAGTAATCAGCTGTGTGGTCTAAACAGACCACACGCTGATTCGCTGCAAAAAAAAAAAGGAAAAAAAAAATTCACTTACCTGACTCCAGAGACCGGTGGTCGGGGCTCCGGTGATGACTCCCCTCCGGTCAGCTGGTCTCCCATGCTGCACTGCGGCCTGGTCATCAGTGCAGTATGGGATATCACCTGACCGGATGCATGGAGGACATCACCGGAGGCCCAGATCATGCAGGTAAGTGTAATTAAGGGAGGGGGGGTTGCAGGGGGGTTCCGCGATCATGGGGGTGGGGCTTAGAGCTGGGGGCGGGGCTTAGCGCCGGGGGGGGGTAGCAGTGGTGGCCGGTCGGCACATGCACGGGCACTTTGTCACAGTATTTTTTCCGAAAATACTGTGACTAGTGTGCGGATGGGATTCGCAGGGACAGAGCTTTATCGCAAGCCCTGTCCCTGCAAGGGATTTGTAGTAAATCCCTGTGATATTGCCTGAATTCACAATGCGAATATCACACTACAATCTGCATTCAATATGCGGATTGTAGTAAATAGAGCCCAAAATATCATAAAAATGTGAAATCACATACCTGTAGCCTATCCACTGACACATATTCCTGGTGTTTTACAGCAACTCGTGTGCCTATGCTACCTGTAAGCTCTGGTAACAGGTAGCATAGCCGGCTGCAGGGTGTAGATAGGCCTGGGGGCACTGAGGGGGTTAGTTTTTGCAAATGCAGCTCTCAATAATATCCATTGTAGATGCCCTCTAGCCTCCTGGAGCTGGGGTACCAATTGCAACTCTCATTGCTCACTTAATCCTCCTCCTTTGCTATTGATGGTTTATTGGAATTTTACTAGGTAAGAATAGAATTGCATCATAAACCTTTATAGATATTTTGTGACAATTAATTTATTACACTCATTTTAATCTCTCTGCCCCACCCAATCCCCCAACCCCCTTTTCTCCCTCTGCTCATCCTCTATCTGTTCATCCCCCATTTCTCTCTGATATCCCAGATCTCTTTGTCCCTCTATACTTATCCAATTAGCCATCTCAGGCTGTGGCTGCACTCCATTGGTTACTATAATAACAGTGGTACCCAGGGCAGGATAGAGAATCTGGAGCTGTTAAGCCTAACAACACACTGACAACACACCCAAATGCCATCCTTGGGCACTGACATGCGTGGCTCAGTAGGAACAAACTGCTAGCATGGAATGATTTTACCACAAATATATGCTTACAAAGTAATAACTGATAGAACCACCTTCAAGGTCAACTCCTTAGGGACAGTATGCCCATGTTTTGAAATGCGGTATGATACACATAGGGGATGTGAGACTCAACCCTGTCCTGTGCTATAGAGTGTGGCAACCTCCTTGCCTGGGCTGGGGTATCCTTCCAGTCTCACCCTGGGCATCCTAATGACAACAGCAGTTGGCAATGATGAGTATTGAATGGAACTCCATATTCAGATCAGTTAGAGTGCTTTTTCCTGGAACCCACTATTAAGTCATTTGTTATGGACATCGTAATTGCTAATTATTAAAGAGAGATGATTTTTCACATTTAAATATTTTCACTAAATCCATATTAGTAGACCTATTCATCCTAATTTACTTTTTCCCAGAGGAGTGTGTAATTCGAAATAGTTATAGAGAGCACATCTTAAATATCATTATTGGGGCTGAAGGAATATAAATTAACTATACAGCCAAATATCTTCTGTGCAATAACCTAGAATGCATTATGTTAGATGCACTTTGGAATTTAAAAGTACTCTTTGAAGGTGTTTTCTATACTGAAATTTACAGAGAAATGATGCTCTGGAACTGTGGGGACAGACCAGAGAGAACCCAGGAGGAAAATATGGAGAACATTCAAACTTCTCACTGATAGGGTCCTGGTCAGAATTAAACCCATGACCCAAGCGCGGTGCCACCATCATTAACTGGTGTATGACCTTCTGTGACTTTTATTAAATAAATAGTTTTCCATCATGCATTTATAATATCATTTGTATGTCTATTTTTCTGTTGTCATGGGATACCGCAGGCAACACACTACAGTTGCACAAAGATTTTATAATTAACTCGCAATGGAATCGCACAATGAGTCGCACGGACTGAGTCGTCCCACCACTACTGATTCTGAGTCGCATTAACTGCCGGATGCGGTGAAGCAATGTTTTTCTATTGCGCATGCATCTGAGTCGCACAGCGCACGCATTCCCATTGTTGGCAGACAGAGTCGCAGTACTGATTTGGATGCACAGTGTCTGAAAAGTATTAGAAATGTTTAAGGCGTTCCAGGGAGGTGCCAGGGGGTGGCTAATCAGAGAGAGTCGCGGGCATGTGGCTGAGTGGTTGTGTACAAAGATGCTTCATTGGCCACAGCGGAGGATGTGATCAGATGGAGAATCTGCACCTTGCAAAGGGCTGGTGCAAGGTGCGACCGACGGTGGTGTCTAAAGATGTACAAAGCGATATTTCAGCATCTAAAGTGGGCGTTTCATTCCTTGCACATTCGGATGCACGGGTGTACACCAGAGAAGGGCTTTGTCGTGCTATTAGCTCAAAGTCACAGTCATGACTGCAGCAAAAGACACAGACATGGACGCATCCAAATCAGAACCAGCCCCAATGGGTATCTACTGAATCTCATCTATAATACATGTGATATTTTTTTAACTAGAAGCTGTATTTTATTATGAAGACTTTTTTTACACCAATAGTTTTACAGTATCTTCTCTCTCTCAGTATAAAGTCCCCAGTTTAGGGGTCTGTCTTTTCATTTCGGCTGATCTCTTGAACCACTGGATGGATGTTGATGGGGTTTTCACTGTTCTACACAGCATTGGTTGAGGAAGGTTTAGTATGAACCATTCAGCTGTGACAAAAGGGATGATGATTTTAGTGAAGCAAGTCACTGAAAAAAATCTTGCACCAAGCAGCTGGCCAGGGTGCTGAAACAGCAAGAGAGCATCTGAAACTGATCCAATCAGAGATAGAAATGTGCCCTTGTTGCTTAGCAACAGCCTAGAGAGGGGAGGAAGTCAAGGACTGAGCAGGGTCACATCTGAGGCAGACAGAGAGTGACAGACAGCCTCCAACGAACCGATAAGGATGCCCTGATGCAGACAAAGTAGCCAGGAAGGAGCCAGGGGAGGCATAGCTATCAGGAATTTCATTAAAAAAATGGAAAAAAAACCCCATCAGAACACCATCAAATAATTTCCAATAGAAGGTGGCAAACATCGGACCGCCAACATCAAATGGTAAAAACACTACCATCTTAACAAAAACATTGATGGTTAGTAACCATCAGATTCCAAAGTCCATCCCTACACTGAACGTTCAGACGGACTCCGGCCACCACTCCTCCACTGTCAAGTGTTCCTTCTGCAGCAGGGAAGTGCGGTGAGGTCAATGGCTGGGGAGGCACACATGGAGATGGGTCTGGGTGCTGTGAGCCTGTCTCACCCCATACTCACTGTAACTCTCCCCTCACTACACTAAGCTTCAGGGTCTATTGATTCTCCTACCTTCATCACTGTGTCTTCTCTTGCTGATGCTGACTGAATCTCTAAACACTGCAGTACACTTCCTGGTCAAATGACACATCCAAAGTGTCCATACTCAGAGGCATGCCTCTATTAGCTCACTTTCTGTGCAGCTTACTGCCTGTGGTGTGGCCCTGCCCCAAGCTCTGCAAGCAGTGTCTGACTATATAGAAACGAGGTTGAGCTGTTGCTGCCTCATGTCTCTCGTCTCCCTGCAGTCCAGGGGAGCGCCACAGAGCTGGTGAGTGTTACCTATAAAAATTATTACAATAAACAAAGAAGATGTTTTTTATGTTATAAATATCTTCTTTGTATTATTCTAATCATTTTTATATCACTTTAGAAGTATAACAGGGGAGGCTCTGAACAGCCACACACCTTCGGTGACCAGGAGGCACCTCCAATGGAAGTCAGCACCACGACTAGGAAGCCCAGGAAATACCGGGTACATTGTGCAAAGATGACATTGCTCATCGCCGTGTTCGGCAACTGGGGAAGGCTGCGCTTGGAGTCTGCGGAATTAAGCACAGGTACCCTAGCCCCGGGGACATGCTGCTGATAATGCTTACTGTAGCTGCAATACAAATCTCTCATCCATGATCCTCCTGCCCTTCCCAGAACATCCATGTGGCCGGGCCCCAGTCAACTGCAGGGCAGCAGTGGGGGTTGTGGTGAGATGCAGGAGCTAGGAATGAGAAGCTGGGGGTTGTGGTTAGATGCAGAGGGCTGTGGTGTGATGAAGGGGGCTGTGGTAAGAAGCAGGAGTGAGAAGCAGGGGCCTGTGGTAAGATGCAAGGGGCTGTGGTGGAATATAGGATGCTGTGGTGAAATGCAGGGAGCAGTAGTGAAAAGCAGGAGGCTGTTGAGAGATGCAGGGGGCAGGAGTAAGAAGCAGTAGGCTGTCGTGAGATGCAGGGGGCTGTGGAAAGATGCAGGGGACTGTGGTGTCATGGCATAGGTTGCTGCGCGATGCAGGGGACTGTGGTGACATGGCGTAGGTTATTATGAAATGCAGAGGGCTGTGGCGAGATAAAATTGCTCCCGTGCGAAGAAGGGGCGGGTCATAGTATAATATACAATGGAGTTATTCCAAGAGTTGTACTTCGCAATTTTATCTGTCTCAGTTGCATGATATAGGACAAATATACAGATATGTACATATTACATATATAGCAACAAAATAGGTACACATAAACTTATGTTGCAAGATCCTTTGTAAATAGGTTGGGTTCTTTACTAAAGGTACACTAATAAAAATAATTTACAATATACAAGAAAATGGTATGTTTAGAAGTATTTATAATATATCAATCATTGTTGCCAACTCTTGGGCTGCCCCCTTCGGTAAGGCGCAGCTAGGTCGGCACTGCAATGGGGTTGTCAGGTGGGCAGTGCTGGGAGTGTGATGATGCGATCATGTTATCGTGGCCCTGTCCCCCACTATACAATGCTGCGATTCCTGGCATGGGAAATTTGGGAGCGGTGCCACGATGACATGATTCAGCACAAATAGTGTCAACGGCTGGCCGGACCTCTCACTACACTCAGGAAGTGGGCGGCCGCAGCAGGCCATGGTATGGCTTCTGGGAGACATGCCCACTCTTTCGGGTGGCCTGGAGTGCCACACATTCGTGAGCCTCCCGGCCCATCCTGGAGAGTAGGTAAGTATGATATCAATTCCACTACAAGAAGAGCTAATTAATCATATAATACATGGTATAGTAGAGCAGTGTGTTTAATGTAAATTAATATTTACAAAATTATTTGGGGCATATTTATCACAATAAGCATTTTTAATGGGGATGTAATCAATATTTTCACTTAAATTCGCAAATGTACTCTTTGTCTCTTGCCAGGAGATGGGCTCCAATAAGAGCCCACCTTGGCAAAGAGCTGAAAGCTGTGTGAGGGTGACAGGTAGTGTGTGACAGGGAGAGGGGAGAGGCAGTGGGTGACAGGCAGTGAGTGACAGAGAGAGGGTGATAGGGAGAGGTGACAGGCAGTGGGTGACAGGCATGGTGTGACAAGGAGAGAGGGGTGAGGCAGTGGGTGACAGGGAGATGCAATGGATGCACAACACATTATACCCCCCACATTATGTCACACTGTAGTGCCCCACAGATTATGCTACACTGTAGTACCCCTCACATTATGCCACCTGTAGTGCCCACACATTATGCCACCTCTAGTGCCCACACATTATGCCACCTGTTGTCCCAACACATTATGCCACCTATAGTGCCCATACATTATGCCACCTGCAGTGCCCACACATTATCCTACACTCTAGTCCCCACACATTATGCCACCTATAGTGCCCACACAGTGTACTCACCAGTAGCATCCTCAGGCAGCCGGCAGAGCAGCAGTCACAGCCTCATAATGAGTCACACCCATGAGGCTTCGCTGCTGCTGAGTCAGAGGAGCATGTGATGGGCTCCTCCAATCAAAGCTCAGCACATGCTCCTCTGACCCCACTGCAGAGACTACTGAAATTTATTACCCAGTAGTGCACTGCAGTGCTGAGGCTGACAGCACTGTGCTCCAATCCCCTGCGTGTAGCTGTCAGCCGGGTCAGTCACAGCCTTGATGAATGCCCGAGAAGCAGCTGCACTGCAGCCTGCCATACAGGCAGTGTGGACCCCTATATTTTATATAAAAATGGTTAGAATAATACAAAGATATTTATAACTTATAAACATCTTCTTTGTTAATAGTAATCATCTTTATAGTTAACACTCACCAGTTTTGTGGAGCTCCCTGGGACTGCAGGGAGATGAAAGAAATGAGGCAGCAACAGCTCAGCAGACACTGCTTGCAGAGCTGGGGGCGGGGCCACACTACGGGCAGTAAGCTGCACAGAAAGAGAACTATGCCTCTGAGTATGGGGGGCTGTCTTGAGCACTAATGGACACCTTGGATGTGCCATGTGACCAGGAAGTGCACTTCAGTGTTTAGAGATCGGAACTGTCCGAGGTAGGTAGGAGAATCAATGGATACTGAAGCTCAGTGTAGTGAGGGGGAAAGTTACAGTTAGCAGGGGGTGAGACAGGCTCCCAGCACTCAGACTCATGTGTGCCTCCCCAGCCATTGACTTCACCACATGTCACTAGTTGACAGCCTGTTCTGGTGAGCACAGGACAATTACTTTTATTTATTATTATGAGTTTAGGATTCAATGGTTTCCAATGGAAACAATTCTACCTCTACATTTTACTGCTATAATAACGAATATGTTTTATGTCGACTGTGGATACCTGGTTAACTGTGAGAACACCCTTTTATAGTCTTATTTTGCTCATCTGTATAACTTTATTTAAGTATCATGTATGTAGACATTATTGGTAAATAGAAATCTCACATGTGCTACAATAGTAACAATTAGGAACTCCCAGATTACTGTTATTATTACTGTATTTTTTCTTACTGTATGGGTAAGTATTTTGCTTCTCTTTTTAGTAGAGATGTGCGCCGACCCCTGTGTTTTGGTTTTGGATCTGGATCTACCCTGGTTTTGGATCTGGATTGGTTTTACCAAAACCTCACCTCCGTGTTTTGGTTTCGTGTTCTGGTTTTGGATCGGGATTTTTTCTTAAAATAATCATAAAAACGGCCAAAATCACATAAAATGGGCCTGTTTTTGTTCCTACAGTATAATTAACCTTGATAACATTTATTTGCAGTAATTTCCAATCAATTTTGAACACCTCACAATATTATTTGCTTCATCTAGTTAAGGCCAAAAGGTTGCATCCAGCTAGCTGGCTGACTAAGCTAAGTGACACAGTGGACAGCACTAACATGTGGCAGCTCAGTTTCTAATGTCCAACACGGATACAGTGTGTTATACAGTGTGGATTGGATACACCAATAATGCACTTACTGGGACACCAGTGTCGGCAGAGCGGGGTTGCTGACGGTGTCCTCAGTACATGGAGTGGCAGTGCTGCGGTGCTGGCAGTGTCCTCAGTGAAGTGTACCGGTGATGTCGGCAGTGTGGGGGTGCCAGCGGTGTCTTTAGTGCAGGTTTACTGGCTGTGTCGGCAGTGCGGGGGTGCAGCGGTGTCTTAGTGCAGGTTTGCTGGCTGTGTCGGCAGTGCGGGGGTGCCAGAGGTGTCTTTAGTGCAGGTTTGCTGGCTGTGTCGGCAGTGCTGGGGTGCCAGCGGTGTCTTAGTGCAGGTTTGCTGGCTGTGTCAGCAGTGCTGGGGTGCCAGCGGTGTCTTTAGTGCAGGTTTGCTGGCTGTGTCGGCAGTGCTGGGATGCCACTGGTGTCTTTAGTGCAGGTTTGCTGGCTGTGTCGGCAGCGCGGGGGTGCCAGCGGTGTCTTTAGTGCAGGTTTGCTGGCTGTGTCAGCAGTGCGGGGGTGCTAGCGGTGTCTTTAGTGCAGATTTGCTGGCTGTGTCGGCAGTGTGGGGGTGCCAGTGGTGTCTCTAGTGCAGGTTTGCTGGCTGTGTCGGCAGTTCTGGGGTGCCAGCGGTGTCTTTAGTGCAGGTTTGCTGGTTGTGTCGGCAGTGCGGGGGTGCCAGCGGTGTCTTTAGTGCAGGTTTGCTGGATGTGTCAGCAGTGCGGGGGTGCCAGCGGTGTCTTTAGTGCAGGTTTGCTGGCTGTGTCGGCAGTGCGGGGGTGCCAGCGGTGTCCTCAGTACATGGAGTGGCAGTGCTGCGGTGCTGGCAGTGTCCTCAGTGAAGGGTACCGGTGATGTCGGCAGTGCGGGGTTGCCAGCGGTGTCTTTAGTGCAGGTTTACTGGCTGTGTCGGCAGTGCGGGGGTGCAGCGGTGTCTTAGTGCAGGTTTGCTGGCTGTGTCGGCAGTATGGGGGTGCCAGAGGTGTCTTTAGTGCAGGTTTGCTGGCTGTGTCGGCAGTGCTGGGGTGCCAGCGGTGTCTTAGTGCAGGTTTGCTGGCTGTGTCAGCAGTGCTGGGGTGCCAGCGGTGTCTTTAGTGCAGGTTTGCTGGCTGTGTCGGCAGTGCTGGGGTGCCAGTGGTGTCTTTAGTGCAGGTTTGCTGGCTGTGTCGGCAGCGCGGGGGTGCCAGCGGTGTCTTTAGTGCAGGTTTGCTGGCTGTGTCAGCAGTGCGGGGGTGCTAGCGGTGTCTTTAGTGCAGGTTTGCTGGCTGTGTCGGCAGTGTGGGGGTGCCAGCGGTGTCTTTAGTGCAGGTTTGCTGGCTGTGTCGGCAGTGCGGGGGTGCCAGCGGTGTCTTTAGTGCAGGTTTGCTGGTTGTGTCGGCAGTGCGGGGGTGCCAGCGGTGTCTTTAGTGCAGGTTTGCTGGCTGTGTCGGCAGTGCGGGGGTGCCAGCGGTGTCTTTAGTGCAGGTTTGCTGGCTGTGTCGGCAGTGCGGGGGTGCCAGCGGTGTCTTCAGTGCAGATTTGCTGGCTGTGTCGGCAGTGTGGGGGTGCCAGCAGTGTCCTCATTGCAGGTTTGCTGACTGTGTCAGCAGTACAGGGGTGTTCTCAATGCAGGGTGCTAGCGGTGTCGGCATAGTGGGGGTGCCAGCGGTGTCCTCAGTACAGGTTTGCTGACTGTGTCGGCAGTGCAGGGGTGCTGGTGGTGTCCTCATTGTGGGTGTCGGCAGTGTGGGGGTCGCTGACGGTGTCCTCAATACGTTGGGCAGCAGTGCAGGAGTGTCGGCAGCGGTGGTGTCGGCAGCGGGGGATGCTGCCAGTGAGTGTGCCAGTGGTGTCAGCAGCGGGGGGGTGTCGGCGGTGTCAGGCGGCGGGGGATGGCGGGCGCCATCTTCTTTTTCTTGTTTGTGCTGTTTTCAATGGGCTTAACGCTGATTGGCTGAGAGCCGTGACAGATGGCTCTCCCAGCCAATCAGCATTAAGCCCGCTCAAAACAAAACCTCGCATCTCGAAAGAGGGGCATTCGCGAGGTTTTGCCTCGGGTCAGGGATCTGGGAAGGCAGAGAGATCCGAGCTGCGCTCGGATCGCCCCGGATCCCCGAAATTCGAGATCTGAACCCACTCAACTCTACTTTTTAGTCAATGTTTGTTGACAGTTGGAAATCGGTTACATAGTGTAATGCGGGCCATACATCTAACGAGCAAATCCCCGATTTCCTGATGCCATCCAATCTGCTGATCAGCGGACTCCGATGATTGGCGATTTCTTGGGGGATGTATAAAATATAACATGTTAAAAATCCCACATTCATCAATTTCAATAATTTTTGGGTCAGAATCAGCAAATCAAGATTGTTCAACATGTCGGATTTTGCTGATCATCCAACCCAGGCATCGGCACAACGGAGAATTGGCCCAAAAGCTTGCTGATGTATGGGCCCCATAAGACAGCACTCTAGCCAAGGTCCTCCTGTTCCTAGTGATGTCATCAACTGGCGATTCTGTTGTTACAGAGAGTTCTAGGAAGGGGCTGAGACTATGCTTATATACTAATTCTGAACTCCCTCAGCGGACAGTACGATCAGGCATCGTAAATACGATTTTCCTAAATGTGTTAGAAATACGTTCTGTGCTATTGTCTCTTTATGTAAATTCCTCAGTCGGTTTTCAGTGAAATAACAATCTTACTCACCAAGTCAAATGAGAATGACTTGTACGCTCTGCATGTCAGGTATTAGTCATATTGACTGCTGGATATGTACAGGCTGAACGGTCTATTCATACATCTGACTAAGCACAAACTTCTATTTTCAGAAATGTACCATTTATACAGCATCAAATAAAGTGATTTCTTTATGAAAATGGAAAAAAGGTTTGCGTACAAGTTATTATTTGTATCCCTGTGATATGTATTTCTTTATGATACTGAGCATAGCAAACATTTGCTGGTCTACGCCTTAGTAATGTTTTGTGTGTCACTTCTGTGGCTGATGTCAGTACAGCCAGCATTTATCATAAAGTCAGATGACTTTATTAGTTGCACTTTGTTAGTTTTTTTAAGTTTTTTCCTCTTCTCCAATTTATTATTAGCTGCAGTGGCAGATTTTACCTAGGGGCTGCAGGGATGTAGCCCCACCAGTAAAATCCACCACCTCAGTGTAGTCACTGCAGTCTGTGACTGCACTGGCTACACTGTGACTGGCAGTGGCTTCTCATTGGAAGCTCTGCCTGCCAGTCACATACACAACCAATCCGGGGTGCGATTAGCAGAGAGCAGCTTCCAATAGGAAGCCACTCCTTTGCATTTCAGCCAGCCTACCCGGCTACTAGGGGCTGCAGCCGACATTACCCCTATTAGCTGGTGATATGTGCATGCGAGGCTCCTCGCTGCTAGTACGCATGCACCGGTCCCGGTGCCTGACTGATCTATTACGCAGGTGCTGGGACTCGACTGGGAGGTAGGTATCTCCCCGGTCCCCCTCTCTTGCAGCAGCAGAGGCAGCCCCCCTCGTCCAAGAGGATAGGAGTCACCGCTGATTAGCTGGAATCTATTGGGCCGACTGGTTAGCATATTTTGGGGAATGTTGGCTAATATGAGTTGCGCACTGCTTAATACAAAATACACATATGCCTCTATAAATAAGAAAAGTGGAGACCAGCACTTGCAAGACTCCATTAAGTTCAAAGAATGGATCACACTCAGCTCATTAATTCAGTGATAGGGCGAAATGCGCAGGTTCCATCTGAATTGTATCTATCTGAATGGATAGAAAAAAGCATAAAACGTGCATATAAAACAGATTTTTGCTTTTCACATACATATCTGTTTGCCGTGGTTACAGAGTGTCCAAATGGCTACAGAAAAGTACAAATGAGCCTGTTTGGAGGGAGATGACTTAGAGTACTGGAAGACTTTGCGAGCTGAACACGATGGCCGCTAGCCTTGCGTGATTTGCTGAACGTGTCTAAGACACACCCAATTATGCAAATGTTGTCAAAATGCTGTAGCTGCAATCTAATTGCAGGATTACAGTCTACTGAACATTTTTACAATATAAAATATGTTTCCTACTTTGCTTGGAAAGCGGAAGGCTGCTGGTGTGGACTATATTTTCATCTTACAGTGTTTGATTTGCTGTTACAGTCTTAAAATTGTTTGGATACTTCAAAACTGATTCTGAGTCAGACACAAAGTGGCAGTGGAAGCCAGATTTACTGTCTCATGCTAATGCGAGATTCAGTTCTGCTAACGCGAGGATCATTGTGTCTGTATGCAGAAACTTGTGCCGACCACTGATTTTGCACTAACCCCTACAACTGTCATTATTACTTCTGACACTTGCACCAGCCCTAGGCCCAACAGAAAGACAGAACTGGCCACGATCTGTCCAACTAAGAATAGGGCGGAGATGTTAGGAACCCTGGAGGCCGCGCTGCTCTGTCTTGGTGGTGGTACCATCCTGGGGGCTCTCAGAGTGCGGTTGATGGGCCCCAGCGTGGTGGTGGTCTCAGAGGCCCGGAGTTCCGGGCGGCATTCCTGCCAGCTCCGGACAATGGGCGCGGCCATTTTGGTCCCAGTCAGCTGAATGCTAGTCTCCACTGACAGCCAGGCCGGTGTCCACCTGACCGCATCAGCTAATCCATGCGAGACCTATGGTATAAGTATACTGCTCTAACAGCATTCTGTGTCTGAGCTTAGTCGCTGATACATATCCTAGACTCTACTCCTGGCTGGTTGCCTTTGGCTCATTGATGAATCCCACTTCGGTTCCAACATATATTCCAAGCCCACTCCGGCTCCAGTTTGTACTCCAAGTCCGGTCCCACTCCGGCTCCAGTGTATATTCCAACTCGGTCCCACACCGGCTCCAGTCTGTACTAGCCCAGAGTTTGCTCTAATGCACTTTCTTAATATATTATCCTGCTGTATACGTTAAACTACTATTACATTTATAAGGTGGAGTTATATACGACTATCTCTACTCCAAACATCCTGTACTACAGAGTCCCCAGTCCAGACAGGAGATATGCAAAAATGCGTAAATTAGCATCTTCGCATGTGCTGTATGCTATAACTTGCCAATTGTATCTGTGCACAGAGATCCATCCAAATGATCCCCTTATATTATCCTCTTATTTTGTGTGAATTGTCTACTATGCTTTTTTACATATTTTTGTACTGACAGTGAAGCCACACCTCCTATCATATCCCTGGCACATCTGCTCCTGTTAGTTACAAAGAGCTAAGCCTCCTATCATATCCCTGGCACATCTGCTCCTGTTAGTTACATGGAGCTACGCTTCTTATCATATCTCTGTTACATCTGCTCCTGTTAGTTACATGGAGCTATGCCTCCTATCATGTCCCTGGCACATCTGCTCCTGTTAGTTACATGGAGCCACGCCTCCTATCATATCCCTGGCACATCTGCTCCTGTTAGTTACATGGAGCCACGCCTCCTATCATGTCCCTGGCACATCTGCTCCTGTTAGTTACATGGAGCCACACCTCCTATCATCCTGGTACATCTGCTCCTGTTAGTTACATGGAGCTACGCCTCCTATCATATCTCTGGCACATCTGCTCCTGTTAGTTACATGGAGCTAGGCCTCCCTGATCCTGTCAAGTAAAACTAACAGGTTTTGATAATATTGTGAGCTTGATTCTGAGTAGGACACAGCGAAGTCCGTGTGCGCCTGTTAACGGTCATATGTCTGTTACTTTATGCTGCTACAAGCCCTTCCTAGTGTATAGCCGTGCATCTGAATGCGCACTAACTGAAAAGCCCACTGTCAGCACCTTTAGTGGTCTATGGGCGTGATTCAGACCCGTTCACAAGTGCTGAGCGCTCGCAACCGGGTCGATGGTGGCCCACAGCGCATGCGCGAGACCCGTCTAGCGATGATCAATCCGTCGCTCCGGGTCTCGCACCAAAGGGGGCGAGCTGTCGATGTTGAGTGACAGCTCACCCCCTTTGGTGGGCGGGCCGGGGGGTGTGGCTGCCCAAACCAAGGCGTTCCCGAGGGAACACTTGCCGTTTGAGGGCGCCCCCACTGACATCACAAGTGATATCAGTGAAGAGCTTCCGGCTCTGTTAGAGCCGAAAGCTCTCTGGGGCTTGCCATGAACAAGACCCTACCACAAGGGTCTCGTCGCAAGCCCGATGGTCGCGATGGTCTTGACCATCGCGACCATCATCATGGCCGCTCGCTATAGCTGTGGGTGGTCACCCACAGCTATGCGAGCGGCCAGGAGGCCGCTCTAAAAAAACAGAAGGCCGGCCCTGACTCAGAGTGAGCGCTCTGTCAGAGCGTCCGACTCTGAATCAAGCCCAGAGTTCCTATCTGAATCACTATTTTTTAGTTTCAATTTATTATCTACTTTGTGCTTTAGGGGATGCAGAAAATAGGCAACCACTCTGGGGCTTGCGGCAACGAGACCCTACCACAAGGGTCTCGTCACAAGCCCGATGGTTGTGATGCTCTTGACCATCGCGACCAGCTTCCTGGCCGCTCGCTATAGCTGTGGGTGGTCACCCACAGCTATGCGAGCGGCCAAGAGGCCGCTCCAAAAAAAAAAAAGCCCGGCCCTGATTCAGAGCATCAGCTAATCCATGCGAGACCTATGGTATAAGTATACTGCTCTAACAGCATTCTGTGTCTGAGCTTAGTCGCTGATACATATCCTAGACTCTACTCCTGGCTGGTTGCCTTTGGCTCATTGATGAATCCCACTTCGGTTCCAACATATATTCCAAGCCCACTCCGGCTCCAGTTTGTACTCCAAGTCCGGTCCCACTCCGGCTCCAGTGTATATTCCAACTCGGTCCCATACCGGCTCCAGTCTGTACTCCTAGTCCAGTCTCACTCCTGCTCCAATGTATACTCTAAGTACAGTCCCACTCTTGCTCCAGTCTGTGCTCTTAGTCCGGTCCCACTCCAGCTCCAGTGTATACTCCAAGTCCGTTCCCATTCCAGCTCCAGTGCCTGTTCTGTCTAGTCCCAATTCGGCTCCAGTGTCTACTACAGTACTAGCCCAGAGTTTGCTCTAATGCACTTTCTTAGTATATTATCCTGCTGTATACGTTAAACTACTATTACATTTATAAGGTGGAGTTATATACGACTATCTCTACTCCAAACATCCTGTACTACAGAGTCCCCAGTCCAGACAGGAGATATGCAAAAATGCGTAAATTAGCATCTTCGCATGTGCTGTATGCTATAACTTGCCAATTGTATCTGTGCACAGAGATCCATCCAAATGATCCCCTTATATTATCCTCTTATTTTGTGTGAATTGTCTACTATGCTTTTTTACATATTTTTGTACTGACAGTGAAGCCACACCTCCTATCATATCCCTGGCACATCTGCTCCTGTTAGTTACAAAGAGCTAAGCCTCCTATCATATCCCTGGCACATCTGCTCCTGTTAGTTACATGGAGCTACGCTTCTTATCATATCTCTGTTACATCTGCTCCTGTTAGTTACATGGAGCTATGCCTCCTATCATGTCCCTGGCACATCTGCTCCTGTTAGTTACATGGAGCCACGCCTCCTATCATATCCCTGGCACATCTGCTCCTGTTAGTTACATGGAGCCACGCCTCCTATCATGTCCCTGGCACATCTGCTCCTGTTAGTTACATGGAGCCACGCCTCCTATTATATCCTGGTACATCTGCTCCTGTTAGTTACATGGAGCTACGCCTCCTATCATATCTCTGGCACATCTGCTCCTGTTAGTTACATGGAGCTAGGCCTCCCTGATCCTGTCAAGTAAAACTAACAGGTTTTGATAATATTGTGAGCTTGATTCTGAGTAGGACACAGCGAAGTCCGTGTGCGCCTGTTAACTGTCATATGTCTGCGACTTTATGCTGCTACAAGCCCTTCCTAGTGTATAGCCGTGCATCTGAATGCGCACTAACTGAAAAGCCCACTGTCAGCACCTTTAGTGGTCTATGGGCCTGATTCAGACCCGTTCACAAGTGCTGAGCGCTCGCAACCGGGTCGATGGTGGCCCACAGCGCATGCGCGAGACCCTTCTAGCGACGATCAATCCGTCGCTCCGGGTCTCGCACCAAAGGGGGCGAGCTGTCGATGTTGAGTGACAGCTCACCCCCTTTGGTGGGCGGGCCGGGGGGTGTGGCTGCCCAAACCAAGGCGCTCCCGAGGGAACGCTTGCCGTTGAAGGGCGGCCCCATTGACATCACAAGTGATATCAGTGAAGAGCTTCCGGCTCTGTTAGAGCCGAAAGCTCTCTGGGGCTTGCCATGAACAAGACCCTACCACAAGGGTCTCGTCGCAAGCCCGATGGTCGCGATGGTCTTGACCATCGCGACCATCATCATGGCCGCTCGCTATAGCTGTGGGTGGTCACCCACAGCTATGCGAGCGGCCAGGAGACCGCTCTAAAAACACAGAAGGCCGGCCCTGACTCAGAGTGAGCGCTCTGTCAGAGCGTCCGACTCTGAATCAGGCCCAGAGTTCCTATCTGAATCACTATTTTTTAGTTTCAATTTATTATCTACTTTGTGCTTTAGGGGATGCAGAAAATAGGAAACCACTCTGGGGCTTGCGGCAACGAGACCCTACCACAAGGGTCTCGTCACAAGCCCGATGGTTGTGATGGTCTTGACCATCGCGACCAGCTTCCTGGCCGCTCGCTATAGCTGTGGGTGGTCACCCACACCTACAAAACGGGGCGAGCTGTCGATCAACATGGACAGCCGCCCCTTTTGTAGTGAGCCATGGAGCGAGAGAATTTCGCAGTGCGGCCGCTGCGCATGCGCAGAGCACACCATCGTCCCGCTCGCGAGTGCCCAAGCACTTGCGAGCGGGTCTGACTCAGACCCATGGACCCCTCTGCCAGAGTATTGCCTCCAATGTACGTGACTGTGTGCCGGAACCTGCAAACCACTTCTGCGACACTCCCAGTACACGCCCATTAGATGGACCATCCATAGCCACATCCCAGTCACTGCCCACTACACTTCTAACTCCCTTCATCTCAATCGATACTGCCACTTTGCATGTACACACCATTTGACGCAAGCACTGAGGTAATTGGTAAATAAGAGGGAGATTTATCAAAGCTTGGAGAGAGATAAAGTGAAGAGAGAGGGGGTCTATGTACCAAGCCATGGGGAGAGATAAAATGGATACAGATAAAGTACCAACCAATCAGCTACTGTAATTTCTCAAACACAGTCGGTAAAGTGAGAGTTAGAAGCTGATTGGTTGGTACTTTGGGCGGGATGCATGACGCATGTAGAAAAACGCAAAAGACAGCTCTCCCAATAAGAGCTGTGATTTGTTAATGGGGGACTTCCGGGTCTATGACCCAGAAGCCCCTCTGGTGTTCCGCAGGTGGTGCTGAGAGGGATCCGATTGTATCGCCCTCACATCTCTTTGCTATTAGAAGCCCACAGGCTTTTCTATAGGGTAACACCATCTGAAAATTGTGTTACCCACCACATCCAAGCCCCAGAATGCATCTCAATACGGGGCTTGGTGAATATCAGAAATGCTGTCAAACAACTGAAAACTGTATTTTCAAGGGTTTCACCACATTTCTGACATTGCTGCACCCCACCCCTTATCTCTGACAGGAAAGGCTCTGCTAACCTTCCTCACCTGACCGCACATCACTGCTCTCCACTTCATCTCTCTCCAAGGCTTAATACTGTATATAGAACCTAAAGTACCAACCAATCAGCTCCTGTCATTTTTCAAACACAGGGCCTGATTCAGCAGCGGACGCAATGCCGCTGTTTACACAGTTCACGTTCGCAGCGATCACACTGCGATTACTGACGCACAGAGGAATATATCGCAAAGTGAGTGACAGGTTGTCAGCGTTTGGGTGTGGTAAGGAGGGGGGGTTGTCTGAAAAACGCAGGCGTGTCTGACCGTTTGAACGTTGTTTCATGGGCATGCATAAATTAGCCATTGAGATTGCATCTGCAGCATGAGAGCTCAGTGCATGCCAGGGGAGCTGCAGTGTTTGCAAATGCCGCGTGACCGGCCAATGTGCGTTGATGGTACCGATGTTTACGCAGGAGAGCGACATTGGACGGATTTGAGGAGGCAGCAGGGGGCGTCTTTGTGCAGATTGTTCCTTGTAGCACAGTGGCGTATCTATAATGGCTGCAGTGTGTGCGAGGCATATGGGCCCCCAGGTCTAGGGGGGCCCCGCACCGCACACACTGCATCCATATTATTTTAGACTTACCTGTCCATGGTCCCACGTCGGGTGTCTGCGCTGCTCAGAACACCGGAAAATGGTTGCCGTGGCCATTTTCCGGCGTTCTGCGCATGCGCAGTAGACTCCGGGCACACTCTAGTGCCCGGAGTCTACTAAGGCTCCGGTGGCTGGCTAGCCGTGTCAGTCGGCTGCCGGCTACCGGGGAGAGAAGAGGGGGCCCAGCACAGGGAGTGCACACGGGCCCCCTCCTCTCTTAAGACGCCCCTGCATTAGCATATTTTAGCAACTGTGATCCGTAAGAGGCTGCGATTGCAATAGCGTCCGCTGCCGGATCAGGCCCACAGTCTATAAAATGACAGAAGCTGATTGGTTGGTACTTTATCTCTCTCCAAGCTTTGATACATCTCCCCTTAGGGCACTTACCAGCAGATATTAAATGTTGAATTCCTTCACATTTCATCACCTGCTGCCTGGTAAGCAGTTGCCCTATGTGCAGTATGGCAGATCTATCTACAATATACGTATAATTGTAAAGTTCACTATACTCTGTATGTAATCCTGTGCCTAATGTGACAGCCAGGTGCTCATGCTATATTACGCCAATTCCCTCCATATACAGCACTATGCCAAGCATAATGTCATCCCCCCAGTGTACAGCACAGTGCACATATGTAAGTCTAATGGTGCATACACACGATCAGATTTTTCCTTCAGATATGAACGATAACGATTTAAAAATCGTTCAGTCGTTCATATCTGAAGGAAAATCGTTCATATCTGACATGCCTGAACGATGGACGATCAACGATGCGCGTTCCCGATGGTCAGATAACGATTTCTGACATCTGATGGGTTTGCAGTCAGACTTGGACGATTCCATTCATTTTAATGCAGTCAAAAATCGTTCAATCGTTCAAATCGTTCAAATCGTTCAAAACTTTGTTAAAATCGTTCAAATCGTTCAGATCGTTTAATCGTTCAATCGTTCATCTGACAAATCTGACAAGTCTGACAAATCTGACCGTGTGTACGCTCCATAAATATGGCACAACAGTAGATAGTCCAGAATAAAATAGACAAAGTTCAGCTATTTATTAGCCATTTGCACACCTGGCTGCACACTACTTGCTTTGCTGGAAGTAAACTGGTATTTCAGTAATAATAGCTTACTGTGATCCCTACAGAAAATGGTCACAGATGGGCCTCAGCTAAATCTGCTGACAATGCTATAAATACAAATCTCACTGTGACTCTTAAGCCCTTAAAATAACCAATCAAATCCATACAGTAAGTACTATGGTAGCTCAGAGAATTCATACAGATGTAGATGTACCCAACAACTTACTGTATATTACATTAAATACTGTCCAGCATACAGGGAGCTATAAAAGTGACCTCAATCTTTAATCCTATTACTGTACAGTATATCAGCCGTTTTGTCGTGTAGTGCTGCCACAGCAGATATATCCTATATATAAGCTCAGACAGTTTTACATTCTGAAAATGTATATAAAAATGTGTCTTAGCACCCTTTATACTCTCAGCTACACATTTAGGACCTCATTCAGAGTCGGTCGTTGCGGCCGCACGGTCGTCGGGGAAAGGGGTCGGATATGCAAATTAAGCGATCACAAGTTGCGGTCCTAAGATGAGATCGTTAGCTGAACGACCGAGGGTAAGAAGCGGCCGTAAGACTAAATAACGCCCCTTTCTCGATTACAACACACGTCATCTCCTGGGATATAAGGATTAATCGCGAGCATCGGGAACCATCGGAGCTGGTCGTAGAGCTTAAGGTTGACCATACCCTCTCTTAAGCACTACGATCAAGTCAGTGAAAAAACCTCCCATGTCACGTGTGCCATGACGCTACTTTGTTAATTATGCACTCCCATTAAACGCTGTTCGAATAATTAGGCACGCCTGCGTTCGGATCTCCACTCCCCCGTTTTCAAGCACCTTCCTCTGTTACCACCCACAAATGGTTCATTCTGTCAATCAAACTAATGACCAGGCTGTGTTCAAGGAGAGAGAAATTTCTGATCGTAAGAGCTAGTTTGCGCACGTGCATTGCGAACTTTACGCAAGCGCAGTTTAGCGAACATCGGTGGCGTACGACCGTGCGGCCACAACGACCGACTCTGAATGAGGTTCTTAAAGCTTACATATATTAAACTACTAATTTACAATCTGTCAGTGGAAACAGTATTCCATCATTATCATTTACTTATTATTATTTACTTATTAACATTTACTTATATATGAGTTGGGTATGGGAGTGGGTATGCCGGCTGTCAAAAGACCGACAGCAGCATCCCGATGCTCAGTATCCCGACAGGGGTTAGGAAAGTATCCTAACCATGGCCAGACTGGCCATCGGGCTCTTCTGGCATATGCCAGAAGGGCCAATGGCCTAAGGCCCAGCTCGAGGAGGGGTGAAGGAAAATACCCCCGCCCTCCACCCAACGGCTCTGAAATCATTAAGATTTCACGGAGCCGGAAGGGGTGGAGGCGTGAATGGGCCGGCGGCGGCTGTGCAGGGCCGAAAAGAGAAAGGGGCGTGCCGCGAGGCCAGCCCCCGTGACTCGTGGCATGCCCCATTGCATTTACCACGCCCCCCTCTACACGCAAGTGCAGGGCGGACTACCACGGCTGATATACAGCCCCAGTCCGTCCCTGATCCTAACCCTTCTCCCCTTCACCCCCTAACCCTCCCTTCCTGCATCCTAACCCTCCCCGCCCCACCGGCACCATAACCCTAACACTCCCGGTTAGGCCTAAACATAACCCTCCCCCCCTTAGTGCCTAACCCTAACCCTCCCTTGGTAGTGCCTATCCCTAACCCACCCCCTAAACCTGTAGCTAACAGCTAGCCCAGGCCACTATACTTACGATCGGGATGCCAGCTGTCGGGATTCTGGCATCGGCATCTCACCGTCGGGATTCCGGCACTGGTGTTGTGGCTGTAGATCAGGATTCTGGTGCCGGGATTTTGCCCACCGGCATCCCGATCATAGGTAAACTGACTACATCCCACTTATACAGCCCCAGCATATTCCATTGCGCTTTACAGTTGGGAACAAAACCGTAACATGATAAGACAAGACTGGGTAACTAATAACAGACAGACAGAGAGGTAAAAGGGCCCTGCTTGCAATCTTACAATCTAAAGGGAAATAGGGATTGATACACTAGGATAAACGCTACATATTGCATATCGGTCCAGCCACAATGACACAATCGCATCATCACGCCCCCCGCACCACACACCTATGCAGCACAATGCCCCCTGCCATGCAGACCTGGCTGCCCCATCTGGGAGGGAATTATGGGTTGGTGGGATGTGTGAGTGTAGAAGGAGAACATGTGAAGTTGTATGTGGACTTTGTAGATAAGAGGTAATTAGTAGATTAGTAAATGATCATTTATCAGTTTCCACACCACAAAAACCTCTATGTAATTATTTTTTACAGTTTGCCTCAGGCTAACAAAACTATTGGAAAGAGTGTGTGTTTGGGTAAGGTATTTAGCCATGTTGATGTCGTCATGTTCTTAAATCATTCCATACTATATCAGGGACACTTTATGTAAGACTCTCAAGTGTAAATAGGGCCTGAATCACAGCCGCTCGCAAAAAGCGAGCGCTCACTCTGAATCAGGGCGGCCGCATTGTTTTAAAAAACCCGGCTTCCTGGCCGCTCGCTAAGCTGTGGGTGACCTCCCACAGCTTTAGCGAGCAGCCAGGTGATGGTCGCGATGGTCGCGACCATTGGGCTTGCGACGAGACCCTTGTGGTAGGGTCTCGTCTGCCGCAAGCCCCGGTGAGCTTCCGGCTCTAATAGAGCCTCTGTTTGTCCAGCCACCCCGCCTACAAAACGGGGCGAGCTGTCGATCAACATCGACAGCCGCCCCGTTTGTAGCGAGCCCCGGAGCGAAATAATTTCTCTCTCGCTCCGGGGCTTGCACAATGCCCCACCATCGACTCGCTTGCGAGCGGGTCTGAATCAGGCCCATAGTATGGTGTCACAGTCATTGGTATTACTGCCTCACAGCACTGGGGTCATGGGTTTCAATCAGACAAGTGCACTAACTTTATTGAGTTTGTATGTTCTTTCCATGCTTATTTTGGTTATCTTTGGTTGCCTCAGTAATTCCAGACAATTCACAAATATACTGGTAGGCTGTTTAGTGTGTGCTAGAAACTCTAGACAGCAATGGAATGGGGATACTGTATGAATGCTGACATTTTTTTTCTATAAAGCACTGTGTACAGGTGGAGTATTAACGCCTGAGGGGGCCCTTATGCAGCGGACCCCCTCATCTAAGCAGTATCCTCCCCAACCAAGCAAATGGGTCCCTCCTCCGCGGTGCTGTCTTCCCAGTGATATTCAGAAAGATGACGCATGCTCACTAGAGGGCAAAGGATCTGGTGCAGTGCCAGAGTCTTTGCTGCCACTGTACAGCACCATCTTGCCGAAGATGTCACTGGGAAGATGGCACCGCAGAGAATGAGGGACCTGCTTGCCGGAGCGAGATAAGTATACTCTGGGTTCAGGATGTGTGCGGTGGGGGGCCCCACTGGAACCAGGGGCCAGATATTTCTAACAGCTATTTCCCATTAAAGGATTTATATGATGTAATACTGATTTTATCATATATCTTATACGCTGCAATTGTAACCTATATTATGTAGGTCACACCACTAGACCGTTGAAATATAGATTTAATGAACATAGAAGGAATAATATTCATGGGCTGATGATTTATAGCCTCTCTAGACACTATACATTAGTGCATGATAAATATCCCAAATGTTTACAAATCACTGGTTTAGAACATATCTACACAAGAGGTGGAGATCATTTAAAATAATTGTGTTGATAAAAAGTAGCGTCAATCTATCAATTTAATAGTTTAACATCTACAGGCTTAAATTACTCTAAATAACGTTATTTACATAGTTATACATTTGTTCTTCTCCATTTACATTTTTATTTTTTTTATTTTTTTCTCACTTGTGGAAAATTAGTTAGAAGAGAACAGACGCATAAGGGGTTATGACCAATTTTAGAGAATAGTTCCCTATTCCTTAGAACTGTGGACCTTCCTCTTTCTTAGTCCCAAACTCTAGTCCAGTGTTTTTCAACCACTGTGCAGCGGCACTGTAAACTCCCCAACTAATTTCATATACTTCATGATACTTAACAATTATAAATGTACACTTATCTATAACGTTATTTAAATTTAAATATGTATTTAAGCGTTATCACAATTATAGGAGAACTAGCATCTGCTAATCATTTTATTCCTCAGTCGTTTACCTGTTATTCAATATATACATTATTTCTTTTATTTTATACATTATATGATTTTTTTAACTATAAACATTTGTGTAACTTACTGTGTAGATTCAATTAGAGTGACAGTTTTGGAAGATATTGTACCTATTAATTAAAGTATAAATAAATAACAATAAAAAATTACAAATTTGATTTTTTCTATTTACATTTTTTTTTATAATGTATTGTTTGATTATTACCTGGTTAATCGGTGTAGGTTTCATATTTTTTGTGAACAATTACTGAGAGCAAAATACATTCAATTAAGAATTAATTGTGTGTGTTTAGAGCAATAGTATATGGCTCTTAGATCTATAATGGTTTTTCTTCTATCATATATTATTTTTTTTTTGCTGTTTTTATTTATTCATGCCTTTTGTCATCTATGAATCTTCCTACATTATGATACTTTTTTCTGTAACTAAACCGACCAATGTTTTAACACGCTTGATTATTTTAATAAGATAAGAATTCATTATACAGCTCATCTAATGATTCATTTATTATTGGGAACATAAGCACCCTCAGCACACAAGCAAACTACAGTCTAGGACACTGGCCTCTGATGAAATTGTATTTGCAAAGAAACGCGTTATTTGGACGCTAATTTGTACCCTACATTCAGAACCTTCTGTTCTACGCCATCCAGCAGTTATCCTCCAAAGTGAGTTTCCCTCCCCAGCTATACCGTGCACTGTGCCGGGAGGCTATTTTGCAGTCAGGTTTGGCTCCAAGCAATGCGCTCATTAGAGCTGAGCTGCAGCCATGCTGTCTCACTCACCGAGGTATGGACATATCAAGCTGGACACTGTCCTATCATTATACACTACCCTAGTAGGATGCAGGTTAGTGAGACTGTGGATCTGACTCAGATCTGCCAGCTGTGATATCTAATGGTGCCTACACACATACCGACTTGCTCCCAATCAGCCGATGTACACGATTTCCCCTGAACTCTCCCTGAACTCTCCCCAGGCAGTCGTGGTCACGATTTGGAGTTAAAAATGTCCAATCTGACTAAAGATCTATCTTGCAGCCAGTGCATTGTATCCCAGATTGGCTAATCTGCCCTTCAGCACGGCAGATCTGAAGATGCGAGGTACGACGAGCGGGGACGCGCATCTGCATCGTGATCAAGAGTAGAAACTCACGATTTGGCCATTTTTTACATGATCTGTCGTCACGATTCGTCGAAATCGGCCAAATTGGATGAAAAGTCGGTATGTGTGTGGGCACCTTAAGGGATCACAATAGCGTTAATATGCCAATGACTCACCTGCTGTCCAGTGCTTAGAGACACCCCCTGAAAGCATCTACATCCGCTGCTCAAGCACAAACCCAGAAACATCGAAAACATTAGATCGGGCAGCCACCAGCCTTCTAAGTAAGTCTAAGCTGTCACAGACATAACGGGTCCCCAGACTCCTATTGTGAGCAAGGACACAGTGGCTAATTTATGCACGCCCTAAAACAAGGCTGTAAATGGTCAGACACATCTGTGTTTCTCTAACCACCCTCCGTCACCACCCCCAAATGCTGACTACCTGTCGCTCACTTTGCGAGTGAATCCTCTGTGTGTGCATGATTGCAAAACAATCACTTCCCCTGCACAGCGCAGGTTTTACTCATGTGCAATGGCTAACAATCACTCAAACTGCATAAGTATCGGCATTGCGTGCGGATCTGAATGAGGCCCTGTTGTAGCTCTGAACATACGCTTGCTACCCCTATACTTTAACCGCGACTGCCAGACCCTATCTAAAGGGCAGTAACTTGGAAATGTAGCAACTTGGAGCTTCTTAAATAGATATTTGGATGCTCCAAGTTGCTACATTTCATTATACATCAAAGTGATTTATCCTGTAGCCACCAGCACAGGTGCAGCAATTATACCTACTGGGAATCAGCGGCAATAGCCTGTGCTTTTGCAAGTCTCCATTTTTGGCTACAAAATATTATTGAGTTACTCGCAATCACTATCTTTTTTGGCTAGCCTAATACATGACATTGCATATAACTATAATTGCCTTTTTACGGCCAATTGAAGTTTTGTTCTGGAAGTACTTATACCACATACTCCATCCAGGAGCAACACTACAGGTGACATACATACATCCCTATTTGGGAAGACTACCAATCTGGTTTTAAATATTATTGACATGTAATTTTTAGAGCATGAATAAATATTTTTGTTTTACACACATATATATATATATATATATATATATATATATAGTTATATAGTCGGGGTAGGGGGTCCCTCTCCTGGGGTAGATGGACACCTCCTACACACACGGCAGCCAGGAAACAGCACACCAGTCCAGGGTTCTCGTGCAAGCTAGTCGGAACCAGCTTTATTGCGCAATATAAACAAAAATAAATGCTTGCTCGTCTGGGCATTAACTAGACAGGTTATTCCCTCTCTACAAGTGGCAGGGCCTACTGCCTTACCACAAACACAAACACAGCACTTTCAAATATCACAATGTCTCTGAACAAACCTCAGTGTCTGTTCTCCCAGGGTATGTGAGACACTGAACTAAAACCTAACACAGCTTATATGAGCCACTTCCAGGTGCAACTACTAATCAGCCTGCTCTCAGACTGAAAGACCCAACACCTGGAATGGCCTGTGGATGGAGTCCTCCCTCTCACATCCACACCCCCAGGACCCTTTATCCGGCTTTTACCAAAAGCCGACACTTCTGGTCTGTTTGGCATAACAGACTTTTCCTGAGGGTTTTTTAAAACACATATGAAAGGAATCTGGGACACACATAAATGCCATCCCAGACTTCTGCATTGGCCAGCTGGCTTCCTGGCCTGTGTTCGACTGAAAACTTAAAGTTTTGCAATGCCAAGAACCACCTTGGTATTCTTCCATTGGTCTCTTTGTTCTCTGACATCCATTTCAAAGGTGCATGGTCAGTGATCAGCCTGAACTTCCTTCCCATCAAGTAGTACCTGAGAATTTTTAATGCCCACTTTATGGCCAACGCTTCTTTCTCGACCGTAGCATAGTTTCTCTCATTTACATTCAATTTCCTCCTTAAGTAACAAATAGGGTGTTCTTCACCTTTTTTGCTCTGGGACAGGATCGCTCCTATGCCTACATCTGATGCATCAGTTTGCACAACAAACTCCCTGTCAAAATTAGGGGTCATCAGAACTGGTTGGGTACACAATGCAATTTTTAACTCCTGAAAAGCCTTTTCTTCTTCAGACCTCTATTTCACCATGATTTTCTGTTTGCCTTTGGTAAGGTCAGTCAGTGGGACTGCAATGGTGGCAAAATTGGGTATAAATCTTCTATAATACCCAGTAATCCCTAAGAAGGCTCTCACCTGCTTCTTATTCAGGGGTCGTGGGCAGTTTTGTATTGCCTCAATTTTATTAAGCTGTGGCTTTATCAAACCTCTGCCAATGGTGTATCCAAGATACTTTACTTCTTCCATCCATAGGCAACAGTTTTTGGGGTTGGCTGTCAATCCTGCCTTATAGATGGAGTCCAACACTGCTTGTACTCTGGGCAAGTGAGACTGCCAATCAGGACTATGAATGACCACATCATCTAGATAAGCAGCAGCATACTGTCTATGGGGCCTTAGAATTCTGTCTATCATCCTTTGAAAGGTGGGCGGTGCCCCATGTAACCCAAAGGGCAACATCTTGTATTGGAACAACCCTTCTGGTGCAGAAAAAGCTGTATTTTCTTTGGCATTCTCAGTTAACGGCACTTGCCAATACCCTTTGGTTAAGTCTAGAGTAGTTAAATATCTGGCTGTTCCTAGTCTTTCAATTAGTTCATCCACCCTAGACATTGGGTAGGCATCGAATTTTGACACACTGTTCAATTTTCGGAAATCGTTGCAGAAACGCACACTCCCATCAGGCTTTGGCATAAGCACAACCACTTGACCACTCACTATACGATTCTTCAATTGCACCCAATTCCAACATTTTGTGCATTTCTTTTGATACTGATTCTCTTTGGGCTTCTGGTAACCTATAGGGCTTTAGGTTAATCTAAACCCCTGGGTCAGTGATTATGTCATGTTTAATGACTGTGGTTTTCCCTGGTATATCCGAAAACAAAACCCTATTTCTGATAAGAAATTCCTTAACTTCCTGCTGTTGAACTGCCGACAGGGTTTTAGCTACTGTCACTTCGGGAACCAAGGGCCCTGGGTTTACTGGAGGGACTGGGACGGCTGATAGAGCTGCTCTATTCTTCCAAGGTTTTATAAGATTTACATTGTATATCTGTTCTGACTTTTTTTTTCCCAGGCTGGTAACTTTATAATTAACCTCCCCCACTTTTTCTAGAATTTCAAAAGGCCCTTGCCACTTAGCCAGAAGTTTATTTTCTACTGTGGGGACCAACACCAATTCTGTCCCCAGGAGCAAAGACGCGTAACTGAGCATTGCGGTTGTACACCCTCTGCTGTGCCTGTTGGGCCCGTTCCAAGTGCTCTCTCACTATCGGCACCACAGCTGCAATTCTTTCCTGCATTTGCAAAACATGCTGAATAACAGTTTTATACAGACTGGACTGCCCCTCCCATGTCTCTTTGGTAATGTCTAGTAATCCCCTTGGGTATCTCCCGTAGAACATTTCGAAAGGTGAAAACCCGGTGGAGGATTGGGGAACCTCTCTTATGGCCAACAACAAATAAGGCAATAAGTAATCCCAATCTCTACCATCTTTGTCCACTACTTTTCTAAGCATGTGTTTTAAAGTTTTGTTAAACCTCTCCACTAACCCATCGGTTTAGGGTGATACACAGAAGTTCTGATCAATTTTAAACAGGCGGCATAACTCTTTCATGATTTTTGACATAAATGGGGTACCTTGGTCAGTCAGGATTTCCTTAGGTATTCCCAACCTGCTAAAGACATGGCCTAATTCTCTAGCAATGGTCTTTGTTGATGTATTGCGCAATGGTATCGCTTCCGGGTACCTGGTAGCGTAATCCATTATCACCAGAATATATTGATGGCCCAGGGCAGACTTCATTAATTGTCCAACCAAATCCATAGCTATTTTTTCAAATGGAACCTCATTAATGGGTAATGGGACAAGTGGACTTTTAAAATGCGGCCTTGGAGCATGATATTGACATTCAGGGCAAGATGCAGAATAGTCAGAAACTTCTTTATGGACCTCAGGCCAGAAAAACCTCTGTAAAATTCGCTCAGAGGTTTTTTCTACCCCTAGGTGACCTGCAGTTATATGACCATGAGCCAGGTCTAACACGGTTCTTCTTTGGAACTATTAATTGTTCCACAACATCTTCCCCTTTCTTAGTCACTTGATACAAAAAATCCTGGTGTACTGCCATGTGAGGATATGACAACGGACTATCAGGGTCTACGGATTTACCATCAATCACTTTTACATTCTCCCTGGCTTTTACCATTTAACTGCTCCACGGCAAAGATCTCTTTTCTGACTTCAAGAACAGGCAGACGATCAACTGGCTCCATAACACTTCCCATCTCAGTAAGAGGCACATCACTTGGTGAGCCACCATCATTCTCAGCATTCTCTGGTTCGCCAATCATGCTAGAAAAGGGGAACACCTCAGACTCTGAAGAAACTCCCTCTGCTACTGCATCAGTAACCTCCTCAAATGGGTCGGGTTATTTACTTCTATAACAAATCAGTTTTCCCACAACTTCCAGAAGTGAGCAAAGTCTCTCCCCAATATTGCATCATACATCAAGCCATGCACCAAACCTACAGAGACTATCGCGGAACCACATTGTGTTTCTATGTTCACCTCTGCAGTAACATAATAGCGAGTATCCCCATGTATGCAGGTCACACCAACAGTTTTTCCGTTACGCTTCAAGGGGTTCACCAGCTCAGCTTTCACAAGTGTAACCAGGCTACCAGAATCTAACAGAGCCTCTACTCGGTTGCCTTCTACAGTAACTATACACATTTGCTTATCTGTCTCATCCTGTCGGTAAGCAGTACAGGCTGGCTGTGCAAAGAAAGACATTCTGCGATGGACGTAAGCAGTATCACGTGGCATAGGTTCAGAGGTGAGTGAACAATTAGCAGCAATATGGCCCAAACCACCACATCAGAAACATTGAGTAATACTATTACCAAGTCTATTACGGGGTAGGAACCTTCCTGGCCTGGCTGGCCTATCTTCAGGTTTCAAACCCACAGTCTTAAGTACATTCCATCACCCAGCACCCTTCCCCCCTGGAACAGTCTCACCAGTGATCACGGGAGATCGCCGTTGCAGAATCGGGGCTCGGTGGGACACACTCAACGGTTCCTCAGCCGCCACATACCTCTCCACCAGTTCAACCAATTGGTCTGCTGTTTTAGGGTCTGCATGGCTCACCCACTTGCGCAGAGTTGCAGGTAGAGACTGCAGATATCGATCCATAATGACCCTTTCCACAATCTGTGATCCTGTTAGAGTCTCTGGCTGCAGCCATTTTGTAGTAAGATGGGCGAGGTCATGTATTTGCGAGCGTGGAGGCTTTTCTGTTTGGAACTCCCAGCGGTGAACTCGTTGGGCGCAAACAAATACTGTGACTCCCAATCGAGTTAAGATTTCCTGTTTCAATTTAACATGGTCTTTTGCATCAGTCAGGCACAAGTCATAGTAGGCTTTCTGTGGTTCTCCAGATAGGAAGGGTGCCACAAGACTTGCCCACTGCTCTTTAGGCCAATTCTCTCTTTCTGCGGTTGTTTTAAAGGCCATAAGATATGCTTCCACATCATCATTCTGGGTCATCTTTTGCAGAAAGTGACTGGCCCGTATGGTGTGAGTGTGAGTTGGAAGAGCAGGGGAAGCATCTCCAGACCGGACTACCAGCTGTTGTACCACCTCTCTTAAGGCCTGGCGGGTTTCCTCTATGGCGACTTGCTGAGTTCTGTTAGTTTCCTGCTGAACTCTGGTTGCTTCTTGCAAGGCTTTTTTAGTTTCCTGCTGAGTTTTGTTAGCTTGGAGCAAGGCCTTAACAATGACCTCCATGTTGTCTTTAGGTGTAGGTTGGAAGTGGAATCTTGCTTCTCTAAGCATCTACCAACGGCACCTTCGTGGATTCCACAAAACACAGGTTGACATCCAAACAAAAAATTGGTGTCTATTTCTTTAAATTTTCAATGCAAACCTTTTCCTCTTGCTGCAGTTTTCCGTGTGTTTGTCCACATTCTCCACCACTTGTGATATAGCTGGGTAAGGGGTCCCTCTTCTGGGGTAGATGGACACCTCCTACACACACAGCAGCCAGGAAACAGCACACCAGTCCAGGGTTCTCGTGCAAGCTGGTCGGAATCAGTTTTATTGTGCAATATAAACAACAAAATAAACAGAACATAAAAATAAATCTTAGCCCGTCTGGGCACTAATTAGACACGTTATTCCCTCTCTACAAGTGGCAGGGCCTACTGCCTTACCACAACACAAACACAGCACTTTCAAATATCAGTGTCTCTGAACAAACCTCAGTGTCTGTTCTCCCAGGGTATGTGAGACACTGAACACTGAACCAAAACCTAACACAGCTTATATGAGCCACTTCCAGGTGCAACTACTAATCAGCCTATTCTCAGACTGAAAGGCCCAACATCTGGAAGGACCTGTGGATGGAGCCCTCCCTCTCTTCTCACATCCACACCCCAGGACCCTTTATCCGGCTTTTACCAAAAGCCGACACTTCTGGTCTGTTTGGCATAACAGACTTTTCCTGGGGGCTTTTTAAAACACATATGAAAGAAATCTGGGACACACATAAATGCCATCCCAGTCTTCTCCAGTGCTTCTATCACAATATATATATATATATAAAAATATATATATATATATATATATATATAGCAGCATGCGGAAGGGCACTCAAGGGTAAATAAGAGCAGTTCCCGGGGTGCCTTCCTAGGTGGCAATGCATAGGTATCCAATCCTCCATATAAGAGGCCGGCGGCACTCCATCGGACTAGTGTAAATTGATTTACACTAGTCCGATGGAGTGCCACCTGCTGCTTATATGGAGGGTTGGATATATATTATATATATATATATATATAATATATAAATATATGTAATTGTTTTGTGATGTTTTACACATGCTTTTTTCTTGTATGTTATAAATGTGTGTGAAAATAAATTTTCTATATTTGTTAAACAAGCCTCATTTTAACAACCTATCAATCCGGCCATAGGGCCTGATTCAACATTGGGAATAGAGTAAAGGCCCCCATACATCAGCAATCAGAAAACCACAATTGAACAATCTGAAGATCTGTTGCTCAATTTTAGGATTTTAATCTGCGCCCATACATTACAGATCTTTTTCAGTGATTTTCAGATTGTTTTCAACAAATACAGGTCTGCCAATCTTGAAAAGCCCATCATTTTACTAATAACGGTCTGCAAATCTGTTGATTGTTGCCATACACTAGCAATCTACAGACCTAAACGATCTGTAAAATCCAACATGTTGAACAACCTGATTTAACAATTCCAATAACTTTTTGGTTGCAATCTGCGATCTGTGAACCCCATACATTGCAGATTTGTTTACAAAATCATCTGCAAAACGCAGAATTGCCACAATCGATTGGGGCCTTTAGATATAGCAAGTAATACACCTGTTACACCAGAGTAAAAACCTGGGTCACAGCTCAGTGTAAAAGGGTCCCTGAAAAATAACCCGGGTCAAGTGACCCGGCAATCCAGCCCAGGTAGCTACCAGGGTCGGACCCAAGATGGACCTTGGTAATGGTACAGTGTAAACGGCGCAACCTGGGTTATCCGACCTGGGTCATGCCTAAAATTAGCTGATTGGTGGTTGTGGAGCAGTCCCCCCCCACTTTTTATGACCTTACAAGTTTAGCAGGGCAGACCCAGGTTCAGTGTAAACGGGGATGAATAAAACCCAGATCGATGGTGCAGTGTAAATGGTGTCTGACCTGGGTTGGAACCATGTCTGAAGTGAAAACCCAGGTCGGACCTGGGTTTTTGGTGGAAAAGAGGTATTACTGTTCATCTTGGCAAAACCATGCTGTACTGCAGGTGGGGCAGATGTAAAACGTGCAGAGAGCTTTAGATTTGGGAGTAATGTGTCCAAACAGAAATATAAATTACAGTGTAAAAATAAAGCTGTTCAACATTTGTGGGCTACATGCAAAAGTACCCAATATTTACCCCACATGCAATAAAATATATGTATTTGCTCCCGTTGCAGCAACATGGTTTGTCCAGGTGCACAATTACTTGCTTTAACTTTTACGGCTCCCATACATCAGGAATCGATTGGGGCAATTCTGCATTTTGCAGATGAGTTGTATAAAAAAACTTGCAGTGTGTGGGGTTCACAGATCACAGATTCCAACAAAAAAGTGATTGGAATTGTTGAAAAAGGTTGTCCAACATGTTGGATTTCATAGACCAATTGGGGCTATAGATTGCTAGTGTATGGTAACAATGAGCAGATTGGCAGATCTGTATTTGCTGAAAATAATTTGCAAGTCACTGAAAAAGATCTGTAATGTATAGGTGCAGATTGCTAGATTGGGAAATCCTACATTGAGCAACATATCTTCAAATTGTTCAATTGTGGGTTTCTGATTGCTGATGTATGAAATCCTTTACTCTATTCCCAAATCTGAATCAGGCCCATAGTGCTGCTATCATTGTTTCTTGCATATCCCAAAGTCACTGGGCCAGTAGCACATTTTTTTGTGGGAAAAGCAATGACAGCCACAACTCTGCCCTTCTGAGCATGAACGTGGGACTGTAGCATACACAGGGAAGTCCAATTTGTACTTGCAGCCTGCAGGTGCCCTAAATCAAGCTCAGGGAGGACAGAAATCTATCATGGAGCAGATGGGCTCATAGGCAAACACAGAGGGCTTACCAGTTGCCTAAAATCCCACCCTTCCTCCCAGTCTGGCCAGTCTGCTGTGTGTGTGGATCTGTGCGCTCAACTAGCACACAAGACCAGGAAGCAGTTGCCAGCAAGAAGAGACAGACGTCTTAACATAAGGTGGGAGAAAGTGAGCTTAGAAAGCTCAGTTCTGTCTCCTTCTGGTTATACTATGGGGGAATTCAATTCAGCATGATGGCGGTGCAAGGGAAAACTTGCGATGTTGGCCCAATCATATATGGCAATACTTTTGGCACATCACATTGAATTGAATTCCCCCTACAGTATGTATGATATCCCGCAGTTGCCATTTTGGAAAGAGATCATTTAAAAAAGGTCAGTTGGAGGAGTGACTGTTGGAGCTGATGAGAGAGGAGAGCTGAGGGGACCATTGTATAGCTGAGAGATCAGCAGCTGATAGAGAGACAGAGAATTATCAGAGTGATAGGAGAAAAGACAGTGACCAGGGACAGACAGAGGAGCAGGGCAGAAAGGAGCAGGACAAGTGTTTAAGAAATATTTGCTAAGGAGAAACACAAACTATCTGCTGAAGACAAGCTGCAACTAAGAGTGTCTGGGACTTGTGGTGCCACATAGAAAGCCAAGCTGAGAGCTGTCCATTTGTTTGCTGTGCCTACCTTCTGGAGTGGAAGCTGATTTCGGTGCTCTGATTTGGTGAGCGGAACCTATTATTATTACACACAACTTCTATATGACCCAGGGGCCTATTCATTATACCTAAAATACCGATGGAGGTAATTAGGTTTAGAACTCGCATGGAGTTCTACCTAATTACAGGAGGAATTCATCATTCCACCTCTCCTCTCCATAAGTATCTATTCCGAAAAGCTGTCATTTTTGCGATTACAGCTTTTCGGGAAATAGATACTTTTCCCTCTCTACACTGCATTACCGCAGCTGGAAACAGTGCTGCGTATGCGCTGTTACATCTGTAAAACCAGCGCATGCGCAGCACTGCCTATAGATGCGGTAAGTTAGTGCCCCGCCCCCCCCGCTCACCCCCCCCCCGTCCAGCACTTACCTGTCCGCGCAGCAGCCTTCGGCTCCGTCTGCTGTGCTGTCACATGGTCTCCCAGCAGAGCACACTACTGTTTAGGAAAAAATAAAAAACCTTTTTTTTTTTCCTAAACATTATTGTGTTCTGCCTGGAGAACACAATGTCAGCATAGCAGACGGAGCCACCACAGGAGAGACCAGAGCGCCGGTGGAAGACGCTGGGGGACCTGCCCACGCTGATACAGGTAAGTGTTACCTGCTATTCGCCACCTCACAGTGGCGTATGGTAACTCCATCAAATTCCGAAAATAAATAATTTTGGGAATTTGATGAATACCATAATTCCATATCCCCATACTAATGTATGGGGAGTGTGGAAATTAACACAGGGGGGCTTAGCAAGGAGATATCAGTGATATCAGTGATATCTCCTGTGTTAAGTCTCTGTGTTAGTGTTGATGAATAGGCCCCATAGAGAGACACTGCTCCTAGTTTACATATCAGCACTGCAATGTTTTGCAATTTGACCCTCAGTTGTGAACACACTTTAAGGACCCCAATGTGTGCACAAAGAGTAACCTGGGTTATCAATGACAGGTCCTCTGTATAAGGTTATTGGGACATTCTACTAATGTTATTGGAATTTTTGGGACAATCTACTTGTGTGTAAAGGACATTGCCAATTTAGTATTGGGAATAGTCAAATTAGAATTAGAAATAGTAATTTAAAGTAATATAGTTGATATATTCTTGAAAGCGCTGTAGAGTTGTAGTAAGTGGGGTTGTATTCAATTCAGAAAAATTTACCACTTATGTTATTTATATGAGATAAATATGTTAGGTTACTGAAAGTTAGTTTTTTAGACTCTCTCCCCTTCAGTTTATAGTACTATAGACCAGTTTTCCCAAACTTGGTCTTCGGGGACAATAGCAGTGCTTGTTTTACAGTTTTCCCCAGTATCACAATTGAAATAATTAGCACCACTTATGGATCCAACAAGGAAATGTAGAAAACATGACCTGTTAGCGGTCCCTGCGGACTCAGTTTGGGAATCACTGCTATAGACCATCTATAGTGTTAATTATTAACACTGTATTACATATACTATCCATTGTAAAAGGAGCCCAACAGGGGCGTATCTATAATGGGTGCAAGGTGTGCGAGGCACACGGGCCCCTCGTTCCAGGGGGGCCCCCGCACCGCACCGCACTGGGGTCCGGCGCTGAAAAAACGACTGAAAAATGGCTGCGGCGCCCATTTTCCCATCGTTTGCGCATGTGCAGTGCAGGGAAAATGGCCGCCGCAACCATTTTCCTGGTGACTTGCGCATAGTCTATAGACTCTGGGCGCACTCTAGTGCCCAGAGTCTATAACTCCGGCGTTGGCCGCGCACAGCTCAGTGCGCTGCCGGCTGCCGGGCAGAGAGGAGGGGGCCCATGTCACAGACTGCACATGGGCCCCCTCCTCTCTAGAAACACTCCTGGAGCCCAATGTGTCCATATATGTTCATGGCTGGTGCTAGGTTCTTCTGCCACTCCCGCTGACTCTTGTATTTGCTCTAATGCTCCACAGAGCAGGCGACGTGGATTGTGCAATTGCGCTCACACAACAAACAAAAAAAATTCAGCTCAGATAGGCTGACCCTACTGCCACATCTAATACTGTACCTTACTGTGATCACTGGCACTGTATGTCTGATCTACAGTATTACATAGACTGCACTATGTATGGCTGGCCCCACTGTCACCTCTAATGGCTTACTGTGATCACTGGCACCAGGGGCGTATCTAATCTATAATGGGTGCAGGATGTGCGGGGAACACGGGCCCCTTGGTCCAGGGGGGCCCCGCACTGCACACCCTGCACCTATAATATTACCTACCTCTCCGGAGTCCCACGTCGGCGCTGGCGTCCGACGCTGTAAAATGACTGGAAAATGGCCATGGTGGCCATTTTCCCGTCGTTTGCGCATGCGCGGTACAGGCAAAATGGCCGTCACGGCCGTCACAGCCATTTTCCTGGTGATCTGTGTATACACTATAGACTCTGGGCACACTCTAGTGCCCAGAGTCTATAACTCCGGCGCTTGCCGCGCACAGCTCAGTGCGCTGCCGGCCGCCGGGCGGAGAGGAGGGGGCCCGTGTCGGAGACTGGCACTGTATGTCTGATCTACAGAATTACATACACTGCACTATGTATGGCTGGCCCTACTGTCACTTCTAATGCATTACTGTGATCACTGGCACTGTATGTCTGATCTACAGTATTACATACACTGCACTATGTATGGCTGGCCCTACTGTCACCTCTCATGGTTTACTGTGATCACTGGCACTCAGGGCCGGTTCTAGACTTTGTGGATCTCTTTGGCGCCCCCCCCCCCCCAAAAAAAAAAACAGCAGTGTTGTTTGAAAAGGTGGTGTGGCTCCATGACATGCCCCCTGTTCATCAGTGTAGGGGGCATGCCCAGCAGAAAATGAATGTGCTGCCACAGTGTGCTGCTGTGCCATTGTCTTCTGTGGCTGCTCCCAAAATGCCATGCACAGCGACGCCACCACTAGCAATCTGGAAGACCGGGAGGGATTGGGAACAGCACAGTTCATTCATGTTATGCCACACAGTAGTGCTCCTTACACAAATTATGCCACGCAGTAATGCCTCTTATGACACATAAGGCCCCTAACACATTATGCAATGCAGTAATGTCCCTTACAGCTTATGCCACACAGTATGCCCTTTACACATTAATATGCCACTCAGTAATGCCCCTTACACATTAGTATGCCACTCAGTAATGCCCCTTTCACATTAATATGCCACTCAGTAATGCCCCTTACACATTAATATGCCACTCAGTAATGCCCATTACACATTAATATGAAACTCAGTAATGCCCATCACACATTATTATGTCACTCAGTAATGCCCATTACACATTATTATGCCACTCAGTAATGCCCATTACACATTAATATGCCACTCAGTAATGCCCCTTACACATTAATATGCCACTCACTAATGCCCATCACACATTAATATGAAACTCAGTAATGCCCATCACACATTATTATGTCACTCAGTAATGCCCATTACACATTATTATGCCACTCAGTAATGCCCATCACACATTAATATGCCACTCAGTAATGCCTCTTACACATTAATATGCCACTCAGTATTGCCCATTACACATTAATATGCCACTCAGTAATGCCCTTTACACATTAATATGCCACTCACTAATGCCCCTTACACATTAATATGCCACTCAGTAATGCCCATTACACATTAATATGAAACTCAGTAATGCCCATCACACATTATTATGTCACTCAGTAATGCCCATTACACATTATTATGCCACTCAGTAATGCCCATCACACATTAGTATGCCACTCAGTAATGCCCCTTACACATTAATATGCCACTCAGTAATGCCCATTACACATTAATATGCCACTCAGTAATGCCCTTTACACATTAATATGTGCTGCAGAGACCCCCGGAGGCAGGCATAGGTGATAGCTGCAAGGAGTGTGGTGTCATCGCAGCCCTATTGCTGGTTGCTAAAGGGCTGCCACACTCAGTAATGCCCCCCCTCTTCCCCTGTCCCTCTCCACTCTAGCGACTCAATGCTCACCTCCAGGCTGAGGATTCTGCATGCTGCTCCGGCTCCAAACTGCTGCTCGGCCGCTGCTCTCTCCCCTGCGGCCGCTCACTCCCAGTCCCAGAATGCTATTGGTGGTAAGTCACCGCGTCGGCCGGGGCGCGACCATGTCACGCGTCGTGACGTCGTCAAACCCAGCATTCTGAGGTAGTGGGAGGGAACTGGGAGGGACGAGGGATCTTGAAATGATGGCAGCGCTGCGGCGGGCAATAGCGGGTTGGCATCAACTAATTAGACGGCGCCAGCGGGGTGACTGCGGATGCACCCTCAGACCGCAGCGCCCCGGGCACCAGCCCTGCTTGCCCGCCCCTAGAAACGCCACTGCTGGCACTGTATGTCTGATCTACAGTATTACCTACACTGCACTATGTATGGCTGGCCCTACTGTCACTTCTAATGGCTTACTGTGATCGCTGGCACTGTATATGTCTGATGTGTTACATATAATGCACTTTGTATGGCTGGCCTACTGCCGCATATACTGGCTTACTGTGATCACTGGCACTGTATATGTCTGATGTGTTACATATAATGCACTATGTATGGCTGGCCTACTGCCGCATATACTGGCTTACTGTGATAGCTGGCACTGTATATGATCGATCTACAGTATTACATACACTGTATTATGTATGACTGGCACTACTGTCACTTAATTGCTTACTGTGATCGATGGCCATGTATATGTCTGATGCATAGTTGCCGACATTCAGCTCCCTCCTTCCAGGAGGGAGCTGAATGCCTGCATTGTGTGGGGGCGTGGCCGGGCTATGATGCCGTTTTGGGGGCGTGACCGCACGATAGCGTCATCGTGGCCCCGCCCCCTCTTCACAATGCCGGAAAAAAGACATTGTGAAGCAGGGGGCGGAGCCACGATGACGCGATTCAGCGCGAATCGCGTCATCGGGCCCCCCGCCAGCGGGGGTTTTTACTATTAGTCTGGGGGGGTAGGCGGCAGCCGGGAGGCTTGCCTGCCTTTCCGGGGGGTCGGGAGCGGCACCCGATATTCGGGAGGCTCCCGACCAAATCGGGAGGGTAGGCAAGCCTGGTCTGATGTATTGCATACACTGCACTATGTATGACTGGTCCTACTGCCACATATAATGGGTTACTGTGATCGCTGGCACTGTATATGTCTGATGTATTACATACACTGCACTATGTATGGCTGGTTCTACTGTCACCTTTCATGGCTTACTGTGATCGCTGGCACTGTATATGCCTGATCAGTTACATACACTGCACTATGTATGGCTGGTCCTATTGTCACTTCTAATGGCTTACTGTGATCACTGGCCCTGTATATGTCTGATGTGTTACATATACGCTGCACTATGTATGACTGGCACTACTGTCACTTCTAATGGCTTACTGTGATCACTGGCACTGTATATGTCTAACATATTACATACACTGCACTATGTATGGCTGGTCCTACTGCCACTTGTAACAGGTTACTGTGACCGCTGACCCTCCAGGGCTATTTTTCTGGAAAAATAGATTCAGGAACTGTGGGTGGAGCTACTGGAGTGGAGCTATAGAGAAACAATTCTATGTCTATATATATATATATATATATATATATATATACATATATATATATATATATATATATATATATATGAGTATTTAAAAAAAAGGCACTCAGAAGGGACTTTAAAATAAAACTTATCTTATGGAAAATACATTTTGGCACAGGACATTATGTCATAGTTAATGAGAGCTTCAGGAACTGAGGACCTCATTCAGACCCGCTCGCAAGCGTCTATGCGCTCGCAAGCGGGTCGATGGTGGGGCACTGCGCACACGCCGCGTGCGCAAGCCCGGAGTGAGAGAGACATTTTCTCACTCCGGGGCTCGCTACAAAAAGGGCAACTGTCGATGTTGATCGACAGCTCGCACCGTTTTGTAGGCGTGGTGGGGGGGTGGTCAGACAAACGGAGGCGTTCCTGATGGAATGCCTGCCGTTTGTAGGCGGACCTACTGACATCACCAGTGATATCAGTAGGGAGTTTCCTGCCCCAATGGTCGCGATGGTCTTGACCATCGCGACCATCACCTAGTCACTCGCTCAAGCTGTGGGTGGTAACCCACAGCTTAGCGAGCGGCCAGGAGGCCGCCTTTCAAAAGAAAAGCGGCCGTCCTCATTCAGAGCGAGCGCTCGCATTTTGCGAGCGGCTCTGAATGAGGTTCTGAGTTCCTGCTGAAAAATAGCACTGTGGCCCTGGATATGTCTGATGTATTACATACACTGCATTACTGTATGTATGTATGGCTTATCCTACTGCCGCATATAACGGCTTACTGTGATCGCTGAACCTGTATATGCCTGATGTATTACATACACTGCAATTTGTATGGCTGGCCCTACTGCCGTGGGTGTGGTATATGAGATAGATAATAATTAGATAGACAATGTCTAGGTAAACACTAGGGCCAAATGTAAGAGTTTAGCAGTAAAACTCTCACACTAATACATTGATCGAAATGTATTTTCAAAACAGGAAACACCTGGATGAGAGTTTAAATCTTGAGTTTTTTGAGTCTGAAAACATGCAAGTTTGCCTGTTCTGTGACTTTATTACATTGGTTGAGTTTAAAAATGTGAGAGTTTTCTCTCACATTTTCTAAACTCTCACCCTATTACTTTTGGCCTCAGATGTTAGACAGACAATAGGTCGACAGGGACAAAATGTCAACACACTAAAGATCAACATCTAAGGTCGACAGGTACAAATGGTCGACAGGGTCAAAGGGTAGACACAAAAACGGTCGACATGAAAACAGTCGACACAATTTTTATGTTTTTTAGCCCTAATCTTCACCCTAACCCTCTAATAGGTGCCTAACCCTAACCCTCCCCCCGATGCCTTACCCTAACCGTCGGGGTAGGTGCCTGACCCTAACCGTCCCTTCTAGTGCCTAACCGTAACCCTCCGGTAAGTGCCTAACCCTCCCTCCTGGTGCCTAACCCTAACTGTCTGGGTAAGTGCCTAACCATAACCGTGGGGGTAAGTGCCTATCCCTAACCCTCCAGTAAGTGCATAAACATAGAAATAAAAAAGCATGAGTCGACCATTTTTTTTGTGTCGACCATTTTCATGTCGACCATTTGACCATGTCGACCATCTGTACCTGTGGACCTTCTTACATGTTGACCTTTAGTGTGTCGACCTTTTGTCCCAGTCGACCTTTTGTCCCTGTCAACCTATTGACTGCCTAACATCTGGTGTCTATCTAGACATTGTCTATCTAATTACTGTCTTAAGGCCGTGATTCAGACCCGGACACAAGTGGCCGGACGCACGTACGGCGTACGAGCCGAAAAATGCAAATACAAGCGCTCTCTCGTAATTTCGTACGCAGGTAATCTTCCGCCCCATAGTCTACCAACCCCTCCTCTAGCTAACGAGCGAGCCAAATTGCGACCGTACATCTCCAATTGTGCATGCAGGGAACGCTCGCATCAGTCCAAACCGGAAGTGGGCCTGTCAGTTTTCGATTACCTGCTCGTTCATTCTGCATACATCCTTTAATCGTATCATGCCAATCAACAGATCAGTTAGCTTAATTGCTCTTCACCTTTTTTTTTTTTCATTTTCAAGAAACTTTACTCTTGTCCGTGTTTGTTTTTTCACGCAGAATACGTACGGTTTAAACAATGGTTTCCTTTATCCAAAATACATGTTTTGGGCATTTTTAATATTGTTTTCTGTGTTTTGTCTGACGCATATTTTACTTGTTTCATTTTTTGGTTTAAATTAGCTAACGCATCTCACTGCATTAAGCCAATCATAACTCTCATTCGATTTTTTAGCCTGTCGAACACATGACTCATACATTAACCAATAGAAAGGTTCCTGTTAATTTTCCAAATACATTAGCCAATCAAAATTATTATCTGGTCTTTATTAAAACTGTTTTTTCCAAATTCCACCATTGCCATCATGAGAGCCTCTGCGTTCACCAGGCGGGAGCTTCTAGTCCTGACGGAGGTAATGGACCGGCGGATAAGCAGCCAGCCTCCCCCCATCAGCAACAGAGAAAAGCGATCCGCCTATGCGGAGGTACGCCGCCGCCTGCGCTCCTTCGGCTCACGCCGACAGATTGGCCAGCTGGAGCACAGGTGGTCGGATCTCCAACGTCGCACGCCACGCTTGCTGGCATGTTTTCGCCAGCGTATAGCTGAGAGTAAGTTTTTGTTTTTTCGATTTCCATTCTTATTTTGTGGCCCTATCTGCGTGTGCATGTTTTCATTCTTGCCCTGTTTGTTTATTTACTACATATCTGCGTGTGCATGTTTTCATTCTTGCCCTGTTTGTTTATTTACGACCTATCTGCGTGTGCATGTTTTCATTCTTGCCCTGTTTGTTTATTACTACATATCTGCGTGTGCATGTTTTCATTCTTGCCCTGTTTGTTTATTTACTACATATCTGCGTGTGCATGTTTTCATTCTTGCCCTGTTTGTTTATTTACTACATATCTGCGTGTGCATGTTTTCATTCTTGCCCTGTTTGTTTATTTACTACATATCTGCGTGTGCATGTTTTCCTTTTTTTTATTTTTTATTACATTTTCAAAAAAATATTTTTGGAGGATGTTTTCAAGGTTAAAAATTAATCATAACTTAAATTGTTATCCATCATTTAGGGGCAGAGCACAGTCTACGCCGGCATCAGCAGCGACGCCGTCGGCCTCGTCCCCAATCCCCAACTCCCAGCCAATCCTCCTCTCCCCACCCTACCCCTAATTCACCCTCAAACCCAGCCGGGCCAGACCCGGACGCCCATCCCTCAAAATTCCCCCTCCCCTCCAACCACCCCTCTCTTTTACACCCCCTCCCCCCCTTCAGAAATCACCCCTCCTCCAACCGACCTGCATTCGCCGACCTCCGAGGAGGACGATGGTGGTGCTACAGGTCCAGGCGTCATTGGCAACGGTATGTTTCCCTTTTTTCTTTTTTTTTTTGGGGGGGGGGGGATGTTATCCTTTGCCTGTGCATTTTTCAAATTTGACTTATTTATAATGTTTGTTCTATATATCTTGATTTAAAAATGTCTATGATGTTTGGCCCATATCACACATGTCCAAACACTCATACTTGTATCTCTTGTTTACGGCACCCACAAAAGTAGTTTTTCAGCGTACTTCTCATTTATTCCTTTTTTTTTTTTTTCAGAGTCATTATTTGGAATTTACTTTGGCCAAGAATGTTGGCTTTGAATTGTAATGTTTTGCCAAATTGAAACTTTTTCTAAAGTTGTATTTCCTTTGGAAGTTGTTGGTCAAACAAAATTTCGGGTTTTTTGTATTAAGCACCTCAATTTTTTAACCCACAGAGGACCAGAGGCGGCTGACGGAGGCAGCAGCATGTGTGCAGAGGCTGAGGGGCCATGTTATAGGCATGCTGGTGGTCCTCGATCACATGGCGGAGATCCTACGACCTTAAGTTTTTTGTTTTTGCCAAATTTGGCCATGTTTTCTAAAAAAAAAAAAAAAAAAATCGTTTAAAGGCTCATTCCTTCTCTGTAAATATTATATTGTTTAACCTTACATAAGTCGACTAGTGCAGAAAGTATTTTAAAGTAATGTAACTTAGATTCTAGAAAGCTGAATTATGTAAGCTGGCACATTCAACACCTAACCATACTAATAGGTTTGTCGTTTTTTTGTAAAAATTCTTTTTGGGGGGGGGGTAAGGTAAATATTAAATTAAACCTGTTTAGGCCGAGATTAGAAAACATACTGATTCCACATAATACCTTTGGGTGTTTGTTTTGAGCCACTAAGCATGGTAAAATACTGCAAAATTAAAATCTTTAGAGGATTAGCCTTTAAGCAAGTTTGCCTTTTTTGAACACGGTTACACTTGCACGTAATTTAGAAAGGAAATCTTTTTTTTAACGTAACCAACATTTATTTACTCAAAATTAAGAAACACAAAGTGATTAAGGACAATAAATACACACAGTGAAAACACTCTTCAAAAATTAGACTACACACAAAATATACAAAAACCAAACAATCAAGAACTGTTTGACGAAGTAGCATGCCAACATGATTCCACAAATGAGTTGAGGACAATTTTGGTCCAGAAGTTAAATCCAATGTGTCCACATGAAGTCATTTTTGACGATCAGGTAGTAGTCATGGTTTTCCCGAAAAATATTATGGAATAAAACACACAAACAAAACAAAATTTAAATATGTTAATTACATTATTACATGTCCACATTGTGTCATCTCACTTCATTTTGGTCAATAATTACCTTAAAAAACGTGCAACAACATCATCACGTATGGCCCCCCCCACATACAGACCTCCGACCAACCTCGGGGGGGGCCATCCTCAGGCAAGGCATCCTCTGGCTGCATTTGGACACCACTCCTTATGGCGATGTTGTGAAATATCCCACACAGGACCACAATTTTCGAAACCATATCCGGCAAATACATGAGCTCGCCACCAGAGCGGTGGAGGCATCTGAATCGGCCTTTTAAAAGGCCGAGACAGCGCTCCACCACTTGCCTGGTGGCTGTAAGTGCGGAATTATACTCACTTTGTGGCCCTGGTGTGGGAGCCACATAAGGAGTGAGCAGCCAGGGCGTGCAAGGGTAACCACTGTCTCCTGTGAACAAGAAATTACAACATCAGGATCACTGTGTATCAAGCTTTGCATTGCTTTCTAAAAAAGGTCTACACTTACCCAGAAGCCACGCATCACCAGCTTGTAGGTTGTTTAATTTATGCCAAGTCCCTGATTGACGGATGACGAATGAGTCATGTGCACTCCCGGGTAATTTTGCATTCAGGGACAGGATCTGGAGGGAGGCATCACATACCACCATTACATTCAGTGAGTGATAGTGTTTCGGTTCCGAAAAATGGCCTCCAGCCGTGCTGAAGGCTGAAGTGGTATGTGAGTACCATCCACAACCCCTATGATGTGTGGGAAGCCACCAATTTGGTAAAAATTGGCCTTCGCCACACTAAGGGAACCCATATCCAAAGGCATTTGAATAAAATGATGGAGGTGCTTGAAAAGGGCCTCCATCACTGCCCTCAGGATCCTTGAAAAGGAGGATTGGGAGATTCCGGCAACTATTCCCACCGTGGATTGAAAGGATCCTGAGGCACAGAAATGTAACACCGCCATAAATTGCGTAAGTGGTGGTATTGCTGTAGGACTGTCAATTTGCCGCTCAAGATCACTCTCTATTAATGAGAGAGTGTCTATGATGATTTGGGGCGGAAGACGGTAGCGCCTTGCCATCATCGGGCATTCCAAAAAGGGTGACACGTGTTCTATATATCTGGGGCCGAGCATGCCTACGATGCCTACGCCTGGGACGAGATTGAGGTTTGTCAGCTTCCGGCAGCATGGCCACAATAATACGACCAACATCAACCTGAAATGGTAAGAATTGTAGTTAAGGTATGTTGCCCCCCAAAAAAACAAAAAATACTTATCTTTACGATACAATCCAAAGATGCTTACATGCCGGGGTATTGTCATGATTTCCAAAACCTACATTTCAAAAGACCATAATAAGTTTAGAATTTGTGGTGGCCATTTGGTATTATTTTTTTAGGCAAATGCACAAAAATAAAGGGGGTAAACACACATTTCGAAAAATAGGAAACTGAGATTGAGAGAACATCCACAATTTGCCCGAAACCAAAAAAAATCAAAATTTTAATGCAAAATGGTTCGCATTTTTACAAGGGGAATCAAGCCTACAAAAGTGCGCTAAATTGTTCGCATTTTTACAAGGGGAATCAAGCCTACAAAAGTGCGCTAAATGGTTCGCATTTTTACAAGGGGATTCAAGCCTACAAAAGTGCGCTAAATGGTTTGCATTTTTACAAGGGGAATCAAGCCTACAAAAGTGCGCTAAATGGTTTGCATTTTTACAAGGGGATTCAAGCCTACAAAAGTGCGCTAAATGGTTTGCATTTTTACAAGGGGATTCAAGCCTACAAAAGTGCGCTAAATGGTTTGCATTTTTACAAGGGGATTCAAGCCTACAAAAGTGCGCTAAATGGTTTGCATTTTTACAAGGGGAATCAAGCCTACAAAAGTGCGCTAAATGGTTCGCATTTTTACAAGGGGAATCAAGCCTACAAAAGTGCGCTAAATGGTTCACATTTTTACAAGGGGAATCAAGCCTACAAAAGTGCGCTAAATGGTTCGAATTTTTACAAGGGGAATCAAGCCTATAAAAGTGTGCTAAATGGTTCGCATTTTTACAAGGGGAATCAAGCCTACAAAAGTGCGCTAAATGGTTCGCATTTTTACCAACCCCAAAAACCCCCAAAAAACCGTAAAGACCACAAAATATGCGAGGAACAAGACATGAACATTTAACAAACAAGTTAAAATCTAAACTTACCAACACACGATAAAGAAGTCACAGAACAAAAAGGTCGTTGGGGCACAGCAAAAAGAAACCTACAAAAATCAAAAAAACAAAATAGTAATTTTTAGGCAAAGCCAAAAAAAAGGCGAACCATATTTTACCAAAGGATGAGGGGAAAAAACTTACCCAGAAAAAACACCACAAATAAAAAAAACCACACCAAAAAATGCGAACGGAAAGTAAACCAAAAAAAACGCCTCTAACACAATCCAAAAATCCGCCAAACACAACTCCCTCCAACAAACCACTCCGAACAACGTAACCTCCAAGAAACAACAACCGCCACCTCGACTCGAGGCGCCAAAAGCCATAAATAGTGTTTCTTTTCCAACTCAAATTAAGGGCGGATCATAGGAACGCACAATCATTGATGCGGTCGAATAATAAGGACGCATGTATAAATACGTCACGGAAAAAAACAAACGGTCTGGTGTAGTTCTTGGTTTGCCATGAAAAATGGCTACAGACCAGCCAAACAATGGGCAAGAGGCGGCCGGTAAGTATTTCTCACATTTCTAATCAAGGCTGATTTGGAAACAGAATATAGTGAAAGATTGACATCTAAATTCAAATTAATTTAATGTAAATAGGTGTTGAGGATTACATGGAAGAGGCTGCTGGGCCCAGTATTCCGGCCAAAGCTGGCAAAAAGAAAAGGCAGCCACAATTCACAAGAAAGGAGATGGAGGTTTTGGTTCAGAAGTGTGTGGACATCCTGCCACAGGCAGACAGGAATATGGGTGTAAGCCAGAAGTGGAGAATGTGGGAGGAGATAGCCAGTGCTGTCAATAGGGTGGGTGATTATGTCCGTCTAGCCCGGGATGTCAAACGCCGGTAAGTAAAAACTTAAATTAGAAAATAAAAACAGAGAAAAAAAATTCTGGACTAATGCCTACTTTTTCACCCACAGATGGCAAGACTTCAAATATCGCCTGAAGCAAAAACTGGCTGACAGGGCTAGGCATGCAAGGGGGACAGGTGGGGGTCCCACCCCTGTGTCATTGGAGCTGAATGATTTGGAAGAGCTGGCACAGGGGTGTGTGCAGGATGTGGAGGTGTTTGGCGTGTCCAACATGGATACGGACATGCCAGACTTTGCGGCTCCTCATGTTGTCCCAGGTAAATGTTGTGATGTAAACAACTCTGAAATGTTATTGTGACAATATGTAGATTCTAATGTGACTCTTTTCTCTTTTTTCTCACAGAGACACAGGCGGATGAGTCTGCTCCAGAGGGGATCCTTGGCCGCAGAATTTCTGCTGGCTCTGCAGGGGAGGAACCAGTACATCCGGCCGAGGACCCTGCAGAAGCCAGTCCAGGGCAATCCCCCTCGCAGGCAGTGGCCCTCCTCACAGAACTCAATTTTAAATTGGGTTACCATACGGAGATTCTGCAGAGGACGGACGCCAGTCTGCTACGGGTGGCTGAGGCCCTGGAGCAAAATGCTGCGGCCAACGTGACCATTGGTCAGGCCCTGGCTGAAAATACCAGGGCCAACATCAGAATCGCCAATGCCCTGGAGCAGCTTGTTCGCCAGCACATGGTGGAGCCGACCTCCCTTCCTGCCGGAACATCAGGATCCTCCACCTCTGGCACAACAACAGCCATTCCTCCAAATGTGCCTAGCCCTGTGCCTAGTCCAGAGGCCACAACATCTGCCTCTGGACAAGCCAGCCAGAGGACATCCCGGACCCGGTCTGGCGCCCACCCTACCCCAGCCAAACGGGGAAAAAAACGATGACAGCACTGGCTAATTTTCCCACACTCCTTCTGTGCTTGCCCCATATTCCTTTCTGGCCAAAACTTCCCTCTCCTTTCTTGTGAATTGTTTTTAATTTGTTTGTTTAAGTTGCCCAAACCTTTTCATATGTTTGTCCTAATTATTTGTTATTTGTGCCTAACACTGGCCAAAAACTGTTTGGGCAAAATGGCCCTGAAAACGTTTAAAATGTGTGTGTAAAAGTAAAATTTTGAAAAATGAGCTACATTGTATTGTGACATTATTTTAATATTGGTTTAGAGTTAATCCTGGCCCACAAGCCAAAAACGACCTCCAAAAAAAAAAAAAAAGTTTAAAAAAAAGGGCTCTTTAAGGAACACTTTTAAATTCAAAAAAGGATGCAAATTCTCCTGCCCAAAGCAAAATGTTAAAATACACACAAACATGATGACATTATTGTTACAATAGCACAAAACCAAAATAAAATTTAAATAAAAAAACCTACAAATGTACGCTAATTGATTGTGTAATCCTGAAATTAGCAGCTGTGATTTCCACCTGCGTACGGTTTTGTGCTAACCAAAAAAACTCGTTTCAAAACACATTACAAGCTGGTTTGCAATTCAAAGTTGATTGTTTTTCTGACAAGCCGTGATTAATCGATGAAACATCGTGGAGGCCCGGAACGAAGGACAAGGCCATCGCCATTGTGGTCGAGTAATCCACACCCCAAGCTGTGCGAGCAGTTTGAATGGAAAGAGGATCAGCCAGTGGCGTATGACTTGGTACGAACACATTTGACGTTCGCATCTGAAAATTTATGTACGCCCCAAAAACGCCTCGCCACGCCTGCGTTTTTCCATCTCCACCCCCGTCAACGCCCCAAAACGGCCTGTTCTGTCAATCACGTCACTTCCTGTTCGCAATTTGACGAACGAGACAAAAAAAGCTCGCAATCTGCCTTACGCACATGCGCAGTGGAACACCGGCGCATGCGTGGTTTCCTAACATCGGAACGCAATGAGCGTACTGATGCTAACGAACGGCTCTGAATGAGGGCCTATATACAATCCGGAACCCACTGCTGCATAGAACGAGTTACTGTGATCACTGGCACTATATATGTCTGATGTATTACATACACTGCACTATGTATGGCTGGTCCTACTGCCGCATATAATGGGTTAAGATGTCTACACACATAGCGATGTGCTCACGATCCAACGATGTGTACGATTTCTCCTTGAACTCTCCCTGGGAGCTCCCCGGCAGTCGTGGGCACGATTTGGTCTGAAAAAACTGCCAATTTGACACACGATCTATTGTACCTCCTAAACTATCCAGTGCATCGTGACTTGAGATTGTCAGATCTGCCCTACAGCACCGCAGATCTGAAGATGCGACGTGCGACCTGTGGGGACGCGCATCGAATCGTGATTGGGGACGATTTGGGTATATTTTACACAATCTGTCATTCTGATGCGTCAGAGTCGACAAGATCGTGTAAAATATTGCTATGTGTGTAGGCACCTTTACCGTGATCGCTGGCCCTGTATATGTCTGATGTATTACATACACTGGACTATGTATGGCTGTCACTCATACTTGCCTACTTTCAGCTCCCTCCTTCTGATTTTCAGGGGGCTCCCGGCTGAATCAGGAGGGTAGGCAAGTCTGCTGGTACTACTGCCGCATATAACGGGTTACTATGATCACTGGCCCTGTAGATGTCTGTGTTGACCATGGCCACGCCTCCTCCCAGCATCTGTATAGAGAGATGGAGCCTGTGGCCCAGCAGCAGCACACTGCTAGGAAATGAAAATCTGCCCATGGAGCTCAGGAGGTGGGTGCCCGCCCCTCTCTCCGTGGTACACGACGAGGGGAGTCCATGGAAATTTTGCTATGGGGCCCCCATAGGTCTTCTGCCAACATGAACAGATGCACTATGCGATATGTGGTTCAGCGGCTAATTGAAGGAAATATTGCATAGTGTGTACCCAGAATGGCATTACTATTATTATTTGCAATTCGTAGACTACTTCCATTTCATAAGAATGACAATTTTATTCATGATATTTTTTGGATGATTTGCAGCAAATTTGTAAAAATATAAACAGAAGTCATACAAAAAGGAGCATTCTTGCTGCACAGTCATTTATGGGCACCTCATGCTAACAAAAGCTCCAAAAACATGCAGAAATAATTGTCCTGATTCTCCCTCTTTGTTGAGGGAATTTCTGTCTCATCATTTTCCTGCTTCACATACTTGTATCACTATCTTCTCATTTTCAATTCAGTTTCGGATGACAACTCATACTAACATGGCGATTGGCCCTGGAGAAAAAGGAGCATAGCTTAAGTACATATTGTAAACTGCTGAGTTGCTCGCAGCAATTGCCAGCTACAAGGTGAAATGGTACATTAACAATGCTAGGACACTATACCCTTCCAATGCCTTGAGGGAAAGTGGTGACACAGGAAAACCAGACAGCGGTGTTAGCTAACTGGCTGTTCCCTATGACCTTCAGGCCACTATGTCAGAATGACTGACGGCTGGTTGATGGATGATAGTAAATTGCTAGTTAAGTAGAGGGGAACATGCTGAAACCAGGAATAATTTGGTTAATGTATGTCTAAAATCTTGTTTAGTACCTATTAGCATTGGGACTGAAAACATTAGACAATCTATTTATTGTTCTAATTAGATGTAGCAATGGACCATTTCAATACTTATTTTTTTTCTGTGTTTCATAAAAATAATGAGTTTAGTAATTATCTTCAGAACAAACTTTCTGTAATTCCCAGAAATAGGACCAGCTCCATATTTGCTGGTGCTGTGGTTAATGTGTAAGGTTTAATTACTTTCATTTTTGCCTTTGAAGTACTGTTTAGAAATTAGAACTAGTGGATTTGTGTAATTGAGATTCATGTGAGCCACAATTGCTTCTGTAATATATGATAGCTTGATTTTAGGCTCAAGGTTGTTTTGCTCTTAGTTTAAAGTTTAAAAGACCATTACTTTTATGTTTTTTTTAATAGTCTTTAGTTTGTTATGCAGTTTTGTGATTGAAGGACCTTTTTATTGCTTACTCTGCCCCATCATGCTTGTTAAGAAATGTGTACATAGTAAATAAAAGCTAATTTAGTTGGATATACCATGTTTATTTCTGTATTTATGCAACATTAAATTTTATATCCCCCAACAATTACATTGCTGGTGTAAACATTTCATACAACCACCTTTTAAATGTTCAAACAACTTTTATTTATTGTGGAATTTAGTATCTACAGTACTTGTATTCACAGGAGAAAGATCATAGTTTGCATAGGCGTGTGCAGCACATTTCATTAGTGTGTGCACCACTGGAGGGGAGTATCTAGCATCGCCTTTTGGGTGTGTCTAGCACCACCCAGGGGGCATGTCTACCACTATTTTACATTTACACTGGTCTGCATTTTAATTTTTTTTTCCTGAGGTCCAGGTTTTCATAGGTGATCTTTTATAATTAGTGGATGGTGAATTCAAATATAAAACGCATTTAGCTCAAGCAGGTTAGGTGTTTTTGCTCTCTCAAGTTTACTTTAATTAGTTAATATACTTCATAAATAAATTATATAATAGTGTAGAAATTATAAAGTTTATTGATTCAAAGCAGACTTACATTTGCATCAATTGTAGAGTATAAATATGAAATGGTACAGAAATACAATTATTCTGGATGAAAGGACCATTTCAAAGACTTTCATGAGTGGAGCATCTCTCTTGAGGCACCAGCACTTTTGTCATGCGCAACTGAAACCCTCGGTCCACACAGACATCACTCCCTCCTGAAACTTCAAAGAAAAAATCGTCAAAATAGTGCACAATTCTGGTCACCATTGCCGGCGTGCAGGGCCGGCCCACCCATTATGCCAGGTACACTGCTGCATATGGCGCCAAGCTTTAAGGGTGTAATTTCCTGGGTGAGTCCTGCCACTGCGCTGTTCCCCACAGCCGCCGGCATCACAGCCGCTACCTGAACATCTCACAGGCTCAGCCTCACACATGAATCACAGTCCGGGTCCGGTAATGGCCGGAGGGGAAGGGTGGCGACTCGCTCTTCTTCTCTACTTTCAGCTCTGCCCCCCCAAGTGACACAGCTTACAAGAGTCTGTGCGCGGCTGGAGGGGGAGGAGGGGCCATGCTTTCCTCTCTCCAACCCCAGCAGCCTCTCTCTCTCTGATGCTGTGATTGGGCACTGGCGTTAAGTCCAAGGAGGAGCTGCCTGCCATCCATGTGCTGCATTTCTGGAACCAGGTAAGACAATTGAAATACCCTGCTTTTGTCATACATTGGCTGTCACCCGCTCCCTGTCGTCACCCTGTCCCTGTCACCCATTGGTCATTCTCTCCCTGTCACCCACTGGCTGTCCTCCTTTCTCTGTCACCCACTGGCTGTCTCCCTCTCCCTGAATACATATCTTAGGGTATAATTGTAGCTTAGCACCCAGGGTGGTCCTGATGTATAGGGGCCCTATAACACTTCATACATTTTCATGTGGGGGCCTATGTGTGTACTTAATTATTTTCATGTAGGGGCCTATGTGTGTGCTTAATTATTTTCATGTAGGGACCTATGTGTGTGCTTAATTATTTTCATGTAGGGGCCTGTGTGTGTTTTTTTTTTCATGCAAATCCTATGTGTATATTACTTTTATGTCCATGCCAATGTGTTTACTTTTCTCTCATGTGGGGGTCTATGTGGGTTTTTTCCTGCAAAGCCTATATGTTTTATTTTCACGTGGGGACTAATGTGTTTTTTTCATGCAAAGTTTAGGTGCTTTATTATTTTCATGCGGGGGCATATTTGTTTTTTTTCATGTTGTGGCCTATGTATGTGTTTTTATTTATCATGTGGGGCCCCCACAGTGGGGGTTAATGTGCATGTTGTTTTCCCGTTCAGTCTATTGTATATTTTTACTAAGGATTCTGTATGGTCTGATGCAGGAGAAGGTCCATATGGGGTGATACCATTAGTTACTGCTCTCGGTTACACCAACCATAGTTACTCCACTATAGTATAGTATTACATTATAACCATGTGTATATAAAGCTGGTCTTTTGATCTTCAAATTCCCCTTTGTCATTGTTACATTATTACATGTACAGTACTCCTGATATTTCACACACCGAAATATGAGGTTTTAGTTCAACAGGGGGCAACAAAACCAAAAAAATTAGGCTAGGACCGGCCCTGCCGGTGTGGATGCACCAATGCAAAAACTAACTGAATCTCTCAAAATAGGCACAGGAAACCTCACAGCCCATGGTCTACATAAAAACAACCACCAACCTGAAAACCCATATTTGCATGGAGTTCGGATTAAAGGTAACAACCAAAATTCTGATTCAATATCCAGCTTCGCCACAAAAGCACCAGAACCATCTGCTCCACAGCACCATCAAATTACTGATAAACAATTCCACAAGCCGAAACGGTAATGGCATCATTAACCAACCTGTTGGTAAGGCAAATGCTGAATCAGATGGTATTTCCCAAGGGCCTTCTTAGGGACACCCCTAAAGGAGAAATACATACTGTAGCTCCAACAATGAAGTGCAAGGCAAAGGACTACTTATCCTATCCAGATACACTTCGGCATCCCCGTTAGCCTGTACCACCTCTGGAAACTCCCTAGCGGACCTCAAGTTGCGCGCGACATCCATTTAGTGCATGGAGAAGGCTGGGGGCAGCCCAGCAGCTGCTGGAGTTCTGGGCTCACCCCCAGCATGACGTAAACATGGGTGTGATCGGCATCATCAAAGGGAACTGGCGGGAACTAGGCCGTGCCCCCTTCCCAGGGGTCTCACTTTGAAGATCCTAAAAGTTGCAAGGTATACACTCGGGTGTATCCTGCAGTGGAAGGTGAAAACTATAGTACTATTGTATTACTAGTTATTTATATACAGTAGCATGCAGGTTAAAGCTAAAAACTCTACTCTAAAACATACTTACCGACTTACTTTCACTCCTTTCCGGGAGCAGCAGGAGGGGACCATCTTCTCTCTGCTTCGGGGGATGGGGCCAGACTATAGCCGGCATTAGACCCTGCCCCCTTTACAGGCATTAGACCCTGCCCCCCCCGCGCGATTTGCGGGTCCACACGAAGGGAGCGTGCCTAGAGGACATGTTAAGCGTCATTTAGCCCTGCCCCCTCCCTATGGACACGCAAATTTCATGGAAAATGTCCTCAACCTGCCCACTTCACTAGGAAGTGGGCGGGATGTGGCAGATCTGCCTACTATTCCGGGGGTGCGGGGGGTTACACGAAAAATTGTGAGCCTCCAGCGACTCCCGGGAGAGTAAGCAAGAATGCTCTAAAAGTCTACCTTATAATGATTTTTATTCCATCAATTTTATGTAATAGGTTGGATTTGGGTATTTATTATGTAGCTGTTATATAACTGGTAAAAAAAAAGAAATTAGAGATATATACATTCAAATGGTATAATCATGCCATTCCCCCACATTGGTTATTATTATTATAAGGCACAATGGGGGAGATGTACGAAGCCCAGAACCGGTATCAGCGCACGTTATGTGCGCTGATACCGCTTCTCCCCGATGTATGATCGGGGGTCTGGGCGGTAAATGACAGGGGCGCTATGCGCCCCTGTCATTATCGGCGCTGCTATCTACAAGATAGCAGCATCGACGGCAGGGCCATGTACGAACGGTCATAACGCATGACTGTTCGGCCGGCTGTAGCTGTCGTTATCGACAGCTACAGCCTGGCGCTAGCCTATCCCCACACCAGGGACAGCGCTGTCCCTGCTGCGGCGGCTGCCGGCTCCAGGGCTCCACGCAGGGATCTCGCGATACTTGTGAGATCCCGCGCATACTCACTGGAGCCGGCCAGGACAGAGACACAGCGCATCAGCACTAGGCTGATGCGATGTGGTCTGTAGCGGGTAGCACCGGAGGGGGGAGTTAACGCTCCCCCTCTCCGGCCTATGAGATGTTTATACATCTCATCGGTAGTGCCTCCTGCTTCGCCTCAGTAAAGAGGCGAAGCGGGAAGCTTTATAGCGGCACGTTAAATACATCTACCCCATAGATCCCTATGGCTGCATGCATTTTCATATAAGGTTTCTTCTGGCCACCTACATGGAACCCTTGTATAACACAATACCTGAGCAAGTCCTGAAAATCAGTATCACTGTGTTTTCATCAACAAGTACTGTAGATCTTACTAAGTTCTTTGGGGATCGTTTACATTTGGATGTAAATCAATTTTATTGCACGCCTCTCAGATGTAGCAGTATACGCCCACTTTACCGCCGCGCACATAGGTGCTGTTAACAATCTCCCTGAAATCTGAAATTATTTTTCAAAAGTAGGGAATTACAAACTAACATACTCATATAGGGGGAAGTTCAATCGATTCACGTGGCCGTAGCTCCCATCTAAAGTGGCGAGAACTATTCAATTGTCTTGTGCTTCCATCACTATCGCTGAAGTCATGCAGAAAATGCAGGGGATTAACCACGGAAATCGGCTTCTCCCATTGTAAGAGTCGTGAAGTAGTTAAGGCACCTCAAGAGGCTGCGAGCAGAAATTTGCGATAATTAATGGGCACCCAAAAACAACTGAATAGCTCCTGTCATTTTAGATGGGAGCTGCGGCTGTGATAAAACAACTGAATTCCATCCATACTAATAGATCACTAAAATTCAGTTTTAAATAAAATTAACAACAGACGTTTATCCAGCAGCTGGTAAGTATTGAAAAATAAAACACACTTCCGCTTAAGCATGGGAACATACAACCTATAACCTCATACTGTACTTCCTTCTTGAAGTGGTATTCGTGTTTTGTGTACATTGTAAATTCTTCTTTCAATTGTGCTTTATTGCTGTTTTTTTCCGGAGAGACTATACTTATTGTTTTGTAAATTACCCTTGGTTTATTTCTATATACACTACTGTTTATTTAAATATAATAAGCATCAAGTAACCTACAGCAGACTGATCATAGAATTTGTGGGCAAGAAATTTTAAGTAAAATGAGTTTAAGTGAATATAATGGAATCTTGCCAATAATAATGGTTGATGTTGAATTATATTAACTTTGCTATAAAATAGATGATTGTATACATTTGACAGAGTGCAAAACCCCCCCCCAAAACTAAATGACCATAAGTCATACTCAGGGCCGGATCAAGGTCTGTGGAGGTCCCTGGGCAACAAACGTGTGGGGGCCCATATATATATATATATATATATATATATATATATATATATATATATATATAGACACACACATGTATACATGTAGACACACACATGTATACATATATGCACACACACATACACATATATATATGTATATATATGTGTGTGTGTATGTGTGTATATATACACATACACACAGTACACATATACTGTACATAACTTACTGTTTCAGAGGCAGGGAAAGGCATATTGGCCAGCAGCAGAAAGGGGAGGAGCCAAATCCGGGGGGCGGGGCGTAACCGCGGGCCGTGGCAGGCGGCTCAGATGAAGAAAAAAAAAAGTTAATCTTGGGGATTGGGGCCGGGGACAGTGTGTGGGGGCCCCCTATGTGTGGGGGCCCCGGGACAACCGCCCCTGTCGCCCTCCCTATAATCCTGCCCTGGTCGTACTGTGTATGGACACACAGCGACTTCCAGGCTGGATCAGCAACTCATCATGACCTTTCAGAAGTTGATTGTACTGGTGTAACATGTCATTTGATGTTGACCTTGATGTGTGTTTAATAAATAATAATTACAGTAAATACATTCCTCTCAACTGATCTGTGGCTGTAGCTGCGGGCAACAGCAGAAGCCTGAATTACTACCTTATGCCAATACGTATGGCTATTGCAGGGGTTCAGGGCTGCCATCAGAAATTGTGGGGCCCAGGACTGACAAAACTGGCAATTCTCCCCCCTCCCCTGGAGTTTCTGCAACTCCAGCCCCGCAGCGTCTGTCCAGTACCAGGCAGTCCCTTCTGTCTCTGCCAGCCTGCCCCCCCTTCTGTCTTTACCAGCCTGCCCCCCCTTCTGTCCCTATCAGCCTGCTCCCCTTCTGTCTCTGCCAGCCAGCCCCCCTTATGTCTATGCCAGCCAGCGCCCCCATATGTCTCTGCCAGCCAGCCTCCCCTTATGTCTCTGCCAGCTAGTCCCCCCTTATATCTCTGCCAGCCAGCACCCGCAGGACAGGACACTTACCTTCTCTTCTGGTTGTTATAGATGCTCCTCACTCGCTGCGGACCACAGCTCCTCCTATCCCTTTCATCGGCATGACAAGCTCGCGCCAGCCCAGCTCTCAAAAAAAAACATTATTGCACAGTGGCGGCCACGGATCCACGCAGTACAAGGCAGCGGGCCCCCTGTCACTGCAATTGCACGTGGGTACCAGTGGCTGGTGAGTGAATGGTAGAAATGGGAGGGAGACTGGGTGGTATGAATGGGAGGGAGAGCGGGCAAGCGTTAGGAACTGGCAGGCCCCCTTCTCTATCTGAGTGTCAGGGCCCAGTACTAGAGTCCCGGGATCCCCCCCATGATGGCGGCCCTGCAGGGGTTCATACATCTGTAAGAGGAAACCTGTGCCGTCCATTGACATTACGCCAAATGCCGTGGTTGCAATAGATTTCTCCGTATACACTGAGAATCAGCACCTTACATGGGACAGTCCTGTCACCACATAACCTTTCCAAGGTTGCTCCACAGCAGCGAGACCTCATTGTCCCAATTCCTGAGTTCCAAATGCTAGGAAGTATCTCATTGTTATCTGTAGGATCCAATCACTGAGCAATCAGATCTCTCCGATTTAATGCTTATTCAGAGTTTGAGTCGAGTGACCACATTTGCCTATTTATAGGAACCTTGAAACTTAAATAATATTTTAAAATCCTGCTGCTGACATTAAAGATCAGTTTTATAGTCTGCTTGGTTAAGATGCAGTGAAGATAACTGCGAGGATTTTATATACTTGTTTTCAAAAAACAAAATCAAGGTCAGCTATAAACTTTAGTGAAGCAAATAAAATGTTTATATGCAGTTCTGCACTAGACTGTGCTTTGCTCTGATACAAGAACATTGCAGATAATATACAGACACCATGTTTGCTTCTCCTGGACAGTGGCTGGGTATGTTTCATTTTTGCTGTCACTGTGCAGGATCCATATATTCGATCATATCTGCCACTCAAGTTGTAAATGTATATCCTACATAAGTCAGACAAGGCTCATTCATAGGCTTGCCATATCATCCTTTAATTGGGACACTCTTGAATTACACAGATTCTGTGGCTGGCTACTTCAAGTCTCCATTTCACCTGGTTTTAATTAGTCGCAGAACCTGTGTACTTCATGTGTTCCAAAATTAGAGATGAGGGACAAGCCTACTCATTCATCAGTCTGAAGACAGATAAAAAAATGATTGGACAAAACCTATAACATGGCGGCAATATTCCTATGTAATTCACTAAGAGCAGCACAAACAGACATATTAACGAGTTTGAAATTATGATTATATGTGAGATTACCAGATCAGCCATGTAAATTCTACACACATACTGAACTTCATTGCAATCAATGTGTGGATCATAAATGTGGACTAATTGCAATGAAGCCATGCTGCAACATGTATTATGGGCCGGATTCTGGGGTGAGACTAATACCGCTTTTATACCAAAGTTCCGGGTCTGACCCGGAGGTTGGAACAGGGTTCCAATCCGGATCAGACCCGAAACTTCCCCGGCGCCAACCCAGGATATTCCAGAATCGACGCCGTTCACACTGAAGCCGGGTCTGCAGTGACCTGGCTCTTCTGGTTTTGAAATTGACGCTTGGAGATGACGTCCTCTCCAAGCGCCACTGATGCGGCGCGATCCAAGTCATGGTGACCAGAATCGCGCCATTAACATTGCAGGGTGGCACGGGAACGACCCATGGCCAACCCTGCAAAATACCCAAGTTGGATAAAAGAGCAAGTAAAGGCCCCCATACATCAGTAATCAGTTGGGCCTATTGTTTGTTTTGCTGATGATTGTGTAAGAAAACTGCATGTATGGGGTTCACAGATCACAGATTCCAACCAAAAAGAGATTAGAATTGATGAACAGGTTGTCCAAAATGTTGCATTTCACAGAACAATCTGGTCTGTAGATTGCTAGCTAGTGTATAGTAGCAATCAGCCAATTTGCAGACCATTACAAGTTGAATTATGGGCCTTTTAAGATTCTCAGAATTATCTTTCCTGAAAATGATCTGCAAATCACTTAAACATATCTGTAATGTATGGGCGCAGATTGGTAGTCTGGGGAATCTTTAAACTGGGGGAAAAATAAATCACAGAATCTGTGAGTAAGGTCCTCTTAACTTTGCACTTTGGCAAAACTATGTTGCACTGCAGGTGTGGCAGATGTAAAATGTGCAGAGATTTAGATTTGGGAGGGGTGTGTACAGGGACATATTAAGAGAGGAGGAGCCCCGTCTGCCTTTCCCCGTCGTGGGGGCTCCCTCCTCTCTCCCCAGGCTGACCGCAGCAGTAGACTCTGGGCATTAGTCTGTGCCCATAGTCTACCATGTTATTTTCCCTGGCGATTTCCCCACTGTGCCTGCGCAAAATGCTGGAAAACTGGCAGCGGCAGCCATTTTCCAGGCGTTTTATGCTGGGCTGCGACAGCTGACGTGGGACTTGGTGAGTATTAGAATATTGGTGCAAGGGGCCCGTGCACACCAAGCCCCTAGCTGTGTCCAAACTCAAATCAGAATTACAGTGTAAAAATAAAGCTATTAAGCATTTGTAGGCTACATGCAAAGCAGCCAGTATTTACTCTGCATGCAAAAAACAATAGCATTGCACCATGATGTGTCCAGGTACACAGTTACAGTACTTGCTCTTTTTCGCTTTACTCCCACCTTAGAATAAGGCCCTATTTCCTAGGTTACACTGCTGATGTGGAAACACTAAGGGGCCTATTTGTCATTAAATGTTTGTGGCATATTCCCCGAAAAGACACATTTTTGGGGGATACAAATATTTAGTATCACTCTAATGTATGAAGGAGGGACTGCAGCAGATATCTTAGATTTGTGGTCCCTTCATTTACAAAAGTCACCCCAAAAGTTTCTATGGGGGATGTGATGCTGTCAGATTTACCAAGCTCCAGAATGTGAATCTTGCCGAGGAGGGTTCCGGAAAAACCCTCTCGCAGTAAATTTTGTAAAGTGTAACCCATAGGCTACAACATCTAATGCCAACTGAAGATGACTGGGGCCAAAGCTTGGTAAATCTGAAAGCTTCGCAGCACGTCTATTCATCATCACTTAATTTCTACAAAAGCAGGTGAAAATGTACATTTTCATCTGCAATTGTAGAAATGAAGTTATCGGGCCATTCATCAAGAAGGTAAAACAGGTGATATCACAGATATCTCCTACTTACCTTCCTCTTGCGGAATGGCCCAATGTTCCCATGCACTAGTATCACAGACGCGTTTCGCTGTGTAGTACCCACAGCTTTTAAAAAAAAAGCTGTGGGTACTACACAGCGAAACACGTCAGAATTGGCTGCCTCTCTACACCATCCATCCACCACAGGAGTGCCGATACATGGTTAAAGCAGCGTGCCATTCAGCCACACAAACGAACTGCCGAAACCTCTGCCTGGGGACCAACTCTTGCGGAAGCCTAACAGCATTGCTAATTAGGACCCCTCAATTTAAGCGGACACTGGATTTGGTAATTATAAGTCTGGACTGACTTTTAGAACTGCACATGCTCAGTACCATTGGATCAATACTTATTGGACTATCATCTAAGCCTCCCAGCATTTAAATGAGGCCAATGTGACTGGTGGATTGGATTGTTTTTATGTACTTTTTGCACATTTTAAACTATATGCATATTGGTATCTTGTATGCCTTATTAAATGATTAAATGTTTCCACTCTTGCGGAATGGCCTGCTGTCCCCATACACTAGCATCACAGATATCTCCTACTTACCTTCCTCTTGCAGAATGAACCGCTGTCCCCATACACTAGTATCACAGATATCTCCTGCTTACCTTCCTCTTGCGGAATGGCCCGCTGTCCCCATACACTAGTATAACAGATATCTCCTGCTTACCTTTCTCTTGCAGAATGGCCCGCTGTCCCCATACACTAGTATCACAGATATCTCCTACTTACCTTCCTCTTGCAGAATGGCCTGCTGTCCCCATACACTAGTATCACAGATATCTCCTACTTACCTTCCTCTTGCGGAATGGCCCGCTGTCTCCATACACTAGTATGGGGACAGAATTCATCCCGCTTGCTGCAAGCAACTCGTTCCTTCCCTAAGGGAAGGACATCCGGGTTGTGAAGAGGGATCCTTCTGGATCCCCACGTCCCTCTCCGACTCCTTCCGCCGGATGTCTGGACTCTTGTGCGCATGCGTGACCTGTAGGAAGAAGAGGAGCAGTGAAAAAAGTTCAGTGGAAACAGATGATTTTTGGATCAGCTGTCTCTGCACCGAAGAAATTATGAATTGCTTCGGCACTCGCAGCGAGAAGAAATGTTATTTATCGGGCCCGATAATTAACATTGGGCCTAATTCATTACCGAGCGCAACTGCAATCATGCACGCAATTGTCTGATTGTTGCGTTCTGCGCATGCATATGCATTACAGTGCGCATACCGGCCACTGTGATCAGAGTGGCTACGCAGACCCATTGCAAAGTGATTGACCGGGAATGCCGTTTGTGTCAGCGAAACGCAGGAGTGCAAGTACTACTTGCTAAGTATTAAGGATGTGAGTAAGGGAGAGTGGGCGTCCTTATGTTTTACTAAGACGGAATTGCGATCACATAGAGTAGCATGCATTCACAGTCAAACTGCGTGCGTACTCGCAGCCGCGATCACAGTTGCGATCCGTAATGAATCAGGTCCGTAATGAATAGACCCCATAGTCTTAAACTTACTTTTTTTTGTATCAGCAATTCAGAGCCTCAGATGAAAAAATTATTGGAGAAAAACAATTTAGTTTTAAGTCTTCCCAGGATGGATATTCTCTAGGAATGTCTGGTCAGGGCTGTTATCAGAACTGGTTGGTCTCAGTACAAGTTATACAGGTAGGGCTCCCACCACTTCAACCTCCCCACCCCCAAAGTTGTAACATGAAGTCCTGGCACCCAGAGCTAGTGCATGCTTTGAAGTTTCCACTAGAGAACTTATTTTGATTGGATTAGCAAGAGATACTCTAGGATCAAATCCAATAAAAAATAATAAAGAATTAGGAAATCCCGGCAGTAACCACCTCAGTTAAGGAGGATATTATGGATATTAGTTACTGAGTATATTATGGAGATAATGGGGTATATATTTACTAAAGTTGGGGGGGGTTTAGAAGTGGAGATGTTGCCCATAGCAACCAATCAGATTCTAGCTATTATCTTCTATAAGGTGCTAGAGAAATGTTAAGTAGAATCTGATTGGTTGCTATGAGCAACATCTCCACTTCTAAAAACTCATACTTTAGTAAATATACCCCAATGAGTCCGTAATTTGAGGGTATTTGTCATAAAGAGTTCTACTAAACATGGTGGAACAATATTGTGACGGTAGTCTGAAAAATGGCCATTAATCTCCGCTACCAAGAAGTGTAGGGTATCACAGTCCATACATTGCACCTTTGAAAGGACCCAAAAAGTAGTATTGAGGCGAATATGTCATGTCCAATGCAAGCGGCATATCAGTTCATCTTGTTATAAGTTGGCTGTGACGATAATATTCTTAACTGTAATGGTGCGTACACACTGGGTGATAAAGTGGATGACTGAACGATAACAATATCATTATCGTTCAGGCTTGGCCGTCGTTATTCGGGTCTCGCGCCTGCGCACGACGGAGCCGCCTCCGTCATGCGCATGCTCACTTGGCCAACATCGACCCGCTTGCGAGCGCTCAGCGCTCACGAGCGGGTCTGAATCAGGCCCACAGTTTCCATTCCACCCAGCTGGTCACATATTTCAGGTCACCCAGCAGGCGCAACAGGGAGAGTCACCAACTGTCACATTTTCCAGAGCACAATGGCGAAGCATTGTATATGTTTGTCACATAACTCCGAAACAAAACAACCAATTACAACGACAATATTTTTATGCAAGTCTACGGACAAAGACTTTCAATTTGGTATTTGATGTGCCCTGTTCAGACAACGGCATCGTAGAAATATGTCACCCCTAAAAGTTTTCCTTCTGCTATTAATATAAAAATTTACTCAAGGCCCTATTCATCATGATTAAGTAATGGTCTTGTTGCAAGGGATACTTAAGTAATCAACTCTACAGCGAGTGAAACTTGACACCGGAGCAATTCATCATTGCTCCAGTGTGGGAACAGCTGCTCCGAAAAGCAGCTGTCCCCTCGGTTAGTATTGCAGCTACAGGAGTAGCTGCATTACTTACCTCTTCCCCATCAGCCCGGCTACGCATGTGTGACCCGAGGTCAGGCATGCGCAAAGACGCCGGGGAGGTAGTGAGGAGGCGGCGGAGGGATCTGCTCGAATTCCTCTTCGCAACCTCTGAACTGTTTCCCATAGGAAGGAGAGGGGATCCAAGAACAAGCGCCGTCTGATGATGGCGCTTGTTCTTGGAAGCAAACCCCAAAAACCTTGAGTTTTTCGGAGCTTGCTGAATATTAGGTAGTATATGGGAAAGATTTCTGGACTGCACAACCTGACTATATATATGATGGGAGGTGCTACCTGATGAGACTAATTGCAGGCACAGAAACAGACAAATCTCAGGTGCACAACTCCAAATTATTAATAATATATATAAATGCAATAACATTTTGCAATCAATAGAGGTTTTTAGCATCATCATGGCCAAGGTTATGGGCCTACCCACCATATCCAGGTAACCTCTTTTGGGTAGGTCCCTAACATACTAGGGTTCAAATCCAGAGTGCAGGACCCCCCAAAACTGGCCCAGCCAAGCTGCCCCAGGGCACCACCATAGTAAGAAAAGTGCAGTGTAAAGAGATAGTTAGGAGCAGCTGCAGCTGCATATAAAGAATGAAAATAAAAAAGTGAAGTACATATATATTAAACACACAGTGAAGGGTTAAAATGTGTTATAAAGGAAAATGTGTTATAATGCAGTGCCCTGAGACAGATCAACCAATGCAATCTAGGGGGACCCAATCCCCAAAAATGAACCAAAGTTGCACTACAGTATATAACTTGCAGGACTTATCTAGAATTGTGCCTAATACAGTGTGCATATACATTACCATACTCCATGCTTTTAAACCAATAAGGAAGGGTGCTAATCCAGAATGAGGGCATCTCCTTTCCCTCAGAAGTGCAATAAAGCACATTAAATGGAGTATATGGGAAAGATGTCTGGACTGCACAACCTGACTATATATATGATGGGAGGTGCTACCTGATGAGACTAATTGCAGGCACAGAAACAGACAAATCTCAAGTGCACAACTCCAAATTATTAATAATATATATAAATGCAATAACATTTTGCAATCAATAGAGGTTTTTAGCATAATCATGGACAAGGTTATGGGCCTACCCACCATATCCAGGTAACCTCTTTAGGGTAGGTCCCTAACATACTAGGGTTCAAATCCAGAGCGCAGGACCCCCCAAAACTGGCCCAGCCAAGCTTCCCCAGGGCACCACCATAGTAAGAAAAGTTCAGTGTAAAGAGATAGTTAGGAGCAGCTGCATATAAAGAATGAAAATAAAAAAGTGTAGTACATATATATTAAACACACAGTGAAGGATTAAAATGTGTTATAAAGGAAAATGTGTTATAATGCGGTGCCCTGAGAAAGATCAAGCAATGCAATCTAGGGGGACCCACGCCCCAAAAATGAACCAAAGTTGCACTACAGTATATAACTTGTAGGATTTATCTAGAATTGTGCCTAATACAGTGTGCATATACATTACCATACTCCATGCTTTTAAACCAATAAGGAAGTTTTGGGGGGTCCTGCGCTCTGGATTTGAACCCTAGTATGTTAGGGACCTACCCGAAAGAGGTTACCTGGATATGGTGGGTAGGCCCATAACATTGGCCATGATTAGGCTAAAAACCTCTATTGATTGCAAAATTTTATTGCATTTATATATATTATTAATAATTTGGAGTTGCGCACCTGAGATTTGTCTGTTTCTGTGCCTGAATATAAGGTAGTACTACCAGACCTCTGATGATGAATAGCCCGGTATGCGAAAACTAGCGTTTCCGCATTTATCGTTTGATGAATAGGCAGGGGCGTCTTTAGAGAGGAGGGGGTCCATGTGCATTCCCCATCAGGGGCCCCCTCCTCTCTTCCCAGTGGCCGGCAGCCAACTAACGCGTCTGGCCAGCCACCTGGCATTAGTAGACTCTGGGCACTAGAGTGTGTCCGGAGTCTACCACGCATGCGCAAAATGCTGGAATTTTTTTTCTGCCTTTCTGTACAGAGCTGAAACCCGGCGCAGGACCTCGGAGAGGTACGTTTTGAAGTAATATGGGTGCAGGGTATGCGGTGTGGACCCCCTGAACCTGGGGGCCCATGTGCACCGCACACCCTGCACACATTATAGATACGCCCCTGTGCATAGGCCCCCAAATCTCTTGCAATACCGATGGGGCAATACACATGCTGTAATATAAATATGGACTACTGCATGTGGGCCAAACAAAAAGAAAGATTAAAACTCGAATAGCTGAGCACATGTATAATATTCAAAAAGCACTCACAACACCCAGTGTATGCAACCACTTAACATAACAATATTCCCAAAGGCAAAATTCTCATCCAATGGAGAGGAGGAGATCTGATTTCCACATTAAAATAAAACTAAACTAGATGGATATATAATCTGAAATCTTTAACCCCATTGGGTTTAAAGTTTAAACATAGATTTTGAATTCAATTCATTTTTATAAAATAAACTGATAAAAGCTGATAAACTCCACAACTTCATTTTTCCACTTAAAGCATACATCCAATCAGCCATTTCCACAATGTATGCTGTGATGTTTTAATTTTGAACTTTAGGTAACATTTGTTTACATTAGGGATGGAATATTCGGTGTTTAGACTTCCGGGTTCTAGACTTCCGGTTTCTAGATTTCCGGGTTCTAGACTTCCGGTTTCTAGACTTCCAGGCTAAGTTGCAATAAAGTTTAATAGGGAAGAGTATATAACGTGTCCACCCACGCAACAACAGTTACCCCTGACAAAGGACCTAATTCAGAGATGTAAGCAAACTTGATGGTTTACATACATCTGTGATGTTAGGTTATCTGCGCATGTGTAGGATCTGCACTTCTCATGTGAAGACGGTTGCAGCTCTCCCTCAGCAGCAGAATGTCGGAGAGATCAGGGAAAGAACTTCTGCATCGTTCCAGTGTTCCTTAATATCCTGGTGATTGACTCTGATAATCCAGCACTAATAGTTCTTTTTCAAGGAGTCTAAACATTATTTGTAATAAATTGTACATATCCTGTTGGATAAATGTTTGAAGTAATAGCATTTCCACATACAATTCACCTATCTGCACTTGTTCATTCGTTCAGGGCCTGATTCAAAGCCGCTCGCGAGTGCACCGCGCTTGCAAACGGTCCGATGTTTAGTGACTGAGCATGCGCCGCGTCCAGCGCGCGCATGCACGAGCCCTGCTGAGCGACTGAAGTTCAGTCACTACGGTGCTTGCAACAAGACGGGGCGGCTGTCAATGGTTAGTGACAGCTCGCCCCGTTTTGTGGGCGGGTAGGGGGGGTGGCTGGACAAACGCAGGCGTTCCCTTAGGAACGCCTGGCGTTTGTGGGAGGCCCTACAGACATCACTACTGTCAGTAGTGGACTTCCTGCTCTGTTATTGCGATGGTCTCCTGATCGCTCGCTCTAGCTGTTGGTGGTCACCCACAGCTTTGTGAGTGGCCGGAGAAAAAAAAAAAGATGCCCACAGACCCAGCGAGTGGGTCTGAATCATGGGCAGCACAGACGGTGTAATGGTAGCGTTACTGCCTCACAGCAATGAGGCATGGGTTCAATTCCCGCCACGGCCCTAACTGTGTGGAGTTTGTATATTCTCCCTGTGCTTGCGTGGGTTTCCTCCGGGTGCTCCGGTTTCCTCCCACACTCCAAAAATATACTGCTAGGTTAATTGGCTACCCTCAAAATTAACCCTAGTGTGTATGTGTGTGAGCATGTGTTAGGGAATATAGATTGTAAGCTCCACTGGGGCAGGGACGGATGTGAATGGGCAAATATTCTCTCTGTAAAGCGCTGCGGAATATGTGTGCGCTATATAAATAACTGGTAATAAATAATAACTGGTAATAATGGCCACAGTTCATTCCATAGAAATGGTTAATGTTTGTGTTAGTGATAAATAGCCGAAGGCCACTCTAAGCAGATAGAACACTGTCACATTAAAGTGTACACCTCTTCAAACCCATTACATGTCTAATACATAAGGGGAAAGCTTCAGAAAAAGGTACATGATGGTTTATAATTGGCACTTTTGTTTCATGTTCATCTTCTATACTTCACTTACATTCTGCAACCTGAGCGTTATTGACATTGATAGTCTGAGTGCAGCTGAGCTTTCTTGCCTCATTCAGTAATGCAGTCTTTCTGCTTTCTGCTTCTTTAGAACTCTTTTCAATCTATTTAACCTTTACCCTCTCATTTCTGCTATTTTATATTTATACATGCACAAATTTGGCTTAATCTTACAACCAGTAGATATTTGCATCAAACATATTACTTAATAAAAACTCTCTACCCAGAAACTGAGTTACAATATTTGGGCTTGTGCTACTCGATGCTCATCTCCAGATCACCCTGTATTTGACTTTTGTGATGGGTGATAGGGTCACACGATTCTAAGCTACTGGCTTTTATTAGATGATTGTCTCTCTTCTGGGTAGTGCTTCCGCCCGAGCCCTCTTCTTCCATGGTTCCACCTGGGGTCAGCTCTGGGTTACTCCTAAGGCCTATAGTGTATGTGCCATAGAACTGGTTTCCTTTCCCACTCATCAAGTCACACACAAGTACACTGAGAGTAGAAAATGAATTACTCCTAAGAATCTTATTAAAAGGGACTGAAGAACACCAATAATATCACAATGTAATATTTATTTCAATACTTGAGTATAAAGAAAAGTAATATACTCCTAATTTTCTTGACTATAAAATCTTTCTAGAAATAGTTCTCAAGAACTTTCAATTCTATAAATCTTAATCAGGGAACTTAAATTGAATTCTTAAAATAAGTACCTGTAGTGCAATAGACAAAATAATAAACGGGTACTTCCTTGGTGTAAAAGGGGACAGGGTTGGATTCTCGGGTGGAGTGACCTGACAATCCAACCCAGGTAACTTGCAGGGTTTAATATGGGAATAACCCGTGAAACCCTGCAGTGTAAACGGCGCGATCCGGGTCATGATGACCTCGATCGTGTTGCATGCCTGACGATTGGCTGGCTTCAGTGGTGCTTGGAGATGACGTCATCTCCAAGCGTCCTCTCAACACCGGAAAAGCCGGGTCACTGCAGACTCTGCTCCGGTGTGAATGGCACCAACTCAGGAAAATCCTAGTTCGGCACTGGGGAAATTCCAGGTCAGACCCGGAATTTAGGTATAAAAGCAGTACAACATACATATTCCCAATTACTAAACTCCCTAAACTTTTTAACACTTAGGTCTCTGATGTCCCACGTTGGCTGGAGCAGCACTACAACAAAGCACATGGAAAATGTCCGCCACCGCCAAATTTAATAGGGTGAGAGTTTAGAAAACTCTCACATTTTTTAGACTCTCACCCTATTACATGTGGACCCTGAGGTGTTTTGGAAGGAAATATATACTTACACTTATACATAATTCCTTTGTATTAAAACAAGAGATACAGTAGGCCGTGTGATGTGATGCCATCCAAGTGAACAATTAACAATTTTGTCAATTAGATAAGGAACTCAGGGTCAGTTTCCCATCCCTGTAATATAACAAAGTTTATTGAAAATAACTCAATATAAAGAATTTATGAATATATAGTGTTCAGTCACATTTTTGTGTTGAATTGTAGACATTTATGTAATATTTATGCATCAATCTATTCTATTATGTTATTTAGAGTACAATTATTAAAAGTAGAGATGAGCGGGTTCGGATCTAAGAGATCCGAACCCACATGAACTAAGGGGATCCGAGTCGGATCCAAACTGGCTCGGATGTTCCCGCCTTACTCGGATTTCTGACATCGAGGCAAAACCATAGAGACGAAGTCTCGCGGCTCGCGAGCTTTCGTCTCTATATAAAAGGGACGCGGCGGGCGCCATTTCACTCCGGCTGTGGAGGCTGAACAAGGAGGGTGGGTAGCGTTGGGCTGGGGAGAGGTGCTGTGCTGTTCTGTCTGCTGTGTCCTGTTCTGTCTGCTGTGTCCTGTTCTGACTGCTGTGCCCTGGGCTGATGCTGATCCATTCTGGGCTGGTGTTGTGCTGTCCGCTGTGTCCATCTGGGCTGTTGCTGATCCATCAGGGCTGGTGCTACTGCAATCTGCTGCGTCCATCTGGGCCCAAGTTCTGGACCCAAATAAAATGTATTTTTTTTGTGTAATATATATTTGTGTGCGTGTTAGGCTTAACCACACAAAATACAGCAAGTCAGCAAAGCAAGCTAGTGCTGCCCGACTCCAGTCGTCATCAATCTGTGCTCTGGGCCCAAAAATATAAAACAACTTGTCTTTTTTTTCTAATAATTGTCTGTGTGTCTGTGTGCATTTTAGGCTTGGCCGCACAAGATCTAGCAAGTCGGCAACGCAACCTAGTGCTGCCCGACTCCAGTCTCATCAATCTGTGCTCTGGGCCCAAGTTCTGGAGCTGAAAAAAATAAAAAAATCTTGTCTTTTTTTTCTAATAATTGTCTGTGTGTCTGTGCGTGTTACGCTTAGCCGCAGAAGATAAAGCAAGTCGGCAACGCAACGCAACGCAACTGCTTCAAGACCGCAGAAAATATGGAGGGCTGTCACATGACAGGAGAGCAGTGCAAGGCCATCAACTTCCTCATCCTCTATGAAGGTCGATGCCGCAGGGCTTAAGTCACGCCATCGATTTGGTAAAGCTACTTTTACCGATGTAAAGAAAAAAATATTGAAAGGAAATTTGTCTTTAGATAAACAAAAAATTGGCAATATGCCATTCACTACACGAAGTGGCAAGGAAAAGATAAGGCATTGGCCTTTCTTTAGGAAGACTGCTGGTTCTGATTCTGATAGCCCTTTGGAAAAACCAACTGTGTGCCCTGAGAAATCGAAATCACAAATCCCTGAGGAGAGTGCGTGTGTCCGCGGTTGCAATGTGTGAGACAGACCTAAATACTAGTGTACTGGAGGATCCTCTAAGTTCCAACATTTGTGTGCAATCTGTAAATGTGGGGAAGGGCAGTCAACACCTTGCAGACGTAATTATCGAGGATGCTTCTGTTGAACTGCACATGGAGGAGGAGGATATTTTGGTAGTTGAAGGTGCTAAGGATGATGAGGATGTTGATGATGAAGATGTTGGTGATGAGGATGTTGATGCCGAGGATGTCCTTTGTGTAAGTAAGGCAACAGCTGTTGCCCATGGTTTGAAAAAGCCAAAGCCCATTGTCGTCATGCCGGGACAAAAGACAAAAAAATCTACTTCTCATGTGGGGAATTATTTCCACCCTGTTCTGGACAACAGTTGTCAAGCCATATGTGACCATTGCCAAGCAAGAGTGAGTAGAGGGAGGGACCTAAACCACCTAGGAACCTCCTCCTTGTTACGTCACTTGGAGCACATTCATCAAATATCAAAGTGTATATCGCCAAGTTCCAAAACTCAAAACGTAACAAGTCCAGTGTCACCTATCTGCTCCCTCTCTGTGAGATCCAAGCGCCTTCGATCTCTAACACCAACACCTGCATCTATAACATCCTCATTCGTCATCGGGAGTAGTCCTGCTGCATCCAATGTTGGTATTCGAAGCATGATTGACTCCTCTCCTATCCGTGATTCCTCAGAAGGTTCCTTGATGACTACGCCTGTTGCTGCTGCTGTTGCTGTCAGTGGATCTTCATCCCAGAAGGGGACTAGGAGGAAGACTACTTGTAGCGTACCCTCCAAAAAACAATTAACTGTTAAACAATCGTTTGCAAGGGCAAACAAGTATGACAGCAATCACTCATTTGCAAAGCAGATTACTGACGCCATAACAGCTAAGCTGGTATTAGATGTGCGTCCAGTATTCGCCATTACTGCAGTGGGTTTTAAACAGTTAATTAAGGTCCTGTGTCCTTGCTACCAGATCCCTTCTTGATTCCACTTTGCTAGAACAGCAATTCCAAGTCTGTACAAGGACATTACAAAAAACCTTATTAATTTCCTCAGAAATGCCGTTGTACCCACTGTCCACTTGACCACTGATATGTGGACAAGTGGGACAGGGCAAACTAAGGATTAAATGACTGTGACAGCCCACTGGGTAGGTGTATTGCCTACAACAGCAACAGCAGCAGCAACATCTACCAAAAGACAGCTGATATAGAGGCAGGCTACTCTTCGTATAACTGGTTTCACTAAGATGCATACCGCTGAGAACCTCTTAGAAAAACTCAGGGAAATCATTGCTAAATGGCTTACCCCACTTGGACTCTCCTCGGGATTTGTGATTTCGGACAATGCCACCAATATTGTGAAAGCATTACATGTGGGCGAATTCCAACACGTCCCATGTTTTGCTCACACAATTTGGTGGTGCAACGTTTTTTAAAAACTGACACGGTCATGCAGGAGATGCTCTCGGTGGCCCGCAAAATATCCAGACAGTTTAGATATTCGGCGACCGCTTGTCAAAGATTGCATGACCAGCAGGTACTATTAAATTTATCCTTCCATCAGCTGAAGCAAGAGGTAGTAACTTGGTGGAATTCTACCCTCTATATGCTTCAGCGGATGGAGGAACAGCAAAAGGCCATCCAGGGCTATACAACGGACTATGACATAGGCCGTGGAGGGGTAATGCACCTTACTCAAGCACATTGGAGAATAATTTCCATGTGTGCAAGGTTCTCAAACCCTTTGAACTTGCCACATGTGAAGTTAGTTCAGACACTGCCAGCTTGAGTCAGGTCATTCCCCTCATCAGACTTTTGCAAAAACAGCTGGAGAAACCGAAGGAGGAGGCGAAACGGAGCGATTGCACAAAGTATGTCGGACTGTTGGATCAAGCCCTTGATTCACTTCACAGGATTTGCTTAAAGTGGCAGCGTATGTAGCGATATTTACATATAGTCACAGAGTATGTAGCAGTATTTGCATAAAGTCGCAGAACATGAAGCGGAATTTGCTGCTGTATGTGTTTCTACCTCCATCTCTGAATCAGACCCACTGTCTGATTCTCAAAGAGATGTCATTTTTGGAAAACAAATAGAAAATTTTAGTTTACAGTTACACAAGTGTGACGGTGTGCCCAGGTGCCCAGCAAAGTTAACAGAAGAGGAGCCTATTGAGACGTCTGAAACAGCAATGGCACCTTTACCCTAGGGCTTGAAGTAGCTTAACCATGGTCCCCACTATGCAGACCCAAAGTCTCAGCCTTGTTTTGTAGGGACTCCAAAGGACAAAGGATAGGGAAATATGAGGGGGTGTCCCTCAGGGTTAACAGAAGAGGATGTCCCTCACCTGCACTCAGTGTCCGCTGGGCCGGTGGAGGATGCCAATTTTTGGTCCAAGGCAGCACGGCAATCAAGCATTCAAGCTTGTCTAATGGTGTTGCAGCAGTTTGGATTTGGCTCTGACTGTGAGCCACTCATGGCTCGTGGACCAGCAGCCGCATCATAACTCCACCCACTTATGGCATCTTATGTTGGGCGCTGTGTAGCGAGAGAGCTCAGTCCGGCGTAAGCAAATGTCAAGGAAGCATCTCTTCAAGGAAGAGCTCCAGCGGCCGTGAAAGAGGCCGGAAGATGTGGGGTCTAGCCAGAAGATGGCAATTGAAGACCCAGCAGCGGCGGCAGATCGTTGAGGACAGTGGGTAGCAGAACTGCAGCTGAGGACCAGAGAGGACTTCAGTGGTGGGTTGCAAAAGAGCTTGACGAAGCACCTCACTGCAGCCTCTTCCAACGATACTGGTAGGCGGCTCTGAGCCACAACCACTTATTTATAAGTGCCCCAGGACCACCAGATGTGGGGCACTAGGCCTGTGGGCACACTCAGGCATTAGTCCTGTGGGTGAGTAGACATGCACTAGGCCTGGGCTCCTCAGAGGGCATTAGGCCCTGTAGTTTTGGTTGCCCCTAAAAGTAATTAGTGACTCTGGGCACTGTGTTTAGTTCATCCCCTACCCCTTTCTCTGGGTGTCCTTGGGCACTAGGCCCGGATCACTCCACTGTGCTCCTAAGTAGGCAGGCCCAAGAGCCTGAGCCCCACTATCATTTATTGTAGTGGCTCTGAGCATTAGGCCCAAGTCACCTAGAGTGGCTCCAGTTGGCAGGCCAACGGCCTGAGCCCACATTGTTATAAAGTGACTCTGAGCATTGGGTCCTGGTCACCTTCTTTATTGACAGGCCCTAGGCTTGAGCCATTGTAATTGACTTTGGGCCAGACTTGCCTACCCTCCCGATTTGGCCGGGAGGCTCCCGAAAATCAGGTGCAGCTCCCGGCACCCCGGAAAGGCAGGCAAGCCTCCTGGCAGCCACCGATGCCCCAGATTCCTCCCCCCATGATTAATAGTTAAAACCCCGCAGCGGAGGGGTCCAGTGACACGATTCACACTGAATCTAAAATGACCCGATAATGTGGCCCCACCCCTGCCACACCCACAAATGTCAGTCACCCGCCTGGTCACTCCTCCTTGTACTGACCACGCCCCCCGTTCTGTCGATCTGGCTGCTCCCTCCCGGAAGGAGCAGCCAGAATGTCGGCAAGTATGCTTTGGGCATTAGGCCCAGGTCACTGTGTTTATAGGTTAGGTAAGCACATGGCTTGTGGGCACTGATAATAGCCCGAGCATTAAGGTGCGTACACACAAAACTATTTGTGTATGCAACGATTTTCATTAACGATTTCCCTTCAGATTTTCCCTTGAAAATGCAAACGATTTTGTCAATGATTTCATCAACGATGAACGATATCGTTAGCATGCATACAGTGAATGGCCATCGTTCATTGTTCATCGTTGATTCTGTCAAGTATGAACGATTTTACTAACAAAATCGTTATGTAGGACAGTCAGAATGGCCGAGGAACGATAACTACCAACTACAAATGGGAGCGCACATTGGTAGTTATCGTTCATCGTTTGGTGCTTAAAAGTGAACGATTTTTTGAACGACTCAACGATAATGATATTGTTAACAACAAATAGTTCAAAAAATCGTGTGTATGCACCTTTAGGCTCAGGCTATTTAAAGCAGTATCCCATTAATAGGTTTGGGCATTAAGTACAATTAATCCAAATTGCACTCTCTTTCGGGCAGTAGACCCATGCCCATAAAGGCCATGTTTAAGGAGTGAAGGGCTGTCTGGCCCCCACCGTAAAAAACATAATTTTCAGCTTTGGGCTAGTAAAGGGGATAAGTGTGGGAAGTTGTACAGCTCCCACCCTCTAGCAGCATCTCTTCCTTCTCAAGTGGAGGACTGTCAGGTCCCCCACCTCAATAGTGTTACTCGCCCATTGTTGCCATACTCCCAGTATTAGAGAAGGAGCTGGCCAGATCTTAAAAGGCAGGAAGGGTTAAAAAGGCAGCACTGTAATTTGTTCTTGATCTAATTTTAAAGTTGTATATTGCTGTATCCAAGCAGGGTAAATTTCTTAACACTGTTCATCGTAAGTTCGTAACAAGTTATATATAGTAGGTTGTGTTGCACTACACTTAGGGTATATTAGGCCAGTGAATTAGGGCCGTTGTTGATGTAGTTAGGTATAGTACTGTAACATGTGTTAGTTAGGTTAGACCCAGCAGGGCGGCATTACGCTTCCTTCCAGGGACCTGTGGAGGAGGAGCATAACAAAGATCAGAAAGAGCTATTGATAAGAACCTGTGTGTCTGTGTCTCCCTCTTCTGTCATACTGTTTTTCATACAAATAATAAACATTTTCCCACCATACAAGTGTCACATATCTATTCAGGTACACAGGTCAGCACCCATACTAATCAACACCTACATTGACATATATATATATATATATATATATACACACCTCCCACATACACATCCTTCCAAACCCACCTTTTTGCAGCGCTGTGTAACCCCTTATCCTATTACTATTATAAGAAGGTCAGACACCTTCCAGATATAGCTGGGCATCACTTCCCTCATATCTCAACCTAAGTGAGGGCAATATACTGTACACTTCACACAAAACAGCCTTGATGACTGTCCAGCAAGTAGCTGCACTGCAACCTTTGCCCTTCTATAGTGAACATCACTATGGACGTAGGGTCTGCCCTCCCATGATAGAGGCCCTGGTCATGAATCAATCAGGCACACAGAGGATCTCCTGACGGAATCGTTATGAAATACCGATTCCCGTCAGCGGCAGCCCGCCAGATGAACAGATCCCGGCAGCGGCAGCCCGACAGCGCTAGAAATCCTGATCGTCCTCAGGTAAGTAATAACTAACCTAACCTAACCCCCCTAACCTTCCTTAGGGGTGCCTAACCCTAACCTCCCCCCCAAGTGCCTAACCCTAATCCCCCCGGGGGTGCCTAACCCTAACCCTCCTTCCCCCTAGCCTAACCCTAACCCTCCTGGGGGGCACCTAGCCCTAAGTACCCCCCGGGTGCGCTAAACCTAACCCTCCCCCCCCGTGGCTGTCCACTCGCGGCGCCCGGCGTCAGGAAAATGACAGGCATCTAGATATAGACGCCTGTCATTTAACCCACGCTGGGATAAAGAAGTCGGGAAGCCGGCTGTAGGGATCACGTCAGCCGGTTTCCCGATTGCATCCCCTCCTGACTACCCAGTCTGACCCTGGGTGTGTGTCTGGGTGCTGCTGGCGTGTTGGCAGTGAATGCAAGGGGATGAGAGTGTGCTTCTGGGTTCTTCTGGAGTGTTAGCAGTGAATACAGGGGAGGACAGTGTGTGTCTGGGTGCTGCTTGGGTGTTAGTAGTTAATTCAGGGGAGGACAGTGCATATCTGGGTCCTGCTGGTGTGTTGGAAGTGAATGTGGAGGAAAGGAGGGTGTGTGTCTAGATATTCCTGGGGTGTTGGCAGTGAAAGCAGGGGAGAGAATGTGTATCTGGGTGCTGCTGGGGTGTTGGTAGTGAATGCAGGGGGAGGTTGTGTGTGTGTTGGTGTTTCTGGGGCATTGGCCGTGAATGCACAGAGGGTGTGTTTCTGCATTCTGCTGGGGTGTTGGAAGTGAATGCAGGGGATGAGAGTATGTGTTTGGATCGTGCTGGGGTGTTGGTAGTGAATGTGGTTTAAGTGGAGTGTGTGGGTGCTGTTGGGACTGGGGTGTTGGCAGTGAATGCGAGTGGAGGGGCAGCACCAACAAATATCTCACCACCGGGCTCCTGGTATAAACTAACGCTCTTGGTGCAGCAGCTTTTTAGAAAAGTCCTACACAGAATTAGACACAGACATTTGTTTCTTGTTTTTATTTCGATTCCTGGAAAGAAATGTTTATATTGTTTATTAACAAGGGATTTCTTTCCACCTTCCATGTACATTATATTGTGGAAGCTACAAATTCAGACCTTGGGGCCTATTCATCAACACTAAAATAAAGTTTTTAAGGACATTTTCCTTAAATAACATTATTTTGGTATTCATGTAGCCATTTAGCACAGGAGATATCACAGATATCTCCTTGCTAAGTTCCCCTGCGTTAATTTCCACACTCCCCATACATTAGTATGGGGATGTGGAAATTGTGGTATTCATCAAATTCCGAAAATTATAAATTTTCGGAATTTGATGCAGTTACTATTCACCACTGTGAGGTGGCGAATAGCAGGTGAAACTTACCTGTATAAGCGTGTGCAGGTCCCCTGACGAGTCCCTCCGGCGCTCTGCTCCGTCCTCAGGCTCCAGAGGCTGGTCGGACATGTGTGCTCCCCAGTAGAGCACAAGAAAGTTTAGACAAAAAAAAAAAAGTTTTTTTTCTTTCTAATCTGTCATGTGCTCTGCTGGGAAACCACATGACAGACCAGCAGGACGGAGCCGGAGGCTGCTGCACGGACAGGTAAGTCGGTGGGGGGGAGGTGAGCGGAGGGGGGTGGGGGGGTACACAAACTTAACGCATCTGTAGGCAGTGCTGCGCATGCGCTGGTTTTACAGATGTAACAGCGCATGCGCAGCACTGTTTCCAGATGCGATAAGGTAGTGTAGGCAGGGAAAAGTATCTATTTCCCGAAAAGCTGTCATCGCAAAAATGACAGCTTTTCGGAATAGATACTTATGGAGAGGTGGAATGATGAATTCCACCTATAATTAGCTAGAACTCCATGAGAGTTCTAAAGCTAATAATCTCCAGAGAATTTTTAGGTTTAATGAATAGGCTCCCTTGTATGATTATTTAGAACTGAATATTGTCACTGTGACTATGTTTTAGGAAGTCACACTTATAAGAGTAATTTACAGGAGAATAGAAATTAGTTTGCAAATACTGTAAACAGGATGCTTTCTTTCACTCTTGGGACTTTCTCAGAGTAAATACATGACGTCTGTAACACTATAAAACATCTGATCTGATATGTACAAAATACTGTAAGTATAGTATAGTAATTAAGATTATTTTTTTTTACCCTGATATCATATAATTTTATTTAGACAGAATAGCTGACTCAATTTCAGATTATTAATCTATAGTGTATAGTCAGTAGTGCTTTTTGCAATTATATAATTCTGTTTTGCTATATTCTCCAGTATGTGAACCTAATTGCATTTTGAGTATTTTCACTCAATATCTATGTATATAAATTATAATATATTTTGTAAAACTGCAAGTTTACCATTTAGTGGGCTAAGCAGTAAAGATGCAAACATAAATACTTTTGGATTATATGTATTTTGTCTGGATAGAATTTTTCTAAAAACTTGACTTCAGTTTGAGGCAGTGACATAAAACATGACTAATAGCTTTGGTGTGCGCTGTATCCGACCCACACTGTATCTGACCCACATTGTATCCAATCCGCACTAAGGGTCTCATTCAGACCCGCTCTCGAGCGCTGTATGCTCGCAAGCGGGTCGATGGTGCCCAAGTGCGCATGCGCACGACGGAGGGAGCTCCGTCGTGCGCATGCGCGAGACCAGGCGAGCGACGGGGAAGCCGTCGCTCCAGGTCTCGCACCAAAGGGGGTGTGCTGTCGATGGTGAGTGACAGCACGCCCCCCTCCCATGGGAACGCCTACCGTCTGGGTCCGGCCCCACTGACATCACTAGTGACGTCAGTGGGAGTGATTTTGAGCCAAAATCACTCCAGGGCTTGCGGCAACGAGACCCTACCGCAAGGGTCTCGTCGCAAGCCCGATGGTCGCGATGGCACCTTCCCCTGTTACCACCCACAAACACCTCAATCTGTCACTCAAACTACCGACCTAGCTGTGTTCAAGGAGAGAGAAATTTCTGATCGTAGCGGCTAGTTTGCGCACGCGCATTGCGAACTTTACGCATGCGCAGTATAGCGAACATCGGTGGCGTACGACTGTGCGGCCGCTTTGCCCGACTCTGAATGAGGTCCAATATGCGGCCAGGACTGTATGCGACCCGCACTGTATCCAACCCACACTGTTTCCCACACTGTGGGCGTGATTCAGACCCGCTCGCAAGCGCATAGCGCTCTCAAGCGGGTCAATGGTGGGCCAGTGCGCACGCACAGCGTGCGCGAGCCCCGGAGCGATAGCAAAAAGCACTCGCTCCGGTGCTCGCAACAAACGGGGCGGCTGTCGATGTTGATCGACAGCTCGCCCCATTTTGTAGGCGGGGAGGGGGGGTGACTGGGCAAATGGAAGCGTTCCTGCAGGAACCCCTGCCGTTTGTGGGCGGCCCTACTGACATCACTCCTGATGTCAGTAGGTGAACTTCCTGCTCTATTAGATCAGGAAGTCCACTGGGGCTTGTGGCCACGAGACCCTACCGTAAGGGTCTCGTCGCAAGCCCGATGGTCGCGATGGTCTTGACCATCGCGACCATCACCTGGCCGCTCGCATAAGCTGTGGGTGGTCACCCACAGCTATGCGAGCGGCCAGGAGGCCGCAACTTAAAAAATAAGTGCCCGCCCTAATTCAGAGCGAGCGCTCGCTTTTTGCGAGCGGCAATGAATCAGGCCCTGTATGCGACCAGGACTGTATCTGTCCTGCCCTGTATCTGACCTGCACTGTATCCAACCCGCACTGTATCCAACCCACAATGTATCCTGCACTGTATCCAACCCACACTGTATCCAACCCACACTGTTTCCCACACTGTATGCGACCTGCGCTGTATCGACCTGCACTGTATCCAACCCGGAACTGTATCCAACCCACACTGTATCCTGCACTGTATCCAACCCACACTGTATCCGACCCACACTGTTTCCAACCCACACTGTATCCGACCTGCACTGTATCTGACCTGCACTGTATCCAACCCACACTGTATCCTGCACTGTATCCGACCCACACTGTTTCCAACCCACACTGTTTCCGACCTGCACTGTATCCAACCCGCACTGTATCAAACCCACACTGTATCCTGCACTGTATCCAACCTGCACTGTATCCCACACTGTATACCACCCGCACTATATTCAACGCGCAATATAATGGTGCGTACAGATGGAACAATCGACAACGATAACTATATCGTTGTTCGATCTCCCGAGTGTGCTGGACGGTCGATATCCATCATCAGGCACACCACCTACTTACCAACGACTATAACGACCCGCTATCAACGATCGCAGGTCCCTATCGTAACTTGGTCGATATCGACCAGGTTGTCCTGCATGCACGGACGATGGTCGATATCGATATCGACCATACGTGCCCGCGCATTGCAGGTCGTTGGGCACCGAAATATGGACGATATGAACAATAACGATATGATAGATATCGTTATCGTTCATATCGTCCATTTTAATTGTACCGTGTGTACACACCATTACCTGCACTGTATCCAACCTGCAGGTACTGTTTTTATGTTTGGGGAGATTTTGGGAAACTGCTCAACAAAAAGGCTGATTGATCACATTACTAACTTGCAAAACATTTTTAAACAGAAATAACTGCCGTGTATTTGTGCCGCTGCTCTGTTAGTTGCTTAGTTTAGCCAGCCAGCCTTTGGCCGATATTGGTGAACAATATTGTGAGCTGTGAGGTGGTCAAAATTGACTGTAAATGACTGGAAGTTAATGTTATTGAGGTCAATAATACTCTAGGAACAAAAATCGGTCCAAATTATGTGATTTTAGCTTTTTTTGTAAATTTTGGGAAAAAATCCAAAACCAACTAGTCACTGCGTTTTGGCAAAACCAAAACCGGATGACAAATTAGAACCAAAACCCGCAAAAATGGCCCGGGGCACATCTCTAGTTTAAAAATTAAGGTGAAATGATCAATTGCAATGTTGATATGTTGGGGCGTTGCTCGGCAAGCTTGTACATACTCTTATCTGACTAAGGGCGGGATGCACTAAACGGAAAATGCGGTAAAACCCTGTTTACCGCATTTTCCGTATGCATTAATCAGCTGGCCGCCGGGCTTTGATGTGGAGGGTAACGCCAGCTATTGCTGGTGTTGCCCTATAGAAGCCTATGGGCTTCTACCACATCGCACTGCTATGAGGGATCCAATTCCAGCATGCCTCGCGACCGTCTGGTCACTCTGTGCATGCGCAGATGGGCTCCCGGGTCATAAACCTGGAAGTCCTCGGCGCAGGGCAGATCGCAAAGGACAGCTCTTATCGGAAAAGCTGTCCTTTGTGCTGCTGATCGCATATGTTAGTGCATCAGCAGGGTGGCGGTGTCCGGCGGTAAGTATGACGAGATGTTAGTGCATCAGCAGGGAGGCGGTGTCCAGCGGTAAGTATGACGAGATGTTAGTGTGGAAAATGGTCGCTGCGGCCATTCTGGGCACTAGAGTGTGCCCGGACTCTACTGCGCATGCACAGAACGCTGGAAAAATGGCCGCCACGCACTAGAGTGTGCACGGAGTCTACTAAGGCTCCGGTGGCTGGCTAGCCGCTGTCAGTCAAATAGAAAGGTAATGAAAAAATATCTATGTGAATTAAGTGGTGATGCCCTGAAAAAGGCCCAGCCAGAGCAACTCCGGGAGCCCCACGCCCAAACACTCACCCCAAAATAATTATTGCTACAAAATAGTAGCACCCACTCTGGGTCATATAATTACAATTGATGTATTGCATAATAACAGCACATGTATAAGATGAGAGCAGACTCACCTAGGAGGTACCCCAAAAACCTCCAAGTGGTACTATACGACCAGCACATCCTCCCAATGCTGGCTCCCTTCATGCCTCTCAGAACTGCAAATAGAAAGTATGGTGGTCGCACACATCAGCTTAATGATATTGCCCAGGTGCTTGTAAAGGGCGGGGTTTACATTGAACCATATGTGTATGTGTGAACAATACTGTACAATTCCTTTACTTTGCTATATATATATATATATATATATATATATATATACTGTATATATAACCACAAAGTGCTTTGTTTATTACACCCAACTGACAGGAGACTTTACAAACCACTTCCTTTTGGCAGCGTGTCTTTTACAGATAGATGGATGCCTGCTCTACAGATTACTTATCCGGAGGCTGCTCTAACATAAGGAATACAGAGCCTCAGTCTATTTGTGTTGTCTCCTTTGCTGGCAAATACTGTATGTAATTGCAACATTTAAAATCCTTTCTCAATAGCTTTTTCATACAAACCTGACATTAATGATAGGAAAATATACCTTCATTACAAATTACATTTATTTCACCCTAAATGTTATACCATTTTATGGTACAAATGTTATAATTGCCTATTTACTGAAAGCATGCCTTCTTTACATATGTATCTAAGGGAGTCAATCAATTCATATGTGGGAATTTAGCTTCCTGTAAGTGCCTAGGAACTATTCCATTACTTCCCGTGACTAGGCCCCGAGGCTGCACTTAGCATAGACCTCTGCTTGTACCCTCCTGAGGTATTAGCGGAAATCCGTGTTAAGTAGGGCTAGTCATGATCTGACAGCTATATCGCCCCCGACACTTAACCCGGGTGCTGCAGCTTAACGCGGATAACCCCAGCCATTATTGCTGGAAGTAATTGAATAGCTCTACGACACACAGTAGCCCAAGAACTAAGGCCCTCATTCAGAGCCGTACGCTCTGAGCAGAGCGCACGCTCTGAATGAGGGCCGGGCTCCATTTTCATGGAGCGTCCTCCTGGACGCTCGTATAGCTGTGGGTCACCACCCACAGGCTATACGAGCGTGCATTGTGATGGTCGCGATGGTCGAGACCATCGCGACCATTGAATTTGCGAGCCGGAGCCTGCGGTTGAGTTTCTCAACCGCAAGCTCCGGAGTGATTTTGGCTCTATCAGAGCCAAAATCACTCCCACTGACATCACTAGTGATGTCAGTGGGCCGGCTTCTGACGGGAGGCGTTCCCGTGGGAACGCCCCCGTCAGGGAGGCACGCCCCCGGCACGCCCACCAAAGGGGGCGTGCTGTCAATCAACATTGACAGCACGCCCCCTTTGATCGGACACAACGAGCGAAGGACTTTCCTTCGCTCGTCGCGTCTGGCGCATGCGCACGACGGAGCTCCCTCCGTCGTGCGCATGCTCAGTCCATAACATCGACCCACTTGCGAGCGGACAGCCGCTCGCGAGTGGGTCTGAATCAGGCCCTAACTTCCATGTAAGAATTGAATCACCCCCTAAATGTCTGAGTGCCAGCTGACACATTTTAGACTGGATGCAACTCAAACATCAACATTTTGTAATAACAGATGAACAAACACTGCCAACAAGGAGGTTATAAAGATGAAATTAATGCCAACAAAGATTTTCTAGAAATATGCTAATTGTGCCCTAGTCATGGTAGTTCTTCAATGTTACACAGTAAGTTCTGAAATCTGTACCCTTGGAAACCATTTTACAGTATGATATAACTGATTTCGTTTTGCTGGTTTCTGCCTTAAAGTTGTCTGTGGGGTCTATTTACTAAGCAGTGTTAGGAGACAGAGTGAAAAGTGATAAGAAAGTGATAAGGTACCAGCCAATCAGCTCCCAACTGTCATCGCACAGGCTGTGTTTGAAAAATGACAGTTGGGAGCTGATTGGCTGGTACCTTATCACTTTCTTATCACTTTTCACTCTGTCTCCTAAGACAGCTTAGTAAATACACCCCTGTAACTGTCAACATCACATGCCAATGTTCACTCCCAGAGTGCTGTGCAATCGGAATTCTGGAGCACATGTGCCAAATACGAAAGTGCAAGTTGGAAACTGTAGTTTCTCCTCTGTGCACTATTCTGCTGATCTCTGTCAGTGCAGAGATTACTGTAGCTGCGGAAGGCCCCTCTGAGACACAAATAATAGAAATACAGCATCTCACTGACCTGAATCTATTAAAGGCGGTCACAAGAGAAAAGATACTCTCCTTTTTTGGGGTACTAAGGGGTCTATTTACTGTGTTAGGAGATAAAATGAACGTTGATAAGGTACCAGCCAATCAGCTCCTAACTGCCATATCACAGGCTGTGTTTGAAAAATGGCTGTTAGGAGCTGATTGGCTGGTACCTTATCTCCGTTCACTTTATCTCCTAACACAGCTTAGTAAATAGACCCTTAAGCCTCCAGTCATAAATTATGAGTAGAATTTAAAACATAACTTTTATTATTATGCAAATAAAATATATGTTCTCACATGTAAGACAAAAAACAACAATTTAATAACAAAACTCAATAAGTGTGACGTCCAAATATGAAGATCTCCAATGGTCACTACTCGGGGTCTGAGATGCTAGTATAATGCACTTTATAATTGAACACAGGGCAAATCTACCAAATAATGGGATTTAGGAATACAGAAAACATAGTAAATTCCCACCATGTTCCATATTAAAGAACTACTGATATAGTATTCACAATGTTTAGAAACACTAGGCAAACTGCTAAAGACAGACTGGTGGGCGTCTATAAACACAAAGTGATCGCTCGCCAAGACATAGTTGGCGTGCTTATGCCTTGCCGTGCGATCGCCTGCACTGACGTCACTTAGCTGAATTTGCATACGTTGGGTGCGAGCGTATGCATCTAGCGAGCGCCTCTGAATCAGGTCTTAAGTGTGATAAGCATCAAACCAGGAATCTCCTGTATGCTGTATCTGATAGACTGACAAGCTGTAGAACCACTGTGTCCAGCAACACCGGGTATCTGCTGCTATTCCATTGTTGTGTCATATGCATAAGAGTGTGCTGGAGTTGATCGTGTATAGTACAAAGTGTACTTAATCATTTGCAACTGTCAAGCTTAGGAAAATTTTTGCTGCTTGTTGGCTTTCTCTAGCAAATCTTCTTCTGCATATGCGCAACTATTCTATAGCGGGAACCATTGATGGTAGATTATAGCAAAGTTTCTACCCATTGATGGTTCCACCTAAAACGCCCATCGATAGGTATGGTACTGATGGCCATCCTTAGGAGGAGTTGCTGCGAGTAGGGAGGCTGGTCTGGCTGCAAGTTGGGAAGGGGGGTCCAACCATGAGCATGGGTAGGGGTCTGGCCATGAGCATGAATGGGGAGATTCCGTGATGAGGTGGGAGCAGTGGTCTGCTTAAAAGTAGGGAAGATGGTCTTACCAAAGGCTCTCTCCCAAGTGTTAGGGAGGACTCGGGATCCGTCTGCGAGTCGGGCAGAGGGGTCTGGCCATGAGTGGGTTAAGGAGTCCTATAGGTTACAATTTGCATAGTTTACCAGGTGAGGGATCTGAAGGATCCATCCCTGGCAAAGGCAGACCACACATGCATGGTCAGCAGACTACGCATGCATTGTAGCACGGCAGGGTCCCAGAGGAGAAGTGATGGCATCAGCAATTAAGTCACTTCTAACACATCGCAGGGACTATCCCTGCATGTGATTTTTAATAAATTTGAGGGGTACGTAATTCTTTATTGCTGCGGTATAAAATATGCCCCAAAGATATTTTTATGGGACAGATCAGTTGATGGCCCCAAACCAGTACCTTGCCCCATGAGGTCTAAATCCAGTTCTGGGATAAATATAAACATACAATATTTATCAGTTTGTAGTATAGAAAATAGTAATCTGATTGCTTTTGGAGACTGTCAGTGTTGTGTCACAATGTATAGGATCCTGCTATTATGTGGCTGTTGCTTGTAACTGCTGTGTTATTACATGACCAAACTAGTGACTTTTAATTATACACAGCTCATACAATATATAGGCATTCTGTGAAAAGCTAATCAGCCATAAGGAAAGTTCGCACATAAAAGGCAGCTTAATGAGACTATTTAGTTGAAGGTTTGCTTAGCTTTTTTGAACGTCTTATGGACGAGACAAACTGCTCTTTTTCTACTAAATGCTACTTATCATACTAATGAGAAACGGAATTTAGATCTGAAGAAGTTGTAGAGTGGGAAGTAAAGAATATTTACAGTGCTATTTCCTGATAACTTAACAAAATAGATCACTCCTCTAAAGGTTACAGTGCAAGTTTACTTTAGATTACTAGTGGGCAAACCCCACATACAATAACATGTTTTCATATCGCATGGTTTGAAATCGCCGTCCCAATTTCTTCAATGGTAGCTATACAATCAGGGCGATTTATGAACACACAGTTTGCTCATCCAACTGCCAGAAAAATTACAGGTTTTGCATGATTTGATAGGCGAGATACCTCAAATACATGTTATTAAAAAATCAAACCTCTCTCTAATTTCTTAAATCCCACTACCGCTGCCAGCATTCACTGATAGCTCATTACATATATTTTTATGATTGGGTACATCAATATGCAATTTTTTTTAATCTAGTGCATCGGTAAGTATTTAATTAGGTTTTGTGCCAATGTGCATGCTGGCACTTATAGTTCTACAAGTACCAGAATGCAAGAATCACACCCAAATGTAGGGAAAGCCACATGGTTCCCCTCCATGGGATTGTTTCTGGAAATTAGAGATGGTTGACCTAGGCAAATGCAAGGGGGGTTTCCGTCTGCCTGCAAACCCCCCTCTCCAGCACACACCATGCCCACAACAGAAATAGTAATATAATACAATGTTACTAGTGCTGCATGTTCTTCTCAGTATCACAAATGAAATGATTAGCACCACCTGTGGATCTTTTAAAATGCGTCAGCCAGTAATACATATACCTGTGCACCAACTAGGAGATGTGGAAAACATGCACTGTTAGGGGTGCACTGCTATATACCATCAATAATTTTAATTATTACACTATCCAGTACATAAGGAGACCAATATTTACATATATGTCCAGGGCAGAGCTTGGTTCTTCGGCTGCTACCCCAGACTCCCGGACTTGCTCCAATGCTCTGGAATGATGCCCACATCTGAAAAAAAATATATTCTGCTCAGACAGGATGGACCTACTGCCGTATCTAATGGCTTACTGTGATCGCTGGAATTATGCAACACAATATACCGGTACTTTGTATGATGCATATCAAAGCTGGATAAGTGCTAATTATACCCTCTTCATGGACTGGCCACACTCACTCCAAAATCAGGCATTTGGAAACCCCCCTCTAGAAATCCTGCGTTTGCCACTGGTTGATAAGCGTGTGTAATCAAGGCTGATACAATATATTGTGTATTCACCATGTATCCAAAGCTGGTGTAACCTTCATAGCTATAAGGCCTCGGACAAAGACTTGGGGGTAAGGATAATAGCCTGCGACTTGCAGATATCAGCGAGATTATGGCAAGTCTGCCTTTTAAATGATTGCCACTTTAAACTATCGACCATACTGGGACTATCTCTGATGGCTGCAAGTCACAGGCTATTACATTTACCCTTTATTGTCATTTGCGAGGAAACATGTTCAATTTGTGACTTTATAAATAAGTATACTAATTAGCAATGCTGAAAGGTAGAACATTAATGCAAATTATCTGTTATATTCAAATACACAGACATTTCTTAAAACAGTGCTGGAACACAACAAACAGATGCAGAAACTGGCAGATGAAAACATTGCGGAATAGAATCTTCAATCATGAACAGTTATAGTGATCTTATATAGTGGTCTTGCAATAAGACCATACTCAGCTACTCTCCCAGAAAGTGTGGGAGACCCTAGTGCAGTGCAGAGATAATACCTGGATGGTATGGAGAGGGCGGGGTTAAAATGATGCAAATTGTGTCATTTTAGCCTTGCCCCCACAGACCCACAAATTGCTGAATTTTGCAGTGACAGGGTGGGGCCTAATGACATGAGAGAGCCCCACCCACTGAAGTAGTCAGCTGCATCTCCTCTTCGGGAGATAAAAAAAGTATGCAAGTATGAATACAGCGCTACAATGTTCCCTCTTCATTTTTAAAAATATCTACGCCGAGCATTTTTATCACTTAAAATGTGCGTCTTATTTGCACAAAGAAAACAGCTGGCAGCAACAAAACTACGATGCTAGATCACGCTGATCACTGTGATGTACAACATTTGTACATCTGTGTGTGAATGAGTCCGGGGCGGGATATACTAAAGCTAAAATTCAGTGAAAACTCAGAAAACGGCAGTTTTGATCTCACTCCCCATATGTACAAAGCTCTAAAGGGGAGGGGCAGACCTCTAGGGGTGACACGGGTAGCATCGGACTGGAGCATGAAGGGCCCACCGTGGGGAATACAGTGGTAGGAGCCCATTCTTTGGGGTATGGTCAGCTCCTACAGGGGATGAGGCCAGCCCCACAGAGGCTCGCACAGACATTAGAGACCATATAACTGACCCTCTAATAGAGTAACAATGTTTAATTCAAGTACACAGTCTGGAACCTGACATTAGAAGAGGTGGTGGAGCCCTCAGTCAGTGGGGCCCACCGGGGATTTCCCCTATACCCTTGTGGGCCAGTCCAACCCTGGACACATGTGGGGGAGACAGTTAGCAGGGGGCATGGAGCAGTGTGTTTATTTGTTTGTTTTTCTGTGGGGGCCAATATGTTTTATATTTTTCTAGTGGGGGACAATGCGTTTTTTTTGCCGTGGAGGAAAATGTTGGTGTTTATTTCTTGTGGGGACCAATGCGTGTTGTTTTTCACGTGGTGTGTAATGTGTGTGTGTTTTTTTCCCGTGGGGGAAAATGGGCCTGATTCAGCAAGGAACGCAGTTGCTTATACGCATGAAATCGGCCAGTTGTTGCGTACTGCGCATACATATGCATCGCAGTGCGCATGCATGAACTAGCCACGATTGGGACAGTGACTACGCAGATCCCTCACAGAGTGATTGAATGGAAGTACCGTTTGTGGGTGGTGACGGGTGTGTAGTCGGGCGAACGCAGGAATGCCAGTGCGTTTCAACACTGTTGCATGGGCGTGCGTAAATTAACCACTGCTATGGTCTATGCAGCCTGAGGCCTGATACCGTGCGTGGATGTTAACAATATCTGAGTAAGGTCAGGGTTTGTGCAAGTGTGCGTGAGGCTGCGATGGTACTCGACTGCACCGATGTTTTCGCAGTCTTGCTAAACATTACGTAAGTGTATAAGGTAAAGGGGGCGTCCTTATGTAGTGTTGCGGCGGCATTGAGATTGCCATGTATTAGTATGCTATCGTAGTTGAGCTGCGTGCGTAATCGCTATTGCGTGCGCAGATGCGTTCCGTAGTGAATCAGGCTCAATGTGTGCGCTTTTTCCCCATGGGAGACAATGTGTGTGTTTTTTTGCTGTGGGGAACAACGTGTGTGTGTTTTTCCAGGGGGGGCCAATGTGTGTGTTGTTTTTTTTTTCCTGTGGAGGCCAATGTGTGTGTGTGTTTTTTTCCCCCATGTGAGACAATGTTACCCTCCTAGATAAACTGTAAGGGGTAAATTTACTAAGATTCGAGTTAGGCCGATATAACAATCTCAGGTGAGTTTAGGCATGTTTTTCATCTCGCAAATTTACTAAAGGCAAACTCGGGTGAGTTTGGAAGAGAGTTCTTTAAGCTCACTCAAAAAACTCGGGTGAGATAGCAAGCTTGAATCTTCTCCCCATCGGGCAAACTCGGAAGTACTTTTCATGAAAAAGATGCAGTTTGCAATTTTACTAAGATTCAAGATTTTAATCTCAGATGAGATTGGAGCAAACTTGCAGAGAAATTGAAGTTCCAAACACTCACCCTCCTGAGCAACGAGTTTGCCAGTGTTGGCTTTAAATATAGGGGGAAAAATATTGCGTAGGGGTCCCTGTATATTTAAAACCAGCACCGGACCCAAACCGATCGGGGTGTATTGCCACAGCCAGGAGACTCTATTACCAGGTAACCATGGCCAAAGCATTCTCACCCCAAGCCAATCAGGCCAAGCCAGGGATCTCAGGGGAGGTGGGGACCCCCACAAGAAGGGGTCCTCCCTCTCCTGAAACCCCAGGTTTTGTCTGGAGCCTGGGGCTCTTCCCCGCACCCCTGAGCTGTGGGTACTGGGGTAATAATGTGTAAAATAGTAGAAAAAAATTGTATTTTAAAGTGGAACTACAGGAGCCAGCATGCCTGCCTTTTGGCACTTGGGGAACTACGTCAGGAACCTGTACCTCCACTGTAAAATAAATAGTTAAAAAAACCACAGTACACACACACCGTATCCAGTAAAACTTTATTACATACATCTAACCCACTCACACATACTTACCTGTACCAGCTGGTCTGTCCTCTTCTGCCATGTAGATTCCACGGATGTACCTGGAAAAAAGATCCCATACTCACCTTAATCCTGGCGCCGCTCTCCGTAGCATCCACGTTTTTAAAAAAATAAGAAAACGACTTACGCGAACCATACAAACAGGTGCAAGTATATGTTGTGACATATACTTGCATTGCAAGAAATGACAGATGACCCTGATCATCTGTTAATTGGCATGGGCCACTAGCCAATCAGCGGCCGCTTTACATGTAGCGGCCGTTCATTGGCTGGGATCCATATCTAACCAGCCAATGAGCGTCCGCTGCATGTACTGGTGTGGTACTGGTTATAAATATAGGGAGACCCCTACACAATTCCCCCCCCTCCTATATTTAAAACCAGAACTGGTCCTGTAGCTGGTGCTGGTTCCTAAATTACGCGGGAATCCTACTCGTTTTGTTCCCTGTAATTTTTGGAGCCAAGACTGGCTGACCAGTCCGGGGCTGGTTATGGCTTTTGGGGGGTGGACCCTACATAATTTTTTTTTAAATTGAACCCTTCTTTAACAGGCAGACCACACAAGCAGCCTTCACATATCTCATTGAAATGTGCAGGCTGCTTGCTCGGGAGAGTTAGGCAGAGAAAAAACATTGCAATCTCGGGTGAATAATCTCATCTAAACGGGTGCATATCCGGCGGTTCAAATCCCGACAGCGGCAGCCCGGCAAGGGTGAAAATCCTGATCGTCCCTAAGGTAAGTATCGCTAACCTAATCCCCCCCCTAACCCTAACCCTCCCTTAGAGGTGCCTAACCCTAACCTCCCCCCCCAAGTGCCTAACCCTAATCCCCGGGGGGGTGCCTAACCCTAACCTCCCCCGGGGGTGCCTAACCCTAAGTCCCCCCCGGGAGCCCTAAACCTAACCCTCCTCCCCCGCGGCTGTCCGCGCCCGGCGCCCAGCATCACTTCCGGCATCTGGTTAATGACAGGCGTCTAGACTTAGACGCCTGTCATTAGTACCACGAAGGGATTAGAGCGTCTGGAAGCCGGCGGTCGGGATTTAGACCGTCGGCTTCCAAACTACATCCCATCTAAACTTGCAACTCGGGGGAGATATCTCGATCTGCTTCACCATCGGAAAACTCACTTTCAGCTAAACTCACTTCTTAGTAAATTTGTGAGTTTAAAAACTGCAAATCGAAATTAAAAAATAAAAAACTTGACCAAACTCGAATCTTAGTAAATTTACCCTAAAATCTGCAGATATCCCCCTTGTTTTGGGGGATATCACGCAAATTTGCTTTAGTAAATAAGCACAGTAGAAACATACTCACATATTCTATTTTGGCATGTTTGCATGTGTGCGTGTGGATAGATAGATAGATAGATAGATAGATAGATAGATAGATAGATAGATAGATAGATAAATAAAATGCACCATATTTATTTTGCCTTTTTTCTGGGGGGCAAACTCTAACTTGCCTCCGGGTGACTAGGATGAACGTACACCACTGTACACCATACATCTTGTCACAAAACATCTCCCTATTGACCATTCTCCACTGCACAAGATCTGCATCTCTCATTCACACTCATTACCTGCTCCTATTCCCGATCACAGTACTCTTTCCCGGCTGCTCCCACTCTGTGGATTCCCTTCCTTGCACAACAAAATTTTCCTATAGCCTCCAAATATTCAAGCATTCTCTGAAAAATTACCTCTTATTAAATTCCTGTAGCAGCCACTTAAAATCTCAAAGCTTAAACTTAATTAGTTCCCCTTTACACAAAGTTCAAATAAAATTTACATGTGTTCTATCCATATTCAAACAATCCTCAGACCCCAGGCAGACAAAATTACTGTCAAGTTAACATTGCTGGATGACTGAATCATACAGTACACTATACACTCTCTACCCTTGCAATCTGGCTGGATCAGTATGCAATACGTAGTGCTTATCCTCATGTATCAAATTCTTTCCTATATCCCTATACTGTAGATTGTAAGCCTGTGAATAAAACCTGTCTGTCTGTTATTACCCAGTCTCATTTTATTACTCTGTTCCCAATTTAAAAGCGTAATGGAATATGTTGGTGGCATATAAATAAATGTTAATAAATGTATTTTTTTAATGTACAGTTAATGCATGCCTCTTTATCAAGACAAATTGCATTCCATAATGCAATTGTTAACTGTGTCCTTTTATAAGTGTTAATAAATAAATGTATTTTTATTAATGTACAGTTAATGCATGCCTCTTTATCAAGACAAATTGCATTCCATAATGCAACTGTTAACTGTGTCCTTTTATAAATGTTATTCTTCTCAAATAAACATTGGTCCCAAATTCCTAGTATTGTCTAACAATGAGAGAATATATAATGCAATTCAAATTGTTTTTAAGGGGAAAAAAAAATCTGAATTAATCTAAACAACCTTCCATAAAGTTAAACATAACTTTAAATGTAAACATTTTATAATATTCAAACATGTTTAGAATAGATGATATCGCTGAACACTTTTAACCCCTGTGCTGCGGAGGATGAGTTGTGCTTGTATTCACATACATGGGCATCGGAACGGGGAGGACATGACGGGGGGCAAGAGGGAGGCTTGCCCCCCCATCCAAACTTTAGAAATGAGTGGCGGCCACGGGCGGAGGTTAAAAGCCCACATATTACACCTCTTCCTCCTACATGCGGTGCAGGGGCCATGCAGCCTATTGCTATAAAGCACAGCCCTTGACCGCCCGCAGCCACCGCTCAGGTAAGATACAGGGAGGGAGGATGGGAGGGGAGGAGAGAGGAGGCGTGGGCGCTGGAACAATTTTATGTTGCCCCCTCAACATAAAATCGTTCCGACGCCCTGGCTTGCATATGCACCCACAGTGCGGTGGATGAGCCCCATTCATCCTCAAAATAAAAAAAAACATTACCTTGTCCAGACAACCGGCAAGGACTCCCTGCAGATGCTGGATCTGAAAGTGTTGCAGGACAGGAGCGCGCATGCACACCAGCAGCCATGTTGTAGGAAAAAAAACCCTAATGAAAATGGTGGGGGCAATGAATTTATATCCCTCTATCGCCCCCACCATATAACAAAAGAAAGATGGAGGTATCCTCGTTTGAAAACTAATCACTGGTAATCACACTGATCACCATACATTAACCACCTCCACTACAGAAATATTATTTAGTCCAGGCATGAAGCAAGATCTCCCCAACCTGGCTACCAATAATTAAGGAGCACCAGCTGACTCTGGGAGACTTGCCCACTCTTACGGGCGGCTGCGACCACCACCCAATTTTCGGGAGCCTCTCGTCCATTCCGGAAAAAGTAGGGAAGCATGGGTTAAACTCTGATTTACCTTGCAGGTACTGGTTGTTTTAGTTGTCTGTCACTGGGGAATTGGGACTGCGACTGTAGCTGCTCTGCCCTCCTATCTCCCAAGATGTTAACAAGAGGAGGACTGTACAATGTGCCATTTACCCCTACCCCTTCCTCAGAACTTCCCCGTCTTCTCCTTCTGACAGCTCAGAGATACAGCACTGAGCATCCTAGTTTTAATCAGTTCACTGGAAGCCCCTGATTGAGGGGGGCCTGGGGCACTTATGGGACAACAACTGCCAGCATGCCTGGACATTAAAAGCCCACTGGCCCCTGTTGTCTACCTGTAAAGAAAATATTAACATAAATACAGGACACCTATTGTTTTAGCAATGTATTGACCTGTACCTTCACCTGGGGACAAGGCCGGCCTGAGACTAATTTATTTGATAAGCAAATCTATATTTTGGCGCCCCTTGGTGTACCACAATCACATAATATATATATGTGTGTACACACATATGTATACATGCATATGTGTAGCCAAAGGAAGAGGCAAGCAAATGGAGAGAGAGAGAGAGAGAGAGAGAGGGGGGGGATCTGTGATAGCCCAGAACCTGGGAGTATCATTTAGGTATCATATAAGGATGGAGGGTATTAATGCAGGGTGGGTGAGACGAGGGAGGGTATTAATTGAGGGTGGGTGAGAGGAGGGAGAGTATTAATGCTGGGTGGGTGAGAGGAGGGAGAGTATTAATGCAGGGTGGGTAAGAGGAGGGAGGGTAATAATGCAGGGTGGTAGAGAGGAGGGAGGGTATTAATGCAGGGTGGGTGAGAGGAGGGTGACTATTAATGCTGGGTGGGTGAGAGGAGGGAGGGTATTAATGTAGGCTGGGTGAGAGGGGAGGGTAATAATGCAGGGTTGGTGAGAGGAGGGAGGGTATTAATGTACGCTGGGTGAGAGGAGGAAGGGTAATAATGCAGGGTTGGTGAGAGGAGGGAGGGTATTAATGCTGGGTGGGTGAGAGGAGGGAGGGTATTAATGCAGGGTGGGAGAGAGGAGGGAGGGTATTAATGCAGGGTGGGTGAGAGGAGGGTGACTATTAATGCAGGGTGGGAGAGAGGAGGGAGGGTATTAATGCAGGCTTGGTGAGAGGAGGGAGGGTAATAATGCAGGGTGGGTGAGAGGAGGGATGGTAATAATGCAGGGTGGGTGAGAGGAGGGAGAGTATTAATGCAGGGTGGGTGAGAGGAGGGAGGGTATTAATGTAGGCTGGGTGAGAGGAGGGAGGGTATTAATGTAGGCTGGGTGAGATGAGGGAAATAATGCAGGGTTGGTGAGAGGAGTGAGGGTATTAATGCTGGGTGGGTGAGGAGGGAGGGTATTAATGCTGGGTGGGTGAGAGGAGGGAGGGTAATAATGCAGGGTTGGTGAGAGGAGGGAGGGTATTAATGCAGGCTGGGTGAGAGGAGGGAGGGTAATAATGCAGGCTGGGTGAGAGGAGGGTGGGTGAGAGGAGGGAGGGTATTAATGTAGGCTGGGTGAGAGGAGAGAGGGTAATAATGCAGGGTTGGTGAGAGGAGGGAGGGTATTAATGCTGGGTGGGTGAGAGGAGGGAGGGTATTAATGCAGAGTGGGTGAGAGGAGGGAGGGTATTAGTGCAGGGTGGGTGAGAGGAGGGAGGGTATTAGTGCAGGGTGGGTGAGAGGAGGGTGACTATTAATGCAGGGTGGGAAAGACAAGGGAGGATAAGGATACTGACTAGTAAAAAGCTAGTGACAGCGTAAGAAGTGAAAAGACATACAGGATGGGAGGGCAGGAGAGCAATGCCGGCTGCAGGGACAGATGTGCTTGTGTGCAGTGCAGTACTAATGCAGGGTGAGATACTGGCATCCAGACTGGCTCCTCCCGGGCACCGCTGCTCTGTACGCCCTGGGTGACAGTTGCTGGGCCCAGAGTGTGTGTTAGAGCTTTTGGGGTGGGGTCCCAATCAGTGAGCACAGAGACACATGTTTGTAACTTTAGATATTACTGCTCCCACAGGCTGCATAGCCGGAGGCTGCCATAGTCTGTGTTAAGATTCAAAGTGTTCTGATTATAAGTGTAAATACAATTTGATAACTAAGTCGGAGTTACGCTGGAGTTAAACTGGAGGAAAACGAAACTCAAAACCAGAACACTTTCTGAACAACAAGAAGCAACATACTTATGTGAATGAACAAAATCAACATCTTCTGCTGTATCCAGGCAACTACTTACTGCACTCACTGCTTGGACACTGCAAGTGCTCCCCTGTCTGTGTGCTGCTCTTGTTGATTGATCTTTGTTGATCAGAACACTTTGGACTGGATCAGCTCGGGTACATTGTAATTTTGTCCTCATTCATTTTGTATTGCCTTTTCCAATTGTGTCACATCTATCCACATTAATAATTTGTTTATAAACTAATTCCTGCACCCACTACTCACATACCTCTCCTTTATATATCACTTTTGGAGCTGCGCTCATACATTAGCAGCACTGTTCTTTACATGTATTTTTGAACATTTAACAACTTTAATCCACACTGACTCTATATCTCACTGTCTCTACATCACACAGCCTCCACATTACACTGTCTCTATATCACACTGACTCTATATCTCACAGCCTCCACTCCAGTTTACATCTCAATTATTACCTTGTCCACAGCATGAACACCCTTACTTCACACAACCCCCATATTCTATGTCCACATAATCCTCTACTTTATCCATACCTCTCTTCCCCCTCCTGTTTCCTCCACTTGCTGTTCTTCCTTTTTTTCTCTCATCAGTCTGCTTCCAACCCTCTGCTTCTTTCCCCCACTTCTCCTATACCTCCACTCTCAACCACCTCCCTCCATGGTCTTGTTACCCCACTACTAAGCCCCATTCCCTCCTCGTTCTGTCTGTCACCTCCAGGGCTGCCAAGAGAAATTCTGGGCCCGGGTACTGCAACATCCTGTGGGACCACATCATGTATGGCTGCACCCATTTGTGAGTGGGTCTAGCATGTGAGATGCACCCACTCACAGGAGCATGGCATAGCACCCAGCAGCTGGAACTAAAGTAGTCACTACTGTATTAGGATGGCGGGACAGTCCCATAATAGCTGCATTTCTTGTCAGGCTGTATATAGATGCTAAAATGTAACACACAAATTAAAGTGCTACAACTTTATTTAGTACATCTCTCATGTAAATAACACAAACAATCTATTTTCTATCATAGAGATAGATGTATGAAGGACTTAATTTTTACATAACATCAGGTCGTCTTATACACACACATTCCGCAGCACATATCCTAACCCACTGCTCCATGCTCCTTCTTCACTATCTACCCCTCTGTGTCACCCCTGTCTGTCTGCCCTTCCCCTTTAGAATGTAAGCTCTCACGAGCAGGGCCCTCATCCTCACGTGCTTCTCCTCCCCCTACTTATAGTATAATTTACTCCTAACTCCCTACAATGGCACCTACCACCTGGTTGCTCATGTCCTGCTGCTTGTGTTTTGCAGCTGAGTTTATAACCTTGTCCTTGTCCTGCATTGTTTTGTATTACTATTAACTGTTTTTCTTGTGTGCTCATTTATGTACTGTGTAAGGCGCTGCGGAACCTTTGTGGCGCCATATAAATAAAGGATAATAATAATAATAATAATAATAATAATGTGAACCTGCATGTGCTCTTCCTTCCCCCTTCAGTGATCCTGGATGTTCTCCCCCAGGCACGGCCGTCACTTCCTTAGCACCAACCCCTTGGCTTAAAGAGACTGCCCCGGGGCGGCAATTGGCGGACAGCAGCTTGTCAGGGCCAGTGGCAGCATTGTCTGCCTAATAAATGGCCCTGAGTAATCACCCCCCCGCCTGTTCTGCTTGTGTTGTGCCGGGCTGTGGGCTGGGGCGTCCTCCAGGTGGCTCCACCTCCCAGTACATGCCTCCGGGGTCCGAGCAATGCCAAACCTCCTCTGAGTAGAGAAGTCAGTGGGACAGCCAGGGGGGCCAAGTGAGTGACTCACCCTGCCACTATCTGAGTCGCCAGGCAGCAGCATGTCAGCACCCTCTACAGTTTGGCGCCCTTACCAGCCGTGTACCCGGCATAATGGTAGGGCCAGCCCTGCCTGGGGGGAAAGGCCGGTAAGCTCTTTTGCCAACCTCCAGAACTTACAGTATCTTCTCTTGTCTGCTCCTTCTCCATTGTGGGACTGCCATTCGCTCCCTTGCGTTGGTTAATATTAGTCAGCGCAAGGGGGTGAGGCAATGATGCATGACATCTTGAAATTTAAAAATGGCACGCAAGCGAGCCGATCACAGCTCGCAATGCCATTTTTTTAAATGGGATACACCAACATAGTGCATGCTGCCGAACTCTGCAGTAATGGCTGATGGGGACTGCCTTCTGCTGTGCCCGGAGCCTCCGCCGGATCCCGGGACATCGGTGGGCGGTGCCAGGATTCCTCCAGACCTGGCCCCACTGCCATGCCACCAGTTTTGGTGATGCTGGCATGTGACCGGCTGACAGCTGCTGCTGATGGTGTGCTGAGCTGACCAGAGAATGGTTACTAGCTACAGTCAGCAGCCTACACACTTATTGGTCACATGATCACTGGTCAGTTCTAAGCATGTTTAAATAACAGGAGACCCGACCAGGCGACCAGGATCCGGTGACAGGATCAGTTGGCTGAGGGTACACACTTGTCCAGTGTTGGACTAACTGGTCGGTCAGGGGTCGGATTGACCACAGATAGGACAAGTGTGTACCCAGCTTAACAATAAATGAGGCCAACTATGTGTATATGCCTCAAACTTCAACAACATATACTTATCCAAATGTTAGATACAGCTTGTTCATTCTCCATTATGCCACCTATAGCCCTTTAACAGTTACCAAGTAACTGGCTGGCAATGTATACAAAAAGCCATAGACCTGTATCTTGGTCAGCATAGGTTGCTTTATATACATACTTTGTACACTATTAATTAATGATTTGCCTTTAATTACTTTGACAAATAAGGTAGAATCAGGGACCATGTAGTGGTTAGATAAGGGTTATGGGGGGCATGAGTGTACTACAGAGTGTCTCTTCTTGGAAAATACATGAATTCCTATTTATCACATCTTAGAAATCCAGATGGTAGTAGAATGGTATATAATGGTCATTACAATCTGCAGAAAAAAAGAATAATCTGAAAATGTTAATCCCTACACATAAGCCTGTGATCACTTAGCATCTAAAATAAGTGAAGTATATATACAGTAGTAATGGATACATAATTGCTGTTCTGGTTATAGAATCATATCTTTGATCACATTATGAAAGAGGAAAGAGCCAATATTCAAACATCTGAAATGGCAGCTGTGGAGCAGGATGTGAGCTCTGCAACCAATGGGTTGAAGCTCATTATCCTTTTGTGGAAAGTATGACACTTACCAGAAGCAGAAATAGGAAAACTGCAATATATTTTAAATAAATGAATGCGGAAAACATAATTTATAGGCTTGTGTGCAGCAGATAGCGTATTCACAGTCACTACTGAAAAGTAACGATATGAGAAGAGTAGGCAATCAGGCATTTTGTTTCTTGTAAAGGTTGGTCTGGGGAATTCATTACACTATGTCCATTTTAGGTCTATTTTAGGCCAGAAGACAGGAGGCAGAATGCTCTACAAATGGACACAAATATTTTAAAAATGGGCCATTTACAACCTGCCACATCAGGCTGTAACCCTCTGGGGCAGATGTACTAAGCTCTGGAAGGTGATATACTGGACAATGATGAACTACCAACCAATCAGCTCCTAACTGTCATTTTTCAAACACAGCCTGTAACATGACAGTTAAGAGCTGAGAGGCTGGTAGTTTATCAGTTTCTAATTAATCACCTTCCAGAGCTTAGTACCTCTCCTCCTCTAGAATGTCTTATATATATATATATATATATATATATATATATATATATATACACATACAGTCAGGTGCATAAATATTGGGACATTGACAGAATTTTCATATTTTGGCCTCTATTCACCACCACAATGGCTTTGAAATGAAACAAACAAGATGTGCTTTAACTGCAGACTCTCAGATTTAATTTGAGGGTAATTACATCCAAATCAGTTGTAGGAATTACAACGTTTTCTATATGTGCCTCCCACTTTTTAAGGGCCAAAAGTAATGGGACTATCAACTCAAAAGCTATTTCATGGACAGGTGTGGGCTATTCCCTCGTTATTTCATTATCAATTAAGCAGGTAAAAGTCTGGAGTTGATTCTAGCTGTGACATTTGCATTTGGAATCAGTTGCTGTCGACTCTCAATATGAGATCCAAAGAGCTGTCACTATCAGTGAAGCAAGCCATTATTAGGCTGAAAAATCAAAACAAGCCCACCAGAGAGATAGCAAAAACATTAGGTGTGGCCAAATCAACTGTTTGAAACATTCTTAAAAAGAAAGAACGCACCGGAGAGCTCAGCAACACCAAAAGACCCGGAAGACCACGGAAAACAACTGTGGTGGATGACAGAAGAATTATTTCCCTGGTGAAGAAAAACCGCTTCACAACAGTTGGCCAAATCAAGAACACTCTCCAGGAGGTAGGTGTATATGTGTCAAAGTCAACAATCAAGAGAAGACTTCACAAGAGTGAATATAGAGGGTTCACCACAAGATGTAAATCATTGGTGAGCCTCAAAAATAGGAAGACCAGATTAGAGTTTGCCAAACAACATCTAAAAAAGCCATTACAGTTCTGGAACAACATTCTATGGACAGATGAGGCAAAGATCACCTTGTACCAGAGTGATGGGAAGAGAAGAGTATGGAGGAGGAAAGGAACTGCTCATGATCCAAAACATACCACCTCATCAGTGAAGCATGGTGGTGGAAGTGTCATGTCGTGTGCATTTATGGCTGCCAATGGAACTGGTTCCCTTGTATTTATTGATGATGTGACTGCTGACAAAAGCAGCAGAATGAATTCTGAAGTGTTTCGGGCAATATTATATGCTCATATTCAGTCAAATGCTTCAGAACTCTTTGGATGGCGCTTCACAGTGCAGATGGACAACGACCCGAAGCATACTGCAAAAGCAACCAAAGAGTTTTTTAAGGCTAAAAAGTGGAATGTTATGCAATGGCCAAGTCAATCCCCTGACCTGAATCCGATTGAGCATGCATTTCACTTGATGAAGACAAAACTGAAGGGAAAATGCCCCAAGAACAAGCAGGAACTGAAGACATATGCATTAGAGGCCTGGCAGAGCATCACCAGGGATGAAACCCAGCGTCTGGTGATGTCTTATCTTTCCAGACTTCAGGCTGTAATTGCCTGGAAAAGATTTGCAACAAGTATTCAAAAGTGAAAGTTAGATTTAGGATTGTTTAGTTTGTCCCATTACTTTTGGCCCCTTAAAAAGTGGGAGGCACATATAGAAACCATTGTAATTCCTACACCGTTCACCTGATTTGGATGTAATTATCCTTAAATTAAATCTGAAAGTCTGCAGTTGAAGCAAATCTTGTTTGTTTCATTTCAAAGCCATTGTGGTGGTGAATAGAGGCCAAAATATGAAAATTCTGTCAATGTCCCAATATTTATGCACCTGACTGTATATATATATATATATATATATATATTGTGATAGGATCACTGGTAAAGTGGTCTGTGGCAGGTACATTTGTCCCAGATTCCTGTCTTTTGTGTTTTAAACCCCCAGGAGAAAGTCTGCAGTGTAGCAGGCTTGAGTTTCGGCTTTTTGAAAAGCCGGTTTGGGACCTGGGGGTTGTGGGTGAGAGGAGAGGGAGGGCTCCACCCACGGCCACTCCAGGTTTTGGTTCTCGCAGCCTGGTAACAGGCTTGTTAGTTTTTCACCTGAGAGTGGCCAATATAAGCCTAGTGTGTTTAGGGCTGACTGTCTCACCTGGGAGAGCAGACAGGGAGTTTGCTCAGAGACACTTGGATACCTAACTGTGAGTGTTGTGCTGTGCTTTTGTTGCTGGCGAGGGCATTAGGCCCTGCCAGGTTCTGGTAGTGAGGGAACTACCTGTGAAGTTAGTGCCCTGACAGGGCTAGGATTTATATTTATGTTTTCTTTATGTTTTCTGACATTGTACAATAAAGACTAACACCGACCAGCTTGTACTTGCATCCAGACTGGTGTGCTGCTTCCCTGCTGCTGTGTGTGTGTGTAAGGAAGGAGTCCTCTACCCAGGAGAGGGACCCCCTAACCTAACTGTGTCACAATATGGTGGAGAATGCGGGCACCCACACACACTGAAGTTGCAGCAAGAGGAAAACTTTCTGTTTAAAAATGAAAGGGACAGACACCCAATTTGTGAGTGTGGAAATAACGCTGTGTCCTTGGAGTCCCATAGAGGAGGCGTCAGCCCATGCTCAGAGAGGCAAGGTTCAGCTTCCAACCTACACCCCAGGACAAAATGGAGGACATTATTAAAGCCCTGCTCCAAGCTACAGCAGCTCAGCAGGAATCTACCAGAGCTCAGCAGGAATCTACCAGGGCTCTGCAGGAATCCACCAGGGTGCAACTGTCGGCCTTGGAGACAGCCCAGGGGCAACAACAGGTTGCTATCGAGGAAACCCGCCGGGCCTTAGCGGAAAACAGCCAGGCCATAAAAGAGGTGGTACAGCACCTGATCGCCCGGCCCAGAGATATTGGTACTGGTCCTCCCACCACCACTCACTCCGTACGAGCCAGTCACTTCCTCCAGAAGATGACTTCGGGCGATGATGTGGAGGCCTATCTCACCGCATTTGAAAGAACGGCCGAAAGGGAGAGCTGGCCCAAGGAGCAGTGGGCAAGTCTGGTGGCACCTTTTTTGTCTGGGGAGCCACAAAAGGCCTATTTTGACTTATGCCTGGTTGATGCCAAGGACTATAAAAAACTAAAACAGGAGATCCTAACTCGCTTGGGAGTCACCACCTTTGTTCGTGCCCAACGGGTCCACCGCTGGGAGTTCCATATGGACAAGCCTCCACGTTCACAGATGCATGACCTCGTCCATCTGTCCTCAAAATGGCTACAGCCCGAGACGCTGACGGGACCATAGATCGTGGAAAGGGTCGTGATGGACCGGTACCTGCGATCATTACCTGCGACTCTGCGCAAGTGGGTGAGCCATGCAGACCCTAAGTCCGCGGACCAGTTGGTCGAGCTGGTGGAGAGGTACGTGGCAGCTGAGGAGCTGATGAGTATGCCCCACCGAGCCCCGATGGCGCACCGGCGAACTCCCACAGACACTGGTAAGACTGTTCCAGGGGAGAAGGGTGCTGGGCGGTGGAATGTACCTAAGACTGAGGGTGTAGAACCTGGAGACAGGCCTGCCAGGCCGGGAAGGTTCTTGCCCCGTAAACAACTAGACATTAATATGACTCAGTGTTTCCGATGTGGTGGCTTTGGCCATATTGCCGCTAATTGTGCACTTACAACTGAACCTATGCAATGTGATACTGCTCATGTCTACCAAAGGGGGTCTTTCTTTGCACAGATAGCCTGTACGGCTGAGCGGCAGGCTGAGACTGATAAGCACATGTGTGTACTCACTGTAGATGGCAACCGAGTAGAGGCACTGTTAGACTCTGGTAGCTTGGTGACACTTATAAAAGCTGAGCTGGTGAACCCCTTGCGGCGTGAGGGGAAAACTGTTGGTGTGACCTGCATATATGGGGATACTCGATATTATGTTACTGCCGAGGTGAACATCGAGACACCATGTGGTTCTGCTATAGTTTCTGTAGGTTTGGTACACGGTCTGATGTACGATGCAATATTGGGGAGAGACTTTGCTCACTTCTGGAAGTTGTGGGAAAGCCGTTTTGTTCCAGAGGTGAACAACCCCGATCCATTTGAGAAGGTTGTCAATGTAGTGGAGGAGGGAGTTTCTTCTGAGTCAGAGTTATTCCCTTTTTCTACTATGATTGGCAAACTAGAGAATGCAGAGCGTGACGGTGGCCCGCCAACTGATGTGCCTCCCATTGAGGTGGGAAGTGTTGTTGGGCCAGGTGATCGTCTGCCTGATTTAGAGGTCAGAAGAGAGGTCTTTGCCGTGGAGCAGTTGAATGACCCTACTTTGGTAAAAGCCAGGGAAAAGAAAGCCGGAACAGATATACCATATAAATCTGTTAAAGCCCTGGAAAGATAGAACGGTACTGTCGGCCGTCCGAGACCCTCCAGTAAGTCCAGGGCCCTTAGTTCCCAAAGTGACAGTGGCAAAAACCCTGTCGGCAATTCAACAACAAGAGGTCAAGGAGTTTCTGATTAGAAATAGGGTGCTGTTCTCTGACGTACCTGGGAAAACCTCGGTCATTAAACATGACATCATCACTGACCCAGGGGTTAAAGTTAATCTAAAGCCCTATAGGTTACCAGAAGCACAAAGAGAATCGGTGTCGAAAGAAATTAAAAATATGCTAGAGTTAGGGGTTATTGAAGAATCACATAGTGAATGGTCAAGTCCCATTGTGTTGATTCCAAAGCCCGATGGGAGTGTGCGTTTCTGCAATGACTTCCGAAAGTTGAACAGTGTTTCAAAATTCGATGCCTACCCGATGCCAAGAGTGGATGAACTGATTGAGAGACTATAAGGTATTTAACCACTCTTGACCTAACCAAAGGGTATTGGCAAGTACCGTTAACCGAGAGCGCCAAACAAAAGACAGTTTTTCAGCGCCAGAGGGCTTGTTTCAGTACAAGATGTTGCCCTTCGGGCTACATGGGGCACCTACTACCTTCCAATGAATGATGGACAGGATTCTAAGGCCCCATAGACGGTATGCGGCTGCTTATCTGGATGATGTGGTCGTTCATAGTCCTGATTGGCAGTCTCACTTACCCAGGGTACAAGCAGTGTTGGACTCCATCTATAAGGCAGGTTTGACAGCCAACCCAAAAAAGTGTTGTCTAGGTATGGAGGAAGTAAAATATCTGGGATACACCATTGGCAGAGGCCTGATAAAGCCTCAGCTCAATAAAGTTGATGCCATACAAAACTGGCCACGGCCTCTGAATAAGAAGCAGGTGAGAGCCTTCTTGGGAATTACGGGGTACTACAGGAGGTTTATACCCAACTTTGCCACCATGGCAGTCCCACTGACTGACCTGACCAAAGGCAAACAAAAAGTCATGGTAGATTGGAGTCCTGAGGCAGAGAAAGCTTTTCAGGAGTTGAAAGTAGCGTTGTGTTCCCAACCAGTCCTGATGACTCCTAATTTTGAAAGGGAATTCATAGTACAAACCGATGCATCAGAAGTAGGTATAGGAGCGGTCCTGTCCCCGAACAAGGAGGGTGAGGAACACCCTATTTTCAATCTTAGCAGAAAGTTGAATGTACATGAGAGAAACTATGCCACAGTGGAGAAGGAGGCGTTGGCCATAAAGTGGGCGTTAGAGGCTCTCAGGTACTACTTGGTCGGAAGAAAGTTCAAATTGATCACTGACCATGCCCCTCTGAAGTGGATGTCTGAAAATAAGGACAGTAATGCGAGAATTAAAAGATGGTTCTTGGCGTTACAAACTTTTACATTTTCAGTGGAACACAGGCCAGGAAGCCAGCTGGCCAATGCTGACGCGTTGTCACGCGTTCATTGTTTGGAGGCTTCAGTTGTTCCGCCCCACAGGTCGAAACAAAGGGGGGGGATATGTGATAGGATCACTGGTAAAGTGGTCTGTGGCAGGTACATTTGTCCCAGATTCCTGTATTTTGTGTTTTAAACCCCCAGGAGAAAGTCTGCAGTGTAGCAGGCTTGAGTTTCGGCTTTTTGAAAAGCCGGTTTGGGACCTGGGGGTTGTGGGTGAGAGGAGAGGGAGGGCTCCATCCACGGCCACTCCAGGTTTTGGTTCTCGCAGCCTGGTAACAGGCTTGTTAGTTTTTCACCTGAGAGTGGCCAATATAAGCCTAGTGTGTTTAGGGCTGATTGTCTCACCTGGGAGAGCAGACAGGGAGTTTGCTCAGAGACACTTGGATACCTAACTGTGAGTGTTGTGCTGTGCTTTTGTTGCTGGCGAGGGCATTAGGCCCTGCCAGGTTCTGGTAGTGAGGGAACTACCTGTGAAGTTAGTGCCCCGACAGGGCTAGGATTTATATTTATGTTTTCTCTATGTTTTCTGACATTGTACAATAAAGACTGGCACCGACCAGCTTGTACTTGCATCCAGACTGGTGTGCTGCTTCCCTGCTGCTGTGTGTGTGTGTAAGGAAGGAGTCCTCTACCCAGGAGAGGGACCCCCTAACCTAACTGTGTCACAATATATATATATATATATATATATATATATATGTTACTGTGCAAAAGTTTTAGGCAGGTGTGGAAAAATTCTGCAAAGTAAGAATGCTTTAAAAAATAGAAGTGTTAATGTATTAAGTGTTTATTTTTATCAATTAACAAAATGCAGAGTGGATGAGCAGAAGAGAAATCTAAATCACATCAGTATTTGGCTTTGCCTTGAAAACAGCATCAATTCTAGGTACACTTGCACACAGTTTTTGAAGGAAGGATGTAGGCTTGCCCACATCCTTCTGTCTCTTCATATAATCCCAGACAGACTTGATGATGATCGGGGCTCTGTGGGGGCCATATCATCACTTCCAGGGCTCCTTGTTCTTCTTTATGCTGAAGATAGTTCTTAATGACATTGGCTGTATGTTTGGGGTCGATGTTCAGCTGCAGAATATGGAGCCAATCAGACGCTTACCTGATGGTACTGCATGATAGATAAGTACCTGCCTGTATTTCTCAGTATTGAGGACACCATTAATCCTGACCAAATCCGTAACTCCATTTGCTAAAATAGCATCCCCAAACTCCAACTGAACGGCCTAACTGTCACTTTACAGGCTGTGTTTGAAAAATGACAGTTAGGAGCTGATTTGATGGTACTTTATCTCTCCATTTTATCACTCCAAGGCTTAGTACATCTCTCCTTCAGTTTTTATTGAAGCTATATAACCAGGTGGATATTTTTATATTCACAGTGTGAGCCTTATCTAGGGGTGTGGGAGCAATTCCATCACTGAGCGCACAGAACACTGAGGGTGGCACCGCTGCTGCCCCGCGGCACCTGTATTTGGCATGGAATGACACCCTGTTGCCTGTAGTGCTGTTGTGCAGCTACCCGGAGCATCCTCAACCTGCAGCCTGAAGCCTCCTTAGTATGCTCTGGACAGTGCTGTATATCCTGGTGCCAGTGGCCCCGTCCCCTCAGCATAACGTCATGACATCATGTTCAGGGAAAGTGCCTGCATATGGCACAAAGTCACCCTGCTCCTGCCCTGCTCACAGCTCACTGAATTGGCGCATACTTGCCCACTTTAATTATCTCCTCTGAGAGGAAATGCAGCTGACAGATTTGGGGGCGGAGATCTTTGCGTCACTTCCATCGTGGCAAAAAGCAATGCAGCGGATCACGCCGTTTTAGCTCTTCTCTCTGTACGGACCTGAGATTCCCCATATTATTTCCCCATCCTGCCCACTTCACTAGGAAGTGGGCGAGATGCAGAAGATCTGCCTGCTCTTCTGGGAGTATGGGGGGACTACACTATAAATTGTGAGTCTCCTGCAACTTCTGGGTGAGTTCAAGGCAAGTATGGATTGGAGTGGTTCTACAGAAAGAGGATTAGTACTCTATGTTGTAGAAGGCTTTTTTAATTTAACTCTATACAAATTAGGGTTCTGAAAGACTTTACTATGTTGTATGTTAAAAGAAACTGCAGCGGAGATATTCCATACATTTTGTGTTTGCTGAGCTATTTGGGAAGCTCCTTTCTCTCCCATTGGCTGCAGTTTGCAAGTCACCTACTGTAAGATACACTTTCTCAACAATATGAGCAAAGCATCCTGATAGGTAGATGTACTAAGCCTTGGAGAGAGATAAACTACCAACCAATCAGCTCCTATCTGTCATTTTTCAAACACAGCCTGTAGAGTGACAGTTAGGAGCTGACTGGTTGATACTTTATCTCCAAGGATTAGTACATCACCCGCTGAGAGTTGTAGTTCCACAGCAGGTGGGGAGTCACAACTTTGTAAGTCTAATGTGACCTATTTATTATTCTACATCCAGCTTGTTCCGTAAAGATATTATCATTTTTGTAAAACCATGGTTATGTAGTCACCGTTTGCTATTTGGCATTCAGGCAAGAATTTTCCTCTTATCAGTGTGTTATGATTGATTCATTCTGATATACACTTTCACAGTTCCTAATAGGTAACCTATTGGAACATTTGTTACCACGGCAGCCTGCAAATGAGAGCGGTGTACAATGCAGGTATTGCTGCTTCTCCAAGCTATGCACGCTTAATACATATTTACTATAAAATGCGAGGGTGGTATAAATCAGATTATTGGGTACAACAAACATGGAAAAATAATAAGGCTCATGTAGCAAATGGTATGGTACACAACTTGCTCTATACTCCATAATGTAGCTAGTTATGGAGGTGTTTGCTCAATGATTCGTCACCATAGCAAACTAGATTTCAGAAAACAGTTCCAGCACTGTGCAGTATCTGTTTGATAACAGAATGATTTGGGAGAACCGTAGGTGTGTTTGCCATGGGCGTAGCTATGGTGGGTGCAGGGGGTGCCATTGCTAAGGGGCCCAGAGGCTTAGGGGGCTCTGGACCCAGCCCATTTAGTTGTCTACCATGTTCCCGATATTGCCAGCTAAGGAATTGGGTTTGGCCCATTGCCCAGGCCTGAAAAGAGAACTGGTCAGTGGCAATCTGTATCTCCCTCTCAGTAAAGCTCCATACTGATAGGATCCATCTCCCACACTCCTGTCTCATGCTCACAGACACAGCTGAGGTAAAAAGAAAGCCCAGCACTGTAGGGGAGTAGACTTCTCCCTGTAGCCTTTGTGATGCTGGGGTTCGGGTATTGAGCCCTGAGATTAGGACTGTCCCAAAAAGGAACAGTGGGGTCTATTTATAAAGCAGTGAAAAGTCCTGTTTAGCTGTAAACAGGGTGTTTCACTGCCTTCGTAGAGAAGGGTATTCCTTCTCCAGCGGAAACCCCTGCTTTGTGTATGAATGGCATCACCATACTTTTGTATGGTGAGTGCAAATCATACAGGAACGGAAAGCTCAGCTTTCCATTCCTCTCCTGCAGTACAGATTCGCCATCTGGGGATGGTGTAATCTTTACCGCCAGCCGAATAGAGCAGGGAAGCTGCATACTTCCCTGCTGTCTGCCCGGCACCCGGTGCTGGTCCCGCCCCCTTTTCCCAGCATCCTTTGCAGCTGATATGATTTGACCTGCTGCTCTGGGACGCCGGCGCATGTGCAGTGAGAAGCAGGCATTTCGGGCTCCCGATATGGCTGTCTTCTCACTGTTTTACAGGATCACGGTGGGGCCGGACACCGCCTGAAGATGCCCGACAGGTAAGTCTACATAAATGGCTACTAAACATCACTATATAGTGCATCGATGTGATGCGATATATAGCGATATTTTTCAGTAGCTACTTCATGTGCTAAGAGTAGACCCCAGTGCGCTTAATTGCTTAAATTAAGAAGATTTTCTCTACCCAAATTGGAATTTCCTGCAATAGGAAGTATCCCCTCAGGTACGTACTGGTTAGTCAATGGGCCCTGTGTGGCATAATTTGACTGGAGGCACTGTGTGGCATAGTATGTACTGGCAGCTCTACAATGTGGTATATTGTGAATGGGGGTAATTCAATGTGTTGTAATTTGAACTGGTTGCTCTGTGGTTTATAATGTGAACTAGGGCACTATTATGGGGCATATAATGAACTAGGGCACTATTATGGGGCATATAATGAACTAGGGCACTGCTATGGGGCATATAATGAACTAGGCACTGCTATGGGGCATATAATGAACTAGGGCACTATTATGGGGCATATAATGAACTAGGGCACTGCTATGGGGCATATAATGAACTAGGCACTGCTATGTGGCATATAATGAACTAGGGCACTACTTTGAGGCATAAAATGTATACACTGTGGAGAAAATTGTTTATGTAGAAGCATTGGGCAGCGGCCTCTCCAAAATGTTGCTTTGGGGCTCACAAAGTTCTGGCTATGACCCTACTGTTTGCTATATGGCAGGCATTGTTGTTTGAACTTGTATGTAAAAAAGGCCAGTTTTAAGGTTAAGGGGGGTATCCAATTAGCCGCGAACGGCGAAAAAATTGGATTTTTCAACGATTATCTTATTATTTTGTATGAAATAATAGGATATTTCGTCCGAAAACAATATAAGATCCATGATAAGTTCAAGGACCTACAGATATGCCCAGCTGTATCCTTGCCACTAGCGCGGCAAATCGCGCCACGCACAGTGTGGGACACATCAGGTCCTGAAAAATAAACCACGATAAGTGCCGGCATCAGGCAGCACTTCGAGGCTAATTAAATAGCCCCAGGGGCAGGGGCGTATCTACCGCTTGGCCAGCATGGCACTCGCCAGGGGCACCAGCTGAGGGGGGGCACTGCCCGACGGTGCCACCGACAGACAAGGGGTAGATACACTCCTGACTGCACATAAGTGCTCCCTGCTCGCAGCTGTTGTATTTTTACCAATGGCTGCGGCATCGGTGTGTAATGACAGTAACGCCGCCCGTCAGTCATCCACTGCAGCAGCCAGCTGTCCTTAGCTGTCTGTCATCAAGTAGGACAGACGCTGGCACCCTGCTGCTCCTCCCCTCACATGCAGCCAGACTCCGCCCCCGATCTCTATGTTGACTCCGCCCCTGGATCTCTGTGGAGGCTGCAGCCAGGAACAGCCTGGCCCCCCTGCTGACATTATGATGTCACTGTAAAGCAGGGGTTCCCAACCACGGTCCTCAAGGCACACTCACTGTCCAGGTTTTAGGGATAGCCATACTTGAGCACAGGTGACTTAATTAGTGCCTCAGTTATTTTGAATGAACCATCTGTGCACAATCATGGATATCACTAAAACCAGGACTGTTAGTGTGCCTTGAGGACCGAGGTTGGGTATCACTGCTGTAAAGCTTGAACAGGATTAAATAAGGTAAGTGTGGAGGGGATGGGGAGGGGAAACCTACTGAAGTAACGGAGTTTGTCTATTAATTTATTAATGTACTGTAGTGGGGGGTGAGCCATATAATCTAATAGGGGAGGGGACTGGGCTATTCATTTATTATGCTGTGGATTAGTAATTTAATGTAATTGGATGGAGGACTTGGCTGTTTATTAGTGTGGTGAGGGTTAATAATGTAATGTAATGGGGGTGGGCTATCTATTGGTGTGGTGGTGTAAATTATTTAACAGTGGGGTGGGAACAATTCATTTAATTAAGAGGTATATTTGATATAATAGTGGTATCTTGTCAATGTCTATTAATTTAAGGTAGGGATGAGTGTATGCTAATTATGGGCTTTATGGATGGAATGCCTATTTACTTATTGGGGATTGGGGACATGGGATCACTGGTGATTATGTTGATCCCAGAATGGGGGATGTGAAATGACTGAGCAGTGAGCACTGCACACCGTGATCGCATGCACCGCTGGGACTACGAGCTGACTGTCCCAAGTCCTGAAAATGCACCTGTGCTGCGTGCAGTGGCTTCAGCCCTCCCAGTAAAATCCACCACTTCAGTGAGCCAGCTGTAGTCTGTGACTACACTGGCTACACTGTGACTGGAGGTGGCTTTCCATTGGAAGCACCACCTGCCAGTTATGCAAAGGACAGGCAGCCCAAGGGGGAGGTGTCTTTCCAGTGGAAGCCGCTCCTCTGCCTTTCGGGCAGCTCTACACAGCTTCTAGGGGCTGCAGTCAATGCAGTTCCCAGAAGCTGGTGTTATGCGCATGCGCGGTGTCACAGCCGCTCATACGCATGCGTTGGTCCTGGTGCCTGCCAGATCCATTGCGCAGGTGTCAGGACCCTGGCCAGCCAGACCAGCAGCAGCGGCAGCCCCCCTCAGGTAAGAGGGAGGAGCCGCCGCTGGCTGCTTGTAATTTCCAGTATCGCCACACAACTGCAGGCCCGAAAACTCTCTGTAACCATGACTGTCTTTAGAATATGTGTTGTTAATAGCAACGAGAAGGCATTATTTTCCCTTGTGGGCTATATGACACTTTATACATTATATTGGGTTGTGCATGAATAATGTAATATAACTGGGGGGGGTGCTAGACCCTTATTTTTCCAGGGGCACTCAGACCCCTAGATACACCCCTGCCCTGGGGATTCATTAGCGCCTGAACAATGTTCAGGGCTAATTGGATATCGTAAGTGTTTTATCTTATCCTTTATGGTTCTTTCACCTTTTGAGATAACTAAAAACTAGAAATGTGCGCAGACCTTCGTGTTTTGGTTTTGGTTTTTTATCTGGATTTCCCCTGGTTTTGGATCTGAATCAGGTTTTGGCTTTGGATCTGGATTTTTTTCTTAAAAAAACATAAAAACAGCTAAAATCACACAAAATTGGCCTGTTTTTGTTCCTACAGTATAATTAACCTCAATAACATTTGTTTCCAGTCATTTCCAATCAATTTTAACCACCTCACAATATTATTTTTTTCATCTAGTTAAGGCCAAAAGGTTGCATTCAGCTAGCTGGCTGACTAAGCTAAGTGACACAGTGGGCGGCACTAACATGTGGCAGTTCAGCTTCTAATTTCCAACACGGATACAGTGTGTTATTCAGTGTGGGTTGGATACACCAATAGTGCACTTACTGTGACAGCAGAGCGGGGTTGCTGACGGTGTCCTCAGTACATGGAATGGCAGTGCTGCAGTGCTGGCAGTGTCCTCAGTGAAGGGTACCGGTGATGTCGGTAGTGCGGGGGTGCCAGTGGTGTCTTTAGTGCAGGTTTCCTGGCTGTGTCAGCAGTGTGGGGGTGCCAGCGGTGTCCTCATTGCAGGTTTGCTGATTGTGTCGGAAGTGCGGGGGTTGCTGGTGGTGTCCTCAGTACATAGAATGGCAGTGCTGCCAGTGTTCTCAGTGAAGGGTACCGGTGATGTTGGCAGTGCGGGGGTGCCAGCGTTGTCTTTAGTGCAGTTTGCTGGCTGTGACGGCAGTGCGGGGGTGCAGCAGTGTCTTAGTGCAGGTTTGCTGGCTGTGTCGGCAGAGCGGGGGTGTTCTCAATGCAGGGTGCCAGCGGTGTCGTCAGAGCGGGGGTGCCAGCGGTGTCTTCAATGCAGGTTTGCTGACTGTGTCAGCAGTGCAGGGGTGCTCTCAATGCTAGGTGCCGGCAGTGTCGGCAGAGTGGGGGTGCCAGCGGTGTCCTCAGTGTAGGTTTGCTGATTGTGTCGGAAGTGCAGGGGTGCTGGTGGTGTCCTCAGTGTGGGAGTGTCGGCAGTGTGGGGGTCGCTGACGGTGTCCTCAGTACGTTGGGCAGCAGTGCAGGAGTGTCGGCAGCGGTGGTGTCAGCAGCGGAGGGTGCCCTTCGGTGTCGGCAGCAGGGCCATCTTCTTTCTATCCTTTGTACTGTTTTCAATGGGCTTAACGCTGATTGGCTGAGAGCCGTGACAGAAGGCTCTCTCGGCCAATCAGCGTTAAGCCCGCTCAAAACAAAACCTCGCGACTTGACAGAGGGGTCGCGAGGTTTAGCCTTGGGTCAGGGATCCGGGGCAGTCAGGGAGATCCGAGCTGCACTCGGTCGCCCCGGATCCCCAAAATTCGGGTGGGTTTGGATCTCTGAGATCTGAACCCGCTCATCTCTACTAAAAACGATAAACCAGGAAAACTTTGCTCCAACTGCAAAAGGATGTTTGAAATTATTAATATATTAATATTACTAGGTTTTGAGTTTCTCAAATTTGGGGTAAGTATACACATGCTTACATTTTTTGGCATATATCACCCCTTGGGGTGAGCATACACTTGGCTAAATATTGTGGCATAAGTATCACTTTTTGGGGTGAGCATACACTTGAGTAAATGTTTTGGTATAAGCAGTGGCATCACAATGGGGGTGCAGGGGGAGCGGCCCGCACCGGGTGTCACTCTTCAAGGGGTTGACACCAAAGAGAGCAGCATACACACCCGCAGGCCGCACCTCATCCACACCCCTTTCACCGGTACCACCGCACCCCCGCCGACCCCAACCGGGCTGGCCCTGCACGCCACCGCCGGGTTCACTTCATGCTTTCTCTCACTGCAGCGGCGTCCAGCACCACACACAGACACAGAGAATATCTCTGCCTGTGTGTGGCTCTGGACGCTGGCCGCGGTGACGTCATCACGCATGCGGCACGTCGGAGGGAGGAAAAGAAGGAGGAGACCCGGAATTCGTGAAGAGAGGTAAGTAGTATTGCACGGGGAGGGGGCACAGCATAAGGGGCGTTACTGGGGGCGTTCTGGGGCCACTGCATAGGGGCACTACTGGGGGAACTGTATAAGGGCACTACTGTCTGGGGGCACTGCATAAGGGGAGCCCCTGGGGCTATTGTATAAGGGTCACTACTGGTGGTACTGGATAAGGCACTACAAGGGGGACTGCATAAGGGGAGCTCCTTGAGGGTATTGTAAAAGGGGCACTGCATAAGAGCTCTACTGGGGGTACTGTATAAGGGCAGTACTGTCTGGAGGCACTACTGGGGGCACTTCATAAAAGGAGCTCCTGGGGGTATTGTATAAGGAGCACTACTGGGGGCACTGCATAAGGGGTACAGCGTAAGGGGCTTTAATACAGGAGGCATTAGATAAAGGGCTATATTACAGGGTGCATTGCATAAAGGGGCATTACTAAAGGGGAACTGCATAATGGTCACAGCTACAGGGGCATTGCATAAGGGGCACTACTACTGGGGGCATTGCATAAGGGGCACTACTACAGGTGGCATTGAATAAGGGACACTACTACTGTGGTCATTGTATAAGGGGCACTACTGTGGGCATTGTGTATAAGGGTCAATAATGTGGTCATTGTGTAAAATGGGCACTACTGTGTGTCAGAACATAAATAAGGGACACTACTTTATGGTGTAATGTGATTCAGGGGCACTATGTGTGGTGTAATGTCGTTAAGATTGTGCTACTGTTTGGCGGAATTTGAATTTGGGATAGTATTGTATGACCATGCCCTTTTCTTTTGAGATATCGCCCCTTTCTTGCCCCACACGCCTTAGGCGCACGCTGTCCTTTTATTGATAACTCGCCGAGGAAGGGGGGGTCGTTCCACCACGTCTCTAGGACCACTTTAAGCACTGCTACCCAGAATATGGGGCATGACATCATCACGCCCACCGGGTGCACCTGGCATTCTGGGAGGAGCACAGTGTGACTGCTGGACTGGTAAGGGGGAAGAGTTTGTGGAGCTGCGCACCCTGGTCTGCATTACTGCACCGGGTGACACCAACCCTAGTGACGCCTCTGGGTATAAGTATCACTCCTTGGGGTGAGCATACACTTGGCTAAATATTGTAGCCTGAGCATCGCTCAATGCACAATAATTATTTTTCCTTTTATGGTCCAACAACTGAGCACAATGAATTTAGTGAAATTACTAATACTGGTATACTCGCAAAACAATGTACTTTATATACACACTGCTATACATATAATATAAAGAAATAGTTTCCAAAGCGCTTCTAAAGGTATCATGCTTAAAATCTGTCAATTCAAAAGGAGTATCAGCAGCAGCTCTAATTAAACCTCCTGTAAAGGTTCACAATCGCCAAGAACAAATTAACTTAATATGAGCTGCGCTTGAAGGACCCAGGAATGGCAGAAACAATATCAAAATATAACAGCAATAGATTGCATACACAAATACAGTACTAATATCGCAATGCTTATTTAATCAAATAGATCAATATCATGGGCCAAATGTAATAGGGTGAGAGTTTAGAAAAGTGAGAGTTTCTGACACTTTTTAAACTTTGCCAATGTAATAGAGTCCAAAAACAAAGTAACAGAGCGAACTTGCATGTTTTTTTAGACTTAGAAAACTCTCACGATTTAAAATCTCTTTCAGATGTTTTCCCATTTTGAAGATAAAACTCAACCAATGTGAGAGTTTACTGCTAAACTCTCACATTTTCTAAACTCTCACCCTATTACATTTGGCCCCATATATAGAAACACCGGTGTTAAAGTTTCAAAAGAAAAACACATAAAAAGTCACAATTTATAAAACATTTAAAAATAAATAAAAAGTAAAAACAATGTTGCAATATGAAGCAGCAGACTTCCGAGCTAAAGATCCTTCCTTGTATGCAGAAAATAATTTTATGGCGAAGGTTCACTAGAACAACATGCAACTGCAGTATAAAAAACTCATGTATCAAAAAAGAGTGGCCATGGTAATCCTGAGGAAATGCAGATGTACACAGAAGATGTATGAAATGAAATCCTAAAGTCTTATATTCCAATATGTTAAGGAAAAAACATTGTTTAATTTGATAAGTTCTATCCTGTAGTCAGGTTTATAGACTCCCGTATAAATGTCCACGGTTTAAGCTGGGTATGTACTCCCGCTTCCAATGAAGCAATCGTAGCTATTGAAAGGCAGACCGCTCGTCCAAGTCGGCGTGAGCCAGTTCTGGGTTCATTTAACCATTAAATATGCGTTTCTGTATGATTATTTATTTATGGATAGGGTAATTAAGATACTTGCTATCCTGTAGTAGGCTGTTAGTGTCTAATATTCTGTGTCCTCTATTTATTCTTTGAAGAGCCTATATATTTGGTCTAACCAAATGTGATATGACATAATAGCATATACATCAGACCATTAGTGGATCCATTACTATTAGCCTGTTTACTTGAACAACCTCATACATACTGTGCCAGGTATTCTGAAATGGTATATACGACATAGAGATTTTTTTATTTTATTTTTTTAACAGGATGGGTATTGTCTGATGTCTATGTTATTTCTTTACTATGACTATGATGATTAGATGTTTAGTGTTCTTTATTAGATGCTCTGTCTCTTCTTTGTTCTAGTGAAGGTGCTGCCATACACATGCATTCCTATAATACAATATATATAATATTATTATTAATATTTCTATTAGCACTATGGCGGTATACCCAAAGATTGATATATGTATATGTAGTAGGGGTGAGCGGGTTCGGATTTCTGAAATCCGAACCCCCCCGAGCTCCCCCGATCCGAGGCCGATCCGAGTCAGGCTCGACTTTTCCCGCCTGACTCGGATCTGAAATCGAGGCAAAACGTCATCATCCCACCTTCCGGGTCTCGCGGGTTTTGGAACCTATATAAGGTACCCGCGTCGGCGCCATTTTCTCACTCGGCTGTGGACAGTGAAGAGGGAGGGTGGGAGTTAGGGCTGGCTGGGCTGTGTAGTGTAGTGTAGTGTAGTGCAGTGTAGTGTTGTGCTGTGCTGCTGTTGTCCATAGGGGCTGTGTCCACTCCTCCAAAGTCCATAGGGGCTGGCTGTGTTGTGCTGCTGTTGTCCATAGGGGCTGTGTCCACTCCTCCAAAGTCCATAGGGGCTGGCTGTGTTGTGCTGTGCTGCTGTTGTCCATGGGGGCTGTGTCCACTCCTCCAAAGTCCATAGGGGCTGGCTGTGTTGTGCTGTGCTGCTGTTGTCCATAGGGGCTGTGTCCACTCCTCCAAAGTCCATAGGGGCTGGCTGTGTTGTGCTGTGCTGCTGTTGTCCATAGGGGCTGTGTCCACTCCTCCAAAGTCCATAGGGGCTGGCTGTGTTGTGCTGTGCTGCTGTTGTCCATAGGGGCTGTATCCACTCCTCCAAAGTCCATAGGGGCTGGCAGGACTGTGTTGTGTAGTCAGTTGTCCATAGGGGCTGTGTCCACTCCAAAGTCCTGTGCAGAGTCCCAGTCCTAAAGGGGTGCTGTAGTGTTGTCCAGGGGGTGCTCTGTCCATCAGGAGTGCTCCCCCCAAGTGCAAAAAAAATAATATTTTCTGTGTTTGTGAATTGTGTGCGCAGTAGCCGCACGTGCATCAACAAAGTAGTGCCAAGCGTGCGCCTGTGTCATAAGTAAAGGGCCGGCTGGCTTGACCGTTAAAGGGTGCTGTAACCCCCAAAGTACACTCCAAACAAAATAAAAAAATATTTTCTGTGTTTGTGAATTGTGTGCGCAGTAGCCGCACGTGCATCAACAAAGTAGTGCCAAGCGTGCGCCTGTGTCATAAGTAAAGGGCCGGCTGGATTGACAGTTAAAGGGTGCTGTAACCCCCAAAGTACACTCCAAACAAAATAAAAAAATATTTTCTGTGTTTGTGAATTGTGTGCGCAGTAGCCGCACGTGCATCAACAAAGTAGCGCCAAGCGTGCGCCTGTGTCATAAGTAAAGGGCTGGCTGGCTTGACCGTTAAAGGGTGCTGTAACCCCCAAAGTACACTCCAAACAAAATAAAAAAATATTTTCTGTGTTTGTGAATTGTGTGCGCAGTAGCCGCATGTGCATCAACAAAGGAGCAGTGCCAAGCGTGCACCTGTGTCATAAGTAAAGGGCCGGCTGGATTGACAGTTAAAGGGTGCTGTAACCCCCAAAGTACACTCCAAACAAAATAAAAAAATATTTTCTGTGTTTGTGAATTGTGTGCGCAGTAGCCGCACGTGCATCAACAAAGTAGCGCCAAGCGTGCGCCTGTGTCATAAGTAAAGGGCTGGCTGGCTTGACCGTTAAAGGGTGCTGTAACCCCCAAAGTACACTCCAAACCAAATAAAAAAATATTTTCTGTGTTTGTGAATTGTGTGCGCAGTAGCCTCACGTGCATCAACAAAGGAGCAGCGCCAAGCGTGCACCTGTGTCATAAGTAAAGGGCCGGCTGGCTTGACCGCTAAAGGGTGCTGTAACCCCCAAAGTACACTCCAAACCAAATAAAAAAATATTTTCTGTGTTTGTGAATTGTGTGCACTGTGGCTGCACGTGTATCAACAAAGGAGCAGCGCCAAGTGTGCGCCTGTGTCCCATAAGTAAAGAGCCGGCTGGCTCATTTCTTAAAGGGTGGTGTAACCCACAAAGTGCACTACTCTCCAGCAAAAATAAAAAAATATTTTCTGTGTTTGTGTGCGCCTTAGCCGCACGTATATATCATATCGATATAACATAAATGGAGGACCAAACTTTCTCCGATAAAAATAAAATAGGGAAAGATCAAGAACCACTTCCTCCTAGTGCTGAAGCTGCTGCCACTAGTCATGACATAGACGATAACATGCCATCAACGTCGTCTGCCAAGGCGATGCCCAATGTCATAGTAGAGGCCACATACAATCCCAAATGACAAAGTTCAGGAAAATGACCTTAAAAAAAACATTTAAATCATCTGAAGAGAAACGTAAACTTGCCAATATGCCATTTATGACACGGAGTGGCAAGGAACGGCTAAGGTCTTTCCCTATGACTAGTGTGTGTCATAGTACTATGACTAGTATGTTCATGACTAGTGGTTCAGCTTCACATGACGATGGAAGCCCTCCTCCCGCTAAAAAAATCAAAAGAGTTAAGCTGGCAAAAGCACAGCAAAGAACTGTGCGTTCTAAGAAGATATCACAAATCCCCAAGGAGAGTCCAAGTGTGGTGGCGGTTGCGATGCCTGACCTTCCCAGCACTGGACGGGAAGAGGTGGCTCTTTCCACCATTTGCACGCCCCCTGCAAGTGCTGAAAGGAGCACCCACAGTCCACTTGCTGATATGCAAATTGAAGATGTCACTGTTGAAGTACAACAGGATGAGGATACTGGTGTAGCTGGTGCTGAGGAGGAAGTTGGCGAGGAGGATTCTGATGGTGATGTGGTTTGTTTAAATCAGGCTCCGGGGGAGACAGTTGTTGTCCGTGGGATGAAAAAGCCCATCATGGTCATGCCTGGGCAGAAGACCAAACATTCCACCTCTTTGGTCTGGCAATATTTCTATCCAAATCCGGACAACAACTGTCTTGCCATATATACCATATGTAAAGGTGAAATAAGTAGGGGTAGGGACGTTAACCACCTAGGAACATCCTCTCTTATACGTCACCTGCAGCGCATTCATAAAAAGTTACTGTCAAGTTCAGAAACTTTGGGTAAGTCTGTAAGCAGTCCAGGGACACCTAAATCCCTTTTTCCTGTTTTATCCAAGGAATCGGTGGATGAGGAGGATGAGGACGACATCTTGCCTCCGTAGAGCCAGTTTGTGCAGGGACACATTAATTGCCAGCTTGTTTTGTGGGGGCCCAAACGAACCAATCATTTCAGCCACAGTCATGTGGCAGACCCTTGCGCTGAAATGATTGCTTTGTTAAAGTGTGCATGTCCTATTTATACAACCATAAGGGTGGGTGGGAGGGCCCAAGGACAATTCCATCTTGCACCTCCTTTTTTTCTTTGCAGTATGTACTGTTTGGGGCCTAGTTTTTCAAACTGCCATCCTGTCTGCCACTGCAGTGTCACTCCTAGATGGGCCATGTGTTTGTGCCGCCCACTCGTGTCGCTTGCATAGTCATCAAGCTACCTCGGTGCAACCTTTTGGCCATAAAAACAATATTGTGAGGTGTTCACAATAGACTGGAAATGAGTGGAAATTAAGGTTATTGAGGTTAATAATTGAATAGGAGCATAAAAACCCACAAATTCTGTGATTTTAGCTGTTTTTATGCTTTTTTTCAAAAAAATACAGATCCAAAACACAAACCCAGAACCCAAAACACGGAAGGGTGGTTTTGGCAAAACTAATCCAGATCCAAAACACGAAGAAAGATCCAGATCCAAAACCAAAACACGAAAAGTGGCCGGTGCACACCCCTAATATGTAGTACTGTGCATATATGGTTTGCTGGTATATTAGATCATAATTTTTTATACAGTATATATATATATATATATATATATATATGTTTATATAGATAGAAATGAAGAACTGGCCGCACTCAGGAGACTTGTAGAAATAGTGAAAAACAGTGCTTTTAATCTCCGTTTCGGGACTTTAAAATCCCTTCTTCAGGATACACAATCATGTTGTGTATCCTGAAGAAGGGATTTTAAAGTCCCGAAACGTAGATTAAAAGCACTAAGTTTTTCACTATTTCTACAAGTCTCCTGAGTGCCGCCAGTTCTTCATTTCTGTATTGTGGGGGATTCGTACCCCAGTGGAGGGCACCAGGAGCAAGCTGTCTGCGGATATTGGAGGGGAGTGCCGGGCTGAATTTGGACTTATATATATATATATGATGGTTTTTGTATCTTATGCATATTAGTGGCACCACTAAATCACTTATTGATATGCTATATAATTATTTTTATTTTATTTTTCTTGTGGATAGATGTTGGGCATATAAGAATACTTTGCTATATTTCGATACTCTGCACGCATGTCTGTATAAAATATAAAACACACATGGACGTGTGTCTTTAGTATGTGCTTTTGATACATTCCGCATTTATATATGCATGATTATCCTTCCTTTTTATGGATTGTATGTTTTCTGAAAGTCCGTATTTAGTGAGAGGTGTTTTCCTTGTTAAAACACAGATAGTGATTAAGAGTGTAGCAATGTGGCCGGCCAAGGTTATCTCTATATACCTAATTAAGATGGAACTATTAATTTCACCTGGGACACTGATTCACTCTGAGCTTAAATAGGCTCACTGGAGACTATGGAGTCATACCTTTTGAGAAAGTATCGTGGGCATGACGAAACGCGTTAAGGACTCCATTATCCTGCTGTACTTCACAGTGCTATCTGTCTTCCACATTCCGCACTTCCCCGGCCGGGAACATTTAGCCGTATACGGAGGACCACTTCTTGTATATTCCGAGGATGCTCGGACGGAGGGTCTGAGTACCAACGGCTACAAATCATCCTCCACAAGCGTGAATAAACACACGGCTCACGCCGATTTTAACGAGCGGTCTGCCTTTCAATATCTATGATTGCTTCATTGGAAGCGGGAGTACGTACCCGGTTTAAACCATGGCCATTATTTATACGGGAGTCTAGAAACCTGACTAAAGGATAGACTTCTTATCAAATTAAAAAATATTTTTTTCTTACCATAATGGAATATAAGACTTTAGGATTTAATTTCAGACATATTCTGTGTACATCTGCATTTCCTCAGGATTACCTTGGCACTCTTTTTTGATACATGAGTTTTTTATACTGCAGTTGCATGTTGTTCTAGTGAACTTTCTCCATAAAATTATGTTCTGTATATAAGGAACGATCTTTAGTTCGAAACTATGATGCTTCATATTGCAACATTGTTTTTACTTTTTATTTATTTTTAAATGTTTTATAAATTGTAACTTTTTAAGTGTTTTTCTTTTGAAACTTTAACACTGGTGTTTCTATATATGATATTGATCTATTTAATTAAATAAGTATTGCGATATTAGTACTCTTATACATATACATACGATTGGCTCATTGGTTCAAAGTAATACAGATATCTATGTAATAATAAATACACTACAGACAAAGATATATTAACCTGGCTCATTGACTATGTAGAATATATCAATATCTGTCTAACATTGCAGCCTGATACATATATGCAGTTTGAAACATTTAACTAGTGATTCCAAAGTAAATTCAGAGACATTAAAATATCTGCTCCATTAACTAATTTTATTTATAGGTAAGACAAATCACAGTAGTGATAAATATCTTCATTATATTTATGCTTCCTTATAAAATCACATAACATAACACAAACATATATTCTGCAAACGTAAACACTTACGCATAATAAACTTGCAAGAATATAATATGAGAGTAAATTCATAATTACTTATTCCTTGATTTCCTTCTAGCTTCCATCTCCCACTCTCTCTAACACCAACTCAAAAGTGAAATCTATAATTTAGCATCATCATATATATATACCCCTAACTAATCTATCTGGTATGCGTCAATGTGACCACCTGGTGTGTAATCTCTTTGTTCTGTACATTTAGGTATGTATACGTCACTTCCTACAAAGGAATGTTCTTTTCCATTTTATTAAGACCCTGGCTAGTGATTTAACCTTGTAAAATATCAAAATTAACTTTTAATTCATTGTTACATAGAATTCTAATTTATGGCTCTATGATAATAATAATAATAAATGATAATAGCCTTCACTTCTTGTATTCTTTGTAATGAGGCCTTGCCAAATGACTTAACATATTTGGACTTTCACAATCCAGGTGACATGTTCAAATTAAACCTTGTTGAAAACAACTGGATCTATTGTCTGGCCTCCAATGTAGACTTAATGTTATTCAGTTTTGATTAATCATCAGTACCTATTCTGACTTGAGTTCCTAAATTCAATACCTGCTAGTCTATACAAAGACAATCTGATTCCCCAACACACTTATACAAACCTAGCATACATAATCATCTAAACATTTAGCTTATATAATGAAAACTAAAGTATTTAATTTACTCTTTACTATAAAATCTATATAGTATTTACTGTACTAGAGATGTACGTTTTGGTTTTTCTGAAATATGAACACACCGGAACTTAAGGGTTCTGAGTTGAATCGAGTTCTATTTTGGAATCACTTTGGGGTTCTGAGTCGAACCAAGTCCTGGTCCGGTTCTGTAGTCAGTCCCGGTCCGGTTCTATAGTCTGAATTATTTATCGATTTTCATTGATTTTTTAAGGAGTCCAAAACCGAATGCGAACCAAAACTCTTGAGGGCAGTTTTGCCAAAACCAAAACACGATGGTGAATTTGAACCAAAACCAAAACCCGGGGTCCACACACATCTCTAGTATTTACTATAATAAAAAGTCACATTTCATCATTAATGATATTTTAATTTAAAAATTTTCTCTTTAATCCTAGTATTACCCACTAAATTATATTTCATTTTATTTAAAAAAAATTACCCATATGGCAACAGTCGGAGTGGTACTGTATTCTAAGACTAAGCTATAAATTCTGAAATCCCTACTGGCAATGTATGTGAGTGATTGAAATTAGTACCAAATAGCAATATTGGTTTTACACTATTTTAAGCACTGCAGAAAGAATAAATCTATTGGAGTTGAAGATCGTTAAGCATTAAATGAATTGTATCCAGAAAGTTAGTGCCAATGTGAGCACGTTAATCTACCACAGTATTACATTATGTCAATGTTTTCTTTCCATGGGCTCTGAGGAATAACCACATACAGAATAAGAACAAGATCCACTTATGAATGGGATACAAGTTCCTATGAAAGCTGCAATCGTGCCGCGTTCAGGCACCTTTTTCTACTGTACTTATGGTGTTTGGTAGGACTGTTAGTTATGTATGCTGCATTACTGTATATTTGGTAGGACTGTTAGTTATGTATGCTGCATTACTGTATATTTGGTAGGACTGTTAGTTATGTATGCTGCATTACTGTATATTTGGTAGGACTGTTAGTTATGTATGCTGCATTACTGTATATTTGGTAGGACTGTTAGTTATGTATGCTGCATTACTGTATATTTGGTAGGACTGTTAGTTATGTATGCTGCATTACTGTATATTTGGTAGGACTGTTAGTTATGTATGCTGCATTACTGTATATTTGGTAGGACTGTTAGTTATGTATGCTGCATTACTGTATATTTGGTAGGACTGTTAGTTATGTATGCTGCATTACTGTATATTTGGTAGGACTGTTAGTTATGTATGCTGCATTACTATATATTTGGTAGGACTGTTAGTTATGTATGCTGCATTACTGTATATTTGGTAGGACTGTTAGTTATGTATGCTGCATTACTGTATATTTGGTAGGACTGTTAGTTATGTATGCTCAGGGCCGGATTGAGGGCTACATGGGCCTGGAGCTGAAAATGACCAAGGGCCTAGTATGAGAAGCAGAGGAGGTGTGACCAGTGCTGTGTGGGTGTGGCCAGTGCCATGTACATCCCTATACTCTCAGCCCCAATGTCTCCCTAAATATGTCAAGGAAAAAAATGCTTCATTTTGTGAGGTAAATAGAAATACAATTTCACTACTTATGATTTATGGCTGACCATGTGGATAGCAGATGGCCGGTCATCATCATGTTGTCATGACAATGGACCTATTTTTATGTGGAGGCCTGGAGCTGTAGCTCCATCCGCCCCATTGTTAATCTGGCCCTGTGTATGCTGCATTACTGTATATTTGGTAGGACTGTTAGTTATGTATGCTGCATTACTGTATATTTGGTAGGACTGTTAGTTATGTATGCTGCATTACTGTATATTTGGTAGGACTGTTAGTTATGTATGCTGCATTACTGTATATTTGGTAGGACTGTTAGTTATGTATGCTGCATTACTGTATATTTGGTAGGACTGTTAGTTATGTATGCTGCATTACTGTATATTTGCTTTTTTTCACATGATGAAAAATGTGGGATAATTTGAGTATAAACAAGAAAAAAGTATTACGCCTTTATATGCTCTCTCTTCTCCTCACCAGGTGAGCGGCACATTACTATTTTTTATGTAATCCAATATATATGATTTCCTGTATTACATTGCTGGTATTTGCAAAGTTTATTTTCAGACCTTTGTGGTTTTACAAAATTTTATTACTTTCTTTTTTCCCTTATTATCAGCAGTACTGTACTTTCTTGTTTAGTAATATTGGGAGCCTTTTATTGCTAGGATTTGTATTGTTTTTGCCATATGTTATGTATTTGCAGCAACATTTATCTGATTTCCCATTGGGTGTCTGTGTTTTTATCTAAGAGTACACTTAGCCCCTCCACAAACGTCATTGGGGTCTATTCATGAAACAGTGAAGTGTCCTGTCTAGCTGAAAACAGGGAACTTCCCTGCTTCGAGTATTCATAGAACAGTGTACCATTGGAGAAGTGTATTACTTCTCCAGCGGTGCGCCTGCTCCTGCATGTATCACATCACCATACATTTGTATGGTAAGTGCGATTCATAAAGGAACGGAAATCTCAGCTTTCCGTTCCTCTACTAGCACCGCATTTGCCATCTCAGGATGGCGTTAGCAGTGCTGTTAGCTGTCTTCGCTGCTCTTCTCCCCTGTCTTCCAGCCTTCTCCCTGTTGTCTCCACCCCCTTCTCTGCCAGCAGCCAATCAGAGGAGCCCAGGGTATATGCATATGCATATTCCGGGTCATCTCCTGCTGGCTGCCCCAGTACCCCCACTCTGTCCCTACACCTGCCGGTGATGCAGCTATTGTAAAGTCCACACAAACTGTCGCAGGGTCCACAAGCTATACCACCACAGCCGCCGCCCACCCGCCAGCCATGCCCGCATCTAAAGTAAAGTGACCCGGCATATGCCGTGTCACCTTGCATACTGTAGCCCGCTGCCCCGCGCCCCCCCCCGTTCTTACTCCTGCCACCTCCTACTTAATGCCCGGGTGCCCCTCCGCTCTGTCCCTACCCCCACCGCCTGCACCCCCCAACCAATGCTGCCGAGATTACCGCCCTGCACACAGAAACCGGTGCTTAGATCACAGCACAGGAGCCGCCGGCCAGATGACAGCAGTGCACAGAGAGACCGGATCGCCGAACCTGCAGTTACCGCAGCGCATCACATGTCAGGTAAGTATACATGAATTGCTACTTATCAAAGCTAAAGACGCATCAAACTAATGCCATCTATAGTGATAAGTAACAATTCTTTAACGCAGATGTACATGAATAGACCCAATTGTCTCTTCAAGCTGACCATAGGTGAAACTAGACATTTGGTATTGGGCGGTTTTGTGATCATTATTTAGGCAGCAAATATTTCTAACCTTATCCCTATTAGTGTTTACACCAGACCGGGGGCAGGGCGCTGAGGTGTGGGCCGGGCTTTCCTTAAAATAGGGTGTGGCTGACCAGGGAAGGGCGTGTCCTTGTGTCAGTCCCCAATTTGTCACTCTTGAGGGCAGGGAAACTAAGCTGGAGTTACAAGGAGGTTGAAGGCAGAGATACAGAGGTGAAGTTACAAGGAGGGTGAGGGCACTGGGCAGGGACACTGAGGGGGAGTTACAGAGTGGTTGAGGGCAGGGACACTGAGGGGAATTCTACATGTGATATGAGTACGTAAAGAGCATTGGTGCCCCCATCCACAATTGAAGCAGGGAGAGCATTTGCTGAAAAAAACAGTTGTGGTCTCATTGAGAAGGGGCATGACCATTTAATAGTTCCCACCATTCAAATTACACCACACAGCACTGCCCCTTATAACATTATGCCACACATTATGCCACACACAGTAATGCCCCTAATAACATTATGCCAAACACAATAATGCCCCTTATAATATTATGCCCAACACAGTAATGCCCCTTACACATCATGCCACACACAGTAATAAAAAACAAACTCAAGTTGACCCTTTTTATGATAGTGAGAAAAATTAGTAAAAGAAAAAATAATAACTATTAATAGGGGTTCCCACCATTACAGACTACATGCGATGCACCCCCTCCCCTGCAAGCTGCAGCCAGAAAAAATGCCTTACTTGGGGAAAGCAAAGCAATATAAATTGCATTAATCGAGCTTTCTGACATTTGACCCTCTTCTCTTCTTCCACAGACAGCTGTCAGAGTGTCACTGACTCTGTGGCATGGTGACTGGGTGAGGCATCCTCCCCCGGGCATTGCTGCACTGCTCCTCCGCTCCTCTTTACAGTACTGCAGCAGAGCAAGTAAGCGTACGCGTGGCATGGTGTCATGACATTACATCGCGCGCACTCCTACAGTTGCTGGATCCCATTGGTCTAACGTAGGGGAGGTGGAGCTGGGGAGCAAAAGGTCCTCCCGGTCAGACACATGGAATGCAGTGCAGTTAATGCGTTCCTGACCTGGCAGCCATTAATTACATTAATTAATATGGCGGATCGGCGGCAGAATGGCGAACGAGGCTAATGGGTGGTCCAGTGCACCCACGCACCACCCCTTAGTTTCGCCTATGGAGCTGACTAAATCTTGCTCATCTGAAGGTCAGAGGTTTATAGAAAAGGTTTTATTGAAACTGAAGTCAATTGTTACCAATTTTGTGACCTCTCTTCACTAAAGCTGGGTACACACTAAGTCGACGGGTCAACCTGCTGACCTAGTATACACACTTCCCAATCATCTGCCCGATGTGCCGGGCTTGACAGCTCAACTGGGTGGGCTTTTAAATTTGCCCACCCAGTTAAGCTGTCAATCACCACCGGGTCCCACAGCATGTATACGAGTGATCGGCGGGTTGCCCGTACACACCAGCAGATGACCGATATATCTTTCAGATATATCAGCCATCTGCTGTGCTGCACAGCAGATTTGATGTGTCTGTGAACAACGTAGATCACAGACATATCCGCTGTTTACACCCGGCAATGCACTATAGCTATATCGCCCGTTCAGTGGAATGGGCAATATATCGATCAGCATGTACACAGCTTAAATCCCCCCTCACCTGTACATTTTATATATTTTATATGTTCCATTAGATAGCATCATTTGTCTCTCCTGTACTATTTTTATTTAAAATATACTTTGCACACAATTTGATGAACCGAGTATGCATTCAGCTTGTGTTTGTCACACATAATGTGTACTTGTGGCTCCCCGCTCTTTGAGAAGGGCATTGATGGCCTTCAAGTGCCTTTAAGTGCAAGTTCAGAAGACGAAGGACACTCAAGTACGCAAGTACTGTACACTCTGCTTAAAGATATGTCTTATGTAGTTCAGGATACATCTTGAAATATGTTAGTTTCTTAATTTAAAAGTACCCAGGGCTAGATTAACAATGAGGCGGATGGGACTACAGTGCCAGGCCAACACATAAAAATAGGCCCATGGTCATGGTACCATGAAGATGACAAGCCACCATCTGTCTACACGGTTGGCCATACATCATAAGTATTAAATTGTATTTCTATTTTCACCGTACAAAATGTTGGAATTTTTCTACTTTTACATAATTAGGAAGAAATTGGGGCTATTATAAAGATGTACAGGCCCACATGGAACTGGCCATACCCGCACAGCACTGGTCACATCCACATGACACTGGCCACACCCACACAGCACTGGTCACATCCACATGGCACTGGCCACACCCACACAGCACTGGTCACACCCTCATGGGATTGACTAGGGGCGTATCTATAATGGGTGCAAGGTGTGCGGTGCACACGAGCCCCTGGGTCCAGGGGAGGCTCACACCGCACACCCTGCACCCATACTTTTAAATACTTACCTCTCCAAAGTTCCACATTAGCTGGAGAGGCGCTAAACAACTCGCCGGGAAAAATTACTGCCGTGCCATCTTCCCGGCGACCGGCCGGAGACTACTGAGGTTGTCAGTACGTGGTGGCCGCTGGAGAGAGAGGAGGGGGCCCCGGACGGGGAGTGAACACAGGCCCCCTCCTCTCTTGATACGCCCTTGGAACTGACCACACCCAAACAGCATTGGTCACACCTCCTCTGCTTCACATAGTAGGCCCTAGATCATTTTCAGTCCATATGGCCCTTAATTTAGCCCTGTTTGTCCCTACCACAGACAGGTGCAGTCAGTGGCGTCACAAGGGGGGTGCGGGGGGTGCGCGCCGCACCGGGTGTCACCCTCCAAGGGGGTGACACCAAAAGCCGCACACTCCTGCCCGCACCCCCCTGCATGCGTTGCCGCCACCACACTAATGCAGCTGCCCCCATCCCACAGTCTGCTCCCCGCTACTGGACAGAGAGGGGGGCCCGCGGCGCGGAGTAATGGGCCAGTGGTGGCCGGGATCCCAGTGCATGCCGTCAGTGGCAGTGGGGATCTGCAGAGCCGGGCAGCAGCTCACTGCCACGGAGGTAACTAGATTCCTCACTGCCACACTGACTGTAGCTGTACTTCCTGATGGCTGGCCCCTCCCCCGGACCAGCCACCTTACAAGGAGCTCAGAGCAGCCAAGAGCAGTACATGCCTGAGCTGAGCTCCATGCTTCTCCACTGCTCTGCCTCTGACTGCTCCTCAGTCATTACCCTTGAAACAGACTTCAGCAAAGGCACACTAGAGGTAAGGAGGGGATGGGCACAGAATGACAGAGAGGGGAATGTCTGTGGGGGGCTCACTCACAGAGGGGAATGTGGGGGGATGGGGGCTTACTGACAGGAATGTGTGGGGGAGCTCAACTGGGGGGAATGTCTGGGGAGGGGAGCTCATTGACAGGAAGAGAATGTGTGTGTGTGTGTGTGTGTGTGAGGAGGGGGGCTCACTCATGGAGGGGGGGAATGTGTGTGTGGAAGTGGGCTTACTCATGGAGGGAAGTGTGTGTGTGGAGAGGGGGGCTCACTGACAGAGGAATGAGTGTGGGGAGGGGGGCTTATTGACTGAGGGGAATGTGTGTATGTGGGGACGGGGGCTCACTCATGGAGGGGAATTTGTGTATGTGGGGACGGGGGCTCACTCACGGAGGGGAATGTGTGTGTGTGGGGGGAGGAGGGCTCATTGACAGAGGGGAATGAGTGTGGAGAGGGGGGCTCACTGACTGAGGGGAATGTGTGTGTGTGGGGGGAAGGGGGCTTACTGACAGAGAGAAATGTGTGTGTGTGGGGAAGGGGGCTTACTGACTGAGGGGAATGTGTATGTGTGTGGGGATGGGGGCTTACTGACAGAGAGAAATGTGGGTCTCATTCAGAGCCGCTCGTAAGCGGCCGCTCGTTCGTTCCGAGCGATGTTCGCACATCTGCGTATGGGTTTTAATACGCATGCGCGAACCAGTCAGTGCCGCCAGAAATCGTGTGCTCGCGATATAGCAAATGCCTGCTAATTTGAGTGACAGGATGAGGCGTATGTGGGTGGTAACAGGGGAAGGTGCTTGAAAACGGGGAGTGGAAATCAGAACGCACGCGTGCTTAAAGGTCAAAACGGGCGTTTTAAGGGTGTGCATAATTAACAAAGCAGCGTCATCGACCACGTCACTTGGTTGTCTTTTAGCCAGAACTACTCGCATGATTGCGGTAGGAAAAACCAACCACAAGAATAGTGAGCAGTTCATACGCTGTTCGATGTACTCGATTAATCTAATAAATAGCGGACATGACGTATGATGCGAGCGGCCAGGGGGCGTTTTTTACAAAATAATGACCGCATGTTTTGTTCGCTCGTTCAGACATGGAGGCGTCAACAGACCGCAAAGAGCGAACGGTTAATTTAAATAGCCACCCCCTTTTTCTAAACGAGCGAGCGCAAATAGCGTCCGGCTCTGAATCAGACCCTGTGTGTGTGTGGGAAAGGGGGCTTACTGACAGAGAGAAATGTGTGTGAAAATCACAGAGAGAAAGAGGGGAATGTGTCTGTGTATGTGGGGGGGAATCAGTGACACAAAAATGGCACAAAGTAGAATGTGGGGAGATTGCTGAGAGAGAGGAGAATGTGGGGGTGATCGCTGAGAGAGAGAGAGAAGTGTGGGTGGGGGATTGCGGCTGCCTGATACAATAAAGTTTTTTTTTTTATTTGAGCTTAGGCGCTAAAGACGTCATGATATCACGCACGCTGCACCACTGACAAGATCCAGCCATAGCGTGAAGAGGAGCAGCCAGAAAACATAGGAGAAGGTAAGTGTCTGTGGTCTGTTAGGGCTGTATGTGAGTGCTGCCTAGAGACAGAAGGGGTGCTGGCCGGGGAGATGCTGCGGAACTGGAGTTGCAGAAACACAGTGAGTGGGAGGCCCTGCCTATATTGCCAGTCCTGGTCCCCACGATTTCTGATGGCTGCCCTGCACTTTGGTCCCAATTTTTTTTTTGGTGGAGGAGGAGGGGGGGGCGGGTGTCACCGTGCGTTACAGCACCGGGTGACACCAACCCTAGTGACGCCTCTGGTTGCAGTCTTTAGCAGTTAACAATGATGTAACTGGGTGCATGTGTAAGATTGTATGCAACACAAAATACAGTATACAGTATACAGTAAATGCAAGTGGAATTTTTTGTTGCTTCTTTATTAGATCAGGCCTATTCAGGGTTGGGAAAGAAAACGTTTTTGTTTTTTTTAAAAATCCCACGTTTTTTGGTTTATAACGTTTTCTTTTTGTTTAAACCAGTTTTTTTGCATTAATGTTTAAATGAAAAGAAAATTGAATCCTACTTGTTATATTAAAGCTGTGAAACATTGCTATGTATTAGAAACCTTGATCAATCACGTTTTAATAATGCTTTTTAACATCAACAATCCAAAGTTTTTACTGTTTGATATGATTTATTTGACATCTTTCCATAAAACCAATTTTAATTAAACATAATTAAAACATGCAAAAGCACTTTTCAGAGAAACACACAAACACAAAAAAGGAGATAAGCATTAGAACTGGAAATGTCACTGGCATTAAACATTTTGAATAAAAACACTAGTTTAGAGGCTTTTTCGGTTCCCAGTCTGTTTCGAAGCTTCGAATGAACTAAACCGAAAGAAGAAAAAATTCTTTCTACACTAGCTGAAGATACTTGAGCAGTCAGAAGTTGTTAAATAATGGGAAACACATTGGGCTTAACTTTGTTCAATTGCGATTTTTTTGGCTCGTCCACCATTCATAAGATGACACTTGTGACCCCACAGAGATTAAGGGGTAAATTTACTAAGATTTGTGTTGGTCTGAGATTGCAATCTCGGGTGAAAATATAACTTTTTTGCTTATCGGGAATTTACTATTATTAAACTCAGGTGATTTTTTTATTTTTTGGGGGTGAAATTGGGTGTATTAATACTGCAATTCGGCCATTTTTCTAACTAGAAATTAATACACCATCGACTGAATTCGGAAGTACTTTTTATTCACTTCAACATGAATCGGGAACGTACCATTAATCGTCTGGCTGTATTCGGACGTTTTTGCTGCCAAATCGGGGACTAAATAGAAGTTGCAAATGGACCACCTGCTGATCTGTGAGTTTCCATCAAACATACACAGATCAGTGTGATTTGAGTATTTTTAATATTGGAAAACGTGTTGTAACTTGTAAGGGTTAATTTTTTTTTTTATATGACGTGCCCCCCCCCCCCCCCCTTCCTCCAAAAGCATAACCAGCCCGGACTGGTCAGCCAGTCCTGGTGCCTAAAATTACAGGGGGAAAAAGTGTAGAGTTCAACCGTAATTTAGGAACCAGCACCTGGCTGCAGGGCCGATCCTGGTTTTAAATATAGGGGTGAAAAAATTAGTAGGGGTCTCCCTATATTTAAAACCAGCACTGGTCCCCCCTCTCCCGAAACCCCAGGCTTAGGCTGAAGCCTGGGGCTCTTCCCTGCACCCCTGGACTGTGGGTAATGATGTGTTATATAGTTAAAAACTATTGTAATTTACAGTTGAACTACAGGTGCCAGCATGCCTGCCATTTGGCACTTGTGGAGCTACAAGTGCCAGCAGGCGGCCGGCACCCATACCCCCACCGTAAATTAAATAGATAAAAAAACACAGTAAATACACACCGTTTAAAGCACGACTTTATTATATACCTACCTACCTCACTCACACAGACTTACCTGCTTCCAGATGTTCATGTCCCCTTCTCCATGTAGAATCCAATGGGTGTACCTGGAATAAAGTTTTCATACTCACCTCCATCCTGGCGCTGGTCTCCATAGCATCCCTGGTAAGTCCCGAGCACAGCAGACTATAGCTGCCTATGTGTTATCACATAGGCGGCTACCCGGCTTCTGACGCGACACCCCATGTGTGAACTGTCAGGAGCCGAACCCGCCAGCCAATCAGCGGTTGCTTTACATGTAGCGGCCGCTCATTGGCTGGGACCCATGTGTAACCAGCCAATGAGCGGCCGCTACATGTAAAGTGGCCGCTGATTGGCTAGCGCCCCGTGTGAAATACAGATGATTGCGGTCATTTGTCATTTTTTGTAGTGTAAGTCTATGTCCCATCATATACTTACACCTGTCCTCCTTGGTTCGGGTCAGTCGTTTTGTTATTTTGCCAAGTCCGGGGATGCTACAGAGAGCGGCGCGAGGATGAAGGTGAGTATAGGATCTTTATTCCAGGTAATCCCATTGGATTCTACATGGAGAAGGGGACATGAACATCTGGAAGCAGGTAAGTATGTGTGTATGAGGTAGGTAGATATGTAATAAAGTTGTAGACGGTGTGTGTGTACTGTGTTTTCTTAACTATCTAATTTACAGTGCGGGTACGAGTGCCGGCCACCTGCTGGCACTTGTAGTTCCACAAGTGCCAAAGGGCAAGTATGCTGACACCTGTAGTTCCATTGTAAACTACAATAGTTTTTAACTATATAGCACATTATTACCCCCGTACCCACAGCCCAGGGTTGCGGGGAAGAGCCCCGGGCTTCAGCCTAAGCCTGGGATTTTGGGAGAGGGGGGAACCCTTTTTGGGGGGGACCCCACCTCCCGTGAGATCCCCAGCTTGGGATGACCAGCTTGGGGTGTTAATGCTTTGGCCCTGGAGACCCATTGATATTGTCTCTTTGCTGTGGCATTACACCCCAGTCGGTTTGGGTCCGGTGCTGGTTTTAAATATAGGGGGACCCCTATGCATTTTTTCCACCCTGTATTTAAAACCAGGACTGGCCCTGCAGTCAGGTGCTGGTTCCTAAATCATGGGGGAACTCTACACGTTTTTTATCCCGTAATTTTAGTCACCAGGACTGACTGACCAGTCCGGGAGTGGTTATGCTTTTGGCGGGGACCCCACGTCATTTTATTCCAAAAATTAACCTTAACAGGACAAAAAAGCAAAGCAGCCTGCACATATTTCACTAATATGTGCAGGCTGCTTGTTCGGAAGGGAAAGTCGGGCAGGGAACTCGGGGGTTCAACACGGACTGGATCGATCAAATACACCATCAAACAACTCGATCCTGTCAAAACCAGGTGCTTGGTAAATTCCCAAATTTTTTAGTGCAAAAAAACATACGTTTTTGATCGATCCTATCTGTGTTTAAAAATGGGACAAATTGGAACCAAAACGAAACTTAGTAAATTTACCCCTAAGTCTTTCTTTCTACCACTCATCTCTATAGGACTGAAGGTTTTGAATTGATATGCAAAGGTAAACATGGAGATTAAACCATGAGGTGTTTCTCTGTGTAATGCCTGTTTTATGTGTTGGTGTTGTTTACTCTTTAAGATTAAGAATGTTAGCTGTGTTTTCCTGCCCTATAGGATTGATGGGGAGAAGTCTTAACTTGATGCAAGGCAGATTTAGTACCTCTCTTATCTTGTTCCCCCTCCCTATATCTTTATAGTGTGTGTGATTTACTGCATTGGTTCAGCTTACTCCGATAAAGACCCCAAGCAAGAAGAATGTGGAATAATGCCAGTCACGGCGTTGTGCCTGTAGTCACAGCATAATAAAAAAAAAACAGAGTGTTTTTTTTAAAAACCATTTGGTTTAAACCGAGGTGGTTTAAACCAGCTAACCTTGAATGTATTCAAAAAAACATTCATAATACATTTATAAAGATTATTTACTAACATTGTTCAACTGTGCAAATCTGCACTAAAACCAAAGCAACCAATCAACAAGTTATCTGTCTAGCGAAAGCTAGACAAGGAAAGCAAATATCTGATTGGTTACAATTACTTTAGTCAGTATTGCACTTTTAAAAAATGCTGGCATTGAGCGTTCCTTTCAGCATTGACAGTTTTCATCTGAGGGCGCATCTATGCTGCCGCTGGAGTTACGCGGATACCAGAGATCAGATGCCTGAGCAGGAGCACCGAGTCTTAGGGGATGTGGAAAGTGTCAGGCACATGCACATTAGGAGCAGCTCAGACCGGTACGAAATATCCTACTCATTCAAAATATTTAGGGAACCTTCACCTTACAATAGGCACCTTACAACTTGGATGCGCTCTGGGAAAGGGGGGAGGATTTGCAATCAGTGAGATCGCCCCCACCTGTAAAACTTCTCCTCTATCAGACTAAGGAGGGCCCAGGGAGACTGCTGCCACTGAGCAACAACAGTCACCTCTCTCCATGCCCAATGTGCCACTGCGCTGCTATAGAGCAGCCAGTGGTAGTGGGCAGGGTAGATGCATTACAGGTAGGATGACCCAGCAGCATACCCCCTGGATCTCTCCAACTGGCCTGTGCCCAGGTAAGTAGTTCCCCTCCCCAGTGGTGTCACCTGGGGCAGGGAGGGAAGCTGTGTGCGTGGTGTAGCAGCGTGCTGCTGAGAAGGGGGTGTGGTCACATGTGAAGGGGCATGACCATGTGAGAAGGGGCATGGCCTCGCGGCAGAACCTCCTGTGGTCGGGAGGTTGGGCACTTCCACCGCCGCAGCTGTGCGGCGGTGCCGGCCCCGAAGAAGAGGAATGGATGCCGCGTTGCCAGACCCAGATTGTTACAAAGGTGTTATTTGTGCTAACCTTGCATTTGCTGGACACCTTGTGTATCTTACCTCGTGAGCTCTGTGGACTGTATCTAACCTCCATCTGTTACTAAAGTATGTTTGCATATTCAATATCCACTATATAAATGCAGGGATGGTTACCCTGAAGCATCTGAACATGTGAGATGTTATTTTGCTGCTGTATACCTGCTTCCATATCTCTGTGACACTCTGCTACTAGAATTCAGTTGGTTCATTATATAGGTAAAACCTAGTATCCATGTGACAGTTCCAACAACTAACTAAAAGGATGCTAGGGGCAAACACCTTATATGATATAGTATAATTTTCTGCTATGATTGCTGTGGCATAAAATATCTACTCCAGTGCGGTCGAACCCCTCCTAAACACTCCTGATTTCAGCAGGACAGTCCAGTTTTTTGGGCACTGCTCCGCTGTTCCACCCGTGGGATACTTCGTATCCTGTGGGTGGTCGGGAGGTTTGGCAACTCCGCCGCCGCAGCTGTGTGATGGTGCCAGCCCCGGAGAAGAGGAATGGATGCCGCTGACGTAGTGCTTGGCTTGCCCCCAGCCTGACGTTAACTGGAGGTGTGCCATACAGGCACACCCCCAAATAATGTCATTTAGGGAGCGTGGTCTATGGTAATTAGGCCACCCCCATTTTTGCCCGCACACAGATAACGGGCGCCTAAGTCCCATTTTGCAAAGGCGCGGCTCTCCCTGGAGCCGGCCCTGTATCTACTGTATGTATTACACTGATCAGAGTTAACTGAAAGGCTGAAGCTGACACAGACTCCGGCTGCGCTGCCCCAGAGATAAGCATCAGTTATTATTTTATGCAGATATTTAAAAATAGATTTTTGTTTTCATGATGTTGATGGAGCCTACACAGTAGCAATGCATTACAGATGTAGTATAAATACTGTAGGATTCCAGGCATTATATTTAGCTCAGTAATATGCCGACTTATAAATATTTTATTATTCACTTGTTATTTGTAATGCAGTTCTGGTATTGTTATACAAGTGTACTTCATAGGTTAGATCTTATACAGTCAGGTGCATAAATATTGAGACATTGACAGAATTTTCATATTTTGGCCTCTATTCACCACCACAATGGCTTTGAAATGAAACAAACAAGATGTGCTTTACCTGCAGACTTTCAGATTTAATTTGAGGGTAATTACATCCAAATCAGGTGAACGGTGTAGGAATTACAACGGTTTCTATATGTGCCTCCCACTTTTTAAGGGGCCAAAAGTAATGGGACGAACTAAACAATCCTAAATCTAACTTCCACTTTTTAATACTTTGTTGCAAATCCTTTGCAGGCAATTACAGCCTGAAGTCTGGAACGCATAGACATCACCAGACGCTTGGTTTCATCCCTGGTGATGCTCTGCCAGGCCTCTACTGCAAATGTCTTCAGTTCCTGCTTATTCTTGGGGCATTTTCCCTTCAGTTTTGTCTTCATCAAGTGAAATGCATGCTCAATCGGATTCAGGTCAGGGGATTGACTTGGCCATTGCATAACATTCCACTTTTTAGCCTTAAAAAACTCTTTGGTTGCTTTTGCAGTATGCTTCGGGTCATTGTCCATCTGCACTGTGAAGCGCCGTCCAATGAGTTCTGAAGCATTTGACTGAATATGAGCATATAATATTGCCCAAAACACTTCAGAATTCATTCTGCTGCTTTTGTCAGCAGTCACATCATCAATAAATACAAGGGAACCAGTTCCATTGGCAGCCATACATTCCCACGCCATGACACTACCACCACCATGCTTCACTGATGAGGTGGTATGTTTTGGATCATGAGCAGTTTATTTCCTTCTCCATACTCTTCTCTTCCCATCACTCTGGTACAAGTTGATCTTTGTCTCATCTGTCCATAGGATGTTGTTCCAGAACTGTAATGGCTTTTTTAGATGTTGTTTGGCAAACTCTAATCTGGTCTTCCTATTTTTGAGGCTCACCAATGGTTTACATCTTATGGTGAACCCTCTATATTCACTCTTGTGAAGTCTTCTCTTGATTGTTGACTTTGACACATATACACCTACCTCCTGGAGAGTGTTCTTGATTTGGCCAACTGTTGTGAAGGGGTTTTTCTTCACCAGGGAAATAATTCTTCTGTCATCCACCACAGTTGTTTTCCGTGGTCTTCCGGGTCTTTTGGTGTTGCTGAGCTCTCCGGTGCGTTCTTTCTTGTTCTTTCTTGTTCCAAACAGTTGATTTGGCCACACCTAGGGCTTTATTCAGAGGCGGCCGTACGGTCTACGACCGCACGGCCGCCTCAATGTTTGTCTAGTGCGCATGCGCACGAGGGAGCCGGCTCCTTCGCGCGCATGCGTGAGACCTGCTACGACCGACAGCGCCGGTCGTAGCGGGTCCCTTTCCAAAGGGGGCGAGCTGTCGATGTTGATTGACAGTTCGCCCCGTTTGGAAGGCGGGCCGGGGGGTGGCAGCCCCAACGGAGGCGTTCCTATGGGAACGCCTGCCGTTTGGGGGAGGCCCCACTGACATCACTAGTGATGTCAGTGGAGAGCTTCCGGCTCTGACAGAGCCAGAAGCTCTCCGGGGCTTACGACAAGTGAGATGGTCAAGGACCATCGCGACCATCACCCTAGCGGTTGTTAGAGCTGTGGGTGTAAACCCACAGCCTAACGACCGAAACAGAGGCGGGCGGTCAGGATGCAAGCGGCCGCCCAGTTTCTGAGCGACCGCTTGCATCCTCTGACCGCCTCTGAATGAGGGCCCTAATGTTTTTGCTATCTCTCTGATGGGTTTGTTTTGATTTTTCAGCCTAATGATGGCTTGCTTCACTGATAGTGACAGCTCTTTGGATCTCATATTGAGAGTCGACAGCAACTGATTCCAAATGCAAATGTCACACCTAGAATCAACTCCAGACCTTTTACCTGCTTAATTGATAATGAAATAACGAGGGAATAGCCCACACCTGTCCATGAAATAGCTTTTGAGTTGATAGTCCCATTACTTTAGGCCCCTTAAAAAGTGGGAGGCACATATAGAAACCGTTGTAATTCCTACACACGTTCACCTGATTTGGATGTAATTACCCTCAAATTAAATCTGAAAGTCTGCAGTTAAAGCACATCTTGTTTGTTTCATTTCAAAGCCATTGTGGTGGTGAATAGAGGCCAAAATATGAAAATTCTGTCAATGTCCCAATATTTATGCACCTGACTGTAAGTGTGTCTACTGTACATTGCTTCATTTCACAAAATTAAGTGCTGCTCGCTATTTCCTCTGTTATCCAATTAGACTGTTTGCACAGAAATCAGCCACATGTGCTCCCGCATCACATGCATGGAAGAAATGTACATAGAGTTGTTACACATCTTGCGGTGCCCATCCCCTATTGTATGCTGTGTTTGCTATAAGTGGTTATTATCATAATTAGGGGTGAGCGGGTTCGGATTTCTGAAATCCGAACCCCCCCGAGCCCCCCCGATCCGAGTCCGATCCGAGTCAGGCTCGACTTTTCCCGCCTGACTCTGATTCTGAAATCGAGGCAAAACCTCATCATCCCGCCTTCCGAGTCTCGCGGGTTTTGGATCCTATATAAGGTACCCGCGTCGCCGCCATTTTCTCACTCGGCTGTGGACAGTGAAGAGGGAGGGTGGGAGTTAGGGCTGGCTGGGCTGTGTAGTGTACTGTAGTGTAGTGCAGAGTAGTGTTGTGCTGTGCTGTGCTGCGCTGTGCTGCTGTTGTCCACTACTTCAAAGTCCATAGGGGCTGGCTGTGTTGTGCTGTGCTGCTGTTGTTAATAGGGGCTGTGTCCACTACATCAAAGTCCATAGGGGCTGGCTGGACTGTGTTGTGCAGTCAGTTCTCCATAGGGGCTGTGTCCACTCCAAAGTCCTGTGCAGTGTCCCAGTCCTAAAGGGGTGCTGTAGTGTTGTCCAGGGGGTGCTCTGTCCATCAGGGGTGCTCCCCCCAAGTGCTAAAAAAATTATATTTTTTGTGTGTTTGTGAATTGTGTGCACAGTAGCCGCACGTGCATCAACAAAGTAGTGCCAAGCGTGCGCCTGTGTCATAAGTAAAGGGCCGGCTGGCTTGACCGTTAAAGGGTGCTGTAACCCCCAAAGTACACTCCAAACCAAAAAAATATATATTTTCTGTGTTTGTGAATTGTGTGCGCAGTAGCCGCACGTGCATCAACAAAGTAGGGCCAAGCGTGCGCCTGTGTCATAAGTAAAGGGTCGGCTGGCTTGACCGTTAAAGGGTGCTGTAACCCCCAAAGTACACTCCAGTCCAAACCAAAAAAAGAATAATTATCTGTGTTTGTGAATTGTGTGCGCAGTAGCCGCACGTGCATCAACAAAGTAGTGCCAAGCGTGCGCCTGTGTCATAAGTAAAGGGCCGGCTGGCTTGACCGTTAAAGGGTGCTGTAACCCCCAAAGTTCACTCCAAACCAAAAAAATAATATTTTCTGTGTTTGTGAATTGTGTGCGCAGTAGCCGCACGTGCATCAACAAAGTAGGACCAAGCGTGCGCCTGTGTCATAAGTAAAGGGCCGGCTGGCTTGACCGTTAAAGGGTGCTGTAACCCCCAAAGTACACTCCAGTCCAAACCAAAAAAAAATTATTTTCTGTGTTTGTGAATTGTGTGCACAGTAGCTGCACGTGCATCAACAAAGTAGTGCCAAGCGTGCGCCTGTGTCATAAGTAAAGGGCCGGCTGGCTTGACCGTTAAAGGGTGCTGTAACCCCCAAAGTACACTCCAAACCAAAAAAATTATATATTTTCTGTGTTTGTGAATTGTGTGCGCAGTAGCCGCACGTGCATCAACAAAGTAGGGCCAAGCGTGCGCCTGTGTCATAAGTAAAGGGTCGGCTGGCTTGACCGTTAAAGGGTGCTGTAACCCCCAAAGTACACTCCAGTCCAAACCAAAAAAAAAATTATTTTCTGTGTTTGAGAATTGTGTGCGCAGTAGCCGCACGTGCATCAACAAAGTAGTGCCAAGCGTGCGCCTGTGTCATACGTAAAGGGCTGGCTGGCTTGACCATTAAAGGGTGCTGTAACCCCCAAAGTACACTCCAGTCCAAACCAAAAAAAAAATAATTTTCTGTGTTTGTGAATTGTGTGCGCAGTAGCCGCACGTGCATCAACAAAGTAGTGCCAAGCGTGCGCCTGTGTCATAAGTAAAGGGCCGGCTGGCTTGACCGTTAAAGGGTGCTGTAACCCCCAAAGTTCACTCCAGTCCAAACCAAAAAAAAATTATTTTCTGTGTTTGTGAATTGTGTGCGCTGTGGCTGCACGTGCATCAACAAAGGAGCAGCGCCAAGCATGCGCCTGTGTCCCATAAGTAAAGAGCCGGCTGGCTCATTTCTTAAAGGGTGGTGTAACCCACAAAGTGCACTACTCTCCAGCAAAAATAAAAAAATATTTTCTGTGTTTGTGTGCGCTTTAGCCGCACGTATATATCAATATAATAAATGGAGGACCAAACTTTCTCCGATAAAAATAAAATAGGGAAAGATCAAGAACCACTTCCTCCTAGTGCTGTTGCTGCTGCTGGGAGTTGTTCATCATCCCAGAGAGGAAGTAGGAATATCACTACTTTTACTAAACAATTGACCCTCCAACAGTCCCTAGCGATGAGGATGAAGTACGACAGCAGTCATCCTGAAGCAAAACGTATAACTGAGGCCTTGACTGCTATGTTGGTGTTAGACGTGCGTCCGGTATCCGCCATTAGTGCAGTGGGATTTAGACAATTGATGGAGGTAGTGTGTCCCCGGTTCCAAATCCCGTCTAGATTCCACCTGCATCCTCAAAGCAGCAGCGACAAGCGTGCGTCTGTCTGTTAAAGGGTGGTGACACCCTCAAAGTGTGCTCAAAGTAACCCTCAAAGTGCGCTACGCAAACAATAAAAATATTCTTCTTCTTTTTTCTGTCTTTGTGAATTGTGTGGGCTGTAGCCGCACTTGCATCCTCAAAGCAGCAGCGACAAGCGTGCATCTGTCTGTTAAAGGGTGGTGTAACCCTCAACGTGCGCTCCACAAACAATAAAAATATTCTTCTTTTTTTTTCTGTCTTTGTGAAATGTGTGGGCTGTAGCCGCACCTGCATCCTTAAAGCAGCAGTGACAAGCGTGCGTCTGTCTGTTAAAGGGTGTTGACACCCTCAAAGTGTGCTGCACAAACAATAAAAATATTCTTCTTTTTTTTTCTGTCTTTGTGAATTGTGTGGGCTGTAGCCGCACTTGCATCCTCAAAGCAGCAGCGACAAGCGTGCGTCTGTCTGTTAAAGGGTGGTGTAACCCTCAAAGTGCTCCAAAATATAAAAAACTATTTGTTTAATGTGTTTGTGACTTGTGTGCGATGTAGCTGCACATGCATCAACATAGTAGCAGCGCCAAGCGTGCGCCTGTGTCATAAGTCAAGGGCTGGTTTGGACATCTGGTCCGGACTGAAGGACGTGCCAACAATTTCTGACAAGTCTACTGTCACTGCATATGATACTGTCCTCAAAGCAGCAGCGACAAGCGTGCGTCTGTCTGTTAAAGGGTGGTGACACCCTCAAAGTGTGCTACACAAACAATAAAAATATTCTTCTTTTTTTTTCTGTCTTTGTGAAATGTGTGGGCTGTAGCTGCACCTGCATCCTTAAAGCAGCAGCGACAAGCGTGCATCTGTCTGTTAAAGGGTGGTGACACCCTCAAAGTGTGCTACACAAACAATAAAAATATTCTTCTTTTTTTTTCTGTCTTTGTGAATTGTGTGGGCTGTAGCCGCACTTGCATCCTCAAAGCAGCAGCGACAAGCGTGCGTCTGTCTGTTAAAGGGTGGTGACACCCTCAAAGTGTGCTCCACAAACAATAAAAATATTCTTCTTTTTTTTCTGTCTTTGCGAATTGTGTGGGCTGTAGCTGCACTTGCATCCTCAAAGCAGCAGCGACAAGCGTGCGTCTGTCTGTTAAAGGGTGGTGTAACCCTCAAAGTGCGCTCCACAAACAATAAAAATATTCTTCTTTTTTTTTCTGTCTTTGCGAATTGTGTGGGCTGTAGCCGCACTTGCATCCTCAAAGCAGCAGCGACAAGCGTGCGTCTGTCTGTTAAAGGATTACATCGGTGACAGCATCCAAGTAGGCATGTCAGACAGTCCGTACCTGTACTGGCAGGAAAAAGAAGCAATTTGGAGGTCCCTGTACAAACTGGCTCTATTTTACCTGAGTTGCCCCCACTCCAGTGTGTACTCCGAAAGAGTGTTTAGTGCAGCCGGGAACCTTGTCAGCGAAAGGCGTAGGAGGTTGCTTCCACAAAATGTGGAGAAGATGATGTTCATAAAATGAATTATCAACTCTTCCAGGGAGACCAGCCTCCAGAACGTACAGAGGGACCTGTGGTTGTGGATTCCAGCGGGGGCGAATTAATACTCTGTGAGGATGAGGATGTACACAACACTGAAGAGGGTGAGGAATCGGTGGATGAGGAGGATGAGGATGACATCTTGCCTCCGTAGAGCCAGTTTGTGCAGGGACAGATTAATTGCCAGCTTGTTTTGTAGGGGCCCAAACGAACCAATCATTTCAGCCACAGTCGTGTGCCTGACCCTGGTTTGTTAAAGTGTGCATGTCCTGTTTATACAACATAAGGGTGGGTGGAAGGGCCCAAGGACAATTCCATCTTGCACCTCTTTTTTTTCTTTGCATTATGTATAGTTTGGGGCCTAGTTTTTCAAACTGCCGTCCTGTCTGCCACTGCAGTGCCACTCCTAGATGGACCACGTGTTTGTGCCGCCCACTCGTATCTCTTAGCATAGTCATCCAGCTACCTCGGTGCAACCTTTTGGACATAAAAACACTATTGTGAGGTGTGAGGTGTTCAGAATAGACTGGAAATGAGTGGAAATTAAGGTTATTGAGGTTAATAATAGCATAGGAGCAGAAAAACCCACAAATTCTGTGATTTTAGCTGTTTTTATGCTTTTTTTCAAAAAAATACAGATCCAAAACACAAAACCAAGAACCCAAAACACGGAAGGGTGGTTTTGGCAAAACCAATCCAGATCCAAAACACGAAGAAAGATCCAGATCCAAAACCAAAACACAAAACACGAAAAGTGGCCGGTGCACACCCCTAATCATAATCAGTACAAACTTTACTACTGTAGTTCAAAAGATATGTCTTAACACCATACTTATCCACTCTCCCGGAAGTTGCGGGAGGCTCACAATTTTTTGTACTCCCGGAAGAGTGTCCAGATCTTCCGCCTTATTCCACCCACTTGCTAGTGAAATGGGCAGGATGGAGAGATAATTGGCATGAATCGCGGCTCTGTATGGAGGGAGCCGGGCTAAATGAAGCAAAAAAACCCACATAATTTAGCCCCGTCCCCTCCTCACAGTCCCGCGATTTACAGCAGTTTACCATGAGAGGGGTGGGGCCTAATGACATAGGAGCCTGGTCCCGCCCCCCGAGTTCGGGAGCAGAGATAAGAAATGTTGGTAAGTATGCTTAATACGTGTATTTAAGCTTATATTTGGGGCGCGACCGTACTGGCTTATCTTCAGTTCCGGAGCATGTGTGGTGCTAAAACACTAAAGATACACGCCACAAACGCACGTATGTTAAACTGTGCATCGGGCCCATACACAGCTAAGTATTCATAGTTCCATAAAAACACATGCAGTGCACTAGTCTAGCTGTCTGACAGATGCAATGTGCTTCCAATTCTGAGTGCTTGTGAGAGCAGGATCTTTAAACTGACAGGAAACACAGATCATTTTTTTCTATTACAAGTTGGTGTCCCACTGTTATCAACCTCAGATCCGATCATTAAAATATTAATGTAGGTGATTAAACTTATGGTAATTAGGCAGGGTTATGTTTTCAGCGGAATACTAATAATGATTCCAATGAGTGAACATTATTTAACTGTTGAATTGTTTTATTGCTATGTAAAAGTACAGTCTGAGGTTAGCATTATAAATAAGTCATTCAATAATTGTTTCCTTTATCTTTAAACTTCATTCAATTCTTACTTGGACATCGGTAATAGATGTGAAAGAGCAATGATAAAATATTAAAGATTAATAGCTTAAAAAAATAAAACTACATACAAATAACCATACATATGCACATTGCCCACTTGTACTTACTCTTACACAGTAGTACAAAGGTATGAACTTTGTAATACATGTGATTAATATACAGTAGCAGTAATTGGCAAATGGTGATTTTCATATTAACCTTACAGTCAGTCAAAGCTGTTTTCATAAGTGCCACGGTTGAGACAGGGCCGGCTCCAGGGGTCTGACCACCCTGTGCCTGCCCGGTCGTGCCCTCATTACCATTGGTCACGCACCCTACGTGCCGTTATCTGAGGGGCGTGCCCGCATGGCACGCCTCCAAATAACGTCAGGCTGGGGGTAAAGCCCAGCCCTCCGTCAATGGCTGTGCTTCCCCCAGCCCTCTCCCGTCAGTGAATCGATGCCGCGCGCATGCGCGCTGCATCCATTGACACTCCGGGGCTCCGGCCCGACCGCACAGCTGCAGCTTTGGGGGTCCCCAACCTCCGGATTTTACCACCTGCGGGCCACTTCGGCCCACGGGTGGAACAGCAGGACAGTACTGTCCCTCTGAAATTGGGATGTTCGGGAGGGGTGCGCCCTCTATGGGTGGCGTCCCTGTGCGACCACACTGGTCGAAGACACCCATAGAGCCGGCCCTGGGTTGAGAGTAGGGATCAGTAGGGATGTGCTTGAATGTTACAAACCTTTATGAAATCTATAATATTTGATATAGTAAACTTGGAACCATTCCTCATATTAAATATTTTAATTACTCTAGCCTAAATCCTGTAATGCTTTCTTAAAATAACTATTGAAGATGTATAAATTGCTGAGCAGTGTCTTTAATTAGTAAATAATTATCTCTGCATACTAAGCCTATAATGAGCCACTTATGCTGGCGATGGTATAATGGTATAAATTAGGCATGATGAGAGTGAGTGTATACATAATTCACTCTATAAACACCAACAAAACCATATGAACCCATATTCCGCTTTGTAGATGTAACCCTGGTTAGGGTTACGGAGATAATTCATATATACAATTGAAACAGGTATATATTTTCATTCATCTATCTACAGCAAAATGCCATTTATGAGGTAAATGTTAAATATACTGTAGGGATAGATGTGATGTGATGTAAATATGTGGAAATGTATGTACTCTGTGCATGTTAGATATCTATGATGTCAGTGGACTTTGGTGCTTCATGCTGCAGATATACATTTCACAGACATTGGTGATAGTTGCAGAAGGGGGCGGAGTAATATAGATGGGAGTGAATTGGTTCCTGTCAGGAAAATAGGATCCGGTGAGAGGGAGGAGATATAGCAGCTGTTAGTAGCAGCTGGGAAGCAGTCTGCTGATCCCTCCCTCCAGTGCCTGCCCTCCTGTGACCCGGGCAGCCAGTGAGCGGCTATATGCTGCAGGGGGGCAGAGCCGGAGATGGAGCCCAGCCGGAGCTGGGGAAGAAGGTGGGACAGCGGCACCCACCCTGTCTACCTGATGATGCCAGAGAGGCAGCGTCGTGGGAGGTGGACCAGGCAGCGTGAGTGGAAGTGGCTAGGAGCCACGCAGGAAGTCCCGGCATCAGCAGCCACGTCAGCGGGGAGGCAGCTCCGGAAGCTCTGGCTACTGTCCAGTGACAGGAGGGCTGCCTGCTTGGTGGCAGGCTATGACAGAGCCGGGGGAGAGGGAGACACTGCAGCTGATGGAGTGAGGCTATCAGCAGTCATCCCTGCACAAGCAGCTGGAAACCCTGTGTGCACACAGCCCCTGTCAGTGAAGCAGACTAGTGTCCTGCCGGGGCAGGCACTGAACGCTGACATGTGGTCATAAGGCCATCTATCTCCCTGGAAAGCACCAGTCATCGGCTGTGAGTAAACATAACTTGTGCACTTACAGGATGCAGGACAGCTTATAGGCAGGCCAGTGTTAACGTGATATAAGTGGAGGAAGGAGCTGGGGAGTGTATTTACAACAGCAAGACATCACTTTAGGAGGAATCAGAAGTAATTGAAAGAGAGAGTAGCTGTACCTTGTATTAATTACCCAGGGATGCATACTGTCTCCTTCTACATAAACTTGTGTCTGGAATAAAAAGTAACTAAAACAGCATATACCAAGTCCTACTCTGGCTTCTGCTGTGTGAATTGGCTGTAAAATATTAACCCATGCAGTATTTTAAAGTAACAGCTTAAATGCAGGTTTTGTTATAAATGATATTGCCTTGGCAAACTCTGGGCTAAAAGTTATCTCTGATATCCTAATATCTATTTATTGGTAATAACCTGCATTGAAGGAAACATCAGACCAGGAGATACTTCTAAAAAGTGGTATACGACTCTAATTATAATACAAACTGGAGGTCACCACTGGACAGCAACTAATAAACTTTATATCAGCCTGAAGGCATAAGAACTTGGACATTTCATCTTAGGACATACTACTTTCAGTAGGTGATATATAGTAGCATATATAAGAAGAGGTTATACCAGTTAATTGCATTATTTCATGTACACGTATGTAATGCATTGTATTGTGTGATCTGTAAGTGTTATGTATGTAATTTAACTGCAACTTTGCAGGATAAAATAAGAAAATATATGTGTACCGTATGTGACTTTACTTATCAGGAGGAGTGTCATTAGAAATCCTGAGCTGACTGGACCTGTGGAGAGGAGGAAAGTTGGTATACCATTATAAGGTGTATAGTAGATATGTATGCATTGGGAGTTGAGTTGTAAAACAATTGAATCATACATACCACCTATTTTAGAAACCGCACTAAGTTTAGGCTTACCCAAGCAAGCCTACCTACACAATAGCATAATTCATCATAATATAAGCTTGGGTGGAGGCACTGACAATGGAAAGGTACTGTACACCACCAATAGAGGGTAAGGGTGGGTACAACATGGGAAGTTAGTAACCTGGTGTCCCCTTAGTGGAAAAAGGGGGGGGGTTACATAGAGTTGTGTGCTTCTGACATGACGCGTTACCCATGGTGAGGCAACATGGGGGGGGGGCAGCTTTAATGCACACAAAGTCAAGTTAGGGTCTATTCTCATAACTGTAAACAGATGCAGACTGGCACATAGATATATATGTATATATATATATATATATATATATATATATAAATATATATATATAATTACAATATGTTATTTGCGCCAACCCAGTACAACTCTCCTCTATACAATAGTACTATAAATATAAATATATATGGCAACCACACTACCTTAAAATAACGGGTGTCAGCTAAATCAACTGGTATAGGACATTGGGTTAAATGCCCTCAGTAAAACATGTGTACGTATAGTTAATTCAAGCGCCTGGTGTGTTGCATAAAAACAGACCTTTAAGTGATAAGTATAACAACTTGTTGAGGGCTCTATTTATTAACATTATTTTTACTAAAATAAAGTGAAAAAGGTGTTTTCACATCCTTTTCACATTATTTTAGTATCACCTATAGTTCTTACAGGGCAATTGGAGTAGAATTCGTAAAATTCTACTCCAACCCCTAAGTATCACTTATTTTTAGTAAGCAGATCGCATTTCCCATAATTGTAATGTGAAATGTGATCTGGCCAAAGTTACTAAAAATAAATTGTGAAAAATTACCGGGGAAAACCCTGTGATAATAACGCCACCTGGAGGTGGCGTTATCCATGGTTTTCCCCAGTTACCAGACTCCTGCTCCGCTCTAACGGGCAGAGCAGAGCCCGGAGCCGGCCCCAGTGATCAGCTGTGTGGTCTAAACAGACCGCATGCTGATACACTGTAAAAAAAAAAAAAATAATAATTAGTAAAAAAAAAACTTACCTGAGTCCAGGGACCGGTGATCAGGGCTCCGGTGATGTCCCGTCTCCGGTCAGCTGGTCTCCCAGCATGCACTGGGGCCCGGTCGTTACCTGACTGGGTCCTAGTGCAGGATGGGATGTCAGCTGACCATAGCCACAGAGGACATCACCGGAGCACCGATCACTGCAAGTGTAACTTAGGGGGGGTCGCGGGGGGGTCCGTGATTGCAGGGGCGGGGCTTAGCAATGGGGGCAGGGCTTAGCGACGGACGGTCGGCACATGCTTCGGCACTTGTCACTGTATTTTTTGCGAAAATATAGTGATAAGTGTGCGGAGGGGATTCGCAGGGACAGAGCATTATCGCAAGCTCTGTCCCTGCAAGGGATTTTTAGTAAATCCCTGTGATATTGCCTGAATTTGCAATGCGAATTCAGTCGGTAATATCACCCTACAATCTGCATTCAAAATGCGGATTGTAGTAAATTGAGCCCTTAGTGAGAAAAAAGTGTATAAGTGCAGATATATGATAGATACATTAAGTGTTGACTTTCAAATGTGGCGTTAATAAACAATTTATTTAGACATATAACAAACTAAGGGCTCGATCCAATTAGGTGCGAATTGCAAGTAGCAAGTTTGTTTCTTTAAACTCGCACACATCGCCACAAAACGTGCTCCCGAGAATTCTCCAATCCAATTAAAAATGCCTATTGTCACTACTCACAGCGGAGGGGTGCGAATTGACTGCCAAATGAGATTTGCGAGTAATGCATGAAAATGTGGGGTGACCATCCTGGAACCCCCAAAATGGATCATTTCATTAGCAGGACTGTATAGACGGCTGTTTGATGGCATTAGGAAGTTACTGTAGGTTTTAAAATGGTGTGAAATGGCTGATTTGTGCTTTTTTTTTAAATGCAAGAAAATTATAAAAAACAAACTTTTTTTGTTTAATCTCAAATTAAAAATGCAAAAAAAAAGTAGGAAAAAGGGTGATTTTGGGGTACTTTGAGGGCACCTTAAAAAATGGAAAAAAAAATGCTAAAAACAATTATTTTTCAACTAAAAAATTATTGTCATTAAATTTAGGGTCAACTGAAAAGTTGATTTTGGGGTAATTTGAGATCTTTTTTTTTCACCCCAAAAATGACATTTGATTAAATAAGCTAATTAGAAACTTCCAATTGCAAAAATGGTCATTAAGGGGGGTGACCAAGGGGTTCAGCACAGTGTCCCCACATTTTAACCTTAAAATAAAGATTTTCCTTTCCATCTCTCACCCTCAGGGAGGTGCGAGTGGAAAGATGCGAATTCAGTCTGACTGATCAGTGCGAGTTGCTAATTGGATTGCAAAATGAATTCGCTATGCAAAATCGAAGTGAAAATCGCAACTCGCACCTCGCATCTCACAATTCGCACCTAATAGGATTGACCCATAAAGTAAATAGCTTAATAGACCTGCACACAGTTTTAGCAGCAATAAGCCAATTTCTAAATTGTAAAAAAATAGTGCTACAAAGTGCCGTGTGCTTGTGCAAAATATATATATATATATATTTATATATATATATATATATATATATATAGTAACTGGTTATTTCATACAGTTCTCAAACATTTAATATCTCAATAAAGATATATAATATATATAAATCCTATTTCTTAAAAACTCAAAATTCAGACATAAATAGTATTTTTAAAAACGATATATTGGAATCTTTAAAAACAATGCTTATCTGATTCTGTGATAAAATAATTCAGAGTTCATCAGGCAAGAGAAGGCAGCTTTCCAACACGTTTCGTCCTTCTCTGACTTTATCAAGGGGTCATTGATAAAGAATTTATCAAAACAGAATTTGGGGTCTTTAAGAAATAGGATTTATAGATATTTTATATCTTTTATTGAAATATTAAATGTTTGAGAACTGAATGAAATAACTAGTTACTGTATATATATATATATATATATATATTTTGCACAAGCACACGGCACTTTGTAGCATTATTTTTTACAATTTAGAGATTGGCTTATTGCTGATAAAAATGTGTACCGGTCTATTGAGCTATTTACTTTTTGTTTGTTATATGTCTAAATAAATTGTTTATAAATACCACATTTGAAAGTCAACACTTAATGCATCTTTCATATATCTGCACCTATACACTTTTTTCTCACTAAACAAGTTGTTATGCTTATTACTTAAAGGTCTGTTTTTATGCAACACACCAGCACCTGAATTAACTATACGTACATATATATATATATATATATATATATATAAATATATATTATATATATATATATATTAGGGATGAGCGGGTTCAGTTCCCTGAGAACCGAACCCACCCGAACTTCGGGGATCCGGGGCGATCCGAGCCCAAGCTCGGATCTCCCTGTCTGCCCGGATCCCTCTCCCGAGGCAAAACCTCGAGATCTGCTGTCAGATCTCGAGGTTTTGCCTCGAGCGGCCATTTAAAAAAAAAATGCCTTTGCTTTTAATGGGCAAAGTGCTGATTGGCTGACAGAGCCGTCTGTCATGGCTCTCAGCCAATCAGCATTATGGTGCTCATTTGCATGTAGCACGGACTCGTGAGATCCGTGCTACATGCATCTGTGTGATTGACAGTGACACAGAGCACAGATGGGTCAGTGAGACCCGTCTGTGCTGCTGTGTATTTCAATGACACAGATGCACGCACGGACCAGGAGATCCGTGCTACTTGCATCTGTGTCATTGACACAGAGCACTGACGGGTCCGTGAGACCCGTCTGTGCTGCTGTGGTTAAAAAAAAAAAAACCTGTGTAAAAAAAGAAAAAAATGGCGTGCCCCCCCCCCAAAAAAGAGCAACCAGCCCCGGGCATTAGTGACCCAGTGCTGGGTGTGCTTAAATACAGGGGACAAACGATGTAGGGGTCCCCTGTACTTAAGCACAACCAGCTCCGAGCTAGTCAGAACCAGCGCTGGTTGCCAAAATACGGGGGACAAACGACGTAGGGGTCCCCCGTATTCTACGCAACCAGCTCTGGGCTCTGATCTGGTTCTGGAAATACAGGGGAAAAAAATGAGTAGGGTTCCCCTGTATGTTCCAGAACCAGCACTGGACTTTTTCTAGCGGGGGGCTGATGCCACAGCCAGGGGAGCCCTTTCGCCGGGCCCCCCAGCCGCAGCATCAGCCCTGACCGCTAGTCAGCCCAGGCCGGGGATCCCTGGAGAGCTGGGGACCCCCCCAATAAAGGGGTCACCCTCTCCAGGGCACCCCAGGCCCAGGCTGATAGCCCGGGGCTATCCCCGCCACCCCTGGTGGCGGTGGGTGGCGGGTTGATTGTGTGGTGTGGTGTAAATAAAGAATATCAAACATTGTCTTTACAAGTAGAACTGCAAGTCCCAGCAAGCCTGCCCCACATGCTGGTACTTGGAGAACCACAAGTACCAGCATGCAGGGCATTAAGGGCCCACTAGTACCTGTAGTTCACCTGTAAAAAAATGTTTAAAAAAAACACAGGACACACACACCGTGACAGTATAAGTTTATTAAACATACATACACACACACACACATGTACACATACTCACCTATGTAACCCTGTAGCATTGGTCCACTTGTCCGGTAAAGTATCCATAGGGGACCTGTGAAAAAAAACATACTCACCATCTCCTATGCGAGGTTCTGTCCTCTTCGTTCCAAAGTAGGCATCCCCGCTCTTGGCAAAAAAAAAAAACGAAAATGCGATCCACGAACTTAGTACCGTTCCATAGAACGGTACTTCCCGAATGAGAGCTTAGCGGCGGGGTATCACCATGGAAACCCCGCTGCTAAGCGTTCATTGGCTGAGAGAGGCCATCTCCCGTCTCTCAGCCAATGAACGGCTCCCTCCATTGTAGTCAATGGTGGGAGCCGCAAGGTTATTAAAGTTTACCCTGCGGTTCCCACCATTGACAAGTGGACCGATGCTACAGGTTACATAGGTGAGTATGTGTACATGTGTGTGTATGTATGTTTAATAAACTTATACTGTCACGGTGTGTGTGTCTTGTGTTTTTTTAAACATTTTTTTTACAGGTGAACTACAGGTACTAGTGGGCCCTTAATGCCCTGCATGCTGGTACTTGTGGTTCTCCAAGTACCAGCATACGGGGCAGGCTAGCTGGGACTTGCAGTTCTACTTGTAAAGACAATGTTTGATATTCGTTATTTACACCACACAATCAACCCGCCACCCACCGCCACCAGGGGTGGCGGGGATAGCCCCGGGCTATCAGCCTGGGCCTGGGGTGCCCTGGAGAGGGTGACCCCTTTATTGGGGGGGTCCCCAGCTCTCCAGGAATCCCCGGCCTGGGCTGACTAGCGGTCAGGGCTGATGCTGCGGCTGGGGGGCCCGGTGAAAGGGCTCCCCTGGCTGTGGCATCAGCCCCCCGCTAGAAAAAGTCCAGTGCTGGTTCTGGAACATACAGGGGAACCCTACAAATTTTTTTCCCCTGTATTTCCAGAACCAGGACCGGATCAGAGCCCAGAGCTGGTTGTGCTTAAGTACAGGGGACCCCTACGTCGTTTGTCCCCTGTATTTAAGCACACCCAGCACTGGGTTACTAATGCCCGGGGCTGGTTGCTCTTTTTTGGGGGGGTGCACGCCATTTTTTTCTTGTTTTACACAGGTTTTTTTTTTTTTTTTACCACAGCAGCACAGACGGGTCTCACGGACCTGTCATTGCTCTGTGCCAATCACACAGATGCATGTAGCACGGATCTCCCGGGTTCGTGCTACATGCAAATGGGCACCATAACGCTGATTGGCTTCCTGTCTCCCACTGCAGTGCCACTCCTAGATGGGCCACGTGTTTGTGCCACCCACTTGTGTCGCTTAGCATAGTCATCCAGCTACCTCGGTGCAACCTTTTGGCCTAAAAACAATATTGTGAGGTGTGAGGTGTTCAGAATAGAGTGGAAATGAGTGGAAATTAATGTTATTGGGGTTATTAATAGCGTAGGAACAAAAAAAGGCCCATTTTATGTGATTTTAGCGTTTTTCTTTATTTTTTAAGAAAAAATCCAGATCCAAAACACAAAACCCAGAACCCAAAACACGGAAGGGTGGTTTTGGCAAAACCAATCCAGATCCAAAACACGAAGAAAGATCCAGATCCAAAACCAAAACACAAAACACGAAAAGTGGCTGGTGCACACCCCTAAAATATATATATATATATATATATATATACTAATTCAATCTCATTAGCGGCTGCCTGAGAGCTGGTGTAAGAGCACTATGATGATGTTGATGGTTACGGTTGCCAGCAATAGTGAACTTCTTGTGGTTGACTGATTTGAAATACATCACTGATGCTGATAGGTACAGTGCTTTCATATTTGCTCCTGCATATACTATGGCTTTGTGGGTGTGCTGTAGCTGTGTTTTCTATATACATGGGATAAAGAGTTGTACCTGCTGCATATGACAGGTTGTAAACTTTAAAGCCTAATAACAAGCAATACAAATGGTCAAAAACAGGTGTAAAGTATATGTGAGGTTGTGACGTGTGCCTAATTAAACCTTCTATCGGATGAGCTGTGTCATGTGTGCAAACCACTTACCCTACTAAAATAAATAAAGACACTGAGACGTGGATTTGGCAGATAACTTGATGGCGATTTATAGGAGCAATAATTATTTATTATTTATTTATTATTTATTTAAGGATGTATGGTGGCAAAGAAAGGACGACCAGAAGTCAGCCAAATCTACAATGCCCACACACAAACAACAACAACAGGCATAGCAGGCGTAGATCGCCCAGAGTGCATACACATAACAATATAAACCATGTAATCAACAAAAGGTAACGCTCACCCCCTACCTTGACTACTCACCCGTTTAGGTGATGACACTGCCCCCCGTTAGGTTAGAACAGCCAATTACCAGTCAATGAAGGGAGCACCCTCAACTAAATAATTGCACCCGGACTGGTGGCCTGCCGTTCCAGGAGGGTAATTCGCCTGGAAGCCGTGCACTCCGCTATGGCATTACGCAACTTGTCGACCTTATCGAAAGGAAGGCGACAAGAACCCGCTGAGGTATTGCTCTCGATACCTAGGAATGACAAGCAAGAGGAAGGGCCCTCAGTTTTGTCCGCAGCAACGGGAACTACAAAATGAAAAAACAGCGCTTGCAAAGAAAACAAAAGATAACTACATCTGTCTGAACTGGAAGGGCCAACACACAGAAAGTCATCTAGATAGTGGACTATCCCAAATTCCATGCACCAGTGTAGGAAGATGCTAAATCGCTCGAAAAATGCACATGACACAGAACATCCCATAGGCAAGCATTTGTCTATGTAATATCCGTTGTCCAAGCGAAAACCCATAAACCGGAATTACTCTGGGTGTAAAGGGAGTAGACAAAAAGCTGACGCCCGGACCATAACACCTAATCACGTCCAAAGCATCGTCAAAAAACAGGTACACCACCGAGGAAACCTCAACTGGTATGGCATCATTTACTGAAGAGCCTGACAGATAAGACAGATGTTGAATGAGCCTGTATTTTCCTGGAATTTTCTTGGGAACCACGCCCACCGGAACAAGATCCCTAATGGGGGGTTCTGCAAAAGGCCCTACCATGTGTCCGACGCTAACCTCACCAGCCACTTTTTCCCTAAGAATGTGAGGCAACTCAAACGCAGATTTAAAATTTCTAGGCGAACCTGTGTCGACATCCCTGCAAATAGGTAAATCAAAACCAAAACAAACCCTTTAAGAAAAATTCTGCGTCCTGCAGAACCGGGTACCAACTCAACCATTTTGCTATCGCTGTGACACGGACAGGGGATGGAGCTTTACTTAGCACTAGCGCCTTTTGCTGGCTGAGCAGGCTGCTGCTGGGCACCCACCTTGAAACACTTGGCAACTGGGTGGTTGCCACCACATCACAAGCAGAGGTGACGAAAACATCATTTTCGTCCCAGCGTACAGGTGGAATTATTATACGCGAAGCATTTTCCCCCAGGCGTCTGCTGTTGACCCCGACGAACCGAACTAGATGCTGTGCTCGCGATGTACCCCTCATACGCAGGACGCGAAGGATGCATGACCTCCAACCACACTTCCACGTCCTTCCACCCTAGATCCATAACCTGTCTGCCATCTTGCTTTTGACAAAGTTTTTCGTCGTAAGCGCGCCAAGCCATGCCCCTGGAGGATAACGGCATGCTGTGAATTAAATGCAGATACCTAATGACGTACAGGTGCTCCTCCGGACGCGTCTCCAAATAACAAGCCGAGAAAACGCAAAAAACGGCCAACCAATTATTGTAAGATTTTAGTGCTTCCAAACCTATACAGGTTGAGTCTCCCATATCCAAAATGCTTGGGACCAGGGGTAATTTGGATAACGGAATATTCCGTATTTTGGAATATATGCATATCATAATGAAATATCTTGGGAATGGGACCCAAATATACACACAGAATGCATTTATGTGTTATATACACCTTATACACACAGCCTGCAGGTCATTTTATACAATACTTTCAATAATTTTGTGGCTCAAGCAAAGTTTGTGTACAGAAATGAAATTCATTTATGTTTCATATACACCTTATACACACAGCCTGAAGGTAATTTTATACAGTATATTTAAACATGTGTGCCTTAGACAAAGTTTGTGTACATTGAGCCATCAAAAATCAAAGGTTTCATTATCTCAGTCATGCCAAAATAATTCCGTATTTCGGAATATTCGGTATTTCAGAATATTTGGATATGGGAGACTCAACCTGTACCGCCTTTTGCCCTAGCCGCTATAAACGCCTTCTTAGCTTTCTCCGTAAGAGCAACAATATCTACATAGTCTCCCTTGCGGATCTTAGTGCGGCAAGTCGCCATTAAACCTCGCAATACAGCGGTGTTGTCGCAGTGTACCCCTGCAGAACCTTCCAACCCTTTCTCTATTGGCTTATGTTTTGGGGTGCGATGCCTCCGCCTCGAGCATCGCCTTGCCTCCAATTTTGCATATTTTCTGCTCGCTTACACGCTCTGCCAGCGGTGTCTGCATTAGATATAGAGGAAGCGAAAGAAGGTGTCAAAGAACTAGTCTGAGAGAGACCCACCTGAACACTCCGATGTCTCGGCATCAGAGAAAAATCTGGACGGCCCTTCACCAACGTTTTCGTCAACAAGCTCCCCTTCCTCAACATCGTCATCTGAAAAAGAAGGAAGGACACCTGCTGCCGCCTCTGCGGCAGGCAACCTAACATCTGCACCGCCCTGACCAGCACCCCGACTCAGAAGAAGGGAGGGTGCGGTAGTCACTAAACTTTGCTGGACCAAACTAGGGGCAATAGCTCTCAATGGTTGCACCAACTGATCTACATCTGACCCCCCTTGCACCCTTGCGGAATTAATGTTAGCAGGTGCAACAGTCTGGCTAGGCAAAGAGCCTGCTGGCGGAGCTGCTAAAAATGGGGCAAACACAGCAGCCAGAGTTGTTAAGGCAGACACTATGGCTGATGGTTCTGGCTGCACAGCAATGGGGGGGTTCAGCAATATTCAAAACTGCAGGGTCTGACTGGGCTTGCACCAGCCTATTAGTACTAGTGTCCAGTGAATCCAGGGCCCCAGACATGGGAACAGTTGTTTGGGGCAAACTGGCTGCAAAATGGCTGGCCCCCCGACTAAGCCCCACCCCCCGCTTACTAACATGGCGGGCGCCCCTGTGAGCGGGGAACGGGAAGGCCCCCAGGTAAGGCTGACCCTCCAGGTACCTTGGATCCTGCCCTATATCCCCGCTGGGACCTCCTCCTTTTACCAGAGGCTGTGTCCCAAGTGTTGGACGGGAGAGTGCGCCCACGTGCAGCTGACGCGGCGCGCTCCCGCCCACGACCAACTGCTCCAGCAGCGGGAGCCACGGCCGGGCCCGGGCTCAGCAGAGCCGGGCGCCGGCGGGAACTCCGCTGCCAAAAGGCTACGGTATCAGAAGCACCACCTGCCGCATACACGGCAGGGACCACCCCACGACGGCGGTCCCCAGCAAGAGCAGTGACGGGAACAGAATCCGCCGCGTCCATAGCAGAGGCCATTCCCCTACGCTGGCTTGGGCCCCGCGTACTAGCTATTGCGGTGCCGGGAGCAGCATCCGCCCCGTCCACAGCAGGGGCCATTCCATGACGCCGGTGACTCTGCTCAGCCTCAGGATGTACAAACCGGGCAGGAGGGGGCACAGAGCGGCGGGGATGGGGCATGATGACAGGTAAGAGGGACTTGGCCAGCAACAGGGACAATCCTCACTGCAAAATTGACAGGCCAGGAAAGTGAGGGAAAGAAAGAGTGCAGAAAGAATATAACAGAAAATAGATAGAGAGATATGCAGTAGGAAGAGATATATGAAAAAGGAAAGCAAACAAAATAAAAAACAGTCCACAATACCAATGTAATAAGCACACACTGTACAATGACAATCTCTGTTACTGACCAGGAATCTGGAAACAAAGAGGCTTTGGCCCACACTTCTAGCCCTTTATATAATGTCCCTATTAAAAACCCGCCCCTGCTTGCCATAGGCTATCTACAACTAGTGATTTGCATACATGCCAGCCCTCATCCTAGAGGTTTAAACACCTCTTTTCTTATTCAATCATTCGGTTTCTCATAATTGTGGCACTACTGGCGCAGACCTGCATGCATCTTGCTACAGTTGATGATACCTGGCATATGCAGGCAATTGTGTCTTTTCCAGAGAGCGCGTTTTATACCTGTGAATAGAACGTAATTGCAGCTAAGTGTCAGTCACATACAGTAGTCATCAATTTTATTCATTCTTATTGGGCCAGATATGAATGCAGTGGCGATGTCGGAAGCAAGCAGCCAATGTTTTCAGTCTGTGCATTCGTCTGAGTTGCACTGCGCATACGTGCCGATCAGCAGCCGCTCCTACCCTCTTGCATGAGGCTGCTTCTGCTGATCCGGCTGGCTGTGTTCCGGCGCCTGCGCAATGGATCTGGCAGGTTTCGGGACCATTGCGTGTGCACAAGCGGCTGTGGTGCCGCACATGTGCGTAACACCGGCTTTTAGGGACTTCATCGGCTGCAGCCCCTAGAAGCCTAGTAGGGCTGCCCGAAAGGCAGAGCAGCGTTTTCTCCCCCTCTGGCAGTCCAAGGGGGAGAAAACACATCCACCAGGGGCTGCCTGTCCTGTGTGTGACTGGCAGGTAGCGCTTCCAATGAGAAGCACTGCCAGTCACACCAGTCCCAACTGCAACTGGATCACTGAGGTGGCGGATATTACTGAGAGTCCTGTATCCCCAAGGTAAAATCCACCACTGGTCTTGATGGTTGCCGCACTGAGATGCAGATCGAAAGTGCACTCAAAGAGGTTGATTTTAAGTGGGTGTTCCTGGGAGGTAAAAGGGAGGCTTGCCAGATGCGGTCGTGTCGCGGGCAAGTCAGTAGTAGCGCTGACACAGGAGGCCATGTTCAGATGGAAAAATTGCACCTGCCATAGGGCTGATGGGATGTCTAGGTATGCGCCGAGGCGGAATAGCCCTGCTGCCAGTGGGCGCCTCAGTAGGCTGAGAATTGATCATGGCATTAGCATAGAGATGCAGTTGCTGTTGCAGAAAAAGGCGCATCTGAGGTCACATTTGCATTGTCCTCTGAATCAGGCCCTTGTCTTTAAGTTAGGTGCAAATAAATATATGTCTGAACAGAAAACATTTTAGGAAATAAAATTTGTGGCAGAAATAAGATATAAATACATTCAAATAGATTTGTAGGTGATATATTCAGTCAAATTATTTAATTTATTTAATCCAACCTATACATCACACCTGAGCACAGGAGTTATTTATTTTTATGGTCCATTTGACACTGGTGAAAGTACCCTTTAGTTTAATTTCTGAGCTTCTGCAAGTCATTGGGGCAGATTCCAACAGCCAGGAGCTCCGCTATGAGAAGTCTCGCGTTACGCTAAAGGGGGGTATCCACTTAGCGATTTACCCAAGCGATTACACGATAATGACGTCGTTATCGTGCAATCGCTTGCAAATCGCGCATGCATCGGGCATGTTTTTGTCGGAAGCGACCAGCGATGCGCGTGCCTGCTGGTTGCTTCCGACATCCCACATCGCCCGTACATGCTGGTCAACCTGACGATCTCATCAGGTTCAGCATTTGCAGTGATGAGGGATGTGCCGGGACTGAATGAGTTAACGTTCAGTCTAGGCACATCACTAGCTATACAAATGAGAGCACGACTGCAATGTCGTAATCGTGCTCTCGTTTGTATATCTACAAATGGATACCCGCCTTAAATTTTGTGGAATATATTCCGATTTCCTGGCAGTTCAATTTTAAACAGCCAGATAGCAGGGAAACATTGAAGGCTGTTAGTGATCATAAGAAAAGTATAGGAGGCTGTTATATGGTGTCAAATGGTTGATTTTTTGCAAATTATAGCCATCAAGTGGATTTCAGAAAATAAAAGTGCATTTTACGGGACATATATATACAGGTTGACTCTCCCATATCCAAATATTCCGAAATACGGAATATTCTGAAATACAGAATAATTTTGGCATGACTGACATAATGAAACCTTTGATTTTTGATGGTTCAATGTACACAAACTTTGTCTAAGGCACAAATTATTAAAAATATTGTATAAAATGACCTTCAGGCTGTGTGTATAAAGTGTATATGAAACATAAATGAATTTAATTTCTGTACACAAACTTTGCTTGAGCCACAAAATTATTGAAAATATTGTATAAAATTACATGCAGGCTGTGTGTATAAGGTGTATATAACACATAAATGTATTCTGTGTGTATATTGGGGCCCCATTCCCAAGATATTTAATTATGATATGCAAATATTCCAAAATATGGAATATTCCATTATCTAAAATATCCCTGGGCCCAAGCATTTTGGATATGGGAGACTCAACCTGTACCAGTTTGAAAAATGTTGGAAAAAAGACTTGCAACTCCCACCCGGAAGTTCAAAAAGCCCCATTCCCATTAATACAACACCTCAGCATACATGTCCCACATCATTTAATAAAATGTTTTGCATTTTAGGGAAAATTACATGAAAATGACTATGTACATTAAAACATGAAACATGAAAAAAGCAATTACACCAGTTAAACATTAAGGTCAGAATGGGATTATGGCCACGTTATATTATATCCATTAGAATTAGGGAGACTAATAATTTTAAAATAGAGACAGGAGTGGATACCATCAACCAGCTGGCTGCTGCACAGCGCCCAGCAACATGAACAGCCGAACAGGCGGGCCATCTAGTATATGTAGCCGGTAAACACATGCCATACACCCCTGCTGCCAAAGACTGACAGTCGATCACTCCTGTCTAACATACAAGGATTGGTGAGAGCCTTTCCCTTTTTGCTTTCAGTGTGAACTGAAATGTTATAATATATTTAGTAGTATTCCACTGACTACGGACCTCTCTTGTCTGAGCCAGTCAACTCAGTTATCGACTATTTGAACGCTGTTTTTCCCGATTAAGAGTATATTTTTAGAGTAATCTTTATATTTAGTATTGCTGCTATTCTATGTTATATTTTAATTGAATTGTACATTTGTCTTTTATACATAAAATTTATAGTGTATTATAACATGTGTATATATACTTATTGAAGAGTGCTCATCAGGTTTTATTACACGTTGTGACATGTATGATTAATGCCGTCCAATGTGTCTATCACATCCTAATTATCTAAATTATCTATGCTAACACCTGCCGTGCTACTTAGTTTTCTCTCCATTAATTTGAATATATATGGATTTTTTCATTTATAACACTTACTATATTCTAATTACCATTAATTTAAACCTTGTATGCCAACTAAACTGGCGGAGAGTTCAAACTTTAGATCATTTAGAATCATAATGGTTATTCGGCAAGAATAATTTGCAGTTTATTCATTATGGTTATAAATGATATAATGTTTGCACTCTCTACCTGTTTAGTTGACATACAAGGTTTAAATGGTGATAAAATATAGTAAGTATTATAAACGCAAAAAGATATATATTTAAAATATGTATATATTAGTCTCCCTAATTCTAGTTGTGTATGATATAACATGGTATATAATAAGAAGGTTATGAAACACTAATAAATCAGCTAATGAGTTATGCTCCTTGCAGGAGACAAGGGTGAATGTGTAAGCTTGAAGCCACACAGCTATGCTACCTCCCATTGAGGAGAAATAGAGACAGAGCAGGCTGGGATGTGACAGCAGAAGCATAGGCAAACGCAGGGGGGGTTTCCGTCTGCCTGGAAACCCCCCTCCCCAGCTTACACCATGTCCATGTCCTGCTTTGTATTGTATTGTAAGTCACTGGTTACTTATTTGTTTATGTACTTTGTAAGGCGCTGCGGAACACTTGTGGCGCCATATAAATAAATGATAATAATAAATAATAATAAATAGTAATAAAATGGAATTTTACTAGCACTGCATGTTCTTCTCAGGATCATAAATGAAATAAATAGCACCACCTGTGGATATTTTAACATGTATCAGCTAGTAATAAATAACCTGTGCACCAATTGCGGGATTTGGAAAAGAAGCACTGTTAGGGATGCACTGCTATAGAGCCCAATATTTACATATATGTCCAGGGCAGTGCTAGGTTCTTCTGCTGCTCCCCCAGACTCCCGGACTTGCTCCCATGCCCTGGAATGGTGCCCACATCTAAAATAAAAACATTCAGTTCAGGCAGGATGGCCCTACTGCAGTATTTAATGGCTTACTGTGATCGCTGGTCCTGTATACAGGGCTGCCATCAGGAAGTGTGGGGCCCGGGTCTAACAAAAATAGGCAGGGCCCCTGCCCCAGCCCCCACTCAAGCCCCCCTTCCCCCACTGGATGGGAGAAAGCAGCCCCCTAGCCAGTTCCACTCCCCACATCTGCAACAACTGACAGTGACGTGCTGCAATAATAGAAGATTAATTAGACACTTACCTGTTTTGGCTGCAGCCTCCGGCTCCTCTGTCCTCACACCGCGGCTCCATTCTCATTCGGCGGCGCAGCGCTGGTGACGTCATGACGTCACGCTGCGCTGACTCAAGTTGTGGCAGGTAGGAGTCTCAGCGAGGTGGAGAGGGAGTGCGGCAGCTATGTGAGAAGTGACTCACTATGGGTCACTTCTAATGTGTGGCGTCGGGCGATAGTAGTGGGCGGCTCGCTCTTAGGAGCGGGCCCCCGGCCGGGCCTGTCACTCTCTATAGAGGTAGCGGGCACCGGCGGTAATAGGAGCGGGCAGTCACACTTCTATTGTGTGGCAGTAGAGGGTAGTAGCGGGCGGGCCCCCTTAGTGTCCAGGCCCGGGACTCCAGACCCGGCAGTCCCCCCCTGATGGCGGCCCTGCCTGTATATGCTGGAATTATGAAACACAATATACTTTGTATGACGCATATAATTACTGGATAAGTGATAATTATGCCCTCTTCATGGACTGGCCACACTCACTCTAAAATCAAGCATTTGGAAACCCCCCTCTAGAAATCCTGTGTTTGCCACTGAGATGTACCCACCAGCAGCACACTGCTGAGCAGCCACTGGCAGAGTTGTAGGGAGGGGGCCGGGCATACTTACCTACCCTCCCGATTTGGCCAGGAGCCTTGCCGCTCCCACCCCACCCTAGAAAAGTAGGTACACTGGCCAGCGATCCTCCCAGACAAACCCCCACAGCGGGGGGGTCCGATGATGTGATTCGCGTCATCATGATCCCGCCCTCTGCTTCACAATGCCGAAAATCTCTGCATTGTGGGGCCAAAATCATGCGTTTTTTCTGTGGCCACATCCCCCGCCTCCACCTCCATTGTCAGGCAGTATCCCTGGCCGTGTCCCCCTTTACGTGCCACGGCCCCCTGCTTGTCCGAGCTCGCTGCCCCTCCCGGGGGGCTGCCAGAATGTCAGCAAGTATGGGGTCGGGCCACTCCTTGCGCCTATTGTAGCTATTCCCTAGTTACCAGGCACTGCTCAAATCGAATACAAGTGCCACCCGACCTGATATTCAGAAAAATCCTACTGAAATTAGAGCAATCACTTTTAGCTAATCAGAATAAAGCTTCTGGTAGTAACCACAGTTTATTAAAAAAGCTAGTATTGCCACTTGGAAGACCTGGGAAGAACATTGTCAATCACTGCTTGGATCAAAATACTATGCTCTTATGCTGCCCATCCACTAGGCGATTATACCTAGCGATGGAGCGATAACGACGGTCGTTATCGCTCCATTGCTTGGTAATCGAACGCAAATCGGGCAGTAAAAGGTTAAAAACGACCAGCAATGCGCACGCCCACTGGTCGTTTTTAACATCAATCATCGCCCGAACATGACAGTCAACCTGACGACCGCCGTCAGGTTGCCATGTTCTGGGATGATTGATCTGCAACGTTCAGTGTATGTATGCAGTTCACCCTGCGGGAGATGACGGCGTTGTTATCGTGCCGTCGTCATCCGCATTGTTAAATGGATGGGCAGCATTACTGTAACCTTTTTCTTGCTGGGACCTTATACAGAAGATTGTCACAGAAAGCCCATTAATATATTTATACAGTGATCATATCCCTGCTTAATTATATTTTATCTAATATAAATAAATCCACATGCAAATCTTTCCTCATCAGTCAGATCATCAAAAATGTTTAGTAATATTTTATTGCCCTCTCTCCATCCTTCTTGATGAATAGGTGCCTAAAAGTGAGCTGCAAATTCAAGGTAAGGCCTCACTCGTGCTTTATAAATGGGCTAAAATTATACATTTATCAAATTAGTTTTTTCCCTTTAAAATACAAGACACTACGCTGATGGCCTAGTAGCTATTGATTAGCTCTGTAAAAGAAATTATCATTTAAAATGACACCTAGATCTTTCATATTGGATTTACCCATGTTCCCAAGAGGTGTAAGCTACATGTTATTTTTAGTCCTCAAGTACAAACCTTTATATGCTATACTGAATTGCTCAATTTATCTAGGTCAGCTTATAGGAATTACAACACATGATGTATTAACATTATTATACTGCTGTACATAGTTTTGTGTCTTCTACAAATACAGAACATTCAAAATAATTGTATATTATATATTGCATATGTATAATATTAGTCCAGTTAGACTATGAACCAGTGGTGTAACTAGGGTATTTGGAGCCCAGGGCAAATTTGAAAAGGGAGCCCCCCTACCCCCCAATGTGCACGGCAAAAAAAATGGGCGTGGTCACTTAAAAATGGGGCGTGTCAACATGACACACCCCTTTATTTTCAAACTGAACATTCCTATCCATATGCACCTTAACCCCAGTAGTACCCCTTATACAGTACCCCCAGTATGCAGTTGTGGTCCCTCTTATGCAGGCCCATAGTAGTGCCCCTTATACAGTATCCCCAGTAGTGGTCCCCCTTATACAGCCCCCAATTAGTTCCCCTTACTCAGTACCCCCAGTAGTGGCCCCCCAAATGCAGTGCCCCACGTAGTGTTCACCCTTATGCAGTGCCCCCAGTAGCAGTCCCCACAATGCAGTGCGCCCAGTAGCGGTATCCCCTTATGCAGTGCCCTTTATATGGTGCCCCCAGTAGTAGTCCCCCCCCTATGCAGTGCCCTTTATATAGTGCCCCCAGCAGTAGTCATCCCCCCATGCAGCTTTCCCAATAGTGGTCCCCTTATGCAGGCACCCTGTAGTGATCCCCCCAATCCAGTGCCCCCTGTAGTGGCCCTTCCCATTATTGCCCCCAGTAGTGGTCCCCCGAGTGCAGTGCCTCTAGTAGTAGGCCCCTTTTATAATGCCCCCAGTGGTAGTTCCCCCCCAAGTAGTAGTCCCCAATAGAGGTTCCCCCTCCCGATTAAGTGCCCCCAGTAGTAGCCCCCCCCAGTAGAGGTCCTCCCAATGGCACCCTCAGTAGTAGCCACCCCTCCCCCAGTAGAGGTCCCCCCAGTAGTAGCCACCCCCCTCCCCCGTTGTGCAGATAGGTTAAAAAAAAAATATATATATATAAAAATATACTTACCTGAATCCCTGCTCCTGTCTGCGATGCCGCTCCCGCCCGCCAGTCCATCCGGGCTAGTGCGCTCAGCATTATAGGGCAGATGTCATGACATCATGACGTCAGTCCCATTACCCACTGCAGGAGCCGGACGGAAGTCCGGCTCTTGCAGTGGGTGCTGCAGCAGTCAATGAGAGTCTATCTGACTCTCATTGGCTGCTGTTTAACACACGCATCGCCGCCAGCGCTGGCGGCAATGCGTGTGTTATGCACAGCCTGAGCCAGCCTCCTAGCGCTATTGGGCAAGCACTCAGGGGGAGGGAACGGGCTCAGGTGTGAAGCACAGGACCGGCGCTGGAAGCCTAGCGCCGGTCCTGTGTAAATGTGTAGCGCTGACCGCACTCATTGCGGTCGGCGCTACACTGGCTAACTAGGGCGCCCTGCCCTAGTTATGCCACTGCTATGAACCATTTATAAACACTATCGGGACATGACCTTACAACCAGTTTCCAGTTGTGTGTGCTGTGTTGCATTTGAAAAATTGCGTTGCTATAATCTAATAATCTATCAAATACAAATTATTCTCGAGCACATTCCATAATTTAAATGCTTCTATTGTAAAAATCAAAAAGGTTTTGGACATCTTATTTTAAAGGGTATATTTACTAAATTGCTGGTTTTTAGAAGTGGAGATGTTGCCCATAGCAACCAATCTGATTTTACTTATCATTTATCTAGTACCTTCTAGAAGATAATAACTAGAATATGATTGGTTGCTATGGAGGAATGGGATTGAAATGCTGGCGGCTGTTTAAATCCCGACAGCAGATGCCCGACATGAGGAGATCCCCACTGGTGTAGGTAAGTATACTATCCCTCCCCTTTCCCCCCACCCCTAACCCTCCCTTAGTAGTGCCTAACCCTAACCTCCCCCCTTATTGCCTAACCCTATCCTCCCCCCCAGGGGTGCCTAAACCTAACACCCCTCCCCTTACCCTAGACCTAACCCTCCCAGGGGGTGCCTATACCTAACCTCCCACCCGGTGGTGCCTAACCCTCCCTCCTAGGGGTGCCTAACCCTAAGCTCCCCCACCCAAATACCTAACGCTATGCCCGCTAGATTCCCTAATACTAACCCCACCCCCTTCTCCGCAGCTCACGCCAACGGCACCCCAGACTTGGTTTACCTTCGTTCGCGCTGGCGTCCTCGGCGTTCCGGTGTCGGAATTAACATAGGCGTCGGTATTTCAATGCCTATGTTACATCCCTTGCCAGGATTCCGCTGTAAGCAAAATCCCCACTACATCCCGCTATGGGCAACATCTCCACTTCTAAAAGCCCGCACTTTAGTAAATATACCCCTAAGTGCTTATAAGATGTCTAAAACTGATTTCATTAATGGGATTGTCCACATACAGGGCGGGATGCAGTAAACGAAAAATGCGGTAAAATCCGTTTACTACATTTTCCGTATGCATCATTGTCCTGTCCGCCGGGCTGCGATGTGGAGGGTAACACCTAGGGCAGTTTCTAGTAGGGGTGAGCGGGTTCGGATTTCTGAAATCCGAACCCCCCCGAGCCCCCCCGATCCGAGGCCGATCCGAGTCAGGCTCGACTTTTCCCCGCCTGACTCGGATCTGAAATCGAGGCAAAACGTCATCATCCTGCCTTCCGGGTCTCGCGGGTTTTGGATCCTATATAAGGTACCCGCGTCGGCGCCATTTTCTCACTCGGCTGTGGACAGTGAAGAGGGAGGGTGGGAGTTAGGGCTGGCTGGGCTGTGTAGTGTAGTGTAGTGCAGAGTAGTGTTGTGCTGTGCTGTGCTGCGCTGTGCTGCTGTTGTCCATAGGGGCTGTGTCCACTACTTCAAAGTCCATAGGGGCTGGCTGTGTTGTGCTGTGCTGCTGTTGTTAATAGGGGCTGTGTCCACTACTTCAAAATCCATAGGGGCTGGCTGGACTGTGTTGTGCAGTCAGTTGTCCATAGGGGCTGTGTCCACTCCAAAGTCCTGTGTAGTGTCACAGTCCTAAAGGGGTGCTGTAGTGTTGTCCAGGGGGTGCTCTGTCCGTCAGGGGTGCTCCGCCCAAGTGCTATAAAAAAAATATTTTTTCTGTGTTTGTGAATTGTGTGCGCAGTAGCCGCACGTGCATCAACAAAGTAGTGCCAAGCGTGTGCGCCTGTGTCATAAGCAAAGGGCCAGCTGGCTTGACCATTAAAGGGTGCTGTAACCCCCAAAGTACACTCCAGTCCAAACCAAATAAAAAAATATTTTCTGTGTTTGTGAATTGTGTGCGCAGTAGCCGCACGTGCATCAACAAAGTAGTGCCAAGCGTGCGCCTGTGTCATAAGTAAAGGGCCGGCTGGCTTGACCGTTAAAGGGTGCTGTAACCCCCAAAGTACACTCCAAACCAAATAAAAAAATATTTTCTGTGTTTGTGAATTGTGTGCGCAGTAGCCGCACGTGCATCAACAAAGTAGTGCCAAGCATGCGCCTGTGTCATAAGTAAAGAGCCGGCTGGCTCATTTCTTAAAGGGTGGTGTAACCCACAAAGTGCACTAATCTCCAGCAAAAATAAAAAAATATTTTCTGTGTTTGTGTGCGCCTTAGCCGCACGTATATATATATATGAATATAACATAAATAGAGGACCAAACTTTCTCCGATAAAAATAAAATAGGGAAAGATCAAGAACCACTTCCTCCTAGTGCTGTTGCTGCTGCTGGGAGTTGTTCATCATCCCAGAGAGGAAGTAGGAACACCACTACTTTTACTAAACAATTGACCCTCCAACAGTCCCTAGCGATGAGGATGAAGTACGACAGCAGTCATCCTGAAGCAAAACGTATAACTGAGGCCTTGACTGCTATGTTGGTGTTAGACGTGCGTCCGGTATCCGCCATTAGTGCAGTGGGATTTAGACAATTGATGGAGGTAGTGTGTCCCCGGTTCCAAATCCCGTCTAGATTCCATCTGCATCCTCAAAGCAGCAGCGACAAGCGTGCGTCTGTCTGTTAAAGGGTGGTGTAACCCTCAAAGTGCGCTCCGCAAACAATAAAAAAATTCTTCTTTTTTTCTCTTTGTGAAATGTGTGGGCTGTAGCCGCACCTGCATCCTTAAAGCAGCAGCGACAAGCGTGCGTTTGTCTGTTAAAGGGTGGTGTAACCCTCAAAGTGCGCTCCACAAACAATAAAAATATTCTTTTTTTTTCTGTCTTTGTGAAATGTGTGGGCTGTAGCCACACCTGCATCCTTAAAGCAGCAGCGACAAGCATGCGTCTGTCTGTTAAAGGGTGGTGACACCCTCAAAGTGTGCTCCACAAACAATAAAAATATTCTTCTTTTTTTTTCTGTTTTTGTGAATTGTGTGGGCTGTAGCCGCACTTGCATCCTCAAAGCAGCAGCGACACGCGTGCATCTGTCTGTTAAAGGGTGGTGTAACCCTCAAAGTGCGCTCCACAAACAATAAAAAAATTCTTCTTTTTTTTTCTGTCTTTGTGAAATGTGTGGGCTGTAGCCGCACCTGCATCCTTAAAGCAGCAGCGACAAGCGTGCGTCTGTCTGTTAAAGGATTGACAGCATCCAAGTAGGCATGTACCTGTACTGGCAGGAAAAAGAAGCAATTTGGAGGTCCCTGTACAAACTGGCTCTATTTTACCTGAGTTGCCCCCACTCCAGTGTGTACTCCGAAAGAGTGTTTAGTGCAGCCGAGAACCTTGTCAGCGAAAGGCGTAGGAGGTTGCTTCCACAAAATGTGGAGAAGATGATGTTCATAAAATGAATTATCAACTCTTCCAGGGAGACCAGCCTCCAGAACGTACAGAGGGACCTGTGGTTGTGGATTCCAGTGGGGATGAATTAATACTCTGTGAGGATGAGGATGTACACAACACTGAAGAGGGTGAGGAATCGGTGGATGAGGAGGATGAGGACGACATCTTGCCTCCGTAGAGCCAGTTTGTGCAGGGACAGATTAATTGCCAGCTTGTTTTGTGGGGGCCCAAACGAACCAATCATTTCAGCCACAGTCGTGTGGCAGACCCTGGCGCTGAAATGTTTGGTTTGTTAAAGTGTGCATGTCCTGTTTATACAACATAAGGGTGGGTGGGAGGGCCCAAGGACAATTCCATCTTGCACCTCTTTTTTTTCTTTGAATTATGTACTGTTTCGGGCCTAGTTTTTCAAACTGCCATCCTGTCTGCCACTGCAGTGTCACTCCTAGATGGACCACGTGTTTGTGCTGCCCACTTGTATCTCTTAGCATAGTCATCCAGCTACCTCGGTGCAACCTTTTGGACATAAAAACACTATTGTGAGGTGTGAGCAGGGGCGGATTGGGAAATGAAAGTGGCCCTGGAAAAAACCGTGAAAGCGGTCCTCGGTGTGCGCGCCGAAGGTGCGCGTCGAAAAAGTGGGTGTGGCCTTGTGGAAAGGGGTGTGGCCTAATGCGAAACACCATACCTGCAAGCCACTCCCCCTGTTTCAGTCATAGTCATACTGGGGGCATGCCTACCACTCCAGGAGCTGTTAGCCATGCCCACAGTCCCTCTCTCCAGTGAATAAGCACAGCGAGCATGTGAATGAGCATTTTCTTACCTATATGATTACTCTGCAACGGGGAATCTCTGAAGAAATTGATCCTCCCTGGATAGGCAGTGTCTTGAGTTGGTATTTGCTTTTCACGCACGAGATCCCGTGGTCTGGAAGCCGCCTGTATGTGTCCCAATAAAACCAATGTCATTATCATGCAACAGAGGTTCAACCAGATAATAAATGTGGGTTTCCCATATCAAACAATTTTATATTAATAAAATATGTTTGCTCTTTTGGTACCATTTGCATCAGTAATATGGTTTCATTAGAATTGTTATCTTACTGAAGATGACTGTGCCCCAGTGTTTCTTCTAATAGTATCAGCGTTCCTACCATCCTATATGTGTGTCTCCAGCACCAGCGTCTTGGTGTGTCTCCAACCTATCCCCTCGTGTGTTTCTTCAGCGCTATCTCCCTGCGCCTCTCCAGTGCCACCCCCAATTCTCTCCGGCACCATCCACCCACCGTGCCATCCTCCTGCGTCTCCCGAGCGTCATCCTCCTGCGTCTCCTCAGTGGCGTCCTCCTGCCCTAGCACAGAATAGCCCTTCTTTCTCACACACAGATCATCTCCACTTAGCACAGAATACCCCCCTCCCCACAGACAGATCAACCCCCCCGTCCCCACATACAGATCATCATTTCCCCCACCCTTAGTATAGCAGACCCCCCCTCCCCCAGACAGATCATCTCCCCCACCCCTAGTATAGCAGACCCCCATCCCCAGACAGATCATCATCTCCCCCGCCCTTAGTATAGCAGACCCCCCTCCCCAGACAGATCATCTCCCCCACCCCTAGTGTAGCAGACCCCCATCCCCAGACAGATCATCATCTCCCCCGCCCTTAGTATAGCAGACCTCCCGTCCCCCAGACAGATCATCTTCCCCACCCCTAAGGTAGTAGACCCCCATCCCCAGACAGATCATCATCTCCCCAGCCCTTAGTATAGTAGACCCCCCTCCCCCAGACAGATCATCATCTCCCCCACCCCTAGTATAGCAGACCCCCTCCTCACAGACAGATCATCTCCCCAGCCCTTAGTATAGCAGACCACCCCTTCCCCAGATAGATCATCATCTCCCCCACCCCTAGTATAGCAGACCCCCCTTCCCAGACAGATCATCTCCCCCACCCCTAGTATAGCAGACCCCCCTTCCCAGACAGATCATCTCCCCCGCCCTTAGTATAGCAGACCTCCCCTCCCCCAGACAGATCAGCATCTCCCCCACCCATAGTATAGCAGAGCACCCCCTCCCCACAGACAGATCATCTCCCCCACCCCAAATATAGCAGACCCCCCCTCCCCCAGACAGATCATCTCCCCCGCCCCTAATATATCAGACCCCCCTCCCCCACAGGCAGATCATCATCTCTCCAGCACCACCCCTAGTATATCAGACCCCCCCTCCCCCAACAGACAGATCACCACCCCCTAGACTGCAGCCAGACCCGATTGTCTCCTCTCCACTCTGCCCCCTCCCCAGGCTGTGAAATGAAACTTAAACATGACACTTCACAGCCTGGGGAGGGGAGAGTGGAGAGGATGTGATCAGGCTGAAAGACTGCTCTGACCGGCCGGCGGCCCCCCATCCCCGCCGCAACTTACCCTCACCGCGGCCACGCTGTCACCCGCGGTCCAGCGCCACTTCACCTCACTCCGACTGTACGCTGGGTGGAGCCTTGATAGGATGCTGGCTGCTGGCCTCTCTTCTCGCGAGAGAGGCTAAGGCACGGCCAGGCAGTACTGATTGGCAGCCAGGCTGCTTGTGTAAAACACACAGGAGCCGGCTGGGTGACGCGAATCGGGGGGCGGGGCCTCAAATAACAAGCGGCCCCACAACCAATCGGTCCACCGGGATTTTCCCCACAAAAAGTAATGCCCAATCCGCCCCTGGGTGTGAAGTGTTCAGAATAGACTGGAAATGAGTGGAAATTAAGGTTATTGAGGTTAATAATAGCATAGGAGCAGAAAAACCCACAAATTCTGTGATTATAGCTGTTTTTATGCTTTTTAAAAAAAAAATACAGATCCAAAACACAAAACCCAGAACCCAAAACACGGAAGGGTGGTTTTGGCAAAACCAATCCAGATCCAAAACACGAAGAAAGATCCAGATCCAAAACCAAAACACGAAAAATGGCCGGTGCACACCCCTAGTTTCTAGCCAATCCGGCTCCCAGTGCGAGCATTCAAAATGCGCCCCCCCCCCGTTATAATATTTTCACAAAAATTTCTGTTTTGCCCCTACTGTCATAACATGTTCCACAAACAACCTTACACTCCCCAGACATAACATTGTCCATACCCACCTGGCATAACATGTTCTACACCACCTGTCATAGTGTGCTCCACACCCCCTTGCATAGCATGCTCTATCCCCCACCTGGCATGGCATGCTCCATACCCCCCTGACGCAGCATGCTATACACACACCCTGACTTTAATAACATGCTTCACCTTCCCCTACTGACATAGCACATGCCTCACCCCCCAACTGACAGCACATGCTGCACCCCCCAACTGACAGCACATGCTGCACCCCCCAACTGACAGCACATGCTGCACCCCCCAACTGACAGCACATGCTGCACCCCCAACTGATATTACATATGCTGCACCCCCCCAACTATTACACATGCTGCACCCCCCAACTGACATTGCACATGCTGCACCCCCCAACTGACAGCACATGCTGCACCCCCCAACTGATATTACATATGCTGCACCCCCCAACTATTACACATGCTGCACCCCCCAACTGACATTGCACATGCTGCACCCCCCAACTGACAGCACATGCTGCACCCCCCAACTGACATTGCACATGCTGCACCCCCCAACTGACAGCACCTGCTGCACCCCCCAACTTATATTACACATGCTGCACCCCCCAACTGACAGCACATGCTGCACCCCCAACTGATATTACATATGCTGCACCCCCCAACTATTACACATGCTGCACCCCCCAACTGAAATTGCACATGCTGCACCCCCCAACTGACATAGCACATGCCTCACCCCCCCAACTGACATAGCTGACAGCACATGCTGCACCCCCCAACTGATATTACACATGCTGCACCCCCCAACTGACATTGCACATGCTGCACCCCCCAACTATTACACATGCTGCACCCCCCAACTGATATTACACATGCTGCACCCCCCAACTGACAGCACATGCTGCACCCCCCAACTGACATAGCACATGCCTCACCCCCCCAACTGACATAGCACATGCTGCACCCCCCAACTGACATAGCTGACAGCACATGCTGCACCCCCCAACTGATATTACACATGCTGCACCCCCCAACTGACATAGCACATGCCTCACCTCCCCAGCTGACATAGCACATGCTGCACCCCCCAACTGACATAGCACATGCTGCACCCCCAACTGACATAGCACATGCTGCACCCCCCAACTGACATAGCTGACAGCACATGCTGCATCCCCCAACTGACATAGCACATGCTGCACCCCCCAACTGACATAGCTGACAGCACATGCTGCACCCCCCAACTGACATTACACATGCTGCACCCCCCAACTGACATAGCACATGCCTCACCCCCCCAACTGACATAGCACATGCCTCACCCCCCCAACTGACATAGCACATGCCTCACCCCCCCAACTGACATAGCTGACAGCACATGCTGCACCCCCCAACTGATATTACACATGCTGCACCCCCCAACTGACATAGCACATGCTGCACCCCCCAACTGACATAGCACATGCTGCACCCCCAACCCCTTCCCCCCCGCAGAGGTGCAGTTACCTGGTGCAGCAGTTGGGAGCGGACAGCCGGGGCCCCTACCACTATGTGAGACCAGAGGGGACAGAACTTAATCTCGAGCGGCATCCGGAGTGCGACCGTGAAGTGTAGAGGGAAAAAGTGAAGGACGGAGGTCTCAGCCGGCGTCCGGAGTGTCAGTGCAGCGGATGTGAGTGCCAAGCGGATAGAGCGGAGAGCTAGGGCTCTTCCTGTCATGTGACACCCAGGAGGAGAGGAGGGAAGGCGGCGATTGGATGCGAGGTTACTGCCGCCGTGATGATTGGTTAGGGACACGCTGACAGCGCTGTTGCAGGACCCGGTAATTTTTAAAGTTTGAGTCCCACGCTGCCTGTAGCGCAGCGCGTATTTTGCGATCATTGGTCAGGGTGGAGCGCCCCGTGCGATTGCACGGGTTGCCTGCCCCTAGAAACGGCCCTGGTAACGCCAGCTATTGCTAACTGGCGTTACCCTATAGAAACCTATGGGCTTCTACTGCATCGCGCTGCTATGAGAGATCCGATTGGATCCCTCCCAGCATGCCCCGCGGCCGCCGCATCACTCTGCACATGCACAGATGGACTCCCAGGTCATAAACCCGGAAGTCCACTGTGCAGGAAAGATCGCAAAGGACTGCTCTTATTGGAAGAGCTGTCCTTTGTGCTGCTGATCGCATATGGTAGTGCATATGCGATCTGTACAATTGCGATGTCCAGCAGTAAGTATTACTGCATCCCGCCCACAGTCTGGTACCCTGACCCCCAATGTACTAAGAAAGGAGGGAATGGTAACCCACCATAACCTATAGCCAGAAGCTGGACCACAATACATGAAAAGGCAGCTCACAAAGCAGGAGGATGCATCCCCAGGTGCAGCGTATGTCTACACATAGACAGTGAATTTGCCTCCAGGTCAGCAGCATTCTATGCAAAGGCGGGTCTGTGTGCCGGAGTCTTCACTACACATATGTATATCTCCAGAACTATGGTGCTGGTGCCATTTTTCTAGTAATCCCTCTGCTGCACCATGTACATATTTTTAAGGAAAATGACATCAGCTCCATTTTCCAGCTTTCGTCAGCGGTGGCCACAAGGTAAGTACTGTATATTCAATGGGTGCAGAGTGGGCCACTCTTGACTAGGAGCCCATGCACCCAATAAAAACACACCAGTGCTCCAGGGGCCCCCTCCTATTAGCTTCAGGAGGGCAAGTTGTCCACAATATGGAAATACCTTAGATAGCTGTATATCAGGATCATTCAAGAGACAGAAACCAATGTAACATGAAATAATGTGAAATCCATTGACTCAGTACACAATCAATAACTTATCAGCTTTTATTAACTAACAGTCCTTAGCGCTCCTGCTGGATATCGCCCACATTGTCCAATCCATGTTTCCTATTTGCAGAAACCAGGTCATAATGTTCCTACGGATGGTTTAGTTGTCAGGAACACTTGTGGTATCACAGCTTCTGTGAGGTTTCCCTGATGTTCTAGGCTGTCTGATGACTTTCAGAAACATGACATTGGCGCGGCAGCAGGTAGAGGTTCTTCTAGCCTATCCCAACACTTTGTAGTAATACCAGTGTCTGACTGAAAATGAGGAGAGCATAAATTAATACTATAATTAAGGCAAAAAGAGACTTTTTTTTCTTCAATATCTCATGGTTTCTGCATACAGTACATAGAATAGATGATTTAAAATTATCTTCTGCTACCAAATAAACCCCTTGGTAAGAATGAGAAAAATTTCATAATGGCTGAATAACACTCTGTGGCCTAAATGGTGCAATTTTGTTGATATAGAGGCCTATGTAAGAGAGATAAAGTGGAGAGAGATAAAATGCCAACCAATCAGCTCTTAACTGTCACTTTACAGGCTGTCCTTAAAAAATGACAATTAGGAGCTGATTGGTTAGTACTTTATCTCTCTCCACTTTATCTCTCTCTAAGACTTAGTACATAGACACCCTAGCCGCTACATTTAAAGGGGCAATTAGTATTAAGTCAAAAACTTCAAGCAGATTTGTCCTAAAAACATAAAACTATCCTCCCCAATCCTCCATTTAACATTAGATGAAGAAATGTAGACACTATTTATACTGCATTGAAATAAATTGTAAATACATTATTAGTGAAATAAATACCTCTTCTGTGTCTTGACACATCTCCTCTTCTGTGAGTAGTATTCCTACGGCGTGGGCGGGGGCGTGGGCGTTGCCTTCTTTGGGCCATTGTCTAACAGATGTTGTCACTCAGGTGGGATCATGTGACTGGTACTGGTCAGCTCCAGCAGGTGCAGGGAATACTTGCTGACTATTATGACATCATATAACATCACTTGTGTCTAGTGCTCCCATTGTTTAGTAATGCAACCGTAAGGCAGCCATGTGTCCTGCAGTTTGCTCAGGCCATGATAAAAGCCTACCCATACTGTACTTAACTTTGGAGAGCAAGAGAAGTTTAACAGTTGTATGAACTTATCCCCATCTACTTTGATTATACGGTCACTATGAATTAGCATCAGAATGCATCAGAAATCCATATGATATAAATTAAACATTGTAAGTTAGAGAAGAACTCTATCCAAGTATTAGAGGAGTTCACACATTAAATTAGAGTTTAATTATGTCTAATATTCTCTTTGCCAGAGGAACTGAGGGCCTGATTCAGAGCCGAACGCTCTGACCAGAGTGCTCGCTCTGAATCAGGGCCATCCTCCATGAAAATGGAGCATACTCCTGGACGCTCGCATAGCTGTGGGTGACCACCCACAGCTTATGCGAGCGTCCATGATGATGGTCGCGATGGTCAAGACCATTGCGACCATCGGGCTTGCGACGGAGGCCCTGCGGTAGGCCCTGGCTCCCTGCCGCAAGCCCTGGAGTGATTTTGGCTCTATCAGAGCCAAAATCACTCCCACTGACATCACTAGTGATGTCAGTGGGGCCGGCTTCAGACTGTAGGCGTTCCCATGGGAACGCCTCCGTCTGGCAGCCACGCCCCCGGCACGCCCACCCGTTGCTATCCGGGTCTCGCGCATGCGCACGACGGAGCTCCCTCCGTCGTACGCATGCGCAGTGGGGCAACATCGACCCGCTTGCGAGCATCCTGCACTCGCGAGCGGGTCTGAATGACCCGCTGAGTCTTCAAAACCCCAAAAAGTTAACACTGATCTTCTGTACATAAATATCACATGCGTGATCCATCATAAGGAGATTCTTCCCGTGTACTCATCATTCTCAGGCTCATTTTAATCTGCACCCCAGTTCCTATGTTTTCATTAATAGTTTAGTCGCTTGGCCTTGTTACCACGTCGTAGGTATGGCTTTTGGTAGGGATGAGCGGGTTCGGATTTCTGAAATTCCCCCCCAAGCCCCCCCGATTCGAGTCGTATCCGAGTCAGGCTCGACTTTTCCCACCTGACTCGGATCTGAAATCGAGGCAAAACGTCATTATCGCGCCTTACAGATCTCGCGGGTTTTGGATTCTATAAAAGGTCTCCGCGTCGGCGCCCTTTCTCACTCCGGCTGTCTACAATGAAGAGGGAGGGTGGGAGTTAGGGCTGGCTGGGCAGTATTGTGTTGCTGTTGTCCATAGGGGCTGTGTCCACTCGGTCCATAGGGGCTGACTGGGCTGTGTTGTGCTGCTGTTGTCCATAGGGGCTGGCTGGGCTGTGTTGTGCAGTCAGTTGTCCATAGGGGCTGTGTCCACTCCAAAGTCTATAGGGGCAGGCTGGACTGTGTTGTGCAGTGTCCCATAAAGGCTGTAGTCCTAGAGGGGTTATGTAGTGTTGTCCAGGTGGTGATCTGTGCATCAGAGGTGCACCCCCAGAGTGCTTTCCAAAAAAAAATAATTTTTTTTGTGTGTCTGTGAATTGTGTGCACAGTAGCCGCACGTGCATCAACAAAGTAGTGCCAAGCGTGCGCCTGTGTCCCATAAGTAAAGGGCCGGCTGGCTTGTCCGTTAAAGGGTGGTGTAACCCCCAGAGTGCACTCCAAACAAAATAACAAATTATTTTCTGTGTTTGTGAATTGTGTGCACTGTGGCTGCACGTGCATCAACAAAGGAGCAGTGCCAAGAGTGTGCCTGTGTCCCATAAGTAAAAGGCCGGCTGGCTTGTCCGTTAAAGGGTGCTGTAACCCCCAAAGTGCACTCCAAACAAAATAAAAAAATATTTTCTGTGTTTGTGAATTGTGTGCACTGTGGCCGCACGTGCATCAACAAAGTAGCGCCAAGCGTGCGCCTGTGTCATAAGTAAAGGGCCGGCTGGCTCATCTGTTAAAGGGTGGTGTAACCCCCAAAGTGCACTCCAAACAAAATAAAAAAATATTTTCTGTGTTTGTGAATTGTGTGCATTGTGGCTGCACGTGCACAACAAAGGAGCAGCACCAAGCGTGCGCCTGTGTCCCATAAGTAAAAGGCCGGCTGGCTCATCTCTTAAAGGGTGGTGTAAGCCCCCAAAGTGCACTCCAACAAAAAAAAACATTTTGTTCTGTGTTTGTGAATTGTGTGCACTGTACATGCATCCTCAAAGCAGCAGCGCCAAGCGTGCATCTGTCTGTTAAAGGGTGGTGTAACCCGCAAAGTGCGCTCCAACAAAAATAAAATAATCTTTTTTCTGTGCTTGTGTGTGAAATGTATGCGCAGTAACCGCACCTGCATCCTCAAAGCAGCAGTGACAAGCGTGCGTCTGTCTGTTAAAGGGTGGTTTAATCCCCAAAGTGCGCTCCACAAAAAATAAACAATTCTTTTTTTTCTGTGTTTGTGTGCGAAATGTATGCGCAGTAGCCGCACATGCATCAACACAGCAGCAGCGCCAAGCGTGCGCCTCATAAGTCAAGGGCCTGTTTGGACATCTGGTCCGGACTGAAGGACGTGCCAACAATTTCTGAAATGTCTACTGTCACTGCATATGATACTGTCACCACTGGTGGAGGATTACATTGGTGACAGCATCCAAGTAGGGATGTCAGACAGTCCATACCTGTACTGGCAGGAAAAAGAGGCAATTTGGAGGCCCCTGTACAAACTGGCTCTATTTTACCTGAGTTGCCCCCCCTCCAGTGTGTACTCCAAAAGAGTGTTTAGTGCAGCCGGGAACCCTGTCAGCAAAAGGCGTAGGAGGTTGCTTCCACAAAATGTGGAGAAGATGATGCTCATAAAAATTAATTATCAACTCTTCCAGGGAGACCAGCCCCCAGAACGTACAGAGGGACCTGTGGTGGTGGATTCCAGTGGGGATGAATTAATACTCTGTGAGGATGAGGATGTACACAACACTGAAGAGGGTGAAGAATCGGTGGATGAGGATGACATCTTGCCTCCGTAGAGCCAGTTTGTGCAGGGACAGATTAATTGCCAGCTTGTTTTGTGGGGGCCCAAACGAACCAATCATTTCAGCCACAGTCATGTGGCAGACCCTGGCGCTGAAATGATTGGTTTGTTAAAGTGTGCATGTCCTGTTTATACAACATAAGGGTGGGTGGGAGGGCACAAGGACAATTCCATCTTGCACCTCTTTTTTTTCTTTACATTATGTACTGTTTGGGGCTTAGTTTTTCAACTGCCATCCTGTCTGCCACTGCAGTGTCACTTCTAGATGGGCCATGTGTTTGTGCCGCCAACTCGTATCGCTTAGCATAGTCATCCAGCTACCTCGGTGCAACCTTTTGGGCATAAAAACACTATTGTGAGGTGTTCAGAATAGACTGGAAACGAGTGGAAATTAAGGTTATTGGGTTTAATAATAGCATAGAAGCAGAAAAACCCACAAATTCTGTGATTTTAGCTTTTTTTATGCTTTTTAAAAAAAAAAAAAATATAGATCCAAAACACAAAACCCAGAACACAAAACATGGAAGTGTGGATTTGGTAAAACCAATCCAAATCCAAAACACGAAGAAAGATCTAGATCCAAAACCAAAACACAAAACACGAAAAGTGGCCGGTGCACACCCCTAGCTTTTGGCCGCAATTCTTCCATGAAGACCACTTCTGGCCTGACTTCTCCAAACAGTAGATGGGTGTACCCGGGTCCCACTGGTTTCTGCCAGTTCTGAGCCCAAGGAGTGAGGAGAGACAGTGATGGAGCAGGATGGGCGGTAACCGCAGAGTGCCCTGCAGAAAAACACTGCTGAGAAGCCACTGGCAGACTCGTAGGGAGATGGCTGGGCCCTGCAGCAGCTGTACTCCTTGCACCCATTGTAGCTATTCCCTTGTTTCCAGGCACCGCTCAAATTGAATACAGGTGCCACCCGATCTGATATTCAGAAAAATCCAACTGAAATTAGAGCAATCAGTTTTAACTAATCAGAATAAAGGTTCTGGTAGTAACCACAGTTTAAGAAGAGCTAGTATTGCCACTTGGAAGACCTGGGAAGAAAATTGTCAATCACTGCTTGGATCAGAATACTATGCTGTACTGTGACCTTTTCCTTGCTGGGACCTTATACAGAAGATTGCCACAGAAAGCCCATTAATATATTTGTAAGCCCGAAAGCTGACATTTAAGCATGAGGGACATTAAACCACAAGTGTTTTGAGTGTTGTCAGTTTAATAACGTGTTGGATATTGCCCCTTTAAGTTTAGCTGGTTTTATGTAGCCAATGAATGTTTCATGGGGAGTGGTCTAAGAGTATATAATGGAGTGATGTATGTAAATCTGTCTCTTTGTTCCAGCTTTTTTCCAGGGCAGGGAAGTGCATTTTGTCAGTTGTAATTTTCCTTAATCAAACTCTCTTTCCTTCTCCTTCTCTCCTCCTGTTCTTTATTGTTTTTAGTTATTCTTTTCATTTAATTCCTTCCTGTCATTGCTTTTACCTTTCCTTTCTGTCCTCAATCATTGTCCTATCACTGGTTTATTGTTCTACTGGGAATGGGGTGGCTATGTCCTGCCTAGTAATCAGCCTTCCCAGATCCTGGTCCTCGACTCCACAGTGCCCCCATTTTATTAGGGGCTACAGGGGTGTTTCCCCTGTTGATAGTTCTATCCCCCCTGAGCAGTGGCGTATCTACAATGGGTGCAGTGTGTGCGGGGCACATGGGCCCCCGGGTCCGGGGGGGCCCCGCACCGCACATACTGCATCCATATTATTTTAGACTTACCTGTCCGTGGTCCCACATTGGGTGTCTGCGATGCTCAGAACACCGGAAATTGGCCGCGGCGGCCATTTTTCCGGTGTTCTGCGCATGCACAGTAGACTCCGGACACACTGTAGTGCCCGGAGTCTACTAAGGCTCCGGTGGCTGGCCAGCCGCATCAGAGGAAGGGGTCCTCTGCGGGGAGTGCACACGGGCCCCCTCCTCTCTTAAGACACCCCTGCCCTGAGGCTGCTGAAGCAGCTTTGTATAAGGTATGCCAGTGCGTGGGAGGGGTGCTCCCCCTCAGTCCTTAATGCCCCTGGTCAATGTCATCTTTGTGGCTGCATTGGCCAGCACCATAGGCAAACTCAGGAGAGATTTATGGTTGCCTTGTCTTAAACCTCCTCCCCCACCCCGCACCATGATGACCACAATAGAAATAGCATATAATACTAAAGTTGCATGTTTTTTAGGATAACCTTAGTGTCACAATGAAATAACTAACACTACAGTCCCTGATGATCTTTTAAAATGTGTCAGCCAGTAGTAAAAAATTGAAAGCCAATAATGAATATAGTTGTGCACCAACTAGGAGATCTGGAAAACATGCACTGTTCGGGGTGCACTGATATAGACCATCTTTAGGATCAATTATTAATACTGAATAATACACCATCCAGTACATAAGGGGACCAATCTGTACATCTATGTCCAGGGCAGTGCACGGTTTCTTTTTCTGCCCTCCATCAGATTCCCCAACTTGCTCAAATGATCTGTAATGGAGCCAACATATGAAATAAAAAGATTCAGCTCAGACAGGATGGTTCTACTTTTACATATAATTGCTTACTGTGTTTGCTGGTCCTATATATGCCAGAATGATTTCATTCAATACAATTGTATGATGTGTATTATAGCTGGTCTAAAGCTGGCCACACACTAGACCAACTTACATCCAACCAGCCAACTTGTTGATTGGTTGGAATGAAAATCTGGTAACGTATGGGAGTAAATGATGATCAGCAATTTGCTCCTAAATGTCAGAAAACAGATGAAAATGGTCGTTCAGACAAATTTGTTAAATGTTTGATCTAAACTATTTGTTCAAACTAGGGGTGTGCACCGGCCACTTTTCGTGTTTTGTGTTTTGGTTTTGGATCTGGATCTTTGTTCGTGTTTTGGATCTGGATTGGTTTTGCCAAAATCACCCTTCCGTGTTTTGGGTTCTGGGTTTTGTGTTTTGGATCTGTATTTTTTTGAAAAAAAGCATAAAAACAGCTAAAATCACAGAATTTGTAGGTTTTTCTGCTCCTATGCTATTATTAACCTCAATAACCTTCATTTCCACTCATTTCCAGTCTATTCTGAACACCTCACACCTCACAATAGTGTTTTTATGTCCAAAAGGTTGCACCGAGGTAGCTGGATGACTATGCTAAGCGACACGAGTGGGCGGCACAAACACGTGACCCATCTAGGCGTGACACTGCAGTGGCAGACAGGATGGCAGTTTGAAAAACTAGGCCCCAAACTGTACATAATGCAAAGAAAAAAAAGAGGTGCAAGATGGAATTGTCCTTGGGCCCTCCCACCCACCCTTATGTTGTATAAACAGGACATGCACACTTTAACAAACCAATCATTTCAGCGCCAGGGTCTGCCACACAACTGTGGCTGAAATGATTGGTTCGTTTGGGCCCCCACAAAACAAGCTGGAAATTAATGTGTCCCTGCACAAACTGGCTCTACGGAGGCAAGATGTCATCCTCATCCTCCTCATCCACCGATTCCTCACCCTCTTCAGTGTGTACATCCTCATCCTCACAAAGTATTAACTCGTCCCCACTTGAATCCACCACCACAGGTCCCTCTGTACGTTCTGGAGGCTGGTCTCCCTGGAAGAGCTGATAATTCATTTTGATGAACATCATCTTCTCCACATTCTGTGGAAGCAACCTCCTACGCCTTTCGCTGACAAGGTTCCCGGCTGCACTAAACACTCTTTCGGAGTACACACTGGAGGGGGGGGCAACTCAGGTAAAATAGAGCCAGTTTGTACAGGGGCCTCCAAATTGCCTCTTTTTCCTGCCAGTACAGGTATGGACTGTCTGACATGCCTACTTGGATGCTGTCACCGATGTAATCCTCCACCATTCTGTCAATGGTGACAGTATCATATGCAGTGACAGTAGACATGTCAGAAATTGTTGCCAGGTCCTTCAGTCCGGACCAGATGTCCAAACTTGGTCCTGCCTGCCCTGCATCACCGCCAGCGGGTTGCTTAGGATACCTAAGTTTTTTCCTGGCAGCCCCAGTTGCGGGAGAAAATGAAGAAGGAGCTGTTGACGTGTCACGTTCCGCTTCAGCTGACAGTGTGTTCACCAGCAGGTCTTTGCACCTCTGCAGGCTTGTGTCGGCCGGAAAGAGAGACACCACATAGGCTTTAAACCTAGGATCGAGCACGGTGGCCAAAATGTAGTGGTCTGATTTCAACAGATTGACCACCCTGGAATCCTGGCAAAGCGAATGAAGGGCTTCATCCACAAGTCCCACATGCTGAGCGGAATCGCTCCGTCTTAGCTCCTCCTTCACTTTCTCCAGCTCCTATTGCAAAAGCCTGATGAGGGGAATGACCTGACTCAAGCTGGCAGTGTCTGAACTGACTTCACGTGTGGCAAGTTCGAAGGGCTGGAGAACCTTGCACAACACGGAAATCATTCTCCACTGCGCTTGAGTCAGGTGCATACCCCCTTCTTTGCCTATGTCATAGGTGGATGTATAGGCTTGTATGGCCTTTTGCTGCTCCTCCATCCTCTGAAGCATATAGAGGGTTGAGTTCCACCGTGTCACAACCTCTTGCTTCAGGTGATGGTGGGGCAGGTTCAAGAGTGTTTGCTGGCACTCCAGTCTTCGGCACGCAGTCGCTGAATGGCGAAAGTGGCCAGAAATTTTTCGGGCCACCCAAAGCGTCTCCTGCACGCCCCTGTCGCTTTTCAGAAAATTCTGCACCACCAAGTTTATTGTGTGAGCAAAACAAGGGACGTGCTGGAATTTGCCCAGATGTAATGCCCGCACAATATTGGTGGCGTTGTCAGATATCACAAATCCCCAGGAGAGTCTAAGTGGGGTAAGCCACTGGGCGATGATTTCCCTCAGTTTCTCTAAGAGGTTGTCGGCGGTGTGCCTCTTACTGAAACCGGTGATACACAGCGTAGCCTGCCTTGGAACGAGCTGGCGTTTCTGAGATGCTGCTACTGGTGACGCTGCTGCTGTTGCTGCGTAAGGTGATACATCTACCCAGTGGGCTGTCACAGTCATATAGTCCTTAGTCTGCCCTGTTCCACTTGTCCACATGTCCGTGGTTAAGTGGACATTGTGTACAACGGCATTTTTCAGGAAACTGAGGACACTTTTTCTGACGTTTCTGTACAGTCTCGGTATCGCCTGCCTAGTGAAGTGGAATCTAGACGGGATTTGGAACCGGGGACACACTACCTCCATCAATTGTCTAAATCCCACTGCACTAATGGCGGATACCGGACGCACATCTAACACCAACATAGCAGTCAAGGCCTCAGTTATACGTTTTGCTTCAGGATGACTGCTGTCGTACTTCATCCTCCTCGCTAAGGACTGTTGGAGGGTCAATTGTTTAGTAAAAGTAGTGGTGTTCCTACTTCCTCTCTGGGATGATGAACGACTCCCAGCAGCAGCAACAGCAGCAGCGGCAGCAGTAGGCGTAGCAATGCAGGATCCTCCGGAGGAATCCCGGATAGGAGAGTCAGTCATGCCAGTGACAAGGCCTGCAGGACTACTTCAGATCCTGACTAAGGAGGAAATTGACGAGGAGGGAGTTGACGGTGTGGTTTCCAGGCGCTTGGATACAACAGGACAACGGGATTTAGGTGTCCCTGGACTGCTTACGGTCTTAGCCAAAGTTTCTGAACTTGACAGTAACTTTTTATGAACGCGCTGCAGGTGCTGTATAAGGGAGGATGTTCCTAGGTGGTTGACGTCCCTACCCCTACTTATTTCACCTTTACATATGGTACATATGTCAAGACAGTTGTTGTCCGGATTTGGATAGAAATATTGCCAGACCAAAGAGGTGGAATGTTTGGTCTTCTGCCCAGGCATGACCGTGATGGGCTTTTTCATCCCACGGACAACAACTGTCTCCCCCGGAGCCTGATTTAAACAAACCACATCACCATCAGAATCCTCCTCGCCAACTTCCTCCTCAGCGCCAGCTACACCAGTATCCTCATCCTGTTGTACTTCAACAGTGACATCTTCAATTGGCATATCAGCAAGTGGACTGTGGGTGCTCCTTTCAGCACTTGCAGGGGGCGTGCAAATGGTGGAAAGAGCCACCTCTTCCCGTCCAGTGCTGGGAAGGTCAGGCATCGCAACCACCACCACACTCTCCTTGGCGATTTGTGATATCTTCTTAGAAAGCACAGTTCTTCGCTGTGCTTTTGCCAGCTTAACTCTTTTGATTTTTTTAGTGGGAGGAGGGCTTCCATCGTCATGTGAAGCTGAACCACTAGTCATGAACATACTAGGGATCGACCTTAGCCGTTCCTTGCCACTCCGTGTCGTAAATAGCATATTGGCAAGTTTACGTTTCTCTTCAGCTGATTTAAATGTTTTTTTCAAGGTCATTTTCCTGAACTTTGTCATTTGGGATTGTATGTGCCCTCTATTATGACATTGGGCATCGGCCTTGGCAGACGACGTTGATGGCATGTTATCGTCTATGTCATGACTAGTGGCAGCAGCTTCAGCACTAGGAGGAAGTGGTTCTTGATCTTTCTCTATTTTATTTTTTTCGGAGAAAGTTTGGTCCTCCATTTATGTTATATCGATTTGATATATACGTGCGGCTAAACACAGAAAATATTTTTTTATTTTTGCTTGAGAGTAGTGCACTTTGTGGGTTACACCAGCCTTTAAGAAATGAGCCAGCCGGCTCTTTACTTATGGGACACAGGCGCACGCTTGGCGCTGCTCCTTTGTTGATGCACGTGCGGCTACTGCGCACACAATTCACAAACACAGAAAATATATATTTTTTTGGTTTGGACTGGAGTGTACTTTGGGGGTTACAGCACCCTTTAACGGTGAAGCCAGCCGGCCCTTTACTTATGACACAGGCGCACGCTTGGCACTACTTTGTTGATGCACGTGTGGCTACTGCGCACACAATTCACAAACACAGAAAATAATTTTTTTTTTGGTTTGGACTGGAGTGTACTTTGGGGGTTACAGCACCCTTTAACGGTCAAGCCAGCCGGCCTTTTACTTATGACACAGGCGCACACTTGGCACTACTTTGTTGATGCACGTGCGGCTACTGCGCACACAATTCACAAACACAGAAAATAATTTTTTTTTTTGTTTGGACTGGAGTGTACTTTGGGGGTTACAGCACCCTTTAACGGTCAAGCCAGCCGGCCCTTTACTTATGACACAGGTGCACGCTTGGCACTACTTTCTTGATGCACGTGCGGCTACTGCGCACACAATTCACAAACACAGAAAATATATATTTTTTTGGTTTGGACTGGAGTGTACTTTGGGGGTTACAGCACCCTTTAACGGTCAAGCCAGCCGGCCCTTTACTTATGACACAGGCGCACGCTTGGCACTACTTTGTTGATGCACGTGCAGCTACTGCGCACACAATTCACAAACACAGAAAATAATTTTTTTTTGGTTTGGACTGGAGTGTACTTTGGGGGTTACAGCACCCTTTAACGGTCAAGCCAGCCGGCCCTTTACTTATGACACAGGCGCACGCTTGGCACTACTTTGTTGATGCACGTGCGGCTACTGCGCACACAATTCACAAACACAGAAAATATATTCTTTTTTTAGCACTTGGGGGGAGCACCCCTGATGGACAGAGCACCCCCTGGACAACACTACAGCACCCCTTTAGGACTGGGACACTGCACAGGACTTTGGAGTGGACACAGCCCCTATGGAGAACTGACTGCACAACACAGTCCAGCCAGCCCCTATGGACTTTGAAGTAGTGGACACAGCCCCTATTAACAACAGCAGCACAGCACAACACAGCCAGCCCCTATGGACTTTGAAGTAGTGGACAACAGCAGCACTACACTACACTACACTACACTACACTACACAGCCCAGCCAGCCCTAACTCCCACCCTCCCTCTTCACTGTCCACAGCCGAGTGAGAAAATGGCGCCGACGCGGGTACCTTATATAGGATCCAAAACCCGCGAGACTCGGAAGGCGGGATGATGACGTTTTGCCTCGATTTCAGATCCGAGTCAGGCGGGAAAAGTCGAGCCTGACTCGGATCGGACTCGGATCGGGGGGGCTCGGGGGCGTTCGGATTTCAGAAATCCGAACCCGCTCACCCCTAGTTCAAACAACAGTTTTGGTCCGTTTCCAGCGTTTGGGAGCAAATTGCTGATTGTATTCCTTACCAGATTTTCATTCCAACCAATCAACTAGTTGGCTTGTTGGATGTAAGTTGGTCTAGTGTGTGGCCAGCTTAAGTGCTGATTATGCCCTTTTAATGATAGAAAACAGTTGCAGCAAACAGTGGCAGTTTTTATGCTGGTCATTGAGGTCCCATTGGGGGAATAGAATGCTTTAGTGATGCACTATCTGACAGTAAGGGGTAATGGTTTTGACACTGCTTTATTTATGTATAGCACTTAGGATCTAGCTTTTATCTCCTTTGAATCATTCTTATTAATCAATAGAGGAGATTGTATTATATACTGTATTCTGAGCATTTAACTTAAAAATTGACAGAATACATGTCAGGGTTGCCTACCCTCCCGATTTGGCCGGTAGCCTCCCAACCTCCCCCCAGATTAAATTAAAAACCACCGCAGCTGGTGACGCGATTCGCGTTGAATCATGTCACCGTGGCTCCGCCCCCTGCTTCACAATAGCGGCATTGTGTAGAGGGGGCGGGGCCACGATAATGTGATCGTGCGACTCCGCCCCCAATGTGACATCACTTACCGGCCACGCCCCCCGCTGTTAGCCGACAATCAGCTCCCTCCCAGAAGGAGGGAACTGATTGTCGGCAAGTATGATACATGTGCTACAGTGAATTTCTACAGAGTGCACAGCTTATTATTGCAATCACTGCCCAAGCAGCTGTCACTGGAGTGGGGACACCTATGGGAAGCACCCTTCTCAGCTATGCTCCTACTTTGCAAAAATACATTGCACCCATATTAATGTGAGTATTACTAACCATGTTCTGTCTACCACCATTATTATTATTCCAGGTCTCCTAATAATTAAAAAAAATAAAGAATATCCGTAACTTATTTAGGGTATAGTGTAAACTAACCGAGATAAAACTAACAGGTGGCCATCATACTATGTAGTGCCCCATGAATTCTGGAACTCTGGATGGTGCCCTTTCATGCTCCTCTGGAACCACCCTCGCTACTCCCCTGGTTGTTACACCTGCGCCGAGTGCATTGTCTCCTGAGGCTGTGGCGCCCTCTCACCCAGCTCCTGCTATCGCTGCCCTCCATACGCAGACATTTGGGCCAGCATTTTTTTAACCCCTTTGCTAGCATCCCAGTCTTCCACACCTGGGTCATCAATTGATCAGCCATCAGCAGTTGCTTCTTCCCCATTGCCTTCTCATGTTCGGACGCAGCTGGACCCGTTGGCTGGCCAGCGTCTTACTGCTCTGGGGAAGGGGGGCACAGGTGAGGAGGCCTATTGCTCCTACCATAATTGGCAGGCGTTTTTTTCTTTATATTTGCAGTGTGCTACCCTGTAACCCACCCTCAGGAACATTTGAATGTCATTGAATATCTACAAAAAAAAAAAAAAAGGAGGCCTCAACCTGAAAAGGCTTGCCTCCGTGCCGAATCTTGTACAGCCCCCAGCCGTCCAGCTATCGGTGGCGGATATCTGTAAGATGGCATCCCCTGTACGCCTCGGTCGTATGTGGTGCTGACTATGGCTATATTCCCATAGGGAAGTGGCTGAGTAGTCCTGCAGTAACACTCCATTTTTACTGAAGCTGCTGTCACAACTGGCTTTTTCAGTTTACCTCAGTGGTTTGTGGTGCGCTTCACTTTGGCCGTTGACATGGGTTGCGTAGGGGTTCACTAAGAACATGCTGTTGCTTGAGCTGTTCCCCATTGTGTGTGCTCTAGAACTCTTGGGGGACCGCTTGGGTAACGTGAGTATGATATTATTGCGACAACCTGGGCGCGTTGCAGGCGCTTGACCTCGGAATTCATCCTTTCTTCCGTTTGTTTGTTTGCTAGCATGAATTGTTCTGTGTTGCCTGCTGCTTAATGTCCAGTTTGTGTCCAGGCATGTGCCTGGTATACAGATTGGGATTGCGAATGCGCTGTTGCCGCTCAAAGCAGAGCCGGAGTTAGACCTCATAGGGCAATAGGCAGGATACCATTTTGGGGCCCCCTCCCCCAAACAATCCATATTTTTTTTAATATAACAAGTTTTTCCACAGAAGACAAGTAAAGAAATACCAAGTAGTCATATATTATCCACTTCAGGAAAAAAAAATACACACATTGTCCTCCACAGGAAAAAAAGTATATACACAATGGCCCTCATTCAGAGCCGCTCGCAAAAAGCAAGCGCTCGCTCTGAATGAGGGTGGCCGCTTTTGTTTTAAAAGCCAGCCTCCTGGCTGCTCGCTAAGCTGTGGGTGACCACCCACAGCTTTAGCGAGTGACCAGGTGATGGTCGTGATGGTCGAGACCATCGAGACCATCGGGGCTTGCGACGAGACCCTTGCGGTAGGGTCTCATCTACCGCAAGCCCCAGGCAGCTTCCTGCTCTAACAGAGCAGGAAGCACCCTACTGACATCACTGGTGATGTCAGTAGGGCCGCCTACAAATGGCAGGTGTTCCTTCAGGAACGCCTCCGTTTGTCTGGCCACCCCCCCACAACGCCTACAAAACGGGGCGAGCTGTCGATCAACATCGACAGCTGCTCCTTTTGTAGCGAGCCCCGGAGTGAGAGAATTTCTCTCTCGCTCCGGGACTAGTGCACGTATCGTGCGTACGCGGCGCGTGTGCAGTGCCCCACCATTGACCCGCTTACGAGCGCATAGGCGCTTGTGAGCGGGTCGGAATGAGGGCCAATGTCCGCTACGGAAAACAATGTGCACAATATCTGCTACAGGCAAAAAATACAGACTATGCCCACCACAGAAAAAAAAATATACACACTACGCCCGTCACAGGAAAAAAATATACACACTACGTCCGTCACAAGAGAAAAATATACACACTACGTCCGTCACAGGAAAAAAATATACACACTACGTCCGTCACAGGAAAAAAGTATACACACTACGTTCGCCACAGGAAAAAAATATACACACTATGGCCCTCATTCAGAGCCGTACGCTCTGAGCAGAGCGCACGCTCTGAATGAGGGCCGTCCTCCATAACTATGGAGCGTCCCCCTGGACGCTCATATAGCTGTGGGTCACCACCCACAGCCTATACGAGCGTGCAGTTTGATGGCCGCGATGGTCTTGACCATCGCGACCATCGAAACTGCGAGCCGGAGCCTGCGGTAGAGGTTTTCAACTGCAAGGCCCAGAGTGATTTTGGCTCTATCAGAGCCAAAATCACTCCCACTGACATCACTAGTGATGTCAGTGGGCCGGCTTCTGACGGTAGGCGTTCCCTTGGGAACGCCCCCATCAGGGAGGCACGCCCCCGGCACGCCCACCAAAGGGGGCGTGCTGTCAATCAACATCGACAGCACGCCCCCTTTGATCAGACACAACGAGCGAAGGACTTTCCTTCGCTCGTCGCGTCGGGCGCATGCGCACGACGGAGCTCCCGCCGTCATGCGCATGCGCAGTGCACAACATCGACCCACTTGCGAGCGGACAGCCGCTTGCGAGTGGGTCTGAATCAGGGTCTATGTTCGCCACAGGAAAAAAATATACACACTACGTTCGCCACAGGAAAAAAATAAACACACTACGTGACCTCACCTCACAGAGCTGCAGGGAAAGTTTCAGGACGACCTCCATAATGACCCTTAGGACCAGTGATCCGGTCCCTCACTTGCCTGTAGCCCGTTGTAGCAGCGGTATGCAGCAGCACCAACCTCAGTGATTACTAGTCAGTGGCTGCACTGGCTGTGTTTGCAATGTGTGCGTGGGTGGGACCAGGGCCGGCAAAAGAAATCTTGGGGCCTGACACACTGATGTCTCTGGGGGCCCCCGCTTGAAACTCCCCCTGCCAGCCCCCTTAACCTAAAATCTTTGAACCCCCACATTTAATGACAGGCGTTATTCAATCACTTGCTAATTTTCATGCATGGTTATCCCGCTGATAATGAGTGTGAACCCATAGTGCCCACAGTTATGGAATTACCCCACGCCGTAAAGTCCCAGAGGGACTTAAAAGGCCGTATTCAATTAGGCTGCGAAAAGCCGTTAATGGCGATACTTTATCGCCGATGACGTCATTTTCATAGATTTCACTTATTCCTGTATTCAATTTTTACGACTTGCCACCGGTGGAAAAAGTCAATGCTTCAGACCCAGCAAAAAAGTATCACCTATGAATAGGTGGTGAAAAGAAGTGCACAATTGGTGTTTTGGGGTACAAACTTCCAAAAACCACCCTGCACCCCTTGGATAGTTCTCCAAAGGTAATCTGTGTCCAAAAAAAATAAATAAAAATCCACAGGACACCCCAAAAAACAGTACTTTTGTTTTGGGGGCGAAATAAAAAAAGGTGGGAGACAAACTTTAAAACTAGCGAAATAGACTCAGGAGAGTTCCCTAAGTATGCCCCAGGTATTTTTGGATTGCAGGTGCTTGCGGCAGGTGGATTTTTCACATTAGCAACTTTAAAATATGCTAGCACCCATTTTCATGTACCCCAAATTTGATGGGACTAGTTATTTTTCCATAAAAAAATTGATAAATGCTATTCTTCACCACTTTCTCAAAGACGCAAAAAAGCAGCTATTGAGACCATTTAAAGACCCCAAATACCTTTAGCAGGCCTATTCGGGGTACCCCCATGTCAGAGCATCTTTTGGGGGTTGTCAGGCTGATTTCCCCAAAAATGACAGGACTTTTTGCTGATTTTGTTTTCGCCGGGTCACAAGTGCGATACTTTTTCGTCCCTGAAACCAGCGATGACGGCGAAAAGTCCGGCAATTGACTTTTCGCTCCAAAATTGAATATGCCCCTAAGCGCAACTTCTAAAGCTTATCGCACAGTTTAGCTCCAGTGATTGAATAGCTCATGGCAGAGCTGCACATGCATCACGTCCCATGGCTAATTGAATGTGCCCCCCATTTACATATCCCTTTGATCTGTATCACTGAATATTAGGAAGTAGCCTGCTCTGCCTAACAGATAACTGGCCTAGGCCCTATACAAAAGTCTGCACCCACATCTCACAAATTGATCAACTATTACACACACACACATATATATATATATATATATATATATATATATATATATATATATATATATATATATATATATATTATATACACAGACAAACATGCAGATATATTGTTTATACTGTTTATAAATATACAGTATACATATACACACACACACACACACATATATATATATGTTATATATATAGATATATATATACTATATATATACTATATATATACAGTCAGGTGCATAAATGTTGGGACAGTGACAGAATTTTCATATTTTGGCCTCTGTTCACCACCACAATGGCTTTGAAATGAAACAAACAAGATGTGCTTTAACTGCAGACTTTCAGATTTAATTTGAGAGTAATTACATCCAAATGAGGTGAACGGTGTAGGAATTACAACGATTTCTATATGTGCCTCCCACTTTTTAAGGGGCCAAAACTAATGAGACTATCAACTCAAAGCTATTTCCTCGTTATTTAATTATCAATTAAGCAGGTAAAAGGTCTGGAGTTGATTCTAGGTGTGACATTTGCATTTGGAATCAGTTGCTGTCGACTCTCAATATGAGATCCAAAGAGTTGTCACTATCAGTGAAGCAATCCATCATTAGGCTGAAAAATTAAAACAAACCCATCAGAGAGATAGCAAAAACATTAGGTGTGGCCAAATCAACTGTTTGGAACATTCTTAAAAAGAAAGAACGCACCGGAGAGCTCAGCAACACCAAAAGACCCAGAAGACCATGGAAAACAACTGTGGTGGATGACAGAAGAATTATTTCCCTGGTGAAGAAAAACCCCTTCACAACAGTTGGCCAAATCAAGAACACTCTCCAGGAGGTAGGTGTATATGTGTCAAAGTCAACAATCAAGAGAAGACTTCACAAGAGTGAATATAGAGGGTTCACCACAAGATGTAAATCATTGGTGAGCCTCAAAAATAGGAAGACCAGATTAGAGTTTGCCAAACAACATCTAAAAAAGCCATTACAGTTCTGGAACAACATTCTATGGACAGATGAGGTAAAGATCAACTTGTACCAGGGTGATGGGAAGAGAAGAGTATGGAGAAGGAAAGGAACTGCTCATGATCCAAAACATACCACCTCATCAGTGAAGCATGGTGGTGGTAGTGTCATGGCGTGGGCATGTATGGCTGCCAATGGCACTGGTTCCCTTGTATTTATTGATGATGTGACTGCTGATAAAAGCAGCAGAATGAATTCTGAAGTGTTTCGGGCAATATTATATGCTCATATTCAGTCAAATGCTTCAGAACTCATTGGACGGCGCTTCACAGTGCAGATGGACAATGACCCGAAGCATACTGCAAAAGCAACCAAAGAGTTTTTTAAAGCTAAAAAGTGGAATGTTATGCAATGGCCAAGTCAATCCCCTGACTTGAATCCGGTTGAGCATGCATTTCACTTGATGAAGACAAAACTGAAGGGAAAATGCTCCAAGAACAAGCAGGAATGGAAGACATTTGCAGTAGAGGCCTGGCAGAGCATCACCAGGGATGAAACCCAGCGTCTGGTGATGTCTATGCGTTCCAGACTTCAGGATGTAATTGCCTGGAAAGGATTTGCAAGAAAGTATTAAAAAGTGAAAGTTAGATTTAGGATTGTTTAGTTTGTCCCATTACTTTTGGCCCCTTAAAAAGTGGGAGGCACATATAGAAACCGTTGTAATTCCTACACCGTTCACCTAATTTGGATGTAATTACCCTCAAATTAAATCTGAAAGTCTGCAGTTAAAGCACATCTTGTTTGTTTCATTTAAATGCCATTGTGGTGGTGAATAGAGGCCAAAATATGAGAATTCTGTCAATTTCCCAATATTTATGCACCTGACTATATATATATATATATATATATATATATATATATACACATACATACAAACGCACACACAATGAGTGTGTATATATAAAGTAAAAATTCACTTACAATATCTCAGAACTCCCTGTCATTGATGATGCTGGCAGACAGTCAGTGAGTACAGTGAGTAGAACTCAGTGCTGCTGCGGCTGCCTCTAGGCTGGGTAAGGTGGCTGCAGTCATTGGAGCAGACAGCACCGTGGTTCAGCTTCCGCTCGCATCTTCTCTTGCCTCCTCCTACTGCTCTTCCTACAAGCCCGCGGTGGCAGGGAGGGAGGCAGGGACAGAAAGTCCAGTGCGGGCAGAACACCACACTTAAAGACACCGCGGCGGCAGTGGCGGCATTTATTACTACATCACGCATGCACAGAACAGTACAATCCAGGTGATGGGGGCGATTAACCTGGTGGCTTCCTTGTTTGATAAAAAGTGCATGTAGCTGCCACTGCTCCTTGGGGCCCCTCTGTACCTCTGGGCTCAGGACTAGGTGGGACAGGGTACGCAGCATGACCTATGACGTCACGCGACCCCCTTTAGTCACACGCACAACACAGCATTGTCCCCTGGTCCTGGAGCAGACACCCGTCAGGCTGCTTCCGCCTGACGGAGTTTTCAGCTAGCCAGCACAGTGTGCTGTGAACCACCTGATACTTTCAGCGGAGCACCTGATCTCCAGGTAATAGCCTCCGTCCAACCCTGGCAACGGGCCCCCTAGGAGCTGGTGGGCCCGAGGCGGGTGCCTTTGTTGCCTAGTGGAAAATCCAGCCCTGGTTCAAAGAATTAGCCCCTCAGGCCGCTCTGGCAGGTGGGAACACAAAATATGATTAGCAGTGATCCTGTGCGCCTATGGCACTTGGATATGGCTGCAGATAAAATGTCAAAAAAATACCACCCCAAGACACTCGAAATATATGTAGCGAAAATATTACTGTGACATTTCAAGTGCGCACGGTGCCAAAATAAGAATTATGGAATACTTCCCAATTATGCTGATATCGGGGTCCTGTATATGTCAGTCGGTCCCTGTCGATGGTACTCTCATTTACATGTAAAACATAAATATCATGTAGATATAGTGCATTAAAGTAATCAATTTATTGAACAATAAAAAATGAATGAACAACTGGTGCAACTTCCATAGTGCAGCACATAAACTTATTCATAAGCGCAATACACAATATGCCAGATATGTTATAATATGTGCATATATGATTATGCGTACACAATATAAAATCCAAGGGCCACTGCCTCTTGTTTCCACTAAAAATTGGGGAATTAACTCTCTGGCAGGTGACCCGTGTCCTTATGTTTGGTAGATCATCAGGCCGGCATTTAGGAATTAGCTTTGAGGGCCATTGCCAACCAGGACTTTGCGCTGTTATCAGGCGGCTTGGCTGGAATGGAAGCGTTTCTTCTGGTTTCGGTGGCTCAGGCTTGAATGAACATATCAGGTGTTTATTCAATTCCGCGATGCACATTTGTTTTCGTGGAGATGGCGTGCATTTTAGTCCTGCAGGATTAGCTAATTTTCTGCTGGTTTAGGTGTTTCTTTTTACAAGGTTGAGTTATGGTGGCGGTGCATCGGTTTAGGCCTCGCTTGGCAGAAAAGAACGACACTTGGAGTTAGTTTATGTTAATAAGTAGGCTTAGTGGGTGCACTCTCATTAAGTGGAGTAAGGCGACAGCCAATGGTCTTGGACGGGAAATGGCTATACTACCTGCACCAGTGGTTGAAGGTAAAGGAGTGTTGACCACCAATGCTTGGCTTGTGTGTGTGTTTGTTTGAGCTGTTTGGCTGTTATTGTCCTGTGCGTTCTTTTTGTGCCATCACCATTATTAGTATTAACTTATAGTCTAAAATTTAATGACTTGTCAAAAATAAATTTGACAAAATATTTAAACGCCAAGACCGTTGTCTGTATCTTTATTGTTAGAAGGTAAGTTACATTGTATTTAAGACGGTTGTTATATGGTAACATGATAATACACGTTAGTGAGTTTAGTAAGCCCGAAAGCTGACATTTAAACATGAGGGACATTAAACCACAAGTGTTTTGAGTGTTGCCAGTTTAATAACGTGTTGGATATTGCCCCTTTAAGTTTAGCTGGTCTTATGCAGTCAATGAATGTTTCATGGGGAGTGGTCTAAGAGTATATAATGGAGTGATGTATGTAAATCTGCTTCTTTGTTCCAGCTTTTTCCCACCCTCCCTCCCTCTTTTGTTTTTCGTTTGTTGAATGTATGATGGTTGGTTTGGTGGTTGCAGAAAAGAACGACACTTGGAGTTAGTTTATGTTAATAGTTAGCTTAGTGGGTGCGCTCTCATTAAAGTGGAGTAAGGCGACAGCCAATTGTCCTGGACGGGAAATGACTATACCAACTGGACCGGTGGTTGAAGGTAAAGGAGAGTTGATCACCAATGCTTGGCTTGTGTGTGTGTTTGTTTGAGCTGTTTAGTTGTTATTGTCCTGTGTTCTTTTTGCGCCATCACCATTATTAGTATTAACTTATAGTCTAAAATTTAATGACTTGTCAAAAATAAATTTGACAAACTATTTAAATGGCAACACTGTTGTCTGTGTCTTTATTCTTAGAAGTTAAGTTACATTGTATTTAAGATAGAGATGTGCGCCGACTCCCGTGTTTTGGTTTTGGATCTGTATCTCCCCTGGTTTTGGATCTGAATCTGGTTTTGATTTTTTTTCCTCCGTGTTTTGTTTTCGTATTTTGGTTTTGGTTTTGGATCTGGATTTTTTCTTAAAAAATCATAAAAACAGCTAAAACCACATCATTTGGGCCTACAGTATTAATAACCTTAATAACAATGATTTTCAGGCATTTCTAGGCATTTTTAACCACCTCACAGCTCACAATATTGATTTCACTATTTATCACCAATATAGGCCAAAGGCTGCAGCGAGCTGGCTGGCTAAAGTAAGCAACAGAGCAGCGGCACAAACGCACGGCAGTTTAAAAAAATATCAGACATCTATGAAACATTGCCACAGAGCAGTGGCAGACAGGATGGCAGTTTAATAAACTATAAAAATGTCAGTCGGCAATGCCCCAAATTGTGCCAAATGTAAAGGAAAGAGGTGCAAGATGGAATTTTCCCTTCCACCCACTCTTATGTGGGATATCAAAAAGGACATGCACAGTTTAACAAACCAAGCACTTTAGAGACTAGTACTGACACTTTTGTGGCTGAACTCCTTGGTTTGTTTGGGCCCCACAAAACATTTTTTGGAAGGACTACCTTCAATTATTAAGGAGGAGGTTGATGATGAGGGTGTTGATGTTGGAGATTGCATGTTATGGTCCAAAACTGCTGGTAGCTGATACTGGACTGCTTGTTATTAATTAACAAATTATAATTTTGTTAAACAAATTGCATGAACTTGCTGCAAATGACGTAACAGGGAGGAGGTGCCTAGATGGTTAACGTCCCTTCCTCTGCTAACTTTGGCTTTACAAATGGAACAGATGCCTTAACAACTGTTGTCAGCATATAGATTAAAATAATTCCACACCCAATACATTGCTTTTCTGGCTTTCTTTTTATCATTAGCAAGTACTGCTGCCACTGGTGGCTGATTTACGCATACCACATCCTTATCGTCAACATCCACATTAGCGTCAGATAGGACACAAATTTCCCCCTCATCCTCCTTTTGCACTTCCTCCACACTATCATCCTCATTTTTTATTATTTCACCATCTAATACTAGTACAGCCGTCATGGCGTCAGTGATCCACTGTGAAACTGGGTGACAGCTGTTATACTTACTTCCTCTATCAAAGGACTGTTTAATAGTCAGTTGTTTTTTAAATTACTTCCGATCACGAATGAGGATGTTGATGATGCAGGTGTTGGTGTTAGAGATCGAAGGAGCTTGGATCTCACAGAGATCGGGCAGGTAGGTGACACTGGACTTGTTACATTTTGAGTTTTGGAACTTGGCAACATACACTTTGATATTTGATGAATGCGCTCCAAGTGACGTAACAAGGAGGAGGTTCCTAGGTGGTTTAGGTCCCTCCCTCTACTCACTCTTGCACGGCAACGGGCACATATGGCTTGACAACATGAGAAGTAGATTTTTTTGTCTTTTGTCCTGGCATGACAACAATGGGCTTTGGCTTTTTCAAACCATGGGCAACAGCTGCTGCCATACTTACACAGTGGTCAATTGTCATATAATGGGGAAAAGGGGGGAGAAAAGGGAGCAATTGCACAGGAAAGTGTTAATATACAAATCTACGTCAATAGGGAATTTTGGAGATCAGGAGGTGCTCCCTGGAGTCGTCCATATGGTAGAGAAGAGTAAAGAGAAAAAAAAAATCCTATAATGAGGCACACCCCGGACATCAAAGAAAAAAGAGATAGGTATATATAGAGAGGTCAAATATCTAAAACACTAAATACTTTTTTAAATTATTCTAAAAATCAGCAAAAAAGACCAATAGGCAAAATTTAAAAGACAGACATACATGCAACACATAAATTGGAGACAGCCTAAATACAACAGTAAAAAATGCTGTTGCTATATATCAAAGAATTGTGTACCGTAATAGATCTATTAGTACCCTAACAAAAAACCAATCCAGTCACTGGCTGCAGATATAATGATGCACATGTACATAATATAATCTAATGACCAAAATAGGACTAAATGTCCTGTGCATAATACCACGGTGTAAAGTGGTTAACAAAAATGTGCAAAAATATTTTATAATCAGGTGACCAATAGAATAAATGGTATAACACGATAATGAATATAAACAAAATTAAATGAATGAGAGTAATGATGATAATAGAGGATCAATCCTCATATACAAGGCGAAAATATAGCACAACATAACATAACAGTATAACAAAGGTACAGGACAAGGTTTAAAAAGCTGTACACCGCACCCACATAATAACCAGATAAATTCTGGAATATAATTATAAGAGGCATCCCTCTATTGCAAATTGGAGAGTAGAGATATGTATAATATTATAATAGATGTGAAAAGCAGAATGAGTGCTCTTACAGGTCAGATACTGCTGTTCCACGTCATGAGATCAAGAAATGTGGAATGAGTTTCACTGTCACACTAACACTTAGGCATTAACAGCAGACGCAGCCTGCACTGTTTCTATGTATGCCATGTGACAGTGAAACTCATTCCACGTCCTCTGGATCTCATAACGTGGAACAGCAGTATCTGACCTGTAAGAGCATTCATTCTGCTTTTCACATCTATTATAATATTATACATTTCTCTACTCTCCAATTTGCAATAGAGGGATGCCTCTTATAATTATATTCCAGAATTTATCTGGTTATAGGTTGCGGTGTACAGCTTTTTAAACATTGTCCTGTACCTTTGTTATACTGTTATGTTATGTTATGCTATATTTTCGCAATGTATATGAGGACTGATCCTCTATTATCATCATTACTCTCACTCATTTAATTTTGTTTATATTCATTACTGTGTTATACCATTTATTCTATTGGTCACCTGATTATAATATATTTTTGTACATTTTTGTTAACCACCTTACACCGTGCTATTATGCACAGGACATTTAGTCCTATTTTTGTCATTAGATTATATTATGTACATGTGCATCATTAGATCTGCAGCCAGTGACTGGATTGGTTTTTTGTTAGGGTACTAATAGACCTATTACGGTACACGATTTTTTGATATATAGCAACAGCATTTTTTACTGTTGTATTTAGGCTGTCTCCAAGTTATGTGTTGCATTTATGTCTGTCTTTTGAATCTTGCCTATTGGTCTTTTTTGCTGAATTTTAGAATAATTGAAAAAAGTATTTTGTGTTTTAGATATTTGACCTCTCTAAATATACCTATCTCTTTTTTCTTTGATGTCCGGGGTGTGCCTCATTACAGTGGTCAAGTGGACAGTGGGTACAACAGCATTTCTGAGGACATTAATAAGGTTTTTTTCAATGTCCTTGTACAGATTTGGAATTGCTCTTCTAGCGAAGTGGAATCTAGAAGGGATCTGGTAGCGGGGACACAGGACCTGAATTAACTGTTGAAAACCCACTGCAGTAATGGTGCATACTGGACGCACATCTAATACCAGCATAGCTGTTATGGCATCAGTAATCCGTTGTGCAACTGTGTGATTGCTGTCATACTTGTTTGCCCTTGCAAACGATTGTTTAACAGTTAATTGCTTTTTGGAGGATACTCTACAAGTAGTCTTCCTCCTGGTCCCCTTCTGGGATGAAGATCCACTGACAGCAACAGCAGCAGCAGCAACAGGCGTAGTCATCAAGGATCCTTCTGAGGAATCACGGATAGGAGAGGAGTCAATCATGTTTGGAATACCAACATTGGATGCAACAGGACTACTCCCGATGACGAATGAGGATGTTGATGATGCAGGTGTTGGTGTTGGAGATCAAAGGCACTTGGATCTCACAGAGAGGGAGCAGGTAGGTGACACTGGACTTGTTACGTTTTGAGTTTTGGAACTTGGCAATGTACACTTTGATATTAGATGAATGCGCTCCAAGTGACGTAACAAGGAGGAGGTTCCTAGGTGGTTTAGGTCCCTCCCTCTACTCACTCTTGCATGGCAATGGGCAAATATGGCTTAACAACTGTTGTCCGGATCGGGATGGAAATAATTCCACATGTGAGAAGTAGATTTTTTTGTCTTTTGTCCTGGCATGACAACAATGGCATTTGGCTTTTTCAAACCATGGGCAACAGCTGTTGCCTTACTTACACAAAGGACATCCTCAGCATCAACATCCTCATCACCAACACCAACATCTTCATCATCAACATCCTCATCATCCTTAGCGCCTTCATCCACCAAAATATCCTCCTCCTCCATGTGCAATTCTGCAGAAGCATCCTCAATGACTACGTGTGCAAGATGTTGACTGCCCTTCCCCACATTTACAGAGGGCACACAAATGTTTGAACTTGGAGGATCCTCCAGTACACTAGTATTTAGGTCGGGCTCACACATGGCAGCCGCGGACACACTTGCATTCCTCAGGGATTTGTGATTTCGATTTCTCAGGGCACACAGTTGGTTTTTCCGGAGCTGTCTTAACAACTTTCACATTTTTAATTGGACCACCACCGCTACTACTACAAGCAGAAGGGCTATCAGAATCAGCAGTCTTCTTTATAAAGTAAGAAGGCCAAGGTCTTATCCTTTCCTTTCCACTTCGTATAGTGAATGGCATATTGCCAATTTTTTTGTTTCTCTAAAGTCAAATATCCTTTAAATTTTTTTTCTCTTAATTTCAGTAAAACTTGCTTTACCATATCGATGGCGTAACTTAAGCCCTGGGGCATGGGCCTTCCTAGAGGTCGAGGAAGTTGACGGCCTTGCACTGCTGGCGGCAGCTCCAACATGTTGTTCTTGGCCTTGGTCTCCTGCCATGTGACAGCCCTCCATATTTTTTCTGCAGTCTAGAAGCAGTGTCACAATCACCAATAGTGTAGCCAAGGTGCGGTTACAAAATTCACAAACGTGCAGTTGTGCGCACACACAAAAATATTAGAAAAAACGACAAATGATGATTTATATTTTTTGTCAGCTCCAGAAGAACTTGGCCCCAGAGTAACGATTGATTACGACTGTAGTTGGGCACCACAAGGTTGCAACTTGCGTTGCTGGCTGGCTTTTGTGCACTACTACGGTTAAGGCGAAAACCCACCCACACAAACAAGAAAAAAATATGACACTATTATTATTTTTTTAGAACTACTGGAGTCAGGCAGCACAAGGTTGCAATGTGCGTTGCTGGCTGGCTCTTGTGCGCTACTGTGGTTAAGCCTGTTAACGGCGCATGCACACACAGAAAAATATTAAAACTTTAAAGACACTTTGATTTTTTTTTTTTTTACTTTTTTTTATTTTTGTAGTCCAGAACTTGGGCCCAGAGATGGACACAGCACAAGCCCAGGATACAGCCCAGATGGATCACCAAACAGCACAGTGACAGTGACAGCACCGTGACCAGAGACCAGAATGGATCAGCACCAGCCCAGGACACAGCAGATAGCACAGCATCTCTCCCAGCCCTACACTACGCACCCTCCTTGTTCAGTCTCCACAGCCGGAGTGAAATGGCGTCTGTCGCGTGGTCCCTATATACTACATTGATCATAGAGACGAAAGCTCGCGAACCACGAGATTTCCGTCTCTATGGTTTTGCCTCGGTTTCGAGAACCGAGTAAGGCGGGAACCTCCGAGCCTGCCTGGATCCGACTCGGATCTTCTAAATTCGGGTAGGTTTGGTTCTCTGGGAACCGAACCCGCTCATCTCTAATTTAAGATGGTTGTTATATGGTAACACGATAATACACGTTAGTGAGTTTAATACAGTGATCATATCCCTGCTTAATTATATTATATCTAGTGTAAATAAATCCACATGCAAATCTTTCCTCATCAGTTAGATCATCAATAAAGTTTAGTAATATTTTACTGCCCTCTCTCCACCTTCCTTGATGAATAGGTACAGTACCTAAAAGTGAGCTGCAAATTCAAGGTAAGGCCTCACTAGTGCTTTATAAATGTGCTAAAATTATACATTTTTCTAATTAGTTTTTCCCCTTTATAATACAAGACAATACCCTGATGGCTTAGTAGCTATTGATTAGCTCTGTAAAAGAAATTATCATTTAAAATGATACCTAGATCTTTCATATTGGATTTACCCATGTTCCCAAGAGGTGTAAGCTACATGTTATTGTTAGTCCTCAAGTACAAACCTTGCATTTTATATACTATACTGAATTGTTCAATTTATCAAGGTCAGCTTATAGGAAGTGCACATCATATATTAACATTATTATACTGCTGTACATATTTGTGTCTTCTACAAATACAGAGCATTTAAAATAATTGTGTTTTATACTGCATATGTATAATATTAGTCCAGTTAGGGTATGAACCATTTATAACGACTGTCGGGAAATGACCTTACAAAGAGTTTCCAGTTGTGTGTGCTGTGTTGCATTTGAAGAATTGCGTTGCTATAATCTATCAAATACAAATTATTCTCGAGCACATTCCATAGTTTAAATGCTTCTATTGTAAAAATCAAACATGTTTTGGACATCTTATTTTAAAGGGTATATTTACTAAAGTGCTGTTTTTTTTAGAAGAGGAGATGTTGCCCATAGCAACCAATCAGATTCTATTTATTTATCTAGCACCTTCTAGATGATAATAACTAGAATCTGACTTGTTGCTATGGGCAACATATCCACTTCTAAAAACCTGAACTTTAGTAAACATACCCGAAAGTGCTTATAAGATGTCTAAAACTGACTTCGTTAATGGGATTGTCCATATACAGGCCCCCATTTACTAACGAGTTTTATCACTAAAACGAGTGATAAAATTTCACTGTGTATGATAAATGTTGCTCCAGCCAATCAGCTCTCTAAACTTCCCATCGTCTGAGGATTGACCTGCGTGTGAATCAGTGACAATAACATACTCAATTGAAATAAAGACACGGAGACTTGTATTTGGCAGAATTTGTTAGCTATTTATTTAAATAAAACATATAATGAATTAGTTACTATATTAATTAAATTAATTTAAATATGGTGGCAAAGAAAGAACGGCTAACAACAGCCCAAGCCTAACACTATAAACACTCCAACCACAACACAATACGCTCAAGCCTTCTATCTTGACTACCCACCCGGTAAGGTGATGATGCTGCCCCCGGCAGGGTGGTCCAGCAGACTTTATGAGTCAACGAAGGTGAGCAAAACAATGAGTAAACAAATATTCACAGTGCTAATAGGTAACCTGCCGTTCTTTCCCGCCTAAAATAGCCAATGAAACAATCACCAAACCCAAATCAAAAAGAGCCCATAAAAATAAACTTTAGGGAGGGAGGGTGAGAAGACAGGAACAAAAGAGGCTGACTCCGCCTCCAACAAACTCTGATATCCCTGCTAGAAACTACAACCCTAAAAACCCATTGGCCCTACATGACACATGATTCCCTTCTCCGGTCCGCCTCCAGCCTAGGAAGTTTAACCCTCTCCACTCCTATACAGTCATTTCGTTTATCTAAACTTCCCATCGTCTGAGGATTGACCTGCGTGTGAATCAGTGACAATAACATACTCAATTGAAATAAAGACACGGAGACTTGTATTTGGCAGAATTTGTTAGCTATTTATTTAAAAACACATAATGAATTAGTTACTATATTAATTAAATTAATTTAAATATGGTGGCAAAGAAAGAACGGCTAACAACAGCCCAAGCCTAACACTATAAACACTCCAACCACAACACAATACGCTCAAGCCTTCTATCTTGACTACCCACCCGGTAAGGTGATGAAGCTGCCCCCGGCAGGGTGGTCCAGCAGACTTTATGAGTCAACGAAGGTGAGCAAAACAGTGAGTAAACAAATATTCACAGTGCTAATAGGTAACCTGCCGTTCTTTCCCGCCAAAAGCAAGGTTCTGCCAAAGGAACCTTGCACCGCCACCATAGAACTAACGCACAGAAACCACAACCTCAAACAGATCCTCAAGAAAAATAACCATACCTTCCTCCGCTAAATGAACCCCGTCAGACCGAAAAAGGTAAGTATACCGAAATTTTATCCTAGGATGTCTGACCACAGCCCCACCATTTTTCAACACAAATTTCGAAACCGTAAAGTTCACTTTCTTCCGGGCTTCATCAATGGCTCTGCCGTCAACCACACCACGCCAACACAATCTAGGGACCATGAAAGACCAAACTATTCTGCAAGCTGGCCATGCCATTATAATCTGACCCAAATCTTCCACCACCGCATGCCTTAAATCCAGAGATGTCCTCTTGCCCAAATCATTCCCGCCTAGATGAATAACCACGACTCTCGGTTAGCCATACCGCTGAACCTGCTGCAAGAGTTTAGGCTTAAGGCTCTCCCACAACATACCTCTGACCCCTATCCATCTAACTCCACTAGCCCCCGGAAACAACGGCGCGTCCTGCGCCTGCATGAACCTAGCCGCCCAAAAAACAAATGAATGGAAAATTATCCATCCAGTACAATCATCAAAAGCCATTCCTATAATGAGGGAAAAACAAAGAAAACATTAAAGTTATTGTAAAATTTTAGCATATTTAATCATGTTTATCTAACGGGGAACATATTACTGAGGATCTGCCAAAGAGAAAAATTTTTGATTTGAATCTTTACAGATCAACAAGCTTCTGTGCCAATTTGAAGCAACATGAAGACACAAGAGGATAAGTTAAAATAAAAAAGATGGGGGGGGAGAGCGGGGGGGGGGGGAGATATCGGATAACACAAATGAACTCGACCAGAGAGAAAACGTAAAACCTGCTGAGGGACATATAATTGTAATTATAAACCAAATAGCCGCATTAAATCCGTCAGATCAGGTAAAAAAATCGTCAAAACTCTCCAGACTCCCACTGAAATCAATGGCGAGTAGCTAGTCCCCGAGTAGGAAAGACAGGGGGAAAACAAACAAGACCAGGACCAATGACACTTCGTAAAACATAACAAACCATATGTAACGTGCATGCACAACATTAACCTCAATGATTCGGCCGAATGTAACGCTTATAGCTGGCTGATTTCCATCGGCCCAGAGCCTGAATCTGTGACTCTGGAAATCCCACAGCGGCGGCGGAAGTGGCAGCACCAATTCGAAACGAATGCGTGCCAAACTCCCCTGGTGAGAGGCCCACGCTGCAAAGACATCGCCGCAGCATCCAGCTAAACTGAAATTTTGTCAGCGGAAGCCCATCGCCATGCATCAGCTATGAGCCCTCCGCTGAGGGCCTGACAGATGCATAACGAGTGGCCAAGCCGACCGGACAAATTCGACAATCCGCCAAGGGGACCAATGTTATCCAGCAACCCCTGCCTAACTGATCGGTCTTAGAACGACGCAATCTGCACAGCAAGGACCTCACCCACCTTCACATCCGAACGCAGCATAGTTGAATCCCTCCACTTGGAGGGAGCAACCAATTCCGACACCCGGAAAGCACCATGAAAAGCCATGGAAAAAGCTAACTTAAACAAAAGCGTTTCGAAACCGGAGGCGGCCACGTCAGCAACCGCTCCTAGAATGGACGGTAACAGATAAATGTCTATAGGCCATCTTTTATCGGGGTTAACCGGCTCAGCGCGCGCCCAACCTTTCAAGGCCTTTGTGATGACAAAACTCCTTGTAAGGTCAGGGATTCCCTTCAATTTGGAGAAAAACAAAATACCTGCCAGGTACCGTGAAACTACCGCTCTCGATTTGCCAGATACATACAGCTGCCAAATAAAAGCAAGCATCAATTGATGCTGACCCTTACCTCCAAGGCCTTGGCTACGGGAAAAAACTTCCCATTCTTCCCAAGACCGACGGTAAGCCTTGAGGGTACTTGGTGCAATGGACAGCTCCGCTAACCCCTCCAGTCCGGCTTGATAACCTGCCAAACATAAGAGGGGCACAGCACACCATCAGTCTCTGCATCAGGAGCCAATGTACGGAACCGACCCCATTGACATCTGGACAGCGCATCGGCAATCCCGTTGTCAACTCCGGGTACGTGTTGAGCTCGAACAGCACATTATGACGCAAACAGGCAAGCACCAGCTGCGCTAGCACATGCAGAACCAGCAACGACTTTGCTCGCTGCCCGTTTATCGCATGCACCACGCCCAGATTGTCACATCTGAACAGAATGCTGCGATTGCAGATGCGCTCGCCCCAGACCTCCAAGGCCACCATTATTGGGAACAGTTCTAAGAGCAGCATATCTCTTGTCAAACCTGCACGAATCCACTCCTCCGGCCAAGTTGCGACGCATCAGGATCCCCTCAGGTAGCAACCGAACCCCGAAGATCCTGCTGCGTCGGTGAAAAGCTGCAAATCGACATTGTCCACCAGAGGGGATAACCATATCCTGATCCCATTAAAATCCGCCAAAAAGGAAACCCAAACTTCCAGGTCTCTCTTTATTTCTGACGATAAACGGATCAAATGGTGAGGTTTGGAAACCCCCGCTGTGGCCCTCTCTAGCTTTCTGCAAAATACCCTCCCCATCGGTATAACTCTACAGGCAAAGTTCATACAACCCAACAGTGATTGGGCCTGCCTGAGCGAAATTTTGCGCGCAACCAAACACTCTGAAATGGAATCTCGCAATTTGTCAATTTTATCGCGCGGCAGCCGACAAGATCCAGCCAAGGTATCAATCTCGATACCTAAAAATGACAAACACGAGAGGGGTCCCTCTGTCTTTTCGTCTGCCACTGGTACTCCAAAATGAAAAAACAGCGCTCTCATGGAACCAAGTAACTCGTTACAACGCTCTGACCCAGCGGGCCCCACGCAGAGGAAGTCATCGAGATAGTGCGCTATCCCATGACCCCCACAAGAAAACTCTAAGCACCAATTAAAGAAAGTGCTACATTTTTCAAAGTATGCGCAGGAAATCGAACACCCCATAGGCAAGCACTTGTCTATGAAGTATTCCCTCCCAATGCGAAAACCCATGAACCTAAACGATTCGGGGTGCAAAGGAAGTAAACGAAAAGCTGCCCCAGACCCCCCCTTAAGAGTATCCCCGCCTACCCGAGAATCCTCCACTCCACCTTTTGGTGGTTGCGTGACGTCAAGCCACACTTCCACGTCCTTGCACCCAAAATCTAAGCGTTTGGATCCATCCTGCTTGCGCCTAAATTCCTCATCATAGGTTCTCCAGGCGCTGCCCCTGGATTTACGCTGCATCCCATGAATCAGGTGGATATACCTTATTATGTTCAGGTGCTCCCCTGGGCGATCTTTCAAGTAGCATGCTGCGAATACGCAAAACCCAGCGAGCCAGTTATCATAGGAACGGGCTTCCAACCCCACCCCGCCTTTAAGCTTAGCTGCCTTGAAATCTTTTTTGGCTTGCTCAGTTAAAATGAACATGTCCACATAATCGCCCTTCCTGATTTTTTTCTTGCAACAATCGCGCAGACCCCGCAATACTGCTGTATTGTTGCAATGCACCACACCTGGTTGATCCTGACGCTTCTTGGACTTCCGCGCGCTACTACTCTGACGCTGCCGCTTAGCCCGCTTATCCCGCCTATCCGCCTCCTTGCGCGCATATTTAGCAGCCCTCTTCCGCACCTTTTTCGCGCTGCTGACAGAAGAAGCCAGAGAAGAAGAGGTCGACGACAAGTCAGAGACAGAGGAAGAAGAGGAGGCAGAGTCAGCAACATCATCATCTTCTGAGATCTCACCTGACGATCCGGACTGCTCCCTCCCGGACACGACCGATGATGAAGCCTCCTCGACGCTGAAATCCTGTTCCATAGCTTCGCCCTCAGCAGTATCTGAAACAGACGATGAAGCCGCCCCCTGGGCCGAAACCCTGGGCACGGTCGACACAGCAGGAGAAGACACAGCCGCACTAGCCCCAAACGCCTCTGGTCTTGCCAACTGAGCCGCAGCGGAGCCCATAGCCCTGCAAGCCTGCATGAACTGATCTACCGCTGGCCCCAGAGTAGCAGAAATTGAACACTGCCTCTGATCCACCCTTTCACTATCTGCTTGGCTAGGAGCCAATGCCGCAACCATGGGAGCAAAAGCAGATGTCAGTGACGACATCATGGCCGCAAAAGCTGCAGGGTCAAAGGACTGACTTGCACCCCCACTAGGGACCTGAGTATCCACATAGCCAGAAACTGCTGCCCCAGACATGGCCCTGTCTGCTGATTGCTGACTAGCCTGCCAATCATCCTCAATATTAAGTGCAAGCCCCGCCCCCCTTTCCTCAGCTCTCCCTGTCCTAAAATGGCTGCCTGCCTCTCTGACTGATAAAGCCCCTAATGTGCTGCCAGGGCTGTCCATCTCCCCTACCTCCACATTCCCCACTTCATTAACTGTGGGGAAGTCCCCCCTGCCACTAACAGGGCTATTAGCAGCCCTCCTCGCGGTGCGCGTGGGCGCCTGTGACCTTTGAACCCGTGGGGGGCGAGCGTTCACCGCCCTAATTGCGGCAGCTCTGCCCTCCCGCGGGCTCACTACCTGCATCTCGCGGCTGCTCAGAGCAGCCACGCCTTCCCCCCGCCGGCAGCTGTGTCCAGCCGCCCTGTTCCTTCCTGCTTGACGGCCGCGGGTAAGCACGGCCGCGCCCGGCCGCCCATGACGCCGCGGGGCCACGAGACTCGCGCTAGCCCCTTCAGCTCCCTCCCCAGAACTCTCTGGGCCTTCTTCCTGCACCCGGTAACGGGCGAGGGCCGCACTGCGCGGTGCGGGCGGGGCATGGTACCAAATGGGGGGGGGGCTCACGGTCCTTATAAGGGTTAGGAGGTAGCTAGAGAGCGCACAGCGCAAGTGTGGGGGGGTGTGTGGAAAAGAGAGAGGGATAGATGCAGAAGAAGGTGAAGAATAAAGATAAGAAGAGGAAAGAAACACAGAGAAGGATAGCTATGAAGAAACTATAACAGAGCTCAGGTAAGAGCACTTACCCACTCCAAGACAGGAACAAAAGAGGCTGACTCCGCCTCCAACAAACTCTGATATCCCTGCTAGAAACTACAACCCTAAAAACCCATTGGCCCTACATGACACATGATTCCCTTCTCCGGTCCGCCCCCAGCCTAGGAAGTTTAACCCTCTCCACTCCTATACAGTCATTTCGTTTATCAACTGTCATTTTTCTAACAGTTGACAGATGGGAGCTGATTGGCTGTAGCTCCATTTATCATACACAGTGACACTTATCACTCGTTTTGGTGATAAAACTCGTTAGTAAATGAGGCCCACAGTATGGTACTTTGACCCCCAATGTACTAAGAAAGGAGGGAATGGTAACCCACCATAACCTGCAGCCAGAAGCTGGACCACAGTACATGAAAAGGCAGCTCACAAAGCAGGAGGATGCATCCCCAGGTGCAGCGTATGTCTCCACATAGACAGTGAGATTGCTTCAGGTCAGAAGCGTTTTATGCGAAGGCGGGTCTGTGTGCCGGAGTCTTCACTACACATGTGTATATCTCCAGAAATATGGTGCCGGTGCCATTTTTGTAGTGATCCCTCTGCTGCACCATGTACATATTTTTAAGGAAAATGACATCAGCTCCATTTTCCAGCTTTCGTCAGCGGTGGCCACAAGGTAAGTACTGTATATTCAATGGGTGCAGGGGGGGTCACTCTTAACTCAGGAGCCCATGCGCCCAATATAGAAACACCAGTGCTCCAGGACCCCCCTCCTATTAGTTTCAGTAGGACAGAAGGAGGGTGAGCTGTCCACAATATTAAAATACCTTTAATAGTTGTACTGTATATCAATATTCAAGAGACAGAAACCAATGTGACATGACATAATGTGAAAATCCATTGACTCAGTACACAATCAATAACTTATCAGCTTTTATTAACTAACAGTCCTTAGCGCTCCTGCTGGATATCGCCCACATTGTCCAATCCATGTTTCCTATTTGCAGAAACCAGGTCATAATGTTCCTACGGATGGTTTAGTTGTCAGGAACACTTGTGGTATCACAGCTTCTGTGAGGTTTCCCTGATGGTCTAGGCTGTCTGATGACTTTCAGAAACATGACATTGGCGCGGCAGCAGGTAGAGGTTCTTCTAGCCTATCCCAACACTTTGTAGTAATACCAGTGTCTGACTGAAAATGAGGAGAGCATAAATTAATACTATAATTAAGGCAAAAAGATACTTTTTTTTCTTCAATATCTCATGGTTTCTGCATACAGTACATAGAATAAATGATTTAAAATTATCTTCTGCTACCAAATAAACCCCTTGGTAAGAATGAGAAAAATGTCATAATGGCTGAATAACTCTCTGCGGCCTAAATGGTGCAATTTTGATGATATACAGGCCTATGTACTAAGCCTTGGACAGAGATAAAACGCCAATCAGTCAGCTATTAACTGTCACTTTACAGGCTGTTTCAAAAATGATAGCTAGGAGCTGATTGGTTAGTACTTTTTCTCCGCCCACTTTATCTCTCTCCAAGAATTAGTATATAGACAACCTAGTCACTACATTTAAACGGGCAATTAGTATTAAGTCAAAAACTTCAAGCAGATTTGTCCTAAAAACATAAAAATATCCTCCCCAATCCTCCATTAACAAAATTAGATGAAGAAATGTAGACACTATTTGTACTGCATTGAATACATCATAAATACATTATTAGTGAAATAAATACCTCTTCTGTGTCTGGACACATCTCCTCTTCTGTGAGTAGTATTCCTACGGCGGGGGCGTGGGCGTGGGCGCTGCCTTCTTTGGGCCATTGTCTAACAGATGTTGTCACTCAAGTAGGATCAGGTGACTGGTGACTGGTCAGCCCCTGCAGGTGCAGGGAATACTTGCTGACTATTATGACATCATATAACATCACTTGTGTCTAGTGCTCCCATTGTTTAGTAATGCAACCGTAAGGCAGCCATGTGTCCTGCAGTTTGCTCAGGCCATGATAAAACCCTACCCATACTGTACTTACTTTGGGGAGTAAGAAAAGTTAACATAATATGAAAAGAAACATAACATGTCTCAAACCTGAAAGTAGTGCTGACTATATGCAGGGAATATATATAGTTGTAATGAGGTTCTCTCATTCACATGTTTTCTGTAATTTCCCTAACAACCTTTTCTCACACTAGGGGGTATATTTACTAAAGGTCGATTCTAGTCGATTTAAAATCGATCAAAATTGACCTTTAGTAAATATACCCCTAGGTGTAGATTATTCTCCCTTATGCATCCAGTAAATTTTTGTACAAGTTAGCGTTGCCATTGTTTGGCACACTTGGATTAGACAAGTATCAGTCTCACTCATGTGGTGTTATGATATACCAGTGATGTTGTGCCAATTAAATTGGGCTGAGACTTTGTTCATCTTTTTTATATATTTTTTATATAACTTTTGGTACCTAGGGTTACGTAGGTACACTACGGACAGTCTGCTCCTTATGAGAACCGACTCACCTCCTGGGTCACCAGTGGTGCAGCCGTTTGAAGCACGCCCACCAGTTTTTGTGATTTTTTTAGTTTATTTTGCTATTGTTTACATTTATTTATTTTTATTTATGACTCACACTTTTTGATTCTTATTAGTATTTTTTTTTTTTTTTTCCAAAACATTTTATTAAGTTTTTTCAAAATAAGCAATAGACAGAAATCTTGTTCCATAGATCAAACATTGGTATAACAATGTTTAAAGAGGCAAATTACATAACCGAGAATACAAATAGATCTTGTATTAAATATTAGATATAATGTAGCCTTAAATCCGTTAACTATAAGAACAAGTACACAGTGACAACCGTTCAGTAAGAACATAATATATCTATCAACTGTTTATAAGGTATATCAGAGGATAATAAAGGTCTGATATCTTAAAACCTGATGAGTAAATGAATCCTATGGGAATGGACAAAAGAAACACAAATAAAAATACAATAAAAAAAAAACTAAATAATGAAAGACATATGGAATAGAGACAGACTAAGACAGACAGACTTACAGGACAAGGGAAGGTGTGATACATTAGGCAAACACAGGAGGAGAGTAGGAGAGGATTGGAAATATAAATTGGATGCAAGGACTAGGACTTATTAAATGGGACTGAGGATCACAGCGATTGAAATACTAACCGATTATCGGGTCTGGAACACTGGAGTATCTCAACAACCTCAACAACTTGAATCAAAAACAGTATTGTGGTAAACACTCTAAAAAGGGAGAATACTGGAAGATAATGGAAAAACGCTGGGAGATTAGTCGACTGATTAACTCAATTCAAGTTCCTCAATAAAAACCAAGTTGTTGACTCAAATAGTTTATATATTTTGACCTGAGATGATTCCTCCAAAGTGTCGATATAGATACCCCATTTCCGGTGGAATCGTTTTATTCCAGATTGAATATCAGGGATTGTAGATCTTCTATCGAAATACATCAGCTGGAGCATTTTCTGATGTACTTCCGTTAAAGAAGGTGTTGTGTGTGAAACCCAGTGAATTAAAATGATCTTTTTGGCGACAGTTACAAAAAGTGTAAGTAAAGGAATTAGCTGCTTCCTCCGTCCCCCCAGATCCCAGCCAGAAAAGTTAGCCAAAAGACAAGCCAACTTGTCTGTAACTAGATAAAGGGAAAATGTTTTATTTAAATATGAAATTAACTTATGCCAAAATTTTTTAATTTTGCCACATTCCCAAAAGCAGTGTATAAATTTGGCTGTGGAAACATGACATTTGGGGCAACAACCTGATTCTGAAGCAATCATATGTCTACGCTGAGCCGGAGCAATATACATTCGATAAGTAGTGCGGATATGTACCTCTTGTAAATAGGAAGATTGCAATATTTTAAGAGAAGAGCTATATCTCAGAAATATTGATTCAGCTGAATCAAGAGAATGTATATCTTGCTTCCAAGAATTAAATAACTGCTGTCTATATGATTCAGAAGGTCTATTGACTAAATCAGAATACATAAGTTTTATATGGTAAGGATTATGTGAAAGAAAGTTGAAAAGAGGGATAAGTGGATCAGATTGAGATGACGAGGGCATTGCCAAGGGTAATGAAGTTATATAGTGACGCAATTGTAAAAACATGTAAAACTGGTGATTGGGCAGTTGGTAATTATTTTGTAAGGTCGAGAACTGCATTAAAGACCCTCCAGGGTCAAACACAGCCGCAGTGATCCGTAGTCCCTTTTCTTTCCACAATGAAATATGTGTGTTGGATAGGGAAGGGGGAAACGCCGGATTTCCCCATATTGGAATGAAAGGTGTTACACGATGGTTTCGTCCCATTTTTTTATTTATCTTAAGCCAAGAAAGGTAAGTATCTAGAAAACATATATTTGAAAAGAGATGAGACGGGATATCAGATGTTTTAGTGTGTAACAAAGCTCCTGGGGAGTAAGGGGCAAACAAAGCAGAATCTAACTGATATTCCGAGTAATGAGAGGATTCCATTAGCCAATCCAGAATGTACCGAAAGAAGATTGCTAAGGAGTAAGAGGTGAGGTCCGGTATACCCATACCTCCGCTATCACGCTGGGTCATTAATTTTTTGGTAGCCACTCTAGGCCTTTTATTTTACCATAAAAAACGAGACATAAGGGAGTGAAGGTGTTTAATATCCGATGTAGAGAGTGCAACCGGCATCATTTGCATAATATAGAATATTTTAGGAAACACCACACTTTTGAGAACTGCTGCACGACCCAGTAAGGACAAAGGCAGGAGTCTCCAGGAAACTAATAAGGTGTTTATTTTATTTATTAATGGTTGGAAATTGACTTTAGACAGTTGCGAGATATCAGATGGGATACGAATTCCTAGATATTTAATTTCGTTGGTGGGAGGTTTAAATGTAGACAAAATAGAATCTCTGACATTGAGGGAAGAAGAATTAGGCAAATACATGACTTCCGATTTGTCTAGGTTAATTTTATATCCCGAAAACGAGCCAAAAGACGACATGATATTTAAAACAACTGGGATTGATATATCCGGTTTTGATATAAAGAAGATCATGTCGTCAGCAAAGAGGGACAACTTTAGGGTCACAGATCCAATCTCTATACCATGAAACAGGGGGGAAATTCGCAGGCAATTGCCAAGGGCTCAATGGCAATGGCAAATAGTAAGGGGGATAGGGGACAACCCTGTCTGGTTCCTCTAAGAATATCAAAAAGGGGGGATAAGAATCCATTGCATGAGATTCAAGATTGTGAATTGTTATATAAAAGATTAAGACAACGGATAAAGCAATCAGGGAAACCAAATTTAGCAAGGGAGTGAAATAAATGAGGCCATGAGATAAGGTCGAAAGCCTTTTCAGCGTCTAAAGAAATTATAGCACCTGGAGTTCGCGTTTTTGATTGAGATAATGTGTGAAGGGCCGAGATTACTCTTCTAACATTAACGACCGAATGACGACCTTGGATAAAACCAGTCTGATCTGGGTGTATTATATGCGGAAGAAGTAATTTGACACGATCAGCTAAAATTTTTGTTAGGATTTTATAACCCTGATTCAGCAAGGATATCGGTCTGTAAGAGCCCGGGGCTGTTAAATCTCTTCCCGATTTTGGCAAGACTTTGATTGTAGCGGAATTGAAATGGGCCGGAATAGAGTTTTGTGTTACTATATGGTTAAAGAAGGAAGTCAGGGCGTCAGATATTTTTGGACCTAATAGCCTATAAAAATCCCCACTGAGACCATCTGGTCCTGGCGCCTTTGCCGGTTTGAGATGTTTAATTGCATTAGTAACCTCTGCCGTAGTAATAGGGTTCGTTAATGAAGAAATTAAGTCTGGAGGGATTTGTGGGTAAGGAAGTGAACTCCAGTTAACCAAATCTGAAGGAGGGGTTAAGTCTGAGGAGGCTTGTTCAGGCAATGGGGAGGAGTATAGAGATTCATAAAATGAATGCATTATATCCGCTATCTGGGAGTTGGACGTTGTAAGTGAATCATTCGATTTTCTGAGAGGATGTACTACCATAGGGGATCTATTACTGTTTAAAATATTGGATAAGAGACGACCTGTTTTGTTACCAAATTTATGGAAACGGTAATTAACCGAAAATAACAACCTATCACCCATAATACTTAGGTGTTCTTCAAAATGAGTCTTTGCAGTGAGGTATTCCTATATATTAGAAAGAGAAGGGGATTGTTTATATTTTTGGAAAGAGGCTGAAAGTTCTATTTGTAATTTCATATAATTTTCTGCTTGTTGTTTACGAAGAGAGGAAACATATGAAATAACAAATCCCCTCAATACCGCTTTTGCAGCCTGCCAAAAAAGGGAAGGGTCAGAAGTGGCATACGAGGCATTATGAATTTTGTAGTCCTCCCAAGCCGCCTCCAAATGATTACAAAATGTGAGAGAGTTGGAAAGGTGGGTTGGGAATCTCCATTGGCGGGTCGGGCTACTATCGGTAGGTATATGCAAAACGATCCATACTAGAGCATGATCCGACAGGACTATAGGTTCCATATCAGATATACTAACCCTAGGGAGCAGAGGGGAAGAAATTAATATGTAATCAATCCTTGAAAAAGTATGATGGGCTGCTGATAAACAGGAAAATTCCCGTTCTGTAGGATGAAGTGCTCTCCACGCGTCCACCAACAAGAGTTGTTTGGAGAGAAAGGGTATTCCTATTTTAGGGAGAGACGTGGAGCGGGCATTTGAGGAGGATTTATCAAGGAATGAGGAGGAGACTAAATTAAAATCTCCGCAAACGATTAAAGAAGTGTGGGAAAAAGGAGTCAGTGCGGCTAGTAGTTTTTGCATGAAGGCTCTAGAATATTGATTTGGAGCGTAAACATTACATAATGTGAACTTATTATTAGAAAGAGAAATGGAAGCAATCGTATAGCGACCTTCTGGGTCTGAGTATGTAGAGGAAACAGCCAACTGCCAAGTTTTTTTGTAGAGAATCACAACCCCTCTGGCTTTTGAATTGAAAGGGGCAGCTGCAAGGATCGTCCACCCTAGCATTTGCAACTTAGTCGTTTCTTGCGGTGTGAGATGGGTTTCTTGTAGGAAAGCGATGTCAATGCACAATTTAGAAAAATAAAGAAGTATCTTACAGCGTTTTACAGGGGAATTGATACCTCCAATGTTCCAGGAGCCCACTCTAAGCTCTATCATCTTCCTCAGTAAAGCGAATAAGATGACTGTCCCATGCAATTACGGGCAAAGATCCAATTAGCTGCAGGGAGAAGAAGGGGGGGAGGGCTAGAACACAAGGACTGGGAGGGGAGATATCAAACATATATATGCATAGATCTATGAAAAACAATCTATGAAGTATCGATGAGATAGGAGAGTATCCCAAAACCCCATTCTTAGATAAGGCCTGGGGGACCCTCCCGTCTCTGGAACTTCCGAATATTTTAAAGAAAATCATCATTGAAATATTAAACATTGCTAAACGAAGCAACATTATCTGCAAAGAATGTCGGGTAGGAGGGCTCCACAACATCCCGGCTAACACATGTAACAGTTTCATATAGCGATGATAATCAAGCAGCAATAAAACTATGATAAAGATAGTAATAGTAAAGGCACCTAAATATCTATCATGTAAGGTATATATATATATATATACGCTGTGGATATTTAGAGAGAAAACTAGAAAAATCACTAAATATATGTGAGACCACAGTGAGCATACAAGGAGCTTACTAGAGCAATATAAACTTAAGTATAGTACTTAACAAGGAATACTAGAGTCCAGATTGTAATAAAGGAGAAACTGAGAGAAGATAAAGCATAAAAAAGAGACAAACACCATGACACATCTTATCAGATTGCTTCTAGCAAAAATATCAAGGTGGGATATGGTCGGAAATATCTTCAGCTGAAGCTTGGGATTCTTCATTAAGGTAGCCGGCCGCATCATCTGGATTCGTGAAATCCTTGCAAGAATCTCCTTCGAAGAGCCTTAATCTAGCAGGGTAGATGAGTGCAAATTTGCGCTTATTCTTGACTAGTTGTGAGCATAACGGTGAAAATGCCTTACGGGCTCTAGATAATTCGACGGAGAAGTCTTGGAATATATATAGCCGTTTCCCTTCCCATATGATGGATTTGTTTGCTCGCGAGGCTGTCCAGAAGGCGACTTTGTGCAAGTAATTGAGACATTTGAACAACACCACTCTTGGACGTGAGTCAGTCGGTTTAGGATTGGGTCCTATTCTGTGAACTCGTTCAATAACTAAGGCCCTCATTCAGAGCCGTTCGCTATTTGCGTTCGTTCGTTCAAAAACAAGGGGTGGCTATGCAAATGATCCGTTCGCACATTGCAGTCTGTTCACACCTCTAAGTCTGAGCGAGCGAGCAAAACACACGCTCGTTTATTTGATAAAAACGCCCCCTGGCCGCTCGCACCATACGTCATGTCCGCTATTTATTAGATTAATCGAGTACATCGAACAGGATAAGAACTGCTCGCTATTCTTGTGGTTGGTTTTTTCAACCGCTATTTTGCTAGCAGTTCTGAGTTAAAAAAAAACAAGTGACGTGGTCATTGACGCTGCTGTATTAATTATGCACACCCATAAAACGCCCGTTTTGACCTTTAAGCACGCCTGCGAACGGATCTCCACTCCCCGTTTTCAAGCACCTTCCCCTGTTACCACCCACATACGCCTCATTCTGTCACTCAAAATAGCAGGCACTCGCTATATTGCGTACAAATGATTTTCGGCCGCACTGACCGGTTTGCGCATGCGTACTAAAAACCGTACGCATGCGCAGATGTGCGAACATCGCTCGGAACGAGCGTACTGCCGCTAGCGAGTGGCTCTGAATGAGGGCCTAAGTCCGTACAGACCTCAGAAATTTCTAGGAGAGAAGGGAGAGTATTTCTAACTAAATGAGCAAGTGCTGGGCCTTTTATCGATTCAGGTAAACCAACCAATCTTATGTTGTTGCGTCGAGAGCGATTCTCAATGTCGTTTAACTTGTTTCGCAGGTAATAATTATCTTTCTGTAGAACTTGTATTTGCCCTTTTATTTCAAATACATCCTGGAATGTAGCCCCTAATTTTTTCTCTGTGTCAGAGACCCTTACAGATAATTGCTGAATTTGATCTTTGATGTCAGGCACAGCTTGAGAGAGAAGAGGCGTCATCGTGGTTTTGATTGCTTCTACTACATCCCTATAGGTAATAGAGTCTGCAGGACCACGAGCCTGATCTTCCACATGAGCCGCAACCTTTTTGTGAGCTGGTGGAGTGACCTCTGGTTCGTCACCTGGTGCCATGCCGTTATTTACACAGCGTTTTTCTTGACGTGGCGGTTTAGGGATAGCTGAGGTCTGGGACTGCAGGTATTTCTTCATACAAGCACAATTGAAATGTGTTGATATATATATTAAAGTTAACAGCTCTGCACACTGCTCGTGATGGTGGATATAAATAGAATATAAGTCTAAGACGCTTATGGAGACTTATATAAAAATGAAATCCCACCTAATTTCTGTGGGGAGCTCAAACAAAGAGCTAGAGAATGGGGGAGATCAGAATGTCATCAACTCCGAGGAAAATATGCAGCATGCGTCAACTGTAATAATACTGCGATCAATCAGCGGCGGTAATTAATACGTGACCAGTAACTGCACACCTATAGAGAAGTATGGTAACAGGGGTCTTGGAAGAGAGTAATGGATAAGTTAGGGATAGAACACTAAATAATCCTCCCACTGCATTCAGCGTTCAGCCGACCCGCTGTCCAGGTGAAAGGCTTGTCCCTGTTATAATTGTGTCGAATGGCTCCCTCGTGTCCTGCTGTAGCGCGGCTATTAATAAAGCTGTCAGACACTCCTGCAAATCAGCCTTCCAGGCCGAACTATCAACAAGTCCCGGAGTCTATGGGAGCTGGTAAATGTCACAGGGAAGCCTGCAATAGTGGCTATTTCACTGCTGCCACTTCCGTCTGGCACCCCACACTTAATTGTACCCCGTTGCTAGCAACAACGGCTTGCAAGACTCTTCCAGGTAAGGGGGGGGGGGGGAAGGCCTAAAATGGCGGCACTTATCTTGTCCCGGCTTGCTGCTTTCCCCGACTGGCGTCACCCTCACCCTCACGGCCACAACTCCACAGCAAGTAGCGGCTGCTACAAAGAATACTGCAAGGTAACGGGGGGGGGAGTCTGTATCAGCGGCTCCTACTTCGCCGCCGTTCCGGCGTCGCCCACGTGGCCGCAATCCCGCAGCTAACAGCCGCGTCTGCTTATATTTCCCGGCGGGCCAGACAGCTCTGCCGATGTCTTGCTGGATCCGCAAGTCAGGAGGAGAAGGAAGGTGCTGCTATGGAGGCTACAATAGCCTTGAAAAAAGGAATGTTGCCGGGAGTGAAATGGAGCTCTCTCACAGAGCTGCTTCCTCCATGAACCCGGAACCGGAAGTCTAGTATTTTTACTTTTTTATTAACAGGAGCATTGTGCTTTTTGTTTAGCATAATAAACATATATTTAGGCCCGTATTCAATTAGAGCCGAGCAGCGATAATTTAACGCGGCCCGGACTTAACGCTGACTTCGCCTGTTTTGTTGGCATTAAAGTATTGCGCGCGTGCCCGCGTATCCCCGTATTCAATTTCAAAGTAGGCGAAAACGGGACCCGGCGATACTTGGATAGTATTTTCGGGAAAAAATTGTAGGATCCCCCCAAAGATGTCCAGACCTCAGGGATCACTATGGGTACCCCCGTTTTTGCCTGCAGAAGAAAGTCAGGGTTTTTAAATAGCCGTGGCAGGTGTTTTTTTCCCGACTTTGAAGAAGTGATGCAGAAGAGCAGTTAGGTTTTTTTTTTTCAGTTTTTTAAGTGGTCCCATCAAATTTGGGGTACATGAAAATGGGTACTTATAAGTCCCTAAAGTCATTTTTTATAAATTCAGCAAAAATGCACTTGCCGGCGGCTATTGTCCCCTGGAATATTTCCCGAAAATTCCCGTTATGTTTCTACCTGTAAAAAAACAGGATAAAAGTTTTTAAAAAAGATGACATAGAGCCAAACCAGCCCCAGGCTTGGTAGCCAGTGGTGGTTTCTAAAAATACGGGGAACAAAATGTGTAGGGTTCCACTGTATTTTAGAAACCAACACCAGGCTGCAGGGACTAGTGCTGGTTTTAAATATAGGGGGCAAAAAAGACGTGGGGTACCCCCTATATTTAAGACCAGCACCAGACCCAACCGACCGGGGTGTAATGCCACAGCCCGGAGACCCAATCACCAGGGCTCCAGGTCCAAAGCATTAGCACCCCAAGTCGGTCAGCGCAAGCCAGTGATCTCGGGGGAGTCGGGGACCCCCCAAAGAAGAGTCCCCCCTCCTGAGCACCCCAGGCTTACGCTGAAGCCCGGGGCTCTTCCCCATACCCCTCGAGCGGTGGGTATGGGGGGGGGCAAATAATGTAAATAAAGTTATACTAATGACGATGTGTGTTTTGTCTTTTTTTAACTATTTATTTTACAGTGAAGTTACAAGTGCCGCATGTCTGCTGGCACTTGTAGTTCCACAAGTGCAAAATGGCAGGAATGCTGGCACTTGTAGTTCCACTGTAAAGTACAATAGTCTTACATTATTTGCCCCCCCATTACCCCCATACCCACTGCTCCAGGGGTATGGGGAAGAGCCCCGGGCTTCAGCGTAAGCCTGGGGTGCTCGGGAGGGGGGGACTCTTCTTTGGGGGGTCCCCGACTCCCCCGAGATCACCGTCTTGCACTGACCGACTTGGGGTGCTAATGCTTTGGACCTGGAGCCCCGGTGATTGGGTCTCCGGGCTGTGGTATTACACCCCGGTCGGTTGGGTCTGGTGCTGGTCTTAAATATAGGGGGTACCCCACATCTTTTTGCCCCCTATATTTAAAACCAGCACTAGTCCCTGCAGCCTGGTGTTGGTTTCTAAAATACGGTGGAACCCTACACATTTTGTTCCCTGTATTTTTAGAAACCACCACTGGCTACCAAGCCTGGGGCTGGTTTGGCTCTATGTCATTTTTTTTTTAAACTTTTATCCTGTTTCTTTACAGGTAGAAACATAACAGGAATTTTCGGGAAATATTCCAGGGGACACCCTAAAGATGTTTAGACATAGGAGATCACTATGGGTACCCCCATTATTATCTCTTGAAGGAAGTCGGGGTTTGTAATAGCTGCGGCAGGTGCATAAATGCGGCTTGGAAGAAAGTGCTGCAGAAGAGCATTTAGAAGATTTTTTTGGGAAAGATAACTATGCCCATTAGGTTTGGGGTACTTGAAAATGGGGGTCAGCATATTTTAAAGTTGCTAAAGTGAGTTGAAAAAAACATGAAAAACCCAACTGCCGCAAGCAGCTGCAATGAAAAAAACACTTGGGGCATACTTGGGGACCCTCCCAGAGTAAAGTTCGCTAGTTTTTAACTGTCACCCAAATTTTTTTTTTTTACACCCCCAAAATTTAAGTGATTTTTTGGGGTGTCCAAAAGTGTTTTTTTTATTTTTTTGATACAGTTTACCTTTGGGGGACTATCTGAAGGCTGTACGGGGGGTCCCGCAATGTTGCACCCAAAACCCCAATTCTGCACTTTTTAGCGCTTGCTATTCATAGGCGATACGTTTCCGCCTATTACATTGCGTTAACTTTCCGCCTACGCAGAAAGTCTTTCTAATTGAATACAAGGTAAAATGAAAACAGGCGAAAATGACGTCTTCGGCGGTAAATTACCGCCGATCCGGACTTAACGCCTCAAATTGAATACGGCCCTTAGGTGCGCACTCTCTATATGTCCATGTGTACACTTGGATTACAGTTCATGTAGATCGCAGGTTCTCAAACTCGATCCTCAGGACCCCAAACAGTGTATGTTTTCCAGGTCTCCTCACAGAATCACAAGTGAAATAATTAGCTCCACCTGTGGATCTTTTCAAATGTGTCAGTGGGTAATGAATACACCTGTGCACATAGGCAAACGCAAACGTCTGCCTGGAAACCCCCCTCCCCAGCACACATCATGACCACAATAGAAATAGTAATATAATACAATGTTACTAGTGCTGCATGTTCTACTCAGTATCACAAATGAAATGATTAGCACCACCTGTGGATCTTTTAAAATGTGTCAGCCAGTAATAAATATACCTGTGCACTAGGAGATGTGGAAAACATGCACTGTTAGGGGTGCACTGCTATAGACCATCAATAGGGTTAATTATTAATACTGTATAATAATACACTATCCAGTACATAAGGAGACCAATATGTACATATACAGTATGTCCAGGGCAGTGCTAGGTTCTTCTGCTGCTCCCTCAGACTCCCGGACTTGCCCCAATGCTCTGGAATGGTGCCCACATCTGAGATAAAAACATTCTTCTCAGACAGGATGGCCCTACTGCCACATCTAATGGCTTATTGTGATCGCTGGTCCGGTATATGCTGGAATTATGACACACAATACACTATGTATGTAACATATTAAAGCTGGATAAGTGCTAATTATTCCCTCTTCATGGACTGGCCACACTCGCTCTAAAATCAAGCATTTGGAAACCCCCCTCTAGAAATCCTGCGTTTGCCACTGGTGCACCTGCTGGGTGACCTGGAGAACATTACTTGTGTGGGGTCCCGAGGACCGAGTTTGAGAACCACTGATGTAGATCTTATATTACGTTGTTTTCTCATAGTATTCCCTGCTTATAGTCAGCACTACTTTCCAGGCTTGAGACATATTATGCTTCTATATATCCTTAGTATTAAATTTATATTAATTATTTTGCTGTTCAGATATTCACGCTGCAACATTGTTTTTATCCAGATATTACTATGGTGATGGGTACACACATTGTTGCCACGCCCCCTGGAGACACCCTGATGCCGTCAACACGGCGCCTCCCATGATGTCATCAGGTCTCCGCTGGGAATCGCGGCAAGGGGAAGGTGAGACACAGGGTGAACATTATTTAAGGCATGTTTTTTTGTATTGTGCAATGTCTTGATAAAAGGGTTTGCACCCCGAAACGTCGACCTACTTCCAGCCTGCTGGAGATTTTTTCTACATAAGGTATTAGACCCTGAGTGTCGTCCACTACCATTGGTATAGAATATTACACAGGAGAGTCACCAGGCCAGCTGTATCAGACCTCAGGAGAGCCATACAGTGTGTTTATATATATATATATATATATATATATATATATACACACACACACTACCGTTCAAAAGTTTGGGGTCACCCAGACAATTTCGTGTTTTACATGAAAACTGACTTTTATTTATCAAATGAGTTGCAAAATGAATAGAACATACAGTCAAGACATTGGCAAGGTTAGAAATAACGATTTTTATTTGAAATAATAGTTTTCTAATAATAATCCTTCAAACCTCTTTCGTCAAAGAATGCTCCTTTTGCAGCAATTACAGCATTGCAGACCTTTGGCATTCTAGCTGTTAATTTGTTGAGGTAAGAAGAAATGTCACCCCACGCTTCCTGAAGCACCTCCCACAAGCTGGATTGGCTTGATGGGCACTTCTTGCGTACCATACGGTCAAGCTGCTCCCACAACAGCTCAATGGGGTTGAGATCTGGTGACTGCGCTGGCCACTCCATTACAGACAGAATACCAGCTGTCTGCTTCTTCCCTAAATAGTTCTTGCATAATTTGGAGGTGTGCTTTGGGTGATTGTCCTGTTGGAGGAGGAAATTGGCTCCAATCAACCGCTGTCCACAGGGTATGGCACGGCGTTACAAAATGGAGTGATAGCCTTCCTTATTCAAAATCCCTTTTACCTTGTACAAATCTCCCACTTTACCAGCACCAAAGAAGCCCCAGACCATCACATTACCTCCACCATGCTTGACAGATGGCGTCAGGCACTCTTCCAGCATCTTTTCACTTGTTCTGCGTCTCACAAATGTTCTTCTGATCCAAACACCTCAAACTTCGATTCTTCTGTCCAAAACACTTTTTTCCAATCTTCCTCTGTCCAATGTCTGTGTTCTTTTGCCCATATTAATCTTTTCCTTTTATTGGCCAACCTCAGATATGGCTTTTTCTTTGCCAGTCTGCCTAGAAGGCCAGCATCCCGGAGTCGCCTCTTCACTCTAGACGTTGACACTGGTGTTTTGCGGGTACCATTTATTGAAGCTGCCAGTTGAGGACTTGTGAGGCGTCTACAGTATTTCTCAAACTAGAGACTCTAATGTACTTGTCTTCTTGCACAGTTGTGCCCCGGGGCCTCCCACTTCTCTTTCTACTCTGGTTAGAGGCTGTTTGTGCTGTTCTCTGAAGGGAGTAGTACACACTGTTGTAGGAAATGTTAAATTTCTTGGCAATGTCTCGCATGGACTAGCCTTCATTTCTTTTTTTTTTCCAATATTTTTTTCTTTATTGAAGCAAAATACTTGTGTACAAATATTACAAGGGTAAAAATAGTATTGATTTAGATAGTGAAATAATTCTGGTATTTATACAGAACAATCAACATCTGAAAACAAATTCAGTAGCTAATCGTAGATATCTGTACCAATACATCACTGTAATATGTCAATAAAACATTGTAAATTAATATATAGATAGTATTAACATCATCGTATTATGTAGATGTAAATATAAGCATAAGCGCAAGCCCGGGTTCTGAACACGTCTTCCCCCCCACCCCTCTTAATTCTCAGCGAGATGATTATGCACCTCAAAGTGATATTGGGGGATCACCTGCGCAAATGCGTGTTTCATACCAAAGTGTATTTCTAAAACACTTCTCTAATTGTTCTTTCAATGGTTGGGATAGGGTTTCAATATAATTTTCCCAAGTGGAGAAGAAAAGTTCAGTGAACCTCTCTTTCTGTAACATAGCCTCCAGCCATTCCATACAGAATATATGGAAAAGTTTACCTTGAAACATCGTTAGCGTGGGTGCTGTAGTTTGCAACCATAATTGCAAAATACATTTCTTAGCCACCGCTGAGATAATAATCAATAGCTTTTTAACCCCTTTTGATACTTTGGTTTCCTTAGGTGTAATTCCGAATATTGCCCATTCAGGCGTTAATGGAAGGCAGTTCACCAAATACCTGTTCACAAAATTCCCCACCATAACCCAAAAGCCCCGTATGACTGGGCACTTCCATAAGCAATGCATCAGTTTTGCATCTTGCTCTCTGCATCGGAGACACTTCAAATTCTCCAACAATCCCATTACATGTCTATGGTGAGGGGTAAGGTAAGTTCTGTGCAATATATTTAGGAAGAATTCTGCGTAAGAGGCTGCTGGCACTAATTTGATCGAATGCTCAAATGAACGTAATATATCTTCTATTGTTAACGATGGGAAATATTCTGTCCACTGTGCCAGTCCTGTGTGTTGGGTATTGTAATCTAGAGAGTTATGTAGGAATGAGTAGTGCCATGATATGGCTTTTTTTGGGGGGTGCGTAACGGTGGGTTTCGTTCTGATCTAAATGAAATAGTACACACATGTGACCAATATGAGTGAGTACGAATGAACACACTTTATTTACAAGTAGCAAACAAACAATAAACAAACAACATACAAAGTATACTGTATACTCAACTTTTGTCTATGTATTCAGATGACACCGGTAATTCATCATCAGCAACATAAGATGTACTTCATCTTCTTCTCTCTGGGGAGCCCATCGTTTATTCAATAACACCCAGATAATCAATATACATTGGCAGCACTTTACTGCAGTCTCAAGTCTACCATGAGCTAATGGGTCCTTTGTGTACCTCTGATTTATGGGCCTGATTCAGACCCACTCGCGAGCGGCTGTCCGCTCGCAAGTGGGTCGATGGTGTGCACTGCGCATGCGCACGACGGAGAGAGCTCTGTCGTGCGCATGCGCGAGACGCGATGAGCGAAGGACTTTCCTTCGCTCGTTGTGTCTGATCAAAGGGGGCGTGCTGTCGATGTTGATTGACAGCACGCCCCCTTTGGTGGGCGTGCCTCCCAGATGGAGGCGTTCCCAAGGGAACGCCTACCGTCAGAAGCCGGCCCCACTGACATCACTAGTGATGTCAGTGGGAGTGATTTTGGCTCTGATAGAGCCAAAATCACTCTGGGCCTTGCGGTTGAGAAACTCAACTGCAGGCTTCGGCTCGCAGTGGCGATGGTCGCGATGGTCAAGACCATCGCGACCATCAACCTGCACGCTCGTATATGCTGTGGGTGGTGACCCACAGCTATATGAGCATCCAGGAGGACGCTCCATAATTATGGAGGTGGGTCCTGATTCAGAGCGAGCGCTCTGGTCAGAGCGTCCGGCTCTGAATCAGGGCCTATATACCTTAGTATAGGGTGTTGGCTTTCCGGATATTAAGCCCATACTAGTTACATACAGTGCTAGGTATCAAGCACTCATTGGTCCAGCATAGCATTGACCATGCTTATCTCTCTTGCACATGCTCTGTAAGCACTAAGATGTTCAGACAAAGAGAATACAGTAATGACGTGTCCTAATGTCTGGAGATGAACTCTATTTCAAGGCTCCTTTGTATAGAGTCTGGACATCACTGTTACTTACCCATAATGCTTAGCATCTCTACACAGCTTATGATGGTCATTCCAATGGAATGTAGCTGCTACTGATAAGAACATGTAAGGCATGAATGGCTCATTATACACATGGCAGGTACAAGCTAGGCCTCAATTTATGTCTTCTTTGACCTCAAAAGGTTATATCTAACCATTCTGTCCATAGACTGCAACTATAGTACAATCTCATTTCAAACCTCAAAGAGGCCTAGCAAGGGTATATATGTGTTTGTTACTTATATGCCTATGTAGAAATTAACTATTTAACCCACTGATTACAGGGGGTTTTCCGTATTGAGTAGATTTAGCCTTCATTTCTAAGAACAAGAATAGACTGTCGAGTTTCACATGAAAGTTCTCTTTTTCTGGCCATTTGGAGAGTATAATTGAACCCACAAATGTGATGCTCCAGATAGTCAACTAGCTCAAAGGAAGGCCAGTTTTATAGCTTCTCTAACGAGCAAACCCGTTTTCAACTGTGCTAACATAATTGCACAAGGGTTTTCAAGGGTTTTCTAATCATCCATTAGTCTACTAACGCGCTTAGCAAACACAATGTACAGTACCATTAGAACACTGGAGTGATGGTTGCTGGAAATGCGCCTCTATACACATATTTAGATATTCCTTTAAAAAACAGACATTTGCAGCTAGTATAGACATTTACCACATTAACAATGTATAGAGTGTATTTCGGATTAACTTAATCTTATCTTCAGTGAAAAAAACAGTGCTTTTCTTTAAAAAATAAGGAAATCTCTAAGTGACCCCAAACTTTTAAACAGTAGTGTATATATATATATATATATATATATATATATATATATATATTATAGTGTCAAGCCAAAATTGTCCCTTTTTTATGATGTGTACATATGCATTAATAACAAGCTGATATGATCTAATTTTTGAATAATTAAAATTGTTGATGTGTAGCCTTGTCCTTCGCTTAGTTCTTTAGTTTCTTAGAAGCCCTCTTTAAGTTTACAGTATTAGTTGTAATTGATAATTATTGTTTTGTTGTTTGAAATAGTGTGGAATCTTTGGGCAATTACTTGATTGACTATTTCTTATTTTAACTTTTTTACTAAATTAGTTATACACCATATGAATTTGGAGTGGTGTATTTTGGTTAAATGAATGTAAAATGCCTGGGTTTGCTTGTAGTCACTCTAGTGAGGGCCTACACTTTTTAATGTAAATGTGCTTATAAATGTTTTAATTTTTAAAGAGACTGAATAAAACATGAGTCAATTTTGCAGTAGCTCTTTTATGTGCAGATAGATTTAGACATTCGCTTGCTCATATAATAAATGCTTCTTTTACTTATCTTGCGCCCTACATTCAAATCTCTCAAGTAAATAACTTTCTTCCTGTCAGGCAGAAAAAATATATAGCGGAGAGGAAATTGCATGGAAATTCAGAAACCTTGCATATACTGTACATATAGAAAATAAATAAATATATACTGTATGTATATATATATAATCCATAATGAAAGGCGGGACTCAGAGTCTTATAAATCCAAATACCCTCACCAGAGGGATTTATTAATGCTGGTCTGGTGAGGGTATTTGGATTTATAAGATTTCTAAGACTCTGAGTGCCACCTTTCATTATGGATTATATGGATTGGGGGCATTGACCCCATAAGGAGCCAGTTAGGCTATATGGCTTTTGTTATTGGAGTGCCGGAGGATTGTATGGTGTGTGTGTGTGTGTATATATATATATATATATATACCACTCACCTGCTTCATGGTCGCGGCCCCACGCTCCGTGGTCGCGTCTTCCCAGTCAGCTCAGCCTCCGGCTCTCCCCATTGATTGATTCTCCTCCCAGCATCAGTCAGCGAGATGGAGCCAACCGGGAGAGGTGCACCTGCCCTGCACAGCGCGACCATGGATCAGGTAAGTCGGGGAGTGAGCAGGGTCCGGGTGGGGGGGCTACAGGCCAAGGGGGGTAAACGGAACAAGAGCGGGGGCTGTTGGCTGAGGGGGGGGCCTGTAACATTTTTTTGCTATGGGGTCCCCGTAGGTATAGTTACGCCCATGGCCTGATCAAATGCAGATCTGCATTGCTCTATAAGGTGGGCTCTATCAATGGGGGGTTCAGCATCCCCTGTTGCAGTTTGCATTCTCCACCTTTTCAAACTGCACTTGCCATGTGTCTTACCTGTCCTCCTTTTCTGTGTAGATTGTAAGTTCTCAAACTTGAAGCCCCTTTCCCCAATTTGTATTGGTCTGTTTGAGTATGTAGTGTCCTCCTACATAATAATAATAATAATAATAATAATAATAATAATAATAATAATAATAATAATAAAAATAATTAGTGATGTGCGTCGAACTCCATGTTTTGGTTTTGGATCTGGATTTGGTTTTACAAAATCACCCTTGCGTGTTTTGATTTTGGTTTTGGATTTGTATTTTTTTTTTAAAAAATAATAAAAACCGCTGAAATCACATAATTTGGGCCTGTTTTTGTTCCTACAGTATTATTTATTAACCTCAATAACATTTCCAGTCAAGTTTGACCACCTCACAGCTCACAATATTGATTTCATCCAGTTAGGCCAAAAGGTTGCATCGAGCTAGCTGGCTAAATAAGCTAAGCGACAGCAGTGGGCGGCACTAACATGTGGCAGTTCAGTGGCAGACAGGATGGCAGTTTAATACAGTATAAAATTAAAAATGTCAGACAGCAATGCCCCAAACAGCACATAATGCAAAGAAAAGAAGTGGAGATGGAATTGTCTAGGGCCCTTCCACCCACCCTTATGTTGTATATAGGACATGCACAGTTTAACAAACCAATCACAAAACAAGCTACCAACGGGCAGCTGACATTGCTGGCAATGATGCACAAACTGGCTTTACAGAGGCAAGATGTTGCCGCCATCATCATCTGATTCCTCACCCTCATCTTCACACAATATTAATTAGTACCCACTGGAATCCACCATTACAGCCTCAGGTGCCTCTGTAATTTTGGGATGTAATTGGTGGTAAAGGTCTTCCTCGTGAAATTTGTAGTTCATTTTGAAGAACATCATGTTTTCCATATTTTGAGGAAGAAGCCTCCTATGCCGATCGCTGACAAGGTTCCCGGCTTTGCAGAAAACTCTTTCTGAGTACACACTGGAGGGTGGGCAGCTCAAGTAAAGCAAAGCAAGTTTGTGCAAGGGCCTCCAAATTGCCTTTTGTTCCTGCCAGTAGTGAAACGGACTGTATGACATACCTATTTCGACATTATAATTAAAATAGTCCTCAACCATTCTTTGAATGATGACCATATCAAATGGAGTCACAGTAGAAGTCTCATTAATTGTAGGCAATTCTTTTAGAGCCAACCAGATGTCAAAACTTAGTTGTGTTGACTCATCTGCATCACCAGTGGGTCTTTTTTTGGGAAAGTTTAGCTTTTTCCTGGCAGCCGCACTTGCTAGAGAAACTGAAGGAGGAGCCATCGCTGCATCACGTGCCGCTTGAGATGACAATTTCCTTACCAACAGCTCTTTGCATCTCTTCAGATCTGTGTCCGTTGGGAAGAAAGATACAATGAATGACTTACACCTAGGTTTGAGTACGGTCGCCAAAATTTATTACTCTGATTGGAAGATCCCGACAACCCTTGGATCCTGGTGAAGCAAATAAAGGACTTGATCTACAAGTCCAATGTACTTTGCAGAATTGCTTTGTTTCAGCTCCTCCTTCAGTTTCTTAAGCTGCTTTTCCAACAGTCTAATGAGGGGAATTACCTGACTCAAGCTGGCAGTGTCTGAACTCACTTCATAGGTGACTATTTTGAAGGGTTTCATCACTCTGCACAACACAGAATGTATTTTCCACTGAGCTTGTGTAAGGTACAGTCCCCCTCCTCTTCCTATTGTCATGTTCAGGCTATGGTGGTCCCCTGTAGAGAAATTAGAAAACGTGGACCCAGGTTGAGAAATGAATCTGAGGTGGGAGGCCTGGATATATGCCTTTCTCATCCACAAGTATCGGATGTTGGCTAGACCTGACCAAAGGCGCGGAGTCTAACTTACTGGGAGGTGTTCACCAGTGACCTCTCCAAGCAGGATTTGGGCTTAAGCTGCACCCAGCAAGCAGGTTGTGGCCCTTTGGTCAGGTATCCGGCACAAGTGGGAAATGGAAGAACACTATCACAGGAAAAGCACAGGAGAATGATACTGGAAGTTTTGCACATGGGTGATGTACTGGGTACACACCTTGTTGATCCAGACGCAGGGCTAACACAGGAGAATGGCACTAGGAGATTGTACTAGGATGATGTCATACACTGTGGATTACATAGAAACATAGAATTTGACGGCAGATAAGAACCAATTGGCCCAACTAGTCTGCCCCATTTTTAAACATATTGTTACCTCAACCCTTATTGATCCTTACTTCTTCTGAAGGATATCCTTGTGTCTATCCCATGCATGTTTAAATTGCTCTACTGTCTTAGCCTCTACCACCCCTGATGGGAGGATATTCTACTTGTCCACTACCTTTTCTGTGAAGTAATTTTTCCTCAAATTCCCCCTGAACCTACCACTCTCCAGTTTCAGAACATGTCCACTTGTTCTAATACTTCTCTTTCTTTGAAGAGTGTCTTTTTCCTTTACCTTGTTAAAACCCTTAATATATTTGAACGTTTCTATCATGTCCCCCCTTTCCCTTCTCTGTTCCAAACTATACATATTAAGATTTAGTCTTTCCTGGTACGTTTTGTGGTGTAGACCTTGCACCATTTTAGTTGCCCTTCTTTGTACAGTCTCTAATGTATTAATATCCTTCTGGAGATATGGCCTCCAGTACTGAACACAGTATTCGAAATGAGGACGTACCAATGACTTATACAGTGGTATTATCACTTCTTTCTTTCTGCTACTGATTCCTCTCCCTATGCAACCAAGCATCTTACTTGCCTTCCTCATTGCTTTGTTACAATGTTTGCTTGCCTTTAAGTCACCTGAAATAGTGAATCTTAGATCCCTTTCCTCTTCAGTAGTTTCCAGTATACTGCCATTAATACTATATTTAGCCTTTGGATTTTTGAGACCCAAGTGCATGATCTTGCATTTTTTGTCACTAAACTGTAGTTGCCATGTTCTTGACCATTCCTCTAGTCTACCTAGATCATCAATCATTTGTTTTACCCCTCCTGGTGTGTCTACCCTGTTGCATACCTTTAGGCTCTCTTCAATACCATTTGCAATGTCACAAATAAAGATATTAAAAAGCACTGGTCCAAGTACAGATCCCTGATGTACTCCACTGGTAAAATTTCCCTCTTGAGACTGTACTCCGTTTACTACAACTCTCTGTTTCCTATCCTCCAGCCATGATCTTATCCATTCAACTATCTTTGTATCTAATCCCATGCTTTCCAGTTTATTTAACAGTCTGTGATGTGGAACAGTGTCAAAAGCCTTACTAAAGTCTAGATAAGCTATATCTATGGCCCCCCTTTATCTATTTCCTTAGTTACCCAGTCAAAAATGTCAATGACATTTGTTTGGCATGATCTCCCCCCAGTAAATCCATGCTGTTTGGGGTCCTGCAAATAGCTGGATTTGAGATAATCTACGACTCTTTCTTTTAAGAGTGTTTCCATCATATTCTCTACTACTGATGTAAGGCTCACTGGTCGGTAGTTGCTTGCCTCTTCCTTGCTTCCACTTTTGTGCAGTGGGACAAGTTTGCGCTTTTTCAGTTCTCTGGAATTACACCAGTAGCTAGTGGCTGGTTGAATAATTCTGTTAATGGTGTTACCAGCACCAATTTTAGCTCTTTTAGTATCCTTGGATGTATCCCATTTGGCCCTATTGATTTCCTACCTAATTTTTCTGATTACACCTGCAACTTAACTGTGGCCCCTTGCCCTCTCTTTCAGTAGTGAATACTGAACAAAAATAAGTATTAAGATGATCAGCTATTACATTCTCTCCCTCAACAAGACTCCCTCTTTCTGACTTTAGTCTTTTTATTCCACCTTTTGTTTTTCTCCTTTCACTTATATACTTAAAAAAGTTTTGCCCTCTTTACCCACCTACTGTGCCATTTTCTCCTCAGCTTTTGCCTTTGCACATCTGACTACTTTCTTAGCCTCCTTCTGTTTTACAAGATGCACCTCTTTGTCCTCATTATTTTGCATCTGCTTGTATTTCCTAAAGGCCATATTTTTTTCTTTCACAATACTTGCTACCTCTTTCCCAAACCACACTGGCTTCCTTTTCTTTGTAGTTTTCCTAACTCTTTTGATACAAAGGTCTGTTGCCTTTAATATTGCACCTTTTACATTTTCCCACCTCTCCTGCACTCCTTTCAAGCTGTGGCTTCAGACGCAGAACTAGCACAGGAGAATGGCACTAGGAATTTGTACTTGGATGACCTACTAAGTAGACACGCTGTGGCTTCAGACGCAGAACTGGCACAGGAGAATGATACTAGGAGTTTGTACTTGGATGACATACTAAGTACACACACTGTGGTTCCAGACGCAGAACTGGCACAGGATGATAACACTTTGGAGATAGTACTCGGATGACGTACTGAGTAGACACACACACCGTGGGTAACACTAGGAGAGTATCACTGGAAGAACACTGCAACAGCAAGTATACACTGGAAGTAACAATGTTGTACAGGCAACTTCTTGTTGTCTGGAGCCCGGCTAAATACCCTAAGGTAGCAGTCCATTGGAGGATAGTGTCTGCTGACAGCAACCAATGCTACCGTTGGGTAAAGAACAATCAGGTGATATAGACTGTCATGGCTGCACCCATGATGGTAACCACAGGAACCAAATCACGGAGTGAGCACATGGATGCTCTATCAGACCGTATAATCCTCAGTACGTCACTTGCGGCAGCACCGGGCATCTGACCGTTCGAGAGGTCAGGGGCAACTGGCGCTGAGGTGAGTGACGGCCGATCCTAGGCTGCAACCTGACAGTTATGTCATACTTCATTGTGTAGCTTTGGATGGCTTTTTGGTTTTCCTCCATCCGCTCAAGCATATAAAGGGTGGAGTTCCACCTCGTAACTACCTCTTGCTTCAGCTGGTGACAGGGCAAATTCAACATTTTGCAGGTGCTGCAATATTTTACATGCACCTGTTGAATGGTGAAAATGCCCAGAAATTTTGCAGGCCACAGAGAGCATTTCCTGCAAGGTGCTGTCATTTTAAAAAAAAAATTAGCATCACCAAGGTAATAGTGTGAGCAAAACATGGGACAAGTTGGAATTCACCCATCTGTAATGCTCTTACAATATTGGTGGCGTTGTCAGAAATCACAAATCCCGAGGAGAGTCCAAGCGGGGTAAGTCATTTTGCAATGACTTCCCTGAGATTTTCTAAGTGGTTGTCAGCAGTATGCCTCTTAGTGAAACCGGTTATACACAGAGCTAAGCTGCTTTTTCTTAGATGCTGCTGTTGGTGCCGCTGAAGGCAATACACCCACCCAGTGGGCTGTTGCAGTCATGTAATCTTGCGTTTGCGGTTTCACTTGTCCAAATATCTGTGGTTAAGTGGACAGGGGGTACAACAGCATTTTGGAGGACACTAATTACGCTTTCTTAACATCCCTGTACAGGCTGGGAACTGTTTTTCTGGTGAAGTGGAACCTAGATGAGATTTGGTAGTACCAGCATAGATGTTATGGCGTCAGTAATCCGATGTGCAACTGGGTGACTGTTTTCATACTTGCTCTCCCTTGGAAAGGATTATTAAAAAGTCAAATGTTTTTTAGAACTACTACTAGTAGTCTTCCTGGTCCACTTCTGGGATGGGAAAATCCACTCCCAGCAGCAGGCGTAGCGCTCAAGGATTCTTCTGAGGAATCCAGGATAGAGGAGAACTGAGTTAGCCTTATTAAATTGGATGCAGGACTACTTCCAATCATGATTGAGGGTATTGTTGATGAAGGTGTTGGTGGTGAAGATGCCAGGTGCTTGGATCTAGCAGAGAGAAGAGAGCTAGCTGATGCTGGACTGCTTGTTACTTTTTTAGCCAAAGTTTATGAATTTTGCAAATGCTTTTGATGGATGCGCTGTAGATGACATAACAGGGAGCAGGTTCCTAGATGGTTAGGGTCCCTACCTCTACTTACTCTGGCATGACAAAGGGTACAGATGGCTTGACAATTGTTCGGATTTGGGTAGAAATGATTCCACACATACTGTAAGAAGTGGATTTTTTTGTTTTATACCCAGGCATGACAATGGGGTTTTCATTATCATGGGCAACAACTGTTTTCACTGGGGCCTGATTTACACAAACATCCTCATCAACAACATCCTCATCATCAGCATCCTCAACATCCTTTTTAGCGTCAGCTACACAGATATCCTCCTCATCCTGATGCACTTCCACAGAACCAGTCTCAATTTCTATGTAATCATGTTGACTTGTGCTCCTCATCCCCACATTTGTAGAGGATGCACAAGTGGTGGAAGGAGGCTCCTCTTCAAATACAGTATTGGAAAGGTCAGGCTCACACATGGCACCTGCCAACACACTTAGAATCTCCTCAGGGAATTGTGATATTTATGAGCGCACAGTTGGTTCCTTTGCCTTAACGATTTTCATTTTTTTGAAACATCTACAGGGAAAAGGGCTTACATCGTCATAAGAGGCAGAACCACCAGTCATAAATAAAGGCCAAGACCTTAGCCTTTCCTTGCCACTTCGTGTGGTGAAAGGCATATTGCCAATTTTATGTTTTTTTGCACAGAATTTTCCCTTTGACGTTTTTTTCTTTACCACTGTAAAAGATTGGTTCTTTGATTTTAGATGTCACAAGATTTTTTATGAATAAGAAAAGAATAACACACTGCGCTACCACTTACAGTGTCACAAGACTTTTTATGAGTGAAACACTGCTCTACCACTTACAGTGTCACAATATTTTTTAGGAATAAGACTAACACACTGTGCTACGACTTATAGTGTCACAATACGTGGCCAGCAGTGTTACCGAACAATAATAGTGTAGATAGCACACACAAAAATAAAAACTGAAAAAAAGATTGAATTTTTTTATGTTTTTGTGGAATGATAATTTTATTTAACTTTTATTTTTTTTACACTGGGGTCCTACTCGGATCCCCCATGTTCGCGTGGGTCTGGTTCTTGGAGAACCGGACCCGCTCATCTCTCATAATAATAATAATGATAATAATAATAATATTAATAATAAAACAGACTCACAAATCCTGAACCCTCAGTGTGGGGTAGATGACCTTGTAAATGATTGGCTCATATCTAAGATCTGGTAGAGGGATCCATTCCCAAGAACTATTCTGAAGACCATTTAACATTCTCTCTGCATCACTATTCACATGTCATTAAACTTTCTATCGTCAGATGATAGATGTGACCCATAAACTTAAACTAAACTTAACTAAAATAAACACAGGAGACCAAGTTATGCCGTTTAAATTAATTGGTCAGCTTTATTTGGTTACAAAGGTAGACATGGTGGCAGGAGAAAGAACGGCAACTAACCCGCGTCCGCTTGTCTTAGGCCGGAAGTAAATCACAACTTGTGAGGGCCAACTATCCCAGACAAGGGTAGGGTGATCTTAAAAACTTGCAAAGGGCCAACTATCCCTTTCAGAGCAAGTGATGCGGCCCCAACACCCATGCCAATGCACCATTCATCCTGCTCGGTCGAGAGGTGCCGCTGACCCCAATAGGGTGAAATCAGCCTATCAGTGCATTGAAGGGGTGCGCACCGCTATTACTGCTGCAAGATGGACACTTCAATATTGCCGGTCTTTCCCCGCCAATGAAATAAAGCCGACACAAGACACAAGAGGGTAGGGAGGGTGGGAGATCAATTCAAAAGAGGCAGATTTTACCACAGTAGATTCTCTACACCCTCTCACTAACTCCGCCCCTAACCCAACGTCCTATCGCATCTGCCTATAACTGTAAACAAACATTTTTAACTTTATTAACCCCTCTATCCCTGACTAGAAGTTTATGTGCCGTCGGCTCTATTCCTAACCTCCGTTATATTAAACTTTCTATCGTCAGATGATAGATGTGACCCATAAACTTAAACTAAACTTAACTAAAATAAACACAGGAGACCAAGTTATGCCGTTTAAATTAATTGGTCAGCTTTATTTGGTTACAAAGGTAGACATGGTGGCAGGAGAAAGAACGGCAACTAACCCGCGTCCGCTTGTCTTAGGCCGGAAGTAAATCACAACTTGTGAGGGCCAACTATCCCAGACAAGGGTAGGGTGATCTTAAAAACTTGCAAAGGGCCAACTATCCCTTTCAGAGCAAGTGATGCGGCCCCAACACCCATGCCAATGCACCATTCATCCTGCTCGGTCGAGAGGTGCCGCTGACCCCAATAGGGTGAAATCAGCCTATCAGTGCATTGAAGGGGTGCGCACCGCTATTACTGCTGCAAGATGGACACTTCAATATTGCTGGTCTTTCCCGCCACAGCGGCTCTCAGGAGAGAAGCAGCCCGCCACCATGCCAACCAACCAAACCCTTAAAAACTGCAAAAATATCTTCTAGAAACAAAAAATGACCCTCCTCAGTAAGATGAACTCCATCCCTGCGGAAAAGGTGGGCATCCTGAATCCGAATTAAAGGATGGTGCACCACTAGCCCTCCCATTTCCAGCACGTGCCTAGCCACCCATTTGTTAACCTTCCTCCTGGACCTGTCCAAAGCCACACTATTATAGCAATAGCGCCAGGAAAGCCTGGCGATGATAGGGGACCACACCAAAAGGCAGTTAGGCAATAACCGAAGCACCTCTCTCAAGTCACGAACAATCGCATGGCGCAACTCTAAGGACGTTTGCTGACCCAAATCGTTGCCCCCGAGATGGATAATTAACACTAAAGGGGGACCAAATTCAGCTACTGCCCTGTGCAAGTTGCGCAACAAAGCTTCCCACAGCATGCCCCTCTGCCCCAACCACCTAACACTCTCCCAACGTGGGAACACGGAGGCATCTTCAGCAAAGCGCGACTGCCCGGCCCAAAAAATAAAAGAGTGACCAATCAACCAAATGGGCCTAGCGTCCTGGAAACCTGCAAATATACAGAAATATAATAGATAAGTATATATGCAACATGTAAATCACGAAGGAGGAGTGGGAGGGTGGGAGGGGGGGAGGAAGACTTGACCCGAGGTGAAAACCTACAAAAAACCTGCTGGATCTTTTCTATATTTCATTCGTTCACATTAATATTATTTTAAGCTAAACGATCAATGTCCAAAGCAGGGCAAAAAACAGGGCAAAATCTCTCGGGACCCCCACCGGAAAGGCAGCGAGTTGGCCAAGGCACTCAAGTCCAAACGAATAAAGTATAACAATTTATGATTCCAGACGAACATAACTTCTGTAAGCATTGGACTTCCATCTTCCGAGAGCCTGGATCTCCTGTGAAGAAAGACCCGAGGAGGCCGCAAAAGTGGCGGCACCTATTCTAAAAGAATGGGTGCCGTAATCCGAAGGGGAAAGCCCGAGGTGCCGTATGCAGCGATGGAAGACCGATCTAAATTGGAATTTAGTCAAAGGACTTCCGTCCTCGTGCATAAGCCAAGCCCCCAGCCGCATTGGCCTGCAAAGAGTATATTGGGAGGCTAAGTGAACCGGACAAATCCCGTCATCAGGACAGGACTTCAGGGACACCCAGCGACCTCTACCCATCTGATCGGTCTTGGAACGCCGAATACGGCACAGCAGCGTATCACGCAGCAAAATGTGACAACGAAGCAGAGGGGGCTGAGCGCGGCGCGAAGACGCTACCAGCTCGCTGATGCGAAACGCCCCATGAAAGGCCATCGCAAAAGCGAGTCGGAATAACAGAACCTCGAATTGCGAAGAACAAATGCCCGTCAAACTTTCACCTAGACGCGCTAACAAATCAGGACCAATAGGACGACGTCGGTCATCCGCGGCAGGCCTGACGCGAGACCAACCCCTAAGGGCCCTTTGTATTAAAAAACCCTTAGTTATGTCCCTCCGCCCCGCTAGGCGCAAAAAGAACGAAATCCCAGCAAGCCTCTGGGCAACATAAGCCCGCGACCTTCCGGAATCGAACAAGAAACAAACAAAAGCAACCATATTAGTATCACGAAATTTACCTGACGAACTCCGCCCTTGCAAAAACTTCTCCCACTGTTGCCAAGATGTCTGGTAGGCCGTCAACGTCCGTGGGGCCACGGACCGACGTGCGAGATCTTCCATTCTGGTTTGATGATCTGCCAGCAATGAAATGGACAAAGCTCACCTTTTAATGCCGCGTACGGGGCCAATTCGCGGAACCGTCGCCAATCCTGTCTGGAGAGCGCATCAGCAATGGAATTATCAGTACCCGGCACATGACGAGCTGTGAACAATATGTTAAACTGCAAAGCGCGCAGAACCAGCCAAGCAAGAAGCCGCAACACTGGCAGCGATGACGATCTTTGGTTATTGATCGCATGTACTACCCCCCAGGTTATCGCACCAAAAAACTATGGAACGGTCGCGCAACCGCTGACACCATAGCTCTAATGCCACCACTATGGGAAACAGCTCCAGTAGGAGCAAGTTCTTGGTCAATCCTGCCTGCACCCATTCCGCCGGCCAAACTGAAAAACACCAATCTCCTCCCAAAAAGATCCGAAACCTGATGATCCAGCAGCATCCGTGAAGAGCTGCAGGCAAGCATTAGGCTGAGGATCCGCAGGCCAGACGCGCACTCCATTAAAATCGACCAAAAAACGTCCCAAACCGCCAGGTCCAGCTTTAGCTCAGATGACAGTCGCAGAAAATGGTGCGGGTGACGCAGCCCTACCAAAGCCCTCTGTAGCTTCCGACAGAAAATCTTCCCCATCGGGATAACTCGACACGCGAAGTTAAACAGCCCGAGCAGGGATTGACCTTGACGAAGAGTTACCTTTCCTCCTGCCAACGCTAGGAGGATAGCATCCTGCAAGCGACGAATCTTGTCCGGCGGCAGCCGGCAAAGACCCTCCAAGGTATCAATTTCAATACCCAAGAAAACCAGCTTAGTGGCTGGGCCCTCAGTTTTATCTTGCGCAATAGGTACTCCAAATTCCGAGAAGAGTGCTTGCAATGAAAAAAGGAGACGATTGCAGCGACGCGAGCCAGCTGGACCTACGCACAAGAAGTCATCCAAGTAATGGGCTATGCTCGTCTCCCCAGACCCCACCGTGACACACCAATGGAGAAAGGAACTGAAACGCTCGAAGAACGCGCAGGAAATAGAACAACCCATCGGAAGACATTTGTCCAGGTAATAGCCATCCGTCAACCGAAACCCCATGAAACGAAATGATTCAGGATGCAGGGGCAACAATCTGAAGGCGGACTCAATGTCCACTTTCGCCATGAAAGAACCCGGACCCGCTGCGCGAACCAAGGCTAACGCAGATTCGAATGACTGGTACTGTACGCGGCAGACCTCAACATCTATGGCGTCGTTAACCGACGTGCCTGACGGATGTGACAGGTGCTGAATTAAACGGTAACTCCCGGGGGCCTTCTTGGGGACAACACCCACAGGGGAAAGGACCAGATCGGGTATCGGAGGCTGCGGGAAAGGTCCAATCATGCGACCCAGCCCTACCTCCTTCATAACCTTATCCTTTAGTACGTGAGGTAAATCGCAGGCCGAGCGTAAATTCCTAGGGGACCCGGAACTGACAGGCCGTATTATTGGAAGCGAAAATCCTTCTGCAAAACCCTTACGTAAAAAGGCGGCGGCGTCCCGCACAGGATACCAGTCTAACCATTTTGCCATGGCATCTAGATGAATGGGGGTCAACGCTTTACTTTGAAGTCCCGGCCCCTGACCGTTTGGCAGAGGGTACTGCAGAGGAGGCCTGAGCTCCTCCTGGACCGCGGGAGCAGTCCTTACTGGGGTGTGCCGCACCGCAGCGGAGGCACTGGTGTCGAAAGCGACACCTGTTACCAAGGGTACAATTCCCATTGTTGTATGCGTAACACTTCCGCTTGTTTTGCCCTCCATTGGCTGTCCTTGGTGCCGAGGGGGACGAGGGTTGAACTGGCCGCCCAGGGGACTGATCAGCAAGGACGCGTGTAGGCTGTGTCACCTCCATCCACACTTCAACATCTTTACAACCCAATTCCATGACCTTAACCCGATCTTGCTTCCGACGAAACTCTTCGTCGTATTGGCGCCACGCCGTACTGCGTGAGGCCTTGAATAGGCCATGTATCAGGTGTAAATATCGTATAACATTAAGGTACTCGGAAGGCCTGGTTTTTAGATAGCAAGTTGAGAACACGCAGAACCCAGATAGCCAATTCGTGTAAGACTTAAAGGCCTCCAGACCAATACCCCCTTTTGTCTTTGCGGTCGCAGCAGCTTTCTTCGCCGTAGCTGTAAGGGTGAACATATCTACGTAGCGCCCTTTTTTGATCCGCTGCTTAACCCTGGTACGCATACCTCGAGTGACAGCTGTATTAGCGCAGTGTACAACATCCTCCGGACCTGGTCCGCGATCTACACTGGTACTACTGCCAGAGGACCGTTCGCTAGAATGCCTATGACGACGTGAGCGACGTCTGCGAGACCTCCTTGCCCTTTTACGCCTAGCCTTCTGCGAACTATCGCTTGAAGAGGAGGAGGAAATGGAAGTAGACCCGCAGTCAGATGTACTGTCACACTCACCAGAAGCACTGGCAAGGGCATTGGTAACTCCAGCGCCTGCGTTAGCTCCGACTTCCGCCGTCGCACTTCTGGTCGGGGCTGCGACCACTGTTAACTCCTCCAGACTGTCGTCTGTAAAAGAAGAGACTGAGGCGGCATCGTGCGCATTGTCTGTGTCCGTAGCCTGAGAGGGCTGAGGAAGGGAGATGGCAGAGGGAGAGAAAGAAACGGAAGGAGCTGCGGGCATGGGAGCGAGGGAAAGACCGCAAATCCTGCCTAATTGCTGCACCAGAGGGCCAAGCTGCGTCTGCACGGCGGATGCCGCCAACGCAGAAGGGCCTCCAGTGTCAGTGTTTCCAGGCTGCTGGGTCAAAAGCGGTGTCAGTGCACCCACCACAGACACCAGCAGTCCGGCTATGGCACCAGCATCCAGCAACGGAGCACTCCCTGGTGTCGCAGGCCCTGCAGGCATAGCAGACGCCTGAGCAGCTGCCACCCCCGTAGGCCTGGAGGAGCTGGCAACTGCAGACATGGGGGACCCCATGTCTGCATCATTATGAACAGAAGGCAGCAGAAGAGGGGGCGGATTAACCGGCCCCCTTCGTCTCCGCCCCCCGCCTGTAGGAATATTGGCCTGCGTGCAAGCCGGCGCCATGACAGGCATCCGGCCTGCACGCTTATGTGGCCGCTTCCGCCGCCCTTCCCCCCGGACTTCAGCCGGCTCACTCTGAGCGGCCATTGGGGGAGAAGGGCCGGGCGGTGTAACTGCCCGCTGCTGGCCGCGTGAACGGCCGGAGCGCGCACCCGCTACATGCGCGGGCGCTGTATTATGCCCGGCCGCCGATCCCCGCCTGCCCTGGTCCCCCGTCGCACTAGTACTGGCGACCAGCGGGGAACCAGGGGCAGGCGGAGGCAGCAACTGCGGTGTTTCGCGGGACCGCCGCGTCTGCGTGCACGGGACCGCAGCGTCGCCAGAGAAGGGGGCCGCTGTACCTGACCCTCCCGAATGCCGGGAGGGTAGGACCTGAGGGGGATAAAGCGCGCCGGGCCCGACACCGTCTGACAGACGGGCGGGTACCGAGCGCGCGCGCTGGGGGCGGCTCATAGTGCTAATGCACGGCAAGGGATAGAACAAAGAAAGAGAAAGAAAAGTTAGATAAGAAAAAAGAGTGTAGATATAGGGAGAGTATGGAGAAGAGAGTAGGGAAAGATATAAAGTAGGGAAAAAGAAAGTAGGGATGTACAAACGATTATCCCAACAGACAGATCTGCTAATAAGGAACTGTACTTTCCTGGTCGCAGATCAATTCAAAAGAGGCAGATTTTACCACAGAAGATTCTCTACACCCTCTCACTAACTCCGCCCCTAACCCAACGTCCTATCGCATCTGCCTATAACTGTAAACAAACATTTTTAACTTTATTAACCCCTCTATCCCTGACTAGAAGTTTATGTGCCGTCGGCTCTATTCCTAACCTCCGTTATATTACTGTAACATTTGACCATGACATTACTGGACTGCTCAGGAAATGTTTTACCAGGATGAGTAAGGGGGGAGCTTTAGTAGCATAAATGCAAATAACTGTAGTCAGATTAATCAGTGAGACGGAGCTTCAGCGTTACTTACTGTGTGCCTTTACATTCTCAGGCCAAGTCTCAGTGGATGTTTTAGGCAGATTTACAAAATTAGCAGTGACTATTTGTCATTTTGTCAATATGTGGGGAAGTATTGCAGCCTATTCATTATCTTTAGCAAATACCTGTATCTTTCACTATTCAATTTACATTTTCACACTGAATATTTTGCTCAATAAAAATGAACGTCAGGTTAGAGGCCTAATTTTCAAGTAACATTTGCAAAATATCCCCGTAAACACCCGTTTTCAGGCGGTAACCTCAAATGTTAAGTATCTCCTGGATGTATCTACAGGGGACTGCAGCAGATATCTGAGATCTGCTGCTGTCCCCCGTTTTCAACTGCAAAAGCAGCCCCCATATAACCCTATCAGTTTTCCATAGATGAAGAGGCCACCACATGTGCCTTATCGCCACCATAAGGGTACAAACACAGGTAAGGGCACTGTTACTTGAAAGAGGGGAGACTCCTCTTTTAAATGCTATGCCCCATTGCCGTTAAACTCTGGTGATCACCTATGTTACCTGTGCACATTTATTTTAGTCCAAATAAACACGGGCAAGAGGAAACAGAAAATGACTGTTTGCAGACAGATTTCATACAGGTGTGTCTATGTCTCAGTGTTGGGTATTACCAGGGATGTGCAGTCAGGCTAGGCAAAGCCTCCCCTGTCATACTCACTCCCCTATCATACTCCCTGTCATGCTCCAGAGTGTAGATGTAAAACTGTGTTTTTATACATGTTTGCTACCCCAGCCATTGACCTCACTGCACGTCACTGGGTATTACAAAACCAGGACTGGAGTCTGCAGCCTGGAAATAAAGGCAGATTCATTTATGGAGTACCCATGTTCCTATGAAGGAGTATGACCCTTTATAACAGTGTTTCCCAACCCCGGTCCTCGAGGCACACTAACAGTCCAGGTTTTAGTGATATCCATGCTTGAGCGCAGATGGTTAAATCAAAATAAGTGCAATACTAATTAAGACACTTCTGCTTAAGTATGGCTATCTTTTAAACTTGGACTGTTAGTGTGCCTTGAGGACCGTGGTTGGGAACCCTGCTCTACAAAATGCTGAGCTGCAGAGAAAAAGACATTTTAAGTACAAATGGAATATACATTGGTGTAAAAGTGTGGTGCTTGGTCAGCCTTGAATTGACCAAACGCGGTCCAAGATTCCCCAACAGTACAGGTTTTAGAGATATCCATGGTTGAGCACAGGTGAATTAGTAGGGGTGTGCACCGGCCACTTTTCGTGTTTTGGTTTTGGATCTGGATCTTTCTAGGTGTTTTGGATCTGGATTGGTTTTGCCAAAACCACCCTTCCATGTTTTGGGTTCTGGGTTTTGTGTTTTGGATGTGTATTTTTTTGGACAAAAGCATAAAAATAGCTAAAAATCACAGAATTTGTGTTTTTCTTTGTTCCTACGCTATTATTAACCTCAATAACATTAATTTCCACTCATTTCCAGTCTATTCTGGGACACCTCACACCTCACAATATTGTTTTTAGGCAAAAGGTTGCTCCGAGGTAGCTGGATGACTATGCTAAGCGACACAAGTGGGCGGCGCAAACACGTGGCCCATCTATGTGTGGCACTGCAGTGGCAGACAGGATGGCAGTTGAAAAACTAGGCCCCAAAGCGTACATACTGCAAAGAAAAGAAAGAGGTGCAAGATGGAATTCTCCTTGGTCCCTCCCACCCACTATTATGATGTATAAACAGGACATGCACACTTTAACAAAACAATCATTTCAGCGCCAGGGTCTGCCACACGACTGTGAATTAAATGATTGGTTCGTTTGGGCCCCCACAAAACAAGATGGCAATTAATCTGTCCCTGGACAAACTGGCTCTACAGAGGCAAGGTGTTATTCTCGTCCTTTGTTGATGCACATGCGGTTAACGCTCACACAAATACAGTAAAATAAACACTTTTTAATTGTTTAAATTTTTTGGGGCACTTTGGGGGTTACACCGCCCTTCAACAGACCAGCCGGCCCTTGACTTATGACACAGGTGCACGCTTGGCGCTGCTACTTTGTTGATGCACTTGCGGCTAACGCGCACAAAAACACAGAAAAATAAACACTTTTTAAATGTTTTAATTTTTTGGGGCACTTTGGGGGTTACACTGCCCTTCAACAGACCAGCCGGCCCTTGACGTATGACACAGGCGCATGCTTGGCGCTGCTACTTTGTAGATGCACATGCGGCTAATGTGCACACAAGTCACAAACACAGAAAAAAATTTTTTTATTATTTTTTGGAGCACTTTGGGGGTTACCCTTCAACAGACGAGCCAGCCGGCCCTTGACTTATGACACAGGCGCACGCTTGGCGCTGCTACTTTGTTGATGCACGTGCGGCTACAGCGCACACAAACAGAATAAAAAGAATTGGTTTTTTTGCACTTGGGGGGGCACCCCTGTTGGACAGAGTACCCCCTGGACAACACTACAGCACCCCTTTAGGACTACAGCCTTTATGGGACACTGCACAACACAGCCCAGCCAGCCCCTATGGACTTTGGAGTGGACACAGCCCCTATGGACAACAGCCAGCCATAACTCCCACCCTCCCTCTTCACTGTCCACAGCCGGTGTGAAAAATGGCGCTGACGCGGGGACCTTTTATAGAATCCAAAACTCGCGAGATCCAACAGCGGGATGATGACGTTTTGCCTAGATTTCAGATCCGAGTCAGGCGGGACAACCCGAGCAGGACTCGGTTCCCGGCTCAGACCGGGGGGGCTCGGGGGGGTTCGGATTTCAGAAATCCGAACCCGCTCATCCCTATTAATTAGTATCTCAGTCAATTTGATTTAACCACCTGTGGTCAACCATGGATATCTCTAAAACCTGAACTGTTGTGGAGCCTTGAGGACAACATTTGGGAACCTCTGGTGTAGACTTTGATCATATGTACAAAGCATTTTGGGCTATTTAGAGGTAGATCAGCAGCTAAATAACTGCTTTATAACAGAAGTGTGATGAAGGGAAAGAGTTTATCAACAAAATATTGAAAGCTTATGGAGCAAACTCTTTTTCTTATAAATGTCACAAGGACAAAAGAGAAGAGTTTGAAAACTGATTATCCCCACTAAGGGCCGTATTCAGTTGCCAGCGAAAAGTCAGAATCCGCGAAAAAGTATCGCGGATGATGTCATTTCGCGAGGCGGAAAATTATCGCCGTATTCAATTTCAGAGACTTTCCGCCTAGGCGGAAAGTCAGTGCACTGTAATAGGCGAAAAAGTTTCTCCTACGAATAGCAGGTGGAAAAAAGTGCAGAATTGGGGTTTGGGGTACAACATTGTGGGAACCCCCATGCAGCCTTAAGACTGTCCCCCAAAGATAACCTGCGTAAAAAAAATCTTAAAAAAAAAAACGTAAGAACACCCCAAAAAATTACTTTCATTTTGGGGGCAAGAAAAAAAGTTGGGGGACAAAGTTAAAAACTAGCAAACTAGACTCCAGGGGGGTCTCCAAATATGCCCCAGGTGTTTTTTCCTTTGCAGGTGTTTGCGGCAGGTGGATTTTTAAAGTTTTTTAAAACTTCACTTTAACAACTTTAAAATATGCTGCCCCCCATTTTCATGTACCCCAAATTTGCTGGGTTAAGTTATTTTCATCCAAAAAACCTCCAAAATACTATTCTACACCACTTATACAAATACGCTATTTAGCAGCTATTGAGCCCATTTAAAAAACCAAATACCTTCAACAAGCCAAATTGAGGGAAACTATAGTGAACCCCCATGTCAGAGCGTCTTTTGGGGGGTGTCAGGCTGATTTCCCCAAAAATGACAGGACTTTCCGCTTGTTTCAGTTTCTCCAGGTCCCGTTTTTGCGTCCTTTCAAATTGAATACGGGGATACGCAGGGACGCGCATGATACTTTTCCGCCTGCAACACAGGCGAAGTAGGAAAAAAGTCCAGGAGGAGGAAAAGTATCTTTGGTGCGATTCAAATTGAATACGGGCCTATGGCTGCAGACGAGCTTGGCAAGCTCAGCTTGCATCCAGGCTGAACCAGCGGCAGAGGATGGGGCACCTGGAGGAGGCTGACAGGGAGCCTCTGAGGGTCTTTAACCCCTACACCAAGTTAAAGGAGTACTGAAGAAAGCAGATCAAGTACATGGAGGGGATGTTCTGACGGAGTGCCCTAATACCCATGCCAGCAGCACTAGCTCTCTAAGTACCCCCAGCCCTCCTCTCATTTCACCCACCCTGCTGCCGGCCCACTGGGCATCATTTTTACCCCTTTGTCAGCAACCCAGGGCACCCATCTTAGTGCACTTCTGGGCCAGGTAAGGTGCCAGCGAGGTACAGCTGCTATCTCCAGAGAAGGACAGGACCAGTGATACCACCTACCTGCCAGCACATCCACCAGAAGCTGCTGATCAGTAAAGCTGATGTGAGGCAGTGACAGAATAAATCTCTGCTTATTTATATTTTTATTTTCTTTAGCTATTAATCACCAGATAAATACTGGATGGGGAGACAGAGGAGAAACGTAATGTCCCACTCTGTCGTATGCATCCTAGATCTATTATATGACCTTTCCTTTATTGTATTTTCATATATGCTATAATTTTCTGATCTATAGCAGTGGTTTAACTGAGCCAATGATTAACAATAAAATAAACATGAAGTAGTGGCTAGGTATTGTGTAATGCAGTATCATAGGTTTTCATGGAAAGATGCAGGAGAAGCTGTAACATTACAAATACTGTTGGTACTGAGGGCCTGACTCAGACCCGCTCGCGAGCGCTGAGCGCTCGCAAGCGGGTCGATGGTGCCCTAGTGCGCGTGCGCTTGATGGAGGGAGCTCCGTCGTGCGCATGCGCGAGACCCAGATAGCGACAGCCAAGCTGTCGCTCCGGGTCTCGCACCAAAGGGGGCGTGCTGTCGATGTTGAGTGACAGCACGCCCCCTTTGCTGGGCGTGCTGGGGGCATGGCTGCCAGATGGAGGCATTCCCATGGGAACGCCTACTGTCTGGGTCCGGCCCCACTGACATCACTAGTGATGTCAGTGGGAGTGATTTTGGCTCTGACAGAGCCAAAATCACTCTAGGGCTTGCGGTCACCGAGACCCTACCGAAGGGTCTCGTCGCAAGCCCGATGGTCGCAATGGTCTTGACCATCGCGACCATCATCATGGACGCTCGCATAAGCTGTGGGTGGTAACCCACAGCTATGCGAGCGTCCAGGAGGACGCTCCAAAAAAAAATAAAAAATACGCCCTGATTCAGATTCTGAATCAGGCCCTGTATACGGTACCTGCAATCTGACCAGCCGGAAGTATAGTTACAAAAGATTTGGATACAGGGCCTGATTCATCACGGATCGCAATTGCAACAGCGTACGCAGATCGGCCAATGGTGTGTACTGCACATGCATATGCAGATAGAAAGCCATCGCAGAGTGAGGGATGGGACATCAGCATTTGGGGTTGGTGACAGGGGAGTGGGTGCCTGTCCGTTTGAACACCGTTTGATGGGCGTGCATAAATTAGCTACTGCGTCGAGAGTTGCAATTTCTGAGACAGGTCAGACCTGCTGTAATTCTGCATGAGGGGCCGATGTTACTCAATGTTACTGATGTTCACGCAGGACTGCGAGGTCTTACGGATGTGCGTAAGCGGTAGTGGGCATCTCTATGCTGGCTGTGCAGTTACAAAGAGCATATTTTCGCAGCAGAACTACGTGTGTAATTGCAACTGCGATCGCAATAGCAGCCCGTAATGAATCAGGCCCACAATTTGGTAGAGTTTATCCAAACTGATTAACCCCACACCTGGCCTTACAGACCATGCATGCTCCCGCGGGGTCGTTCATTGTATTGAAAGATCTGACATACATGCTGCTCAATCTGTCAATGTGATGAATGGCCCCATGCTACAAATCCCCCTTCTAGATTTACCGATCATTTTACAGATTATCCTACAGTATATACAGAAGTTATGACCATCACCCTCTCATCAACATTTCTTCGTGGAGAACGAGGATGGGGTCTTTTGTTTCAAAAATATTTTATTTACTCAATTCCAGATTTCCTCAGTTTCCATTATACAGCCCCACAACATGGGAAAAAGTGCAAGAAAAACGGAAAGTTGATATGAATCAATTTTCAGAGCCGTGGGGGTGTATAACATTCCCACATTTCTCTTCCGCTCCTGTAGGTCTTTTTCAAACACATTTTTAGCTTCTGAGATGTATTCTGCACAAAACATTGCTTATTTCACCGTTTTTACAGAGTCTGCAGTGTGTTTTTTAATCTCATAAGTATTTCTGGTGTGCAACATTAGGGGGCAATTTTATCAAACAATATTTGCAGATTATTCCCCGAAAATAGCTGTTCTAGGGGGGTAACTGCAAAATTGAGTTTCCCCGAATGTACCATGGAAGGACCACAGCAGTCCCTCCATTTCCGACAGCAAAGCTGTCAGATTTACCAAGCTAAGCATTCCGGAGCTTGGCCCTTATTGGATAATGACATCTCCAGATGGCATTACCTTATAGTGGCCTATGGGCTACTAATTAGCAGATTTTTACAGAGAGGGAGCCCCCAGCTTCCTCTCTGTCGCCCCCTGGTAATGCATATACTGGGCACCAGAACTAGAAAGCAGTGTGATAGCATTTACACCATCACACTGCTTCCAGCTCTTCACCAGGATGGACTCTTATCCCTGTAAGAGAACATTGGTAAATGCACATGAAAATATTAATTTTCCCTTTGCGAATTTATGCAACATCTGCATTAAAAATATGGATTATGATAAACATGCCCCTTATTACTGTGTATATAAGACATACCGCATGAGAATTAAGGTGGTACAAGCACTAGGGCCCTATTTACTACAATCTGCATTAAAAAAATATGGATTGTGATAAATATGCCCCTTATTACTGTGTATATAAGACATACCGCATGAGAATTAAGGTGGTACAAGCACTAGGGCCCTATTTACTACAATCTGCATTAAAATGCAGATTGTAGTGTGATATTACCGACTGAATTCGCATTAAAAATCCCTTGCAGGGACAGAGCTTGCGATAAAGCTCTGTCCCTGAGAATCCCCTCCCCGGCCTTATTACTGTGTGTTTCATAAAAAATACAGAGACAAGCTGCCACGCATGTGCTGACCGGCCACCGTGACCCCCCCTTCATTTCACTTACCTCCGGTGATGTCCTCCGTGGCTCTGGTCAGCTGGTCTCCCATCCGGCACTGTGGTCACAGTGCAGGATGGGAGACCAGCTGACAGGATCCACGGAGGACATCACCGGAGACCCAATCACCGGCTCTGGACTCAGGTAAGTTTTTTTACAATTTTTTTTTTTTAACAGTGATCAGCTTGTGGTCTGTTTATTAGAGCAGAGCAGCAGTCCGGTAACCTCCAAGTGGCGTTATTATCACAGGCCTTCCCACAGTATTTTTTCACATTTCATTTTTAGTAACTTCCAGGCAGATCGCATTTCCCTTTACAATTATGGGAAATGCGATTTGCATACTAAAAATATGTGATAATTAGGGCTTGGAGTAAAATTTTACGAATTCTACTCCAATTGTCCTTTAGCAACTTTAGGTGAAACTAAAATAATGTGAAAAGGGTGTGAAAACACCCTTTTTCACTTTATTATAGTAAAAATAATGTTATTAAATAGGGCTCTGTTTATTAACATTTTTACCAAAATAAAGTGAAAAAGGGTGTTTTCACCTATATTTACTAAAGGGCAACTGGAGTAGAATTCGTAAAATTCTACTCCAACCCCTAATTATCACATATTTTTAGTAAGCAGATCACATTTCCCATAATTGTAATGGAGAATGTGATCTGGCCAATGTTACTAAAAATAAAATGTGAAAAAATAGGGAGGGGGGAGTGTGTTCGCGGGGGGGGGGGCAGCGGTGGCCAGTTTTTGCATGCGCGGGCACCTTGTCACTGTATTTTTTCCAAAAAATACAGTGATAATGCTGCAGAGTGGATTCGCAGGGACAAAGCTTTATCGCAGTGATATTGCCTGAATTCGCAATACGAATTCAGTCAGTAATAACACACTACAATCTGCATTTAACAATTTTGCGGATTGTAGTAAATAGAGCCCTTAGTGACTAGTGGTGAGCAATTGTATAGTTTCTACTACAAGATGAATGCTCATAGATATTCATTCACATATCATCCTAAATTCCCAGGCATTAAAGGTGGCTAACATAGTAGCAGTATTCTGTACCATTCCCTTTTCCCAGAAGAATGTCACCAAAACACAAAATGTACTTACTTCCCTAATGCTGGGTACACACCGACAGACACATTGGCCGATCAATTGATCGGCCAATGTATCTGTTGCCCGTCGGCCAGTGTGTACCCACGATATGTCAGTGAACGTCGCCATTCACCGTCATATTGCATTGGCTGTGCTGCACAGCTGATGGACAGATATGTCTGCAGACATATCTGTCCATCGGCAAGTGTGTACGGACGGTCTGCAGACCGCTCGTACACACACAGCGGCAGCCGCGTGAAGGGGGGGCGGGACACGCCCCCGACCCGAGCGCACAAGCAGATGATGGCCGTTCAGTGTATATGAACAACCATCATCTGCAGATATAACTGCCAGGTGTGTACCCACCTTTAGATCTTACCAGGGGAGTAGCGAAGGTGGTGCCGGTGTAGCATGAGCTCCGGGCGCCAAAATAGACAGAGGGCGCCATCCAGGGTTCCGGAATTCATGGGGCGCTGCACAGTATGATGGCCACCTGTTAGTTTTATCTCGTTTGTTTGTTCTATATCCTAAATAAGTTACAGATGTGAGATCCGTTTCTACATTTCTTTCTCCCTCGAGATGCCCAGATTGCCTCCCCTCCGGCCCTCCCTCCTCTGTGATCATCTTCTGTCACCTCCCCTTTTCTGGCAGATTTATTACAGTCACTTCTCACCTCTTTAATTCCCTCCCCTATCTACCCTGTGATCGGCTCTTTGCCCCTGTCCTCTCCTTTCTCATTGGCTTCTGTCACTACCCCTCTCTGATTGGCTTTGCCTCTCACCTCTCATTTCTTATTAGCCTCTGTCACCTCCCCTCTCTGATCATCACTTTCCTCTCCCCTTCCCCTCTTTGATCCCCTCCCTCCATCTCTCCTCATTCATTCATGGACTTAAAAGTGACACATTTGAGGTAAAATCCTAAACTTCAATTAATAAGGTGCATACACACACAACAATTTTTTTAACGATTATCGATAACGATATCGTTTATCGTTCAATCGTTGAAAAAATTGTTCACATTCTGAGTTTAAACGATAAACGATTATCGTTCATGCGCGTTCACGTTTGTAGTTCCGTCAGACTGACCAACTTAACAATTTTCATTAAGGGAATATGCAAAAATCGTTTGTAGTTAAAAAAAAACGTTCATTACATTTAGTAAATGAACAATTTTGGTAAACGATTTTTGAAAATTTTTCCCTTGAAAAAATGAATGAAAATCGTTTACTAAAATCGTTCATTTATTAAATCGTTGAAAAAAAGTCACTGCTTTGCTATTTAAATTTTAAAGTAATGAGGTGTTCCCAGACATGACCATACAGTGTTATTTGGAAGGTCTTTTAAAAAAATATTAGGCGACCTGGAATAATAATAATGGTGGTAGACAGAACCTGACATGGTTAGTAGTACTCACTTTAATATAGGTGCAATGTATATTTGTGAAGTAGGAGCAAAGCTGAGAAGGGAGCTTCCCATAGGTGCCCCCACTCCAGTGAAAGCTTCTTGGGGCAGTAATTGCAGTTATAAACTGTGCACCCCGTGGAATTAAACTCTAGCACATGTACTCTGTCAATTTAAGTTAAATGATCAGAATATATAATACAATCTCCTCTACTGACTAATGATTCTAAGGAGATAATAGGGGGATGCAATCGGGAAACCGGCTGCCTTAATACTGATAGCCGGGTTCCCGACTGTCATATCCTGGCGAGGGTGAAATGCCGGGCGTCTAGATGTAGATGCCTGACATTTTCCCGACGCCTGGGAGACAGGCGCCCGGCATCCCGATCGAAGGGATGCCGGGTGCCGAGAGCGGACAGCCGCGGGGGGGGGGAGGGTTATGTTTACGGCACCCGGGGGGGACTTAGGGTTAGGAACCCCCCCGGGAGGGTTAGGCTAGAGGGAGAGGGTTAGGGTTAGGCACCCCCGGGGGGGACAGGGTTAGGCAGCGGGGAAGCGGGGTTAGGGTTAGGCACAGAGGGGGGATTAGGGTTAGGCACTTGGGCGGGCGGTTAGGGTTAGGCACCCCTAAGGGGGGTTAGGATTAGGGGATTAGGTTAGGTTAGTTTATACTTACCTTAGGGACGATCGGGATTTCCAGCGCTGTCGGGCTACCGCTGCCGGGAACTCTGCTTCTGTCGGCCTGCCGATGCCAGGAATGAACCGCCGGCGGTCTTTCATACCGATTCCAATAATAGGTGCTATACATAAATAAAGCATTACCAAAGCATTCCATTCCCCCAATGAGACCTCAATGCCCAGCGTGATACAGCCACTGTTTGCTGTTTTTCTCTTCACTTCAGTATTCCCCCACAGGCTGGCCATACCCCACTGGCACAGTTCAGTACAGGGAGGAATGGGGGGCGCTGTGACATGCACTTTCTCCAGGTGCCATGATTCCATGCTACTCCTCTGGATCTTACTACTGACAGAGAGTAAGCAACATTGCCAGTTCTGTAATGTTTGAGCACTAAAGATCTGACTCATGAGTAGAAATGGAAGTTGGCTCCCGAGTGAATAACCCCAGCAACACTCTTTGGGCTCTATTTATTAACATTATTTTGACTAAAATAAAGTGAAAAAGGGTGTTTTCACACCCTTTTCACATTATTTTAGTATCACCTATAGTTATTACAGGGCAATTGGAGTAGAATTCGTAAAATTCTACTCCAACCCCTAAGTATCACTTATTTTTAGTAAAGCAGATCGCATTTCCCATAATTGTAATGGGAAATGTGATTCGACCAGAATTATCCAGGGTCTCCCTGGTTACCGGCCTCCTACTCTGCTCTAACGGGGAGAGTAGAGCCGGGAGTCGGTTCCAGTAATCAGCTGTGTGGTCTAAACAGACCGCAAGCTGATTACTGTAAAAAAATATATATATATTGTCAAAATTTTTTTTTACTTACCTGACTGCAGGGACCGATGGTCGGGCCTCCGGTGATGTCTCCCCTCCGGTCAGCTGGTCTCCCATAGTGCACTGCGGCCCGGTCATCAGGTGATCGGACCCAGTGCAGTATGGGATATTACCTGACCGGAGGCATGGAGAACATCACCGGAGGCCTGGAGCATGCAGTTAAGTGTAATTAAGGGAGAGGGGGGGTCACGGGGGGTCCGTGATCATGAGGGGCGGGGCTTAGCACCGGGGGCAGAGCTTAGCGCCGGGGGGTAGCAGCGACGGTCGGTTGGCGCATGCGCGGGCTCTTTGTCCCTGTATTTTTTGCAAAAATACTGTGATACGGCTGCATATTGCTGTGATTGTGCTTTATCACAAGCTCTGTCCCTGGAAGGGATTTGTAGTAAATCCCTGTGATATTGCCTGAATTCGCAATGCGAATTCAGTCGATAATATCACACTATAATCTGCATTCAATATGCGGATTGTAGTAAATAGAGCCCTTTAACTCATAAGCTGGCTGTCAATTCATGTAGCTATAACTTAGAGGGAGGTGGCTTATAGTCCCTCTGAACTGGTGCAACACTCCTCTACATGTGCACAGAGACTTAGGGGCATATTTACTAAAGTGAAGGTTTATAAAAATGGAGGTGTTGCCCATAGTAACCAATCAGATTCTACTTATCATATGTTTTACATTCTAGAAGGTGCTAGATATATAAGTAGAATCTGATTGGTTACTATGGGCAACACCTCAATTTTTATAAACCTGCAATTTAGTTTATATTATTTTTCCTTAGTGCAAAGTGGGCAACCCTTTGCACATAGGAAAAATAATACTTGTCTCTTCCTGGATGTCTGAGGTCTCTTTTCCACCTGCATCATTCTTATGATTACAAGAAGATTCCAGATGCTTGAAGAGCTATGCGACATTCATATTGATGTCCCTAAGACTCCAGGTTTCTCTATAGTGGGTGCAGAGCAGGGCGGCCCACAACCTACACCCATAGACAATAAGAAATACATTGGTTTATTGCTTCTAACCCTTAACAACCTTGTATAGCTTACTTAACTTAAACTAATAAATAACGACACAGACAACAAGAGCTTGGCTAAAAAAGGTCACAGCTTTTATTTATAATGAATTAACCTAACCAGGGTGGCAAAGAGACGCTGCAGACTCAGTTCTAGCTTTTTCTTTGCTCAAATACTCGGGGAACGACTGACACGTCCCCCCTCTAGACGCACTAACGCTGCAAGGGTCCCACTTCCCTCCTGGGCCAATCCGAGGCGCTTCCGTACCAAAAAGCGCCCGGGTCCCCCCGTGCGGAGCAGGACAAATTCGCCAGGTTCATCGAGGGCAAGTGCCCCCACAACGTATCTTACGCCACATAAAGCCACTGAGCTGCAGCGTACTCCCGCCATGCTGCGCCTCCCCTGAATTGGGAAGAAAAAGTTAGTGTGACACAACATAAACAGTAACGGGTGGGATGGTGGGTTTCAAAGATCCAGGAACCAAGAGGCTGTCCATGCTCACACAGCCCAATATATACTGATCATCTGACCACTCCTTCAAGCAATATCATTGGCTCACCCAACCAGCTGACCAGACAGCCTTATAATCTGCCCAGCAACAAGGCTGTCATCAACAGCCATACAGCAAAAAACATAGTATTCTTAGTTATACTCACGCTTATTCCGCCTTCGTATACTATAAGAAATACATTGGTTTATTGCTTCTAACCCTTAACAACCTTGTATAGCTTACTTAACTTAAACTAATAAATAACGACACAGACAACAAGAGCTTGGCTAAAAAAGGTCACAGCTTTTATTTATAATGAATTAACCTAACCAGGGTGGCAAAGAGACGCTGCAGACTCAGTTCTAGCTTTTTCTTTGCTCAAATACTCGGGGAACGACTGACACATCCCCCCTCTAGACGCACTAACGCTGCGAGGGTCCCACTTCCCTCATGGGCCAATCCGAGGCGCTTCCGTACCAAAAAGCGCCCGGGTCCCCCCGTGCGGAGCAGGACAAATTCGCCAGGTTCATCGAGGGCAAGTGCCCCCACAACGTATCATACGCCACATAAAGCCACTGAGCTGCAGCGTACTCCCGCCAAAGCCAGACTCCAAAGGAAACTGGCCCGCCACCCAACACGACCTAGCCCAAAACAAGAATTCCTAAATAAGGAAACTGAATCCAAGTCATCAAGATGCCCTCAATCAGGATTGAAAAATACCGAGTTAAATCTCCAACTAAAAGCTATGACTCACAACCAAGCCACCCAGTGACTCCTAATGACAGTCTTCTGACACATTCACCTTCTTCTTCGTCCTGTCTAACGCACCGTGCTTATACACCACTCTCCAAGTCACACTATACACCAGCCAGATCATACATCCTCCCATTTGGCTTGAAGCCAACAAAATCTCTCACTACGAACGATCACCTCACACCTTTCTGCTGACGCACCTTGTTGCTCCTGACAGGCAACACCTCCTAGTCAGGCACATCCTATTTAGTCACTGAGGACACAAGAAACCCAAGCAGGAAACTCAACACCAAAACCGCGCACATCATTCACAACCCAAATTGTCAACTGCTGCAATCCCAGTGGGCCACAAAGACCCGTACCATGAGTATCGCACCAAACCCAAACCATCCCGACACAACTTTAAGAAAACACATAGCAACTAAATAGCAGGGATGCATAAGAGGGGAAACAAGTAACCCGAGTGAAGGGGAAAAACTAAAAAACCTACCCGTGAACCAAATTGGGCCGGATCAAGGCTTCCGGGAGGAAAAATTAAAAAATCCCTTCACCACCCCCCAATTGTTGAATGCTAGTCGTTCAACGATTGGTTGGTAAACAACGTTTCAGGTTGTCGCCAGGTGCGCAACTAGTTCTATTCGCAACTGAATACTTGTCTCATAGGAAGCCATTTGTACGCCCTAAACTCTGCAGGAAAATGCCCCCGCAATCGCTGCGCCGATTCGAAGAAAATGAGTACTAGAAACTGAAGCATAGAAACTGCCCCAATAAAAACTTAGGCCAAAAACCGCAGAAAACTAACATGTAGTATGTAGGATAAGAGTGGCTTGTAAACCACCCTCGTGCTCTAGGTGAACTGTAGAATGCAGGGTAAGATTGGCATGTAAACTTTCCTTGTGTTCACTAGCAGGGCACCACATCTGTAATGCACCGCAAGGTGTACCGGGCAAATAAACCTCTGGATGTTGAGAAATGGAAACTATCCACCCCCACCTTTATGGTCTGAACTGCCCAATAAAAACTTGCAAGGCACCACTAATCTCCTGAAAAACAATATTTTAAACCAAATCCCTAATGAAACTAAACACTCCAAAATTGCAGCTGGAAAGTTCAAATGTAAAAGCGAGGCCTCACGCCCTCCTTGTAAACTCTCCTTGTGTTCACTAGCAGGGCGCCACATCTGTAATGCACCGCAAGGCGTACCGGGCAAATAAACCTCTGGATGTTGAGAAACGGAAACTATCCACCCCCACCTTTATGGTCTGAACTGCCCAATGAAAACTTGCAAAGCACCACTAATCCCTGAAAAACAATATCTTTAAACAAAATCCTTGAAGAAACTAAACACTCCAAAATTGCAGCTGGAAAGTTCAAATGTAAAAACGAGGCCTACCACCCGTCAGAAGCCACCTGCCCCTAACCACAAGCAACGCATCAAAAATGCACATCAAAAAGCTGCCGGGAGACGACGCGAAAGGGGAACCATTCACCCAACATGTAATAACTGACTGGGTATGTACATGAATACATTTAAGCTTACAATAGATGAGATCCCCGCTGGCGCCGCCACCGCAGAGACTTTGAAGCCGCTCCACTATGAATGGCTCCAAACAAAGAAGTAAAGCAAATATTGAAAAAACGTAGATGGCTGAGCCCATAAACTCACCAAAATTGCCAGTTAGACGAATACCTCCTAGGTATCATTGGGACGAGAGACCGAAGCGCAATATGTATGTAGAAATATAATATTCTGAACCTAAACGCACAAAATTAAATGACAAAACAAATGCAAAAGGAACGAGTTTCGGTTGTAGATGGCATGAGCTGCACCCAATTCCGTAGATTAGAAAATAATTAATCCTCAGCGCACTGACCAGCCTTATATGGCCATGAAAATTGGGAACGGCTCCAACAGCAACAATTACTCGAAAAAACCTGTATCGTAATAAACCACGCTGAAAAATCTCCCTCCAATTGAAAGCCCAAAACACCTGGCCAGCCAGCCGCATTGGTAAACAAATTGCAGCAACAACTGCCGCTGAAGTACAAATTAGTTCACCGTTAAATTGAACAAGGAACCATGCCTAACAACGAAATGCTTGCTCAAACTGTGTAAACCTATGAATCAGCCGCATTTTAACAAACAACTTACCAACCCCGTACATCATTCTTTTTTTTTTTTTTTTTAAATGTTTCCACTGAGGCTCAAAACCTTAAATGCCTAGTGTGATATGTGGTACATTTCCCACTACGCTACAAAATCTACCAAACAACCATAACCTGCAATCGTGACTATCTCCTTCTCCAACCTACCAACTGGACACAAAAACCTATCAACATATCACGCGCAACTGGAACACCCAAAACACGGAAAAAAGGTGACTGTGCCAAAAGAGGAGGTCCAAACAGACGTCACTCCTTCCCGCCCCCATGAAGAGAAATACGTACGGACGATGTGCTATACCGACCTGGTCAGTGCCGGCATGAACATGCGAAAGTAAGAAAAATGGCTTTCTCGATATAGGTGCCGGAAACCGCACCGCCTGAAGGCAAACATTATTTTGCTAATTCACCTGAACACCACTAAAACCCCACGCATTGAAACAGAATACATGTAGGAACACAAACAGAGGGAGATATCAGGCCATGGTGGAAACCGAACCCATAACCTCTTCGCTGGGAGGGAGGAACGCTAACCACCACACCACCTGCGCTGCACAGAGAAAAACAGCCAAACAAAAAGGCGCCTGAGCCCGACTAGCTCCCTTAGAGCTAACCCCTGAGACGGGAGATAAAACCACCTATACACGTAGGCTATCCTTGGACAGGAGCTACCCCCGCAAGTGCGGAATGAGGGCAAACGACAGCCCAACCTACAACGCATCGGGGACCATAACTGGTGAAACATATACCTTAATAAACCAGGATTACCCCTGTTTCGAAGAGGTAATGCGGAGGCAGCCCCGTGACCAAGGAGGGTCGACGCTGCTCCATGACCTATAAACAAATTGAAACACCCTTTGTACCCAAAAGGCATAACCACTCTACCGCCATGGTTCCGCCCACATTGGGCATCGAAATCGCCCCATGCCAAATTTCTGGACTAGACAAACATGTTACTACAACACAAATGTATAATAAATCCACCTGTGATCCGCACTCTGTTCGACAAATAGCCCATGGCACAGATGAGAATGTAACTCCCCCCCAACCCAATTTATTATATTCACAAAAATTGCGACACTCGCCTAAGTCGCCTGATTCCACACTATGACAACCCAAAATTGCACAAGAAAAATCGGCAAATTTACTTCTGCAGATCCTTATTCGCTGAAACGCAAAGAGCACAGCAAAAGCTGAATTCACACAATGAACAGTACCCTTGTTTCCTAACCCCCATAACTGCGTCATAATCCTCCCTGTAATTACCGCCTAACCCCCTTTCTAACCTCTGCGCAACACTCCTGTCAATCTAACGCGAGCGCGCCAGGCAAACGTTAGATGTAAAACAAAAACTGGAGTCATAACAAAATTTGTGACACAATCATACTCGCCAGCACCAGGTGGACCCAGAACCTCCTCTACCATGCTTCTGCAAGGCGCCATCTTTGATGTTTTAACGCGGCGGAGCCACCAGCTCGACCACCATAACTGTCTCCAAACGCACAGGATCACTAGAGTCTTCTCCCAACACTCTTCCGTAATCCAGGGCCATCTCGACGCGCACTGTAACAGCAGCCGTACAAACTACTGCATTGACTTGAGTGACCACATCTGAGTCCGGCAGACCTGTAACTAAAGGAGAAAGGTGAGCAGAAGAAAAGGGTGCAGGCACAGGGGGGGGGGAAACATTAGGTGCAGGAGCAGGGGTTGCAAGCAGAGGGGGTACAGGGGACCAACCGGGGTGGAAGTATGCTGAAACGAAATAGGAAGATGGGGTGCGAAAATGCCGGGCGGCAGACCCGAAATAAGGGGCAGTGTGCCAATGGGGTAAACAAATAAGGCAGGGATGAAGGTGGAAGGAAGGTTAGCCAAAAGAATGGGGGGGAGCGATGCAACAGAAGAAAAGTATGGGGGGGGGCAGAAACAAAAACACATAAACCTAGGATGGGGGAAACGGGGGGGGCTGGTGGAAGAGAAAAAGGGGTGAGAGGAAGTGAGGATGACATAAAAAAGACAGGGAGCAGGAGATGGGGGGAGAAAAACTGGGGCGGTGGCTAGGGTGGGCGGCAGGTGTGTAGATGAGCTGACAGCGCAGCTGGGGAAACAGCCTGGGCTTACACGCTGGGGCTGGGTCCCCCTACAAATGTGGGACCCAAAACGGCCGCCATGTAAAATGGCCGCTGGGCATGTAGTTAAAGCAGGGCCGCTGGTGAACTGGGGGAGAAAGAAAGGCCCGCCAAGTGCAGGGGACCCGGACAGCGAGGGAGCCGCCGAGTGGGCGGGGCGTAGGGGAGAAAGAATAGCGGCGGAGGCCTGAGGGGGGCGCAGCGGGGGGAGCTCACGCCCGCCAGAGAGGTATGTGACAGGGAGTCTGGAGGGCAGGGCGGAGGAGCGCACTGGGCGATGGAGGAGGGGGAGGGGACCGCTGTACTGGCCGCCGGGATAATGCTGGAGGAGCGCCGACAAAATGGCCGCCGGGAGAGAAAAGGTCCGCCGGGCCGGCGGCAGACAGAGGGCAAGTGAGGGATCTGAGAGATGCGCAATGGCGCTAACCTCCGGGGGGGGTAACAAATGCAGAGTCGGGGAGATGCGGAAGCGGGCGCTCCCACTGGCACAAATGCAGGGTGTCAGCGAGTGAGCTGCTGGGGCTTGCGCAGGCAGGCGCCTGGGAAAACCTGGGCAGGAGGGGGGGGGGGGGACGTGAAAGAAGAGAAGCAGGTGGGGAACTAAGACAAGGAGGTGTAGATGGGTGGGATGGGACAGCCGGCGTGGTCACTGTATAGCTGGCTGAAAGATAGCACAAGTGAGAAAGCAGGGACACGGAGACCAAAGAAAGGCATATAAAACTGTTAATACAAAGAAAGAAAGAATGTATAAAAAGGGCAAAGATACTCAGCCTGATCCTGTTTCAAAGATCCAGGAACCAAGAGGCTGTCCATGCTCACACAGCCCAATATATACTGATCATCTGACCACTCCTTCAAGCCATATCATTGGCTCACCCAACCAGCTGACCAGACAGCCTTATAATCTGCCCAGCAACAAGGCTGTCATCAACAGCCATACAGCAAAAAACATAGTATTCTTAGTTATACTCACGCTTATTCCGCCTTCGTATACTATACTTACCTGTTCTTCGTCACTACAGAAATCACTGGAAAAATGGCGCAGGCACCATTTTCCCGACGATCTACACATGCGCTATAAAGCAATCACTAGAAAAATGGTTCGGACACCATGTTTTGAGCATGCGCAATAGACTCTGAAGCTAAGAGAGTGATGTCCTTAGCTCTGCAGGGAATTAACACTTCAAAATATTTACAGTATGTACAGGAGGAAGAAGCCTTACACTGCTGGTATTATGTCCACCAGGCTCTCCTCCTCTACTTGGTACCAGTCACTGTACAAAACTGAATGGAAAATATAACACAGTGCTATATGGTGAAGTTACTGATCAATACAGTATGCAAATTATATAAAAAATGTATGGCACTCAGTAATGCAAATATAGAAAAGAAGTACTAAAGTAACCTTTTGTATTTGATCAACATCTAATAATAAACAGATATTTAAATAAATTCCACATAAATCATAGCAGCATATAGAACAACCATATAATGCTATATAAAAGGTGGGAAAATTGCTCCTTCGTATTGTCAGTCCAATATAAATGGATAATCACACTCAAAAGTATATAAAGATTTAGGGCCTGATTCAGAGCCGTTCGCTATTTGCGGTCGTTCATTCAAAAACAAGGGGTGGCTATTCAAATGATCCGTTCGCAAATTGCAGTCTGTTCACACCTCTAAGTCTGAACGAGCGTGCAAAACATACGCTCTTTTATTTGTTAAAAACGCCCCCTGGCCGCTCGCACCATACGTCATGTCCGCTATTTATTAGATTAATCGAGTACATCGTACAGTGTATGAACTGCTCGCTATTCTTGTGGTTGGTGTTTTCAACCGCTATTTTGCGAGCAGTTCTGAGTTAAAAAAAACCAAGTGACGTGGACAATGACGCTGCTATATTAATTATGCACTCCCTTAAAACGCCCATTTTGACCTTTAAGCACGCCTGCGTTCGGATCTCCACTCCCCGTTTTCAAGCACCTTCCCCTGTTACCACCCACATACGCCTCATTCTGTCACTCAAAATAGCAGGCCCTCGCTATATTGCGTACCAACGATTTTCAGCCACACTGACTGGTTTGCGCATGCGTACTAAAAACCGTACGCATGCGCAGATGTGCGAACATCGCTCGGAACGAGCGTACTGCCGCTAGCGAGTGGCTCTGAATGAGGGCCTTAATATGAAGATGGAAAGCTGACAGTTATTGAGCATATGGGTATAATCCAGCAGTAATAGAGGGAATATTAACAGTTCCTGACTCTGTTTTAGCAAAGCTGTCCTTTGCAGATTCATGAGTGGCCGCCTTGATGAGCGGCTGGTCACAAATAAAGTTTCCCGAATACGCATGTTGCTGTAGTGCAGATAAGATGAATCAATACTGTGATTAGTAGTCAGTAAGTACCTAATGCTAAGGTTGTCCCTCATCAGAAAGATCACTGTACGAGACTGAGGTGCTGGTACCAGTGATGCAACATGTGACAACTAGAGATGTACACCAACCCCCGTGTTTTGGTTTTGGATCTGTATCTCCTCCAGTTTTGGATCTAGATTGGTTTTGCCAAAACCACTCTTCCGTGTTTTGTTTTTTGGTTTTGGATCTGTATTTTTTCTAAAAAAATCATAAAAACAACTAAAATCACATGATTTGGGCCTCTTTTTGTTCCTACAGTATTATTAACCTCAATAACATTTATTTCCACTCGTTTCCAGTCAATTTTGACCACCTCACAGCTCACAATATTGTTTTCATCCAGTTTAGGCCCAGAATTTGCACCAAGCTAGCTGGCTGGCTAAGCTAAGCGACAGCAGTGGGCGGAACAAACACGTGGCAGTTCAACTTCCAACATGGTACATCAGGAAACAAATGTTTTTATTATTCAAGGCCTGAGGGAGTTGGAGTTTGTATGTAGTTGAAGGCAGGGACAGGAAGGGTTGATTGGAATAAAAAAAAATGAAATTAAATTTACAACCAAAGTAAATTTATGAGGGAGAAGGGGAGGGGAAGAGGGGACACCTTTACAAAAAACATTTGACTCATTCACATCAGTCCTTGCCCCAGAAGAATCCTTGAGTGCCATGCCTGCTGCTGGGAGTGGATTTTCATCCCAGAAGGGGACCAGGAAGACTACTAGTAGTGCTTTCCAAAACAATTGACTGTTAAATAATCCTGTACAGGGACAATAAAAAAAACATAGTTAGTTAATGGCCTCCAAACTGCCATTGTACCCACTGTCCACCAGCACAGATATGTGGATAAGCGGAACAGAGCAAATACAAGATTTCAGATTTAAGGTTTAAGTCTTACGTTGTGTCTTTCTTGAGAATCCCTGTGCACCATGCCTGCTGCTGGGAGTGGATTTTCATCCCAAAAGGGATGAAGACGTTGTTTCTTCTTCCCAACGGACACAGATCTGATGATCTCAAGTGGCACATGATGCTACGATGGCTTCTTCTTCAGTTTCTCCAGCAAGTGCATCTGCTGAGAAAAAAATTAACTTTCAAAACACCCACTGGTGACGCAGTTGAGTCAACACAACCAAGTTTTGACATCTGGTTGGGTCAGACTCAGAATTGCCTACAATTAATGACACCTCTACTGTGACGCCATCTGATACGGTCACCATTCAAAGAATGGTTGAGGACTATTTAAAAAATGTTAATGATAGCATCCAAATAGGCATGTGAGACAGTCCGTTTGACTAATGGTAGGAAAAAAAGGTATTTGGAGGCCCTTGTACAAACTGGCTTTGCTTTACTTGAGCTACCCACCCTCCAGACCCTGGATAGGCACAGCAGCCCCTGCCCTTGATGGACACAGCAACCCCTGGATGGACACAGCAGCCCCTTGATTAACAACACAGGCAGCACCCCTGCGCAGCTACGTTGCTGATAAGTGTGGCTAACGCGCACACACACAGAAAAAAAAAACTATTATTCAATTTTTTTTTTAATACTGAGAGGAGGGAAAGCACAGCAGCACCCCTTTATGGACTGCAGTGACAGAGGAGCCACCGAAGCCTCCCTCTTCTGTCTGTAGCACAGCTCCTATAGACAACACAGCCCTTATGGACAACATCCCTATGGACAACAGTAGCCAGCCCCTATAGACAACAACAACACAGTACAGCTCCTCCCTAGCTTCCTCTTCACTCTCCACAGCTGAAATGAAAATGGTGGCGAACGCGGGAACCTTTATACAATCCAAAACCCGCGAGAATCCGACAGCGGCATGATGACATTTTGCCTCGCTTTGAGATCCGAGTCAGGTGGGAAAACCCGAGCCAGACTCGGCTCTTGCCTCGGATCTGTAAGTTCAGGTGGGTTCGGTTCTCAGAGAACCGAACCCGCTCATCTCAATTGACAACTAGAGATGTGTGCCAACCCCTGTGTTTTGGTTTTGGATCCGGATTCATCTTCATGTTTTGGTTTTGCAAAACCCACCCTTGCTTGTTTTTATTTTGGATCTGTATTTTTTTTTTTTAAAAGATAAAAAAAACAGCTAAGATAACATAATTTTTACCTCTCAGCATTCAATCCAAAACCCGAGTTCGGTTTTTAAATCCGAGTTCCGAACCGCAGAAAGCTCCCAACCAGAACTCTGTTCAGCTTGTACCCCAAAGTGATTCCGAACTTGGACTCAGTTGGAACACCTAAATTTGGTTGTTGTCAGTGCTCTGAGTACCGAACCCGCACATCTCTAGTAATAACAGAGGTGCCAACTAATTTGCCCATCACCACTGCTGTTTGTGAACGATACACTTCAGGTGGGGCTGCATACTGGCACTTGAGACCCTTAGAGTCCTTTTTCTTGTACCACTAATCTCTGAATCCCACCCTGTTCCAGAGCTCAGTGACCAGTACATACAGTAGTCCACAGTAAGTTCAAATACTAGGATATTGCTGTGGTGAGGGAAAGAGCCCCAATGATGTGATAGTAGTGCTATTACAGAACATTTACAGGAACAATTTTAAGTTGGAACATCCATTTGATAGAAACACCAAACTATTCTTCCCTTCAAGATACATTTTACAAGAGAACATTTTTGCTGCTTTACAGAAAGAATGACTCAGCTCAGTTGACCTTTTGCGATTAGAACCAAACAGTAGAATTAAAGTGGATGCTTTTTCATTATAAATTTCTTATAAACTTTTTTTTAGTTCAGGTTGCCAGGCACTTTAAGCAGTTGCTAAGCATTTTCCATATGCAGTATAAGTATATGTTATTAGAAGCAAATTCATTGTACAGGAGACTTCATAGCTATATGTGATCCTGTCCTGGTTAGGTAACTCATACATATGCTCACTACTCAATCCAAACACAATCATTTATCTTCACGATGTTTAAGGTCAAACACAAGGGTGAAGCCAGCAAGCTTCAGAGGAAGCCAAAGCAAAGGCTATATATACTGTGACAAGACTGTGCAGGCAACTACTAGTACATTTCTTGACAGCAAAAAAAATTATAACATTTTAAAATCAATGAAAATATTTAAAACCTGCTGTCACTTTTGCTGTCACCTGATGTTATTTTTGATGCAAAAAATTGCCCAATGGAAATGTTCTTAGGACTCACAGCGAGGCCGATGCAAAGTTTACAGCAAGCCGCCTTTAATCCCCCTCCCCCCAATTGCATGCACAAAACTAAATGCGTACATTAGCTCATACAGGACCATAGCAAGTCTGTGATCTGCCCTGTGCTGACCTAAGTCACCACTGGACATATGGCATCATAAAGTTATGACGAGGGCTGGATGTCGGCACCAGAAAGAAATGGAGCTTAGGACAGTATGGGTGGGTCTGTGGCAGCTTTACAGGCTGTAGGTTGCCGTTTCGGGTACCCTGCAAGACAAACGCAGCTCCCATGGAGCGGCCTTAGTGCTGCCAGTTATGGCCCTGTGCCTGTATGCAGAGTGGTAAGCAACAAAGTGACGGAGCACCCTATACTCTTGGGGGTTCTATTTTCTAAGCAGTGTTAGGAAAGTGAAAAGTGATAAGAAAGTAATAAGGTGCCAGCCAATCAGCTCCAAACTTTCATTTTTCAAACACAGCCTGTGAGATGACAGTTGGGAGCTGATTGGCTGGCACCTTATCACTTTCTTATCACTTTTCACTCTGTCTCCTAACACTGCTTAGTAAATAGACCCCTTAGTGTCAAAGCCATCATCATTATCAGAGTGGACTTTGGTGAAAAAAAAGCATATAAACTAAAAATGTGACTATTTACACATATGCACAACTCTGCATAGTCTGCATTTCCATCAATATGTGCTCTCTGAACTCTATGGGGGAGACGTATTAAGCTCTGAAAAGTGATAAACTACAAGTCACTCTGCTCCTAACTGTCATCTTGCAGGCGGTGTTTGAAAAATGACAGTTAGGAGCTGATTGGTTGGTAGTTTATCACTTTCCAATGTATCACTTTTCAGAGCTTAGTACATCTCCCCCGTGTGTGAACTACCCATTGCAGATCAGTTACGCCCCTTTCAAGTGGAAATGCGACTGACTCGGCAGTTGCTTGTGCTGAGCCCCGGAAGCTTGCATAGTGTGACATCATGCATATGTCTGAAAAAATTAAAATTTCATCCAACATTGCATCAGCTCCCTGTGTGTTTTGATTTGAGCAAATTCTCCAGGAGCATTGATTCCAAGAGGACGGCATTGGAGCAGGAGTGTCTACTTTTAAACAGCTTGGAGATGGGGGTTTTCAGGTCTCATACTTTTATGGGACAGTTTTACTCCTCTATGTTGAACTTGGGGAAAGGAGCACATTTTCTGGCACATTCTGAGTAGTTACAAAGAGCAAAATTAACCGCACAGACATTAATCAAATTTAAGATTGTTCTTCCCTTATATAAATATACTTAATAGATCATATAACTTATAGGGATGTGCACCCAGGAAGAGATACAATAATAAGACAACAAAGACAAAGTATTCCCATAAGGGGCACTTACGAACTAATAATTAATCCAAAATAACCACATTAAGGGGTAAATTTACTAAAGTGAAAGTTTTTAGAAGTGGAGATGTTGCTCATAGCCACCAATCAGATTCTACTTTACATTTATCTAGCACCTTCTGATCGGTTGCTATGGGCAACATCTCCACTTCTAAAAACTTTCACTTTAGTAAATTTACCCCTTAGAAGCAAAAAATCACGTACTTTTCACATGCCGGACTTTTCGCCGACATCGCTGGTTTTCCATGCAGAAAAGTATCGCGCTCGTCCCCACTTAACCCCGTATTCAATTCCAAATCAGCGAAAACGGAACCTAGCGAATTCGAAACCAGCAAAAAGTCCTGTGAGATTTGGGGAAATCAGCCTGACACCCCCCAAAAGATGCACTGACATTGGGGATCACTATAGATACCCCCGAATAGGCCTGCTGAAGGTATTTAGGGTACTTAAATGCTCTCAATAGCTGCTAATTAGCGTCTTTGCAGAAGTGCTGGAGAATAGCATTTAGCAGTTTTTTTGCAGGAAATAAGTAGTCCCAGCAAATTTGGGGTACATGAAAATGGGTGCTAGCATATTTTAAAGTTGCTAAAGTGAAGTTTTAATAAACTTTAAAAATCCACCTGCCGCAAACACCTGCTATCTTAAAAACACCTGGGGCATACTTGGGGACCCCCCTGGAGTATATTTCGCTAGTTTTTTAGTTTGTCCCCCAACTTTGTTTTTTCTGCCCCCAAAATTAAACTACTATTTTGGGGTGTCCTTGACTTTTTTTTAAACTTTTTTTGACACAGTTTACCTTTAGGGGGCTGTCCTAAGGGTGCAGGGTGGTTTCCGCAAGTTTGCACTCCAAAACCCCAATTCTGCACTTTTTTCCGCCCAGTTTCATAGGCGAATCTTTTTCGCCTATCCAATGTATTGACTTTCCGCACCGACGAAAAGCCTTTGGAATTGAATATAGGGATAAGTTTTCGCCTGCCGAAATGACATCACCGGCGAAACTTTTTCACAGAAACGGACTTTTCGCACCTAATTGAATACCCCCTTTATTGAACACCCCCCTAAGTATACAATAGGGATATAAGAATTAAAATTTTACTTTTATTAAATTCTCTTAAAACATCCAGAAAAGTGAAGTATTTCGGATTATTTATATTTTTATCTATTCTTTTTATTATAAAATCAAGTATAAAGTGTGATTGAGTTATAGAAATTATTAAAATAAACATGTAACTCTCAATTGTGTTAAGTTCTGATTAGATTACGAGAAAAGAGTCTGTGGTCCTGGGTCAACCAATAGCGACTCTGAAGGTACAAGTAGTACTTTTTTATCCCAACGTTCCCCGAAAGGGGTAAACACTAGAGGCCGAAAAGACAGCACCACAGAATCTTTACTCGTAGAGGTGGACAAAGGCACGGGAAGACGGAATATAAATATGAAAACATAATCTATAACCTTCCCTCCAGGAAATTACAGGATGTTGAAATCAAGGTCCTACAATGAGGATTGAGTTTCGTGCCTACTAATCGATATAACAAATTTAATAAACAGTTAACACATGCTGGATGAATAGACAATTATGGCTTAAAGAATATATTGACAATTCTCACTCTGCACAGGTCCTCATTGAATGTCCTGTGAAAAAGAATTCTACTTTTGATCCTGTTTCTTCTAACAACTCAAATAAAACCTATACTGGAGTGTTAAATAATAGATTGGATGACAATGATCTATGTAATCCTAATTGTTCCAACAGTTTATACCTTACAATCTAAACCATCGGAGAAAAAAAACATGACAAATCGATTGTCTGGATTAACATCTACTCTACTGCAAGTGAGAAGATAATTGGGACTGCAAAAAAATTGTGACCTGTGATCAGCAAGGACCCTGATTTACCTTCATTGTTACCTTGCTATAGGCGAGGAAAAAGTATTAGGGATTGGGTCGCACATGCTGATATTAGAGAATATAAAACAGCTTTTTGTCCAAGAAGAAGGGTAATTTTAAATGCTTGGAGTTTATCATTTGTGGGTTTTTAGAAGTGGGGAAGGGATCAATCCAGGATCTTATTGCAGAGAGAGGCATGGTTCATGGTGGATTCACCATTTAAATACTGGTAAACCTCATGGATTAATTGATAGCTTTACTTAACATGTTTTTTATGAGGCCCCAAGAAATTATATTGTATTGTGACTATTTATTTTTCTGGTTATTAAGATGTATTTATTGAAGCGTTACATTGTTGTTTCTGTACTGTGGCAATGTACTAGCATCTCGCATCTCTTTTACAGTACTCCATTGGTTCTTATGGTGATGGGTTTATGTATACAGGGAGTAGCCGTCGCTCGGAGTCTCGCACCAAAGGGGGCGTGCTGTCGATGGTGAGCATGCCGGGGGCGTGGCTGCCAGACGCAGGCGTTCCCATGGGAACGCCTTCCGTCGGGGTCCGGCCCCACTGACATCACTAGTGATGTCAGTGGGAGTGATTTGGGCTCTGACAGAGCCAAAATCACTCCAGGGCTTGCGGCAGCGAGACCCTACCGCAGGGTCTCGTCGCAACCCCAATGGTCGCGATGGTCTTGACCATCGCGACCATCATCATGGACGCTCGCATAGGCTGTGGGTGGTAACCCACAGATATGTGAGCGTCCAAGAGGCCGCTCCAAGTTTAGGTAGGAGGGCCCTGATTCAGAGCGAGCGCTCTGGTCAGAGCGTCCGGCTCTGAATCAGGCCCACAGTTTCTTAGCAGTGGATTTTCTGGGCAGCTGGCGTCACTTCTGTCGCGACTGCCGTTGTTGATGGCGGCAGTAACTGTTCCCGGCTGCACAAGTTCCCAGCACTTACACAGTAATTATGTTTGTTATATATGGTAAGACGTTTGTATGTATTTTTATTCCTGACGAAGGTCGCATAAATCGAAATGATGAAGCAATTTCTGAGGTCTATGTGATCCAATTTGTTATATCCACGAGTGCCGCCACCTAACTTGCTTGTTCTATATCTCTAGATTATAAAATAAAGATACCGGTTTAGGGGTCTGCCTGTTTGTTCGGGCTACTTTAATGGGGTTTTCACTATTCTATACAGCATTGGTTGAGGAAGGTTTAGGTGTTTGAATAATTCATCTGTGATAAAAGTGAGTCGAGCAGTGATGATTTTAATGAAGCAAAGTCACTGAAGAATAGACAGTGAGAGCCAATCAGAGATAGCAATGTACGCTCGCTCTGAATGGCCGCCGCTTACTCTTTAAAATCTGGCCTCCTGGCCGCTCGCTAAGCTGTGGGTGACCACAAACAGCTTTAGCGAGTGACCAGTTGATGGTCGCGATGGTCGAGACCATCGCGACCATCGGGGCTTGCGACGAGACCCTTGGGGTCGGGTCTCGTCTTCCGCAAGCCCCAGGTAGCTTTCTGCTTTAACAGAGCAGGAAGCTCCCTACTGACATCACTGCTGATATCAGTAGGGCCGCCTACAAACAGCAGGCGTTCCTTCAGGAACGCCTCCATTTGTCCGGCCACCCCCCCTCCCCGCCTACAAAATGGGGCGAGCTGTCGATCAACATCAACAGCCGCCCCTTTTGTAGCGAGCCCCGGAGCGAGTGAATTTGTCACTCGCTCCGGGGCTAGTGCATGCGCACTGCGGCCGCTGCGCAGGCGCAGGGCCTCACCATCGACCCGCTTGCGAGCGGGTCTGAATGAGGTCCTCTGTTGCTTAGAAGCAGCCTAGAAAGAAGAGGGAGTCGGGGCCTGAGCAGAGTCACATCAGAGGTAGGCAGAGAGTGGGAGACAACCTCCAACGAACCCATGAAGATGCCCTGATGCAGACACAGTAGCCCGGAAGGAGCCAGGGAAAGCATAGTTATCAGGAATGAAAAAAAAAGACCCAACAATCAGCACACCTTCAAATGATTTCCATCGATGGTGGCAAACATCGGACTACCACCATCAAATGGTAAAAACACTACCTTTGGAACAAAACATCGATAGTTAGTAACCATCGCATTCTGATTTCCATCCTTACACTGAACCAGCAGTTCACCACTCCTATGCCATGAAGTGCTCCCTCTCCAGCGTGATGTTCCTGCTCAGCCCTTGGTGAACAGGAGGCACCTCCCGTGGGAAGTCAGCACTGTTCCTGGACATGGGCACCACGGCGAGGAAGCTCAACAGGAAGCCCAGGAAATACCGGGTACATTGTGCAAAGAAGACATTGCTCATCGAAATATTCGGCAGCTGGGGAGAGGTGCGCATGGAGGCTGCGGAAATATGAACAGGTTCCCCAGCCCCGGGGTCATGCTGGTTATAATGGTTATGGTAGCTGAACAACAAATCTCTCATCCATAATCCTCCTGCCTTTCCCAGCACATCTCAGTGGCCAGGCCCCAGCCAGCCGCAGGGGGTTGTGATGAGATGCAGGGGGCTGTGGTGACATGGCATAGGTCATGAGATGCGTGGGGCTTTGGCGAGATGAAATTGCTCCCATGCGAAGGTGGGTCGCTAGTATATATATATAGGCACACAGTGGTGTAGTGGCTAGCATAACTACCTCACAGCTCTAAAGAATGTTCAATTCTCAACCAGGACCCTATCTGTGAGGAGCTTGTATGTTCTCACCGCGTTTCTGTGGGCATCCAACTTTCCCCAACACCCCATAACTCTAGGTTAATTGGCTTTTGAAACAATTTGTTCTAAACTTAATGTGTATGTGTAGAGGGGTGACTAGGTGGCGATGCAGAAGGCCTGCAGTGGTGCAAGTGTAGTCGGGCACTTACCAAAGCCACTCGCTCTCACTTTCAGGTCACTGATGATGCCCCGGTTGATGTTCCTAGAACCCCAGTCAGAAGCAGATGGTAAGGCTGACCACCTGCTCAAAGACCCTGCAAGGAAAACACACGCAGAACCAGAAATACCTACATTGGGATCAGTGGATGGTCATCACTGTGTGCTCCTGTTGGCCTCAGACTGGTTACACCTGCGTGCAAAGCACAATGGTGCAACATGAACAAAAACTCCCGTAGATGAAAGGGGTAAGGGATACCTCACAAACACAAATTACGCACACAACATGAATTGTGCTTACCAATTTTACCTGGTCACTTTGATGAACGGCTGGTCCCAGTCTCTGCTCCTGTAGTGCACCACGCCAAACACACTTACACAGCTGTACTAGTCCCTCTCAATTTCTTTAGCGTGTGTTATCCTGGCTGCCTGGCTACTCCTTAGCCTCTGAGACACTAATTCTGGTTAGACTGGGGGAACAGCAACAAAACAGTCTGGGTGTAGTACACTTCCTATTGCTGTCTATGGCCCTCATTCAGAGCCGCTCGTTAGCGGCAGTACGCTCGTTCCGAGCGATGTTTGCACATCTGTGCATGCGTACGGTTTTTAGTACGCATGCGCGAACCAGTCAGTGCGGGCGAAAATCGTTTGTACGCTATATAGCGAGTGCCTGCTATTTGGAGTGACAGAATGAGGCGTATGTGGGTGGTAACAGGGGAAGGTGCTTGAAAATGGGGAGTGGAGATCCGAACGCAGGCGTGCTTAAAGGTCAAAACGGGCGTTTTATGGGTGTGTATATTTAAAACAGCAGCGTCATTGACCACGTCACTGGGTTATTTTAGAGCCAGAACTGCTCGCAAATTTGTGGTAGCAAACACCAACCACAAGAATAGCGAGCAGTTCATACGCTGGTCGATGTACTCGATTAATCTAATAAATAGCGGACATGACGTATGGTGCGAGCGGCCAGGGGGCGTTTTTAACAAATAAACGAGCGTATGTTTTGCTCGTTCGTTCAGACTTAGAGGTGTGAACAGACTGCAATGTGCGTACGGATCATTTGAATAGCCACCCCTTGTTTTTAAACGAACGACCGCAAATAGCGAACGGCTCTGAATGAGGGCCTATAACTTCCCCAACACAATGCAGTAGATACATACAGTGCAATGTCGCTGATATACACATGAACACAATACAATGCAGAGAATATACAGTACACAAAATGCAATACAATGCAGAGGACACACACACACACAATACAAATGATCCATGGCCTAGTGTCCTTGGTGCTCTGGTCTAATGTCACCTCCCATGGGGCTAATGCTGTGGAGCCTAGTGCCCTTTATGCCTTGGCATAGTGTCACCTAACAAGTGGACACACCGGTAAACAATACTACAGGGCTTAGTGCCCTTGAGCTTGGCCTAGTGCCGCCTAATGTGGGGTTGAACAATGACTATAGGGCCTAGTGCCCTTGGGGCTCGGCCTAGTGCCACCTAATGTGGGGTTGATCATTGGCAATAGGGCCTAGTGACCTTCGGGTTCGGCCTAGTGTCACCTAATGTGGAGTTGAACAGTGACTATAGGGCCTAGTGCCCTTGGAGTTCAGCCTAATGCCACCAAATGTGGGGGCTGATGATGCCTATATGGCCTAGTGCCCTTGGGGCTCTGCATAGTGCCTCCTAACAGTGCTGTTACCTGGGCCTAATGTCCCTTATGTCTGCTGAGCTAGTGCCCTCCGATGCCATGGCCTATTGCCGGTATGTGCCCACAGGTCTAATGCCTGAACTCTGGTGGCCCAGGGGGTAAAAGAAAATACTCCTGGAGTCTTTGGCTGAACTAAGCCTGTTTCAGCTCTGCCAACCACTTTGTCTTCATCTGGGGAGCATGTTCAGCTACCTAAGGGCTTCTGGTGTTTTCAATGACCACACATCTAGCGGGCATCAGCTCTTTAATCTTCACCTGGCTATTGGCGGCCTGCTTTAACACTTTTAAAGGGCCGCCATTAGCACAGGATTTCCTCCATCTATTCTGCTGCTTCTGCCCTCTTCTTGCCTTGAGAGCTCTTCCCTGCTCTCATCTCGCCGTTGAACTGTTGCAAGCCAGCACAAGGGAGTGGAACGATGATGCGGCTCACAATGATTAGCTTGCCGAGGCCATCCTGGATTGGGTGCCGGTCAACAAACCATGATTGGCTCATTGTCGGTTGCAAATTCAAAATGCAGAGTGGCGATTGGCAGGGCCAATTCCTTATGGATGCAGGCTTGATGCCATTTTCCACGTGGGGCAGCGCCAGTGGGGAACTACCACCACTGCCATGTCTGCCACTATCTTCTGCTGAGTTGGCCGGTTCGCCAGTGGAGGCTGCATCTCCCAGGATCTAGTACTGCTGCCGAGCCCAAAGGTCCCACTGCATCGGTTGCCTGGATGTCAGTGGCTGGCAGGGGCTGAATCCCTTCTGATCCAGGTCCGCCACCGGGACCATGGGCTGCACAGGTCCCCGCTGCATCGGCAGCCTGAATCCCTCCGTATTCTAGACGCCGTCCAGAGTGGGACCTGACTCCACTACATATATGTGCCCATGTGGTAGGGAATATAGAGGTTGAAGTAAAAACAGTGGAGAATTGGACAAGTGAAGTTGTCCATAATAACCAATGAGCTTCGAGGTACCATTTCACAAGTACATTCTATAAAATGATTCTCTACCTTTTTACAACTCGATACATCAACCCCATAGATTGTAAGATCCACTGGGACAGGGACTGATGTGAATGACCATCTGTGAACAGAGGAGTAGCATGTAGCCAGGGCGCTCGGAGCATGTGTGTGCTCTGGCGCCCCCCCCTAAAGTGTTCCAGGGAGGAGGCAGGTCCATATAGGATTAAAGTAAAAAGAAGTAAAAATAAAGGTAAGGGGCAGCCCCCTGTAGTGGTGCCCATATGCAGTGCCCCCTGTACTAGTGCCCATATGCAATGCCCCCTGTAGTGGTGCCCATAAACAATGCCCCCTGTTGTAGTGCCAATATGCAGTGCCCCCTGTAGTGGTGTCCATATGCAGTGCCCCCTGTAGTGGTGCCCATATGCAGTGCCCCCTATATGCAGTGCCCCCAGTAGTTTTACCACTTAAAATAGTGCCTCCATGCAGTGCTCACATGCACTGTCCTCTGTAGTGGTGCCCATATGCAGTGCCCCCTATATGCAGTGCCCCCAGTAGTTCCCCTTAAAGCAGTCCCCCTGTAGTTCTGCCCCTTAAAATAGTGCCCCCCCATGCAGTGCCCCCTGTAGTAGTGCTCATATGCAGTGCCCCCTGTAGTGGTACCCATATGCAGTGCCCCCTGTAGTGGTGCCCCTTAAAGTAGTGCCCCTGAAGTTCTGCCCCTTAAAGTAGTGCCCCCTCCATGCTGTGCCCCCTGTAGTAGTGCTCATATGCAGTGCCCCCTGTAGTGGTGCCCATATGCAGTGCCCCCTGTAGTGGGGCCCATATGCAGTGCCCCCTATATGCAGTGCCTCAGTAGTTGTGCCCCTTAAAGTAGTGCTCCTGTAGTTCTGCCCCTTAAAGTGGTGCCCTTCATTCTGTGCCCCCTATAGTAGTGCCCATATGCAATGCTCCCTGTAGTGGTGCCCATATGCAGTGCCCCCTGTAGTGGTTCCCATATGCAGTGCCCCCTGTAGTGGTGCCCATTTGCATTGCCGGTGCCCCTTAAATTAGTGCCCCTGTAGTTCTGCCCTCCCTGTAGTTCTGCTCCCTCCCCCCCCCAGTACTTACCTGATCCATCGCGGCCATCGTCCAGGCTGTCATTGCCACTGCTGCCCTGACAGGATCTAACTAGATCCAGCAGGCGCAGCCATGCAGGCTCCTCAGCGTGCGGGTGACGTTATGACGTCACCCGCGCACTGCATCACTGGGAATGCTTGCCTCTGAAGTGATCTGAGGCTTCCTTCAGATCGCGATCTGAGGCCAGCGTTCACAGTTCAATGCTGGCACCTGGCAGGCTGTCAGCTTAGACAGCTGCCGGGTACACAGTGTGCGGCGCCTCCTGACACCTTTGGCGCCTGGAACTTGCGCTCCACTGGAACTGCCCTCGCTACACCCCTGTCTGTGAAGCCTTGTGTAATATGTGTGTGTGCTATATAAATAACGATTAATATATATATATATATATATATATATATATATATATATACAAAAAAGATAGTAATGCTACTGTATTATTTTACGTGTACTATTAGTGTCTGCCACATGGTGTCTCATTGAACTGCAGTTTACCTGTAAACTCTGTGCAGACACAAGAACAGGCGTCATAGCTTACAGTCGTGCACTAGAAGAAGTGGGTGTTAGAGGAGTAGTGTGCTGGGGGCACACAGTCATACTTTATAAGTGCTATATCATCAGACTTTATATGTCTCTAACAATGAATGGGAAACTGTAATCTTTGTTAATTTAGCAACGTGTAATTTAAACTAGATTAATTATAATTTAGGATTGTGTGGAGGAAATTACTGTTAATAGTTATATGATAGATTAGGATCACAGTTATAATTTATTTCATAACCACATCACAAGAGACCGTTGGCGGAAAGGACAACAGTAAACACGATATGCAATTGCAATAAATTGAATTTGGCAAATGCTCATAAAAGACTGCCCAATGTTATGGGAGAAATCTAGAGTCGGGATTCAGTCATGCGCTGAGTGATGTGAGCAATCCCAGTACGTCACACACACAGCTTGCAGGACAGATCTTTGTGCACAGATGCAACATTTTTGTGTTGTACGGAACTTGGGAGCTCAGTCAGAGCCGTTCGCAAGCGCTGTGCGCTCTCAAGCAGCCCGATGGTATGCGAACTTGCATGTGCACGGTTTGTTCTGCGCATGTGTGAACTATGCGCGATCGCAAACCGCTCGCTCGCCCAGCAAAGACAGCCCAGTGTAATGAGTGACAGGAGAGGCCGTTTGTGGGTGGTAACAGGGGCCGTGCAGTAAAAACGGGGGAGTGGAGATGCGAACGCAGGCGTGCCTGAGTGTTTTAACGCCTTTTAAGAGGCGTGCATAATTAACAGCCAGCGTCATTGTACACGTCACCAGCCTTTTTTTTACACTGAAGTCCTCGCAGTGATTGCAGTAGGATAAGGCAACCACAAGCACTGCATTCGCTTCTGATGGTCCTCGATGTACCAATGTTTTAATACACTTCCTGGAGATGACATGCGCTAGAGGGCGTCTCTATATACGCTAATGGGTGTCTGCTTACACAGAGCGATCGCTCGCACAGCCAAAGTGGGCGTGTGTATGCCTTGGCAAGCGATCGCTTCCAATGCCGTCACTTTGTCATATTTGCATATGCTGGATGTGAGATATCGCATCTGAATGAGCTCCTTGGTCTGATCTGTCTTTCCGTGGAATCGTGGCTTTCTGGGTGGCAACTGGACGGCAACATTGCGAGTGTTATGGGAATGCCGTGGGCCAGCATCTAAAGCTCCGTGCATACGGGGAAGGGAATCCTGTTTCTGATGGATCACACGGGGCTGGGAAAGGTTCTGATACTAATGATGACGGTTACAGTGACTGACATAAGATCAATGGGTGGCACAGGCTTCCATTTGCAGAAGCACAGGCCCCCACATTAGCCATACAGAATCTAGCATAAGCGTAAGGGAGTAAATCAGGCTTCCGCGGCTGCCCACAAATACAGCCAACTGAGCTGACTAGCTTCAGAACAGGAAGGACAGGGAAGCCAATGACAGCTTTGGTACCCATCTAGTACTAATTTAAAAGTTTGTATATGTTTTAGTTGTTGCAATACATCGGACATTTATTTGGCTTGTAATTTTTAATTTCTGGCACCCAAAGTGAAAAATATTCTCTTCCCTGGCTTCCTTAGAGGATTAAGTGGTTGGCGTCAACAGCCAGTAAGATATTCAAACTGTAATAGAATGTAAATTTAAAAGAGAGTGTTTCGTACCAGTGAGAATGAGTTATTAGGGTTGAAATAATGGATGAGGACAAGTATATCCTGTCTGTTTGCATTAGCTCTTTTATATCATGCCAATCTTAATAATGTTTTGATTCTGGATATTGGTAGACTACAACATAGACATCACACTTAGTAGCTCTGCTACTTTATGTCTGCTCAGTTTAGAGACCCAGATAAAAAAGGATTAGGGATTGGGAAAATGTTTTTAAAAGTAAACCTTCATTTTTGTTTAATACTTCATACTTCAGAAAAGATAGCCGTGATTGCTATAGAAACCAGGGAAATGAAAGCTTGTGACAAAATAAGAAGTATACATGGAGGAAAATAAAAACACAGGCTTGTTCATGAGTAAGCGTTTGGGCTTTAGCACTGTTTTTTTTTTTTATTGGGCCTGATCCTGAGTTGAAGGCAGTAAAATTATTTTTTCTTCTGTGCATGCTTCTATGTCACACTGTGCATGCATCCAGCAGGGCCGTATCTATCACAGTGCGGCCGGAGCCACCGCACAGACCACAGGATGGCCTGGGGGTGGAACTGGTCTCCACCGTAATGTCCATTTGCTGGGCATCCACTGTAATGTTTCTGGCTCCACTCGAGGAGCCATTGGGTGGCGGGAGCAGCAGAGCTGCTTCAGTGAGGTTGACTAAACTCACAGATTGGCGGCCAGGTGAGTGATGTCACTGTGACTCACTCTATAGAAGGGAGCATTACGGTGTGCCATAATGTGTAAGGGGCTCGACTGTGTGGCATAATATGTAAGGGGTACAACTATATGACATAATGTGTAAGTGGTACAACTGTGTGACATAATGTGTATAAGGGCTCTACTGTGTGGCGTAGTATGAATTAGGGTCTCTACTGTGTGATGTAATGGGAATAAGTGGGTCTATTAAGTGGCGTAATGTAACGTGAATTAGGGGCCCTACTGTGTGGCTTAATATGAATAAGGGGCACTACTATGTAGCGCAACTTAAATAAGGTGCACTACTGTGTGATGTAATGTGAATAAGGGGCACTACTGTGTGGTGTCATGTGAATTAGGGACACTACTGTATGGTGTAATGTGAATAAGGGGCACTACTGTGTGGTGTAATGTGAATAAGGGGCACTACTGTGTGGTGTCATGTGAATAAGGGGCACTACTGTGTGGTGTAATGTGAATAAGAGGTACTACTGTGAGATGTAATGTGAATAAAGGGTACTACTGTGTGGTGTCATGTGAATTAGGGGCACTACTATGTGGTGTAATGTGAATAAGAGGCACTACTGTGAGATGTAATGTGAATAAGTGGCATGGAGTAATTTGAACTGGGGGTATTGTGTGGCCACTCCCGTTTCTCGCGAGACCTCATCCATTTTGTCAGCATGCACCTTCGTAGCGAGCTGTCCCTATATAGGGAGGGGGGCGTTAATGCTCTTTTTGGCATAGGGCTCCAAAATGTCTAGTTATGGCTCTGGCATCCAGATAGCATGCGCATAGAGTTGTAGCGCAATTAAGGAGCATGGGAGACGCACATTGTCAGAAATGTGGTGAAAGTGTAGTGGGCTTTCCTGGGCGGTGACAGGGAGGTGTCTTAGCGCACACACAGAGATGGTCCATCTTATGGGCTTGTTATGGGAGAGTTGTGGGTATGTCAGTGAAAGTGGTTGTGTACACAGACGATCAACTGCTCACATACTGTAGGAGGCCATACTTGGAATGGAGAAACTGTACCTGCTATCAGGCTATTTTGAATGGTGCGACCGGTGGTGCACCTAAAGATGTATTTCTGTGGCAGCTGACAGTGGGTGTCTCAGTCCTTGCACCTTTGGACACAGGGAAGGGCTTTCTAGTGGCATCTGCATAAAGTCGCAGACAGGCCACAGCCAAAAGATGCACGAATGCTCCTGCGTCCAACTCAGTATCATATGTTTGTCAACTCATAGTGAGTGTAGGAGGTGTGGCTTACCTGGCAGTGGGTGGAGTTGCAAAGTTACTAATTGTGGTTATATTGCATTCATTGGCACAATGGCACAGCACAATGCAAACTCATTGGTTGCCATATTACAATAAGTTCAGCCACTTAAATGTATGGAGAGAATAGTGTTACCAGTACAGTAGATTACTCATAGATCTTTAACTTATAAGAAAAAAATAGGTGTACATACTGCAAAATAAGAAAAAAAAAAGTCTTGCAGAAAGGTACAACCTCACTTCTACCATTCACTTTATACATTTTACTTCTTATTTTTCTACTAAAGCATTGCTCATTGTGACCATTGTGAATTACATGACCATAGGGTCTATTTACTAAGTTCCTTACTGCCATGTCACAGGCTGTGTTTGGAAAAAAAGACAGTTAGGAGCTGGTTGGTTGGAACTTTATCTCTGTTCACTTTATCTCAGGAGCTGGTTGGTTGGAACTTTATTTCCATTCAAGGCTTAGTAAATAGTCCCCCATGTTTTGATATCCACCGCCTTCAGGATTCTATTTTGTGCAACTAAAAAGTATATGCTAAATCTAGAATGAATCCAAATAAGTACAATCTCTAGTCCTCGAAAGGTCTGAATATCTCACTGCTTCCCCATTTTCCACTGCTTCAAGCAAAGTTATTACCTCCAATCTATTGCTTCATGAAGTAATCATTTACATTTATATTACTGTATATAGGTCAGTAGACGTCTTTGTTAAAACCTGCCATCATGAAAGCTTTGGTATGTTTAGTTGGCAATCACAATGTCGGCAGTCATTTCACAGACACCATATTATCGACAGGTAGAAATTGTTGACAGACAAAATGTTTATATGTTCAGAATGTCGACAACCACAATGCTAACAGGTGCATAATTGTAAGCCTAACCATAAACCAAATTTTCAATTGTCAACATTTTGTCTGTGTCAACACTCCATATGCCGACGTTTTAATTATGTTCACATTTCATGTTTTGCCATTTTAATGGTGTCAATATTTTGCAGACTTTGGCCCGTATTCAATTAGCGCGAAAAGTCGGAATCCGCAAAAAAGTATCGCCGATTGCGACTTTTCGCCAGGCAGAAACTTATCTCCATATTTAATTGCAAACTCTTTTCTCTTACACGAAAACACAATGCAATGTAATAGGCGATGAAGATTTGCCTATGAATAAGTGAAAAATCAGAAGCATGGCCATAATCAAATAAAAACCTCCTTAAATACCCTCATAATTAAGTCCAAACGTCACTCACCTGCAGCTTAATGATCCGCTGACTCCCGCCACTGTTGCAGCCAGAATGACATCATAAGAATGCATCAGGTTAAATGGCCCTCTACTTATACATTGGACCTATTTCCCAATATACGTGTTCTGCCAGAAGGTGTCGCCCTCGCGACTCCGGTGGAATCACGTGAGCGCTGCGGGTCACCTGATCCGCGACTTTGCGCTCCAAGCTTAGCCTCTCTCCTGACATGCAAGTGTCCTCACGAGAGGCATCGCCGTCGTGACACGGGTACTGTCACGTGAACGCTGCGGGTCATGTGACCCACCCGCTTGCGTTCCACACCTTCCAATTAACCAATGATGTATCATAATAGATACAGGAACACAAGTTATGGCCTACTGGGAGGACCACAAAATTTGGGGAGCCAATGGTCCTGGGGCGAACCTGGTATCCTGGCAGAGTTTCATTGACGATATTTTATTCATGTGGACTGGAGATGAAGATTCCCTCCAAAAATTTTTGATATCTCTTAATGACAACAATATGGCTATTAAATTCACCTTTAATTATAGTAAGACTGAAGTAAATTTTCTAGATTTATGTATTTATGTGTCAGAGGGTTGTTTTAAAACAAAAAACTATTGGAAGTCAACAGACTCCAATAGTTTTATTGAACGATCAAGTTTACATCATGCCAATTGGCTAGATGGTATCCCATATGGACAGTTTGCTAGAGTGAAAAGAAATTGCACGGATGAAACAACTTGCAATGAACAATTGGAAGAAGTTTCAGAATGCTTTCGAAAAAAGGGGTATAAATCCTCAATAATAGAGAAAGCAAGAGCAAAAGTAGATAGTGTAAATAGAATGGAACTTCTGAAGGCCAAAGAAAAAGAAAATACATGTGATGAATTTCAGTGGGCCTTTATTAGCCAGTTTAGCAACAACCATAGAGAGATGGAGAGGATTTTTAGAACTAATTGGAAACTGTTGCTACAGGACCCTATTTTATCAAAAGAACTACCTAGTAACCCTGTTTTTATCTATAAAAAAGCTCCATCCCTCAAAAACCATCTTGTGCGAAGCAGTATGGATATTGAAGTCAGACAAAGTATTCGCACAAAAGGGTTTCACAGATGCGGTTTTTGTCTGATGTGCAAGACGGTAAAAAGTGAAACTAGCAAAATTCAAGAATTCACTGTAAATGATAAAAACTATAAAATTGACCAATTTATTACATGTAGCTCAAGAAATGTGGTATATGCTCTGGAATGCATATGTGGCCTTATATATGTAGGCAAAACAACAAGATGTATGAAAGTCCGTTTAGCGGAACATATATACAATATAAGGAAGGGCTTAGATACACATACAGTATCAGCTCACTTTAAAAAGGTTCACAAATCCAAAGAGTGCTACATTAAAAAATTTTGGGGAATTCAGCTGGTCTTGCCTAAGAATAGAACTAGAGATCTGGAAAAGAGACTTTCTAGGAATGAGATGCGGTGGATATATGAGTTAAAAACATTAATACCAAAGGGATTAAATAAGGAGTTCGAATTAAAATGCTTTTTAACTTGATGTAAATAATTTTTTATGTATACTGTTTTTTAATATTGTTGTTTTTATTATATTGTAAAGATGATGCATTATGCACTTTATTATTGTACCACGGATTATGTTTACCTGTTTGACATATTACTTATATGTGCTGAGAAGCTGACTTCCCCTTACTGCAGCAGAATGGATCTTTGGAACGCATAAGTTGTGTTCCTGTATCTATTATGATACATCATTGGTTAATTGGAAGGTGTGGAACGCAAGCGGGCGGGTCACATGACCCGCAGCGTTCACGTGACAGTACCCGCGTCACGACGGCGATGCCTCTCGTGAGGACACTTGCATGTCAGGAGAGAGGCTAAGCTTGGAGCGCAAAGTCGCGGATCAGGTGACCCGCAGCGCTCACGTGATTCCACCGGAGTCGCGAGGGCGACACCTTCTGGCAGAACACGTATATTGGGAAATAGGTCCAATGTATAAGTAGAGGGCCATTTAACCTGATGCATTCTTATGATGTCATTCTGGCTGCAACAGTGGCGGGAGTCAGCGGATCATTAAGCTGCAGGTGAGTGACGTTTGGACTTAATTATGAGGGTATTTAAGGAGGTTTTTATTTGATTATGGCCATGCTTCTGATGAAGGACCCAACAGGGTTGGAAACGCGTTAAGCTTGGCCAATTGTGGCAATAAGAGATCATCGTTACCTCACCACCTTCTTCAATTGGAGAGAAACAGTCCGGACCTGTATCTAATACTCCAGCCTGATTTCCATCTGGGTGATATTTGGAGGATCGTGGAAGCGGTGCTGCTCGGCCACCAACAGATTCTTGTTATATGCTGTTTTATTCATTTGATCCTGTAAGTGCAAATTTTTCTATTAAATTTACCTTTACCATAAGGTTTTGCACTATTTTCTTTTTTCTGTTCTTGTATCCACCCAATATTGGGAGATACTATTATTGTTACAGATCCTAGGATACAAAGAACAGTGGAAACTTTTCACCTATTAAGTGGATTAACTGGTAAAGAAGGACTTCCTTTGGAATATTGGTTTACATGTAGAAATAAGAAGCGCAGAATCATATATACATAACTTTCTTTTTTGCAACTCATTATACATTGAAATTATTATTATTATTATTGAGAAGTGCATATTAATGGGATAAATATATTAATAAATAGATATAAGATCAAAATATGTGCAAATATAAGATACAAAAATATGATTATATGATAAATCCTCAATGTCAAGAAGCTTTTACATTATCATTGTTTTCAATATATAGGGCCTCATTTACTAACGAGTTTTATCACCAAAACGAGTGATAAATTTCACTGTGTATGATAAATGGTGCTCCAGCCAATCAGCTCCCAACTGCCATTTCTCTAATAGTTCACAGTTGGGAGCTGATTGGCTGGAGCACCATTTATTATACACAGTGAAATGTATCACTTGTTACGGTGATAAAACTCGTTACTAAATGGGGGCCATTGTTTTTAATATACTGCTTTAAATATATGGTTTTATTGTGTATAGAGCATTGTGTGTGTGTGTGTGCATATGTGTAATTTTTATTTTTTTTGTATGTATATGTATATTAAATAAGAATGCTGTAGAGATATTGTTATCTTTTGTATTTAAATATGCAGCTATTGGATTTATACACAGAGACTATTACAATGATTATCGCAGGACTCTGTCTTTGGTTTCTAAAAACACTGGATGTAATTAAGAATATGTGGATATCAATTGAATACTAATTAGGCTTACAACTTCCCGTACTTAAGGAGAGGGGTTTGTACTATGGGCACCTAGCTTGAAAAAGTCCCAGGTCAGGGATGAAACGCACTGATGCCCATTGCCTGGAGTGGGTGTATGTCTCGGAGCCAGATTAAGATTGTGGTTTCCTTTGTCCAGTAGCAGACACACCAGTCCCGGAGAATTTCCTAAATCGCGGTCTCGCTACCTCAGGTGTGGATACAATTATACCTCTTCTACATAAATGGATGTCTCCGGGACAACTGTGGTGGAGAATATTATTTGTGGAAGTCAGTGGTGAGTTACACAGCTGCAGCCAGATCCAGCGACTTGTGGTCTATGCTTCTTACTCTGAATCAACTGGCTTGCTATATTGTATCTGGGATATAACACTCCTTAAATCCTTAAAAGGACATGACATTTCAAAGAGTGAACTAAATCAGTAGTTATTTTCAAGTTGCAATATACTGACTGTATAAATTATATGGTCTAGTTACATTTGTTATACTACCTCTTGCATGTGTTTTATTTATATGTATATGTTTATGTGTACTTATAGGCACATGTGGATGTAATTTTTATTGTGATACATCTCTATGGTATATGCACATAAGAAAATATATTTTTATACAATTATTTGAATGGTTAATAAATAGATTTTATATACTTTTGCACCAGCGCGGTTACAGGTTGAGTCTCCCATATCCAAAATGCTTGGAACCAGAGGTATTTTGGATATTGGTATATTCCGTATTTTGGAATATTTGCATAATAAAATGAAATATCTTGGGAATGGGACCCAAATCTAAACACAGACTACATTTATGTATTATATACACACAGGACCTCATTCAGAGGCGCTCGCTCTGAATGAGGGAGGCCGCATCTGTTTTCCGACCCGGCCTCCTGGCCGCTCGCTAGGCTGTGGGTGACTACCCACAACTTTAGCGAGCGGCCAGGTTGATGGTCGCGATGGTCAAGACCATCGCGACCATCGGGGCTTGCGATGAGACCCAGTGAGCTTTCGGCTCTATTAGAGCCGGAAGCTCACCACTGACATCACGAGTGATGTCAGTGGGGCCGCCCCCAAACGGCAGGCGTTCCGTCGGGAACGCCTCTGTTTGTGTAGCCACCCCCCCCGCCCCACCTACAAAACAGGACGAGCTGTCGATCAACATCGACAGCCACCCCTTTTGCAGTGAGTCCCGGAGCGAGAGAATTACTCTCTCGCTCCGGGGCTTGCGCACGCACAGTGCGGCCGTTGCGCACGTGCTATGCGGCCGCTACACGTGCGCAGGGCCTCAACATCGACCCGCCTGCGAGCGCATAGGCGCTTGCGAGCGGGTCTGAATGAGACCCACAGCCTGCAGGTCATTTTATACAATATATTCAATAATTTTGTGGCTCAAACAAAGTTTGTGTACATACATAAAATTCATTTATGTTTCAGATACACCTTATACACACAGCCTGAAGGTCATTTTATACAATATTCTTAATAATTTTGTGTTTTAAACAAAGTTTGTGTACATTGAACAATCAAAAACAAAGATTTTACTATCTAAGTCATGCTCCAAAAATTCTGTATATCAGAATATTCTGTATTTTGGAATATTTGGATACGGGAGACTCAACCTGTATTATTTATTTACATAACATGGGTGCCGGGTATGTGGTGCGGGCCCCCCTGGACCCGGGACCCGTGTGCACCGCACACCCTGCACCCATTATAGATACGCCCTTGCCTAGCATTGAAACGCCTTATACCGTGAGAGAGGGGCGTAACTAGGTATTTGAAGGCCCCATAACAAAAGTTTGTAAGGGCCCGTATGTAACACCAAATGGTGCAAAATGTACATAACACATGTAACTTTTGACATGGAAGATGGGCCCCACAGCAGCTTCACCCATGGCGCCTATTGTAGTTACGCTCATGTGACTAAGCCACTCCGAGAGGTGCAATGTAGCGTCTTTATCTTAATATTTTGCATTGCAGATGCAGCAAAACACCACACTTTAACCACACAAGCATTAGTTTTAAACACGTACAAAGTCGCAGATGAAGCACAAATTGAAATTGGCAAAAGCAAAAGCAGCGGAGCCTTCTTACAGAGATTCAGGGGTATATTTATTAAAAGTCAAAATCATCTCCAAGTAAATGTGTGATTTAGATCCTGCAACACTAAATCGGCCAAAACTTGACCCGAATCAACTTTCAGTAAATGTACCTCTAAATCACACACTTGCAGTGCTAAGAGATGATTTTTGTCATTGTTTAAAAAATTATGTCACAAATCATCTGTTAGTAAATGATTTAGAGCCTGAAATACAAAATCAACCAAACATCGACCTTTAGTAAATATACCCCCTTCGCACACAGTTGTACAAATGTAACAAATCAAATTGATCAATGAAAGCAAGCAAAGTAGTTTTATCACTCCCAATTGTATTACAGTTATGTATGCGAATAAGATGCACATTTGGAGTGAGAATGAGTTTGGCTAAGTTGCCTGGGACCGAGCTTTCCAAGAGGGACTGTTTGGCGCAACTGAAGCCATAGTGAGCGAGGACCCATCTGTAAATTGCACTTAAAGACGCAAATTTTTCTTAGAAGTAAACAAAGACCCACCTCATACATGATATATCATAAACCTACATGTTATGCAAAATTGGACAAGGATGAATGTTTTTTTTGCATGATGTTTGATTTTCCAACTGTAAATTTCCTAGGAAGATCATGTAGTTTAGGGCAATTTGCATTATTACACAATGCGGTTTGTGTTTGAAACTGCATCTGACTAATAGCAGCTTTAAAATTGCATAATAAACCACATTTTGATACATCCTCCCCATGGTATCCATTTGCCATAGTATTACTGAAGTGTTTATGGTTAGTTAATATCACACATGGCCACAAAACGCTGATACAGTAATAGAGAAACACGTAGAGTACAAAGAGTTCAAGAACTATGCACTGTTACAGGATTCAGGGACGCCAAGAGGGGGGGAAGCAGATACTAATTGCCCGGGCCTGGGCTTATTAGAGGAACCGGGCGGGGGCCTGGGTCCGATGCTGCCCACCCTCCCTCTTACCTGTCAGCAGCCCAGCACACACTGCTGGGCTGCCGTGGTAGTAGGGGCGTAGGGTGTGCACAAGGGCCCCTGGGTCAAGGGGGGCCCACACCACACACCCTGCACCCATTATAGTCTTTATACTTACCTGTCTGTTATCTCCAGAGTGCTGCTCTGCAGTGAGCAGCAAAAATCACTGGGAAAATGGCGGCGGACATTTTCCTGGTGATTCGTGCATGCATAGTACTGCTGTCCCCTGGAAAACGGGGTGGGCGCCATTTTCCCGGAGACCTCCGCATTTTCCCGGAGACCCACTGCACCTGTGGCCACTGCGACACCGCCGGAGAGAGGAGGGGGCCCTCACTAGCCTGCACACGGGCTTCCTCTGAAAACGCCTCTCCTCTGTCTGTGTGGGGGTAAATCGTTACAGAAGATTTATTGTGTTATGTTTACAATGTTTATCCGAATGTTATTTCAATATGCTCACATTCACAATCAAGTATATTTGTAATAACTTGAAATTGAATAATGTAGTTTTGTACAGTATGTACATCGCTCAGCTAAACAACTTTTATTATGATATAACCTCTAGTATGGAGGAGAAAAGCTGATTATACAGTATGGCAGCAGGATTAAAGCCACATTATTGTGCAGGTGTTGTACATGTACTGTAATGTTGGACAAGAGACGTGACGCACAAAATGGTAAATTAAGAAAATAATCGTCTTCATAAAATATGTAGGCTCATTCAATAGTAATATAAAGTAAAATGTACCAGAACTTGGATTTTGCTCCTGCTCTGCAATGCACACAAACTGAGTTGGTTGGGCAGCCTCTGAGAGGAGAAAGCATTGTATTCCCTGGTACATAAGATGCAGGGAGAATACATAAATAACACTGAATACAAGTGCCAGTGTTACCAAAGTTAAATAAAGCAACACATTCACTTCATGTACTAAGCACAGCCTATGCACAGATCAAATCACCAAGGTTTAGCACATAAGCGCCAACATGCAAATCTACTCTTCCGTCTTGGAAAAGTCCCCGGAAACAAGTAAAGTGCACTGAGAGGTGGGAAATCGGAAGAGGCGCTTTGTGCAAAACTGTATACATCATGATCACATTAAAAGCGAAACTAAACGTGTAAAGGTGAGTATCCACTTGCCGACAATGAAGGACTGAATGATAACGATATTGTTGTCATTCATTACACTGCCCACACTGATCGATTTGTCTTTCAGTGCAGGCACTGTCGAAGCTGGATTAGTGGCTGAGACGGAATCAGCGTAAAAATTAGCGTGCGCGACGCCATCTTGCGAATGGCAGCTAGACTCCATCTTAAAAATTAGAATCTGCAAGACGCCATTTTGCGACCAGCGCCATTTTAAGTTACAACTCACGAGCTAAGTACAGATGGCAATGTTTTTGATAATCTACCAAAAACAACTAGAAAAACAGCCTCCTGAGAAAAGTAAATAGAATAGACAATACACCAGAACACTGAGTATTTTACATACTAATTGGGAATCCCTGTATATAGACAAGTATAGTTGTGGTAATTGTAATATAACCCAGTGATCTACACAATTTAATTTGTCTGAATCCTAAACAGGTTTTAGTTTCACTCCCAGACAGAATGGCCCCAGCTAACACATTTGCATTACAGTTTGAAACTGTAAGTAAGGAATGAGATGTGTGTGTGTGTATGTGTATATATATATATATATATATATATATATATGTGTGTGTTAAGTCCATCATAGATAGACTCTCATGCATAAACACTGCACATTACGCACAGTTGCGCTGCTAACATGACGCTCAGTAGCGAATGCACAAGATCCTGCATGCGAACGCTGTTTATTAGATGCATGCGTGCACATCTGCCCCAAATCAGATAAACCTAACTAGCGTCTTTTCTCATATCCCTGATACTTACATAATGCACACTTACACAAAAGGTTCCATAGCTATAAAGTAAAAGATCCAAGTTTTATTCATTTATTACAAATGCTGTGAAATAAAGACTATTTTGGTATCTAAGGTTTAATACGTGATAAGTAAGCCGTGTTTGATATTATACTGATCCGCACTTTATCCACAGCTTTCCGGTACCATCTGTGAAGATCTGAACATGCGTTCGCAACTTATGGACCGTAGAGATATAAAGCACCAAAATGTATTTTGTGAAACCAACAGCCTAGATTTGCATGCAGGGGAAATAGAGGAGGCAACAAGCTGTTAGAGGCTATTCTGTGTCCATTTGAACCAACCTGTTAAATGCCCTGTAACAAATGCACCCGCACTAGGAACCAATGGGATCAGCAACAAACTCCTCTATTGTGTTGTCTATTTCTGGGGGGGTATAAATATGTGTGCTCTGACCCTGGGTTTCTAGTCTATTCTGCTAATTGCTGATTGACGGAGGTCTCTTGTTGATGCCGGAATCTGGTCCCAGAGCGCTTGCGTATGTATGACTGTATCTTGGGTCTGTATAATTCTTTGCGCTAATTGCACTTAGATCACAGCGTGTAACTGACTGTACTTTACTTGAATAATACTTTGTGCTTTGGAACACATGTTCAAGGTCTAAAGTCTTTATTTTACTGTATGACTGCGTACGCAAATAGCGCCAATTTTAGAGGTTTTTAGGCAGGGTTTAGAAGGTATAGGTAGGTGTGTATAGAGGTTGAAATTCAATATCCTTAGCACTCTCCCTCATCACTGAACATGCTCAAACTGATGATATCAACAGGTTGACCGTCATGTTCGATGGCGATGAGCGATGCCGACAATGACCAGAGGGATCAATGAATGGCTGAACTATAACAAAGTCGTTATCATTCAATCGTCCATTTATATCGGCAAGTTCAGTGCCCGAATTGTGCCGGTATGCAGCGGTATGGCATACCGACACTTCAAGCAATAAACATTTTTTTCTTTCCTAATTCTCAGTGAAAAGGTTGGACTGGACTCGAGTCTGCAGTGTGCCGCTGCCCGCCCTTCCGCTTCCCCGTCTGCTTGTGCCGGGAGTTGTCCCCTTACAAAAGGAATCGGTATGAAATACCGCTTCGATTCCCAGCAGCGCCTGGCTGTCAAAATCAGAGTTCCCGGCAGCGGAAGCCCGACAGCGCTGGATCCCGATCGTCGCTAAGGTAGGTATAAACTAACCTAACCTAGCCCCCTAACCCTCCTTGGGGTGCCTAACCCTAACCTCCCCCCTAAGTGCCTAACCCTAACCCCCCCTTCCCCGCTGCCTACACCTAAGTCCCCCGGGGGATGCCTAACCCTAAGTCCCCCTCAGGGGTGCCTAACCCTAACCCTCCCTCCCCCTAGCCTAACCCTAACCCTCCCGGGGGGGTGCTTAAACCTAAGTCCCCCCGGGTGCCCTAAACCTAACCCTCCCCCCGCGGCTGTCCGCTCGCGGTGCCCAGCATCCATTCGATCGGGATGCCAGGCGCCTGTCTCCCGGCGTCGGGGAAATGACAGGCGTCCAGATATAGTAGCCCGGCATTTCACCCTCGCCGGGATATGACAGTCGGGAAGCCGGCTGTCGGTATTAAGGCAGCCGGTTTCCCGATTGTATACCTTACAGAAGCACTCTCCAACATCAAAGCTGCAGAGTCCAGCCTTGTGTCCCGGAACCCCTGCCCGCCCACTCACATGTGCCGAATGCCCGGCCGCTGCTCGGTGTCAGGTGAGGGAGAGGGCTGGAGCTGTCTAGTGAGGGAGGGCGGTGGCAGTGTCAGGTAAGGGAGGGGATGGGAGGAATCATTGGAGTGAGTGGGGAGTCAGGAAATCATGGTGAGAGGAGCCAGATAATGGAGGCTGTTTGATCTGTCAGGTTTTGGAGGGAGATGAAAGGAGACAGCTGGAGGAGGGGAATGAGAGGACTCAGATAATGGAAAAGGTGGGAGGAATTAGATAATGTGTTGGGGTGTATGGAAGTCGGGTTAAGGAAGGGGATGAGCAGAATCAGATAATGGCACAAAGCCGATGAACCACCGCCTGACCTCTCGCGTGTGTTGGGTGCCTGTCCGCCGCCTGCCCGTGCAGAACACTTGGTGCCTGTCCCCCGCCAGTAGGTCTCTCCAATGTCCATTACATGCTGCAGAGTCCGGAATTGTACCTCCGCCGCCTGCCAGTGTGTGCTTTTAGTACAATTAAAGGATTTATGCTCACACTCTCCTGATCGTGCGAGCAAAAACCAACTAAAGTGCTGGACGCGATGCTGTTTTTCAGTTTAGCACGGCGCTGACAGCATCACGGCACCTCAGTTGGAAAATGCCAGTTAGCGGGCCTAAACACCTGGCTCAAGGCGCGCTAACCGGCATTTCCTAAATAAGTGCAGGGGAATAGCTGTGGGAACTTTTTTGAATGGCCCATTTTTTTTGGCTTGTGTCTTCAGCGCACACACACATTAATTCTCCATACCCCCACTTCAAAATTTCCACTTCAACCACTGGTCAAGTGGATACCCGCCTTAAGTGATAGTTGATCTTATCTCTACCTCTGTCCTCTGGTTCATCTGTCCCTCCATACAGCAAGGCACAACCTTATAAATGCACCCTCTACACCCCTTTATCGCATTTTAATAATCTTGCTCTGCAAATTGAAATATCATTTTTGCTCAGCTAGGTGGCTGAGTGCGCCCACTCCGTACTGAGGGCCTGATTCAAAGATGGACGCAATGTCAATGTTGTACGCAGTTGCGAGACTGTTTGCATTTGTGCATGCGCTAAAAATCCTTGATACCCTTACTGTGCACAAGCGGCCCCAGGTGTCCAGTCTCATACACAATTGTGTATGGGATCGCAAACTCTTGCAAAGATCCCTGGGCGTTTCAGGGTGGAGACTGTCTAGGGATCTAAAGTGATCCTAAAAAGGGACCATTTCATGGGCGTGTTATGGGAGTGTCATGGGCGTGTCTGGGAACGCTGCTGCATCCCCAATGGCAAATCCACTGCTTCAGAGGCCATGTTTAGTTGGATTTAAGGAGAGTAGCTAGAGTTGACCCTAGTTTGCTGCAAATATTGATGGTGCAACCGATGTTGCGTCGATGTTGGAGTGTATACAATCACAAATGGACAGACCACGCAGCCTGACAGTTGGTTGTATCTGCGCTCATACTCTCCATCATACCATCCAGCACACAGGGAAGGCTGAGATTAGCATTTTCATATTTCTGCAACTGCTATTGAGAGAGCGGCTGCAGGACATTACCAACCGTCTCTGAGCATGGAGCTTACATCACTCTGTTCTCACTGCTGCAGTCTGTTCTCAATGCTGCAGCTAGACTTATTTTCCTCTCCCGTCGTTCCACTTCTGCCAAAACCTGCACTGGCTCCCATTCCCCTACAGAATCATCTTCAAACTCCTCACCTTCACATACAAGGCCCTCTCTTACTCTACTGCTCCCTACATCTCCAACCTCATCTCCTTACATAATCCCTCTCGCTCACTTCGGTCTGCCAATGACTGTTACCTCTCCTCCACCCTGGTTACTTCATCTCATGCTCGTATCCAAGATTTTGCCCGTGCAGCCCCCCTTGTCACTGGAATGAGCTTCCTCGCTTGATCAGGCTCTCCCCGACCTTGCAGAGCTTCAAACGTGCACTGAAAACCCACCTGTTCAACAAAGCATACCCTTCCACCACATAACCGTCACCAAGTCTCTGTCCCTCCTGCCTCAGCCATCTCTACCTCGCCTACTTCCTGCACTCAGGTCCCCCTCTACACACTCATGCCTCATGTCATCTGTCTGTCTCCCCTCTCCCCTAAATTGTAAGCTCCTAGGAGCAGGGTTCTCCTCCCCAATGTCTCACAGCCTTCTTCTCTAGCACTTCTATGACAGCCTTCACCTTCAGAGCTGTACTGTGTATGGAGAATTGTGTTGCTAATTGTTACTTGTGCTCTGTTTATAAGTTGTTACTGTATTGTAATGTAATGTTTTGTGTACCCTTTACTGTATGTACGGCGCTGCGGACCTCTTGTGGCGCCCTATAAATAAAATGTAATCACTCTGCCTAACCTCTCCCATCATTCATTGCAAATGTCTGCTCCTATGAAACACCACCATCTTGCTGCATAGATTTTTGCCTTGGGGTTGAAGTCTAGGCGTACTTGCGCACATTGAGGCACACGGCACCACCAAATGGGGATTTTCCAATGCGTAAATGACTTCCATTGTATGCATATATCACATACATATAAAAAGACGCTGTACACATCGGTGCTTTGCAGTGTTAATCAGCAGCATGGGCCTGATTCTGTACCGATCGCTATCACAAATTTGCACAGAACGCAGCAGAAAAATGTGCTAATGCCTGCCAAACCACAACCGGCATCAAGGCGCCCACTGCTGCCATCTCATATCCGTCCAGCCTCGCTCCTTTATGTATACGTTGGTACCATCGACGCACATCGGCCAGTCACACAGCATTTACACAACATCTGCCCAGCCGCAGACGCTGCAAGTCTCCTCGCACGCAGAGGGCTATCATGCTGCGTATGCACTTGCAGCAGCTTATTTATGCACGCTCATGAAACAGCGTTCAAGCACACAGACATGTCTGCATTTTTCTGACCATCCGTCACCACCCCAAACGCTGACCGCCTGTCACTCACTTTGTGATGGATTTCTCTGTGCGTCCGTAATCACAATGTGAGTGGTGCGCATGCACAGTGCAGCTTATATGCATGCGCAACGGAAAACAATCGCTCGATCTGCATCCGTAGTCACACTTGCGATGGGTACTGCATGGGTGAGTGCAGAAGCCGGCAGAGCGGGTGCCACTTTGGCACTTCCACCTCCACCAGGTCATGGACTACCTTGTCCCCCCTACTCACCTGGACTCACCTGGCTAGGTGCGTAGTCTATGCCCTGGTAGGGGAGGGAGATGGGGTAGTCCATGGCTCAGTGGAGGGGGAAGTGCTGAATTGGCAACCCCGGTGCAAGATTCTCTGCATGCCTATATCACAGTGTGGGGCTACTCTAGTCATAGAAATGCACAATCAATGACCATGGGCCTGAATTACAGTTGTACACTATTGCCACGGCAGCTGCGATCCTGTTCACAGCTGCAGTGCAAAATTACGAAAATATGCAAATGTCGCAGACACCGGCTGACAGACCTGCCCACTCTTCTGGGGGGCCAGGAGCAACACCTGATTTTCGGGAGGCCCCCAGCCAATTTGAGAGAGTCGGCAAGTATGGTCATACTTACCTACCCTCCCGATTCGGGCGGGAGCCTCCCGAAAATTGGGTGCCACTCCCGGCCCCCTGCGACCCGTCCGGCCACCCCCCGCAATTACAATATAAACCCCGGCAGTGGGGAGGCCGGTGACACGATACACATTGAATAGCATCTTCGTGGCCCCGCCTCTTGCTTCACATTTACGTTAATCTGGGCATTGTGAAGAGGGGACAGGGCCACGATCACGCTGTCATGACCATACCCCGCCCCTTTTGCTGGAACACGCCCCCCAGCATGGAAGCCTGACAGCTCCCTCCCGGAAGGAGGGAGCTAAAAGTGGGTAAGCATGAGTATGGTTCATCTTCACACATTGTACCCGATTCTGAGGTGGGAGTAAAGCGAAAAAGTGCAAATACAGAAACTCTGCACCTGGACACACCATGTTGCAATACAAGTGTTGCAAATACAGTTAATGTTTCACCTGCGCAAATGGTATGTGAATATATGGCACTCTATTGCATCCCAATAAGATTCAATACAGTTTCCCTTTATACTGTACATATTAAATCAGATATCAGGATTAGAATCTTGGCGCAAACTAGTGAGCTCAGCTAAAATACAGTCAGGTGCATAAATATTGGGACATTGACAGAATTTTCATATTTTGGCCTCTATTCACCACCACAATGGCTTTGAAATGAAACAAACAAGATGTGCTTTAACTGCAGACTTTCAGATTTAATTTGAGGGTAATTACATAGAAATCAGGTGAACATTGTAGGAATTACAACGGTTTCTATATGAGCCTCCCACTTTTTAAAAAGTAATGGGACTATCAACTCAAAAGCTATTTCATGGACAGGTGTGGGCTATTCACTCATTATTTCATTATCAATTAAGCAGGTAAAAGGTCTGGAGTTGATTCTAGGTGTGACATTTGCATTTGGAATCAGTTGCTGTCGACTCTCAATATGAGATCCAAAGAGCTGTCGCCATCAGTGAAGCAAACCATCATTAGGCTGAAAAATCAAACAAACCCATCAGAGAGATAGCAAAAACATTAGGTGTGGCCAAATCAACTGTTTGGAACATTCTTAAAAAGAAAGAACGCACCGGAGAGCTCAGCAACACCAAAAGACCCGGAAGACCACGGAAAACAACTGTGGTGGATGACAGAAGAATTATTTCCCCGGTGAAGAAAAACCCCTTCACAACAGTTGGCCAAATCAAGAACACTCTCCAGGAGGTAAGTGTATATGTATCAAAGTCAACAATCAAGAGAAGACTTCACAAGAGTGAATATAGAGGGTTCACCACAAGATGTAAACAGTTGGTGAGCCACAAAAACAGGGAGACCAGATTAGAGTTTGCCAAACAACATCTAAAAAAGCCATTAGAGTTCTGGAACAACATCCTATGGACAGATGAGACAAAGATCAACTTGTACCAGAGTGATGGGAAGAGAAGAGTATGGAGAAGGAAAGGAACTGCTCATAGGCGTGGGCATGTATGGCTGCCAATGGAACTGGTTCCCTTGTATTTATTGATGATGTGACTGCTGACAAAAGCAGCAGAATTAATTCTGAAGTGTTTCGGGTAATATTATATGCTCATATTCAGTCAAATGCTTCAGAACTCATTGGACGGCGCTTCACAGTGCAGATGGACAATGACCCGAAGCATACTGCAAAAGCAACCAAAGAGTTTTTTAAGGCTAAGAAGTGGAATGTTATGCAATGGCCAAGTCAATCCCCTGACCTGAATCCGATTGAGCATGCATTTCACTTGATGAAGACAAAACTGAAGGGAAAATGCCCCAAGAACAAGCAGGAACTGAGGACATTTGCAGTAGAGGCCTGGCAGTGCATCACCAGGGATGAAACCCAGCGTCTGATGATATCTATGCGTTCCAGACTTCAGGCTGTAATTGCCTGCAAAGGATTTGCAACAAAGTATTAAAATGTGAAAGATAGATTTAAGGTTGTTTAGTTTGTCCCATTATTTTTGGCCCCTTAAAAAGTGGGAGGCACATATAGAAACCGTTGTAATTCCTATACCGTTCACCTGGTTTGGATGTAATTACCCTCAAATTAAATCTGAAAGTCTGCAGTTAAAGCACATCTTGTTTGTTTAATTTCAAAGCCATTGTGGTGGTGAATAGAGGCCAAAATATGAAAATTCTGTCAATGTCCCAATATTTATGCACCTGACTGTATGTGTGGATCACAATATGGAATACAAACAATTTGATTAATATTTTAAGAATGTATTTTTTTATAGCAATCATATAGCAAATAAAATCAGTCCCATATGAACTAAAAACCTTCAATTTGCTGTTCAATGAGGTAGCACAATAAAAAATAACTTCTGTATACTGAAGTTAATTATCTCTCTGCTGGTTCAATGAAGAAAGCCATTATAATGCTGTTTGTTGGAATGGCTAGCCAGCTAGGGATGAACAATCAAAGTCAAACTACAAATAGTCCGGTGTCCGTGCAGGTAAAAACAGTGTGGCAAAATAGCGCTTAGTTTCCTTCTGTTTATCGGCAAGGCTTGCCGGGTGAGGTCCGATTCTTCTTCCCACTAACTGGTGGTCCGGGTGAGTTAGAGCTGCGCCCTCCATCAGGCAGTGTGCCTAATGCCGTTGGTGTATAGCCACAGTCTGTGCCGTAGTTCTGCGGCTTGACTTTCTCATGCGTTAAGCATGGCTCCGTGCTACAGTCAGTAGCAGCTTCACTCGTCACTTCCGGGATACGGGTAATTGGTCTCACTCCTGGCAGTTACTATGCCAAAGCATTTCTCCTGTCCAGCGGGCTTCGTCAGGGCTAGACGAAGCCCACTGGACGGGGGAAATGCTATTAAGCGCTATTTTACCACACTGTTTTCACCTACACGGACACCGGACTGTTTGTAGTTTGTACAGGAATGAAAAATCAAAGTCAATGTTTTAAAGTAGCAGTCATTTAAAAGGCAAAATCAACCTGGTTTTGCCTTTCAAATGACTGCTACTTTAAAACATGGGGCGGTCTTGCATGGGTCTCGCCGATGCTTGCTGTCCGCAGACTATTACATAGAGGGCCTGATTCACTACCGTACGCAGCTGCGTATGCAATAGTGATTACGCACGCAGTTCAACTGCGATAGTATGTTAATCCATTGCAATGTCCTCGCAGCACTACACAAGAACACCCACTTTACTCAGCACACATACGTGCTGTTTAACAAGACTGCGAAACCATCAGTACAATCTAGTACCATCGCAGCCTCACACACACTTTCACAAGCCCTGACCTCACATTGCTAACTTCCACGCACGCTTTCAGGCCTCAGGCTGCGTCGCCCATTGCAGTGGATAATTTATGCACACCTCTGCAACGACATTGAAATGCACTGGCACGCTTGCGTTCGCACAACCACCCCACCATAACCACCCACAAACGGCACTTCCTGTGAATCACTCTGCGATGGGTCTGCGTAGCCTCTGCGATTGCAGGCCTGATAGCATCGGCCGATTGCGTGTATATCGCAGTTGCGTACAGTAATGAATCAGGCCCAGACTACCTCAGAGTCTTAGAATATTGTAATGCTGTGTGAGCGGTTCAGCGTCTTTTGACACAGCTGATACCACATGACACGCCCACGTTGGCTGAGCCAACCCCCGTTACCTCATAGGATTTCCCGCTAAAATTCACTCTGAGTGCTGACAATCGGGACGCATGCGCTGCGTGACTGGGACGCAATGCGCAGACATAAAACGTCAGCCAACTGCGTGTGGTATCAACACTGCGTCTAACTCAGAATTAAGCCCTTGGTGTGACGTGCACCTGCATACCTGGAGAGAAGAGGACTGGGACCGGGGGATGGAGGGGTAAGTATAACAGGACAGGGTCGGACGAGGATTGAAGGGGTGAAGTTGGGAGGAGTGGAGCAGCCGTGGGCGCCAAGTGGCTGAGGCAGGTCCATTTATTTACTAGGCACTAATAATCACTGCCTAAACATTCTATAAACTAAAATACTAGTTACACTAGGTATTATATTATATTACATATTTTTTTGTCATTTGGAGCTCCATGCTTAATATTACTAAAGGATTTTAATGAATAACTCACACTGTCCCACGTAATTACATTTCTAATAGCAGAACTCACAATAACTATAGGATGAAATGCATTCAGCCAGCGTAGTGACGCAATTATTCGCTTTTACTGTATTTGTTTTTATTTCGATGCTGATTCTCAGGACTTGGATTGGTGGTTTATGGTTAATAGATCCCATACTGGTTCCACACTCATATATCTGGGGGCAGACAATCTATTTTTCCAGAAATGTTCTTTGTTCTTAAAACTGAATTTGAGACATCTAATAAATTAATTGTATGAAACAAAGGCTGTGGAACAGCAAAGGAACAGTGTGTATATTTATACAAGAGCTCAGGAACAGATGGCATAGTTAATGTAATAAATGATTAAATCATGCTTGCAGCACATCTACTGTAGAAGAACACAATAAGGTGTATGAACAGATCACGTTGATACTATTGTTTGTTAAATGGCCACTAGAACTAAAATTGATGATGAACTACTATCAGAGGCGTCAAACAGAAAATGGCAGCTGCTCCAATCAATCTGGCAGTACTCTGCAAGTGCATGAAAGGGAGGGGTCATACCAAGTAGTCATACCAAGGGAGGGGTCATACCAAGTAGTCATACCAAGGGAGGGGTCATACCAAGTAGAAAAAAGCCTTTTTCAACATTTATTAATTAGTCTTACACATCTATACTTTACACTTCACTGTTACCCTTCTTCCTTTTTTCGTGTGATGCCCTGGGAGTTCCTGGGCTGGACGTTTTTTGGGGTGCCCTGCGCACCAAACGTGAACCCCTTAGTGTTAGGGACTGCTAATAACAGAGAAGCCGTGACGTGGCCTAGCAGCTTCCCATGGATTTCCAAATGCATGCAACTAATATCTCTGAATTTCTATCACCATATAGTCTTTATGTATTGTTGCAGGTGCAATTCAGTGTGCTGAGGAACAATAGGAGGTTAACCCCCCTTTGTTTTCTACTTAGTATCAGAGACGTCACTAGGGTTGGTATCACCCAGTGCTGTAAATCATGGTGTCACACCAATTTATTTATTTTTAAATAGTCAAATACAGGGGCAAGCGCTATCTATATGCACATACACATGCATATAGATACACACACATACCTAACACACACACACACACACATATATATATATATATATATATATATATACACGCATATGTCACATATATATTACAAACAAACTTACCTTGCAGCAGATCTGATGGGGACAGGACCTGGCAGGCTGGCACCACCATGTAATTAGGCCCCTCCCTCTCACTGCACAATGGCGCAATTCGCAGGTAATTCGGGAGGGGGCGGGGCCAAATGAGGTGATTCTAATGGTTTGCATCATATTGGCTCTGCCTCCTCCATATTGACCCACGAATCGCGGCAATTTGCCAAGATTGGGCGGAGCGTAAGAACATGGTGCTGCCCTGCACTCCACTCTGTCATAGGGGGTTTTGCGGGCATGAGTGTGCGGCTTTTAGTGTCACCTCCTTGGAGGGTGACATCCGGAGCTGCCCGCACCCCCCGCTAGTGACACCACTGACTAGTATGAACATTGGCAGCATGTAAGGGGTAGTCTCATACACAGGACATGGTTTATTGTATGTGGCATCATTATTTATCTGAATGAATGGAATTGTTGTCTATATTTATCCATTAGAGGCACTAAGATGCTACATAATGTGTACTTCAATTATCATAAAGGAGTTGTCCCCCTTCAGTATACATCAATGTAATTGCGTACCATATATGTATTCATTCAGGTAACATTGTTTATTTATGTTGCTCCTGGATATGATACATTTATACTGTGATTTCTGCATTGAATACATTTAAACATTGAAGATTAGAGACTCTGCATAATAATATAATGACATGGGCCTGTTAAGGGGAATTTTAAATAAAAGGTGCATTTCAATGTAGTAAAATGTATAATAACTTGCAGTCCAGACATGATGAAATGAAATAAAATAAATAAATGTACTTATTAAAAAGGAAAGGATTACATTATAACCAAAGCATTCAATACATGTCAATACATCTCTATTAAGGGTGAGCGGGTTCGGATTTCTGAAATCCGAACCCCCCCGAGCCCCCCCGATCCGAGGCCGATCCGAGTCAGGCTCGACTTTTCCCGCCTGACTCGGATCTGAAATCGAGGCAAAACGTCATCATCCCGCCTTCCGAGTCTCGCGGGTTTTGGATCCTATATAAGGTACCCGTGTCGGCGCCATTTTCTCACTCGGCTGTGGACAGTGAAGAGGGAGGGTGGGAGTTAGGGCTGGCTGGGCTGTGTAGTGTAGTGTAGTGTAGTGCAGAGTAGTGTTGTGCTGTTGTCCATAGGGGCTGTCTCCACTACTTCAAAGCCCATAGGGACTGGCTGTGTTGTGCTGTGCTGCTGTTGTTAATAGGGGCTGTGTCCACTACTTCAAAGTCCATAGGGGCTGGCTGGACTGTGTTGTGCAGTCAGTTCTCCATAGGGGCTGTGTCCACTCCAAAGTCCTGTGCAGTGTCCCAGTCCTAAAGGGGTGCTGTAGTGTTGTCCAGGGGGTGCTCTGTCCATCAGGGGTGCTCCCCCCAAGTGCTAAAAAATAATATTTTTTCTGTGTTTGTGAATTGTGTGCGCAGTAGCCGCACGTGCATCAACAAAGTAGTGCCAAGCATGCACCTGTGTCATAAGTAAAGGGCCGGCTGGCTTGACCATTAAGGGGTGCTGTAACCCCCAAAGAACACTCCAGTCCAAACCAAAAAAAAATATATTTTCTGTGTTTGTGAATTGTGTGCGCAGTAGCCGCACGTCCATCAACAAAGTAGTGCCAAGCGTGCGCCTGTGTCATAAGTAAAGGGCCGGCTGGCTTGACCGTTAAAGGGTGCTGTAACCCCCAAAGTACACTCCAGTCCAAACCAAATAAAAAAATATTTTCTGTGTTTGTGAATTGTGTGCGCAGTAGCCGCACGTGCATCAACAAAGTAGTGCCAAGCGTGCGCCTGTGTCATAAGTAAAGGGCCAGCTGGCTTGACCGTTAAAGGGTGCTGTAACCCCCAAAGTACACTCCAAACCAAATAAAAATATATTTTCTGTGTTTGTGAATTGTGTGCACTGTGGCTGCACGTGCATCAACAAAGGAGCAGCGCCAAGCGTGCGCCTGTATCCCATAAGTAAAGAGCCGGCTGGCTCATTTCTTAAAGGGTGGTGTAACCCACAAAGTGCACTACTCTCCAGCAAAAATAAAAAAAATATTTTCTGTGTTTGTGTGCGCCTTAGCCGCATGTATATATCAATATAACATAAATGGAGGACCAAACTTTCTCCGATAAAAATAAAATAGGGAAAGATCAAGAACCACTTCCTCCTAGTGCTGTTGCTGCTGCTGGGAGTTGTTCATCATCCCAGAGAGGAAGTAGGAACACCACTACTTTTACTAAACAATTGACCCTCCAACAGTCCCTAGCGATGAGGATGAAGTACGACAGCAGTCATCCTGAAGCAAAACGTATAACTGAGGCCTTGACTGCTATGTTGGTGTTAGACGTGCGTCCGGTATCCGCCATTAGTGCAGTGGGATTTAGACAATTGATGGAGGTAGTGTGTCCCCGGTTCCAAATCCCATCTAGATTCCACCTGCATCCTCAAAGCAGCAGCGACAAGCATGCGTCTGTCTGTTAAAGGGTGGTGTAACCCTCAAAGTGCGCTCCACAAACAATAAAAATATTCTTCTTTTTTTTTCTGTCTTTGTGAATTGTGTGGGCTGTAGCCGCACTTGCATCCTCAAAGCAGCAGCGACAAGCGTGCGTCTGTCTGTTAAAGGGTGGTGTAACCCTCAAAGTGCGCTCCACAAACAATAAAAATATTCTTCTTTTTTTTCTGTCTTTGTGAAATGTGTGGGCTGTAGCCGCACCTGCATCCTTAAAGCAGCAGCGTCTGTCTGTTAAAGGATTACATCGGTGACAGCATCCAAGTAGGCATGTCAGACAGTCCGTACCTGTACTGGCAGGAAAATGAAGCAATTTGGAGGTCCCTGTACAAACTGGCTCTATTTTACCTGAGTTGCCCCCCCTCCAGTGTGTACTCCGAAAGAGTGTTTAGTGCAGCCGGGAACCTTGTCAGCGAAAGGCGTAGGAGGTTTTCCACAAAATGTGGAGAAGATGATGTTCATAAAATGAATTATCAACTCTTCCAGGGAGACCAGCCTCCAGAACGTACAGAGGGACCTGTGGTTGTGGATTCCAGCGGGGACGAATTAATACTCTGTGAGGATGAGGATGTACACAACACTGAAGAGGGTGAGGAATCGGTGGATGAGGAGGATGAGGACGACATCTTGCCTCCGTAGAGCCAGTTTGTGCTGGGACAGATTAATTGCCAGCTTGTTTTGTGGGGGCCCAAACGAACCAATCATTTCAGCCACAGTCGTGTGGCAGACCCTGGCGCTGAAATGTTTGGTTTGTTAAAGTGTGCATGTCCTGTTTATACAACATAAGGGTGGGTGGGAGGGCCCAAGGACAATTCCATCTTGCACCTCTTTTTTTTCTTTGAATTATGTACTGTTTGGGGCCTAGTTTTTCAAACTGCCATCCTGTCTGCCACTGCAGTGTCACTCCTAGATGGACCACGTGTTTGTGCCGCCCACTCGTATCTCTTAGCATAGTCATCCAGCTACGTGTGCTGAATGGATAAAATGCTGGTAATTAAATTCCAGTGCTTGGATGTAACAGTGTTCTCCATATAATTACCACCGCGGCTGGATGATGAGCCTACCACACACAGAACACACCTGTTGGAAGGCATCAGATCCCGCTCATGCAGTGAGCTGTGCTGGAATCACCGACGCCAGTAAGCAGCATAGAGGGCGGCAGCAGCAGGAACGTGCAGCTTGCTAAATGATGGTACAGTCCCTCATAGTAGTGGATAACTAGTCTTCACATGCCGCGGTGCGGTTCCTCTCTTATTTAGCGGCACGGCGCGACGTCATGACGCGCTGGCTAATGAAAAAAACTTTATTGCACTGGCATGTAGGCAGGAGATGGTGCGGGAGGGCGGCTGGGTGGGAAATGACTCATGTGTCACTTCACTTCTAGCAGGCGGCAGGGGAGTAGAAGCGGACGGGCCCCCCAAGTGTCCGGGCCCGGGACTCCAGTCCCGGCAGTCCCCCCCTGATGGCGTCCCTGCACCTCTATTCCACTGAAAACCCGGGTCCGACCTGGGTTTTCAGACATGGTGCCAATCCAGGTCAGACCCCGGTCAGACACCAATTACACAGCACCATCGATCTGGGTTATTCTCAGGTCAACCCCGTTCACACTGAACCTGGATCTGCCCTGCTAAACTTGTGAGGTCATAAAAGTGGGAGGTGTTCGCTCCACAACCACCAATCAGCTCATTTTAGGCATGACCCAGGTCGGATAACCAGGGGTGCACCGATTACACTGCACCATTACCCAGCGTTATTAGAGTTGAACACTAATTGAAGTGACTATATGCTGATTTCAAATGCCCGCAGCTAATACCTTTTAAAACATATTGGACCTGATACAGTGCCACTCGCTAGATGCGATCGCTCGCTCCCAGCATATGCAAATCCCAGCAAGGCAGGCTATCGCACGGTAAGGCATTAGCACGCCCACTAAGTCTTGGTGAGCGATCACTTTGAGTATGCAGACACCAACCAGCCATTCATAAGACGCCCACATGCGCACATCATCTCCAGGAAAAGCGTGAAAACATTGGTACATCGAGCACCATCGGATGTGCTCGCAGCGCTTGAGGTTGACTATACCTGGCCGCAAGCACTGCGATCACTTCAGTGTGAAATACAACCAGGTGACGTGTACTATGACGCTGCCTGTTAAGAATGCACGCCTATGAAACGACGTTGAAACACGCAGGCACCCCTGCGTTCGCACCTCCACTCCCCTGTTTCTAGTGGCCTGCCCATTACCACCCACAAACGGCCTCTCCTGTCACTCATTCAACTGGGCTGCCTATGCTGGGCGAGGGAGTTCTTCCCGATCTGTCGCAGTAGTTCGCACACGCGCAATGTGATGCACACGCGTGTGCAGAATGCAAATATCGGCCAGCTACGAGCGATTACATCCTAGCTAGCAGGTCTGAATCAGGTCCATAGTTCCAGTGCTATATACACGAGCAGTGAAATAATACAGGTTTCAACAAATTGAATCTGTGTAATGTGATTTAATAAGTGATGTTTCCACCTTAATAGGAATCACAATTTAATACACACTCAGAGCTATTGAATTAAGCTCAAAATATCCTAGAAATGTTTTTTTTTTCCTGGGTTGCAACGACAGGAAAATGATAAATATCCATGTTTATACATAAGGAAAGATACATATCTGGTGTTTCTTAAGGAATATATCGAAACAGCAATTTTTAAACGTGTTAAATAAACTTAGACAAAACACATGTATGACATGACAAAAGTTTATTGAGTAACAGCATAGGAAATAAAGTGCAGAGAGTTATTGCAGTTAATGAAAGTGGAGAAGCATATAAATTAATAAAAATAACAACTAATGGCGTACTGTATATAATGCTATCCAGATTAGCAGAAGGATGTTTGTTAGAACAAGATTCAGCGTATTAAATAAATTACAGTGAACAACCTGAAACACTGTATAACTGTTACATCATCCTGTTACAATTGCCAATAGTGCAGGTAACATTGGCCCTCATTCAGAGCCGTACGCTCTGAGCAGAGCGCACGCTCTGAATGAGGGCCGGCCTCCATAACTATGGAGCATCCTCCTGGACGCTCGTATAGCTGTGGGTCACCACCCACAGCCTATACGAGCGTGCAGTTTGATGGCCGCAATGGTCTTGACCATCGCGACCATCGAAACTGCGAGCCGGAGCCTGCGGTTGAGGTTTTCAACCGCAAGGCCCGGAGTGATTTTGGCTCTATCAGAGCCAAAATCACTCCCACTGACATCACTAGTGATGTCAGTGGGCCGGCTTCTGACGGGAGGCGTTCCCTTAGGAACGCCCCCGTCAGGGAGGCACGCCCCTGGCACGCCCACCAAAGGGGGCGTGCTGTCAATCAACATCGACAGCACGCCCCCTTTGATCAGACACAACGAGCGAAGGAAAGTCCTTCGCTCGTCGCGTCTGGCGCATGCGCACAACGGAGCTCCCTCCGTCGTGCGCATGCTCAGTGCAGAACATCGACCCACTTGCGAGCGGACAGCCGCTTGCGAGTGGGTCTGAATCAGGCCCTTTGTGATCTGACCAAATCAATGGTACAAATAATTCACATTTTTTTCTGCTTATACACCTAGTGAATAATTGTGCATAACCTCCATTTTTCTCTATTCAGAGAGTCCTGTCACTATTTATGGGTTATATGTTTGTTATAATTTTATATGGAATTTAATAAAGGTTATATTTTATTTATGTGACCAGTGCACCTCACCACTATCCTTGTTTTTTGATACTTGATATCTCCTGTATGACCTTTTCATTTTTTTTTTAAAAACCAACTGTACCACCAAAGAGCTCAACTGGGGGTAAGACTTGATGTGAATGATTAAAACATTTTTTGAAAATGCTTCCCCTCCTCCCTCATAAAAATGCTTCGGAAACCAAAACTTAAATAAAACTTACTACAAACCAACCCTTCCTTTCCCTGCCTTCAACTACATACATACTCAATCTCCCACAGGCCTCTTAATTAATAAAAATGTTTGTTTGCTGATGTGTCATGTTGGAAGTTGAACTGCCACAGCTGCTGAAATGTTTGACATGTGGTTGCTGAATGCCGAAAATATACAGAAATGTTTATGGTCACAGACAGCATCTCCTGCATGCCCCTTTAATTTAAAAAAATATTCTGAATCACCGAGTTGATTTTGTGTGCAAAACATGGGACCTATTGTTCACCCATGCTCTCCCCTCCTACCTCATAAATTTGCTTCGGAATCAAAAAATGAAATTAAATTTACTACGAATCAACCCTTCGTTTCCCTGCCTTCGACTACCTGTATGTATATACTCCATCTCCCTCAGGCTTCTTGATTAATGAAAACATTTGTTTCCTGATGTGCCATGTTGGATGTTGAACTGCTACGTGTTTGTGCCGCCCACTGCTGCCGCTTAGCATAGTCAGCCAGTTAATTTGGTGGAACTTTTTGGCCTAAAGTGAATGAAATCAATATTGTGAGCTGTGAGGTGGTCAAAATTGATTGGAAATGAGTGGAAATGAATGTTATTGAAATGTTATGCTTCTAAAAAAATATATATTCAATAAGAATTTGGGTTATATCTAGACTTGCCAGATCATCCCTTTAATTTGGGACACGTGAATTGCACAGGTTCTGTGGCTGATTAAAACCAAGTGAAAATGGAAACTTGAAGTCAGCTAGCCCCAGAATCTGTGTAATTCATATGTGTCCTGAATTCAATGGATGATATGGCAAGCCCAGGCATATCTACCAGTTACGACTGTATTCGGGGGATATCCTGCAAATTTTTTTTATATATATTCCCCTCAGCCTGATTCACAATCAGACCAACAGCAATAATTCCAGGTTTATTTTCAAAGGTAAATAAGTAACTATTTAGAGATGTATTTTTGCCATTATTACCCTAATTTTCCGCCATATACAGTACAGAAGGCTGTTGTTTATTATTGTTCTATGAAAAGTAGCATATACTGTATGCATTTGATTGTTCCCAACTATGCAGCCAGCTGTCAGCACCGGATTTACCAAGTTAAGCTTTGTCACTGCAGCCAAAATTCTTGGCACCTGTGTCACTAGACTAAGTAAAGAAGATATATGTGAACAGAGAGGAACTCATTTGGGAAGCCCATTGTATGTGCACCTCAAATTGCTGGGGAAAAGTGTAAACTTCACATCAAAGTCTAACCCTTGATGTGGGTACTGTATGGGGTAAGAGGGATATGCTAGTGTTGGGTGTGTGTGGTTGGACTGAACCAGGTAGCCTGCACTCTATAATGCTGATAACTGGTGTTGTTGTGTGTGAGTGAGAGTGGCTATATACTGTATGTGTGTGAGTGAGAGTGGCTATATACTGTATGTGTGTGAGTGAGAGTGGCTATATACTGTATGTGTGTGAGTGAGAGCGGCTATATACTGTATGTGTGTGAGTGAGAGTGGCTATATACTGTATGTGTGTGAGTGAGAGTGGCTATATACTGTATGTGTGTGAGTGAGAGTGGCTATATACTGTATGTGTGTGAGTGAGAGTGGCTATATACTGTATGTGTGTGAGTGAGAGTGGCTATATACTGTATGTGTGTGAGTGAGAGTGGCTATATACTGTATGTGTGTGAGTGAGAGTGGCTATATAATGTATGTGTGTGATTGATAGGAGTGCATGTGAATAGTAATGTGGGCTGTATGGGATAATGGTCAGTGGGTGTGAGAATGGGGGGTGTGAGGAATAATGTGTGGTGCAGGGGTGTGGTGGTATGGGAGAGCATACTAGTAAGGGTGTGTGGAGTGATGTAAAACAGGAGACTTGACATAGATAATGGGTACAGTATATAAGTACAGTATGTTATGGATCACAGCTGCAAGCTATTCCTGATCCAAACAGCCCCAATTTCCTGCTGTATCTGGCTGACAGGTATAACACTGGTACCGTTTTGCACATTACAGAATCAGACTACTTTCTTCAGTCCTTGCTTAGTCCACCCACATACACCCCCACCCACCCCACATGGACACCAAAACATCCTCCTTCCCCCATACAGCACACGCATCAAAGTATAGAGATTAGGGGTGTGCACCGGCCACTTTTCGTGTTTTGTGTTTTGGTTTTGGATCTGGATCTTTCTTCGTGTTTTGGATCTGGATTGGTTTTGCCAAAACCACCCTTCCGTGTTTTGGGTTCTGGGTTTTGTGTTTTGGATCTGTATTTTTTTTTAAAAAAGCATAAAAACAGCTAAAATCACAGAATTTGTAGGTTTTTCTGCTCCTATGCTATTATTAACCTCAATAACCTTAATTTCCACTCATTTCCAGTCTATTCTGAACACCTCACACCTCACAATAGTGTTTTTATGTCCAAAACGTTGCACCGAGGTAGCTGGATGACTATGCTAAGCGACACGAGTGGGCGGCACAAACACGTGACCCATCTAGGCGTGAAACTGCAGTGGCAGACAGGATGGCAGTTTGAAAAACTAGGCCCCAAACTGTACATAATGCAAAGAAAAAAAAGAGGTGCAAGATGGAATTGTCCTTGGGCCCTCCCACCCACCCTTATGTTGTATAAACAGGACATGCACACTTTAACAAACCAATCATTTCAGCGCCAGGGTCTGCCACACAACTGTGGCTGAAATGATTGGTTCGTTTGGGCCCCCACAAAACAAGCTGGCAATTAATGTGTCCCTGCACAAACTGGCTCTATGGAGGCAAGATGTCATCCTCATCCTCCTCATCCACCGATTCCTCACCCTCTTCAGTGTGTACATCCTCATCCTCACAAAGTATTAACTCGTCCCCACTTGAATCCACCACCACAGGTCCCTCTGTACCTTCTGGAGGCTGGTCTCCCTGGAAGAGCTGATAATTCATTTTGATGAACATCATCTTCTCCACATTCTGTGGAAGCAACCTCCTACGCCTTTCGCTGACAAGGTTCCCGGCTGCACTAAACACTCTTTCGGAGTACACACTGGAGGGGGGGCAACTCAGGTAAAATAGAGCCAGTTTGTACAGGGGCCTCCAAATTGCCTCTTTTTCCTGCCAGTACAGGTATGGACTGTCTGCCATGCCTACTTGGATGCTGTCACCGATGTAATCCTCCACCATTCTGTCAATGGTGACAGTATCATATGCAGTGACAGTAGACATGTCAGAAATTGTTGCCAGGTCCTTCAGTCCGGACCAGATGTCCAAACTTGGTCCTGCCTGCCCTGCATCACCGCCAGCGGGTTGCTTAGGATACCTAAGTTTTTTCCTGGCAGCCCCAGTTGCAGGAGAAAATGAAGAAGGAGCCGTTGACGTGTCACGTTCCGCTTCAGCTGACAGTGTGTTCACCAGCAGGTCTTTGCACCTCTGCAGGCTTGTGTCGGCCGGAAAGAGAGACACCACATAGGCTTTAAACCTAGGATCGAGCACGGTGGCCAAAACGTAGTGGTCTGATTTCAACAGATTGACCACCCTGGAATCCTGGCAAAGCGAATGAAGGGCTTCATCCACAAGTCCCACATGCCGAGCGGAATTGCTCCGTCTTAGCTCCTCCTTCACTTTCTCCAGCTGCTTCTGCAAAAGCCTGATGAGGGGAATGACCTGACTCAAGCTGGCAGTGTCTGAACTGACTTCACGTGTGGCAAGTTCGAAGGGCTGGAGAACCTTGCACAACACGGAAATCATTCTCCACTGCGCTTGAGTCAGGTGCATACCCCCTCCTTTGCCTATGTCATAGGTGGATGTATAGGCTTGTATGGCCTTTTGCTGCTCCTCCATCCTCTGAAGCATATAGAGGGTTGAGTTCCACCGCGTCACAACCTCTTGCTTCAGGTGATGGCGGGGCAGGTTCAAGAGTGTTTGCTGGCGCTCCAGTCTTCGGCACGCAGTCGCTGAATGGCGAAAGTGGCCAGAAATTTTTCGGGCCACCCAAAGCGTCTCCTGCACGCCCCTGTCGCTTTTCAGAAAATTCTGCACCACCAAGTTTATTGTGTGAGCAAAACATGGGACGTGCTGGAATTTGCCCAGATGTAATGCCCGCACAATATTGGTGGCATTGTCAGATATCACAAATCCCCAGGAGAGTCTAAGTGGGGTAAGCCACTGGGCGATGATTTCCCTCAGTTTCTCTAAGAGGTTGTCGGCGGTGTGCCTCTTACTGAAACCGGTGATACACAGCGTAGCCTGCCTTGTAACGAGCTGGCATTTCTGAGATGCTGCTACTGGTGACGCTGCTGCTGTTGCTGCGTAAGGTGATACATCTACCCAGTGGGCTGTCACAGTCATATAGTCCTTAGTCTGCCCTGTTCCACTTGTCCACATGTCCGTGGTTAAGTGGACATTGTGTACAACGGCATTTTTCAGGACACTGAGGACACTTTTTCTGACGTTTCTGTACAGTCTCGGTATCGCCTGCCTAGTGAAGTGGAATCTAGACGGGATTTGGAACCGGGGACACACTACCTCCATCAATTGTCTAAATCCCACTGCACTAATGGCGGATACCGGACGCACGTCTAACACCAACATAGCAGTCAAGGCCTCAGTTATACGTTTTGCTTCAGGATGACTGCTGTCGTACTTCATCCTCCTCGCTAAGGACTGTTGGAGGGTCAATTGTTTAGTAAAAGTAGTGGTGTTCCTACTTCCTCTCTGGGATGATGAACGACTCCCAGCAGCAGCAACAGCAGCAGCGGCAGCAGTAGGCGTAGCAATGCAGGATCCTCCGGAGGAATCCCGGATAGGAGAGTCAGTCATGCCAGTGACATGGCCTGCAGGACTACTTCCGATCCTAACTAAGGAGGAAATTGACGAGGAGGGAGTTGACGGTGTGGTTTGCAGGCGCTTGGATACAACAGGACAACGGGATTTAGGTGTCCCTGGACTGCTTACGGTCTTAGCCAAAGTTTCTGAACTTGACAGTAACTTTTTATGAACGCGCTGCAGGTGCCGTATAAGGGAGGATGTTCCTAGGTGGTTGACGTCCCTACCCCTACTTATTTCACCTTTACATATGGTACATATGGCAAGACAGTTGTTGTCCGGATTTGGATAGAAATATTGCCAGACCAAAGAGGTGGAATGTTTGGTCTTCTGCCCAGGCATGACCGTGATGGGCTTTTTCATCCCACGGACAACAACTGTCTCCCCCGGAGCCTGATTTAAACAAACCACATCACCATCAGAATCCTCCTCGCCAACTTCCTCCTCAGCGCCAGCTACACCAGTATCCTCATCCTGTTGTACTTCAACAGTGACATCTTCAATTTGCATATCAGCAAGTGGACTGTGGGTGCTCCTTTCAGCACTTGCAGGGGGCGTGCAAATGGTGGAAAGAGCCACCTCTTCCCGTCCAGTGCTGGGAAGGTCAGGCATCGCAACCACCACCACACTTGGACTCTCCTTGGGGATTTGTGATATCTTCTTAGAAAGCACAGTTCTTCGCTGTGCTTTTGCCAGCTTAACTCTTTTGATTTTTTTAGTGGGAGGAGGGCTTCCATCGTCATGTGAAGCTGAACCACTAGTCATGAACATACTAGGGATCGACCTTAGCCGTTCCTTGCCACTCCGTGTCGTAAATGGCATATTGGCAAGTTTACGTTTCTCTTCAGCTGATTTAAATGTCTTTTTCAAGGTCATTTTCCTGAACTTTGCCATTTGGGATTGTATGTGCCCTCTACTATGACATTGGGCATCGGCCTTGGCAGACGACGTTGATGGCATGTTATCGTCTATGTCATGACTAGTGGCAGCAGCTTCAGCACTAGGAGGAAGTGGTTCTTGATCTTTCTCTATTTTATTTTTATCGGAGAAAGTTTGGTCCTCCATTTATGTTATATCGATTTGATATATACGTGCGGCTAAACACAGAAAATAATTTTTTTGGGGGTTTGGACTGGAGTGTACTTTGTGGGTTACAGCACCCTTTAACGGTCAAGCCAGCCGGCCCTTTACTTATGACACAGGCGCACGCTTGGCACTACTTTGTTGATGCACGTGCGGCTACTGCGCACACAATTCACAAACACAGAAAATAATTTTTTTTTGGTTTGGACTGGAGTGTACTTTCGGGGGTTACAGCACCCTTTAACGGTCAAGCCAGCCGGCCCTTTACTTATGACACAGGCGCACGCTTGGCACTACTTTGTTGATGCACGTGCGGCTACTGCGCACACAATTCACAAACACAGAAAATAATTTTTTTTTTGGTTTGGACTGGAGTGTACTTTCGGGGGTTACAGCACCCTTAACGGTCAAGCCAGCCGGCCCTTTACTTATGACACAGGCGCACGCTTGGCACTACTTTGTTGATGCACGTGCGGCTACTGCGCACACAATTCACAAACACAGAAAATAATTTTTTTTTGGTTTGGACTGGAGTGTACTTTCGGGGGTTACAGCACCCTTTAACGGTCAAGCCAGCCGGCCCTTTACTTATGACACAGGCGCACGCTTGGCACTACTTTGTTGATGCACGTGCGGCTACTGCGCACACAATTCACAAACACAGAAAATAATTTTTTTTTTGGTTTGGACTGGAGTGTACTTTGGGGGTTACAGCACCCTTTAACGGTCAAGCCAGCCGGCCCTTTACTTATGACACAGGCGCACGCTTGGCACTACTTTGTTGATGCACGTGCGGCTACTGCGCACACAATTCACAAACACAGAAAATAATTTTTTTTTTGGTTTGGACTGGAGTGTACTTTCGGGGGTTACAGCACCCTTAACGGTCAAGCCAGCCGGCCCTTTACTTATGACACAGGCGCACGCTTGGCACTACTTTGTTGATGCACGTGCGGCTACTGCGCACACAATTCACAAACACAGAAAATAATTTTTTTTTGGTTTGGACTGGAGTGTACTTTCGGGGGTTACAGCACCCTTTAACGGTCAAGCCAGCCGGCCCTTTACTTATGACACAGGCGCACGCTTGGCACTACTTTGTTGATGCACGTGCGGCTACTGCGCACACAATTCACAAACACAGAAAATATATTATTTTTTTAGCACTTGGGGGGAGCACCCCTGATGGACAGAGCACCCCCTGGACAACACTACAGCACTCCTTTAGGACTGGGACACTGCACAGGACTTTGGAGTGGACACAGCCCCTATGGAGAACTGACTGCACAACACAGTCCAGCCAGCCCCTATGGACTTTGAAGTAGTGGACACAGCCCCTATTAACAACAGCAGCACAGCACAACACAGCCAGCCCCTATGGACTTTGAAGTAGTGGACAACAGCAGCACTACACTACACTACACTACACTACACTACACAGCCCTAACTCCCACCCTCCCTCTTCACTGTCCACAGCCGAGTGAGAAAATGGCGCCGACGCGGGTACCTTATATAGGATCCAAAACCCGTGAGACTCGGAAGGCGGGATGATGACGTTTTGCCTCGATTTCAGATCCGAGTCAGGCGGGAAAAGTCGAGCCTGACTCGGATCGGACTCGGATCGGGGGGGCTCGGGGGGGTTCGGATTTCAGAAATCCGAACCCGCTCACCCCTAGTAAATACTTTTTGGGAGTAGTATAAAAGTGACATAGCGTGTGAAGGTTTATCTCTACATAGAGGGTGTGGCTCACTATCTATGAGTACAGGCGCCTGTCAGTCAGACACTACCTGATAGCAGCAGAGCTGAGCTGTAAGCATTGCAAAGGTATAATTTCAAGTTAAGATATAGTGCAGAATATAATATTTTTTCCTTCACAATGTGTAGCAGAGGATTTCCCACTAGGCAGGAGAGCAGGAGAGGAGGGGGCCTGTGTGCACTCTCCGACACGGGCCCCCTCCGACACTAGAGTGTGCCCAGAGTCTATAGTGTATGCACAGGCCACCGGAAAAATGGCCTCGGCGGTCATTTTCCCTGTACTGCGCATGTGCAAACGACAGGAAAATGGCCGCCGCAGCTATTTTCCAGTCGTTTTACTGCGCCGGACCACCGCGCCGACGTGGGACTCCGGAGAGGTAAGTAATATTATGGGTGCAGGGTGTGTGGTGCGGGGGCCCCCTGGACCCCGCACACCCTGCACCCATTATAGATATGCCCCTGCAGGACAGGCATGTTCCTAGGTGCACCACTTGCTATGGAGCTGCACACTATATGGAAGGGAGCTGCAAATAATTGACCATTTGTAAGAGGGATGTAATTCTGCGGCCGTGCAGGTCTAGTCTGTGGCCTTCCCTACATTGCACTCTCTCACCTACTGGCCATACGGTCCTGGTGCACAGATTGGACACGGATATGCAAGATCTAAGAGGAAGGAAAATGGGTGAGTGCCGTCCTATCTCAGAGTCGACCGTCATGTCCTACCGACCCGACCGCTTACAAAAATAGGGATTTCGGGCTTAAGTGGAAATCATCACTGGCACTTTTGATCTCAGATCCAGAGTTTCACGTATGGGTACTCACGCACCAGATGAAAACTTGACCTTGCACCAGAGTGCAAGGACCACTATCCACCCAGAAGCAAGAAAGGCAGAAAGGGACAGTACAAACATAGAGGTTCTTACCGAGCCCACTCTCGACCTCTCGCTCTCTTACAGACCCTTAAGGAGACATTAAAAAAAACACTGTGCAGGTCCCTACATTAAACAAACAATTTATCACAACTACACTGCTTACCTACAATAACAACCCGGGCCTAGCCTTACTGGCCTAAGGTATATTCAAATAAACAACATCACCTACTACTGTACTAACATATTGGACCTGCACTGACATAACAAACACAGCAATGACAATTACACAGTACAAGAGTGAACCATGACATTATCTCTTATAATATTATCTATTTATCTGCCTGCAGAGCTGGCCAGCTCCTTTTTTCTACCGGGGGTTATTGTACTTTTAGAGGGAAACAGACTTCTTTTAAGTGGGGGCCAGACAGCCATCCACACCCTATTAGAGGCTCCAGTAGCTATGGGCCTACTGCCTGCAATAAGAGGGCACAATCACTTGGGGTACAGTCACTATAGGGCACTGTATGAATAACCAAGGCCTAATGCCCAAACCTAACTATGGGGTACTGTTTATTTTAAATAGCCTAATGCCCAAGCTAATACCGGTGGCCACGGGCCATGTGCCCACACTAACTTATTACAGTGACCTGGGCCTAGTACCCAGAGGCACTTATACCTTGTGGAGGCTAGTTGACAGTGACCTGTTCCTATTGTCCAGGGTCACTTACATGGGGCTCAGTCCTTTGGCCTGCCTAAATATCAGCAGAGTGATCTGGGCCTAATGCCCAGAGTCACTTTATCAATGACCTCAGGCTTGGAGTCTGCCTAGTTGTAAATAGTGATCTGGGCCTAATGCCCAAGGTCACTAAAAGGGGGCACAGGCCTAGTGCCTGCCTACTTGTCACAAGGGCCTAAGGCCTGACTGGTGCCCACATGCCTAATGTCTGACAACCTGGGGGCTAGAGAGGGTTAAATAAATAATTACTGATGGCCCATGGCTGCCTACCAGTGTGCTGGGAGAGGCTACAGTGGAGAGTTTCGTTTATAGCTCTTTTGCTTTCCTCCACTCCAGCAATCCCCAGTCCTCAGCTCTGGGTCCGCCACCTGAAGACGCCATCCTTATGGTAAGCTGCTACATCTCGGTCTCTCCTTCCCACCAGCAACACACGTCTACTGTACCTCTTCCGTCTGGCGCTCCTTCCTCAGGCGGCTCTTCAATCTTCTATTCTTCAGGAGGTCTTCTGTCATAGATGGACACATTCTGCTTGCACCCTTCTGAGGTAGCAAGCATAAATGTGTGAAAAGTCCTGGTTTCCGATGCCCAAACGTCTGTTGGGATGAGATAACCAGGAGGTTAGACGGGTTTAGCTGTTTTACACGGCTAAATTTGGTCTATTTGGGTGTGACATGCATGAAAAGGCATGGGCACTCAAAAACTATTGAATATCGTCCCTCAATCTCACCATAATTTAGACAGGAGATTGGGTGTGACAAAATAATTGAATCGCCAACTAACATTTCTTGCTTCCTCTCTATCTGAATATGACAGGCAGTTTACTTAAAATGCCCTCTCTATCTGAATACGGGGCATTTTTTGCCTCGATCTGGCTATTTCAATATACAGTATTATCACATTGAAATTAGAGATGTTAAGACCATCGCGACCATCGGGCTTGCGATCAGAGCCAAAAGCACTCCCATTGACATCACTTGTGATGTCAGTGGGGCCGGCCCCAGACGGTAGGCGTTCCCATGGGAACGGCTCTGTCTGGCCAGCCACGCCCCTGCATGTCCACCAAAGGGGGCGTGCTGTCACTCACCATCGACAGCACGCTCCCTTTGTAGCGTGACCCACAGCGACGGCTTGCCCGTCGCTATCCGAGTCTCGCGCATGCGCACGACGGAGCCGGGTCCGTCATGCGCATGCGCACTGGCCCAACATCAACTCACTTGCGAGCGCTCGCGAGCGGGTCTGAATCAGGCCCTCAGTTTGAACCGGGTCACAAAAGTGAATCTGAACCTTGACCTAGTTCTACTCAGAAGAACCCCTAAATTTGAGTGTGTTCGGATTTCAGAAATCCGGACCCGCACATCTCTAATTGAAATTCACCATTAATATACTATACTTCCATCCACAGAAGGCACAAACAGCATCTGGCATCTCACACAGTCAGAATTAAGAGTCTACAGAGAGGATCTTGAGCTTCTTTGATGTAAAACTATAACCTGACCAAGACTTTCTTGGCTGGGAGTCATAGCTAAGAATACAACTTAACACTCTGTGCTGCCAAATGTCTTGCTTACTTCTTCACTATATCCTTCTATATCTCTTCTATCTTTGCTTTATTACTTCACCGTATCACACCTGCTCCCACTTTCATCTTAAATAGCTGAAGATATTGCCGGCTGCATGGAATACAGAACCAATGCAATGACGAAGCACGTGTTAATAGAAAAGCTCTCAGAATTCCATATATTCACCTTTACTTGAATGCAGATGTTCCTCCTCCGTTCCTGTGACACATTTTTAACTTTCAATTGATTTTCTTTTCTCCTGTCATAACTTTATCTCCACATGGAGTGCTTCTTTGTTGTGCCTAATGTAAATGCTATGTTTTAACTATCCCTTTGTAAAGGAAGAGGAAACATATGATATTGTGGAACCTAATGGCATCTCACTATAACGCCAACTAATGTCATGCTCACTCGATCTTAATAGCGTAAACCTCCAAAAGCTGTTGCATTGTGAGAGTATTATCACATATAAACAATACTGACAGAAAAGAATGGGGAACAGACGAGGCTGACATTTAGCAAGTAAGGAATTTAATTTCCGAAGCCAGAATATCATCCAGCCCAAGTCTCCTGCTCACCAACTCTTTCCCCACGCACGGGATTCCCGACCTACAAGCCAGCACTACTAACTTCATCTGAGTCCTGACTGCTGCCTCATCAGATCTACACCCGACCCTAATCTCCATGGTCTCCTCACCACCTTGTCTCTTGTCTCTACTACCTGATCCCAATTTCACCAGCTCTTCCTGGTTCTCATTGTTGCTTTGAAGCTCACCCAAATTTTCATTCCACTTTCCTGTCTTTCTGGACCTTGCAGTCTCCTGATTCCACCTCTGGACTACCAATACTCCCAGCCCATCTCAGGCAAACACTACAGCACACAGGCCCCTACACCATTTAGGCCCTAGAACCACACAGGCCTCAGGACCATCCGTCTCAACATCCTGCAGACCTCAGTTGTCCACACTATGCTAATTGTGCCATTGAATCCTATTGCCTTTTACAGTATCACCTCCTCTTTAGATAGTAAGCTCTCACAGGCACGGTCCTCTACCCTACATCTCATATCTGTCCACTCTCCGCCTTCCTCTGTCATGTGTTATATGGAATTAGTTCTACATAACTGTTATGTTCATGTCTGTCATAGTCTTCCATGCCTTATTGTATGCCGCATTCTCATGTCTCCCATGTGATTGGATTTACATTACATCCATTCATTTCTGTTCTGCCTATATGTAGTTGTCATGTATGTCATTTTGCTATCTTGTATTTCTCTGTAACTTACCTACTGTACCTTGTGATGGTATATAAATGTTTCTTTGCTTTGAACATACACTATGGGGTGCTCCCCTCCCCCTCCCCTCTTCTCCTCCCTCATTTTCACCTGAGTGGGCGCACACACCACGCAGGAACTGTAGCGGCGGCCGCGCACAGTCAGGGGGATTTGCTTCATAGCAATAGGCTGCACAGCCCCTGCACCGCACAGAGAAGGTGTAACGTGTTGTCTTTTAATTTAAAGACCGCACATTACACATCCTCCGTGCGGTGCAGAAGGCGTGCAGCCTATTGCTAGAAAGTATGGCCCCTGACTGTCTGCGGCCACAGCTCTTAGATGTTTTGGGTGGAGCGAGCCGCCCCCTTGCCCCCCTCATCCGTACGCTCATGGTTGCTGTGTATTGTACTTATGCTTTGTAACTCTGGTGTGTTTTTATGTTGACCTTTTTGACCCTCTTCTATGGCGCTGTGAATACTTGTGGAGCCTTATAAATAAAAGATCTAATAAGCTACGTGCTTACCTGTACAAACCGGAACGATAGTGCAAACCTAGGTGAATATTATAATAAAATGGCATCTGCTTAGACTATTCCGGGAACAGCATAGATTCTGGTTCATTTACTGTTTTAGGAGATTCCTGGTGATGCTCCTGTTTGATAGTCATGAGCAGTCCAGAACAAGGGCCAGGGACTGAGAACGTTAAATGCCCCAAGCTTCCTTTTTTCACATTTGATTTTAGCCTCACAAATAAAATCCTAACTGACCCCAAAATTGATAAGTTTCCTAGATCCATCAACCCTATAAAAGGTCCTCATCTTATTATAGCTACAGATACCATTTCTTCCAAGAAAGGCTTCTAATACATTTTGAAATTGTGTTAGTGCATTAGCTATCGCCACCTCATGTGTTAAGGATTTCCACCGCTGAAACACCCTTATAGTATAACTTCTTAAGCTGATGGCAAAACTGTCTTTCTGCCATTCGCCAATGACATCATGTACACTGTATTGCCTTTGGTATGAAACAGTTAATTAGAAAACCCTCAGATACTTTTCTTCATATTATTTGGGTGACCTCTAAGGGTGATATTGTTAGCAAACCTGAACTTTTGTCCTTGAATTCTGCATCTGAGTTTGTACCGTTTTTGCATTGTGTTTGAACTGGTCTATCTGACCTCTCTCATGCTTTCCTTTCAAGTAGTATCCGAGCTGGACCCTCTCACACTGGTGCATGTGCGGTGTAGTTAGTGCAAAATTAATTTTAAGTCCTTGTACTTTTAACTATTCAAATCTTCTCTTTCCCCCCCTTACAGTACCTACAATATTTTTGTTTTTAACCACTTTGGTTGCTTTTCTTGCCATACAATATGTACTTTCAACTAGAGATGTGCGCAGACTCCCTTGTTTTGATTTTCATTTTGGTTCTAAATCATTGCCATGTATTGGGGTTTGGTAATTGGGTTGGTTTTTTTATTGTTCCTATAGTATTATTATTATTATTATTATTATTATTATTATTAACATCAAGAACATTTATTTCCAGTCAACTCTGACAATCTCACAGCATCTAAAAAACACACGAGATCTGGTCTTCAGATTCGAGTTTCTAACTTGGCGAGAAGACCCTAGTTGGGACTTCTACTCGGAACCCCAAAGTAAACCGAGCCAGGACTCGATTCGACTCAGAACACCAAAGTTCGGGTGTATTCATTTTTGTCTATTTGCCTTCATTTAGGAGACTACTTATTCAGTACACAAGTTACAATGCTTCTTTGACCTAATCAAATTTTTTCCCTTCTGCATTACATTTTTACAATTCCCTTACAAAACATTTTTTTGAAACTGAAGTGCATTCTTACCTACTCCCCTGGATCCTGGTGGTCTCCCACATTCCGACCACTTACTAGTGAAATGGACCAGATGCGGAGATTAATGCTGGAATCACTGGTGAAGCGGAAGGACCAATATGACTCGGTTCTATGAGAATACTTTGATATGCACAACCCTGATGGCTGCGCATTCATCTTAGGCAAGCCAAGTCCAAAGCTGGCAGCCATGTAATAGTGTAAAAGTGTCTCCCACTGTTGTGGCAGGACAATCTTTATGCAATAATTTCTTGTTGATGTGATATTGTAGGAAAGACTAATTTTAGCTGCACTCCGGTGTCCTGTCATGTTTCACACATGCCCCAATCTACATGGTATCTACATGGTATCAGAAGATTGGCTGTCTTGGCTCAGGGTGGCATATTAAATTATATAACATGCACCCAACTGTTGCATAAAAAAAAGAGTTAACACTCAATACTGCCATAAATCTATGCACGCTACATGAACCATCTAATAAAGGCACCCAGGAGTTTTGAAACTGATGTACTGTATGTGACTTCCAGCATCACTGCCAGCAATTGCTATGCTGTGTGACTTGTGGCAACTGCCATTCCTATGAGCATTATAAACTCAACCACCGTGCAAGTCCAAGTTTAAGAATGGCGATAGGAATGCAAACAGCACAGTCAAGCAGTCCATTACAATCATTGCTGTAGAAGCTTGGCTAGACACCACAGCGGTCACAGGTACCCTCGCAGACAAAGAAACCCATAATGTCATCAAAATAAAAATCAATACTGGTACCAAATGCATTGTGATGCTGACAGACCTTCTAATCCACAAGTAGGTAATGATCCCTAACATTTGCTGAACTTAATTTCCTATGGTGGTCAAGTAATCAAGACCATAGGCATTGCCACATTTAACACCACTGCAATTTCACATAGTAAACAGTGACTTCAAGCCGCTCCTACAGTAGGTTTACCAGACTGCTAGGATGATAAGACAGATAGGACTGATCACTTTAGGTACCAATGTGCATGTCATCCAACACGACATTTCAGAAACCACAGACCTTGCAGATCTTTTTGTTTGCAGCACCACTGGGAAATTACCTGTGATATATTATATGCATTTGGAGGAATCTGTCACACCCACAAATACACTCCCAGAGCTATGCCACTTGCATGATGGCACTCAGAGTAACCACGCAATGGGTATCAGCTATCAGCTGGTAGCTGCAGTAAAAAAATAAATACTTCTGTACGCATCTATATTGACTCTGTTCACCTGAATAAGGCCTTCATTAGACCACATGACTCGCTCAAGACTGTGGAGCAAGTAATTGCTGATATGCCCAATGCCAAAGTCTTCACCACAATTGATGCCAAATGTGGAATTTGGCAAATTCCTATAGATAAAGAATCATCACTGCTCATTGCGTTCATGATACCAGTGGGTCTATATGTCTTCCTGAGAATGCCGTATGGTATATGCAGAGGCAGTGAAGTCTTTCAGTGGTTAATGGAACACCTCTTTAAGGGATGCCTTTGCCAAATCATTGTGGATAAATTCCTGATTTGAGGTTGCACCTTGAAGCAACACGATGACCATCTCAAAAAAGTTTTACAAGGGATCTGTGCTCTCAACATGAAGTTCAAACCTGAAAAATGGTAATTCCAAGTACCAGAGGTTCCATATGTGAGTCACCTACTTACTTCCCAGAGTATCAAACCTGTCACTACCAAAAATACAACTACTGTATAGTATTCAGCTATTGCCCAGCCCACGAACAAGCTCAGCCTGCAGAGATTTTTGGGCTGGACCATCTACCTATTCAAGTTCTTGCTCCACTAAAGTGAAGTCACTGCTCCACTTCAATGGCTTCTGCATATGGGCACTGAGTGGTGTTGGACTGAACACCATGGTTTAGGAGTTTCTCACATGAAGCCTACATTGACCAGCAGTCCAGACCTTCAATACTTTAATTTACACAGTTGAATCCTAATTTCTGCTGATGCTTCCCAACATGGTCTAGATGCTTTATGCATGCAGGGCAAATAAAACTCTGTTGCTTTTGCCTCAAGGGCACTCACAAAGATCAAAGTAAGATTTGAAAGGAGTGGTTGGCGTTGGTTCTATTAACTCATTTACGGTCTACCTATCATAGTCAAAATCAACCATTATCCCATCATCACCCTTCTTGTCAACTGTTCATCATGCCTCTTGTCCACCAAGGTTTCGATGTGCAACATGTTCATCAAAGGCAAACAGGCTATGAAACTACAAAGCACAGGGCTAAGCATACTCTGTTCTGGCCCTTTATGTCCAGTGTCATTGAACATGTTATTACCTCTTGTGCTCCCTGCAATACCCTCTGTGCCCACCAAGCAAAGAATCTTTGACTCTGCATGATGTACCCGACATTCCTTAGTCTATTGTTGCCTCGAATTGCTTTCAGTGGCAGGGGAAAGAACACCTGGTGCTAGTGGATTCCTATTACAGATGGTTTAAGATGATCTACTTGCCCAGCATCACCAGCTTCTACAGTCATCAGCAGTTTAAAATACACTTATCTGTGCATGGTATACCCCAACAATTATTTGCAATCACTGTCATGCAGCTCATGAGCAATGAGTTTTAGAGTTTCATAAGACAATGGGACATTAGACATACCAACAGCAGTCTTCATTGCCCACAGTCTAATGGAATAGCTGAAAGAGCAGTTCACTCTACTAAAAATGTATTGGAAAAATGCTCCAGAGTTGGCTCTAATGTGTTCTTTGTGCTACTTAATCTGAGGAATACTCCAAGAGATGATTTCCGTCACCTGCACATCTCCTCTCAAGATGTATCTGCACCATCATTCCATTAGCAAAAACTAGGTTTCAACCACAAGTAGAGAAGATACAAAATGCACTTATTAGATTCAGAATGTGATTCAAAACCACTCATGATAAGTGCTCTTACCATCTGATCCACCTACCACCTGGACAAGCAGTTCACATTCAAACCCATGTGGGACTCTAACAGACTGAATAGTTATGTTGTAGAAGCTGGTGATACTCTCTATGAGCAACAATTTTTTGTTACTAGCAGTGTCTGAACCCATTGAACCACCAACTCCATAGTCTATACTACATAAGGATGCCCACTTTACCTTACACACATCCGTAATGTTTAGCAAGACTGTGAAACCATCGGTACAATCGAGTACCATCGCAGCCTCACGCACACTTGCACAAGCCCTGACCATACTCAGAAATTGCTAACTTCCACGCACGCTATCAGGTCTCAGGCTGTGTATGCCATCACAGTGGATAATTTATGGACGCCCCTGCAATGGCATTGAAACAAACTGGCACGCCCGCGTTTCGTCGACCACTTACCTGTCCCCACCCCCAAATGGCACTTCCTGTCAATCACTCTGTTCCCTCATCCACAGCCTCAGAGGCCATGCTTGGAAGTACTTGAGATGAATAACCTGAGTAACCCCTAGGCTACCGCAAGTGCCGATGGTGCATCAATGGTGGAGTGCTTACAACCACTGTCACAGTTGCACAGTCCACGGAGCCTGAGGACCTCATTCAGAGGCGGTCGCTAGCATCCTAACCACCCGCCTCTGTTTCGGTCGTTAGGCTGTTTACACCCACAACTCTAACGACCGCTCGGGTGATGGTCGCAATGGTCAGAGACCATCGCGACCATCGGGGCTTACAACGAGACCCTAGGGTAGGGTCTCACTTGTCGTAAGCCCCGGAGATCTTCTGGCTCTGTCAGAGCCGGAAGCTCTCCACTGATATCACTTGTGATGTCAGTGGGGCCTCCCCCAAACGGTAGGCGTTCCCATGGGAACGCCTCCGTTTGGGCTGCCACCCCCCCGGCCCGCCTTCCAAACGTGGCGAGCTGTCAATCAACATCGACAGCTCGCCCCCTTTGGAAAGAGACCCGCTACGACCAGCGCTGTTGGTCGTAGCGGGTCTCACGCATGCGCACGAGGGAGAGGGCTCCCTCGTGCGCATGCGCACTGGCCAAACATCGAAGCGGCCGTGCGGTCATAGACCGTACGGCTGCCACTGAATAAGGTCCTGAGTGTGGGAATCTCAGCGCTTGTACTCCCCGTCGCACACTGGTGCACAAGGGGAAGGCTGAGATTAGCATTTGCATATTTCCATTACGCTGTTGAGACATCGGTTGTACTAACGAATGCATAAGCATCCATCTCTGAATCAGGCCCTAGATGCAGACCGTTTAGGATTCTGCAAAGTAAACAAATCATTGTTTTTATTGTTACTATTTAAATAAAAGGTGCCATGAGGTCTTTATTATGCAGAAATATTAACTTTGTCTAACTTAAGAGTTTGCCAGTCACTCTATACAGTATAACTGTCAACACGTGGGGCGATATATCGCGGGCGCGTACCCCAGATATGTCTGTGAACTATGGGGCTGATTCACTACGGAATGCAGTAGCGATTACGCATGCAGTTCAGCTGCGATAGTATGCAAAGTCATTGCGATTGCAATGCTGCCGCTGCACTACACAGGGACGCTCACTTTACCTTACACACATTCATAATGTTTAGCAAGACTACAAAACCATCGGTACAATCGAGTACCATCGCAGCCTCACGCACACTTGCACAAGCTCTGACCTTGCTCAAAAATCATCCAAGCATGCTATCAGGCCTCAGGCTGCGTAGGCCATTGCAGTGGATAATTTATGCACGTCCCTGCAACAGCATTGAAACACACTGGCACGCCTGCGCTCTCCCAACCACCCCTCGTCACCACCCACAAACGGCACTTCCTGTCAATCACTCTGCAAAGGGTCTGCGTAGTCACTGCGATCGCAGTACCGATCGCAATGGCAAGTTCGTGCATGGGCACTGTGGTGCATATGCGTGCGTAGTACGCAACAATCGGCCGATTGCGAGGGTAATCGCAGTTGCGTATACGGTATGGTAGTGATTCAGGCCCTATGTTGTTCACGGACAAATCGCATCTGATGGCCAATGTACTGTATCTGCAGATACATATATCGGCGCATCTGGCTGTGTGTACGGGAAGTCAGACGCCCGCCCATACACTTGCTGCAGGCGCTGCCAGTGACTGACAGCTCAACTGGGTGGGCAAATTAAAATGGCCATCTAGTTGTGATGTTAGGGAACACACATAGGACCTCATTCAGAGTCAGTCGTAAGTGGCTGCTTGGTCGTACGCATCCGATGTTTCCAAACCACGCATGCGTACGGTTAGTTGTGCGCATGTGCGAACGAGACCTTGCGATCCAAAATGCTGTTTTTATCATTCGGCTTATGAGCAGGAAATGGCTTCCGGGAGTTGATTGACATGAAAGGCCGTTTGTGGGTGTTGATGGGGGTGGTGGTTTGTAAACGCAGGCGTTCCTCACCATTTTCAGGGCGTTTTAGGGGCGTACATAAATTACCTGCTACGACCGACATAGAAGGCCGGAAGTAGTAAAACGTCACTCTGTGAGCAGGTTAGAGGTCTGGCTGATCGTACAGCTTGAGGTTGGGTATGTGCTCTCTCAAGCCCCAGAGTACAATCGATACTATTGAATGTTACTGATGTTAGGATTGATGTTTCTATTTTGAGCCACACAATGCAAGCTGCTAATAATCGTTTGTTGTAGCTAATAACACTGTTAATTGGCATGAAATTGATTCAGCTGCGTTTGCATTAGCGAATAATAAGAATAAATATATTTCATGGGGATGGCTTATTCTATGCGGTTTTTGTTAATTTTTGGTGTAATTTGTACACAACACAAGCGGCCGCAACCATCAGGAGAAAATTAACATACAGCGACTGACAATGACTGACAACGATTGACTTGATCGCTAGCTGCTATCACTCGCTAGCTAGAGGAGGTGCATTGTTCACGTATGGGCGTCACTTTGGTTGCGACCGACCGGCCATGCGATTGCTTACTTTTTCAGTTTCACGGTCGTTAGGCGTACGACCGAGCGGCCATTTACGACCGACTCTGAATGAGGTCCATTGAGTGGCTGATCGGTAAGTCTGTATAGCTTACCTGATCGGCCGCTATGTTGGCGCATCCATCGGCACAGTGTGTACCCAGCTAAACTCCCAGCAGTCACAATTTTAAAAACATACACTCAGACTTGCCGACAATTTGGCTGCCTCCTCAGTCAGGTCAACACAGAGGAGGGGGGTGACTCGGTTTTGAGGGCGGAGTGGGGGCGTGATTGCATGATCGTGGCCCTGTCTCCACTACACAATGCCGATATTACCGACATTGTGCACTCGGGGGCGCGGCTACTTATACAAGGGGAGAGAGGACGCCTGGAATGGGGGGGAGGGTGTGGTACAGGCGCCTAGGAGACTTGTCCACTTTTCCTAGGGGGCCGGGAACTGCAACCGATTTTTGGGAGGCTGCTGACCATTCTGGGATAGTAGGCGATTATACATACACTGTTTTTCAGATGCCAATCACAATGTGAACTAGGCAATAGGGTGTGACATTAAGGGGAAATGACATATAGACATTCATTGGGTTTGCACACAACTCTGAATCAGAGCCATAGTTACACACACGCTGAGCAAATTAATGTACATTACATTCCCCCTTTCTGCGTGAGTGCGGCAATCTGTTACTGTGATCAGAAGTGATCATCACTGTGACCTACTTACACATGTCACACTAGTCTATCATATACCAGCTTATTAAGATAAAATGAGCTGCATTTCCTGTTGATGAGCCAGATGCTTCCTTTTAACCCCCTAGCTGCTAAGGGCCAGTGAGACTCCTTCTCTACATGGCGTCCAAAATGGTGAAGGTCGAGTCCTGCAGGTCAAAATATTTGAAACAATAATAGGGTGCAATTAGAACCACAATCCCGCTCCCCTGTACTTCTTTAAAGCAAATGGGCATTCTTTTTTTAAAATGAGGAAGAACTTATTTGTGCGCAGTGGGCTTGATCCAGAGACGGTTGGTAATGCAGCCACAGTCACAGCCGCTGTCGCAATAGCGATTGCGGGAATATACAAATGCTAATCTCAGCCGTTCCCTGTGTGCTGGAGAGTGTGATGGAGAGTACGAGCGCTGAGACAACCAACTTTCGGGCTCCATGGTCTGTCCATTTGCGATGGAGATTGTAAACACACATCGATGCAACATCAGTCGCACCATCAACATTTGTGGTAGCCTGGGGTCTACTCTATCTACTCTCCTCTAGTCCAACTATCCATGGCTTCTGAAACATTAGGTTTGCATTTGGGAATGCAGCAGCGTTCCCAGACACGCCCACGACCAGTGGCGTAACTAGGGTATTTGGAGCCCAGGGCAAAATGAAACACGGAGCCCCCATCCCCCTATATTCGCGCACTGAACGTGGGTGTGGTCACATGCTGCAAGGGGCATGGCCACTGAAAAATGGGGGTGTGTCAACATGACACCCCCCATTTCTTGTCACTCTGGGAACATTCCTTTCCATTCCATATGAACCTTAATGCCCCCAGTAGTAGTGCCCCTCTTGCAATGCCGACTGTAGTACTGTCGTATTATGCAATGTCCCCAGTGCCCCATGAAGTTGTGCCCCAGTAGTGCCCCTTATACAGTACCCCCAGTAGTGGTCCTTATACAGTGCCCCCAGTAGTGGTCCCCCCTATGCAGTGTCCCCACTAGTGCCCATTATACAGTCCCCCCTGTAATGCCCCTGATACAGTACCCCCAGTAGTGGTCCCCCCCTATGCAGTGCCCCCAGTAGTTGTCCCTCTTATGCAGGCCCCCAGTAGTGCCCCTTATACAGTGCCCCCAGTAGTGGTCCCCCTATGCAGTGCCCCTTATACAGTGCCCCCAGTAGTGTTCCCCCCTATGCAGTGCCCCCAGTAGTGATACAGTGCCGCTATACAGTGCCCCCAGCCAGTAGTGCCCCTTACATATATAACACAACAAACATACACACACAAATCACTTACCTGATTACCTGAACCTCCGTCCTCCCGTTCGGTAAATGGGAGAGACGTCATAACGTCTCTCCCAACACCCTCTACAGGAGCCGTAAGGCGGAGCTCATGAGTCTGTCTGACTCTCATTGGTTGCTGAAACACACACCGCTGCCGAGTAGTACGAGTATCTACCCAGCGCCGGCGGCGGTGTGTTACTGTGTAGTGAGGACCACACTCACTGCGGTCCGCACTACACTAACTTTACAGGACCTGGACCACAGCCAACGGCGCCCACCTTACCCCGTGCTGCCGGTTCGACGGCTCCAAGGGCATGAGCCCCCGCCAACCTGCCCTGGTTACGCCATTGCCCATGACACTCCTTTAACACGCCTATCAAAAGCCCCCTTTATACAATCACTTTAGGTCACCTCCCAGTCTCCACCCTGAAATGCCCATGGATTGCAAACCACTTCTCAAGTGTGAGCAATTCCGTACACAATTGCATTCGGCATCGCTTACATTGGTTCTTGCATGCACAGTAAGGGTTTTCGAGACTTTACGCGCAATAGCAAAACATTGCTCAACTACAGTACGTAAGTATCAGCACTGCTTCCATCTCTGAATCACTGATCACCAAAGAGATGCATATCTATGCAAATAAAAGTAATTATTATTATTATCCATTATTTATATGGCGCCACAAGGGTTCCGCAGCGCCTAACAAAGTACATAAACAGTTGAACAGAACAAGAATACAGTGACTTACAGTACAAGACATTGCAGGACAAGTACATGGTATATAAACATTGCTGCAACAGTAGCAGAATGGCAAAAGTCAAAGGTTAGGGGCTATTGTAATTTAGTATAGAGTAGATAACAATATACGTAAAGGAAGAAAAAGCACATGAGGGAAGAGGTGCATATCTGTAGTCTTGAAATCCACTATGGTAAGGTGGCCAATACAAATGTAATGAGAAATGGCAATGACCATCTTTTTTTTCAAACTGTTTGCCCAACTAGTTTGATGAAAACGTCGGGGAAAAACAATCTCTATTACGCCACCTCCTGGCAACTGTTGTGTATAACAGTCTTAGGTTAGACAGATAAATGTCCCCTCATTTATCGCAGTTTTCCAAATGGTTTAATTTCAGGGCCTGACTCAGCTTGGATCGCAGTTGCTAATACGCACACAATCGGACGATTGTTGGGTTCTGCTCATACATATGCATCGCAGTTCTCATGCCGGCCACTGCGACTGGGACTGCGATCGCAGTGACTACTCAGACCCATCGCATAGTGATTGACAGGAAGTGCCATTTGTGGGTGGTGACAGGGGGTGATCGGCGAAATGCAGGTATGCCAGGATGTTTGAACGCCGTTTCATGGGCGTGCATAAATGATCCTCTGCGATGCCCTACGCAGCCTGAGGCCTGATAGCGTGCGCTGAAGTTAGCAATTTCTGAGTTAGGTCTGACCTTGTGCAAGTGTGCGTGAGGCTGCGATGGTACTCGGTTGTCCCGATGTTTTCGTAGTCTTGCTAAACATTAGTGTGCAAAGTAAAGTGGGCGTCCTTATGTAGTGCTGCAGCGGCATAGCATTCACATACTATCGCAGTTGAACTGTATACGTAATCGCAGCTGCGATTGCAATAGCGATCCAAGCTGAATCAGGCCCTCTGTTCTTTTTTGTAGAAGACATGCAACTATTCAAAAAAGTGGGGCAATGAAAAATGCCTTTGCACCAACTTCTGGAACGTGTTGTGCATTCTATGTGTGGGTAGTGCAGAGACAAACTACTGAAATTCAAGCGACACATGATGAGACAAAATAGGCTCTGCGCAGGCGTAATAAATGCCTTAACATCAATTCATCCCAGCTAGGGAGCAGGGTTGAACACGGGAACAACCTTTCTAACCCTGCATTGTGAACAGGTGACCCGGTCCCATTACCACCCTATGGAGAGTTGACTCACCGTCATTTAGAGATGATGTCATCTCCAAGCACAGGCAGAGAAGCCGCCCCGGCAATGACCCAGGTCCAGCCAGCCTGAGAGGAGATATAAAATGTCAGAAAGTAGACATCAAGCCTTAGCACATTCTTGTCTTTAAACTTAAAGTATATATTCGTTTGTTAGCCTATATGACCAGGGCAGTAATGACAATGAGATGGATGGAGCTCCAGCTCCAGGGTTCCACATGCAAGTAAGCCCATCATCATGACAGAATGATAATGACCAGCTGCTTAGCCGGCCACATTTCAGCCATAAATCATAAGTATTAAAATTGTATTTCTAGGTTTCTCTTTCTATTTCTATGTATTTAGGGAGACATTGGGGCTGATGTAGGGGATGTAGTCAGGGGCGTATTAAGAGAGGAGGGGGCCCGTGTTCACTCCCCGTCTGGGGCCCTCTCCTTTCTCCCCGGCTGCCATCAGCGAATTGACAGCAGCGGTAGACTCCGGGCACTAGAGTGTGCACGGAGTCTACTGCGCATGCGCAGATCACGGGGAAAATGGTGCGGTAGCCATTTTCCTAGTGATGTCCTACTGCGCATGCGCAAAATACCAGGAAGATGGCCACAATGGCCATTTTCCAGGTGTTTTCTGTAGCGCTACTCTGTGGGACTTCAGAGAGGTAGGTATATATATATATATATATATATATATATATAAAAAAAAAGTATGGGTGCAGGGTGTGTGATGTAGGTTCCCCCTGGACAAGGGGCCCGTGTGCACCGCACATCTGCACCCATTATAAATACGTCCCTGGATGTAGTATCTTATCTATAAAGATAGTTTATGTGCATTGTCAAGTACTGCAATAGTAAGATGAGGTAGTGTATCTTTAAGAATCCTGCAGCACAGGATGACATGTGATCAGGAAGTAGGGAGGAGAAGAACAGCAATGTGAAGATGATGCCTTTACCTACCTGTAATAATGCACGTATTACTAATAAGAAATAAACTACATAAACAGCAAACTTGATGAGTCATTGCTATAATGAACGGTACATCAGAATATAATGGAATGGGATTGAATAGCCGCCGGTTCAAATCCCGTCAGCAGATGCCCGACAGGATCAATATCCTGACTGGTGCAGGTAAGTACCCTAACCCTCCCCTGTCCCGTCCCCCTCCCTAACCCTAATCCTCCCTTAGTGGTGCCTAACCTCCCCCCTAGTCCCTAACCCTAACCTGCCCTCTAGGATGCCTAACCCTAACCCCACCTTACCGCTCCCTAAACCTAACCCTCCCGGGGGGTGCCTAACCCTACCCTCTCCCTAGTGGTGCCTAACCCCCACACCTAACCCTACTAGACTCCCTAATCCCCCCCCCACGGCTAGCGCTAAGGGTGCTCCAGACTTACCTTTTCATACCTCCTAAGTCTTGAAGTCCGGGAAGAGGGACCCTACACGTGCATCTGTTCACCTTCTGCACACCCACTGCTCTGCTATGCAGGGCAGCGGTATGTGCTCTCCCCAACTTCACCCCCACCGCAGGACACTGTGGCCTGCAGGTGGGACAGCGGGACAGTCCCAGAAAAACGGGACTGTCCCGCTGAATGCGGGACAGTTGGGAGGTATGCCCTTGTTTGGGATGGTGTCCTCGGCGTTCCGGCGTCGGGATTATGATAGGCGTCGGTATTTCGATGCCTATCATAAATCCCTAGCCGGCATTCCAATGTCGGGATTGTGACTACATCCCGAATATAACAGGGGGGGTATACATACCCACATGGCTCTGGCCATACGCACACAGAAATGGTCACAGCTCCTCGGCTTCTCAGTGTAGGCCTTGAACATTTTTATGGGTATAGTTACAGGAGCCTGCAATTGCATATGGCCCTTAGATGGAGATAAAGTGAATGGAGATAAGGTACCGGCCAATCGTAATTTTTCAAACACAGCTTGTGACATGGCAGTTAGGAGCCGATTGGCCGGTACCTTATCTCCATTCACTTTATCTCCATCTAAGGGCCGTATACAATTGCAGGCGAAAAGCCGTGATCGGCGATGACGTAATTTCGCAAATGGAAGACTTTCCGCCCATTTCAATTGCAATGACTTTTCGCCTAAGCGGAAAGTCAATGCATTCAGATAGGCCAAAAAGATTTGCGTCTGAATGGAGGCGGAAAAAAGTGCAGAATTGGGGTTTTGGGGTGCAAAGTTGCAGGAACCCTCGTGCAGTGTTAGGACAGTCCCCCAAAGGTAATCTGCATCAAAAAATATTTAAAAAAACATTTAGAACACCCCAAAAAAGTACTTTCATTTTGGGGGCTAAAACATTGGGGGGCAAACTTAAAAACTATAGACTGCAGGGGGCCCCCCAAGTATGCCACAGGTGTTTTTAACTTTACAGGTGCTTGCAACAGGTGGATTTTCAAGATTTATAAAACTTAACTTAAATATGCTAGGCTAGCCCCCATTTTCAGGTACCCCAAATTTGCTGGGACTACTTATTTTCTCCAAAATATACTGCTAAATACTATTCTTCACCACTTCAGCAAAGACGCAAATTAGCACCTATTGAGACCATTTCAAATCCCCAAATACTTTCAGCAAATCTATTCGGGGGTACCCATAGTGATTCCCCATGTCAGTGCATCTTTTGGGGGGTGTCAGGCTGATTCCCCCGTTTTTGACAGCACTTTTCGTCTGTCGAAGTTTCCACGGGTCCCATTTGTATAATTAAGTGCAGCACTCGGCTCCTGACACTGCGAGGGAGCCTGCCGGCACTGCACACAGGGTAGTCCGCACCTCCGGCACCCCCCTGCACCCCAGTAATAACGAGACTACGGAAGTTCGGCCACGCCCCCTTTTTAGCACACCTACGCCGCGCACACAGCATCCCTCCCCACCCCAGGTGACACCGCGGGGAGGGACGCCACTGCCTGGGTCCAAGGGTGGCCCACACCGCACACCCTGCACCCATTTATTCAATGCTTACGTCAGAGAAAGTAGGGAAATCACTGGGAAAATGGCTGACTCTGGCCCACAGTCTACTGCTGCGCTCAGTGGGCTGCCGGGTAGAGAGGAGGGGGCCCTGGACGGAAACTGCACACGGGCCCCCTCCTCTCTTAATACGCTCCTGATTATAGGTCCTTGTATTGTTCACTCTAGGATTTTTTTGGGCAAGATGATGATCACTGAGACGTGCACTTTTTAAATTTAAAAGGGCAAAATTTTGATTTAATATAAGTAAATGGAGATTGCATTGCATGTCAATAAATGAAACAGAGTGGCAAATAGGACGGCAGATGAATGATATATTGGGCAGCGTGTGCGTGTTTTGCTGGTATTGCTTACGCGTCTTTATGCAAATACCGCTGCACACCCTTCCCAGGTGTACAGCCGTGAGTCTCACTGTGCAGGGACTGACATGCCCACTTTGAGCATCTTTAGACGCTGAAATACCGCTTGGTGCGTATTTAGATGCAACAGTCGCACCAATCGACACTTGTACCAATCCCATACTAGGTTCAGCTTCTCTGTCAGAGTACAGTCTGCAATGTATATAATTATACATCTTGGCTTGCAACTTCTACAGAGATAGGCAGAGCCCAGTAGAACTAGTAGAAGAAGATGGCATTGGACACAAATTAAACAGATGAAGGGCGCAATGCATTCTGCTGGTCATTGCATGCATGCCGGCATTGGTAACGCCGGTATGCAAGACGATACCTGCAAAGGACCGCTCTGTCAGTAACAGCGGCCCTTTGCGATGGAGGGACGTCCGGGTCTATGACCCAGAAGCCCCTCTGGATCATACTTGCCTACCCTCCCGATTTGGTCGGGAGCCTCACGAAAATCGGGTGCCGCTCCCTACCTCCCGGGAAAGCAGGCAATTCTCCCGGCTGCTGCCCACCCCTCCTATCCCCCCACAATAACCCCTGCAACCCCCGCAGCGGGGGGGGGGGTGACGCGATCCTATATTATCGGCATTGTGTAGCAGGGGCAGAGCCAAACTGACACGATCGTGTGGCCCCACCCCCCACCACGCCCACAAGTGCCTGTCACCCACCCGGCCAATCCCCCTTGTCCCGGCCACGCCCCCTGTCCTGCCGATCTGGCTGCTCCCTCCCGGAAGGAGAAGCCAGAAAGTCGGCAGGTATGCTCTGGATCCCTGTCATAGCACTCTGTGGAGAGGAGCCCATAGGCTTCTATGGCTACCGCCACCAGGAAGATGTCGTTACCCACCGCAACCAAGCCCCGGAGTGCATCGCATTCCGGGTCTTGGTGCATATGAGAAATGCGGTCAAATTTGACTGCATTTCTCCCCTTAATGCATCCTGCCCGTAAAGAGCAGCCTCAGATACATAGTGTGATGCCAATTTAAGAAAAGAATGAATGCAGTTTGCAAGAATATAAACCTACAGTATTTCCTTTCCTATACAAGAAGAAAACAAACATTTGTTCTGAAGATCTTTAATATTACTTAGAGGAGAATCTTTGACTTATTATTGTGAAGGCATCGATAAAAGTAAAAGAAAAGCAATGTAAAGTAGTAATTACAGCAAGGTAGGAGTCACTGCAATGTCAAATAGATGGAAGGCTGCTCAATAGAGAGAACAAAACACTGCTGTGCTGGGAGAGGTATGCTGTATTGCTGATACTTACCACACAAACAGCCAACAATACACTGGCCTGCAGGAGAATTTATGTTCACTGGTATAAGGGTTAGGTGAGGAGAATGGTGTGGAGGAAATTGTTGTGGCTCAGCAGTAAAGAGTACTAACTGCATTCTAATAGCAACAGCATGGCGTCCCCATTGTAAATGGAAAGAGGGATGATGAGGTCATGTACAGCAACAGGTGGGTTTCGTTCTGATCGAAATTAATAGTACACACACGTGACCATTTCAGTGAGTACAAATGAACACACTGTATTTACAAGTAACAAACAAACAATTAAGACAGCCGGTTTCCCTATTGCATCCCATTCAGATTTCACCGGTAATTTATCCTCTTCAACATAAGATGTACTTCATCTTCATCTGAGGAGCCCTCGTTACAACAATGCACAGGCAGTTCAATATACATTGTAGGCACCATGTTCTGCAGTCTCAGGTCCATACACGAGCCAAAAATACTTTGTCTAGGTCTTGATTTATATCCCTATTATGGGGTGTTGGTGACAGCCCAGCATGCTCATTGATACCCTCCCAGAACAGGTAGTACTAGTTTACAGCAAGCTATATATGAGACGGGTTGGGTATGAGATACTGCTGGTCAGAATACCAACAGCGGCATCCCGACAGTCAGAATCCTGACACCTATAAGGAAAGAAGGTAAGACTAACCCTTACCCCTAACTCTAACCCTCTCTCCCTGATGCCTAACCCTAACCTCCCCCCCAGTGCCTAAACCTAACCTCCGCCTCCCCGCACCCTAAACCTAACCTTCCCCCCTAGTACCTAACCATCCCTCTAATGCCTAACCCTGCACCCTAACCCTCCCCCTAATGCCCGATACTTACCTTCGGGATGCTGGAGGTTGGGATTCTGGTGCCAGGATCCTGATGCTGTTGAGATTTCGGCGCCGGTATTTCACCTGTCGGCATCCAGCATGCGCTCAGCATGCTGACGCTTGCAATACCGGCGCCAGAATGCCGATGCCGGTCACAATCCTGGCACCGGCATCCCTACCACCAGCATGGCGAAGGTAAGTAACAGGGTTGGGGGGAGGGTTAGTTTTAGGGGTTAGGGATAGACCCTCAGGGGAGGGTTAGGGTTAGGCACTAAGGTGGGAGGGTTAGGTTTAGGGTGCGAAGAGGGGGAGGTTAGGTTCAGGCACTAGGGGGGGAGGCGTCAGGATTCTGACTGCCAGGATCCCAACTGTCGGTATTTCATACTGATTCTCGGCAGCCCGCACGCCGGGATGCTGACTACATCCCGTATGAGACATAGAAGTATATTTACTAAAGTGCGGGTTTACAAGAGTAAAGATGTTGCCCATAGCAACCAATCAGATTCTAGCTATCATTTTAGCTATCATTTTATCGAAGGTACTAGATAAATGATAAGTAGAATCTGCTATGGGCAACATCTCCACTTTTGTAAACCCGCACTTTAGTAAATATACCCCATAGCATGAGACAAGTTAGAAAAGCAACTGTTGCACATTGGGGGGGATTCAGCATTGCACGTAAGTGGAAGGCTGAATGCAGAGTCCCGATAGACGGGAATCTGCACGTGCGCAGAACCCATTCTGCGCACGTGCAGAACGAGACCTGTGTGTTTGGACGCAGAGCGGCAGCTGACTGTCAGTGATTGACCGTTGTATGGGAGTGCGGAGGGGGCGGTGACGGCCTCCATTTTCCAAAACGTAGGTGAGTCGCCGCCACTGAAGAGGAGTTAAGAGGCCTCTTTCCATCATCTGCGATGGCTGGTCTGCGTGACCCCATGGTCAAGGATCACGTAGATGATCCGATGCAACAGTTTCGGTTTTATTCAAAAACCTTTGTCAGGAACGTAAGACAATCTATACAACATCTTACCTTAAATAAGAACACCCGTGCATGTAGTAATCTCCCTGATTGCTTCTCTTCGCACTAATTGATCTCTAATGCTCTTACCTCTCTTAAAACAAGAGAGGAGTTTAGTATATTGTAAAAGAGGCAAATCAGAATCTGCTTTCAACATCGGCCAATATCTCTTAGCTGTTTTAATAATCTTATTACTACAAACATTGTAATTGTTAATGTTAACCCAAACAAGAGAATCCATCTTGTTTTTTGTACTAGTACTATGAAAAGTGTCTTGTCTGTCGCCCTCCTCATGGCTCCATCTAGCAGTTCTTTACCATAACCCTTCTGTAGAAATTTATTAGTCATTAATGACATCTGGATTTTTTCATCCTCAGTGTCACTGCATATACGGTGAATCCTCAAATATTGAGAAAAAAGAAGTCCTTGTTTCAATGCAACTGGGTGATGACTAGCGTACTATAACAAATTATTGCAATCCGTAGGTTTATGAAAAACAGAAGTTTTTAAATGTCCTTCCTCCTCCAAGATATTGACATGCAAAAAATGTATCTCCTTATTTTGTATGTCGTAAGTAAATTTAATGTTGTCTAACTTATTGATATCTTCCATCATTGAAACAAATAATTCCCTAGATCCTGTCCATATCAGGAATACGTCATCTTTAAAACGTGTGAACAAAGCAATGTGACAGGCATAAGCTATTTTCGAAAAGAACAAATCTCTCTACACTGTAAACATAAAAGCATTGGCATAAGCGGGAGCCACACATGACCCCATCGCACAGCCTAATTGCTGCACATAGATCACATCATTAAACATGAAATAATTTCTGTTCAAAACAAGTGTTAAGAGTTCTATGAAAAAAGGTCCCTGATATGCTGGGTTGTTAATCAAGAGTTGTTCAGTGGCTTGTATGCCTCTATTATGAGGAATGTTCGTATATCATGACACTACATCTATCGTGCATAAAAAGAAGTCAGCATGTAACATAGGTAGAGTTTGTAATTTACATAAAAATTAAGTCGTATCCTTTAGGTAAGTTTGTGCTCTCTGGACTACCGGTTGTAAATAAAAGTCCAGGTATTTTGATACCTCAAAGAATAATGAACCCCGGGCCGAAATGATTGGACGACCCGGGTGATGTTCAAGATTTTTATGTACCTTTGGGAGTGTATAAAAAAATCGGGATCCGTGGGGTAGCAGTACTTAATGCATTAACTACTGATTTAGGAATTATACCCTTTTCATGGGCACAATCTAGACATTGCCTAAGTTCACGTGAAAATTCATACGTTGGATCACTATTAATTTTTCTATAGACAGCTTCATCAGACAACTGTCTATTAGCCTCCATTAAATAATCAGAAGTATTTTGAATCACTATCCCGCCCCCCTTATCGGCAGGGCGGATAGTGATATCATCATATATGGCTAGATTTTTTAGCACTAGTGATTCCCCCTTGGTCAGGTTAAAGTGATATTGTTGTTTATTTTGATCACAATCCTCAAGACAAGAGTTCAAAATTTTATTCAAAGTCTTGATGGTATGGTTCGAATATATAGGATCAAACGATGATGTACATTTTATAGGGCATTCCAATGGATGTTCTATGTTAGGCGGATGTTCTATATTCCCCAAAAATTCTTTTAAACGTAATTGTCGATTTAAACGCCAAACATCGATTTTACTCTGAAATTTATTGAACCTAGTGCTAGTTATAAAATTCAGACCCTTCTGTAGAACTCTCATTTCGTCTGTTAACAGTGTCCTAGAGGACAGATTAAATATTAATCTCTCTTTCTCTACGACATACAAAATAAGGAGATACATTTTTTGGAAGTCAATATCTTGGTGGAGGAAGGACATTTAAAAACTTCTGTTTTTCAGAAACCTACGGATTGCAATAATTTGTTATAGTATGCTAGTCATCACCCAGTTGCGTTGAAACAAGGACTTCCTTTTTCTCAATATTTGAGGATTCACCGTATATGCAGTGACACTGAGGATGAAAAAATCCAGATGTCATTAATGATTAGGGGTGTGCACCGGCCACTTTTTGTGTTTTGTGTTTTGGTTTTGGATCTGGATCTTTCTTCGTGTTTTGGATCTGGATTGGTTTTGCCAAAACCACCCTTCCGTGTTTTGGGTTCTGGGTTTTGTGTTTTGGATCTGTATTTTTTTTGAAAAAAAGCATAAAAACAGCTAAAATCACAGAATTTGTAGGTTTTTCTGCTCCTATGCTATTATTAACCTCAATAACCTTAATTTCCACTCATTTCCAGTCTATTCTGAACACCTCACACCTCACAATAGTGTTTTTATGTCCAAAAGGTTGCACCGAGGTAGCTGGATGACTATGCTAAGCGACACGAGTGGGCGGCACAAACACGTGACCCATCTAGGCGTGATACTGCAGGGCCAGACAGGATGGCAGTTTGAAAAACTAGGCCCCAAACTGTACATAATGCAAAGAAAAAAAAGAGGTGCAAGATGGAATTGTCCTTGGGCCCTCCCACCCACCCTTATGTTGTATAAACAGGACATGCACACTTTAACAAACCAATCATTTCAGCGCCAGGGTCTGCCACACAACTGTGGCTGAAATGATTGGTTCGTTTGGGCCCCCACAAAACAAGCTGGCAATTAATGTGTCCCTGCACAAACTGGCTCTACGGAGGCAAGATGTCATCTTCATCCTCCTCATCCACCAATTCCTCACCCTCTTCAGTGTGTACATCCTCATCCTCACAAAGTATTAACTCGTCCCCACTTGAATCCACCACCACAGGTCCCTCTGTACGTTCTGGAGGCTGGTCTCCCTGGAAGAGCAGATAATTCATTTTGATGAACATCATCTCCACATTCTGTGGAAGCAACCTCCTACGCCTTTCGCTGACAAGGTTCCCGGCTGCACTAAACACTCTTTCGGAGTACACACTGGAGGGGGGGCAACTCAGGTAAAATAGAGCCAGTTTGTACAGGGGCCTCCAAATTGCCTCTTTTTCCTGCCAGTACAGGTATGGACTGTCTGACATGCCTACTTGGATGCTGTCACCGATGTAATCCTCCACCATTCTGTCAATGGTGACAGTATCATATGTAGTGACAGTAGACATGTCAGAAATTGTTGCCAGGTCCTTCAGTCCGGACCAGATGTCCAAACTTGGTCCTGCCTGCCCTGCATCACCACCAGCGGGTTGCTTAGGATACCTAAGTTTTTTCCTGGCAGCCCCAGTTGTGGGAGAAAATGAAGAAGAAGCTGTTGACGTGTCACGTTCCGCTTCAGCTGACAGTGTATTCACCAACAGGTCTTTGCACCTCTGCAGGCTTGTGTCGGCCGGAAAGAGAGACACCACATAGGCTTTAAACCTAGGATCGAGCACGGTGGCCAAAATGTAGTGGTCTGATTTCAACAGATTGACCACCCTGGAATCCTGGCAAAGCGAATGAAGGGCTTCATCCACAAGTCCCACATGCCGAGCGGAATTGCTCCATCTTAGCTCCTCCTTCAGTTTCTCCAGCTGCTTCTGCAAAAGCCTGATGAGGGGAATGACCTGACTCAAGCTGGCAGTGTCTGAACTGACTTCACGTGTGGCAAGTTCGAAGGGCTGGAGAACCTTGCACAACACGGAAATCATTCTCCACTGCGCTTGAGTCAGGTGCATACCCCCTCCTTTGCCTATGTCATAGGTGGATGTATAGGCTTGAATGGCCTTTTGCTGCTCCTCCATCCTCTGAAGCATATAGAGGGTTGAGTTCCACCGCGTCACAACCTCTTGCTTCTGGTGATGGCGGGGCAGGTTCAAGAGTGTTTGCTGGCGCTCCAGTCTTCGGCACGCAGTCGCTGAATGGCAAAAGTGGCCAGAAATTTTTCGGGCCACCCAAAGCGTCTCCTGCACGCCCCTGTCGCTTTTCAGAAAATTCTGTACCACCAAGTTTATTGTGTGAGCAAAACATGGGACGTGCTGGAATTTGCCCTGATGTAATGCCCGCACAATATTGGTGGCGTTGTCAGATATCACAAATCCCCAGGAGAGTCTAAGTGGGGTAAGCCACTGGGCGATGATTTCCCTCAGTTTCTCTAAGAGGTTGTCGGCGGTGTGCCTCTTACTGAAACCGGTGATACACAGCGTAGCCTGCCTTGGAACGAGCTGGCGTTTCTGAGATGCTGCGACTGGTGACGCTGCTGCTGTTGCTGCGTAAGGTGATACATCTACCCAGTGAGCTGTCACAGTCATATAGTCCTTAGTCTGCCCTGTTCCACTTGTCCACATGTCCATGGTTAAGTGGACATTGGGAACAACTGCATTTTTCTGGACACTGAGGACACTTTTTCTGACGTTTCTGTACAGTCTCGGTATCGCCTGCCTAGTGAAGTGGAATCTAGACGGGATTTGGAACCGGGGATACACTACCTCCAGCAATTGTCTAAATCCCACTGCACTAATGGCGGATACCGGACGCACGTCTAACACCAACATAGCAGTCAAGGCCTCAGTTATACGTTTTGCTTCAGGATGACTGCTGTCGTACTTCATCCTCCTTGCTAAGGACTGTTGGAGGGTCAATTGTTTAGTAAAAGTAGTGGTGTTCCTACTTCCTCTCTGGGATGATGAACGACTCCCAGCAGCAGCAACAGCAGCAGCGGCAGCAGTAGGCGTAGCAATGCAGGATCCTCCGGAGGAATCCGGGATAGGAGAGTCAGTCATGCCAGTGACATGGCCTGCAGGACTACTTCCGATCCTGACTAAGGAGGAAATTGACGAGGAGGGAGTTGACGGTGTGGTTTGCAGGCGCTTGGATACAACAGGACAACGGGATTTAGGTGTCCCTGGACTGCTTACGGTCTTAGCCAAAGTTTCTGAACTTGACAGTAACTTATTATGAACACGCTGCAGGTGCCGTATAAGGGAGGATGTTCCTAGGTGGTTAACGTCCCTATCCCTACTTATTCCACCTTTACATAAGGTACATATGGCAAGACAGTTGTTGTCCAGATTTGGATAGAAATATTGCCAGACCAAAGAGGTGGAATGTTTGGTCTTCTGCCCAGGCATGACCGTGATGGGCTTTTTCATCCCACGGACAACAACTGTCTCCCCCGGAGCCTGATTTAAACAAACCACATCACCATCAGAATCCTCCTCGCCAACTTCCTCCTCAGCGCCAGCTACACCAGTATCCTCATCCTGTTGTACTTCAACAGTGACATCTTCAATTTGCATATCAGCAAGTGGACTGTGGGTGCTCCTTTCAGCACTTGCAGGGGGCGTGCAAATGGTGGAAAGAGCCACCTCTTCCCGTCCAGTGCTGGGAAGGTCAGGCATCGCAACCACCACCACACTTGGACTCTCCTTGGGGATTTGTGATATCTTCTTAGAAAGCACAGTTCTTCGCTGTGCTTTTGCCAGCTTAACTCTTTTGATTTTTTTAGTGGGAGGAGGGCTTCCATCGTCATGTGAAGCTGAACCACTAGTCATGAACATACTGGGGATCGACCTTAGCCGTTCCTTGCCACTCCGTGTCGTAAATGGCATATTGGCAAGTTTACGTTTCTCTTCAGCTGATTTAAATGTTTTTTTCAAGGTCATTTTCCTGAACTTTGTCATTTGGGATTGTATGTGCCCTCTATTATGACATTGGGCATCGCCCTTGGCAGACGACGTTGATGGCATGTTATCGTCTATGTCATGACTAGTGGCAGCAGCTTCAGCACTAGGAGGAAGTGGTTCTTGATCTTTCTCTATTTTATTTTTATCGGAGAAAGTTTGGTCCTCCATTTATGTTATACGTGCGGCTAAACACAGAAAATATTTTTTTATTTTTGCTGGAGAGTAGTGCACTTTGTGGGTTACACCAGCCTTTAAGAAATGAGCCAGCCGGCTCTTTACTTATGGGACACAGGCGCACGCTTGGCGCTGCTCCTTTGTTGATGCACGTGCGGCTACTGCGCACACAATTCACAAACACAGAAAATATATATTTTTTTGGTTTGGAGTGTACTTTGGGGGTTACAGCACCCTTTAACGGTCAAGCCAGCCGGCCCTTTACTTATGACACAGGCGCACGCTTGGCACTACTTTGCTGATGCACGTGCGGCTACTGCGCACACAATTCAGAAACACAGAAAATGATTTATTTTTTGGTTTGGACTGGAGTGTACTTTGGGGGTTACAGCACCCTTTAACGGTCAAGCCAGCCGGCCCTTTACTTATGACACAGGCGCACGCTTGGCACTACTTTGTTGATGCACATGCGGCTACTGCGCACACAATTCACAAACACAGAAAATAATTTTTTTTTTGGTTTGGACTGGAGTGTACTTTGGGGGTTACAGCACCCTTTAACGGTCAAGCCAGCCGGCCCTTTACTTATGACACAGGCGCACGCTTGGCACTACTTTGTTGATGCACGTGCGGCTACTGCGCACACAATTCACAAACACAGAAAATAATTTTTTTTTTGGTTTGGACTGGAGTGTACTTTGGGGGTTACAGCACCCTTTAACGGTCAAGCCAGCCGGCCCTTTACTTATGACACAGGCGCACGCTTGGCACTACTTTGTTGATGCACGTGCGGCTACTGCGCACACAATTCACAAACAAAGAAAATATTTTTTTTGGGGTTTGGACTGGAGTGTACTTTGGGGGTTACAGCACCCTTTAACGGTCAAGCCAGCCGGCCCTTTACTTATGACACAGGCGCACGCTTGGCACTACTTTGTTGATGCATGTGCGGCTACTGCGCACACAATTCACAAACACAGAAAATAATTTTTTTTTTGGTTTGGACTGGAGTGTACTTTGGGGGTTACAGCACCCTTTAACGGTCAAGCCAGCCGGCCCTTTACTTATGACACAGGCGCACGCTTGGCACTACTTTGTTGATGCACGTGCGGCTACTGCGCACACAATTCACAAACACAGAAAATAATGTTTTTTTTGGTTTGGACTGGAGTGTACTTTGGGGGTTACAGCACCCTTTAACGGTCAAGCCAGCCGGCCCTTTACTTATGACACAGGCGCACGCTTGGCACTACTTTGTTGATGCACATGCGGCTACTGCGCACACAATTCACAAACACAGAAAATATATTATTTTTTTAGCACTTGGGGGGAGCACCCCTTATGGACAGAGCACCCTCTGGACAACACTACAGCACCCCTTTAGGACTGGGACACTGCACAGGACTTTGGAGTGGACACAGCCCCTATGGGGAACTGACTGCACAACACAGTCCAGCCAGCCCCTATGGACTTTGAAGTAGTGGACACAGCCCCTATTAACAACAACAGCACAGCACAACACAGCCAGCCCCTATGGACTTTGAAGTAGTGGACAACAGCAGCACTACACTACACTACACAGCCCAGCCAGCCCTAACTCCCACCCTCCCTCTTCACTGTCCACAGCCGAGTGAGAAAATGGCGCCGATGCGGGTACCTTATATAGGATCCAAAACCCGCGAGACTCGGAAGGCGGGATGATGACGTTTTGCCTCGATTTCAGATCCGAGTCAGGCGGGAAAAGTCGAGCCTGACTGGCCATAGAGGGTAAACCTAATGAGCAACCTGTTGCTAGGCACTTTAGAGAAAACAAACATTCCTTAGCGACACTTCGATATAAAATGATCGATCAGGTTGCAGAAGATCGTAGGGGTGGAGATAGAGATAGACAGCTGTTGAGAAGAGAGGCATGGTGGATTAACTATTTAAACACCTTAAAACCTTGTGGTCTTAATGATTCATTGCAACTAAACTGTTTTGTGTGAGCAACTGGAGATCTGTTGTAATGTAACATGCTTATTCAGCCTGTTGTTTTTTATTGTTGATGAGTTTCCATGGTGATGGTGATGTCACGTTACCCTGACAGGAATGGGCTTCCGAGTACAGACGTCACTTCCGCACACGTGTGCTACAGTGTATGCCGGAAGAGAAGCAATCAGGGAGGTTACTACATGCACGGGTGTTCTTATTTACTCTACTTCAGCGACTGAAGCATTATGGTTCTTTCGAAATTCCCATTTTAGCTGCAGAATTTCATCCATCTTCCGGTCTGTTACCTCCTTGGGATCGCTTGTATCATTTGTAATATAAGTGCAACACTTTACTCCAAATTGGGTGGCCAAAGTTACGCAGTACCCTCCAGTGACAGCTGTTAAATAATTTAAGACTAATCTGTGTTGCACCAGTTCTTTGTTGTACGCTTGCAATTCCCTACCTGTATACCTGAATGTGTCATCATACATCTCGGTGATATTATCTATTAATTTAGCAAGATCTTGGATATATCTAAAATTTAGTGTACCCCGAGCGATCCTGGTGGGATCCAATGCTATCAAAACTTGAAAGCCAGTTGTCTCACTAATTAACTGAGTGGCTTTATGCACATCACCAGGTTTCATATTTCCTTTGTCTCTCTGTTCATACTGTGTGTGAAGATATGGTGATGGTGTGTCTTTATGAATACCAAGCATTTCACCATGTGTAAGGGTCATAAGCTCTGGGACTACTCTTCCCAGGTAACACAAACCTTCAGAACTCGGAGAGAGCCACTTATATGCTTTCCTTCCACATATAAAATATACATCATCGGGGAGAACATAAGGAATAGTAAACATCAGTAATCCACACATTTCCCTAGCAAGTGATCTTATTTCAGGTTGCTTATTTCAGGTTGATCTTATTTTCAGGTTGCTTATTTCAGGCTCCCATTTGACTCATACAAGTTTCTCATTGTAATATCTTGGCACAATACCCTTCTGGTACCCTACCAATCATTTCTTTGGTGTTACTCAGTGTATATTTATACCGGAAATGTCTTCCACCTGATCTAATTGTGCGTAACAGTTCATAATTCATAGGCTCATGGTCAGCTCTTAATGAGAAGGTCATCGTCTGGTTATTTCCGGTCACCTCCCAACTTCCCGGTTCATTGGAGTTGGTGATGTTTAAACATAAAAGTGATTTATCCACTTGGTACTGGTGGAGTTTAAAATGGGGTGGTTTGGACTTAAAAAAATTTCCATCTAGTGCATGCCCTCTTTGTGATTCTATAATTTCAGAGACATTTAATGGGAATGGCACTAATCCTACATTCTGCTGTCCTTGGGGCACGTGAGAGCACACCCAACAGTCGATTTGGTTCAAAATTTTGCCCACCATGGTGTGATAATCCTCTAAAGGATACTAACCCCAATACTAATTATACTTGGGTTGACACCGTTGGATGCATCTCTCATCAATTACAGACCCACAGAACACACACATACAATAATCCTCAGACGATAGACCTTCACACTGTCTCCAAGTATCCAAAATAGCAGATCTCTTAACAATTACTGTACTAAGATTGGTCAGACACTCCCCTGATTGGCATAGCACTCCTCCTCTCGACTCGACTCCATCAATACTGCCATTATCTCCCATCTCCTCTATCGGTCCCCATCACAGAAACCAGAAATCCCCAAACAAACCAGGATGATGGAAACTCTGGAAGAGAATACTAAAATTAACACAACAGACCAGTCGTAGCAAGGACCTGCAAATTTCTTTAGTTCAGATATCTCACTGCAACCTTTTAACTCTCCCGGAACAAGCTCGCGATTGGCAGGTCCATGTTATCTGCCTTGTCTCTGCCTTGTTTCTCCACTGGATGGTTGACCTTTTTACAGTGAGTGGAATGGACCCAGGTATCTCTCTCGGCCACCTTCAAAGATGTGGTACTCGTCAGCAACACTTGATACGGACCTTCCCAACGATCAGTCAAACAACCTTAACACAAGAAATTTCTGATCATAACAAATTCTCCAGGTTCAACATCATGACAGTTTGTTTCAGGCATATCATGGGACAACAATTTCAGTTTCTGCTGTTGCTGTTTTAACTGTTTACTCATTGATATAAGATACCTTACAGTTACCTTGTTGTTACCTTTCAAATCTTCCTGCGGGCTTATAATCAAATGAGGTTGTCTACCAAACAGTATTTCAAAAAGGGACAGATTTAGAGGGGGTCTAGGAGTGGTCTTTATGCTATGTAGGACCAACGGTAATGCTTCTGGTCATCCTAGACCAGATTCTGCCATGATCTTAATAGTTTATTTTATAATAGTACCATTCATCCTCTCCAACTTGGCACTGGCTTGCGGTTGGTAGGGGGTATTAAGTCAACTATTAATACCCATCAGTTTACACATATTTTGAAAAACATCACCTGTGAAATGAGTACCCCTATCACTCTTGATAATTTTAGGGATACCGTATCTGTATACAAACTCCTGAAGAATTTTCTTGGCAGTATATGCAGCAGTATTAGTGGCAGCTAGATATGCCTTAACCCAATTGGAAAACACATCAGTGCACACCAATACATACTTGAGATTCCTGCAGGGTGGTAATTGGATGAAATAAATTTGTATTACCTGGAAAGGTCCGTAAGTCAGAGGAATGTGGGATGGTTCGGTAGGGATTGTTTTCCCAATGTTTTTCTTCAAGCAGGTCCGACAGGACATTGCTTTCTTTTCCACTTGAGAAGAAAACCCTGGTGCACACCAGTATGCTCTCACCAATTTGCACATACCTTTCTTTCCCAAATGAGTCAGACCGTGCGCTGCCTCAACCAGGCTTGGGTAGTATGCCTTGGGAGCCACTGCTTACCTTGTCCATCTCTCCAGAGTCCAGAAGACTCTTGCCCACATCCCTTGGACCTCCAGACTGACTTTTCCTGGATAGAACACAAATTTTGCATCTCACTTAATTTCAGCATGTCAATTGTTTGAAAAGTCATAATTTGTTCAGTTGGTACATTCATTTTTAACCCTGCTGCCCATTTTGCAGCTTTCTCTGCCCTGTTGTTGCCCAGTGACACCGGTATGGGCTTTACACTTTATTACTGCCACTGCCTTTGGCAATTAGATTGCTGTTAGTTGTCCTATTATATGTCTGGAATGTGCTATTGGTGTGCCTGCTGCTGTCATAAACTTTGTCAGACGCCATAGGGCACCGAAATCGTGTACTACTGCGAAGACGTACCTAGAGTCAGTGTAGATATTAGCAGATTTACCTTCCGCTAATCCACACGCTCTCTTTAGTGTCACCAGTTCCGCCACTTGGGCCGAACGTGGTGGGCCTAAAGGTTCGGCTTCTATAACGTCCTCGTCATTTACCACAGCATAACCTGTACATAACTCTCCAGTGTCAGTTTGTCTATGACAACTTCCATCCCTGTAAAATATCACATCTACATTTTTTAAAGATGTATCCCGTATGTCAGGTCTTGCAGTAAAGGTATGATTTAGATATTCCATACAATCATGTGCATCAATATTCCTGCAGAACTCCCCTGTCACCAGCGGCTCACCTCTCTCCACCCTTTGTGCATCATGTTGCACATATGGTAAATACGTAGCTGGATTTAACGTACTGCACCATTTGATGGTGATATTTGCAGGTACTATTAAGGCCAGTTCCCATTTTGTGAACCTAGCTGAGGAGACATGTCTGGTTTGGGCAGAGTTTAACAAAGCAGATACAGCATGGGGAGTATAGACAATCATATCATGGCCTAATATCACATCCTCACTCTTACTGACCAATAGAGCACTTGCTGCTACACTTCTTAAACACATTGGGAGTGATCTTGCCACAGTGTCCAATTGTGCACTGTAGTATGCTACAGGCCTACTGGCATCACCATGTTTTTGTGTGAGGACACCTGCTGCACAACCATTAGCTTCCGTACAATACAAATCGAAAGGTTTTTCATAATCAGGTATTCCCAATGCAGGTGTTCTTGTCAGACTATCCTTAAGATTAAGGAAAGCCTGCTCTGATTCCTCTGTGTGTATGACACGATCGGGCTTTGAGGAAGAGAATAAGTCCAGTAATGGCAAGGCCAAAATAGAAAAACCTGGGATCCACATTCTGCAGTATCCACACATTCCCAAGAAGGTACAAATTTGCTGTTGATTCTGTGGTAGTGTCATGTTCTGTATGGCCTTGATTCTGTCATTTGTGAGATGTCATAACCCCTGGATTAGGCAGTGTCCCAAGTATTTAACCCTGGACTGGCATGGCTGTAGTTTGTCCTTAGCAACCTTGTGTCCTGTTTATGAGAGATGAAGTAATAAAAGTTTAGTATCATTTAAACATGACATAAAGGAATCAGAACATAACAATAAATCGTCCACATATTGGATTAGAACAGATCCATTGGCAGGTTGAAAAAATTGTAAACAGTCGTGTAAGGCCTGGGAGAAGATACTGGGGCTATGAAACCCTGAGGCAATCGTGTCCATGTGTATTGTACACGCCTGTATGTAAAGGCGAATAGGTACTGACAGTCAGGGTGAAGAGGCACAGAGAAGAAAGCAGAACAGAGGTCAATGACAGTGAAATGGGTTGCATTGGGTGGGATCTGCATAAGAATGACAGCTGGATTTGGCACTACGGGAAATTGGCTCTCTACCACCTTATTAACCCCTCTAAGGTCTTGTACCAGCCTATAACCCCTCCCACCACTCTTCTTTACAGGAAAGATGGGACTGTTGGCTACACTTGCTATACAAACTAAAATTCCCTGCTGTAACAATCGTTCAATTATGGGATAATCCCCTAACTCTACCTCCTGTTTTAATGGGTACTGGGGAATGTTTGGAGCTTGCCTACCACTTTTTAGATTTACCATTACGGGACTTACGTTTGCCATTAATCCAGTGTCCTGTCCATCCTTGGTCCAAAGCGAATCTGGAATTTGGGATAACATTTGATCTACCTGAGATGGATTTTTACCTGAATCAGTAGAGTGATACATTATCCTTTGGGGAGTGTCCAACATATCCCTCACCTCGTGCGCAACTCTCTCTGGGATATCTAGAGATATACCATCAGGGGTACAATATATGACACATCCCATATTACATAACAAATCCCTTCCCAGTAGGTTAGTAGGAGCTGCTGCTGCTGCCAGGAGGAAAGAATGCCTGGTATGCAATGGCCCGATAGTGACCTCTGTGGATTTTGTTAAAGGATAATGTTGCACTTTACCCATTACACCCATTGCTGGTACTGTCTCGCTGGTCACCTGTAAGTTAGCGGGAGATTTTAGAGATTTTATCACTGACCTGGTCACCCCTGTGTCTACAAGAAAAGGATATTTAGTACCAGCTACATCAACCATCATCACCGGTTCTTCCCTAGTACTTCACATTAACCTGACTATCTGTAGACTACAGGTATGACCTGACCCCTAGCGTTGACTCTCACTCTCCAATAAAGCATTTACGGCTACAATTGGAGCGGGTGCCTGTTGAAAATTCCATGTACTCTGTGTATGTCCCTTATGAGGATATCCAGCTCCTACTTATATGTCCCACTTGGTTGCAGTTGAAGCACCTTCGTGAGTGGAGTGGTTGAAAAGGTTGTTGTGTGGGTTGAGCAGTAAGGAAAGATTGAGGGTGTGGATAAGGAGTTTGAGGGTAATATGGTAGTTGTGGATAGTATGGGTTTTGTGGCTGTGTGTGATAGGACTGTGTTTGTGGTGGTGCAAGACTGTGTTTGTGGTGAGAACGTGTAGTTGTACAGGTGCAGGTGTGTCTGTTGGCTGTGATGTCACAGTCATTCCTTCTAGAGCTTGAATACTAATAGCCATCAGCTTCTCGCTCTGAGTCTCTCTCTTTTTAAGGATGTTCTTATCATGTTCAATAGCGGATTCTATGAGGTTGTCTACAGTGACTCCCCTCCAGCCAGGTAATGAGGTCTGAACTCGAGTCTTTAGATTCTCTTTTAGACCATCCATAAGTACAGTAATGATCATTCCCCCGTGATGAGTGCTATCTTTAATATCCTCTAACCCAGTGTACTGGGTGATAGCCTGCAGAGCTCGGTTACAATAATCCTGTACAGATTCACTCTCTATTTGTTTTATGGTGAAAATTTTACTCCAGTTAACTACTACTGGAAAATATACACCCAATTGAGTTATTATGCGGGTAATGTTACCTTGATTACTTTCGTCTGTTATGGGAACATCTCCATCCAATACGCAATCCGTGATAAACTTTTTCATGTCGGTATTGTGTGGAAGACAAGCCCTTAACACCACACGCCAATCTTTATTGGTTGGCTTGTGAGCCCTACCCAAATTCTTTAAAAATCTTTGGCATTTGGCTAATTCCTTTTTAGGAACGGGGGAAATCATTCATTATGGAATTTAGCTCTGCTTTTGTCCAAGGACAATGCATTGCTACTTCCCTTGTGGGCACTACACCGTTCGCATCTGCATTCTCATTTGGAACAGTTATTGTCCGGATGGGATGCAGACCGGCCGCACTGCTACTTTTGACCTTGTTACCTGGCTGGGGATTCAGTCTATTACTGCTAGGTATATGGTTAACAACTTCCTGTACGGGTGCAGGGGATGTTAACACTTCCTGTACTATCACTGATGAAGATGGCGGCACCACTTGTGCTTGTTGTGATGGAGCATCTAACATGTGTACAGCATGGGAAATGGCAGACATAACAATAGGCTCATCATCCGCATCATAAACATTTTCTTTGTGATTACTTAAGAGAAGTTACTTGTTACATTTTTATGGGTTTTTTTTTCAACAACTGTACCTACACCCCCATCCGCATAGGGCAGAGGTGGTGCGCGTGAACCACTGGCAATACCTTCCGCAACCCTACCTTGCTGCACATGCGTGCTATTTCGTGGCTCGCACACACCGCAGTTTAGCGCTGCAGGTGCGCTCCCCTGTAACGTGCTCGTGACGCTAGTTTGCGTCACGTGCACACCTTTAAGCCACGCATCCCCCTCATGCTGCCATAACTTTAAACACTCGTTATTTTTTACCTTTTTCATTTGAGAACGCACCATACAGATGCTATCTCAGACATTGTTCAATATCAAATAATCAAAGCTACCAATTCTGGGGAAAGGTCTAACACTCCTCATCATCATTTTAAACCATACATCACAGTAGCTAGTTGCATAAGCACCATACTTAGTATGCATAATATGCCGTGCCAACCCAAGTGCCCAACAGCAGCACGTCATCTAACATCTCTACCGTTTGCTTGGCCCCCATTCAGGGAGAACCCTAAGCTTTTCAATGGAGATTTAAACTGGTGAAAGACAATCAAGATACTTTCACTTACCTGTGGACGTCTTAACAGGATGCGCCCACAAAACTATGGAAGAATAACCAGGCTGCTTCCACACACCTAATGACTTTTTGACTACGTTTCAACTGCTAGCATGTAGGCATTGCAATAACACCTACCCTTTTCAGTGATTTCGTCCACCCTCTACTCAGTTCACAATCACAATTTAGCCAAAACTGTGCGGTTCAATTACAATGCTCAAATAACCCTAACTGATCACTGAATACTGTAATCACACTGGGAGCCAAAACTACAACAAAGACAATTACACCTGCTTATGTGTATAAAACGGTATCTACTACCGAGCCACTAGGCCGACATCAGGCACCTAGCACTTAAGGGTCCTATGATACCCTTAACTAGGGAACAAGTTACCCCTACCAACAAATACTCACTGTTACACACCCTTTTCCTGCGCAGAAAAATACACGTTTTCCCAGACTATGGCAACAATGATCAATGTATTTACAACAATGCTATCTATCAATGCGCTCTCAACGGCTTTGTTTAAAACACGTGGCAGCAATACCGGAAGTACACAATAATGCGACTACTACACAACACGTATTATGACTTTTACGCTATAGTGCGACTGATCGCATACACAATAAAAAAAAAAAACTATTGATGAAGGAAACAAACTTTTTCCTCCCTCGTCCCTGGATTCTTAATCAGCGCTCCTAAAGCCACAGTAACAGGTAGCGGTCTCTCAGCAACAAAGTGGTAGCAGATTTCGAAGGCACAATGTGTTTTCCAGCTAGGCGCCTCCACCCTTTTGCTGAGAGATCACTACCGAGTGTTACCTAGTGACCAGTAGCGTGATTTCACACTGCGAGCCCCCAACTATCGATTCCTGCCTGTCTATACTTTCTAACAATCGATTCCTTCCTATACCTTCTAAAATAGTCGCTATTCAGTGTGATGATTTGCACAAGAAATAAGGACCTCATTCAGAGTCGGTCGTTGCGGCTGCACGGTCATACGCCACCGATGTTCGCTAAACTGCGCATGCGTAAAGTTCGCAATGCGCGTGCGCAAACTAGCTGCTACGATCAGAAATTTCTCTCTCATTGTACACAGCCAGGTCGGTAGTTTGAGTGACAGAATGAGGCGTTTGTGGGTGGTAACAGGGGAAGGTGCTTGAAAACAGGGGAGTGGAGATCCGAATGCAGGCGTGCCTAATTATGCGAACGGCGTTTTATGGGAGTGCATAATTAACAAAGTAGTGTCATGGCACACGTGACATGGGTGGATTGTACACTGACCTGATCGTAGTGCTTAAGAGAGGGTATGGTCAACCTTAAGCTCTACGACCAGTACCGATGGTCTCAATTAATCCTTATATGGCCGGAGATGACGTGTAATGCGTACGAGAAGGGGGCGTATTTTTTGTCTTATGGCCGCATCCTCCCCTTGGTCGGCCAGCTAACGGTCCGATCTTAAGGACGCAACTTGCGAGTGCATCATTTGCATATCCGGCCCCTTTTCCCTTACGACCGACTCTGAATGAGGTCCTAAATGCTTTCAGACTTTGAATGTGGTTCCAAAGCACAAAAAGATATTATTCAATATAAAAACAGATGGTTACACGTTGTGATCTAAATACAATTAGCGCAAGTAAATCATACAGACCCAAGGTACAGTTGTTATATACGCACGCGTTTTGGGCCCAGATACCGGCATCAGCAATAGAAACCTCCGTCAACAGCACAGCAAGAAGACTCTCGACTGGGGAAGAAAGCGCACATATACATATATACACTTACAGGAATAGGCAATACAATAGGACAGATTGGCATGATTCCATTGGTTCTCCGTCATGATGCTTCTGTTACAGGATAGTTAATAGGTCAATTCAAATGGACACAAGTCAGCCTCCAACAGCCCTTTGTGTCCTTTTTCCCGCTGCATGCTAATCTAAGCTGGTAACATTACAGAGTACATTTTAATGTTCTAACTCTCTATAGTTCATAATTTGCAGGCACATGTTGCGATCTTCTCACCGATGATACCGGAAATCTGTGGAGACACAGTGGATCAGTACAACACCATACACGGTCTGCTTATCATGTACTAAACCTTAGATATCAAATAACCTTTATTTCACAACATTAATCATTACTGAATAAACCTTGAATGTCACACTTTAATGTTAAGGAACCTTTTATGTAAGTGTGCAGTGTGTAAGTATTGGGGAATTGGGAAAAGACGCTAGTTAGCGCTGTGCGACTATGTGTTTTGTGGAGTACACCATGGTACGTGTTTTGCAGGGTTATTCATTTTATATGTTTAGTGACTGTCTGTATTTGTATGGTGAGGACTGTTAACTTCTTTCTATTGCGTGGGAATCGCACAATGCTAAATAATAGCATCGCCGTTTGTACTGACAATGGCGTGGTTCACTAAAATGGCGCTGGGCGGCCAGTCGCAAAATGGCATCTCATTGCCATTCGCAAAATGGCGTCACCCCGATCTAATTTTAAACCGATCCTGTCTCAGCCAATTATCCGGCTTCAACACCTCTCTCAGATCACAACCTTATCACCTGCACGCTCTCCTCCATTAGCTCAACCTCAGTGTCATTGAAATCAACCAAACCTCCTAAAACCCGCAGAAATATTGATGCTATTAACTTTCAACAACTAGCTACCTCTCTACAACAATGACTCTCAACAATTTCTACATTCACTTCTCCTGAGACTGCTGCATCACACCTAAACCAGATTCTAGAAAAAGCCCTTGATGAAGTTGCTCCAGCTACCCATCACACACCACTGGCTGCCGGTTTTCTACCGTATTCAATATAAAATACTTTTACTTACACATAAGGCTATTAACCAAACCACACCAACAGACATCTCTTCACTGATTTCAAAATATCTCCCAACCCAACCGCTCCGCTCAGCACAAGATCTGTGTCTCTCATCCTCACGCATTACTTGCTCCCACTCAAGGGTACAGGACTTTCTTCAGGCTGCACCCACTCTATGGAATGCCTTACCATACACAATAAGACTTTCCTATAGTCTCCAATCCTTCAAGCGTTCCCTGAAAACTCACCTCTTCAGGCAAGCTTATCGGATTCCAGAACCGCCCACATAACCTTCAAAGCTTCCGTATCTAAGTACATCCACTTTCACAGTCCACACATAACCTCACACATTGCCTTTCTTTCACATCCTTCCGATATTTGGCCAAAATTCCTGTGTGACTGGATCATGTAGCCCACCAAGAAACTCTCCATTCTGGCTGGACCAAAATTGCAATATATAGCACCTATCCTTGTGTATCAATGCCTATTACCCTCTATTTCCCTATAGATTGTAAGATGACGAGCAGGGCCTTCCTACCTATATATCTGTGTGTTATTATCCAGTTTTGTTCTATTTATGTTTCCAATTGTAAAGCGCAATGGAATATGCTGTGCTATATAAGAAACTGTTTATAAATAAATAATAAAATGTATATTTTGAGGTTTGTTCTGCCACACAATATTGATTTAATTAATTTAACATGTTTGCAATGAAATTAATTGTAGTTATCTATAGCTTTGTTCAACAATGGCATTTTGCCCTGCCACTGATACACACTCAAGATATTAGATTTTTACTTTGGTAATCAACAATATAACAAAAAAATAACTGATCAGTTAATAATACGCAATGGTACAATCATACATTGCAGATTCCAAATCTCATTAGATTCCAATGTTACAGGGGTGTAGTATAAAAGATCGACCATAAAAAAAGGTTGACAGTCAATAGGTCGACACCAGATGGTTGACATGTAATATGTCGACAGGGACAAAAGGTCAACTAACAAAAGGTTGACAGTGCAAAAGGACGACAGTGTTAAAAGGTCGACAGGTTGAAATGGTCGACATAAAAATGGGAAATAAATTTTTTTATTGTAATGTAACCCTAACCCTCCTCTAGTGCCTTACTCCAGGGGTGTATCTATAATGGGTGTAGGGTGTGCGGGGCACACGGGCCCCTGCGGCACAGGGAGCCCTGCACTGCACACCCTGCACCCATAGTATTACTTACCTCTCCGGAGTCCACGTTGGTGTGGGGGTCCGGCACTGTAAAAACGACTGGAAAATGACCGCCACAGCCATTTTCCCGTCGTTTGCGCATGCGCAGTATAGGAAAAATGGCCACCTCAGCCATTTTCCCGGTGACATGCACATACTCTATAGACTCTGCGCGCACTCTAGTGTCCAGAGTCTATAACTCCATAGCTCAGTGCGCTACCGGCCGCCGGACAGAGAGGAGGGGACCCGTGTTGGAGACTGCACATGGGCCCCCTCCTCTCTAGAAACACCCCTGCCTTAACCTAACCCTCCACTCTAGTGCCTAACCCTCCCCATAGTGCCTAATCCTAGCCTAACCCTAATCCTTACCCTAGTGCCTAGCCCTAACTGTCCCTTCCAGCAGCCTAACCCTCCCCCGTAGTGCCTAACCCTCCCTCTAGTGCCTAATCCTAGCTTAACCATTCCCCTAGTGCCTAATTCTAGCCTAACCCTCCCATAGGGAGAAATGTCGGGGCCCGGTACACTGATGTCTTTGGGGGCCCCACCTTCTCACCACCACCCCCGGTCCCGCACATCCCTCCCCTGCATGTGTGATATGTGAAGCATGAGAATGTTAACTGAAAGATATGCCAGCCTTTAAATAAAGTAAAAATACACTATGACTTATCACACTGTTTCTCTGTCACTGACGAAACAGGCTGTAGTTCTTGTCTGACGTTTCTTACAAGGTCTTCTTGATGACAGTGCTGTGGATGCCTCAGGTGTAGGAGGGATGGTGTCTGCAGCCAGCCATCCTCAGTACTCATCACCTTCCTCAAATTCAGCCTCTCATTACCATCCTTAGCCCAGAAGCCCCCATCACCTTCCTCCGTCCCCAGCCCCCATCACCTTCTGTCCTAGCCCCATCACCTTCCTTTCCCCTTCACTTTCCTCCATCCCTAGCCTCATCCCCTTTCTCTGCCCCAGCCCCTATCACCTTCCTCTGACCCATAATCTTCTGTCCCCTGCACCTTTCTCCGTCCCCAGCCCCCTCTCCTTCCGCCAGCCTGTGTCACCTTCTACTTCCAGCCCTCATCACCTTCGTCTGCTCCGTCACCTTCCTCCATCCTCAGCCCCCATCATCTGCCTCTACCCCCAGCCCATGCCACCTTCTGCCCCCAGCCCCCATCACGTATATCTGTCCATTCATCTTCCTCTATGCCCAGCCCCCATCACCTTCCTCTGCCCCAGCACCCATCAGCTTCCTATGCCCCAGCCCCTGTCAGCTTCCTATGCCCCAGCCCCTAACAGCTTCCTATGCCCCCTTCACCTTCTTCTATCCCCAACACCGATCATCTTCCCCTGCCCCAGCCCCGATTTCTCTACATCTACGGAAGGGCATCTAACTGTTACCGATTCCCTCTACCATCCCTATACACCGCAGCGGCGCAGTCTGCTTGACGTGTGGTCAGGGCCGGCTCCAGGGTTGGAGCACCCTGTGCTGGCCCTTAAGAAGGCGCCCTTACATCGCGCTCGACCGAAATTGGGTGTGTGGCCTAATTACCATAGGCCATGCCCCATACGTGACGTTATTTGGAGGCATGCCCAAATGGCACACCTCCAAATAACGTCAGGCTTGGGTTAAAGCCCAGTCCTCCGTCACTGGCTGGGCTTCCTCCAGCCCACTCCTGTCAGTGAATGGATGCCGTGCGCATGTGCGCGGCCTCCATGCACACTCCGGGGGTGCCGGCCACCGCTGCACAGCTACGGTGGCGGGGGTCCCCAACCTCCCGATTTGACCACCCGCGGGCCAAATCTGGATGCTGGGGAGGGGTGTGCCCTCTACGGGTGGCGCCCAGTGCGACCGCACTAGTCGAACACCCCTAAAGCCGGCCCTGTGTGTTGCGATCAGAGTCGTAACTAGACATTTTGGTGCCAGAAAGAACATCGGCACCCCCCCTCCCATTTTTTTTATTTATGGCCATTAAGAGGGCATGGCACTCCCATTTTCTATTATGTAAGCCCTATCCTATTTGGGACCACACATCAGTACTATTGTTTATATGACTGTAATTTTATTTAGTATATGAAATGACTATTTTCTACCCATTAGGTAAATTAGCAACTACCGCAGGTTAAATTTAAATTTGATGGACCTATTCTTTTTTTAAAGACATACACAAAAAAGATCAGCAATTCCGTTAGAATTGCAAACAAACACATTAAGCATCAGCTATGCCTAACAATGATGTCACAACAAGACGCATATGCTTTCATGATACCCATAATATAAGACAAATATACATATAGGAAAACTTACAACCAGGTACACAGCATATCAATACGCAACTTTAACAATCAGTTTTGCACAATGAAAAAAAAAAAACCATCATTGCAGCCAGTCACTGAGACAGACTCATATACAGCAACTTAGGTGACATCACATTACAATGACTCAGGCAGCACCAGCTCCTAAGTAATAACCAATATATGAAATGTGAATAAAAATCATTCATGGTACCTGACGTAAAAGTAGATACCAAAAGCACATAAAATACATTTACATTTACTGTAACCCCAAAGAATAGGATATTACTAGACCCCCAAACCCCACCCAACCCCCTGGTAATATTAGTATATAACCCCCCCATACATTACTACATCCCCCAACCGGGTAATATTAGGATACACCCCCTTCCCCTACACACATTAATGCACCTCCCCCAAACCCCAGGTGTTATTAATATACAAGAACCCCCCCCATACATTACTACAACCCAAACCACCTCTTTTCCCCCCAAGATATTATTAATATAATACAACCACACATTACTACAACTTCCAACCCAGGTCATATTACTACATCTCCCCCCCATCGCAAATCTCTCCCCCCGAGGATATTATTAATATACTACCACATATTACTACAACTCCCAACCCAGGTCATATTACTACACCTCCCCCCCCATCCCACCTTACCCCCAAGTATTATTATTAGTATTATGCCTCCTCCCTAGATAACATGAATAAGCACACAGCCCCCACACCCCAGGAACTTACCTTTGCCTGCTCTGGGTGCTGTGCTCTCCTCACACACCGACTGCTGCAGGGGAGAAGCCAGGATAGAACAGGCCAGGAGAGGGGGTGGGGACTTGGCAGCACATTGGTGAAGTAGCTGTCCATGGCTGGCAATGATAAAAGCAGGATCTGCAAGCTGAGGGATGTTGCAACTCAGGGGCGTATCTATAATGGGTGCAGGGTGTGCGGTGCACACGGGCCCCCCAGTCCAGGAGGGGCCCGCACCGCAAACCCTGCACCCATACTTTGTAATGATTACCTCTCCGAAGTCCCGCGTTGGGTCGCCCAGTGCTGTTTAAATGCCTGAAAATGGCCGCCACAGCCATTTTTCCAATGTTTTGCACATGCGCTGTGAGGAGATCACCGGGAAAATGGCGGACGCCCCATTTCCCCGGCGATCTGCGCATGCGCAATAGACCCTGGGCACACTCTAGTGCCCAGAGTCTATTGATTCTGCGGTGGCTGGCCAGCCGCGTCAGTTGGCTGCCGGCCACCGGAGTGAGAGGAGGGGGTCCGTGTCGGGGGATGCACACGGGCTTCCTCCTCTCTAAAGACGTCCCTGCTGCACCTGGGGTAGGAGGACGCTGACTGTGCAGGGACTGCTCCCTCATGGCTGAGCTGACATTACACATTGCCTCCTGAAGAGGGACAGGAGGGGGCGGAGTCAGGGACGAGGAGAAAGAAGGACAGAGGGAGGAATCCTTCCAGAGATCAGTGAGGAGCTGATCTGGTAAGCCGGCTCCCACCCCTGCCTTACGATCTGTGCGGTGGCACATGCCGCACCACCCTAGTTATGGCCCTGGTGGTGACGTGACCTACGCCGCCACGTTGCTCACTGAAAGGTCAGGGCCGGGCTGCAGCTGAGCCACCTGGAAGAGCCCAGCGCGGCCCGGGTCAGACTCGGAGCTGGGGCTAAGTGGCGGCTATGGATCCTGATGGCCATGCCCCGCCGGCTGTAAGAGAGTCCGCAATCCCATTTTTTGCCCCTCTGGACCTCGGGGCCCAGTACAGGTGTTCCTTTAGTCCTCCCCTGTCCCCAGGCCTGACCCTCCCCCCTAGTGCCTAACCCTAACCTCCCCCTAGTCCTTAACCATAACCAGTCCTTAACCCTAACCATAGTGCCTAACGCTAACCTCAAAAATATTGGAAACAAAACATTTGTCAACCATTTTTGAGTCGACTATTTCAACTTGTCGATTTTTTGCGATGTTGAACTTTTGTCAGTCAACCTTTTGCACATGTGGACCTTTTGTCCCTGTCAACCTATTGCATATCGACCATCTGGTATCGACCTGTTGACTGTTGCCATATGCATTGTATACCTGTTACAGTACAGTGCCATTTTCATCTCATTCAGATACTGTATGTAGTGAATTCTAACTAGGGATAGTAATACTTGTAGTTGTCAGATTAATCAGAACCCGAATCACTCATGTCTAATTATTGTGCGGTGTATAATACACATTTATACAAAATCTTTCATGCATATTTTGTATAACTACTGTAATCACTTTTTTCTTTATTCATCAAGTCATTACAGCTCACTGTGATTCATGACATGATTATTTGGCATTTTTCCTCCTTATTCGGTTCTGTAACAATGAATAAATGTCTTATTCTGTTCTAAGACTTCAGAGATTCAACAAATGTTTCAGACTGAAGGTGAGAAGTGAGTCTTATTTATAAATGCACTCAGCACAATGAGCTATGTGTCTGGAAAACAAGAGACGGTAATCATGCAGAACAGTCTAGTAGGCTGCTAGAGTACACGGAACAGCAGGCAGATCTCCAAAGCGAGGTATTAAGTGGTTATCCTACGGGTCATTGTCTAAAATACATTTCTTATGAAAAAGATGCTTTGTGCCCTGCTCAGCATGCATAGGAATAATACCTATTTCATACGCCAGAGGAAAACTAACATTTGTTCTGAAGATCTTTAATATTACTAACAACAGAGTCTCTGACTTTTATTATCGTGTTCCAAATAACATGACATTGATAAAAAGAAAAGCAATGTAAAGTAGTAATTACTGTAAGGTAGGGGCCTGTGCAATTTCCGAAAGATGGAAGGCTGCTCAATAGGGAGAACAAAACACTGCTGTGCTGGGAGAGGTACGCGTATTACTGATACCACACAAACAGCCAACAATACACTGGCTTGCAGGAGCATTTATGTTTGCTGGCATAATAGAGTTAGTTAGGGAGAAAATTGATGTAGCTCATCTATAGAATGTAGAAAGAGAAAACTATCCATATTCTAATGGCAACAGCACGGCCTCCCCCTAGGACATGGAAAGAGGGAAGATGAGGTCAGGTACAGCTACGTGTAGTAAAGGACAGTGTGACGTGAATAGAATCCTGTCATTACAATAAATAAATCTGTTTTCATAGGCAATGTAACTCAGAAACTTTGTTAATACTTTTCTCTGCAGTCCAGGTAAAATGATACTTACTGATAAATAGGAATTGGTATGATTTACCGCCAGACCCATGCCCGGCGGTTGGAATCCCGACAGTGGCATCCCAACAGAGGAGGAAATCCCAATTGTCAAAGGAAAGTATAGACTAACCTATTTCTACCCCCTAACCCTAACCCTCCCTTAGGGGTGCCTAATCCTAACCTTCCCCCCCAGTGCCTAACCCTAATCCCCCCTCTGTGCCTAAACCTAACCCCCCCTTCCCCACCACCTAAACCTAAGGGGGGATGCCTAACCCTAAACTCCCCCCGGGGGTGCCTAACCCTCGCTTCCCCTAGCCTAACCCTAAACTCCTGAGGGGGTGCCTAACCCTAAGTCCCCCCAGGGGTGCCAAACGCTAACCCCCCTTCCCTTAGCCTAAACCTAACCTCCCAGGGGGGTGCCTAACCCTAAGTCCCCCCCGGGAACCCTAAACCTAACCCCCCCGGGCTCCCGGTGTATGTCTAATGACAGGCATCGGCATATCGACGCCTGTCTTTAGACCCTTGCCGGGATATGACAGTTGGGAAGCCGGCTGTTGGGATTAGGTCCGCTGGCTTCCCAACTGCATACCGATAAATAAGAAATAATGACCATAGTATACATGCTGTTTTACAATTGTTTACATTTTTGCCATACACTAGGCATCAATGATGCATTCTTCTTGCAGTTACAGTAGCATTAGGAAGGAGATAGAAAAATTGATAACAGTACTTAGCTGTCATATTTGTATACCGTTCTTGCATCCTACAAGCAAGAAAATGTATCATGTTTAGGAATCATTGTTTCAACATGCAATGTGTTCACTGTAGGGATGAGCGGGTTCAGATTTCTGAAATCCGAAGCCCCCCGAGCCCCCCCGATCTGAGTCGGGAACCGAGTCCGGGTCGGGTTTTCCTGCCTGACTCGGAACTGAAATCGAGGCAAAACGTCATCATCCCGCCTTCCGGATCTCGCGGGTTTTGGATCCTATAAAAGGTCCCCGCGTCGGCGCCATTTCTCACTCCGGCTGTGGACAGTGAAGAGGGAGGGTGGGAGTTAGGGCTGGCTGGGATGTGTTGTGCTGTGCTGCTGTTGTCCATAGGGGCTGTGTCCACTCCTCCAAAGTCCATAGGGGCTGGCTGGGCTGTGTTGTGCTGCTGTTGTCCATAGGGGCTGGCTGAACTGTGTTGTGCTGCTGTTGTCCATAGGGGCTGGCTGAACTGTGTTGTGCTGCTGTTGTCCATAGGGGCTGGCTGGGCAGTGTTGTGCAGTCAGTTGTCCATAGGGGCTGTGTCCACTCCAAAAGTCTATAGGGGCTGGCTGGGCTGTGTTGTGCAGTGTCCCATAAAGGCTGTAGTCCTAAAGGGGTGCTGTAGTGTTGTCCAGGGGGTGCTCTGTCCATCAGGGGTGCTACCCCCAAGTGCAAAAAAAACATTTATTTCTGTATTTGTGAATTGTGTGCACTGTAGCTGCAAGTGCATCAACAAAGTAGCAGCGCCAAGCGTGCGCCTGTGTCATAAGTAAAGGGCCGGCTGGCTCATCTTTTAAAGGGTGTGTGTAACCCTCAAAATGCACTCCATAAAAAATTAAAAATTCTTCTTTTCTGTGTTGTGAATTGTGTACGCTGTAGCCGCACATCCATCAACAAAGGAGCAGCGCCAAGCATGCGCCTGTGTCATAAGTCTGTTAAAGGGTGGTGTAACCCCCAAAGTGCGCTCCACAAAAAATAAACAATTCTTCTTTCTTTTCTGTGTTTGTGTGTGAAATGTATGCGCAGTAGCTGCACGTGCATCAACAAAGGAGCAGCGCCAAGCGTGTGCCTGTGTCATAAGTCTGTTAAACGGTGGTGTAACCCCCAAAGTGCGCTCCAAAAAAAAGAAACAATTATTTTTTTCTGTGTTTGTGTGTGAAATGTATGTGCATCAACAAAGTAGCGTCAAGCGTGCGCCTGTGTCATAAATCAAGGGCCGGCTGGCTCGTCTGTTAAAGGGTGGTGTAACCCCCAAAGTGCACAAAAAAATAAAAACAATTTATTTTTCTGTTTGTGACTTGTGTGCGCCTTAGCTGCATGTGCATCAACAAAGTAGCAGCGCTAAGCGTGCGCCTGTGTCATAAGTCAAGGGCCGGCTGGGCTGTTGAAGGGTGGTGTAACCCCCAAAGTGTACAAAAAAATAAAAAAATATATATTTTTCTGTTTTTGTGCGCCTTTGCCGCACGTGCATCAACAAAGTAGCAGCGCCAAGCGTGCACCTGTGTCATAAGTAAAGGGCCGGTTTGGACATCTGGCCGGACTGAAGGAGCTGCCAACAATTTCTGACATGTCTACTGTCACTGCATATGATACTGTCACAATTGACAGAATGGTGGAGGATTACATCGGTGACAGCATCCAAGTAGGCATGTCAGACAGTCCATACCTGTACTGGCAGGAAAAAGAGGAAATTTGGAGGCCCCTGTACAAACTGGCTCTATTTTATCTAAGTTGCCCCCCCTCCAGTGTGTACTCCGAAAGAGTTTTTAGTGCAGCCGGGAACCTTGTCATTGAAAGGCGTAGGAGGTTGCTTTCACAAAATGTGGAGAAGATGATGTTCATCAAAATGAATTATCAATTCTTCCAGGGAGACCAGCCTCCAGAAAGTACAGAGGGACCTGTGGTGGTGGATTAATACTCTGTGAGGATGAGGATGTACACAAAACGGAAGAGGGTGAGGAATCGGTGGATGAGGAGGATGAGGATGACATCTTGTCTCCGTAGAGCCAGTTTGTGCAGGGACAGATTAATTGGCAGCTTGATTTGTGGGGGCCCAAACGAACCAATAATTTCAGCCACAGTCGTGTGGCAGACCCTGGCGCTGAAATGATTGGTTTGTTAAAGTGTGAATGTCCTGTTTATACAACCTAAAGGTGGGTGGGAGGGCCTAAGGACAATTCCATCTTGCACCTCTTTTTTTTCTTTGCATTATGTACTGTTTGGGGCCTAGTTTTTCAAACTTCCATCCTGTCTGCCACTGCAGTGTCACTCCTAGATGGGCCACGTGTTTGTGTCGCCCACTTGTGTCGCTTAGCATAGTCATTCAGCTACCTCGGTGCAACCTTTTGGCCTAAAAACACTATTGTGAGGTGTGAGGTGTTCAGAATAGACTGGAAATGAGCGGAAATTAATGTTATTGAGCTTAATAATAGCATAGGAACAGAAAAACCCACAAATTCTGTGATTTTAGCTGTTTTTATGCTTTTTTCCCAAAAAAATACAGATCCAAAACACAAAACCCAGAACCCAAAACACGGAAGGGTGGTTTTGGGAAAACCAATCCAGATCCAAAACACGAAGAAAGATCCAGATCCAAAACCAAAACACAAAACACGAAAAGTGGCCGGTGCACACCCCTAGTTCACTGTAGCAGCAACTTACATGCAGCGAAACCATATACTGGGCCTGATGTTAAGAAGGACGCAATGTAGCAATTTTTTTCATCTGCGCATGTGTTTCAGTCACACCGATGGTTTTGATTGTACCTATATAGTCGCACTACAAAGTTAGATGCAGTATAGCAGAAAGGTATGGGGCGTTCCAGGATGGTTACTGAGAGGTAACAGGGGGATGACTAAGCAAACACACGGAGATGTTGTGTCTTATGGGAGTGTCATGGGCATGTCGCTGGGACTTGTACTGAGATGCTCACCAGAGCCATCCCAGCTGTCCGCAACTGCATACAGATCATGCAAACATCGACTCCATGATCTTTCAGAATGGCTGCCATAACTGAGACTGCATACGGGATCGCAGATGCATGATGTGCCTGTCAATCACACTGTGAACAAAAACTTGCAGCGTGCCGCTATGGTAAGGTCGATACATGTGCAGTGCATCTCAGACACATGCGCAGTGGCAAAAAAACCCCTCTATTTACAAAAACATTAGCAGTGCATGCAACTTTGAATCAGGCCCATCAGAATACAGAATCGTTCACATAGGAGGCCATATTCTGACGGATAATCTGCACCTGCCATAGGGTTGGTGCAAGTTTCAATGGTGTAACTAAGCGGTATTTCAGCAATTACAGATGCTGAAAGTGGGCCTGTCAGTCCCTGCACATTCGGACGCACAGATGTACACCTGGGAAGGGCTTTCTTGCTGGTATATGGTGCCCGAAAAGCTGCATCATATTATCCTTGGTTCATCTGATCTCTGTTGGAGACAATGTTGAAATGTTGGTTCTTTTCAGCATACATGGTGGGTCTGCCCCTTGATCTCAAAATATTGGGATGAAGTCATAGCCTTTAGGTCCGTATTCAATTTGGAGTGAAAAGACAGTTTTTGCGAAAAAGTATCGCAGATGACGTAATTTTCGCCGAATTAATTTATCCCTGTATTCAATTTCATTGTCTTTTCACCGGTGGGATAACTCTATGCAATGTAATAGGCGAAAAAGTTTCGCCTATGAACACCCGTCGGAAAAAAGTGCACAATTGGGATTTTGGGGTGCAAACATGCGGGGACCACCCTAAACCCTTTTTACACCCCCTTGACTCTAACTGTGTAAAAAAAGCAAAAAAATACACAAAGGACACCCCAAAAAAGCACTTTGAAAAAATGGGTGGAAAAAAAAGTTGGGGTACAAATTCAAAAACTAGCAAAATAGCCTCTGGGGGGGTTTGAAAGTATGGGGGAGGGGATTTTTCATTTGCAGGTGCTTGCTGAAGGTCCATTTTTTGTGCACTTTAAAGTTTTATTTTAGTGACTTTGAACTATGCTTGCAACCATTTTCATGTACCCCAAATTTGATGGGAAGACTTATTTTCCCTCAAAAAAGTTTAAAAAATCTATTCTTCATCACTTGCTCAATGACGCAGAATAGTGCCTATTGAGACCATTTAAAAACCCCAAATACCTTTAGCTGGGCTATTCGGGGGTACCCATAGTGAACCCCCATGTCAGAACATCTTTAGGGGGGTGTCAGGCTGATTTCCCCAAAACTGCCAGAACTTTTCACCGATTTCCAATTCGCCGGTTCCCATTTTCGCACATTTGCAATTGAATACGAGGGGATGTGCCTGATACTTTTTCGCGCAAAAAAGCGGTGAAGACGGCAAAAAGTCCGGCAACAGACTTTTCGCTCCAAATTGAATACGGCCCTTAGTGTCTAAAGTAATCTGCATTTCTCCTTCTAAGGATCCCCTACATATGCTCTTTTGTAAACCCATCAGATCAATTTGTTTCAAATGTTTCAAAATACATTTTGTGGCCACATTTATAAAGGGGCAAAACCTCTAATTGCTGTGAATTGGAAGCAACTGGAAGCTTCATCGATGAATGCCCTGATTAATAACATTTGGTACCTAGCCTCCATGGGGTATATAACTGCCCCTCTTAATGACAACGTGTTAAAATTTTATGCAACATGGGAACCTTGGTTGATCTTCACTTGGTTGTCTTTACCATTATATCTCTCTTTTCTTTTTCTTTTCTTTTTCCTTTTATTTTTGTGCTTAATTTTATTTGATTCTTTATAGTTGTTTTTGCTCTGCTAATATTATACAAAAATCAGTTGACTATTTAGGAATCTATTCATGAAGGGAAAAGTATCCCCTGTGATAATTAAGGATTGAACATGCTGCAAGTTCAATCCTTGTATTGGAGGCATTAATCATGTCTCCTATACTTAATTATCACTTCCGAAAAGCTGCTCCTTTTGCAAAGACAGCTTTTTGGGAAAAGGGGACATTTCTCCTGCTTCACTGTCTCTTCACAGCCGGTCTTGAAGGCAGGTTGTGAAGAAACAGTGAAGCAGCATGGGAGAAGCGCTCCTCCCCGGCCCACACCTCCCATGCTCACTCCGGCACACCTTCCGGCCAACCCCGCTGATGGTGTTCCCCACCCTCTGCCGCCGAAGAGCTGCAATCTGTGACTCCCGCTGAGACCGTACAGCCCCCAGCGCCAGTCCCCCACCGCAGCAGCTGTGCCTTCTCCTTTGCACCCAGCTCACTGGAGGAGAGTTCAGAGAACCGGGAGGCAGCTTCAGCAAGGTAAGAGGACACAGCAGGGAGAGATCTTTTCAGATCCCTCTGCTCTATCGGGTACTGTTTGCCATCTCAGAATGGCGTACAGTATCACTGTCAAGTTCCGAAAAAATAGCTTTTTGAGAACTTGATGAATTCTTAATTTCCACATCCCCATACTAAAGTAGGTGGACTGCAAAAATTATTGGGGGACAATTGTAACCAGGAGAAACCTCTATGTATTGCAAAATTTTATTGCATAATGAATGTATTATATATAATTAGTAATGTTGGAATTGTGCACTTGTACTTTCTTTTCTTGTGTTTGCAACAAAAGTCTCCACAGGTAGCACCTCCCATTATATATATATTCAGGGTTTACAGTCTAGGGCCCCCTATTCTATATCTCCTGTGTTACAAGAATTATGAATAACCCTGGCACCTAATTTCTACAAAAGTAGGTGAAAATCTTAATTTTCACCTACTTTTGTAGAAATGACAGTAAGTGATGATGAATAGACCCCTTAATGTATTGTTTAAACCATTTATATGCATCAATCGGGATGTAGTCGGCATCCCGGCGTGCGGGATGCCGACGGTCTGAATGCAGGCGCCAAAATCTCGACAGGTCGGCATCCCAAAGGTAAGTATGGGGGTGTTAGAGGGAGGTTAGAGTTAGATAGCGGGGTTAGGTAGTAAGGGGAGGGTTAGGGTTAGGGGATGCAATCTGGAAACCGGCTGTCTTAATCCCGACAGCCGGCTTCTCGACTGCATTATCCCGGCTGGGGTTAAATGACAGGCGTCTATTTGTAGACACCTGTAATTTTCCTGACGCCGGGACACCGGCACCCGGCATCCCGATCGAAGGGATGCCCGGGTGCCGCGAGTGGACAGCCGCAGGGGGGGGGGAGGGTTAGGTTTAGGGCACCCGGGGGGGGGGACTTAGGGTTAGGCACCCGCCCGGAAGGGTTTAGGGTTCGGCTAGGGGGAGGGAGGGTTAGGGTTAGGCACCCCCGGGGCGGACTTAGGGTTAGGCACCCCCCGGGGGAGTTAGGTTTAGGCAGCTTGGAAGGGGGGGTTAGGGTTAGGCACTTAGAGGAGGGATTAGGGTTAGGCACAGGGGGGGAGGTTAGGGTTAGGCACCCCTAAGGAGGGTTAGGGTTAGGGGGTTAGGTTAGGTTAGTTTATACTTACCTTAGCGATGACTGGGATTTCCAGCGCTGTTGGGCTTCCGCTGCCGGGAACTCTGCTTTTGTTGGCCAGGCGCTGCCAGGAATCGAACTGCCGGCCAGAGGGCCGGCGGTATTTCATACCGATCCCAAGGTTAGGCACTGGGGAGGGAGTGTTATGGATTAGGGTGCAGGGAGGGGGAGGTTAGGTTTAGGCACTAGGGGGAGAGGTTAGGTTTAGGCACCGGGGAGGTGGTGTCCTTTGCGGTTTAGGGTGGGAGGAGGGGGAGCTTAAGTTTAGGCACTATGGGGGGAGGTTAGGGTTAGGCACCGGGGAGGGAGGGTTAGGGTAGAGGTTAGGGAAGGGGATAGAAAAATACTTACCGCTCTTTTCTATGGGTGTCGGGATTCTGGCTGTCGGGATGCCCATTCCCATCAATGTATTGCTTGCATTATGCTATGTTTTGTATTTATTCTTTGATTTACTATATCTTATGTCAACTATTCTAAATAAAGAGATTAAAAAAAACAGCTTGTTTATAACAGTTCCATGTAAAGCTTTCTCCTTATAAGGTTGACAATCACAATATGCTACAGAATTTTGCTGTAGTAAAATATTGAATATTACTCTGGGAACTTCCTTTTATATTTCCAATGGTACCATATGCTCTCTGGTATGTGATTGTATATTTATATTGTCTGCTTATACAGTGGATAATAAAAGTGTATACACCCTTACTGCATGTTTTTGTGATGCAAAGCCTTAAATCAAGATTGTAGTGGGCTACATCCTTTGGCATGCTTAGCCTTTGAAGCACTAGTATCCCCCCCGAAATGCACAATAAGCTTTGATTTGCCTCAGGCATCAGTGGTGATGTCCCCATGTAGCATGATGAGCAGGACATATCTTCCAACCTCCCGAAACACAGGATAAATGGTGGGAAGTGAGGCAGTTCCCCTAAATCAGGACTGTCCCGTCTAAATCTGGACACTTTGGAAGTATGCTAATATAGGGCCTGAGTCAGGGGCAAGTCCAAATGCAGACAGATCCCACGGATACCTGCAATCTGCGCATGCACTGCAAAAAGCGATCGCAGACTGGGCATGCACAACACCAGGGATGGACTGAGGCTGTAAATCAGCCCTGTCAGGCCCTGTGCAATAGGGACATGCCCACACCTCAAGGAAGCATGTTCCAAGTTGCGAAACGTGCCCTCAGAGCATAACCTGGCTGGGATGCCAGAGCTCAGGATCCCTGCGGTCAAAATCCCGATGCTGGCATCCCGACAGCTTTAGGATACAGACACCTTTCGGTAAGTATCCTAACCCTCCCTCTCCACAGCCTAAACCTAACCCTCCCACCCGCAGCCTAAACCTAACCCACCCCTTCCTCTGCAGCCTAACCCTCCCCCCCTGCAGCCTAAGCCTAACCCTCCACCTAACTCTAATACTTACTGTGAGGATGCTGGCACCTGGAATTTTGACAGGTTTCAGGATTCCGGTGCCGGCATTCTGAGCACAGACATCCCGACAGCTGGGAATTAAACTACAACCCGAATAGCACCGTCTCTTAGCATGCCGGCTGAGCAGAGTGCCAGGATGCGTTGCTGCTCGGGTAGACTTTTAGGCAGACTGGCTCATCAGACCATCAGCCCTTCTGGCATTTGCCAGAAGTGGCAGATGGTTAGTCTGGTCCTGCACCATACCATATGTACACACACGGACGGAGATGAAGTGGCAGATGGTTAGTCTGGTACTGCACCATACCATATGTACACACACGGACGGAGATGAAATGGCAGATGGTTTGTTTTGTCTATTGACATATTATTCTTTCTTTGAAGTGGGTATTTCTGGGTGGCAACTGGGCAGCAACCATGCGATTGCAGGGAACTGCTCCGTATTGTGGGAATGTTGAGGGCATGCTCATTCGTGGAGTGCGGACAGAAGGCCTGATTCATCACGGCTCGCAACTGCAACAGCGTACGCAGATCGGTCAATGGTGAATACTGTGCATGCATATGCATCGCAGTGCGCGTGTGCGTGAGTTAGCATCGCATTCACTCACGCAGAAAGAAAGCCATCGCAGAGTGAGTGACGGGAGGTCAACGTTTGGGGGTGGTGACATGGGAGGTGGTTGGCGAAACGCAGGCGTGCCAGTCCGTTTGAACGTGCATAAATTAGCCACTGCGACAGCATATGCAGCTTGTGTACTTACTGCGTGCAACGAGGTTTGCAATTTCTGAGTAATGTCAGACCTGCTGTAAATTTGCATGGGGGGCCGATGTTACTCAATGTTACCGATGTATACGCAGGACTGCAGGGAATTATGGATGTGATATAGCGGTAGTGGCATCTCTATGCTGGCTGTGCGACGGCTTTGCAATTGCATTTATTAGCATATTTTCGCAGCAGACCTCCGTGCGTAATGGCAGCTGCGATCGCAATAGCGATCCGTAGTGAATCAGGCCTAGAGATGGGATCTTTTGCATTTGGCACGGGGTGGCTGTAAGTCTCAATGCTAATGATAATGCTTGCTGCTGTTGCTGTTGCTGGACAGTGTTCTGAGATGTCTACAGAGCCTTCTTATGCACGAATTATATAAAAAAATAATAGTTTTATGTGGTCGTACACTATGAACTCCGACCTCAGATTTTTTTTTCTTGCAGTTTTTATTCTTTCACTATTTGCGTCACAACCAAATCTGCATTTTCTCAACTCTTTAAATAAATCAAAACTACAAAACTCTGAAAGAAAAACACATTCTAGAACAGCAGATATAAACTGTATTCTGATGAATAGAAGCACAGATATCTTTTAGTTTTATTCTTGTCCATTGTGTTGCTAAAAAGCCAAAAGTAAATAAGATCGTATCGTGATCTGCATAAAATATAACAGAATTATATGAGAGGAAGGAAAAGAGGAAGTTATCCAGAATGATGAATAATGGAATATAAACCAGAAAGCACATAATTGTCAGTGCCATCACTGGCAATCATTAAGCCAAGCTGCGGATACGCACGGCTGCCAAATTGGGACAAGGTTTAGTTATAGGAATTTGAATGACTGTGTCGCGCTGATTGCAGTAATTGTTGGCAGCGCAGACTGTGGCACCCGGTTTTTCAATGTCCCTAGAGACAAATTTTGTAGCTCAAAGCAAAGAAAACACAATGTGTAATGCTGTCTGGACATAATCATCTAATTGATTCTCTGTAGTGTACAAATGAATTAACCATACTGGGCACAGCCATTTGCAGAGACATTGACAATTAACTTTTGTGTCACATATAAATGCCTCCCAACTGTCCAAAATTTCAAAGGGATTTGAGGTGATTGCCCCACCGCCATTGGTACACTTGAGTTGGCATGTCCCGTTCACCATGGTGCACAGCTGCCACAGGCACCAGAGGCAAGTGCTTTTATTCTTTAGAAGACCTATGATAGTGTAACCCTGGTTAATGGTTAAGGTAAATAAGGTATTGATAGAGATAAAAATATTTAAAAAGGTTATCTATACAGTGATATGTATAACTGAATGTACACTTCTCTGAGGTAAAATATGTTTAGTCCTATATTAACAATGTATGTTGAGGTAATTTATGTATACAGGTATATGTATTTCATGTATTTGCATATAGGTTTGTGTGGTACTACTTTCTGTGGTGAGGATGTGCCCCAGTGTATGGGATACACATACACTATAGAAGAAGGATCAGAGTGGTAGGGCTGGAAGTAATTTGGTCAAGGGATGGCCATCGACCATCGATGATTCAGAATCATCAATGGTTTACGGCCAATGTCGAAAGCTTTTGATATCGATGGGGGAGAACTAGATAGCTCTGCCCCATCGATGTCAAAGCATAACCAAATTTTTTTTTTTCAAGGTCCCGGGACTCGGAGCATAGCTCCGCCCCCGGCACCCGCGAAGCCCCACGCCCACGTTCTGATTTTCCCTCGAGCCAGTCATTCAAATAACAGGGATGACCATCGGTTGAAGTTACCATCGATGATCATCTATTGAATAGTTTGTAGCCATCGATGGCTACTTGCTATTTTACAATCGATTGTAACCATCGATGGTAACACCATCCCTAATCTTTCCTATACACTCCATCCCTAATTTGGTCTTGTCAGGGAAAGAAGGACCAGTGACAGAGACAGGTATAAACGAAGCTGCCAGCAGTTGACAGCAGTCTGCAGATCCCTCCCTCCAGTGCTCACCCCCCTGTGTCCTGAGTGGCAGTTGAGAGGTGGATAGGCTTCTGGGCATAGGGGGGTGGAGCCACAGAAGGAACCTATCAGCAGGAGCTGTGCAGCTGGTGTGGGCTGTGCCACTCACCCTGATGGAGAGGTAGCTGCCGTGGTCAGGATACCAGCAGCAGCTAGGTAGTGGTACCCGGGGGCTGTCAGCAGGTCTCCAGCAGCACCCGGCAGGTCCCTGTAAGCAGAGACAGCAGTGAGTTGCCAGCAGTCTGACAGCTGGGAGGCAGTCAGAAGGAAGCATGTGGATGCTGAGGAGAGAGGGCTGTCTTGATTTCCTGATTAACATATGGAGATCAGTCAGGTGGGATATCTGAGGCAGAGCAGTGTGCAGGGTGCCATATGCCCCCCCGGGCCGGTACACTTTTGCTTCAGTGAGGGCTGGCGTCACACTGCACATGCATGACTGATGGCCGGGTGACAGACAGAAAGTGCTCTGCAGTCGCTCCGACTATAACAGCAAAGAGACTGGGCAGCATTCTCTGCCTGTTACTCAGCTGTCTGTCACATTCATGCAGCTTGCGGCTGCACACTGAGCTAGAGATGGCTACTGAGTGAGTGTCTCAACACAATGACTCGAACCATTCAGATGTTCAAATTCGAGTCACTCAACGTTTGGTGTGTCGAGACACCAACCTCTCCAACCTCTCTGCCAGTGGGAGCCTGAGTCAGTGGCAGCTCCGCCCCCTACACTTCTGATCTGACCTGATCATACTTCTGCACTGAGTCAGATCAGCAGTGTAGGGGGTGGAGCTGACAGCGACTCACTCACAGTCGCGCTGCTACTGCCAGGGCTCGGGGGGTGTGCACTGATTCTGGAGAGTCAGTGCAGAAGTTTGATCTGCACTGCTGGGCTGAGGGGGCGGAGCTGTCAGCAACTCACTCAGAGTCACCACCACCCCAACTAGTTACAGCTCTAAAGAGCCGTGTCCCAAGACACTCCACTTAGTTGAGCCATGTGGCTCAACTCAGTAAGGTGAATATCTCTGCCTATCACTACACTGAGCACTTCTTCTGATCCACTCCACTGTAGTGGCTGTGCAATGTGCACTGGTACACTACCTTCCTGTCTGAGTCTGTGTCTGACCCCACCCCATCATCCCAAGTCTATCCTGTCTCTGTTATCTTTTCCTGTACCCTGGTGCTCCACATCGACCAGACAGATCATCCATCCAGGCAGATAAGTAGGTTAAGTACCAGTGGAGGTATGAAAATGCTTAAATGATATTTGAGGGGGGTGGAATACTTATGCAATGGGGAGGGGTGTAGCTGTTTTTATCTTGGGGGGCGAGGGTGTTTTAATACTGTCGGTGCTGAGGGTGGTGTAATAATGTGTGTGTATGTGGGGGGGTATTATTATTGTGTGTGAGGGGTATATTCATAATACAGATGGGTCCACATACATCTAGCCTCCTTCCACGTTAAACAGCCCTTCTAGTCGTGCCATGCAATAGGCATGACTCGGTGGCGCTGAGCGTCTTTTCGGCCTGTCATGCTATAGGTAATGGAGCCTGGCTGTGAAGACAGAGGGAAGAAAAAAACATACTCCTCCATACTCCACCTCAGTGCCTGTAAGGATCTGCATCACGTGACCAGATGATCGCTTGTGGAGTTCTTCAAGGGAGTGCTCTGAAGACTCTCTCTTGATGTACCAGCCCCCTTATATTAGGCTGATACATTACCATCTTATCAACCAATTAACATGTAAAAGGGAAACCACTAACATCTTAAATGGGCCCTGCTCTAACAACCTTGTTGATTTATTTTTGCTGTTTTATTCATCCATGCATCAATTCTGTGAGCTGTGATACTACTGCCAACTAAATATAGATTATATCTATTTGTAATACAAGGCAATTTCTGTGAGCAAGTCATTTGTCATGTGACCAGCTATGGGGCAGATTTTCTTCTGTTGCTTTAAAAGTTTGTGAGTGGCTGTAGTTTTAAATTTATGTTTGGACCTGCTTTGAAATTTTTTCCATTGTCCTGCTTTTCATATGGAGCCATCTTTCTTCAGAAACATGAAATATAAGCCTGGATTTAAGAAAGTCTAATGTTAATTCTACTTCCCAGGACAGTTTTCAATACACTACACAGAAGTATGGTTGCTACTATCTTCATTTAATGCCCCTGTATGTCCTTTACTTTGTCACGTCAAATTTGTTATAGTTTACTTATCAGAAACAGCTAACTATTTAGAATGGATCTTTCTTGCAGCTTCTACAACACATCCCACATGCCCTTTGTAAAGGTGCATACACACAACGATTTTTTGAACGATTATGGATAAAGATATCGTTTATCATTCAATCGTTGAAAAAATCGTTCACTTTCTGAGTTAAAATGATGAACGATTATCGTTCATGCACGTTCATGTTTGTAGTTTGTAGTTCAGTCAGACTGACCAATTGAACAATTTTCATTAAGGCAAAAATCGTTTGTAGTTCAAAAAAATCGTTCATTACACTTTAAAAAATCTGACAGATAATCTGACAGAAAATCGTTCAGAAAATCATTCAGAAAATCGTTCAGAAAATCGTTGGTAACAAACAAAATCGTGTGTGTATGCAGCTTAATAGTCTCATATCTTATGGGAATTAACTGGTCATCTTCAGCTATTAAACTTATGCTGCTTGGATTTGTCTGTCTTTTTTATGCCATTCATTAATTAACCTCTGATCTGTCAGTAGTAATAGCCTCCCAACAGTCATCTCTATGTAGCATCTCCGTCTTAAATTTCCATAGCTCATAATTGTCATATTTTTTCAGTTCACCGTTTCTACTTTAAGAACTAGACTGACAGTCATTTTCTAAAAATAAATGTCTTCACTCCTTTTGAAATACAGTATTAATTTACTCACATGCACTTGCAAGATATATGGGAGTATTGTTTGTTTTATTCTGTTTTTCAGTGTCTTAAGTCTTAACATATTAAACTACTACATTATATGGCTCTTTGTTCACACATATTACATGCAACAAAGTTTGCGAAATAAATGTTTCTCTGATCAGAACAAGTAAAGTTTCATAACATAACATGCTGGATTACTAGGAAGAAGGTTTAAGAGAGAATACACTATGACAAACAATTCAAAAACGACATAGTGTAAGCTTAAAAATACAGTGGCAACTACTGTCTTTCCAATATAGCTTGCAAAGGAATATTCAGCCATACTCCAAGGGTGCAGACTCCAGAAAGCAGGATATAGGGTCCGACGGCTACTAGAAAGAAGGAATGCCTGGACTATGACAGACTTAAACTTATAACAATGCATAAATGTGGACATACAGATGTGTCCTGCTACATCTTTGCCAACCACGCTGCAAACGCGCGCACGCATCGTGCCATGCAATTACCCGTGGAAGCATATGTTACGCTATGGCGCGCACTGTGATTGCACCATGCATTCCAATGGCATCGCATGTGTGAACACAGTGCATGTAACCACACATGGACACATACCTCGCGCCAAGCGTGGCGCAATTTGCTGCGTACGCAGCAAAGTTGAAGCAGGACTCATCTGTACCTCTGTGTTCCCAAAATTGTATGCCTCACTGTACCCCCAGAGAGCATACCAGATAGTATGTTAGCAAAGTGTCCAGAGATGATGTGTCACCGTTTTGTCCTAGATGCCATGTCATTTATGTGCATGGTATGCCAGAAATGTGTCCCATTGATGGTATTCCAGCATTGTTCTGCACATATGATGTGCTTTTATTGTCCTCCCTTGTGGGCTGATGCACATACCCCTCTCATTGTCAGATACTGGATTTATGTAGTGGTTGCTTCTGCATCATACCGGCTCAGTGGCAAATGCAGGATTTCTAGAGACGGGTTTCCAAATGTTTGATTTTAGAGTGAGTGTGGCCAGTCCATGAAGAGGGCATAATTAGCACTTAACCAGCTGTAATATGCGTCATACAAAGTGTAGTGTGTGTCATAATTCCAGCATATACAAGACCAGCGATCACAGTAAGCAACTAAATGCGGCAGTAGGGCCATCTTGCCTGGCTGACACACATTAAAAGATCCACAGGCGGTGCTAATTATTTAATTTGTGATACTGAGTAGAACATGCTGCACTAGTAAAATTCTATTATATTACTATTTCTATTGTGGTCATGGTGTGGGTTGGGATGGGGGGTTTCCAGGCAATTGGAAACCCCCCCCTGCATTTGCCTATGCGGCTGTGGCTGCATAAGTGTAGAGTCCAAAAACTCCAGTGCTCCTTTGACACATCCTGGATGGAATTATGTAGGCATAAATATATTTTGTGCACATATTTTCAGGACAGGATTGAAAAAAAATTCTCTGATTATAAATCTTCCTACTGCTGGTCATGCCACAAAATGGGCTTAACCTCATGGCACAGATGCATGACCTCGTGGCACGGGGTGTGACTGCTTGTCACTCCCCCATTTCTTGTTATTCTGAGGCATTCCCAGTGATCTCCAAACTCCTAGATTGCCCTCAGGCTCTACCCCATACCATTTTGGTGCAGCATTCATGCAAAGCAGTGGTGAGAGAGTGCCCTCCCAAACCCCCCACTGTATACTGTGGTACAGTAGAACAGTGCCCAAAATATGTGGGACTGTCCTGCCAAAATCAGCACAATTGGGGGTAGGCATCAGGTCTAATCATTTATTTTCTAAAATGGACTAGTAAAATGATGGGTATAGTTCATAATCTGTGGTTTTTGCAAAGCCAAAATGCATGGGAGACTATACTGCAGTTAGAAGGCTGAAACCTCAAAATGCTTGATATGTGTAGCAGTTTGCAAAACCCTGAATCAGATGCGGGGAACTCACAACACAGAAACAACTCCCAACACAAAATCAATTTATCTGTGAACTCAACTAATTAATAGCCTCATTGCTAATCATTTGCAGTTTCTTATACGTAATTAACTGAGCAGTATATGACACAACTCCTAATCAGGAGTGATTAGTTCTGTCCATAGGGTTTTGTTTTATTTTCAATATGAATTATCCATCTTTACTTTGGATTACCACTTACAGCTGCACTACACTTTCATTATTTACTTACGGGTGCACTACTCTTTCATTATTTACCTACAGCTGCACTATACTTTCATTATTTACTTACAGCTGCACTACATTTTCATTAATTACTTATAGCTGCACTACAATTTCATTATTTACCTACAGCTGTAGTACACTTTCATTATTTACCTATGGGTGCACTACACTTTCATTACTTACTTACGGGTGCACTACTCTTTAATTATTTACCTACGGGTGCACTGCACTTTCATTATTTACCTACAGCTGCACTACACTTTCATTATTTATCTACAGCTGCAGTACACTTTAATTATTTACCTACAGCTGCACTACACTTTCATTATTTACCTATAGCTGCACTACACTTTCATTATTTACCTACAGCTGCACTGCACTTTCATTATTTACCTACGGGTGCACTACTCTTTCATTATTTACTTACAGCTGCACTACTCTTTCAATATTTACGTACAGGTGCACTACTCTTTCATTATTTACCTACGGGTGCACTACTCTTTCATTATTTACCTACAGCTGCACTACAGTTTCATTATTTACCTACGGGTACACTACTCTTTATCTATCTATGGGTGCACTACTCTTTCATAATTTACCTATGGGTACACTACTCTTTATTTATCTATGTGTGCACTACTCTTTCATTATTTACCTACAGGTGCACTACACTTTCATTATTTACCTACGGGTGCACTACTCTTTTATTATTTACCTAAAGGTGCACTACTGTTTTATTATTTACCTACAGCTGTACTACACTTTCATTATTTACCTACAGATACACTACTCTTTCATTATTTACTTACGGGTACACTACTCTTTATTTATCTATGGGTGCACTTCTCTTTATTTACTGTATCTACGAGTGCACTACTCTTTCATCATTTACCTATGGAGCACTACTCTTTCATTATTTACCTACGAGTACACTACTCTTTATGTATCTACGGGTTCAGTACTCTTTTATTATTTACCTTCAGGTGCACTATTCTTTCATTATTTACCTACAGTTGCACTACTCTTTTACCTATGGGTGCACTATTATTTCACTACTTACCTACAGGTGTACTATTCTTTCATTATTTACCTACAGGTGCATTATTCTTTTATTATTTACCTACAGGTGCACTATTCTTTCATTATTTATCTAAAGGTGTGTATCCACTACATGAGAGTGGAATGACTGTACAATTACAACATTGTAATCCTGTGCAGTGGATAATGTGCCCACACTAAATGATATGTCATTCAGTGCAGACAACCTCCCTCATCCCCGAACATGCACAACCTGTCGATATAAACAGGTTGGCCTGCATGTTCAGGCGATGACAAATACCGACAATGACCAGTGGGAACGCACATGACTGGTCGTTGCCAGCATTTTACTGCACGATTAATGATTAATTGACTGATAACGATGTCATAATCGTTCAATTGCTCAGCTTTCTCATTTAGTGGATACGTGTCTTAAGTGTGCACTATTCTTTCATTATTTATATAAGGTTGCACTACTCTTTCATTATTTACCTCCAGGTGCACTACTCTTTCATTATTTATGTAAGGGTGCACTACTCTTTCATTATTTACCAACAGGTGCACTACTCTTTCATTATTTATCTAAGGGTGCACTACGCTTCATTACTTACCTACGACTGCACTACACTTTCATTATTTTTGTAAGGGATCACTACTCTTTAATTATTTACCTCCAGGTGCATTACTCTTTCATTATTTATCTAAGGGTGCACTACGCTTCATTATTTACCTACGAGTGCACTACACTTTCATTATTTATGTAAGGGATCACTACTCTTTAATTATTTATCTCCAGGTGCATTACTCTTTCATTATTTATGTAGGGGTGCACTACGCTTTCATTATTTACCACCAGGTGCACTACTCTTTCATTATTTATGTAAGGGTGCACTACGCTTTCATTATTTACCTCCAGGTGCACTACTCTTTCATTATTTATGTTATACCCATTTTCCACCTAAATTCCGGGTCTGACCCAGAGTTGGAACAAAGTTCCTATCCGGATCAGACCCGGAATTTTGCCGGCGCTGACTCGGGATATTCCCGAGTCAGTGCCGCTCACACCGCAGTCGGGTCTGCATAGACCCGGCTTTTGCGGAGTGAAAGTGGACACTTGGAGATGACGTTATCTCCAAGCGCCACTGAAGCCGGACCAATTGGCCGGCTAGCAGCGCACTCCAGGTCATCGTGACCCGGAGTGCGCTGTTCCCATAGCAGGGTTTCACGGGCTACGCCCATGTTAAACCCTGCTAGTTACCTGGGTTGGATTGCCGGGTCACTTGACCTGGCGATCCAACCCTCTGCCCTTTTACACCAGGGAGCTGCCCGGGTTAACCCTTCAAAAACCCGGGTTTTAGCTCCGGTATAAAGGGGGTATAAGGGTGCACTACTCTTTCATTATTTACCTACAGGTGCACTATTCCTTCATTATTTACCTACAGGTGCACTACTCTTTCATTATTTATCTAAGGGTGCACTACTTTGTCATTATTTAACTACGGGTGCACTACACTTTCATTATTTATCTATGGGATGTACAATACTGTTATAGTGAATGACGCAGCCCCACAAGCTGCATTCATTACTGCCTTCTGATGAAACCGGGACCACTACAAGCCCGGAGAAATGCATCAAGGGGTCTACCTTATTGGACACGAACACTTTGTTTCATTCTCCCTTCAAAGCCTGCAAATGCTCTGGCAGTGTCAGCGGAGAGAGCGCATGCAATACATCTTTGCTGGAAAGGACACTGACACGTACGGAGCTTTCAGCCTGTTCAGCCAGACGGAGATCGCTTTCAGCCGCATGGAAGCTAAATAGCGGTCTCTGGTATCTCACAAGGAATCAGCCACACCAGCATGGTACACCTGGTCCCCATCTGGAACAGATCCCAGTGTACTACCAGGTATCAGTCTGATGTTACACACTTAGCGTGAGTAGTGGCCATTCAATGTACAGGTGACTACGACACTCTGGTTTATGTGGACTTTCCCTTTTGGCACCATTGCTCTCATGACTATCTTGCTGACACAGTAATATTTATACATAAGTGGATTTGCGCAGAGTTTATTTGTGGACACATAGACCAACGAGTGGTCCCACGATTTTATTACCTTCACTTCTCTTCTGCTTTTCCACGCACTACATCCGTGTTCATATGTAGATACTGTATATTATGTATTTATTGTTTTTTACTAATTTGCAATAAATTGCTTCATATTAATTAGTGTGGTCACTTGACTAAACCAGCGATCCACTACACCTGTTTATTGTTCCGTTTTTTAGCAGGTGCAGAACCTGCTTGTGTGAGCTGCTCTGTTTTTTCAAGGGGTTATCTCCTGGTTATCAGCGCACCTTTATTGTAGTTTACTGTCAGACTGGCCCTGAATTATGTTTAAACACTGCACATACTCCATAGCAGAACATAACTACACGTGATTCAACCTGGCCCCTCAACCTTGATCTGCTCCCCAACCAATCCCTCTCCAATTGCACTTTCCCATTTCAGTAGAATTTACATAAACTGTAGGAGAAGTATGCTGTGGGTGTGTAGACGGATTTGTGGGCTACTTAGAGCACATCGTTTTTCCAGTGGTCTAAACCCAAATATTGGCACTCCAAACAGGCCACCCACCTGCAAGAGTGCTCCCTTACCACTGAGGGAGAAAATTGCACTTAAATGCTGACATCCTCCACTGTAAATTGATACTGACCTTTCCGTTAAAATAAAGCTACTTTCAGTGCTTACCGTCATATCCATCCAGTCAAACAACCCCTACACAATCCTTGACACCTTCAACTTGCTTTTCTGCTCTCACCCAAATCTTCTTTCCAGGTTATACATTTGCCACCTACTTTAAAGGCTAAATCAACTTCATCCATCAATAAATCTCTTCTCACCAGATCCAGCACCCCACACCCACTTTCTTCTTCACTCACCCATTCACCCTCAGTTCTTCTCTCCTGTTACTGAGGTCTTCACATTCCTCTACTAGATGACCCATCAACCCTGATCTGCTCCCCCACCAATGAGTCTCTCCGGGGTAGGTTTACTAAAGTGCAGGTTTTTAGAAGTAGAGATGTTGCCCATAGCAACCAATCAGATTCTACTTAATATTTATGTAGCAACTTCTAGAAGATAATAGCTAGCATCTGATTGGTTGCTATGGGCAACATCTACAGTTCTCAAAACCCAAGATTTAGTAAATATACCCCTCCATGTGTTTTGTGGCACCTGACATATAACAATAATGATGATGAGTTTGACACTTACTTACTTTTACTTTAAAATCAGTAAATTCGATATTTTCATACTACTAATCCCAGTCGAATGTCCTTTACTAATTTTAAATGCAGAATGGAAAAATCTATCTCCTGTCTCTTTCATTTTAACCTTTTGCTCGCTCCACTTCACTGACTAACATGATGAGGCTGCATCATCTCTAAACCCTTCCTAACATGATGTCAATGTATTGACATATGCATATTATATGATAATGCACATGTGTCTGTAAATGGACACTATATTTGGGCATTGCTTCCTTAAATACGAATAAAATGAAAGCTTATCTCCAGGTGATATGTAATTTTTAGCCAATGTACCCCACTGTCTTTGTAACATAGTTGCAGATGTTGCATTGCAAAGATTCTTTAACTAGAGGTCAGTGACCCATGATGCCACACAGACTGTTTAATTGGAAGCTCTGTTGGTGCCCTAATTGCCTCATCCCTCATGAAGCCCCCCTCAAAGCTCCCTCTTGTTTCTTACATGAGTAAGTGGAAGGTGGGATCAGAATCTCCCATATACAGTGACCATTCATCGCAAAATTGACTATGACAGAGAAATTGCTGTGTTGAGTAGAGATGGCAATGGTGGGGATTAGCAAATGGTAGTAACTGAGCATACTAGATCATAGGATTATTAGCATGATAAACAAGTTTATTAGCATGTTATTCGCCCAAACTATGGTAACAACGGCTTCTTTTTTTTGCTGCAAAGGTGTATACTTAATAAAAGAGAACCTGCCACAGAGTATATAGGTGCTCTTTATACAGTATTAGGATAATAGTGGATATTCCAGGCTAAATTGCATTATTGAATGTAATTGATTGGGCAGCCCCTGGGTACACATGGCCAATAAAGGGGAGGCACAAGGGGATAAGAGTGTTATGTTACTGTCTCACGAGATACTGTTTTTGGCAAGTGCCTTTGTTGTGGGTTCTCCTGGCACTTCACATTCAATAATGTGGCAGGTGTATCTCTCCATTTTCCAGGGTTTTCCATTTCTTTATTTTATGTGAGTCATAAGTTTATGTTCTGCTAGAAATTTTATCATATCCTGAAAAATTATATCTTCGTTTATGGTTACGTACATAGTAGAACTGGCAACTGAAGATACCAAAGGATCCTTTTTTCCACCAAGCCTACATGGACCCTTTAGAGTTCTCCTGGTATCCGGTCATTAGGTCTACATTGTCTAGATAGACAAAGTTTGGGTAGACAATGGAAGATAGACAGGCAGGAGGTCGACAGGGACTGAAGGTCGACAGGGTCTGAAGGTCGAAACACTAAAGGTCGACTAGTAGCAAGATCGACAGGCAGTAGGCCGACAAGGACTGAAGGTCGAAACACTAAAGGTCGACTAGTAGCAAGGTCGACAGGCAGTAGGTCAACAGGGACTGAAGGTCGACACACTAAATGTTGACTAGTAACAATGTCGACATGTACTGAATGTCACCATGGTCATTAGGTCGACACTCATATGGTCGACATGCAAATGGTCGACACATGGTTTGTCTTGTTTTTTAGCCCTAATCTTTACCCTAATCCTAGCCCTAACCCTTCTCTTGGTGCCTAACCCTAACCCTCCCTCCTGGTGCCTAACCCTAACCATCGGAGTAAGTGTCTAACCCTAACTGTCAGAGTAAGTGCCTAACCCCAACCGTCGGGGTAAGTGCCTAACCCTAACCGTCGGGGTAAGTGCCTAACCCTAACCGTTGGAGTAAGTGCCTAACCCTAACCATCGGGGTTAGTGCCTGCCTAACCCTAGCCACCGGGGAAAGTGCCTAACCCTAACCATCGGAGTAAGTACCTAACCCTAACCGTCGGAGTAAGTGCCTAACCCTAACCGTCGGAGTAAGTGCCTAAACCTACTGTCAGAGTAAGTGCCTAACCCTAACCGTTGAGGTAAGTGCCTAACCCTCCAGTAAGTGCCTAAGCCTGACACTAACCCTAAACCTATAAAAAAGGTGTCGACTATTTGCATGTCGACTTTATGAGTGTCAACCTAATGACCATGTTGACCTTCAGTACATGTCGACATTGTCATTAGTCGACCTTTAGTGTGTCGACCTTCAGACCCTGTCTACCATCAGTCACTGTCGACCTACTGCCTGTCGACCATCAGTACCTGTCAACCTATTGCCTGTTGACCTGCAGTCCCTGTCAACCTATTGCCTGTCGACCTTCAGTCCCTGTCGGCCTACTGCCTGTCGACCTTCAGTCCCAGTCGACATATTGCCTGTCGACCTTCAGTACCTGTCAACCTATTGCCTGTCGACCTATTGCATGTCGACCTTCAGTACCTGCCGACCTTGTTACTAGTCAACCTTTAGTGTGTCGACCTTCAGACCCTGTCGACCTTCAGTCCCTGTCTATCTATTGCCTGTCTATCTTCCATTGTCTACCCAAACATTGTCTATCTAGACAATGTAGACCTAATGATCCACACCCAGTACCATGACAATAGACCAGCCTCTTGGATGTCACCTAATTCTGGTCCAAGGGCTGGATGGAGCGTTTTGCAGCAAATCGCAACATAATGGCCCCAATGGAAATTTGTATGAACAGCACTAAGGATTAAATATTATAACATGAATAACATGCCAATGCAAACAATAAATATATCAAAAAGGTATATATTGCAAATGAGAAAAAGTGAATTAGATCTATAGGATCTCAGTGTATTGTATTGAGAACTAATATCTATACGGCTTGATTGAAAATATCAATTTATTGTAATAAGGATATATATTAAAAATTACATATATATATATTCCGTGCACATTACATTGCGCAATAGAAAAACATCATAGATAAAAAACAACAATTGAATATTATATAGAAATAACACATAAAAATAAAAGTAATAATAATAAATAAAAAATAAATAAAAAAGAAAATAACTGATTTTGGTTGAATGAATGAATAAGTAAATAAATAAATAACGAATGAATTCAGGAAATATATTAAAATGTTAATAAAAATCCAGAAGAAATCCAAGGAAAATATCCATATAAATAAGTAAGTAAACTGTGTGATTATAGAGTTATTATGAGATAAATTCTCAAGAGGTAGTTTCGCTTGAGGTAATATAGAGTATGCACTATGGCAACATAGAAGCAACAGTCACTGGTCTACACGTGTGGATCCGGAATATTATCCAGTTTGTATAATTACCAGTCTTTGTTAAATGTCCACAGCCCAAGTATGATGCAGATGTTCTTGCACTGGCATGTCGACGTAGGAAAATATAAAAACTGGAAGTGATGAATGGTGCTGGTCCGGAAACAAGTCCACATAGAATCCAAGTGCTGTATATGGAGTAGGTGTCAAACGCGTTTCGCTGTGGTAGGTCCCACAGCTTCCTCAGTAGCAATATCCACACTGCTTCAGTGTGGGGCTTTATATACCCCTATACACACATTAATGATAATCAGCTGTGGCTGACAATAATAACTAATCAATCAAGCCATATAGAATATCCAAGTTAATTAGCTCTCATGAATCTAAGTATACATAAATATGCAATAATATCCCCTGAGTAACTTGAAACTTATAAAATTACCGAATCTGAATGTTGACAATTACCTGGTCTCATTCAGAAATGGAGCATGGTATCCGGTCACGTGATGTCCACAGAGATCACGTGATCCATTATGACACGTGGTGCTTGTGTCTAACTTCCGTTCCAGGGTATGATGAATGGGTCACGTGATGTAAACAAACACCACGTGACACAACCCCGAACCACTCCGTATTCAGATGTAATAATGAAATCACGTGATGTAAACATACACCACGTGATTCAGCTCCGGACGGCTCCGTGTTCCAAGTTGACACACAGAGACTGTTATTATGTCCGAATACATCACTAAGTCACGTGATGTAAACATACACCATGTGATCGGGATTCATATTAATTGATATACTGATTACATCAGTGTGTAAAGAATACCCGAATCACTCTGTTTAATAAAAAATATACTCATTATTCCTCCATATAACTGGAATTCACCAGGTTGTCTAAATATTTAGTGAAAAAGATTAATTAGAGTTGTTCCTATCAATTATTCAGTACCCTTCACATACTAATAGTTCCAGTCATATAAATCTATATAAAAATCAGATTCATCTCTTATTATACATTATATCAAAAAGTATTGATCATATAGCAACCATATAGTTTAAGGAAAATCTGTCACATAATAATGTTGAAATTTATTAGATTAAATACTTAGTCTTAGATCATGATACATTAGGTAAATAGAATCATACGTTTTTTATTTTTGTTTATTGTCACTAAACTGTCCTCTATGGTTATTAAATAGATTCATGTATATGACAAAAGAATAATAATAATGACTATATACCATAAAAACGGGACACATATGCCATATTGTGTCATAAAATGGTATATCGACAGAATCCCTTTCTTCACCACCTGTGCGTCCCATCATCTCTGGTATCAATTCCCTCACTTCCAATCTCTCCCATTACATTGACACTTTCCTTCAACCCTATGTTCCTGGTCCCATTTGAAGGATACCACCCATTTTTTACTTCAGATGGATACGATAGAGTGGAAGCCTTCATATGCCTTCCTCACTATGGATGTGTCCTTACTGTACACCAATATTCCTCATCTTCTTGGTGTACAGTGTACTTCTTCTCAATTGATACAGGATGAGGATCTCAGCCAGGAACATAGGCAATTTATTTTGCATTGTATTACCTTTATTCTCACTCACAATTATTTTTTGTTTCTCGACACGTTTTATCGTCATGGGGATGGCCATGGGGACCAGGTTTGCGCTGAGCTACGCAATCCTATACATGGGGGCCTTTGAGGATCACCATGTGTGGGAGAGCGAGTTCAGTGAGAGCCTGGTCTTCTATGGCCGTTACATAGACAATCTATTTTTTATTTGGGATGGGGACTCACTTTCTGCTTCACATTTTGTCTCTACACTTAACCGTAATTCTTTCAATCTCACATTTACTCATCAATATCACCCCACTCGGATAGATTTCCTCGATGTGACTCTAGAGGCAAGGAATTGCACTATATATTCTTCCAATTACTTCAAAACAGTTGACACTCAGTCATATTTACATTTTAAAAGTGCTCATCACTACCCTTGGAAAGCCAATATTCCCAAGGGTCAGTTGATGAGGCTACGAAGGAACTGTTCATCTCTAGAGAGCTTTTCTATTCAGGCAAAGGATATGCTCTCTTCCTTTAGAAGGAGAGGCTATCCTGAATATATTCTTCAAAGAGCTTTTCAGGAAGTTCAAAATATAGAGAGGACATCTCTCTTTAAGACCAAGAAATTGGAAAAAGATACCAATCCCATCTCTAACAGAGATACTGCATTTATTTGCAAATACAATTCCTGTCATAAGCAAATTAGAGAAATCATATATAAGAACTATCGTATTCTTCAGCAAGATAATATTCTAAAGAATATTTTACCTTCTAAACCATCCATAATTTATAAGAAGAATAAATCCTTAAAATCCATTTTAGCACCCAGCTACCTTAAATCACATGTAAATACTAACAATACAATTACCTACTCTGAACAATGGTTACCCTACAGACCACCGGGTTTCCATCGCTGTGGGAAGACTAGATGCACTATGTGCTCCCACACTGATAAAAAGACAACTAGTATGACCTTTAAAGATACAAAAGATCTGTATGTGATCACCAATTTCATCAATTGCGATTCCAGTTATGTAATCTATCTACTTACGTGTGGATGTGGATTGCATTATGTAGGTTGTACCACAAGACCTCTAAAGAGACGATTTATTGAGCATAGGCGTAACATCATTAATAGAGTTACCATACCTAGTTTATCCTCTCATTATTTGAGAGTACATAATAGTGATCCACAGTCCCTTAGGATCATAGGTATTGATCATATAAAACATACCCAGAGGGGTGGAGATAGATATAAGACTCTCTGCCGACAGGAGGTCTTCTGGATGTTCAGATTAAATTCTTTACATCCAGAGGGCCTCAATGAGTCTATAGAACTAAACACATTCATTTGACTCCGGCTTGATTGAGGTTGATGGATGAGGTCCCCATCATCTATGTCTTAGTCAGAATATATGATGGATTGTACACCTCATCATAATGCTTTATTTATCCCCATCCCCACTCTTTCTTTATGTATTATTATGATTTTTTTCTTTATTAGGGGTTTACCAAGCCTTGTATTATACACCGTAGTTTAATTATGGATGATTTGGAACATATTTAGGAATTATAAAATAATATACATCATGTATTAACCAATTATGATTAAAATATGAGTGGGGTTCTGTCGATATACCATTTTGTATAATAAGAGATGAATATGATTTTTATAAAGATTTATATAGCTGTAACTATTAGTATGTGAAGGGTACTGAATAATTGATAGGAACAACTCTAATTAATCTTTTTCACTAAATATTTAGACAACCTGGTGAACTCCAGTTATATGGAGGAATAATGAGTATATTTTTTATTAAACAGAGTGATTCGGGTATTCTTTACAGACACTTATGTAATCAGTATATCAATTAATATGAATCCCGATCACATGGTGTATGTTTACATCACGTGACTTAGTGATGTATTCGGACATAATAACAGTCTCTGTGTGTCAACTTGGAACACGGAGCCGTCCGGAGCTGAATCACGTGGTGTATGTTTACATCACGTGATTTCATTATTACATCTGAATACGGAGTGGTTCGGGGTTGTGTCACGTGGTGTTTGTTTACATCACGTGACCCATTCATCGTATCCTGGAACGGAAGTTAGACACAAGCGCCATGTGTCATAATGGATCACGTGATCTCTGTGGACATCACGTGACCGGATACCATGCTCCGTTTCTGAATGAGACCAGGTAATTGTCAACATTCAGATTCGGTAATTTTATAAGTTTTAAGTTACTCAGGGGATATTATTGCATATTAATGTATACTTAGATTCATGAGAGCTAATTAACTTGGATATTCTATACGGCTTGATTGATTAGTTATTATTGTCAGCCACAGCTGATTATCATTAATGTGTGTATAGGGGTATATAAAGCCCCACACTGAAGCAGTGTGGATATTGCTACTGAGGAAGCTGTGGGACCTACCACAGCGAAACGCGTTTGACACCTACTCCATATACAGCACTTGGATTCTATGTGGACTTGTTTCCGGACCAGCACCATTCATCACTTCCAGTTTTTATATTTTCCTACGTCGACATGCCAGTGCAAGAACATCTGCATCATACTTGGGCTGTGGACATTTAACAAAGTCTGGTAATAATTATACAAGCTGGATAATATTCCGGATCCACACGTGTAGACCAGTGACTGTTGCTTCTATGTTGCCATAGTGCATACTCTATATTACCTCAAGCGAAACTACCTCTTGAGAATTTATCTCATATTAACTCTATAATCACACAGTTTACCTACTTATTTATATGGATATTTTCCTTGGATTTCTTCTGGATTTTTATTAACATTTTAATATATTTCCTGAATTCATTCGTTATTTATTTATTTATTCATTCATTCATTCATTCAACCAAAATCAGTTATTTTCTTTTTTATTTATTTTTTATTTATTATTATTTTTATGTGTTATTTCTATATAATATTCAATTGTTGTTTTTTATCTATGATGTTTTTCTATTGCACAATGTAATGTGCACGGAATATATATATATATGTAATTTTTAATATATATCCTTATTACAATAAATTGATATTTTCAATCAAGCCGTATAGATATTAGTTCTAATTCACTTTTTCTCATTTGCAATATATACCTTTTTGATATATTTATTGTTTGCATTGACATGTTATTCATGTTATAATATTTAATCCTTAGCGCTGTTCATACAATTTTCCGTTTTCTCTGTGCAGTTAGGAGTTGACACCTCCATTGAACCAGCTGCTTGTTGATAGCGCCGAACTGATAATTTCCTTTTCCCCTTCTTATGATGGCCCCAATGTAGCAATTCACTGCACTGCAGAGTAGGAGGTGGTGATGTGATGATGCAGTTTGTGGTGCCACAAAATATTTCCCACATTTAAATGATGGCAGGAATATATGGTGTACAATGTGTCTACTACATACAGTACCATAACATTTATTATTTGCTACTTTACAAAGGATCTTTGTACTTGGATACACCGATGGACCATTCCCTAGTTATATGTATTTATCCACTAAATGTGCTTTCTTTAAATAAGTAATAACTACAATAAGCTTTTAAAGCCGTAATCATTGCTGAGAAACTTCCTCTTTCTTAGTTCCCAGCTAAGTTAAGGTTTATAACTCAACATGCTGGGAGCTGTCAGTCAGTAACAGCAAAGAAATATAGGCAGCAATAGGTTCCTGAAACCTGCACATCATAAAGTTATATTGTTAGGTCTGATATTGTATGTACTGTAATGAGTTCATTATATACAAGGAAAAAAAATGAGATGAATATGTGCCATGGGCGAAAACAATGAGTGGCTTACTGGGCTGTGAGGACAGTCAGGGCCGATCGCTTATGAATGGGACGCATGGAATTTCCATAAATAAACACTGCCCGATAGTGTTTTGTGCTCATCACAGCTGTCTGGTTGAAGTCAGAACTGACAGTTTTCTAACACGCACGACTAGCACATCAAGTTTAGTTTTCATATCAGTTTTGTGGGTGTTGACGTCTTGAGACTCATGAACAATGGGAAGCAGTTAATAAAACAGATCTCTGGCAGTGGAAGTATAGACTGGGGCTTCTACTTGGTGCAAATTAATTATAGCAAATAATAGCAATGCATTTTACTAATATAATCGTGCTTCTGTGTTAATGTAAATAACAATGTTGTATTAAAGTGGTTAAGGACAAATAAAATAAATACATGGTTAGTCTATCTTAATCTCATGCCAATTTCAATAGGGACAAGTATTGTTAGTTGGAAACATGAAAGTCCACCCTCCTACCACTTTAGTAACACCCCCTTTTCAATAAAATAAACATGTCTATTGTCACCTTAAATACTGATTGGTCCATATTGCCATGAGACTGCGGGGAACATTTTTGCACTGCCCTGATCCTACTTAATACTGTACCAGGAGCCAGGGCCGTAGCTAGGGTAGTGTGGCCGGTGCCATCGCACACGGCACCACAGGGCAGGGGTCGCTGTTTGGGCCTGTAAAATTTCTGTTTATTATCATTCTTACTTGTAGCTTCCTCTTCTTTCATCCCCAGCATCTCCTGACCTCTCCTATCTCTTCCCTGGCCCTTCCCATGAGGCCATGGCCCTTTTTTGGGTGCATTATGTCCCTTTGAAAAATGAAGGGGGCGCCAATGCTCATTCTGGCACAGGGCACCAAAACGTCTAATTACTGCTCTGCAAGGAGCAGCCTCATTCCACCTAACTTCTCCCCTCTGCCTGTGCAAATTGCAGCTTATCTGCCAATGGAGCTGCCTCGCTCTGTAATCCTATGCATGAAACCATGGTGCAGCAATTATACGGTATACGGCAGGGACACAGCAGGTATACTGTATTTACAGCATGGACCCAGCAGGTATACCTGATTCGACAGCCGGTATACCGTATATGACAGGGACACAGCCGGTATACCGTATATGACAGGGACACAGCCGGTATACCGTATATGGCAGGGATACAGCCGGTATACCGTATATGGCAGGGATACAGCCGGTATACCGTATATGGCAGGGATACAGCCGGTATACCGTATATGGCAGGGATACAGCCGGTAAACGGTATACAGCAGGGACACAGCAGGTACTGCTTTTGCACAGCCGGTCTGACGTAATGGGCTGCAAATGACCTCTACTGATTATAATTTATTTTATTTAAGATCACCGGACAAAAACCTAACTCAAATAACATAGAAGGACCATGACATTCTGATAACGACAATGTCACACTTATTCATTAGCTAACGTCACATGGTCTGTGTATGGGTGGACTAATGACTCGAAAAGGCACAAGCAGAGAAGACAAGTAAGAAATACAATGTGCTCTGAACATGTCAGTAAAACAGGTCAACTCCACCCAAACGGACCCTATCCAATTAAAATGGCGGCGGCTCGGCGCTGCAGAGCAGCACTCTGGAGACAACAGACAGGTAAGTATAAAGAGCATCTGGATGCAGGGTGAGCGGTGTGGGGCCCCCTGGACCCAGGTACCCGTGTGCACCGCACACCCTGCACCCATTATAGATAAGCCCCTGTTTCATACACCTAAACCTTCCTCGACAAATGCTCTATAGAATAGTGAAAAGAGCATCAAAATCTGACCAGTGGTTCTGGAGATTAGCAGGAACAAACAGACAGATGCCTACCAGGGATTTATTTTATACTATGTATATATAATTTACAGATTTATTTTTAATATGTGTTTACCTAGGGTCAAAGCAGCTTAATGTATCCTGTCTTCGATGACCCCAGTTTATTATTGGCATGTTTACAAACTTTACATCTGCACAGAGTATATTCAGGAGATAAATGGCTGATCTAGTGGGAGACAGTAAGCAACCTACAATACCAGTGATTATGTTAGTGACGCCAGGGCTGCAGATGACAGATGTAGTGTTATGAAGAGGCATATTTACCATTAATCAGGAATTGGTCTTGATAATTATAATTTTTTATTGCAAAACTAGCAACCTTCCCCCCGGCTTCACATGGGAGCAATTTCATCTAACCACAGCCCCCTGCATCTCGCAACAGCCTCTTGCTTCTTACTACTGCCCCCTGCATTTCACCACAGAATCCTATATTTCACCACAGCCCCTTGCATCTCACTACAGGCCCCTGCTTCTTACTACAGCCCCCTGCATCACACCACAGGCCCCTGCTTCTTACCACAGCCCCTGCATCACACCACAGCCCCCTGCATCACACCACAGGCCCCTGCATCTCCCCACAGGCGCCTGCTTCTTACCACAGCCCCCTGCATCACACCACAGGCCCCTGCTTCTTACCACAGCCCCCTGCATCACACCACAGGCCCCTGCTTCTTACCACAGCCCCCTGCATCACACCACAGCCCCCTGCATCACACCACAGGCCCCTGCATCTCCCCACAGGCGCCTGCTTCTTACCACAGCCCCCTGCATCACACCACAGCCCCCTGCATCACACCACAGGCCCCTGCTTCTTACCACAGCCCCCTGCATCACACCACAGGCCCCTGCTTCTTACCACAGCCCCCTGCATCACACCACAGCCCCCTGCATCACTCCACAGGCCCCTGCATCTCCCCACAGGTGCCTGCTTCTTCCCACAACCCCCTGCATCACACCACAGCCCCCTGCATCACACCACAGGCCCCTGCTTCTTACCACAGCCCCCTGCATCTCACCACAGCCCCCTGCATCTCACCACAGCCCCCTGCATCTCACCACAGCCCCCTGAATCACACCACAGGCTCCTGCTTCTTACCACAGCCCCCTGCATCTCACCACAGGCCCCTGCTTCTTACCACAGACCCCTGCTTCTTACCACAGCCCCCTGCATCACACCACAGGCACCTGCATCTCACCACAGCCCCTTGCATCTCACCACAGGCCCCTGCTTCTTACCACAGCCCCCTGCATCACACCACAGACCCCAGCTTCTTACCACAGCCCCCTGCATCACACCACAGGCCCCAGCTTCTTACCACAGCCCCCTGCATCACACCACAGGCCCCTGCTTCTTACCACAGCCCCCTGCATCTCACCACAGGCCCATGCTTCTTACCACAGCCCCCTGCATCACACCACCGGCTCCTGCTTCTTACCACAGCCCCCTGCATCTCACCACAGGCCTTTGAATCTCACCACAACCCCCTGTTTCTCACCCCTGCCCCCTGCATCTCACCAGTGTCACCACAAACCCCACTGCTGCTGCCCTGCAACTGACTGAGGCTCGGCCACTGGGATGTGCAGGAGGATCATGGATGAGAGATGTCTTTGGTAGCTACCGTAAGCATTATCAGCAGCTAGGTGTTCCGATGGTTGTTTGTTTTTATTAAATTCCTAATAGTAATGCCTCCCCTGGCTTATTCCTGGCTACTGTGACTGCATCAGGGCATCTTCAGGGGTTCATTGGATACTGTCTCTCACAATCTGGGTCCGCTTCAGAGTTGAGAATAGTAAGATAGAGCAGGTAACTATGTTCCTGGACAAACCATGTTGCAATGCAAGGAGTGCAAATACATAAATGTGTTTGCATGTAGGGTAAATACTGACTGCTTTTGCATGTAGCCTACACATGGTGATTAGCTTTATTTTAAAACTGGAATTAAGATTTTAGTTTAGACGTACCCTTCTGAAATCTAAATTTCTCTGCACATTTTAAATCTGTCCCACCTGTAGTGTAGTCTTTTCTGCTGTAGAACTAAAGGTCTCAGCATGGTAGCACCTATTATAATGTTTAATATTAGGATGTGCAGTCCAGCCCCTCCTTTTTCCTATGTGTGTATTTAAGGTACATTTGAAGGTGAGACCCCTTCTCTTGGGCTAGCACTCCTCCTACCTGCCCCAGGTGATTTTAATTGGTATGGGTCCTTGCATTGCAGTACACACATCTAATGCATACATGGCTCCCGATTTTTCAGGTAACCCCCTGCACCCCCGGAAGGGTAGGCACTTCTCCTGCATTCTGCCCACTTCCTAGTGAAGTGGGCATAATGGGGAGAATTTCCACGGCGATCGCGGATCTCCGTGCAGGGGGTGGGGCTTAATAACACAATTCTGCATGATTCGCGTCATTTGGCCCACCCCTATTTAAATTTGATCCAATTGCGGCAACTTGCCATGAGGGACGGAGCTTAATTATGTGAATCGTCAGGCCCCGCCCCCAACTCCACCCTCCTGCTTGTCTTACCCGGGCATCTCCTGGGAACACAAATATAAAGGTAAGCAAGTATGATCTAATGGGCCCTACGAAAGGTAAGTCCTAGATAAATTAATTAGTGTGTCAGTATTAGGGATGATAGGGACCCACCTTCTTAAGGTTCGCCGTGACGTGGCAGGTGGGCAAACATCTTTGGCTAAACATGTACTAAGAAACCTTACATATGAAACCATATTAATTGTTGCAGTTCATTATAGATTTTTTGATCATTAGAATTCTTAGTGCTTATAGTGTGCACCTGCTTTCCCCCCACCGTCACCTGTAATGTAGCATGGTTTTACCAAGATGCACAGTTACCTGCTCTTTTTACACACTGGGTGATTTTCACCCTGAACGATATCGCTGAACAAATCGTTCAGCGATATCGTTGATCGTTGATCGTTCAACGACTTTATGTAAACGATTTTCAAACGATTTTGTAAACGATTTTCAAACAATTTTACAAACGATCAGCGATCAGCGATATCGTTCAGATTAATAATATTATAGAGGCATTATTTTTAATGTAAAAAAATGTGGGCAGGGCTATCATGAGGTGATAAAATTGTGTCGGCCACTTTAAATCACTGCATTTATGCTCTGTGGCTAGTTTGGTTTGGTGTATTCCTTGCTGAACGCTGTTGCTTAGCTATTTGCTGTGGTTTGTTATTGCTTTGGCTTTAAACAAACTGTCTGTACTATCTGTCGTGATGGATACGTACCGTTATCGATTGATGGTTGCTTATGCAGGAGTCGTGGTGATAAGTGACCGGGAGAGGAATGAGAAGAGGAGAAGGCTTTGTTCATGCTGGACGAAGGAGTGGTTGCAGCAGAGGGATTCGTTCTCTCATATGCCGCTGCTCATGCAGATTTGCGAGAACAACCCGGAAGACTTCAGGAACTTCTTGCGAATGGACGATTCAACATTTCAAGAATTACTGGCCTTGGTGACTCCATACATACAAAGGCAGGACACCAGGTTGCGTGGAGCCATTCCTGCAGAGGAGAAGCCCATTGCGACCCTGCGTTTCCTGGCTACAGGGAGATCTTTGGCCGACTTGAAATTCGGGACTCTCATCTCACCGCAGGCTTTGGGTCTTATTATTCCGGAGACCTGTAAAGACATCTTTTACGTCCCTGCTACTGCTCCCAACTATATCTACTCCCAAATCTATATAAATAGCTGTTTATCCATCCTCTGCCTTTGCTGCTGCTGCTCCCAAATTATATCCCGATTATATACCCGCCAAAAAAGGGTCTCCCCTCTCTCCCGAGCACCACAGGCTTACACTGAAGCCGGGGCTTATCCCCATACCCCTGGAGTGGTTGGTATGGCGGTAATAGAGGGGCCAAAATAATGTCAAACTATTGTACTTTACAGTGGAGCTACAAGTGCCAGCATGCCTGCCATTTTGCACTTGTGGAACTACAAGTGCCAGCAGACATGCGGCACCTGTAACTTCACTTTAAAGTACAAAAGTTAAAAAAAGTCAAAACACACACACCGTGTCATCTTAAATTTTATTACACACACCTACCCATTCACACATACTTACCTATACCAGATGTTTGGTCCCCTTGTCCACGTAGTATTTCCCAAAACCATGGCCCTGCAAGAAAGATTTCACACTCCCCTACATCCAGCGCTGGTCTTCACAGTAATCCTTGGTTTTGTTAAAACAAAAAAAAATCATTACACAACCCACGGAACACAGCTATCTGTATGTGTGTTTAATCAAAAAATCTATTGATTTGAGGATCTCATTCAGACCCTCTTGCGAGTGCAGGACGCTCGCAAGCAGGTCGATGGTACCCAAATGCGTATGCGCACGACGAAGGGAGCTCCGTCGTACGCATGCGCGAGACCCGGATAGCGACAGCCAAGCTGTCGCTCCGGGTCTCACACCAAAGGGGGCGTGCTGTCACTCAACATCGACAGCACGCCCCCTTTGATGGGCGTGCCGGGGTCGTTGCTGCCCAGACGGAGGCGTTCCCATGGGAACGCCTTCCGTCTGGATCAGACCCCACTGACATCACTAGTGATGTCACTGGGAGTGATTTTTGCTCTTATAGAGCCAAAATCACTCCAGGACTTGCGGCAACGAGACCCTACCACAAGGGTCTCGTTCGCAAGCCCAATGGTCGCGATGGTCTTGACCATCGCGACCATCATCATGGACGCTCGCGTAAGCTGTGGGTGGTAACCCACAGCTATGCGAGCGTTCAAGAGGCCTCTCCAAGTTGAGGTAGGAGGGCCCTGATTCAGAGCGAGTGCTCTGGTCAGAGCATCCGGCTCTGAATCAGGGCCTGAATACGGTGATATAGCAAAACTAGCGAAAAAGATGTCTTTGTTTCAAAATTTTAACTTAAGAGAATTTTTCGCACCAAAATGAATACCCCTTATAAATGTATTAATGTAATGTTTAAAATATGTTATGTTTTTTTTTCTGTTTCTAGTTCCCTTCGACTGTCGAGGAATGGCAAACTATTGCCAACGATTTTGAGACCCGGTGGAACTTCCCAAATTGTGGTGGTGCCATAGACGGGAAACACAACCGGATAACACAACCTGCAAACACTGGATCTTTGTACTTCAATTACAAAGGATTCTTTAGTATGGTTATGATGGCGGTCGTGGATGCCAATTATAAATTTATATTTGTTGACGTTGGCAAAAATGGAAGGTCTTCCGATGGTGGCCGAGAGACCGTCTTTTTTGAGAGACTAATGAAGAATCAGTTAAACATACCTTCGGGGTCGCAAACCAAATATGGTTTAAATTTTGTATTCGTTGCCGATGAGGCATTTGGCCTTAATGAAAATTTAATGAGGCCTTTTCCTCAAAGGGCATTAACACCGGAAAAGAAAATTTTTAACTACAGACTATCGCGTGCGAGGCGCACTGTTGAGAATGCCTTTGGCATAATGGCGAATAGGTTTCGCATTTTCCATACTTGTATAAATTTCAGGCTAGACAAAATCGAGTGGCTTGTCTTGGCATGTTGTGCCCTACATAATTTGTATTGCCTGCCACAAACACATTGCCTGAAAATATTGACCATAGTGAGGAAAATATTGTCCTCACATCTCTAAATCCCCCAAGATTTCCCTCTGTGGCCTCTGCCCGGGCAAAAGAGGTCAGAGAGAAATACTTGAATTATTTTAATGGTGAAGGTGCCGTTTAATGGCAGGTTTAAATTAGGGGTGAGCGGGTTCGGATTTCTGAAATCCGAACCCCCCCGAGCCCCCCCGATCCGAGGCCAATCCGAGTCAGGCTCGACTTTTCCCGCCTGACTCGGATCTGAAATCGAGGCAAAACGCCTTCCGGGTCTTGCGGGTTTTGGATCCTATATAAGGTACCCACGTCGGCGCCATTTTCTCACTCGGCTGTGGACAGTGAAGAGGGAGGGTGGGAGTTAGGGCTGGCTGGGCTGTGTAGTGTAGTGTAGTGTTGTAGTGTAGTGTAGTGCAGTGTAGTGTAGTGTTGTGCTGTGCTGCGCTGCGCTGCTATTGTCCATAGGGGCTGTGTCCACTACTTCAAAGTCCATAGGGGCTGGCTGGACTGTGTTGTGCAGTCAGTTGTCCATAGGGGCTGTGTCCACTCCAAAGTCCTGTGCAGTGTCCCAGTCCTAAAGGGGTGCTGTAGTGTTGTCCAGGGGGTGCTCCCCCCAAGTGCTAAAAAAATATATATTTTTTCTGTGTTTGTGAATTGTGTGCACTGTGGCTGCACGTGAATCAACAAAGGAGCAGCGCCAAGCGTGCGCCTGTGTCCCATAAGTAAAAGGCTGGCTGGCTTGTCCGTTAAAGGGTGCTGTAACCCCCAAAGGGTACTCCAACCAAATAAAAAAATATATTTTTTGTGTTTGTGAATTGTGTGCGCAGTAGCCGCACGTGCATTAACAAAGTAGTGCCAAGCGTGCGCCTGTGTCCCATAAATAAAGGGCCGGCTGGATTGACCGCTAAAGGGTGCTGTAACCCCCAAAGGGCACTCCAAACAAAATAAAAAAATATATTTTTTTGTGTTTATGAATTGTATGCGCAGTAGCCGCACGTGTATCAACAAAGTAGTGCCAAGCGTGCGCCTGTGTCCCATAAATAAAGGGCCGGCTGGATTGACCGCTAAAGGGTGCTGTAACCCCCAAAGGGCACTCCAAACAAAATAAAAATATATATTTTTTTGTGTTTGTGAATTGTGTGCGCAGTAGCCGCACATGCATCAACAAAGTAGTGCCAAGCGTGCGCCTGTGTCCCATAAGTAAAAGGCCGGCTGGCTAGTCCGTTAAAGGGTGCTGTAACCCCCAAAGGGCACTCCAAACAAAATAAAAAAACATATTTTTTTGTGTTTGTGAATTGTGTGCGCAGTAGCCGCACATGCATCAACAAAGTAGTGCCAAGCGTGCGCCTGTGTCCCATATGTAAAAGGCCGGCTGGCTAGTCCGTTAAAGGGTGCTGTAACCCCCAAAGGGCACTCCAAACAAAATAAAAAAATATATTTTTTTGTGTTTGTGAATTGTGTGCGCAGTAGCCGCACGTGCATCAACAAAGTAGTGCCAAGCGTGCGCCTGTGTCCCATAAATAAAGGGCCGGCTGGATTGACCGCTAAAGGGTGCTGTAACCCCCAAAGGGCACTCCAAACAAAATAAAAAAATATATTTTTTTGTGTTTGTGAATTGTGTGCGCAGTAGCCGCACGTGCATCAACAAAGTAGTGCCAAGCGTGCGCCTGTGTCATAAGTAAAGGGCCAGCTGGCTTGACCGTTAAAGGGTGCTGTAACCCCCAAAGTACACTCCAAACCAAATAAAAAAATATTTTCTGTGTTTGTGAATTGTGTGCGCAGTAGCCGCACGTGCATCAACAAAGTAGTGCCAAGCGTGCGCCTGTGTCATAAGTAAAGGGCCGGCTGGCTTGACCGCTAAAGGGTGCTGTAACCCCCAAAGGGCACTCCAAACAAAATAAAAAAAAATATTTTTTTGTGTTTGTGAATTGTGTGCGCAGTAGCCGCACATGCATCAACAAAGTAGTGCCAAGCGTGCGCCTGTGTCCCATAAGTGAAGAGCCGGCTGGCTCATTTCTTAAAGGGTGGTGTAACCCACAAAGTGCACTACTCTCCAGCAAAAATAAAAAAAATATTTTCTGTGTTTGTGTGCGCCTTAGCCGCACGTATATATCAATATAACATAAATGGAGGATCAAACTTTCTCCAATAAAAATAAAATAGGGAAAGATCAAGAACCACTTCCTCCTAGTGCTGAAGCTGCTGCCACTAGTCATGACATAGACGATAACATGCCATCAACGTCGTCTGCCAAGGCCAATGCCCAATGTCATAGTAGAGGGCACATACAATCCCAAATGACAAAGTTCAGGAAAATGAAACATTTAAATCATCTGAAGAGAAACGTAAACTTGCCAATATGCCATTTACGACACGGAGTGGCAAGGAACGGCTAAGGTCTTTCCCTATGTTCATGACTAGTGGTTCAGCTTCACATGACGATGGAAGCCCTCCTCCCGCTAAAAAAATCAAACGAGTTAAGCTGGCAAAAGCACAGCGAAGAACTGTGCGTTCTAAGAAGATATCACAAATCCCCAAGGAGAGTCCAAGTGTGGTGGCGGTTGCGATGCCTGACCTTCCCAGCACTGGACGGGAAGAGGTGGCTCTTTCCACCATTTGCACACCCCCTGCAAGTGCTGAAAGGAGCACCCACAGTCCACTTGCTGATATGCAAATTGAAGATGTCACTGTTGAAGTACAACAGGATGAGGATACTGGTGTAGCTGGCACTGAGGAGGAAGTTGGCGAGGAGGATTCTGATGGTGATGTGGTTTGTTTAAATCAGGCTCCGGGGGAGACAGTTGTTGTCCGTGGGATGAAAAAGCCCATCACGGTCATGCCTGGGTAGAAGACCAAACATTCCACCTCTTTGGTCTGGCAATATTTCTATCCAAATCCGGACAACAACTGTCTTGCCATATGTACCATATGTAAAGGTGAAATAAGTAGGGGTAGGGACGTTAACCACCTAGGAATATCCTCCCTTATACGGCACCTGCAGCGCGTTCATAAAAAGTTACTGTCAAGTTCAGAAACTTTGGCTAAGACCGTAAGCAGTCCAGGGACACCTAAATCCCATTTTCCTGTTTTATCCAAGGAATCGGTGGATGAGGAGGATGAGGACGACATCTTGCCTCCGTAGAGCCAGTTTGTGCAGGGACACATTAATTGCCAGCTTGTTTTGTGGGGGTCTAAATGAACCAATCATTTCAGCCACAGTCATGTGGCAAACCCTGGCGCTAAAATGATTGGTTTGTTAAAGTGTGCATGTCCTATTTATACAACATAAGGGTGGGTGGGAGGGCCCAAGGACAATTCCATCTTGCACCTCTTTTTTTTCTTTGCAGTATGTACTGTTTGGGGCCTAGTTTTTCAAACTGCCATCCTGTCTGCCACTGCAGTGTCACTCCTAGATGGGCCACGTGTTTGTGCCGCCCACTCGTGTTGCTTAGCATAGTCATCCAGCTACCTTGGTGCAATCTTTTGGCCATAAAAACAATATTGTGAGGTGTGAGGTGTTCAGAATAGACTGGAAATGAGTGGAATTGAAGGTTATTGAGGTTAATAATTGCATAGGAGCAGAAAAACCCACAAATTCTGTGATTTAAGCTGTTTTTATGCTTTTTTTCAAAAAAATACAGATCCAAAACACAAAACCCAGAACCCAAAACACGGAAGGGTGGTTTTGGCAAAACCAATCCAGATCCAAAACACGAAGAAAGATCCAGATCCAAAACCAAAACACAAAACACGAAAAGTGGCCGGTGCACACCCCTAGTTTAAATATAATCTGGAATTATGGCCCTCATTCAGAGCCATTCATTAGCATCAGTACGCTCGTTGCATTCCGATGTTGCGAAACCACGCATGCGCCGGTGTTACACTGCGCATGTGCGTACGGCAGATTGCAAGCTTTTTTTGTCTCGTTCGTCAAATTGCGAACAGGAAGTGACATGTCAAATATGATTGACAGAACAGGCCGTTTTGGGGCGTTGACGGGGGCGGAGATGGAAAAACGCAGGCGTGGCGAGGTGTTTTTGGGGCGTACATAAATTATCTGATGCGAACATCAAATGTGTTCGTACCAAGTCATACGCCACTGGCTGATCCTCTTTCCGTTCAAATTGCTCGCACAGCTTGGGGTGTGGATTACTCGACCACAATGGCGATGGGCTTGTCCTCCGGTCCGGGCCTCCTCGATGTTTCATAGATTTATCACGACTTGTCAGAAAAACAATCAACTTTGAATTGCAAACCAGCTTGTAATGTGTTTTTAAAAGAGTTATTTTGGTTAGCACAAAACCGTACGCAGGTGAAAATCTCAGCTGCTAATTTCAGGATTACACAATCAATTAGCGTACATTTGTAGGAATGTTCTTTACAATTTTTTGGTTTTGTGATATTGTAACAATAATGTCATCATGTTTGTGTGTATTTTACCATTTTGCTTTGGCCTGGAGAATTTGCATCCTTTTTTTAATTTCAAAGTGTTCCTTAAAGAACCCTTTTTTTTAAAACCCATTTCTACTTCAGGGTCCATAGGGTATCCACAGGATACCTTGGGGTATAGGTGTGACGTCAGTCATCGGGCACCATAGAGTTAAGCTTTCAGCCTCCCAGGATGCACTAGGGTCCCCCTCCTATACCCCGCCCCCGAGCCAAGGCATCTCAGTTTAGTTTGGTGCCCGGCCGGAGTCGGGTGCACCTGTTGGAGTGGGGGCTAAGAAGAGCCCCTGAAGTTTTCTACATGCAGCTGTGGCTGCACATCTGGAAGTACAGCATGGACAGTCAGTCCTGACGTCCATGCTGTCTTCCCTACACCCCCGCCGGTACCAGAACGCCGGTACCGATCCGGGGATGCTGGTGAGCATCTGGGGTCACAGCTAGCGGTGACCCCAGATGTTCCGGACCATGGCCGGAATCAAGGGGGACAGCAAGGTAAGCAGCGGGGTCCCGTGGTGGGTCCCCGCTGTTACATGGTCCAGAGTCCCCAGGCAGGGGGCTCCCTGGGGACTGGCTGCAGCGTGGAGCCAGGTATATAACCTGCGCTTCCACTACCCCCCTGGGACAGCGGACCGCAGCAGAGCGGTAGCGCTGCGGCGTCCCGGGGGTTAAATGCATGCCAGGGGAGCGTGCCTTCCCTGTCTCACAGCCGGCGCCTCCCCCGCTGCACACAGCCCTCTCTGCAACACCGACTGGCCCTGTGGCAGCGCTCCTCCCCCAGGCCAGCCTCCTCTCTGCTCCTCGGCGGCCATCTTCAAGAACGCATGGTGAACGCTGCTGGAAGTCTGGACGGAGGCATCGTGGTCTGGGTCCCCCTGCATACCTCTCCTCCACTGTGGTCAGGTCTGTGTATGCAGCGCTGTGTCCTACCAGACTCTGTGTCTGTGTAGTTGACACAGAGTCTGGTCTGTGCTGCTGCCTGTACTTAGTTTCCATTTCTGACTGTCAGCCTTATTACTGTCCCTGTTCTTTCTGCTAAAGCCCTTGCGGTGCGGTGCTGCAGGGTGGTCTCTCGCCTTTTTAAAACAATTGGTGAGAGGGGTCACATACTTTCTACCATCATGTCTGAAAGTGACTTTCCTCTCCGGCTACAGTGTACTACGTGTAAAGTACCTTTAGCTGAGGGGGAGGGTAGCACGGAGGGCCTCTGCCGGCAGTGTTTGTCGTTGGCGCGGCCTATTACGGTTACAGCACCGGTACAGGAGCCGCCCTGGGCTTGTTTCGCTGAGGCGCTTACAACCTTAGTAGGCCAATTAGCTCCACAGCCCGCGTTTAAGCAGATGGGTTTGTCCCAGCAATCAGTGGTGTCATCACCCATGCAGGGTTTCCCAAGACAATTGGTGGTACCCCGCAGTCTCCCTATTTCCCCTCTCCCGGTTTCTCAGGAGCCGGCGTGGGTTAACTCCCTGACGAGTTCTGTACAGTACTTGTCGGATGTGTTGCAAGGGGAGTCTGTGATGCGGCCACATAAACGGCCGGTGGCGTCTCTGTCGGCTCCTTATGAGGATGACGAAGGGACGTCTGATGATGGGGAGATTCTGGATCCTTACGATCAGGAACCTCTCCATACTAAGGACGCAGACGCTAGGTCCAAGGTGTATATTCCTGGACTTATTCGGGCAGTCCGCACAGCCTTGGTGATTGAGGACGAAGTTCCCCCAGCGGCTAAATCCAAGTATGCCTTTTTTAAGGATGTGAAGGGTGACGCCACAGTCTTTCCTCTTTCGGGTCAGTTTGTGGACCATTTAGAGGAGGCGTGGAAACAGCCTGGCAAGCGATACCAGCCGCAGAGGCGTCTGGCGGTGGCTTATCAGTTCTCGGATAATTATTTTGCTAAGTGGAATCCCCTCCACAGGTGGATTCTCATGTGACACGTCTTGTCCGTAGTGCCACATTACCAATGCCATCCATGTCCTCCCTTAAGGATGCTACGGACCGCAAGGTGGAGATCTGCCTTAAGTCCGCTTATTCCCTTGCGGGGGGGGGGCAGCGCGGCCGGCTATGGCCATTTGCTTGGTTGCCAGAGCTATGGAGCGCTGGGCGGATTCGTTGGAGGCGTCCTTCGATTCCGACTGTCCGGCTGAGCAGGCGGAGTTGATTGGTAATCTCCGTGATTCGGCCACTTATATCAACGAGGCGGCCTTAGACATTAGTACCCTGGTGTCTCGAATTTCTTCAGCAGCGGTGGCTGCTCGTCGCACCTTGTGGTTGCGATCCTGGAAGGCAGACGCTGATTCCAAAAAGGGTTTGGAGGCGTTGCCCTGTAACGGAGAAGTTCTCTTCGGTCCAGATCTGGACAAGATTGTAGCCACACTGGCGGCAGCCAAATCGGCATGTCTCCCGTCGGTCGCTGTCCCTTCTGGTTCGGGTCCATCGTCCTTTCGGTCTTATAGGACCCAGGGCAGGCCCAAACCACAATCTTTTCCCCGACAGGCTGGTCCGAAGAAATTGGCCAAGCCCCGGAAGCAGACCTGGAGTACCAGACGTCCGGCCCCTAAGCCAGATGACAAGCCTGAGGACTGACGGTCCGGGCCTCCCTTTGGGGGATCCCAAAGTGGGAGGCCACCTGCTGAAGTTCGCCTGGTGTTGGTCGGTCACCACGACAGACACTTGGGTTCTCGAGGTGGTCTCCCACGGGTATGCCCTCTCTTTCCGGCACAGACCCCCGGCTCGATTTTTCTACCATCAGACCGGAACAAGGCCACGGAGCTGTGGAAGGTCTTGCACACTATGCTCCAGGCTGGAGTTATAGTGCCTGTTCCATTCTCCCAGAGGGGCCAAGGTTTCTATTCCAATCTCTTTTTGGTGCAGAAACCCAATGGGTCGTATCGTCCGATTCTCAACCTCAAAGTTCTCAACAAGTCTTTGCGGGTGCAGAAGTTTCGGATGGAGACCCTACGGTCCATCATTCTGGCGCTGGAACCTGGGGACTACATGGTGTCATTGGACATACAGGACGCTTACCTGCATGTCCCTATTCTTTTGCGCCATCAACAGTTCCTCAAGTTTGCAATCCGCAGCGACCACTTTCAGTTTCGGGCGTTGCCTTTTGGCCTGGCAATAGCACCGCGTGTGTTCACCAAGGTGATAGCGGTCATGGCGGCTTCTCTGCGGCTGCAGGGAGTCCGCATGTTGCCGTACTTGGACGACCTTTTATTAGTGGCAGGATCTCCGGAGCTCCTTCTGAGCCACTTGGACCTGACCATTGCGCTACTGCAACGGCACGGCTGGTTAATAAACTGGCAGAAGTCCACTCTAATCCCGTCTCAGTGGATTCTGCACCTCGGAGCCTTATTGGACTCGGGACAGCAAAGGATCTTTGTGAAGGGGGAAAAGATCTCTGCTTTACAGTCGAGGGTGCGCAGTTGTCTGCACAGCCGCCGGGTGTCTCTCCACTCGGCGATGAGGTTACTGGGCTCCATGGTGTCGGTGTTCGACATGGTGGAATATGCCCAGTTTCACTCCAGACCTCTGCAGCATCTGATCCTGTCCAAGTGGAACGGGCTGCCTCAGTCTCTGAAATCCCAGACGATAGTGCTCACCCCGGAGGTTCGCCTGTCCCTTGCCTGGTGGTTGCAGATGACCCATCTCAACAAGGGACGTCCGTTCTGGGTACCAAATTGGGTCCTGTTGACAACGGATGCCAGTCTTCGGGGCTGGGGAGCAGTTTCGGGTCCACACTTGTTCCAGGGCAGGTGGACTCCGACAGAAGCGGAGCTTCCAATAAATATCTTGGAACTCCGAGCGGTCTTCAATGCCCTCCAGCAGGCACATCGGGTTCTCCAGGGTCGCCCAGTGCAGGTCCAGTCGGACAACGCTACCACTGTGGCCTACATAAACCGGCAAGGAGGAACCCGAAGTCGGGCGGCTCTCGTAGAGGTGTCTCGGATCCTGGTATGGGTGGAGCGCAATCTTCCGGCCATATCAGCTGTCTTCATCCCGGGAGTGCTAAATTGGGAGGTGGACTTTCTCAGTCGCCAGGACGTTCATCCAGGGGAATGGTCCCTGCACCCGGACATTTTTCAACTTCTGGTGGACAAGTGGGGTCTTCCAGAGATCGACCTCATGGCGTCCTGGCACAACAACAAGTTGCCGGTGTACGGGTCTCGCACAAGAGACGAAAAGGCGTCTCTGGTGGATGCTCTGTCCGTCCGGTGGACGTTCCGGTTCGCTTACCTGTTTCCTCCGGTTTCCCTTCCACGAGTAATCCGGAAATTCAAACAGGAAGGAGGGACGCTCCTGTTGATAGCTCCCGCGTGGCCCAGACGGCACTGGTTCTCAGACCTTCAGGGTCTGTCCGTGGGCAGTCCTCTGCGGTTGCCGCTACGACCGGACCTTCTGTCGCAGGGTCCTTATCTTCACCCGGACCTGACTCGGCTGTCTTTGACGGCGTGGCTGTTGAGACAGCCATGTTAAGGTCCAGGGGGTTTTCCAGCTCTGTAGTGCGTACCATGTTACGAGCTCGGAAACCGTCTTCCGCGAGGATATATCATCGCGTGTGGCATACGTTCTTCCAGTGGTGTCGACCGAGAGGTTATGCACCGTGGGAGTTTCGTCTGTCTCGGATACTCGCCTTCCTACAAGCGGGACTAGATCATGGGCTTCGCCTTGCTTCTTTGAAGGTACAGGTATCGGCCCTGTCTGTCTGGTTTCACCGTAGGATTGCTACAATCCCAGATGTGCGCACCTTTATGCAAGGTGTTCTCCGCATTCAGCCACCCTTTGTTCCACCTGTGGCGCCTTGGGATTTGGCTGTGGTCCTGAGGGCTCTCCAGGGACCACCGTTTGAACCACTGGGCTCAGTGGATCTTAAATGGCTAACAGCTAAGACTGTTTTCCTTCTGGCCATAGCTTCGGCCAGACGTGTTTCTGATTTAGGGGCTCTTTCTTGTAGACCCCCTTTCTTGATTTTTCATGGGAACAGGGCAGTGCTCCGCACTCGTCCTGAATTTCTTCCCAAAGTTGTTTCCCAGTTTCATGTTAACGAGGAAATAGTTGTTCCGGCCTTTAACTCACCTGGCCTTTCAGTGAGTGAGGCCACTTTGGATGTTGTGCGGGGCTTAAGGACTTATGTTGACCGCACTTCTTCGTTTAGGAAGTCGGACGCTTGTTTATCCTCTATGGCTTCCGTAAAAAGGGTTGGCCTGCTTCAAAGCAAGCTTTGGCAGCCTGGATCCGTATGGCTATTACTGAAGCTTATCTTCATGAAGGTCTGCCGGTTCCTCCTTCTCTGAAGGCTCATTCCACTAGGTCTGTGGGTCCTTCGTGGGCAGCTCGACGTGGTGCCTCTGCAGTCCAGATCTGCAAGGCTGCTACGTGGTTCTCTGTCCATACCTTCGTGAGGTATTACAGGTTTGACACCTTCGCCTCTCAGGATGCTTCCTTCGGGCGGCGGATTCTCCTTTCAGCACAGGAGCGTCCCCACCCTTAAAGGATACTGCTTTGGGACATCCCCAAGGTATCCTGTGGATACCCTATGGACCCTGAAGTAGAAAATATGAGATATGGTAAGAAATTACCTTTGTTATCTCTATTTCTACGAAGTCCATAGGGTTCCACAGGACTCCCGCCCTGTCGTACCTGTGCTGCAGATGGGCTTTGCTCTGGTCACCGGTTTTTCCATCTCCCTCTGGAGAGAATGTGATTCTTGTGTGTATCCAGATCTTCTTTCTCTCTCTTCCCTCTCCTCCTCCGGCCTATGGCTTGGTACAAAACTGAGATGCCTTGGCTCGGGGGCGAGGTATAGGAGGGGGACCCTAGTGCATCCTGGGAGGCTGAAAGCTTAACTCTATGGTGCCCGATGACTGACGTCACACCCATACCCCAAGGTATCCTGTGGAACCCTATGGACTTCGTAGAAATAGAGATAACAAAGGTAAGTTCTTACCATATCTCATATATTTATTTTTTTTTGGATTTCGTTTTTGGCTTGTGGGCCAGGATTAACTCTAAACCAATTTTAAAATAATGTCACAATACAATGGGAAACATTTGTCAAATTTTTAATTTCATACACACATTTTTAAAGATTTCATGTGCATTTTGCAAATACAGTTTTTGGGCAGTGTTAGGCAATAATAACTGAAATAATTATGACAAACATATTACCAATGTTGGCAAACTTAAACAAACACATTAAAAACAATTCACAAGAAAGGAGAGGGAAGTTTTGGCCCTAAAGGAATATGGGGCAAGCACAGAAGGAGTGTGGGAAAAGTAGCCAGTGCTGTCATCGTTTTTTTCCCCGTTTGGCTGGAGTAGGGTGGGTGCCAGACCGGGTCCGGGATGTCCTCTGTCTGGCCTGTCCAGAGGCAGATGTTGTGGCCTCTGGACTAGGCACAGGGCTAGGCACATTTGGAGGAATGGCTGTTGTTGGGCCAGAGGTGGAGGATCCTGATGTTCCGGCAGGAAGGGAGGTCGGCTCCACCATTTGCTGGCGAACGAGCTGCTCCAGGGCATTGGCTATTCTGATGTTGGCCCTGGGCCTGACCAATGGTCACGTTGTCCGCAGCATTTTGCTCCAGGGCCTCAGCCACCCATAGCAGACTGGCATCCATCCTCTGCAGAATCTCCGTATGGTAATCCGATTTAAAATTGAGTTCTGTGAGGAGTGCCACTGCCTGCGAGGGGGATTGCCCTGGACTGGCTTCTGCAGGGTTCTCAGCCAGATATACTGGTTCCTCCCCTGCAGAGCCAGCAGAAATTCTGCGGCCAAGGCTCCCCTCTGGAGCAGACTCATCCGCCTGTGTCTCTGTGAGAAAAAAGAGAAAAGAGTCACATTAGAATCTACATATTGTCACAATAACATTTCAGAGTTGGTTACATCACAACATTTACCTGGGACAACATGAGGAGCCGCAAAGTCTGGCATGTCCGTATCCATGTTGGACACGCCAAACACCTCCACATCCTGCACACACTCCTGTGCCAGCTCTTCCAAATCAGTCAGCTCCAATGACACAGGGGTGGGACCCCCACCTGTCCCCCTTGCATGCCTAGCCCTGTCAGCCAGTTTTTGCTTCATGTTATATTTGAAGTCTTGCCATCTGTGGGTGAAAAAGTTGGCATTATTCCTGCATTATTTGGCCCTGTATCCACTTTTTTTTTTTTTTACTTACCGGCGTTTGACATCCCGGGCTAGACGGACATAATCACCCACCCTATTGACAGCACTGGCTATCTCCTCCCACATTCTCCACTTCTGGCTTACACCCATATTCCTGTCTGCCTGTGGCAGGATGTCCACACACTTCTGAACCAAAACCTCCATCTCCTTTCTTGTGAATTGTGGCTGCCTTTTCTTTTTGCCAGCTTTGGCCAGAATATTGGGCCCAGCAGCCTCTTCCATGTCATCCTCAACACCTATTTACATTAAATTAATTAAAATTTAGATGTCAATCTTTCACTATATTCTGGTTCAAAATAATCCTTGAATAGAAATGAGAGAAATACTTACCGGCCGCCTCTTGGCCATTGTTTGGCTGGTCTGTAGCCATTTTTCATGAAAAAACTTGAACTACACCAGACCGTTTGTTTTTTTCCGTGACGTATTTATACATGCGTCCTTATTATTCGACCGCATCATTGATTGTGCGTTCCTATGATCCGTCCTTAATTTGAGCGGGAAACGAAACACTATTTATGGCTTTTGGCGACTCGAGTCGAGGTGGCGGGTGTTGTTTGTTGGAGGTTGCGTGGTTCGGAGTGTATTGTTGGAGGGAGTAGTGTTTGGAGGAGATTTTTTGGAGTGTGTTCGAGGCGTTTTTTTTTTTAACAACTTTCCGTTCGCATTTTTTGGTGTGGTTATTTTATTTGTGGTGTATTTTTTGTGTAAGTTTTTTCCCGTCATCCTTGTGTAAATTATGGATCTTCAAAATTGTTTTTTGGGGTCAAAAAATAATATGTTTTTTTTTTTGTTGTAGGTTTTTTTTGGCTGTGCCCCAATGATGTTTTTTGTTCTGTGACTTATTTATCGTGTATTGGTAAGTATTGATTTTAACTTGAGTTTTAAATGTTCATGTATTGTTCTTCGCATATTTTGGCCTCATTAAGCTTTTTTTTAGGGTTTTTGGGGATGTTAAAAATGCGAACCATTTAGCGCACTTTTGTAGGCTTCATTCCCCTTGTAAAAATGCGAACCATTTAGCGCACTTTTGTAGGCTTCATTCCCCTTGTAAAAATGCAAACCATTTAGCGCACTTTTGTAGGCTTCATTCCCCTTGTAAAAATGCGAACCATTTAGCGCACTTTTGTAGGCTTCATTCCCCTTGTAAAAATGCGAACCATTTAGCACACTTTTGTAGGCTTCATTCCCCTTGTAAAAATGCGAACCATTTAGCGCACTTTTGTAGGCTTCATTCCCCTTGTAAAAATGTGAACCATTTAGTGCACTTTTGAAGGCTTCATTCCCCTTGTAAAAATGCGAACCATTTAGCGCACTTTTGTAGGCTTCATTCCCCTTGTAAAAATGCGAACCATTTAGCGTTCAAATTTTTGGGTGCTTTTTTTTGGGCAAATTGTGGAAGTCCTCTCAATGTAGTTTTTCTATTGTTCGAAATGTGTGCTCCCACCCTTTATTTTGGCCCATTTTCTAAAATCACAAGATTACAAAATGGCCACCCAAAATTCTAAACTTTATTTTGGATTTTGAAATCATGACAATACCCCGGCATGTAAGCATCTTTGGATTTTAACGAAAAGATAAGTATTTTTTTGGCATTTTTTTGGACAACATACCTTAACTACATTACTTACCATTTCAGGTTGATGTTGGTCGTATTATTGTGGCCATGCTGCCGGAAGCCGACCAACCTCAATCTCGTCCCAGGCGTAGGCATCGTAGGCGTGCAAGGCCCCAGATATATAGAACACGTGTCACCCTTTTTGGAATGCCCAATGATGAGGTGTTAAGGCGCTACCGTCTTCCGCCCCAAATCATCATAGACACTCTCTCATTAATAGAGAGTGATCTTGAGCTGCAAATTGACAGTCCTACAGCAATACCACCACTTACGCAATTAATGGTGGTGTTACATTTCTGTGCCTCAGGATCCTTTCAAACCACGGTGGGAATAGTTGCGGGAATCTCTCAATCCTCCTTTTCAAGGATCCTGAGGGCAGTGATGGAGGCCCATTTCAAGCACCTCCATCATTTTATTCAAATGCCTTTGGATATGGGTTCCCTTAGTGTGGCGAAGGCCAATTTTTACCAAATAGCTGGCTTCCCACACATCATAGGGGTTGTGGATGGTACTCACATACCACTTCAGCCTTCAGCACGGCTGGAGGCCATTTTTCGGAACCGAAACACTATCACTCACTGAATGTAATGGTGGTATGTGATGCCTCCCTCCAGATCCTGTCCATGAATGCAAAATTACCCGGGAGTGCACATGACTCATTCGTCATCCGGCAATCTGGGATTTGGCATAAATTAAACAACCTACAAGCTGGTGATGCATGGCTTCTGGGTAAGTGGAGACCTTTTTTAGATACCAATGCAAAGCTTGATACACAGTGATCCTGATTTTGTAACTTCTTTTTCACAGGAGACAGTGGCTACCCTTGCACGCCCTGGCTGCTCACTCCTTATTTGGCTCCCACACCAGGGCCACAAAGTGAGTATAATTCCACACTTACAGCCACCAGGCAAGTGGTGGAGCACTGTATCGGCCTTTTAAAAGGCCGATTCAGATGCCTCCACCGCTCTGGTGGCGAGCTCATGTATTTGCCGGATATGGTTTCGAAAATTGTGGTCCTGTGTGGGATATTTCACAACATCGCCATAAGGAGTGGTGTCCCAATGCAGCCAGAGGATGCCTTGCCTGAGGATGGCCCCCCCGAGGTTGGTCGGAGGTCAGTATGTGGGGGGGCCATACGCGATGATGTGGTGGCCCGATTTTTTAGGTAATTATTGTCCCAAATGAAGTTAGATGACACAATGTAGACATGTAATAATGTAATTAACAATTTTAACTTTTTTTTTATCTTTTTGTGTTTTATTCCATAATATTTTTCGGGAAAACGATGACTACTACCTGATCCTAAAAATTGACTTCATGTGGACACATTGGATTTAACTTCTGGACCAAATTTGGCGGCAACTCATTTGTGGAATCATGTTGGCATGCTACTTCGTCAAACAGTTCTTGATTGTTTTTTATTTGTTTTTTTTGGGTGTAGGCTGATTTTTTGAGAGTGTCTTCACTGTGTGTATTGATTGTCAAAAATCACTTTGTGTTTCTTATTTTCGATTAAAAATTTTTTTGTTACGTTTAAAAAAACATTTCCTTTCTAAATTACATGCAAGTGTAACCTGGTTCAAAAAATGAAAACTTGCTTAAGGGCTAATCCTGTAATGATTAAAATTTTGCAGTATTTTACCATGCTTAGTGGCTCAAAACAAACACCCAAAGGTATTATGGTGAATCAGTATGTTTTCTAATCTCGGTCTAAGCAGGTTTCATTTAATATTTACCTTACCCCCCCCCCCCAAAAAAAAAAAAAAGGCAGATAATTCTACAAACCTATTGGTATTGTTTGGTGTTGAATGTGCCAGCTTACATAATTCAGCTTTCTACAATCTAAGTTACATTCCTTTAAAAGACTTGCTGCAATAGTCGACTTATGAAAGGTTAAACAATATAATATTTACAGAGAAGGAATGAGACTTTAAACCAAACTTGTTTTTTATTTTTAACAAACATGTCCAAATTTTGGACAAAACAAAAAATTAATGGCGCAGGATCCCCGCCAGGTGATTGAGGACCACCAGCATGCCTATAACATGGCCCCTCAGCCTCTGCACACACGCTGCTGCCTCAGTCAGCCGCCTCTGGTCCTCTGTTGGTTAAAAAATTGAGGTGCTTAATAAAAAAAAAACGTAATTTTGTTTGACAAACAACTTCAAAAGGAAATTCAACTTTACAAAAAGTGACAATCTGGACAAACATTACAATTCAAAGCCAACATTCTTGGCCCAAGTAAATTCCCAAAAATGACTCAGAAAACAAAAAAATTTAAAAATGGAGAAGTACGCATAAAAACTACATTTGTGGGTACCGTAAACAAGAGATACAAGTATGAGTGTTTGGACATGTGTGATACGTGTAAGGGGAAAACATCATAGACATTTTTAAACCAAGATATATATAACAAACATTCTAAATAACTAAAATTTGAAAAATGCACAGGCAAAGGCTAACATCCACCAAAAAACAATAGAAAAAAAAAAAAGGTAAAAGGGAAACATACTGTTGACAATGACACCTGGACCTGTAGCCCCACCATCGTCCTCCTCGGAGGTAGGCCAATGCAGGTCTGTTGTAGGAGGGGTGATTTCTGAAGGTGGGGAGGGGGTGTAAAAGAGAGGGGTGGTTGGAGGGGAGGGTGATGAAAAGAGAGGGAGGTTGAGGGGAGGGGGAATTTTGAGGGATGGGAAGTATCCTAGAGGGAGGGGCGTCCGGATCTGGCCAGGCTGGGTTGGAGGGTGAATTAAGGGTAGGTTGGGGAGAGGAGGATTGGCTGGGAGTTGGGGATAGGGGACGAGGCCGACGTCGTCGCTCTGCCCCTAAATGATGGATAACAATTTAAGTTTTGTTTAATTTTTTACCTTGAAAACATCCTAAAAAATGATTTACAAATAACAAAAAAAAAACGGAAAACATGCACACGCAGATATGGACTAAAAAAACAAACAGGGCAAGAATGAAAACATGCACACGCAGATATGTAGTAAATAAACAAACAGGGCAGGAATGAAAACATGCACACGCAGATATATAGTAAATAAACAAACAGGGCAAAAATGAAAACATGCACACGCAGATATGTAGTAAATAAACAAACAGGGCAAGATGAAAACATGCACACGCATATATGTAGTAAATAAACAAACAGGGCAAGAATGAAAACATGCACACGCAGATATGTAGTAAATAAACAAACGGCAAGAATGAAAACATGCACACGCAGATATGTAGTAAATAAACAAACAGGCCAAGAATGCAAACATGCACACGCAGATAGGGCCGCAAAAAAAAAAAGGAAAGCAAAAAAAAATAGACTTACTTTCAGCTATACGCTGTCTAAAACATGCCAGCAAGCGTGACGTGCGGCGTTGCAGATCCGACCACCTGCGCTCCAGCTGGCCGATCTGTCGGCGTGAGCCGAAGGAGCGCAGGCGGCGGCGAACCTCCGCATAGGCAGAACGCTTCTCTCTGTTGCTGATGGGGGGAGGCTGGCTGGTTATCCGCCGGTCCATTACCTCCGTCAGTACAAGAAGCTCCCGCCTGGTGAACGCAGAGGCTCTCATGATGGCAATGGTGGATTTGGAAAAAACTGTTTTAATAAAGACCAGATAATAATTTTGATTGGCTAATGTATTTGGAAAATTAACAGGAACCATTCTATTGGTTAATGTATGAGTCATGTGTTCGACAGGCTAAAAAATCTAATGTGAGTTATGATTGGCTTAATGCAGTGACATGCGTTAGCTAATTTAAATAAAAAAATGAAACAAGTAAAATATGTGTCAGACAAAACACGGAAAACAATAGGAAAAATGACAAAAACATGTATTTTGGATAAAGGAAACCATTGTTTAAGCCGTACGTATTCTGCGTGAAAAAACAAACACGGACAAGAGTAAAATTTATTGAAAATGAAAAAAAAAACAAATTGCAAACATGTGTAGAGCAATTAAGCTAATTGATATCTTGATTGGCATGATACGATTGAAGTAGGTATGCAGAATGAACGAGCAGGTAATCGAAATCTGACAGGCCCACTTCCGGTTTGGACTTGTGCGAGCGTTCCCTGCATGCAAAATTGGAGATGTACGGTCGCAATTTGGCTCGCTCGGAGGGGTTGGGAGACTATGGGGCGGAAGATTAGCTGCGTACGAAATTACGAGCTAGCGCTTGAATTTACATTTTTCGGCATGTACGCCGAACGTGCGAACGGCCACTTGCGTCCGGGTCTGAATCAGGCCCATAGCGGCAATAAAAAATTAAGTATGGCTTGGTTTTACCAATATTCACATGCAGAGACAGGGGCTCCGACAGTGCCCATCCCCGCAATGTATAAGAAGTAAAGAATTCGCTAATGAGATTACTTTACTTCTGGGTTTGAACCCCTGACTCGTTACTGCGCATGAGAGCTCATTAGTCTCACAGAAAATGTTATGATGTGTAGCCCGTAGGCTACAATAGCTGTCACCATCTAAAGGAGCTTGATGCCCATCTTGATAAATTTGGCAGCTCAGTGGCTCCTATAGAGACCTATGAATGCTGCTTTGAGAGACCACAGCAGATATCGGAGCTATCTGCTGCAGTCTCCGTTTCTTAAATTCTGGAAATATGTTATTTTTTGGCAAGTATCATATGAAAACATCTGTATTCAGAGGATTTATCACAAAATTCACTTGCTGAATATGCTACAGTATGTCCCTATGTGAGGATGGAAATGGAGACAAGCAGGAAGCCACAGACACAGACTAATGAGGCTCCCGAGTCCCAACATACAGATGCAGCACACTTTAAGATAGCTATGTATGGCATATTGTTATAGGTCTCAGTCTATTTGCTATGACAGTGCTAGTAGTATGTCTACTTGCAGTGCTCACTCTCCAGTACAGTGCCATTATTTTCCTTTAAATCTTTAGCATCCAGTAGTGCAGAAACATATTTATCAGCCATACAACTGATGTTTCTATAAAAACATATTCAGTAGGGATATTAATCATAATATAGTAATCAAATGTATTTACTACAATTACAGAAGTTTCATTCATTCTATAATGGGAAGCAGTCAGGAAACCGACAGTCGAATTGCCGACCGCCGGCTTCCCGACTATCTAATCCCGGCAGGGGTCTAATGACAGGCGTCGAAATTCCAACACCTGTCATTTCACCTACGTCAGGGGCCCGACGCCCAGCATACCGAACAAAGGCGGGGGGGGAGAGGGTTAGGTTAGGGGCTCCCGGGGGGGACTCAGGTGTAGGCTGCGGGGTAGGGGGGGATTAAGTTTAGGCACTTACAGGGGGGGTTAGGCACTTGGGAGGGTGGTTAGGGTTAGCCACCCCTAAGGGAGGGTTAGGGGGGTAGGGTTAGTGAACACTTAAAATACTAACCTGTTGGGATCTTCACTGCCGGTCTTCCGGCATTGGGGTTTGAACCGCCGGACGTGCGTCCGGCGGTTCATACCGATCCCTCTATAACTGGTAACTTCTAAGGTCACATGATGAAAGACAAAATCCTTAGCACCAGAGCATCAATTCAGGTTATGGTACTACCCAGCTGCATAGACCAGTTTGCATAGCAAATAGGTGGAAATATGCACTGATTGTAATGACTTATGATACAGTAACTGCAGGCGCATCTCAGCATTGTACAGTTCTCCATGTGAGCGGAAATGTGCTATTTTTTGTGCATTATTTATTACATGCTATGTAACCTTTCCACTGCCTGAGGAAGCGGCCAGGCTCTATGAAACGCGTTGCAAATATACAGTGAGACCTTTTTATTTATTTTATGTTTTCTTTCTTCTTTTTTTTATATTTATCTATATGATGCCAATATTTTTTATCATGCGAGACTGTGATTCAAAAATATTTTTCATTTATTTTTATTTCATGTGATTGGTTTTACTATATGCATTTCCGTGTCAATACTGTAATAGTGAGAACAGTTTTAGACCTTCTAATCTGTCTCCCCATGACATTATGGTTATGTATCTTTGAAAGTGCACTTTATGACAAATAATTTCTTTTTTTTTTTAAATTCAATTGTTTATATACAGCACACCTTACTAGTGAGAACAGGGATTAGTTCCACCACACATTCATCTGTAGACTATTTATTGGGCTGAACAGTCCTCAGTTATATAGCTCAGTAAAATGATGAGTAGGCTAGATACAAAAGACCCGACAATCTTGCTGATGGTCAGGGTGATCTACTGTACCTTCACCCTGGACCAGGCAAGATGGCCGGTACACATTACCGATGTAATGAACGATTGAATAATACCCTGTTCTGTCCTTCATTACACTGCACAGCACCACATACCATACTGTGTGATTGGCCGTGCATCACGGCCAATTACACTATATCGCATACGACCAGCAGGAGTGTGCAATCGCAGGTACACATTACACGATGTCTCTGAGCATTCCTTCCCTACTCTCATGACTCCCCCCCCTCCACTACCACTAATGGTAGGTGTCCCCCAAGGTTCTGTTCTTGGACCTCTCATATTCTCTCCTCTATATGTCCTCTTTAGGTGAACTTATCAGCTCTTTTGTCCTCCAATACCATCTCTATGCTGATGACACTCAAATCTACCTCTCCTCCCCTGACCTCTCTTCTCACTCGTATCTTCCACTGTCTCTCTGCTATCTCTTCCTGGATGTCCCAGTGCTTTCTTAAATTTAACATGTCAAAGACCTTCCCGCATAACCTCACTTCCCACAATTTCATCTATTGATGGAACATCCATCTCTTCTGGACCCCAACTTTCCATCTAAAAAAATATTTCCAGTATCGGACCCTTTCTCATTCTGGATGCTACTAATACCCTCATCCACTCACTGGTCATCTCCAGATTGGACTACTATAGCCTCTTCCTATTTTGGCCTCCCTGACTCCCACCTCTCTCCACTCCAATCTGTCCTCAATGCTGCTGCTTGGCGCATCTTCCACTCTAAACGTTCTATATCTGCCTCCCCTCTTCTACAAGCCCTACACTGTCTGCCCCTCCACTTCAGAACCCAATTCAAGCTTCTCACACTCATTTACAAATCCCTCACCCAATCCTCTCCCAATTATATCTCTGACCTCATCTCCCTTCACACTTCTGCCCACACACTTTTCTCCACAAATGCACACCGCCTCTCCTGCCAACTGATTACTTCCTCCCACTCCCATCTCCAAGAGTTTGCCCATTCTTCTCCCTACCTCTGGAATTATTTCCTTCTCTCTAGCAGACTCTCCACCTCTACTGATCTTTAAATGGACTTTTAAGTTCCACTTCGTCATCAAAGCCTTCCAGCTCTCATCCTAACCCACTGCTCCATGCTTCTTCCTCACTGTCCATCCCATCTGTGTCTCCCCTGTCTGTCCCTCCCCTTTAGAATGTAAGCTCTCACGAGCAGGACCTGCTTCCTCATGTGCTACTTCTTCCCTAATGCTGGGTACACACTTAGTCATGTGTACCAAGCACGAGATCGCCGGGACCTGGCATGCGGCAAGTGCATACACACTTGCTGATACCGTGTCCAATATGTGCCATGTTGCATTCTGCAGCATGATATCGTTAACTACATCCCCCGTCGGCACTGCAGTATGGCCAACGGGCGATGTCTCTAGTGACCCACGGGATAGCACATATCATGGGTACATATTAGACAATGTGCCCGATATGCATGGGATCTGACGACATATCGTCTAGTGCAGGGCCGGATTTACCATTATCCAACATAGGCACCCGCCTAGGGCCCGTCTGGTGTCAAGGGGCCCGTTGCCGGGGCCCCCTACCCTTCGAAATCCGGCCCTGGAGCAAACCTTTGTTTGAAGTTGAACTGCTGCTGCTGGCACACAAAGCAGCATCAGCATCACGGTCCCGGGCCCTGGCCCTAGCCAGCCCCTTCTAACCAATCCCCAAGCAGTCTACACTGCTGTAGCCAGTCTCCTCCCCACCCCCCACCCGCGGCATAGCGAGCAGCCTTCCACCCCCCACTCCGTAGTATAGGAAGCAGCCTTCCCCCTCTGCACTGCCGCCTTCCACCCCCCCCCCCGCAACATAGCGAGCAGCCATCCCCCCGACCCTCACAGTATAGCAAGCGGCCTTCCGCCCCCCTCCACAGTTTAGGAAGCAGCTTTCCCCCCTCTGCATTGCAGCCTTCCACCGCCCCCCCTCCCCCCGCAGTATAGCAAGCAGTCTCTCCCCCCCCTCTGCAGTATAGCAGGCAGCCTTCCCCTCCTCCGCAGTATGGAATGCAGCCTTCCGCCACTCCTCCCTGCAGTGAAGCAGACTACCTCCGCCGACATCAATCACCTAGCTGGGTAAGTTTAACTGACATTTTTTTGTATGGTGTAAAATAGCCCTGCTCTCTGTACCTGTGTGTGTGTATGTATGTATGTGTGTGTTAGGGATGTGCGCCGGACCATTTTTGCCGGATTTGGATTTGGTTCTAATTCGTCGTCCGGCTTTGGATTTGGATTTGGATTTGCCAAACTGCGGTGACTGGCTTTGGATTTGGATTTGGATTTGGATTTTTTGCCAAAATTGGCAAAAAAAGCTAAAATTACATAAATTGGGCTTTTTTTTCTTCCTAGAGTGTTATTTACCTCAATAACATTAATTTCCAGTCATTTACAGTCAATTTAGACCACCTCACAGCTTAAATGATTGTTTTCACCATTATTGGCCAAAGGTTGCAGTGAGCTGACTGGTGACCAAGCGTCAGAGCAGCGGCGCAGTGGCACAGACACCACAGTTTAAAGCACATCTATGAAACTATGCCACACAGCAGTGGCAGAAATGAAAGGTAGTGCTAGATGGAATTGTCCTTGGGCCCTCCCACCCACCCTTTATGTTGGATCTTAAAAAGGACATGCACACTTTAACAAACGAAGCATTTCAGCGACAGGTACTGCCACTTTGTGGCTGAAGTGCTTGGTTTGTTTGGGCCCCCACAAAAAAATCTTCCAATCTACTAAAGGCAACAGGTCTACAGTGGCATGATGTCACCATCATTGCCATCCTCACCCTCATCAGTGTGTACATCATCCGATTCCTCACACAATATCAGTTCATCCCCGCTGGAATCCACCATTACAGAAGTATCTGTACTGTGACGTGATGGGTGGGAAAGGTTTTCCTCGTGAAATTTCCAGTTCATTTTAATGAACATCATTTTTTCTACATTTTGTGGAAGTAGCCTCCTTCGTCGTTCGCTCACAAGGTTCCCGGCTGTACTGAAAACTCTCTCCGAGTACACACTGGAGGGTGGGCAGCTTAAATAATGCAAAGCCAGTTTATACAAGGGTCTCCAAATTGCCTTTTTTTTCTTCCAATATTTGAAAGGACTCTGTGACATGTCTACGTGTACGGTGTCCGGAAAATGATCCTCCACCATTCTTTGGATGGTAATCGTATTAGATGGAGTTGCGGTAGAGGTGTCACTGGTGTTGGGCAAATCTTTTAGACCCGACCAGATGTCAAAATGTTGACTTGACTTATCTGCATCACCACTGGGTCTTTTGGAAAAGGTGCATTTTTTTCTGGCTGCTGCTGGAGAAACCGAAGGAGGAGACGTCATCGTAGTGCCATGTGTCACTTCAGCTGCCAACTTGCTCACCAGGAGCGCTTTGGTTCTTTTAAGATCTGGGTCAGTTGTAAAGAAAGACACAGCATATGACTTGAACCTAGGATCAAGAATGGTTGCTAAAATATAATGATCAGATTTCAAGATCTTGACCACCCGTGGAAACTGGCGAAGCGAACAAAGGACTTGATCTATCAGTCCAGCATACTTTGCGGAATCACTTTGTTTAATCTCATCCTTCAATTTCTCAAGCTGCTTTTCCAAAAGCGAAATCAGGGGAATCACCTTATTCAAGCTAGCAGTGTCAGCACTCACTTCACAAGTGGCAACTTCAAATGGTTTGAGCACCTTGCACAAGACAGAAAGTACTCTCCACTGTGCTGGGGTAAGGTACATTCCCCCTCCTCTCCCAATGTCATGGCTTGTCGTATAGCAATGGATGGCTTTTTGCTACTCCTCCATCCGCTGAAGCATATACAGGGTTGAGTTCAACCTCGTTACCACTTCTTGCTTCAGTTGATGGCAGGGCAAATGAAACTGCTCTTGTAGGTGCTGCAATCTCCTGCACGCTGTTGCTGAATGCCGAAAATGTCCCGAAATTTTTTGGGCCACAGACAGCATCTCCTGCACGCCCCTGTCGTTTTTTAAAAAACCCTGCACCACTAAGTTTATTGTGTGAGCAAAACAGGGGATGTGTTGGAATTCACCCAGCTGTAATGCTTTCACTATATTTGTAGCATTGTCAGAAATCACAAGTCCTGAGGAGAGTCCAAGTGGGGTAAGCCATGTTTCTATGACATCTCTTAGTTTTTCTAAGAGGTTGTCAGCGGTATGCCTCTTATTGAATCCGGTGATGTACAGAGTTGCCTGCCTCTGAATGAGCTGGTGTTGTTTGTTAGATACTGCTGCTGCTGAAGGCGATTCACCCACCCAGTGGGCCGTCACAGTCATGTAATCTTTAGTTTGTCCACTACCGCTTGTCCACATATCTGTGGTTAAGTGGACAGTGGGTACAATAGCATTTTGCAGACCAATAATTAGGTTCTGTTTAACGTCCTGGTACAGCCGAGGAATGGCTTTTCGGGTAAAATGAAACCGAGATGGAATTTGGTACCGGGGACACATGACCTCAATAAGCTGTGTAAATCCCACTGCATTAATTGAGGATATTGGACGCAGATCTAATATTAGCATAGCTGTCATGGCGTCAGTGATCCGCTGTGCGACAGGGTGAGAGCTGTCATACTTGCTTCCCCTTGCAAGAGATTCTTTAACAGTCAATTGTTTTTTTGGTATACTACTAGTAGTCTTCTTGGTCCACATCTGGGATGAAGATCCACCAGCAGCAGCAGCAGCAGCAGGCCTAGCGCTCAAAGATTCAGTTTCTTCTGAGGTGTCCTGGAAATTGGAGGAGTCACCGTGACTTAGCACTAACAAATTGGATGTTGTACTACCACTGATCATTCCTGAGGATATTGAGGAGGAAGGTGTTGTCGGCGGAGATTGCAGGTGCTGGGATTTAGTAGAGAGAAGGCATCTAGCTAATGCTGGACTGCTTGTTGTTATTTTTTTTGCAGTAGTTTCTGCTATCAAACACCTGTCATGAGCTCGCTGCAGATGACATAATAGCGTAGAGGTTCCTAGATGCTTAACGTCCCTACCTCTACTAACTGTGGTCTCACAGAGGCTACAAATGGCTTGACAAACGTTGTCAGGGTTTGGGTAAAAGTAATTCCACACAAAAGATGTGGATTTGTTGGTTCTATGCCCAGGCATGGCAATGGCCTTCTTATCTTGGCCAAGAGCTGCTTCCACTGGTGCCTGACTTATACAAATAATATCCTCATTCTCAACATCCTCATTAGTGCCAGCGTCAGCTGCACATATATTCCTCTCATCCGCTTGCAATTCCACGGTGGCATCCTCAATTTCTATGTCCTCGGCAATACTGCTCATCCCCACAACTACAGATGGAAAAGAAACTGTGGAGGGCGGCTTCTCTGAAAGGTCAGGCTTACACATAGAAATGCCACTCGAGGACCCACTTAGACTCTCCTCAGGGATTTCTGACATTTGTGTTTCAAAAAACACAGTTTGTTCGACTGCCTTATTGGTTTTAAATTTTTTCACACTTCTATAGTCTGATTGAAAAGGTCATTTATCATCACGAGAGGCACAAGATGCCTCACTGACAGTTGCAGAACCACCACTCAGAAATAAAGGGCAAAGCCTGAGTCTTTCCTTGCCGCTACGTGTGGTGAATGGTATGTTGCCAATTTTCTTTTTCTCTGCAATAGTAGTAGTCTTTAGAGATTTTTTTTTTGTATTTACCCCATGTGAAATCTACATTTTTTGATTTCAGGTTCCCTAAGTTTTTAAAGCCTCTATGCCCTTGAGCATCAGCTTTAGATGAAAATGATGGACTTCCAGCCGCTGCAATGCTAGCATTTACATGTTGTTTCTGCTCTCCTCTCGGGTCATTCTCGTGATCCATATTACTTTATCACTATGAACTGGAGTCACGGAGCTTGTATACACAAAGTGGGCTATGCCCTTTCATGGAGCTTGTATAATAGACACAGTGGGCTTATGCCCTGTCACGGAGCTTGTATAATAGACACAGTGGGCTATGCCCTGTCACGGAGCTTGTATAATAGACACAGTGGGCTATGCCCTGTCACGGAGCTTGTATAATAGACTCAGTGGGCTTATGCCCTGTCACGGAGCTTGTATAATAGACACAGTGGGCTTATGCCCTGTTACGGAGCTTGTATAATAGACACAGTGGGCTATGTCCTGTCACGGAGCTTGTATAATAGACACAGTGGGCTATGCCCTGTCACGGAGCTTGTATAATACTCAGTGGGCTTATGCCCTGTCACGGAGCTTGTATAATAGACACAGTGGGCTTATGCCCTGTCACGGAGCTTGTATACACTCAGTGGGCTATGCCCTGTCACGGAGCTTGTATAATAGACACAGTGGGCTATGCCCTGTCACGGAGCTTGTATAATGCTCAGTGGGCTTATGCCCTGTCACAGAGCTTGTATAATAGACACAGTGGGCTTATGCCCTGTCACGGAGCTTGTATAATAGACACAGTGGGCTTATGCCCTGTCACGGAGCTTGTATAATACACTCAGTGGGCTATGCCCTGTCACGGAGCTTGTATAATAGACACAGTGGGCTATGCCCTGTCACGGAGCTTGTATAATACTCAGTGGGCTTATGCCCTGTCACGGAGCATGTATAATACACTCAGTGGGCTAAGCCCAGTCACGGAGCTTGTATAATAATACACTCAGTGGGCTATGCCCTGTCAGTTGTCACGGAGCTTGTATAATACAGTGAGTACACTACACATACACACAGTGGGCTTATTATGCCCAGTCACGGAGCACACACAAAGGGCTTATGCCCAGTAAAGTCACAGCGGCAAGAACACTGCCTACTCTAATCTATCTAACACTAGCACAGACAGCGCACTACCTAACTACCTAACTACGCGGCGTCACACGTGAAATGGCGCCGACTGCTGGGCGCCGCGCCTTTTTATAGAAGCCGAACGTCACCCGGCTCTCGCGAGAATCCGACGCCGGACGGGTGACGTTCGACCTCGAGGTGGAATCCGAGTCAGGCGGGAACACCCGAACTTGCGTTCGGGTGGACTCGGATTCCACCTGTTCGGAGCGATTCGGATTCCTCAGAATCCGAACCGCTCATCACTAGTGTGTGTGTGTGTGTGTGTATATATATATATATATATATTTTTTTAAATTTATTATATAGTATGTGTGTGTGTATATATATATATATATATATGTGTATATATATATATATATATAATATATATACACACTGCATGTGTATATGTATACTGTATATATTGTATGTGTGCATGTATATATATATATATATATATATATTCACTGAATCTACCTCTGCTCTTTCCCCTTTTCCTTCTCCCTTTGTTTGTCCCCCCTTATACTCCTGTCTGACTGTTTGTCCCCCTTTCCTCCCGTCTACATTTGTTTGACCCCCATTTCTCCCGTCTACCTCTGTTTGACCGCCATTTCTCCCGTCTACCTCTGTTTGACCCCCATTTCTCCCGTCTACCTCTGTTTGACCCCCATTTTTCCCGTCTACCTCTGTTTGACCCCCATTTCTCCCGTCTACCTCTGTTTGACCGCCATTTCTACCGTCTACCTCTGTTTGACTCCATTTCTCCCGTCTACCTCTGTTTGACCCCATTTCTCCCGTCTACCTGTTTGTCCCCCAATTTCTCCCGTCTACCTCTGTTTGACCGCCATTTCTCCTGTCTACCTCTGTTTGACCCGCATTTCTCCCGTCTACCTCTGTTTGACCGCCATTTCTCCCGTCTACCTCTGTTTGACCCCATTTCTCCCGTCTACCTCTGTTTGACCCCCATTTCTACCGTCTACCTCTGTTTGACCCCATTTCTCCCGTCTACCTCTGTTTGACCCCCATTTCTCCCGTCTACCTCTGTTTGACCGCCATTTCTCCCGTCTACCTGTTTGACCCCCATTTCTCCCGTCTACCTCTGTTTGACTCCATTTCTCCTGTCTACCTCTGTTTGACCCCATTTCTCCCGTCTACCTCTGTTTGACCCCCAATTCCTCCCGTCTACCTCTGTTTGACCGCCATTTCTCCCGTCTACCTCTGTTTGACCCGCATTTCTCCCGTCTACCTCTGTTTGACCGCCATTTCTCCCGTCTACCTCTGTTTGACCCCATTTCTCCCGTCTACCTCTGTTTGACCCCCATTTCTCCCGTCTACCTCTGTTTGACCCCATTTCTCACGTCTACCTCTGTTTGACCCCCATTTCTCCCGTCTACCTCTGTTTGACCGCCATTTCTCCCGTCTACCTCTGTTTGACCCGCATTTCTCCCGTCTACCTCTGTTTGACCGCCATTTCTCCCGTCTAACTCTGTTTGACCCCATTTCTCCCGTCTACCTCTGTTTGACACCCATTTCTCCCGTCTACCTGTTTGACCCCATTTCTCCCGTCTACCTCTGTCTGACCCCCATTTCTCCCGTCTACCTCTGTTTGACCGCCATTTCTCCCGTCTACCTCTGTTTGACCCCCATTTCTCCCGTCTACCTCTGTTTGACTCCATTTCTCCCGTCTACCTCTGTTTGACCCCATTTCTCCCGTCTACCTCTGTTTGACCCCCAATTCCTCCCGTCTACCTCTGTTTGACCGCCATTTCTCCCGTCTACCTCTGTTTGACCCGCATTTCTCCCATCTACCTCTGTTTGACCGCCATTTCTCCCGTCTACCTCTGTTTGACCCCATTTCTTTCGTCTACCTCTGTTTGACCCCCATTTCTCCCGTCTACCTCTGTTTGACCGCCATTTCTCCCGTCTACCTCTGTTTGACCCGCATTTCTCCCGTCTACCTCTGTTTGACTGCCATTTCTCCCGTCTACCTCTGTTTGACCCCATTTCTCCCGTCTACCTCTGTTTGACCCCCATTTCTCCCGTCTACCTCTGTTTGACTCCATTTCTCCCGTCTACCTCTGTTTGACCCCATTTCTCCCGTCTACCTCTGTTTGACCCCCATTTCTCCCGTCTACCTCTGTTTGACCCCATTTCTCCCGTCTACCTCTGTTTGACCCCCATTCCTTCCGTCTACCTGTTTGTCCCCCAATTCCTCCCGTCTACCTCTGTTTGCCCCCCCATCTGTGTCATATTTGATATTTTCGCCTCTCATGTGTATTTGATTACAGAAATAATTGCATATATTACATACAGTAGTGTCACTGGAGCAAGTTAAACATATATATATATATATATATATATATATGATATGTGTATATAATTTGATGTGTGTATCTTGCTCCAGTGACACCTACTGTAATATATGCACAGGACTGTTGAGGGTGGGGGCCCCCAAACCGTTAAATTGCCTAGGGCCCCATGAGGTCTAAATCCGGCTCTGGTCTAGTGTGTACCCAGCTTTACTTATACTATCATTTACTCCTAACTCTCCACAACGGCTCCTAACACTTGGTGGCTGGCACCCTGCTGCTTATTTAAGTGTTACAATCGCTAATGCAGCAAAGTTTATAAACCATGTCCTTGTCCTGCATTGTTGGTGCTGTTAATAACTGTTTTATTGTGTGCTCATTTGCTCATGTACTTTGTAAGACGCAATATAAATAAAGGATAATAAGAGTAATAATAATATTAATAATAATAAAAGTAGCCTTCTAAAGAAAAACATAGGTTTATATAGCTCTGTCCAAAGCAGCCACCTCAGGGCAGTGTTCTGTTGGTTTCTAAAGGTCCCCATACACGGTACGATGGCACCGTGCGAGGCGACAGGGGATCCGTTGTCCCACATATAGGGCGGTCCGCACACACGGTGCGATCGGGTGGCAGACCGCCCGATATGCCGGCTCCCCCATCCCTCACCTACATAGCAATCTATAGGATCGCACATTGAACCTCCTGATCGATTGGTCCTGCAGAAAGATCAGGGGGTGTGATGGATGACCCCATGGGAGCGCGCTCGGCACCACATCAGGGCCATACAAAGTGCGATATAGCAGACAAATCGCACCAATCAGCCGGATCGCCTGCTTTATCACCCCGTGGGGCCTTAAGAATAATATTTCAAACCAAAAGCACAGAAACAGGAGAATTATATGAATGTTTATTAAATGTCAAACAGTGAGGTATAAAATAATCTTTAACATGACTTTGCAATAAGTATTTTTATTAAGGTATTCAAAATACAATTAGAGTTTTCTATTTCTTTATGCTCTGCTTTCAAACTTAAGAAAAAATAAGCACCAATAAGACTTTTTCATAGATATATTTTGTTATATATATTAAAATATTTACATTTCTATTAAAATCAATATTTCTTTTATCTCTGGAACAATTACAACACACATCAATTCACATTATTTAATACATAGCAATGCATGTACTTCAAGTTTATTATTTAAGACATAATTCTAGAAAATAAAATAGGGCAAATGTTTCCCCTCTCTCTGTATATTAATGCAGCATTGTTTATGGAAGAGAATCAGTAGCGGCTATGTCTTATTAACCTGTAAGCAACAACTCACATTTATAAATGATTTGTCTACGCCAGTCGACTTTCACATTTCATTAATCAGATCCTAATACTCGCAAGGGGATTAGAGATTCAGCATAGAGGAGGGGGGGAGCTTCCAGTTTGCGCATAGCAAAAGATAATTAAACATTAGCGAGTGGATTCCCAGCTTGATCACAGCACATATGGGTGATTCTTATCCTAATGGAATGAGGCTCTAACGGTGCGGCCCTTCAGTGGCTGCGGTGGACGATAGTTGTCAACCATGTGGCAGGGACTTTCATTCTCATCATTGAAGTAAAGGCCTCGGAGCTTTGACAGCTAAAAATAAAAACAACAAATCAAACATGGTATTGTAAAAAGAAAATAACAGTGCGATCGCAGTATTACGTACGTCTCAACATATTGGCAGCCCGAGTCGGGACGGGAAGAGTATGCCATGACATTAAAGGGGCCTGTATACATTGCTGAGGAGGTGTGGCTGTGCTTCCAGGTGCATTCCTAGTGCTGAAAAGAGCTAGGTCGGCCCTTCGCCCCCTCCTGTCTTACGCAATCACCTTATGCTGCTGCACCTCTGTCAGATGCGTTCGGCACCCATTAACTGCTGAACTCCCGGAAGGGACAGCCTAAAGGTAGGCATATATGTGCCAGGCAAATCTCAATGGGCACCGTAATGATAAATTGCTCATAAACTGCATTCGGCATCACCGCAATGCTGTGTGCAGCTATATGGAACTCACCCACTGTACCAGCAATGATACATAGACCACGTAGTATAGTATGAGTTTAGTATGGTGGACTTCCACGTCTGATGCTACAGTCTCCTTCATGGAAATAGTCTTGCTGCCTACTCTAATTGCTTTGCATGTTAAATAAAAATATATTTTCATTTGCGTAAAATTGTTCCTATCACTGTAATTACCGATCACACTTTCATAAATCAGAGTTCATTTTAATTCTCAAGTTTACTTTTAAAGTAAAAAAACTAGCATGCCATGAATAATGTATTATTCAGAATATAGAAGATATAGAACACAGATCACTGTGCCTCGTCAATAAGTACTCTGTAAAAGCCTTTCTTAAGCCTTTGGTGACCTTTTCTTGCTGTAAGCGTCAAATGCACTAAGCATTCCGCCTAAGAAGGATGGATCGTTAGTTGTGCTTCACAGTGTTATAGATTTGGTGACTAATTCACTAATCACCCACTTATAGGCAAATTGTCGGGAAACAAATAATATCTTTTGTTATAAGCTTTTAAACATAGAGACATGTCCTGTTATAACTACTCGGCATTAAAATGTGAAATGAATGATTTGGGATTAGACTAGATTATACTGTGTGTAGAGCCGCTCTGTTTCTAGAAGATGTACAGCGGCTAAATCTTACTTTATGGTATCCCGCACTCCATTCCTTCTCCTGCAGCCTGACACAGTCTACTTGGCTACAGACAAAACGCAATCCCAATTAATTAGTGAATGTACCAACTATTGTCTGCAGCATAGTGGAATGTGATACGTCACTAAAGGGGGGTATCCACTAGACGATAAAGTTGAACGATTGAACGATAATGATAAAATCGTTCGATAATCGTTCAAACATCGTTTGAACATCGTTTGCAAATCGTGCAGTAATTGTTTCTAACGATGTACGATGCGCGCTCCCGCTGGTCGTTTGATCGTCTCCTCCATCGACTGAACATGCAGGTCAATTTCACTTGATTGCTTACAAATTGTTTACACATCGTTTACACATCGTTTACACATCGTTCACGCTGAACGATCAAACGATGAACCACTATCTGCCCACTATAGCTGAAAGCTCTCAATCACAGATTAAAACAACATAGTTTATTGTTAGATCTTTTGCAAATCGTTCAGAGTGGAAGATCAAATTTCAAGGGAAACTTCAAGGGAAAATCGTTAAGAGGTTGGACAGGGATAAAATCGTCTAGTGGATGCCCCCCATTACAGTGATGAGGAATGGAAGACTTATAATTGAGAAGATATGCTTATACATGTACGGTTTTGTTGACTGAAAAGCAATCGATAAGATTTCTAGAAAGTTATTATGTAGCCCTGGGCAGAAAGCAATTACCCTGGCCACTTGTGTTTCCACTTATTGCACTCAGTAATGTTGCTAATCTTTAGGTAATTAATATACTGCATATTATCTCATCTTACAAATTGAGTGTCTCCAACAGGTGTAGGTGACAGGTACACATTAAAATTGTTAACACCGCAGTGCAATAATGTTAGGAAAACATACACACTCTAATCAGACAGCTCAAGTGGCTACAGACCTTAACAGCTGTCAGTGTCACTTTGAGATAAGGGAGGCACCACATCATGAAAACTGACAGTCATGGCAGATGTCAGAATCTAAACTTACAAGCAAGTGAGTAACTGGATCTGAACTGTTATCAGTTGCTAAAACATTTTCTTGAAGTGCAGTGCCCACCTTATAACCAGAATATTACAAGTACAGTATGGCGTGTGCTAGGATAGGAATATAGCAATTGCTGAGCTGCATGTGATGGCCAGTATTACAGCCAAAGACTAGACATATTTGTTATCCTTTACATATATATAGTGAAAGTGTTTGACGACAAAGCTGCCATTAAGATTCTACAGTAACCATTTGATTTCACAGTTAGTGCATAACACTTGGGTCAAAGTTTGTATAAGTTCGTTACAGCATCATTATATTTATTAGCTAAAATGCAAGAAAAGGAAAAGTTTTCTGTGAAAGTACAGCATAATGTTTCTTTGAATAATAAATGCTAATGCATAACTGCGGAAACAGCTAATCATGGGGAAGTCCCATACTGTGTTTTGTTTAAAATTTATATATCCCGTGTTGATAATATAATTTGCTAATTATTGCTAAGAGTTTTTTTTCTGCCTTATGATTTTGAAAATATAATAGTTATGTTGGTTCTAACATATCTACTTAAATGTTGGAGATTTCAGTAATGGGGGAAATGTACAAGAGTATGGTTTTTCCCAATTGTAAATTAAAATGCATTTTTTGTGCTGTTTTCAAACCGTGCAACTTATCAAAGTAAATTGAAGCAGTATTTTTTTTATCAAGTTAGTGCAGTGCTGGAACTGAAGCAATGTAGCACGAGGTGCTTTACAAAAACTGCACGGAACACCCCACGAAAACAGCACATTCATCATCAACATAATCAACAAGCAATCTGGCACATGGTCTACAGGACGTACTACACAGTACAGTGCACCTACTAAAAAGCACACCTTAAAGAGAAATGTCAGTCAAAATTGGATGCGTTAAACTCTAAAGTCGCATATCCACTACACGATAAAAATGAACGATAATGATATCGTTATCGTTCAATCGTTCATTATATCGTGTAGTGGATACACAGCTTGAGTCTTGGAGAGTGATAAAGTGGAGAATGATAAAGTACCAACCAATCAGCTCCTGTCAGTTTACAGGCTGTGTTTGAAAAGTGACAGTTAGGAGCTGATTGGTTGGCACTTTATCACTTTCCAGGGCTGAACTGTATGTAGTTAGCATGAAAACTAATGATAGAGGTTTAAAAACTGCATATTAAACCACACTTTAATACTTATTTCAGTTTATATGTATTAGGTTAGTCTTATCTACTGTACAATTTGCGTCTTCCTGCCGCGAGATCTCAGAGTAGAAAGGTCAGGCTGCGTACGTGGCGGGCATGTTGACGTGAATCGGTTCATTACAGCCCTGTCTCCATTGTAAAATGTCACAATACACTGCATCATGCAGTGGGGGGGGGGGCTAATTAAGCGATACGCTTCAAAACGCTTCACAGTAGCGCTGTCCTGTCCCCTCGCTGGTGAAGTGGGTGGCATCTGGGAAGGCAATACTCCTGGGGGAATATTCCAGGAGAGTAGGTATGTATGAGACGGGTTTGTATTAAACATGTAATATGTGACAGAGTAGCAGCAGACAATGCATTACATCATAAGTGCTGCTGTCTATCATCCTACTTCAGAGAGCCGATGCTTGGAGCAGAGATTAACAAGCATCAGGTGATCTTAAGTAACATCTGAAAGCTATTTGGAGATATTGTGGGAGACAATTCTAAATAAATTTGCTTAGCAAACTGTGCCACCAATAATATGGAAAATATAGTAGTAGCCGTGCAACAGTTTCACCTGATCACAAGCTGCGCAAGTATTTGTGCTGCAAGTAATACTTCCATTTTTAAAAGGTCTACACCCACAATGATTATGCTTAGTGATAAAGCAATTTAGGCATGTGACCGAGCAGCTTTACAGAGAGAGAAGACGTTAGATATGACCTTATAGTCTAGATATGCCCAACCTCCTAATCATGAGAGAGATTAGAAAGGCTTGGAGTCATGCTAACGACTAAAGGGGGGTATCCACTAGACGATAAAGTTGAACGATTGAACAATAATGATAAAATCGTTTGATAATCGTTCAAACATCGTTTGAACATCGTTTGAACATCGTGCAGTAATTGTTTCTAACGATGTACGATGCGCGCTCCCGCTGGTCGTTTGATCGTCTCCTCCATCGACTGAACATGCAGGTCAATTTCACTTGATTGCTTACAAATCGCTTACACATCGTTCAAGCTGAACGATCAAACGATGAACCACTATCTACCCACTATAGCTGAAAGCTCTCAATCACAGATTGAAACAACATAGTTTATCGTTAGATCTTTTGCAAATCTTTTGCAAATTGTTCAGAGTGGAAGATCAAATTTCAAGGGAAACTTCAAGGGAAAATCGTTAAGAGGTTGGACAGGGATAAAATCGTCTAGTGGATGCCCCCCATTATTAGGCCTGGGGAGGATTCCTTCCAATGCTAGGTACACACTGGCAGACACATCGGCCGTTCGGCAATTGAACGGCCGATATATCGTGGGTGAGTCGGCCAGTGTGTGCAAATGATATGTCTGTGCACTATGTCGTTTGCAGACATATCGTGTCGGCTGTGCAGCACAGCAAATGGCAGATATATCCGCTCATCATGCTGTGTGTGCGGGCAGTCAGCTGACCACCCATACACTTCCTGCAGAGGTGGCAGGGTGGGTGATGCGACCCCCGGTCAGCATGACCCGCAGCAGGATGATGGTTGTTCAGTGTGCATGAACCACCATCATCTGCAGATATATCCACCTTAAGTCATGAAGGCATTATATACAGTATATATATATATATGTATATATATATATATATATATATATATATATATATTGGATTTACCAACACAGAAGTTCGGCAATGAAATGGATGAATGAAAATGTACTTTGAGGGAGATTCATGATTTCCACAATACGTTTTGCACAATGTAAAATAATTGTAAATGTTGGACTTGCCTGATGATTGCTCACAGTAATTGGCTCCTTAAGGACGTTCCAGACGACACACTGCAGGAGAGGCGGAGTGGTCAGGGACCCCTGGTATGTCCAGAAATCCAAAGATTTTGGAAGCAGACCTGAGGGATCATAGTTATGGAAAGGAGCCTCTTTCCCCTGAAATTACAAATAACAATATTTCTACATTTAGCAGTTAAATGACATAATGGGACTAGTCAAGATTGATTATCTAATGAGCTAAATATAAAAGGACTAAGCTAATATAGAGGTACTGCCCATAACTTGTCAGAGGAGACGGAACTTTCCCTATGAGGCATCACATTCTCAGGATCCCAGACATGGCAACTGGTGGCTCTGATGGTGGAGGGTCATGTTCTCAATTCTTCAAGCTGACTGAAATGTTTTTATACAGATAAAAGGTTCTTCTAGATGATTGCAAAAATCTAAAATGTCATATTTTCATTCCTTTCCCCACAATGTTGGGAGATATGTTTTAAAACTATTAATATGTCATGTTTCTTATCTCTGTTCTGCATAGAATGCCTGTGACTAAAGGGAGGGGCTGCCACTGCCAGGCGGAGAGATAATCGGTAACTAACGTATATGAAGCAATAACTAGCATATTACTCAAAAAACAACAAAAATGACATTTATATTAAGAATAACAGCTGACATACTGTATTACCTTTGTCGGAATTAATTTTAAGGCATCAATCACTTGCTGCAGCTCTGGACTGGCGTCGCCTGCCTGTAATACCGAAATAAGAAAGCAGACATAAAGAGTATGTTTATAACAACACTAAATATATAGCTTCCAATGACTCATTCTGACGAACAGATAATTTAGTGTTTGGCAAACTTACAAACCAACAAGAAAAAAATTGAGATATAAAGTGATTTTGTGGCATCTTTATACAGACATTAAACATTAAATACAAGTCAACGGAATACAGATAATGTATATTGTGGCAAATATACATGAATAGGACCCTATAAAACTGAAACAGTAACTGCCCCAACTATTGCTACTATTATTATCACTGTACATGTGTGTATATATATATATATATAGATGTTTCCACATACATCTATACTCCATACGCTACAAGTCGCATTACACATAACGCGCGAGCGCTGTGCGACTTGGTAGCACTGAGCATCTTTTCGTGTGTCTTTTTCCCTTAAAATGTGTCTTATTTGCAAAAAGATGCAAACACAGTAGCTTATGCTGATTAAAATGATATGCGGCATGCCTATACTCTGTGTGCGATTTTACCATTTTAAGGTAATAAAGATGCTCGGTGCTACAGAGCCACGGCGTGACTAGATTGGCTATTGAATGCACAAGGAGGCTAGATGTATGTGGACACTTCTGTCAAGTCTGACATGTAGAAGAAGTGATTTGGTCACTGGTCAAACTTGTTTTTTTAATCTAGTAAAGAGGGCGCCAGGCTTATAATGTATTAATACTCATACACATACACCTCTCATTTCACGCACTAAGCAAACCGAGTAATAAAAGCAAAGGAGTAACTTTATAGGTACGGTATAATTGACAGTCAGCTTTTGGCCTTTGCTAAAATGTAGTGGAGGTTGCTGCCAGATTAAATATATATGTGTAAAGGACATGACAGATCTATTCACAACACTGGGAGATTCAGAGGCTCTGGCATTGGACAGCTGAATGTTGCCGCCATACTAAGTGAATTGAGAAAACTTTACATTTCTGCATGTTCAGTGATAGTAACCATCTGGCTCTAATGTATTATTGAGAGAGAATAGAAAGACCATGGTATAACACATATTTGTTGATGCAATTTAAATGATTACGTTGACAGTTAAAAAGGTGAAACATTTTGGGGGGAATTCAATTATTTTCGACACCCGCAGCAGTATTCATTTGTTCCTGCCTACGAGCACGATAGCATGATTTCTTGATGCACCCTCCTGAGGTGGCGAGCAGAAATCGCCAAAAAGTCCTGGTTTTGGGCGCTCAAACTGCTGTATGGGCGCGCTAACCAGGACTGTAGACGGGTTTAGCCTCTTTACACAGCTAAACCCAAACTATTTGGGTGCGACATGCGCAAAAAACATCCCACAAGTGAATATCGCCTTGTCCGTCCTATGAATTTATTTATTTATTAACTGTACCTGGGTATGTAATCATGGGAATATATGAATAGGGAATGTAATCATGTAAGTATATAGATGCTGCTTTGTGTACAATATGATATCACTGTATATACTTCAAAATGCCATCATTGTATTGTAAACTATAACATTGTATTGTAAACTATAACATTGTATTGTAAACTATAACATAACCATCAAACCTTGTTCTACACCATGGTCTCTATCTCTACAACTAAAGACCTGTTCAACTTTGTTTACATATAACAGAAGCAGCCTGCACGCAATGTATTGCCATGATACATAGATTACCGTTGTAGAGAATATATACAATACACATTCTTTGCATTTTGCTAAATGTCATACTTGTATCTGAACAATATTTAGCAATTTCTGTACATCAATGCCTGTAATCATTTATGACATCCGTAGCTTCGTATCAGGGATGCAAATTACTATTTTTGGAAATTAAATTAAAAAGTAATATTCTCTAGACAAGGTCACCTTGATACAGTTTCAACAGTTTTAGAAGACAAGAGATGACAATTTCCTGCAGCATTTTGGAGACTAATCCTGTACAGAAACCTTGTAATACAGTGTATGCTAGAACCTATGTGCTAGATATTCTTGCAGCAGTAAATATTCTAGGTTTTTTCATCACTTTAACTTTTTACAGACAGATGCTGTCGTTAAAATACCACCAAGATAGGGATCCTAAATCCGCCAATTCATGATCTTACCTTTAGAAAGACGCCAACTACCGCAAGGCCATTGCAGTGTTTCACCGCTTCACCAAAGCTGCCATATTTTGTGTTCCAGTGGACCAGATGGAGCTGCCAGGAAAGCGAAAAAAAATTATGAATTAAAAATACAGTGTGTGAGGAATAAACCAGGTAAAGCAGTTTTTACGGACATTCGGGCGTTTCATTTACAAAACCTTCATTTTATTTGAGCAGAATACTAGGTTTCATCTAAGTGGCATAAAACTAGTGAAGTACAGGGCACAATGCTGTTTGGTATTGATGTGTACTTTAGTTTCCTTGTGGATTTATATGATTGCAGGAATGATCAGGGGCGCCAAGAGGGGGGTACTGATTACCTGGGCCCGGGCATTCTGGAGGGGCCTGGTGGGGGCCCGGTTCTGATGCCACCCCACCCACTCCCTCTTTCATCACAGCAGCCCAGCACACACTGCTCAGTGCTGGGCTACAGTGTGAGACTCTGCCTGTGGGGGGAGCGATTACACTGATCGCGCACACTCCTGGCTTTGCGACAGGCTGAGGGGCTCCTCTCCAGCGCGCATGAAAACATTTCTATTCTAAGGGGGCGTGGCCACGCCTCCCACAATTAGGCCAAGCCCCCTTTTCCCGGCCCGACTCTCTGTGCCCCTGGGTATGATGGCAGTGTTTGCAGACAACTGTTACTTGTATTAGTTGATGGCAGGAGTTGGGCAAAGCAAGGGCAAAGCAACCAAACTGCCGCGTCTTGTTTTGTAGAGCAGTGAAAATGCACAAGTCGATATTGGGCCTGACTCAGAGAAGTATATAGCGATGTTTTCACAGCGATTATCGGTAAACTGCGCATGAGTCTAAGTACTTTACCATAGTCGCTCGCTGCGACTTTTTATTCGCAATGTGATTGACAGGCCGGCAGCATTTGGGGGAGGTAACGTGGGGGTGTGTGTGGCAAAAAGGCAGGAGTGTCGCAACCATATTTGGGTCTGCGTCTGCGATCCCGTATGCAGGAAACATGGCTCTGGCGCGGCCATTCTGCATGACCATAGGGTTACTCTGGAGGGCGATTATCAAAGGATCTGCGACGGCGGCTGCATCTTTGTACGCAGAAGCTGCTGGTGGGCATCTCTGTGCTCTCCTAGTGTACTGACGAGTACGGAGAGCAGAGCATTGGTGTGGATATTGGCATTTGCTCAATGGACCAGTTAGGCAGACCGGGGTAAAACCAAGCTGATTTCCATTACCCATCAAGTGCACTGTGTAAGTTTGGCCCCCTATTACCCTTAACCCTCTACTCTGGATGGCAAACAGGTCACACGGTTTGCTCTAACATTTAAATAATAGAAAACATGTCACCCGCACCATAGTTTGTTCCGTCATGTTGTTGATAACTTCTTTTGTAACCTTGGGCTGATTATGTTACTTTAATATATGATCATATCTAAGTAACAATTTGTAGCACTGAGCAGTGACATCGCCTGCTTACCTCTGCCTCGTATTTTACCCCATCCACAGTGTGCTCGGATCCATGCCCATCACAAGATCCCCAGTGAAAGTGGAACTGCTTCAATCTGTAGGTTCCTTCCAGAGCTCCGCCTCTAAGCACTGTAATTCCAGAACAAACAACAGATTACTGTCTACTTATCTATGCCAGAGGAAATCTACATCCTCATGTTCTTTTAATAAACACTTAAGAGACCACTGACCCATTAAGTGTCTCTTCCTACCTAGTTAGCTGAGGACTAATGAGTCACTCTAATTAGTTAAATGGATGGTGACATGTGTCTCAAGCCAATCTTCTTAAATACATCGTTAAAGATTCTTTCTCAGCTTACCTGTGCACGCTCCCAAGCAGAGTACCGAAATAAATCACAAATATAGTGTACACTACAGTGTTTTCAATAGCCAGTCATGTTTTCTCACTACAAGTTAAATTATTTGACTCCTATTTTAAATCAAGACAAAACAGTAACATTATACACAATACAAAGGAAGGATAAAGCTTACAGAATTGTGTGAGTGTAACATGATAGCTTTATAGTCCTAGAGAAGCATTAAAAACCAGAGCCGTAACTAGACTTTTTGGTGCCCTGTGCCAGAAAGAGCATTGGCGCCCCCCGCTCCCTATTTTTCAAAGAGAGACATAAGATGCACCCAAAAAAGGGCCATAGCCTCATGGGGAAGGGCCAGGGAAGAGATAGGGGAGGCCAGGAGATGCTGGGGATAAAAGAAGAGGAAGCTACTAGTGAGAATGATAATAAACAGAAAATTGACAGGCCCAAACAGTGCCCCCTGTCCTGCGGTGCCCTGTGCCATGGCACTGGTCGCACCACCCTAGTTACAGTCCTGTTAAAAACTAAAGGCCTGATTCAGCTTTGGGAATAGAGTAAGATATAGCAAATAACTTTGAACCTGGACCAACCATGTTGCAATGAAGGGGGTAAAAATACATAATTTTTTTTGCATGTAGGGTAAATACTGGCTGCTTTAGCATGTAGCCCACAAATAATGGACTGCTTATTTTTACACTGCAAGTTAGATTTCAGTTTGGACACATCTCTCCCAAATCTACATCTATCTGCACATCCTAAATCTGCCCCACCTGCAGTGCAGCATGGTTTTACCAAGAAGCACAGTTACTTGCTATATCTTACTCTATTCCCAAAACTGAATCAGGCCCAAGATCAAATTTGGCATACCTGTAACTGTGTGTGCCTAGTGACAGGCAGTCCAACAACTAGTGCCGGCTGTACAAGCAGATAACACATTATTGTTTGAATAAGCTGCTGCAGTATCGTCACGTACAAGCCTGCACCTATTGTTCCTCATATTTTTACACACACAGCAGATGATAACCCAGTTACTTATTATAAATAAAATAAATGTATTTCTACTTTATTGAAGTACATGTAGCCTTCTGTATATCTGCTGTATTTAAGTACAGCCCCCATTTAGCTGACACCCTGAATTTGTGGTGATATGCCTATGAAATATATATATATATATGTATATATATATATATAGATATATATAGATATATACAGACATTCCTCACTTAACTACCGAGTTCCGTTCCTACGAATCGGTCGTTAAGCGAGGATGTATAGTGGCCGGAAAGCAGCAGGACCCGGGCAGAGGGTGACACATGCCTGTGAGTGCCCCAGCTCCTCCTCGAGCGCGCCGCATCCCCGTCCGTCCTTTCCATCATGGTGGGAGGCAGGGTCTCCTGTGTGTCCTGCGCTGCAGCCACGCCCCCTCTCGCGGCAGGGTCTGTCTTTTTATGTCATTTGAATTCTGCAAAGTGCAATTCATGCTATAGTTTGCTGGCCGTCGCGCGGTCGTAAATCCAATCAGTCGCTAAGCAGGTACGTCGTTAACTGAGGAAAATCTGTATATTTATATATATATATATATACACATATATACATATATGTATATATGTATATTAAAGCAAATAGTTGCAAAGTCCACACTTATAATTTAAAGATAAAGATAAGGAAGGGACATCTGCAACAGATACATTAGGTGCTGTCATGCAAATATACAATTTAAAGAAAGCAATGTAAACCCAAGGTCTCATATAGGCCTTTTGGGGCTAATGTTTCAAGCTTAAAAGATAAATCTGCATCCAATAAATGTTTGGCTCTAATACCACCCCTGATATTATAGGGAATATGATCTATAATCCTAGACTAGGATTTTACATTCCTTGGCGGGCACCAGCGTGTCGTTCATATAAGAGAGTGCCGGAAATGTGCTATTTGCTTGTATGGGGAACACGAATCCTGATCCCAGGAAAGAGGTTCACTATTTCAAGGCACCTCACTGGATTTTGATATACATCAGAATACGTTCAGTCCCCCACATTTGGCACTATTAGTGAGGATCACTTGAGGATTTGGTCTTCATTCCTAACGGCATCTTCCCAGCTGTACATCTTATAATACTGTATACAATATGTCAGTGATTGAAGCAGTGGCGTCACAAGGGGGGGTACAAGGGCTGCGGGCTGCCGCCGAGGGGGTGACACCAAAGTGCCTACTCCTCCTCAGGGTTGTTGCTAAATCCAAGTTGAAGAAAGGACCTCTGATGTCACAATCACGTGACCGCTACAGCAGGGTTGGTCAGCTACCAGTGTTACTATCCACGTGGGCATAGAGGGGGAATGTAAACCTCTGGCAAGCTAAGCGAGCCACCGTGCCCGAAACGTGTCGAGTAAAGCACGCATGCGAAGGGCCACTTTTGGCCCCCCCCGTTATGAACCTTGCACCTCCCCCTTTTGTCACGAGTCATGTGGTTGTGATGTCAGAGGTCCTGTAAAGCACCTCATTCTAGACATAACCACCTCCTCAGTTACAGGAACCGGGTGCTGCACTGTAGCATTACATGCAGCACTCGGGAGCGATGCAATCAGTACCTCCGGGATTCCTTCCCTCCCCCCCGAAATGATTACAACGGTTGTTGGGATCACAAGGCCACGCCCTCTTCTCACAAGGCCACGCCCCCTAGCCCTGAGGTCACACCCCCTTTTGTTGGCGTACACTACAGCCCTCCCTGTACCGGGTGTCACTGCAGGGAGGGACGTCACTGGAATGAAGTATCTGCTGATGCTAGCAACCTATTTGCACAAATTGATATGGGTGAGACATTTAGCTTCTCAGATACTGAAGCTGAAGCTATTTTATATAAGGAGAAATTGATGGATGAGCTGTATAAAGAGTGGTTGCGGCTTAAGAAAAGGGAACTGGATTACCTCTATAATGGCATTTCCTTATCTGATAACTAAAAAGAAGAACAAATCCCTTTGGGATTTCGTATTCGTAACATGCCCACCATCGGGAGGTATAGTGTCCCCTTTTTCTGTAAGTGGGTGTCTATTTAAAATAAGCGTTCAATGGACCTCATTCTGCTTGTCATTGAGGAAAAGAATTCAAGAAGACTAAAGAAACACTATTGTCCTTTGACGAACCACATAAGACCACCTTGTTGCAAGATCTGAATACCTACTGGCTGGAGAAACTGAAGACCCAGGTTGAACAGTATAAGACTGACCTGATTAAATACAAGAAAGACAAATGGGTAAAGGTCCAGTTAGATTACCAACAACATTGGGTATATTCCTGGCTAAATGATACATCGAGGGCCAATAGACCACAATGGAAATTTAACAGGCAGCTATAGGCCCCCATGCAACGAGGAGGCTCTAGCAATTTGCAAAGTAAAACAGAGCCACTTTCTCTCAAGGACAATTCCACCTTTAGGGGTAACCACACGAGCAGCACTTGGAAGCCCAAGAGCAGGTATACGCAGCAGGGGAGGGAAAACACAAGGCCAAAGCACAAACAGAAAACCGCCTCGCAAGAGATGAGTTTGATTTTCAATTTGTTTTCCACACCGCTTACACAATTGGAAACCAGCGTCCTATCTAAGGGTTTGACATTTGTACCACAACTAGACCTGATGCATTTCAATGGACAGTAGATACATTAAATTGAATCGGACATTTGTGACAAAAAGACTATATTGGCAAACAAGATACTGCTGTGTAACACAAGCAGCATATGTCTGTACAATTAGATCTGCCCAAGCCATTGGAGAAATGTAAACCATGGTCCAAATTTGACCCTTCAACAGTCAATCCGTCAATTAAGATATTCCCCAGATTAATGGATCACCAGGCTGGATTAATACCATATGATGTTCCATATACCAATAATCTATATAAGGAAGAACATAAGGCCCTATTAGCATTGGAAAAATGTCTGACATTATTATTGGTAAGGCCGACAAAGGTGGAGCTGTAGTGATTCAGGATCTGGAGGCCTATGACAGAACTACTACAGAGAGGCCGAACCATTAAGTTTCAAAAGGAATTGGATTATATTTTAATACAAGCGCTCAACGAGGGCCATATTACATCTGAGATGATGGGGGTATTAACTGTTGATTCACCAATTGTACCTATTTTCTATAATGTTCCAAAGGTGCAAAAAAAACCTTGGTTGTTCCCCCCTGGTCAACCAATTATATCGGCCATGGGGTCATTATATCAACCGATATCGGTATTTTTAGACAGTTATCTGAACCCCAATTATACTGGACATGAAGTACAGTTTACATATACTACCACATCTCTGACCTCCTCTCCCTACATACTCCCTCCCACCCATGCCAGTTGGCCAATGACTGTCCCCTTTTTTCCCCTCTGGTTAATGCCTCTAATGGCTGGATCCAGGATTTTTCCTGTGCCGCCTCCCCATTACTGGATGTTCTCCCTCGTTCTATTAGACTAAAGTGCCTTCCCTAGATGTAACCATCACCCATAATAATGGGACTTAAATACAGCCCTGCATCATGATAGTTTCCATCCATTACTACTACATCACTGTCTCACTTATTCTCAGTTCCTAAGGGGAAGGAGGGTCACTAGTGACCCTGAACAATTAGACATTCAGATGAGTAGGAAGGTTGACAAATTTGTTGCACATGGATATGATAGATATGAACTAGAAAAAATCAAATTGGAAGTAATTGAGATGCCTAGGGAGCAGACTTTCCATTCTAGCAAAGACCGGAGGGTATTCCCCTACAATGATCCCATGGGTAAATAAGTATACTACTGATAGCAATAAAACAACCAAAATAGCAAAAGGTTTGAGGCCATTGGTGAATAGTGATAAGGAACTACCAGGCTTACTTAATAACCATATTGATGCCGTGCTGCACTAGAGGGCGCAACCTTAAAGATCACCTTTTAGGCTGCCAAATTGAAAATAAAGAAAAGTGATCCCATTTTCTGACTCAAAAAACCCCAGTTATCACAGATGCTTAGGATGTATTTATTACCTGTAGATCAGTTATGTTGGGGATTCATTTAATCAACCGTATACAAATAAAAAATTATAAAACTTATTTATTAAGCACCCTGTCATCTGTGGTAGCACCCATGGTATTTACCTTCTGTCTTGTCCATGTGGGTTGTGCTACTTGGGTAAGACAGAGAGACAATTCAAGGAGTAGATGGTGCTCCACAGGTCTGCCATTAGGGCGTCAATAAATACTGAATTGAGTGACCAGCAGGATTGCTAGGTATTGTATAACCGCTAAACACAGTGTGGCTGATAATAGATCTAGGATTATAGATCATATTCCCTATAATATCAGGGGCAATAATACAACCAAACATTTATTGCAAGCAGAATGCAGATGGATTTTTAACCTTAAGGGCTCTATTCATCATCAACTGCAATTGTAAAAATTAAGGGGTCTATTACTAAGCTGTGTTAGGAGATAAAGTGAACGGTGATAAGGTACCAACCAATCAGCTACTAACTGCCATGTCGCAGGCTGTGTTTGAAAATGGCAGTAAGGAGCTGATTGGCTGGTACCTTATCACCGTTCACTTTATCTCCTAACACAGCTTAGTAAATAGACCCCTAAGTATTTGGACCATTCATCAAGAAGGTAAAGCAGGAGATATCACAGATATCTCCTAAATACAATATTTTCAGGGCTTGTGTGCAGGGCATTCGCCATCTTCAGATGGCGTTTGCTCCCACTCCGGGCTCGCAACCCGCTCCTTCCCTTTCGGATCCCTCCGCCCCTGTCCGGCTCCTCCTTCCGGACATCGGGGCTCTTGTGCGCATGCGTGACCTGTAGGTCACGCATGTGCACTTGTCTCACTGCTCCGAAAGCAGTGAAGTCGCTCCGGGACAGTTGATTTTTGGATCAGCTGTCTCCGAGCTGGAGCAATGATGAATTGCTCCGGCGTCCGCAGCGAGTTAGAATGTTAATTATCGGGGTCCAATCGGGGACCCTGATAACTAACATCATGAATAGACCCCTAAAAGAGATCTTGGGTTTACAGTGCTTTCAGTGCTTTCTTTAAATTGTATATTTGCATAACAGTATCTAATGTATCTATCGGAGATGTCCCTTCCTTATCTTTATGTTTATTTCAATGCTTTATATCTTTAAGGGCTCTATTTACTACAATCCGCATATTGAATGCAGATTGTAGTGTGATATTATCGACTGAATTCGCATTGCGAATTCAGGCAATATCACAGGGATTTACTACAAATCCTTTGCAGGGACAGAGCTTGCGATAAAGCTCTGTCCCTGCGAATCCCCTCCGCACACTAGTCACTGTATTTTCGCGACCCCCCCTCTCCCTTAATTACACTTACCTGCATGATCCGGGCCTCCGGTCATGTCCTTCATGCCTCCGATCAGGTGATCTCCCATACTGCACTGGGACCCGATCACCTGATGACCGGGCCGCAGTGCACTATGGGAGACCAGCTGACCGGAGGGAGAACATCACCGGAGGCCCGATCACCGGTCCATGGAGTCAGGTAAGTAAAAAAAAAATTTTACATTTTTTTTTTTCTGTTTTTTACAGTAATCAGCTTGCGGTCTGTTTAGACCACACAGCTGATTACTGGGACCGACTCCCGGCTCTGCTCTGCCCGTTAGAGCAGAGCAGGAGTCCGGTAACCGGGGGAGACCCTGGATAACACCACCTCTAGGTGGTGTTATTATCACAGCGCTTTCCCCGATATTTTTTTACAATTTATTGTTAGTAACTTTGGTTGGATCACATTTCCCATTATAATTTTGGGAAATGCGATCTGATTACTAAAAATAAGTGATACTTAGGGGTTGGAGTAGAATTTTACGAATTCTACTCCAATTGCCCTGTAATAAATATAGGTGATACTAAAATAATGTGAAAAGGGTGTGAAAACACCCTTTTTCACTTTATTTTAGTAAAAATAATGTTAATAAATAGAGCCCTAAATGAGAAGTGTTGACTTTGCAGCTAGTTTGACTACCATACCTCTTGATTTTAATTTTGTTGTGTCTTTATTTGTTAATAGTGTTGTTTACATTAGGAGGTGCCACCAATTCATTTGATGGCGCAGCGGGATGACGTCACTGGGGATGCGATGCCATGGAGATGGTGCGTGGGATATATATCTATCTATATACTGGCTTAAATAGTTTTTTCAGAAAGCAGTCTTTAGTAAAGATACAACAGATAACAATATGGCTCTGTAAAAAACATAATTGATTACTTGCAGGACAAAATTGATCTGAAGCTGGAATTGAAAAATTCCCATGCAGCCTGTAGCTCATCATATTTCATAGTTGTTTTGCATAAACATTGTAGTATATATAGAGAAAAGCAATGTTTTCTATATACATCCCTTTGTGCTTGTGTTGTTCATATATAGCTAATAAATCAATTACCCAGCCAATGTCACACAATGCATTGCAACACGCCGGTTTGTGACCCGTCTGAACCAGATAATGGCACTTTTCTGTAAAAATGTATACGTACGCTTCCGCATGAATAAAGAGTTTTATGATACTGCAAATGGTAACAACTAAGATGAAGTAGAGCATGCCCCAGAGACGGTACATCCCATCATTACTACTCATGCAGAGGCGCAGCAGTTGCAGTGTATTAATGTATCTGTCAATCTGAATTGGCAGTGGTATGCTATCAAATATGTCTACCTATATTTTACCACATCATAGGTCAGGTTAAGTTGCAAAACTATTATCTTGTTGTTACCCATACGCTGGGCAATAATGGGCTGATTATATTACTATTTGTGAAATGTAACAATTGAGACTTGTGCTGAACACAAAGAAGAGTGAGGCAGAGCCAATGAGGAGAAACGTTGTGGTAGGGAATGGTATAATGTTACAGCCCCCACAAGTGGTAGATGAGAGTGGAGAATGAGGGCCTTATACTCTCACGTATAAGGTCATCTCCAACTCCACTACTCCCAACATCTCTGACCTCCTCTCCCTACATACTCCCTCCCACCCATGCCGGTTGGCCAATGACCGTCCCCTTTTTTCCCAGCTGGTTAATGCCTCTAATGCCTGGATCCAGAATTTTTGGAGTGCGCCCCCCCCCCCCCATTACTGGAATGTTCTCTCTTGTTCTATTAGACTATGCCCCAGCCTGCATAGCAGGGGTGGGGAACCTTATTTTGTCCGAGGGCCGTTTTAATATATATAACATTATTCGAGGGCCTAATGCAGACCACGCCCCCTCCATGTGATGTCACACGGAGGCGGGACCACAATCGCCGGTGATCACAGCGATGCTGGGAACATCCTGAGGATGCTCCAGGGAGCTATAAGGGCAGCAGTGTGACCATCTGATGCTTCCTAAGGATGCTCCAGATGGCACTGCTGCATAGATTCTGGCTGAAGGGTGCCAATCTAGGCTCCCTGCTTTCCAGATGAGGCTAGCAGAAAATAGCTCAGAGGGCCACACCAAATGATTCCGGGGGCCTTATACGGCCCTTGGGCCTGAGGTTCCCCATCCCTGCTGTATAGCTTCAAACAGGTGCTGAAAACCCACCTGTTCACAAAAGCAAATTCCGTCCACCACTTATCCACGTCACCACGTAGTCTCATTACCTACTTCCCTTGCACGCAAGCTACACTCTGCACCTCCTCCTTGGGCTCTCTGCCCCCGGATTCCTTTCCTCTGTTATCATTTCTTTAGAAGATCTAGACCCATTATAGACCCACGCTAATAGCTACAGTTTTTACGCTGAATATTTCCATTGAACCCTTTCGCATAAGTGGCTGTGTGGGACTTATAGTGCTAATTGTTATTTGTTATTTGTCTTGTATTTACTGTACTGTTTTACTCTGTACTGTCTTATTGTTTTGCCGTCTGTATGGACAACTTGTGGCGCCCTATAAATAAAGTTTAATCATATTAATAATAATAATGATGATAACCCTCTCTCCCTGTCCATCTTGGCACAGTCAGTCCGCATCAGAAAGCTCCTGCTCTACGATGGACTAAGCTCTGGTCATGGAAGATTATGTGTCTACTGCTAATGACCCCATCCTGCACACATCACATCACACTCTGCTGCCGGCCACCACTACCTTCCCTTTCCCTAGACAGTATTTCACCATGCCAGCAAACTACTCCTCACAAAATAAACACCTAGACTGCCCCACTCTCCAACCATACAGACAACACGTTATCTAGTCATATTAACCAGGAGAGCCCTAGGATTCAGGGCCTACTGAGTTGATGAGAGAGATCTATTATGAGCATTTATCTTGTCCTCACAGTCTAAGTAGACCAGTTTAAGACTAATGGTTTCCTATATTACTCCTTATACTGATTAATCTATATACTGACACATATGATGCTACCACATACACTAGGCTACCACGGATGTTCAACAGGATACTGACACCCATGCTGTGCTGCAACCGATATGTCCTTTTACACTATAGCTTGAGTCGTGCCAAATAGCCCCTCTCAGCGCCAGTTCCCGTGCAACTCTGCCACGCCGATCATCTTTTTGGCTCAAACTGTGCATCTTATTTGCCTAAATAAAACTGGAAGTGACAAAACTACATTGCTAGCGTACAAAGACCACTGAGGCGACTGAGTCCAAATCTGTGTAACAAGGGCTCAGATGCGAGCGACTGTGACTGTGGGATACATTCAATAGGGGGATACCGGCGCTTAGAATACTTGTGTCGGCATTTCAACACCCAGCATCGGCATCGGAATCCTGAAGGTAAGTAGCGGGGTTAGGGTTAGGCACTAGGGGGAGGGTTAGGTTTAGGGTGCGGGGAGTCGGAGGTTAGGCTTAGACACTAGAGGGAAAGGTTAGGTTTAGGCATCTGGAAGGGAGAGTTAGGGGTAGGGAGGGGAGGAGGGATAGGATACCTACTGACAGGTGTCGATATCCTAACCCTGCCGGGATGCCGGCATCGCGATTTTGACCGCCTGGATCTTGAGCGCCGCCATCCCGTACCCAACCCGTATAGTATAGTATAGTGTGTTAGGAGTTCGAGAATAAACAAGAGCTAATTTCTCAACTTGTTCTTCATTATTTATAACGCTTCCAATTATTTCTGCATAGATCAAACAAGATTTATAATTTATTTATATGATTCACACACTGTATATATACTACAGATTTGAAAATATAACCATTCCTTTTTATAGTTGCAGTTCTCATACTGCACACAGTGCACTGCCACCAGGATTATTCCTGACAATATATGGCTAATCGTCGTACTTTGAAGAACAGTCTATTACTGTCCATCAGACAGCGGAGACGTTATACTAGTTATGCAACAATGTAATATACATTCAAGGTATTGGAAAGCATACAGTACATCATCTTTGATCTCAAAGTGCCGCTCTTTGCTTTTGTACGGTTGTGCTTATTTATCTTCTGGGAGGTTTGCATTTGAACTGGCTATTTACTTACAGAGATATGTGTATACAACGGGAATCACTGCTGCCTTCTTGCACTGGGAGCATGGGTTAAAATTTGACCTTTGAGAGTTGACAAAAGTCACATATTCTCCTCTATACTGTGATTGTGAAAACATAGATATCTTTTGGACTTATGACCGCAATCTGTGACTATCTATCTGCTTAGTTATTTGTGGCATATCTAACTTTTCCTAAGAAGTTTTCAAAATACACAATAGTAGTGGCTGGGGTTGTAATAAGGATATTTGGACAACAGTATACATATTTATGATTATTTTGATTCTGTTTACATGTTGAATTATTATCTCAGTGTAAAGAAAGATCATTCAGTCAGTTCCTTGAATCACTTATTAAATCTCTAATAATATCTAAAAATTTACTTTTTGCTCTTTGATCTAAGGTAATACTCTACATACCCACATCATAATGGTATAGCTGGGTAATGCTGACTAAGGGTATCCACATACCTTATCTACAGAAGGACTCCCACTAATTTATGAATAGACCTGTAAATAGTGTACACTCTTTCACACCTTACTACCTGTAAAATCACACATGATAAAGCATCATCTATTGTTAGAAATATATATAAAACACACAGATGAATCATACTTGTCTACTCTCCCGGAACAGCTCCCGAAAATCGGGTGGCGCTCCCGGCAGCCCGGAAGAGTGGGCAAATTTGCAGGCTGGCCGCCAACTGCCCATACCCTTCCCACTGCAGTCCACTCCCCCCCCACCCCGCAGCCACACACTTATAAAATACAAATGGGTGGCCTGGGGGAGCCAATGACGCGATTCGCACTGAATCACGTCATCGTGGTCCCGCCCCTTGCTGCATAATGTCAGCAATAATGGCAATGTGTAGTAGGGGTGGGGCCGCGATCAAGCAGTCATGCCCCTCTGCTCGGCCCCCAATCACTCGTCACGGTCATCACACCCCCACTGCTGTGCCGACCTGGCTGCCTGCTCCAGGAGAGGTCAGCCAGATTGTCAGCAAGTATGAGTTGAATGTTAAATAATCTTTAATTACTTTTTTCTTATGTTTGTCACATACTTCTTAAAATGTATTATATTTTACTCATGTCTATATGAATTATCTTAATTAAATATGATAAAAGTGATATTTCAACCTTTACATTGTGCACCACACCAAGACAACACTTTTTCTCCTCTTTGTTCCTGTGCTTTAGTTATTAAGATGCTCTCTGTATTATATAGTGGTCACTAGGATGCTCTCTGTATTATATAGTGGTCACTAGGATGCTCTCTGTATTGCAATATGGTTTGTCCAGGTGAACAATGACTTGCTTTTTTATTTGCTCCTAACTCAGAATCAGCCTCATTGTATCACGTTACTTGAATGCTCTCTTTATTGAATAGCGGTCACTAGAATGCTGCGTGTATTGTATAGAAGTCACTAGAGTGCTCTTTGTATTGTACAGAGGTCACTAGAATACTGTATATATGATATACCAGTCACTACTATAGTATATGTATTGAATAGTAATCATATTGGGCTAGTAGTTTTGTATTTGAATAAAGCTCTTAAAATAATTTGTCATATATTTCATTGCCTATATAAAGCTATACATACGCAGTTTGAATCAAGTTAATTTTTTCATTGAGGACCACTGATAGAAGAACCTGAATTAGGCCAAAAGTTGCCAGCCTTATCCTGGGAGGTGCTCTGGTTTCCTACCTCAGTCCAGAAACGTACTGGTAAGCTCATTTGTTTCAGATCAATGAACCCTAATGTGTTTGTGAGTTAAGTTAGTGTGGTAAGGACTGTAAACTGTAAGCTTTACTGGTGGTGGGGCAATGATTGATATATACATATATATATATATATATATATCAGTGACGTGCAGTGAGGTCAATGGCTGGCGAGGCACACATGGAGATGGGTCTGAGTGCTAAGAGCCTGTCTCACCCCCTACTCAATGTAACTCTTCTCTCACCACACTATGCTTCAGTGTCCATTGATTCTCCTACCTGCATCATTGTGTCTTCTCTTGTTGCTGCTGACTGAGGTCCAATCTCTAAACACTGCAGCGCACTTCCTGGTCACATGACACATCCAAGGTGTCCATCAATGCTCAAGGCATGCCCCCCATACTCAGAGGCATGCGTCTATTAGTTCTCTTTCTGTGCAGCTTGCTGCCTTAGTGTGGCCCCATCCCCAGCACTGCATGCTGTGTCTGACTATACAGAAGCGAGGCTGAGCTGTTGCTGCCTCATCTCTCATCTCCCTGCAGTCCCAGTGAGCTCCACAAAGCTGGTGCGTGCTAACCATAAAAATGATCACAATAAACAAAGAAGATGTTTATAAGTTATTTGTATTATTTTAATAATTTTTATATCAAATCTCAGGAGTATGACACCCTGACTGCATGTCCCTGATATATATATATAGTAATGTACTGCCTGTTATCTATAGAGAGATATGTGCTTGTACTGCCTATTTCTCTATAGAGATATGTGCTTATTCACAATATGAAATTGGAACAAGCAATTACTGTAGCCTACAGGACTACCTTAGATATAGCTTTACATGTGTGTGTTATGCACAAATAGAGCTGTAAAGGCACGGCATTCCCATATTGCTGACAGATGCAATATATGCATGTTGTGTGCTTGCACTGTTGCACTGTACATGTACATTACACAAAGAGTTAACCCAGAAAATAAAATATTTTTTTCCTACTGTAAATAATCTGTAAAAACCTTTACACAAAGCATAGATTGGACAGGATTTACCCCTCTGCTGTCTATCCCCGAAATACTTGACAAATCATAACTAATTCCCAACTATAAAGTTCATTGTTTTTAAAATAAGTAGTTCATTATACAGTGCTGTTAATTTTTTTGCTATTTATAAATAATAATAAAATGTCTTTATTCTTTCACTATGTCAGTCATACCGCTACCTCTGAGACAGGCACAATACACTGAGAGCCCTGCAGGAGCATACAACACACATAATAGCTACAGGACACGCAATACACTGAGAGCCCTGCAGGAGCATACAACACACATAATAGCTACAGGACACACAATACACTGAGAGCCCTGCAGGAGCATACAACACACATAATAGCTACAGGACACACAATACACTGAGAGCCCTGCAGGAGCATACAACACACATAATAGCTACAGGACACACAATACACTGAGAGCCCTGCAGGAGCATACAACACACATAATAGCTACAGGACACACAATACACTGAGAGCCCTGCAGGAGCATACAACACACATAATAGCTACAGGACACACAATACACTGAGAGCCCTGCAGGAGCATACAACACACATAATAGCTACAGGACACACAATACACTGAGAGCCCTGCAGGAGCATACAACACACATTATAGCTACAGGACACACAATACAAGAGCAGCAGGAACAGAATTACACCGGAGTGAAGGAAATCATTTGGTAATTAGTCTGATGCTAAATCTTGTCTATTGCTTTCCATTTTAAGCGCTGAGAAACCTGACTCTTTTTATTCATGCCATTAGCTTGTTCAATAATGCTACGTAGGGAAGTAACAATTTCATTGTAGGAAAACAATATAATTATTTTATAGTTGAAGTTAAATTCAATTAAAAACTTATTATAAAGGAACCATAAAAAGGCCATTTTCTGACCATAGAAAGCAATCTTCTGAACTTCACAATACAGTAACGGGATGAACATAGATCTATCTCTCCACTTAATAGAATATTAGGCAAATGACTTTTAACAATAATCCTCATTCAGTGGGTGTGATGCCCAGTAGTCCTGTAGTTTGGCAGCCACTCAATACTCGGCACTTTCCACTCTCCACTTTATACTGTAGCTGCCAAGGAGCCTTCCCAAAGTTCTTGTATAACATAGAAACAGGGTAAAGAAAGACATCCTTTATATCAGGGCTGTAACTAGGGTAGTGCGACCAGTGCCATGGCCCAGGGCACCGCAGGGCAGGGGGCGCTGTTTGGGCCTGTCACTTTTCATGTTAATTACCATTATCACTTGTAGCTTCCTCTTCTGTTATCCCCAGCATCTCCTAACCTCCCCTATCCCTGGCCCTTCCCCATGAGGCCATGGCCCTTTTTCAGGTGCACTCTCTTTTGTCTCTATTTAAAAAAAATGGGGGGGCGCCAATGCTCTCTTTGGCACAGGGCACCAAAAAGTCTAGCTACGGCTCTGCTTTATATTCTTGTTGTTTACCCTCTACCCTTTGCCCTGTGTCATATATACACTCACATATACATACAAACATACACACATGCTAGTTACTGAGTACAGTGGACACAGCATAACAAAATCTATATTGACTATTACGAGTCAGCAGGTGTGATTACATGTCCCCCAATCTGCTCCCCTGGATCTCCCATTTGATTTAAGTTACGTCTCTCTAACTTGGTTTACTTTGAACATCAATAAAAACCAGTTAAGCTTAAAGGGAATTAATTAGATGAAAGTCTGTATATCACAAAATAAGGAAATGAAATATGACAAACGCCTTGAGACATTACTGTGAATGCTGCACAGATATTTTTTCTAGCAGCGTGAATAAAATATTGGATCCTAGGTTGTTTGGTGAATTTAGTATTAACAAAGGCATGACACTGCTCTGCATGTAAAGCAGCACAATGGACAGTTAAGTAAACAGACAAGAGAAGCTTTGTTAAGAGACAGGCAAAGTCATAATCAAATATAAAAGGACAGGAGCAGGAGGGGGAGAGATATAAACAATGACAGCCATGGGTTAAGCCCGTACAATTGTTAACATTGGGCCGGATTCATTACGGATCAGCTGCGATTCCGCACGTAGTCCCACTGTGAAAATCTGCTAATGTCTATGTTCGCTATGCCATCGCAGCTCAACATAAGGACGTCCACATACTCTTACACACATCCATCGGTAACAGTGAGTACCATTGGAGCCTCACACACACTTGCACATGGCCAGACCTTACTTGGAATTTGCTAACCTTGTCGCAGTGAGAGCTCATGCTGCGTGTGGCATCGCAATGGCTAATTTATGCACACCCCTGCAACGGCGTTCAAACGCACCTGCGTTACGCCGACCAACCCCCCGTCATCACCCCCAAACGCTCACTTCCTGTCAACCACTCTGCGATGGGTCTGCTTGGAACGTTAAATTTAGAAATTTACATTTAGCGAGGTGTTTACATTATTAGTGGCGAGGTGTTTATGATATAAATGGAGCTCTTATATATATATATATATATATATATATATATATCATATTATGTATTACATACCAAGGGCACCCTTGATGGTTGAGTGCCGTGGATTAAGCCTGTCATTTATATATATATATATGTGTATATATATATATTATTATTATTATTATTGTTTATTTATATGGCGCCACAAGTGTTCCGCAGCGCCTTACAAGGTACATAACCAAAAAGTGACTTACAGTAAAATACAATACAATGAAGGACAAGGACATGGATAATATACATTGATACATAGGTGGCCATAACACCCACATAAGCAGCAAAGCATAGGCACCAAGTGTTAGTTGTCCTAGTGGTGAGTAAGAAGTAGATGAACATATAGTAAGGAGAAGCACAAGAGGGTAGAGGGCCCTGCTCGCAAGAGCTTACATTCTGTATATATATATACAGTACTGTATATATTCATCAATATAAAAATATACTATGTAACCTGAAACATAGAAACAGATAAGGGATCCTTGTGTTGGCTGGTACTGTGGTGCCCATGTTTTGGCTGGTGTTCTGGTGCCCATGTGTTGACTGATGCTGTGGTGCCCACGTGTTGGCTGGTGCTGTTGTGCCCATGTGTAGCTGCCGCTGTGGTGCCCATATGTTGGCTGGTGCTGTGCTGCCCATGTGTTGGCTGGTGCTGTGGTGCACATATGTTGGCTGGTGCTGTGGTGCCCACGTGTTGGCTGATGCTGTGGTGCCCATGTGTTGGCTGGTATTGTGGTATCAATGTTTTATCTGTTGCTGTGATGCAAATGTGCTGGCTAGTGTGTGGTGAACATGTGTTGGTTGGTGCTGTGGTGCCCACGTGTTGGTTGGTGCTGTGGTGCCCATGTGTTGGCTGGTGCTGTGGTGCCCATGTGTTGGCTGGTACTACAGTGTTCCTGCCAGGGACTGTGAAAAAGCTGTATAACAAAGTATTCAATGCAGGAAGTATGGCAGAGTTAATGCTGGTTTCACATATTGTGATATCAGCAACAGACCTATATTGTAAAGTGAACGATTGGATGGGATCTTTATAAGACCGTAGTCCTATAGTCCCAGGTCATACTACATAATGGGGCTGATATCACTGACTCCCTACAGAGTCTAGAAATCTCCCTGAGGCTGGACTGGGTGTGTGCAACGCATTAGTGATGTCGTCACACTCCCTGGAGGAATATATATATATGTATATATTTGTACAGTATATATACAGTTTATACTTGCCAAACTATGTAGCTGCTCTGGGGCTCATTTATAGCTGGAAGTAAATCAGTTTTATGACACATCCCTCAGGCATTATGAAGACACTTATATGTTTCTTAAATAATTACAATAATTGTAACGCAGTGGTTCTCAAACTCAGTCCTTAGGACCACACACAGGTCACGTTTTGCAGCTCACCCAGCAGGTGCACAAGTGTACTCATTACTCACTGACACGTTTTAATATATCTATAGAATTATTTCACTTGTGATTCTGTGAGGAGACCTGGAAAACATGCACTGTTTCGGCTCCAGAGGACCGAGTTTGAGAACCTGTGGTCTAGGGACAAGAGAGATTACGGGGTAGATTTACTAAAGCTTCCAAAACAGACAAGTGGTGTTGTTGCTCACAGCAACCAATCAGATTCTAGGGGCTCGCATGTACTCCAGAATCGGCACCAGCTCGCACTCTATTAATTACATTGAGCCCTAGTTATCATTGCTATGCGCAACATCACCACTTGTGTGTTTTAGAGGCTTTAGTAAATCTACCCCCTACACCTCTATTTGTGTCTAGCATTAAATGCACATTGATCACGTTTGTCTATCATGTAAATACTATATTTTAAGCAGTAAAATCCATAAGGTTCAAAAAACTTCACTTAATCCAGGAAGAAATCAGAATATTGTTTTGTAAATGACCAGAAATAGTAAAATTCTATTAGTCCCTCAATGGTATCAACTATCACCTTGAAAATGTGGGGCAGCAAGGTGACTGATAATGATCTTATAGACTGGCTTTGACTAGTGTCACTATGCATCAATTCTGGGTGCTCCCTGGGTCAATAAGTCCAACAATGACACAGTAACCGGAGTAGGAACTGCCTCTCACTTTTCATGCTGGAGAACACAATGGCATTATTTATTCAGCTACAAGAGAATACCAAGTATGTCATACTTTGTATCTATATGCACAACACCTGCAGTAAGTATATCAGACACTTATATAAACAGTATACTTTCGCAAAAACATTAAAAGATTTTTAGATTCTAACATTTAGTAAATGGTGTGATAAACAACAGCTGTATGTGGGTTTATTAGGGGTATTCAATATGGGTGCGATAACATCGTTTTTGCGTTAATATCGCAATTATGACGTCATTATCGCAGGTTTTACTTTTACACTGTATTCAATATCAAAGACTTATCGCATTTTTGAAAAGTCAAAGTTAAAAAACGGGGATAAGTTTTCACCATTGGTGTAGAAAAAAAGTGCAGAAATGGGGTTTAGGGGTGCAGGCTTAAAAAAAATAGCCTGCACCCTTCAGAATGACCCCTTGAAACGATCTGTGTCAAAAAAAAAAAAAAATCGGGACACCCCAAGAAAAGCAATTTGAATTTGGGGGCCAAAAAAAAAAATGTTGGGGAACAAAGTTAAAAAATAGCGAACTTGACTCTGGGGGGGTCCCCAAGTATGCCCCAGGTGTTTTTTTCATTGCAGCTCCTTGCGCAAGTGGGTTTTTCACAATTTTTTCAAGTCTGTTTAGCAACTTTAAAATATGCTGACCCCCATTTTCAAGTACCCCAAATTTGCTGGGCATAGTTATTTTTCCCCCAAAAAAATTCTAAATGCTCTTCTGCACCACTTTCTTCAAAGTCACATTTATGCACTTGCCGCGGCTATTAGAAAGCCCGACTTCCTTCAGGAGTTAAAAATGGGGGTACCCATAGTGATCCCCCATGTCTAGACATCATTAGGGGGGTCCCTAGAATATTTCCCGAAAATTCCCGTTTTTGTTAACCTGTTAAAAAAATGTGTAAAAATTTTAAGAAAAAATGACATAAGGTCCCCCCCCCAAAAGCCAAACCAGCCCCACGCTTGCCAGCCAGTGGTGGTTTCTAAATATACGGGGACAAAATGTGTAGGGTCCCACCGTATTTTACAAACCAACACCAGGCTGCAGGGACTAGTGCTGGTTTTAAATATAGGGGGCCAAAACGACGTGGGGTACCCCCTATATTTAAGACCAGCACCAGACCCAACCGACCGGGGTGTAATGCCACAGCCCGGAGATTCAATCACCGGGGCTCCAGGTCCAAAGAATTACACCCCAAGTCGGTCAGCGCAAGCCGGTGATCTCGGGGGAGTCGGGGACCCCCAAAAAAAGGGTCCCCCCTCTCCCGAGCACCACAGGCTTACGCTGAAGCCTGGGGCTCTTCCCCATACCCCTTGCTTGGTGGGTATGGGGGTAATAGGGGGGCCAAATAATGTAACACTATTGTACTTTACAGTGGAACTACAAGTGCCAGCATGCCTGCCATTTTGCACTTGTGGAACTACAAGTGCCAGCAGACATGCGGCACCTGTAATTTCACTGTAAAATAAATAGTTAAAAAAAGACAAAACACACACACCGTGCCCAGTATAAGTTTATTACATACACCTACCCATTCACACATACTTACCTATACCAGAAGTTTCTGTCCCCTTGTCCAGTAGAGATCCATGGTAGCTGGCCCTGCAAGAAAGATTTCATACTCACCTACATCCAGCGCTGGTCTCCGCAGTAATCCATGGGTGTTTTAAAGCAAAAAAACGTGTTACCCGATCCACGCTACAAGCTATCGGTATGTGTGTTGTCATACATACACATAGCTCCCGAATGGCCGCGCACGGGGCATTGCAGTCCCATCAGCCAATCAGCGGCAGCGCTCACTGTAGCGCGGCCGCTGATAGGCTCCGGCAACTGACAGTTCCCACGTGGGTGAATCAGCCCACGTGGGAACTGTCAGCCGGAGCCAATCAGCGGGCGCTCTACAGTGAGCGCTGCCACTGATTGGCTGATGGGACTGCAATGCCCCGTGAAGTCCCGGCAGCGGCCATTCGGGAGCTATGTGTATTTGTGACAACACACATACCGATAGCTTGTAGCGTGGATCGGGTAACACATTCTTTTGTTTTAAAACACCCATGGATTACTGCGGAGACCAGCGCTGGATGTAGGTGAGTATGAAATCTTTCTTGCAGGGCCAGCTACCATGTATCTCTACTTGACAAGGGGACCGAACATCTGGTATAGGTAAGTATGTGTGAATGGGTAGGTGTGTGTAATAAACTTATACTGGGCACGGTGTGTGTGTTTTGTCTTTTTTTAACTATTTATTTTACAGTGAAATTACAGGTGCCGCATGTCTGCTGGCACTTGTAGTTCCACAAGTGCAAAATGGCAGGCATGCTGGCACTTGTAGTTCCACTGTAAAGTACAATAGTTTTACATTATTTGGCCCCCCTATTACCCCCATACCCACCGCTCCAGGGGTATGGGGATGAGCCCCAGGCTTCAGCGTAAGCCTGTAGTACTCGGGAGATGGGGGACCCTTTTTTGGGGGGTCCCCGACTCCCCCGAGATCACCGGCTTGCGCTGACCGACTTGGGGTGTAATGCTTTGGACCTGGTGCCCCGGTGATTGGGTCTCCGGGCTGTGGCATTGCACCCCGGTCGGTTGGGTCTGGTGCTGGTCTTAAATACAGGGGGTACCCCACGTCGTTTTGGCCCCCTATATTTAAAACCAGCACTAGTCCCTGCAGCCTGGTGTTGGTTTGTAAAATACGGTGGAACCCTACACATTTTGTTCCCCGTATTTTTAGAAACCACCACTGGCTGGCTAGCCTGGGGCTGGTTTGGCTTTTGGGGGGGGGACCTTATGTCATTTTTTTTTTTAATTTTTACAATTGTTTTTTTTAAAGGTTAACAAAAACAGGAATTTTCGGAAAATATTCTAGGGACCCCCCTAATGATGTCTAGACATGGGGGATCACTAAGGGTACCCCCATTTTTGACTCCTGAAGGAAGTCGGGGTTTCTAATAGCCGCGGCAGGGAAAAACACCTTGCAAAGCTATTTAAAAACCCGACTTTCTTAAGCAGGCAAAAACGGGGTTACCCATAGTGATACCCCATGTCAGGACATCTTTAGGGGGGTCCCAGGCATATTTCCCGAAAATTCCCATTTTTTTCCTTAAATGGGCTCAAGGGTCATTTTTTGAAAAACAGGGATAATTTTTCTAAGCACTATAGCAAGTGGAAAAAAAAGCAGAATAGGGGTTTGGGGGTGTAGGCTTATAAAGAATAGCCTGTAGTTTTGGGAATCTCCCCTTAAAAGGAAATGTTCAAAAAAAATGTCCTACAAAAAATCGGAACACCCTTAAAAAAATAAATTTGGGTTTGAAAAAAAAATAGGGACACCCCAAAAATTTAATTTAAAAATTGGGGTGAAAAAAAAAAATGGGAAAAAATTGTTTAACAATAGGGAAATAGGTTCAGGGCTATTCTGCAAGTATGCGGCAGGTGTTTTGAAGAATAGAATTATAGCGGCAGGTGCACAAATGCAGAATTTTTAAAAACTTACTTTAGGGACTTAAAAATATGCTAGTACCCATTTTCATGTACCCCAAATTTGATGGGACCACTTAAAAAAACGAAAAAAAAATAACCTAAGTGCTCTTCTGCAACACTTCTTCAATGTCGGGAAAAAAACACCTGCTGCGGCTATTTAAATCCCCGACTTTCATTTAAAGGCTAAAACGGGGGTACCCATAGTGATCCCCCATGATTTTACAACTTTAGGGGGGTCTTACAAATTTTTTATGGAAAAAATTGTAACTTTACGCAAATCCAACTTCGGAGGTTCCCGCTTTCGACGATTTCAAATTAAATACGGGGATACGCGGGAGCGCGCCCGATACTTTAACGCAGAAAAAAACTCCGATATGAAACGTAAACTTCGGCAGTGAAGTTAACGTTTCATATTGAATACCCCTGTATGTCTGCTAATAACAGCAAAACATTTCATGTGTCCGGGGTTGCAGTAAGAGGAACTAGATTCATCGTAAGAACACTACTCCCGAGAGTAGGGGCAGGTGCTAAGCTGCTCAGGAAAATATTTGTAGGCTTAAGAGCATATGCGATTGGGAGAGTTAATTTGGAAAAGCCCGATGTCACTAGCTTTTTCCTATTACAATTGCCGGCGATTTCCTATTAATGCGTTCTTTTTCTTGCAGCCCCCCAGCAGGTGCAAAAGTCAGGAAAATCCTAAAATCTATGGTAAAAATGTTGGTACTTTCCCCAGAACCCCTAAAACACAGCAGCTAATAACTAATTAGGCAATTAGAAGTTTCCAATGACCCTAATTAGTCCAATAATTAGTGCATAATTACATTAACTTCTGGCAGCCCTGTCCTCCTCCTCAGCCACCCGGACAGGCTGACGTCACTCAACTTTCTTCCTCCTCATCTTCCACAGAGTAAAATACTTTATCCCCCAGGAGCTGCTGTATTCTTTTTATTTTTTGGGGGGGGTACAGGCTGATTTTCCATTTTTTTTTTTTATTACCCACGGGTCTTTGCAGTAAAAATTACTTCAACCATTTTTTTACTGCAGGTAATTAAAAAATGGTTGCGATGTCCATGGTAATTTGTACTGTGAAAACCTCGCAGTTAATTGGAAATGCCCCTTATGCTGGGTACACACGTAAAGATTTTCTGTTCAGCCATCTAACCAGTTGATTGGTTGGAATGAAAATCTGGTAACGTATGGGAGTAACTGATGATCAGCAATTTGCTCCTAAATGCCAGAAAACAGATGAAAATGGTCGGTCAGATAAGTTTGTTAAATGTTTGATCTAAACAATTTGTTCAAACAACAGTTTTTGTCCATTTTCCAGTGTTTGGGAGCAAATTGCTGATTGTCATTTACTTTCATACCTTACCAGATTTTCATTCCAACCAATCAACTAGTTGGATGGTTGGACAGAAAATCTCTACGTGTGTAGTCCGTCAAACCAATGTGTATCTGTTTTTTCCAATAACATTTTTTGGTTGGATACTGCAATGAGCAATGAAACGGAGTAGCCTATAACATTTCTTTGTAGTGCTTTGATTCTGGTATTGGTGGTTAAGTGGAAAAGTACAGTAGCAGCCTGCATATATTTATCTACAGCATATCTGTTGCAGATAAGACCGCAGTAACCTTGAGCCTAGGCTTGGCATGGCTCTAGTTATAACCTACAAGAACATTCTGCATAAAGAACATGAAGCAAAGATCACTGAGCACAATCCTGGGTGTCTCAGAAGAAGACCTGTCTTCCCAGTATATCATATGTGGACTTCTACTGAAAAGTGTAGAAACTAGATTACAGACCTGCAACTGAAGGATCATTTCAAAGCGCTCTTGACCATTATAAACTTTTAAATCCGCCAGGGGTCAACGGCCATCAAATGACTAATTACATTCTATGAGGAACTAACCTGATTTGTCTTCAGAATCCTCAAACTCTACGTTGAAGGAATGGCCATTATTTAAGATGACTTTTGCGGTCGATGGATCATAGCTAATGCTCAAAGGTTTAAGTGATGAGTCGTGCGTTGCTTCACTGGATTTTATATCGATAGGAGACTGGTGGTCATGAAGAGCAATGGGGAAGGAATTATGCCAAGACTCGGGACCTATGAAACAGAGAAAGGATTTAGGCTACATTACAATATGATATGATCTTAAGAGATCGTCTATTTACTAAGCAGTGTTAGGAGACAGAGTGAAAAGTGATAAGGTGCCAGCCAATCAGCTCCCAACTGTCATCTCACAGGCTGTGTTTGAAAAATGACAGTTGGGAGCTGATTGGCTGGCACCTTATCACTTTTCACTCTGTCTCTTAACACTGCTTAGTAAATAGACTCCAAAGGCTGAAAGTATATACAGTTTTAATGTGACCTATAATAAAACTGTAGTATTCTATGCATTAAATTGGGAAAATATTCTTATTTTTTAGCATAGTGATCATAATTGCCATTTATCTACTGCGATAGCTGGCAAGGTGTTTCAAGGTCAACACTTACTAAAAGCACTTGCATGTTGCAAGATGATACAAGTTTAATCAGTAGCTTTTTAAAAGTTAATATTGAATTTGCAAGAGGGCAGTGCTGAACAGTCCTTACCATGATATTAACTCATTCGGAAAACATCCGTACATTCAAATAAATAAACCTGCTCTGGAAAGGCTGTGTTGCTGGCTGTCTACATCCCACGTACCAATTACTAATTCAAAATAAGTCTGATTTAAACTGCAAATAGGCCTGTCTGAGGAAATTCTTTAAATATTGCAAGTTAACTTGGAATTCTATCCATCTTGTCATTTCAAGGTCATACAAACTAAAAGATGCATGGGGTTACATTTGCAAATGTTTTGCTTTAAATAAATGACTCACAAATTAAACATAAATTCCTTGACCTTTGGAAAAAGCCTGCAGTTCATCATATGAAAGTTCTCTAAGGGCGAAATAATAATTTGATTTCTAATGACAGAAGTGTACTAGACAATTGCTTTGCCATGGTGCCCAATGTGTCATTATTCGGAGCAGAACACTGCTGGCAGAGAGATACAGTCAGGCAAATGATCTGTATACTGAAACACTTCCAGATGCAATTAGTTTCATTTCTATCCCCACTGCTGCAGTCTTGAAGGAAACTCTCTAAGTTAATGAAAAGGCAATCCAATGAAATGATTAAACCAGGACACTCTATTTATGGTGCGAGGGCAACCCTTAAAACTGATACTATCCCTGTTTAGGTATAGATGTTACAGAACTCAAAAACAGAAATTGTATACAGTAAGTGTTCATTTTAAAAACCTAGGCTCTGTTGTCCCAAGACAAGGACACTTTGATCTCTGGTTCTGTAAATAAATGTCACCTGTTCACAGCTCAAGACCCGATTTTTATAAGCAAAACTTTAATGTAGGTCTCAAGAGGGCGGCCACATGTCCCCATCACTCACCATTATCAGGACCATATCCCCATGAGTGTGCCATTTTCTTCTGCTGAACAAGTCCCTTTCCTGGGTGCCAATGAGAGGGTGTCAGCCACCAGGATTTTTCTTGGGCACTTTATAGGGTCCCACCAACTCCATCTCACTCAAAACCACGGCAGGTGGGTTTGGCTCCTAGAGTTCAGCCTGTTAATAGGCGGAGAGTACAAATTAACTCCTTCGTCACAGTACCACGCTGGTGACTTCCACTCCACTGACAGGTCCCTTCTTCTGTCCTCCTCCCATTCAGATCTCTAACTTGTTCTGTATACAAAGCATATGCACAGTAAATACACCCACAGCACTGCGGTCTCTTAGCATCCACAACAGGACCAGCCATCTCCAGAACAGACTGGTGAGCTTCAGGTCTGTCCTAGAAGAGGGGCAAAGATCACAGCACACATGACAGGGTGCGCTGACACCTTCACCAAGATAACAGGAATCACATCATACACTGGGTGACATGAGTAGACATGGGACAAGCACAGGTACAATAACCTGGAAGCCAGGACAAATGAAATAGCACAAGACGCACAGTACACACAAAGTGTAGGAAATGGGTCAGGCTGGTCCAGATCACAGACCATCATGCAGAAGATCAGCCCTTATCATTTGTGCACAGTGTCCTTCAAGCAGTTCCTGCAGCCACATAAGGGCACATATTGCCATCTGACCAGATCCCAGATGAGACTGTACTATTTATATGCAACGCTATATTGATTTAGTATTAGATAACAAGGGAGTTGCAAGGTCGACCATTTCCTTCCCTCTTCACAAAATAAAGTGACTCGTTCTCTGTCCTCTGCAGATTTATCACACAGATTACCCTTATCTGAATGTGTCACAGCTCTCAGCCATAGAGAGAGATGCAAGAAGCAAACAGACCCCCCATGAGCTGTCTATGGGTATTCCCATAGCTAGTCAGAAAGAAGTCCCATGTTCCAGGCAGCAGCGCTTGTAGGAATCCAAAAGCATTATTTCCTATGGCAGAGAGTGTGAGCTGGCTGCTGTGCTCTGCATGCCATTCATACAGCATGTGGGCATAAAGTCTCAGCACAGCAACAGCATCTGACAGATCATATGCCTCATCCCCTGTCTTTAAAACCTGTGCCCCTTCCTCTCTCCGCATCCTTTCCACAGCGGGAGAACGGCAAAAGCAGATCGCACTAGAAGCTTACATCTATTCCTGCCACTTGTAGTGCATTGCATTAGAACAGTTTTCCCCTAACCAGCAGACATGCACCCAGTGTCCTCACATCACCCCAGAGTATCCCAATGCACCTTACCTTGTCTCCTCCAGCGTCGCATGATCCAAAAATAATGCCTAATCTCACACATTGCAATAAATCATACATTGACCTTGGCGTTCTGAGACGTGGAGCTGCGTTGGTGTGATCTGTTTTTTGAATTAGGATAGGATTACACGGAATATCTAGTTTTCTGCTGCCCCCTTCTGGTAGAAGGTTAAACTAACACATTAAAAAGAAACAAACAGTATCGTACACGTTTCACATTAATGTGGCTGTTTTGTAGATCTGCTTATTGGCTCACCAGCTACATCTGCTGTTTAAAGCATGCTAGTTCAGTTTACATTTCACTTTTAGATAATTTCTTTAAGTAAATAGTTTGATTGTAAATATTTTAGTTTATTACTATTATTTTTATTATTATTTTATTTTTATCATTTATAATGTGTATCAATGCCCATTTCCCGATAGATTGTAAGTTTGTGTGCAGGGCCCTCTTACCACTTTGTCTGTCTGCTATTACCCAGTCTTGTGTTTTATTACTATTTTGTTTCCAATTGTAAAGTTCAACGGAATATGCTGGCACTGTTAATAAAATAAATATTATTATTATTATTATTATTATTATTATTATTATTATTATTATTATTATGAAGCTCCCATACTGTACATGCCACAGTGCTATGAAGTGAGTGGAAATAAATGTTTACAGTACAGGTATGTGACCTTGTTAGTAGAAGTTTACAGTCTTACAAGGAATGAGGGAATTGATACAAAAAGCACAAGTACAAGTATTAACCAATGGACTAGCCAAATATTACTGTAGAATGTTTAATATCATGACATTCTGCATTTATCACCCTCTGAATATTATAACAATTCATATTATGAAGCGATCATGAGAAAATTGATATATGTGAAATTAGGGAAATATATGATTGCAGTCAGTGAAGTTACATTTCAGAGTTATATTATTTGTTAAGAAGTTCATTATATAGGTGCCACCAAGTTTTAAGGATGTAAACTGGACTCAGGGTAATAATCTACAGTCTGTAGCTACAGTTATTGGGCTTTATTTATGAAGAGGCGGCTTTTGTAAACCACCGTTTCCCGGCGGGTTGGAGGTGAACATTTAAAATGGCACTAACGGAAATGGATAATTTCCATATTTATTCCAAGTTGTTTTATATTGAAGAAACTCTGCAACAAGCTGTTTTATCATAAGTTCATGACTCTTACAGGGGTATTCAATATGAAATGTTAACCTCGCCGTCTAAGTTTTCACCGCACATCGGAGCTTTTGCCAGCGAAAAAGTATTGCGCGCGCCCCTGCTTATACCCGTATTCAATATGAAATCGTCGAAAACGGCACCCGGCGAATGTGAAATCTGAGAAAACTTTGCTGATTTTTGGGGAAATTACCCTAACATCCCCAAAAAGATGCTCTGACATGGGGGGTCTCTCTGGGTACCCCCGATTAGCCCTGCTGAAGGTTTTTGGGTCTTTAAACGGGCTCAATAGCTGCTATTTTGGGGATTTGGGAAGGTGGTGAAGAATAGTATTTAGAAGTTTTTTGCAGAAAATAAGTAGTCCCAGCAAATTTTGGGTACTTGAAAATATTTAAAAGTTGCTAAAGTGAATTTTTAAAAAACGTGAAAAATCCACCTGCTGCAAACACCTGCAATGAAAAAAACACCTGGGGCATACTTGGGGACCCCCCTAGATTGTAGTTCGCTAGTTTTTAGCTTTGTACCCCCCAATTTTTTTTTTCGCCCCCAAAATGAAAGTGCTTTTTCTGGGGTCTTCGGAGGTATTTTTTTTTTTTTGACACAGTTTACCTTTGGGGGACTGTCTGAAGGTTGCAGGGTGGTTTGCAAAATGTTGCACCCCAAAACCCCAATTCTACACTTTTTTCACCACCCATTCCTTGGTGATACTTTTTCGCAGGGTCGAATGCAATATACTTTTCGCACTGGCGAAAAGTTTTCAAATTGAATACGGTGTAAAAGTAAAACCAGAGAAAATGACGTCATCTGAGCGAAAACCTCGCAGAAATGGCGTTTTCGCTCCATATTGAATACCCCTGATAATCAGCAAGTCATAAGTCTAAAATTATTTGCTTACTATCCAGATCTGCTTGTTGCCCCATTTAAATAAAACAAAACATATTAAAAAGTATGCTGATTCTTGTGTCCAAGAACATTCCTCAGTTACTGTACGCTAAGTCAGTATTGTTTCAGAAAGTGAAACTAAGCTTATATAAACTTTTGGAAGACTTTTTGTAAATTTTGGTGATTAATTAGGGCTCGATTCAATTGAACGTGAATTAAATAGTGCCGGGAGGGAGCTCCCAGAGCTATTCAATTCTGCACGCTAAGGATTTCTTCTCGCACATCTCTAGGGGTGTGAGCAGAAATCCGACAAAAGTCCTGCAAAAAGCTGTTTTCTGCCCTTAGCGAGGCAGAAACAGCACCGCGCTGGGAAATTTAGTTGGAGAATGTCTATTCTCGCGACTAAACACCCTGTTTAAGGCACGAGGGGTGGGAGAACGGGTATTCCCCGACCTAACATCATGCTATTTAATTCACGTTCAATTGAATCGAGCCCATAGAATGAACCAAGCAATATGTGAATTAGTATATTAGGTGCTGGGTAGGTCAAGTGATCAACTGGACTAGTCCGATTCACTGGGCATAAAATCTCTCACATTCTTCGGTGCACTATCATTTATGTCAATCATCCGAGGCCCATTTTCTTCTTTATACTACAGCATTTCCTTCCTACCTACCAACAGGTCCACTCGCCAATACATGCCAAAATAAGTCTTGTTGCTGAGCCACCCAAACCCTGGATAATCTGCCCGACCTCTGCCTTACTTTCCCATTTTAGGGGAACTTTCCTCCCTATCACAGCATTGGAACACTAATACCCCTTTCACACTGCAATGCCGGGTCGCACTCAGGATTTTGTGCATGGGTCCATTCCAGGTGCGACCCAGCTAAGACCCCTTTCAGATTGGCAGCCTGACTTGGCTTATTGCCGGGTCAACGACGTCAGGACCATCATGTGCCGAGCCAGCACTTGCAGATGAGATCATCTCCAAGTGCCTGCTCTTCCTATGCTGTGAATGGGTTCCGGGTCACACTGTGAGCCGGGTTAAACCCCTGGTTGAACCCCCACTCGACCCGGGGGTTATTTCAACCGGTCCCTTTCACACTGCACAATAATCTGGGTTGCTGTGCGTTCACTTGAAATAACCTGGGTTATTGCTGGCAGTGTGAATGGGGTATTAATAATTATAATTGCACTTGTATCATTTTAATGCATTTGTTTACGGCTCTGCAATGGGTCAAAAAGCTGACAAACATTTCTAAAAATACTTTTATGCAGAGCTGTGAAAAACAATTTAGAAAGGTCATTTGGTTGTGAGTAACAATTCAGCATTACAGTATCAGGTTAAGTATAAGCTTTTTTTATATACTAACAAGGTGCTTCTGAATCTAGATTTTGTCTGTATTTTTAGTTAAATAAAGTTCCCAGCCTGCAGATGAGCTAATATTAAGTAGCACTTATACAGAGGGTGAGGGGGTGTAAAGACCTAATTATTATCTTTGTAATTATCATGACTTTGAATCAAAAGATTGTACTCGCTGAGTATAGTTTTTTTTATATATTTCCAACTTTAAGAAGATTTTGTAGTAATACAAAATGGTTTTGTACAAAGATTTCTCTTTTGTCTAGGAATTCAATGAAATAAGGAGTGTAGGCAAGGGACTGTTCTGCACTGACTATTAAACAATATAGAACATGTTGGCTTTATGGGATCTGCACATATATAGTGGAAGACATACTTTTTTGAACATTTACTGTATTGCAAATATGGCTGAAATACACTTTTTAATAATAAATTGGTCAAATTGGGGGCTGAGTGGGCTGTTGGAAGTTCTGATTTGGACTCGTCCACAGTAATTAATACGTGTGAGGTTCTGAATTTGTTGTGGACCCGGGGTGGTGATAGGAGCAGACACAGAAGCAGACAAATGAAAAAGTGGAGTTTTTAATAAGTGACTTATACCACTTTTCCACCAAAATTCCGGGTCTGACCCGGAGTTCGAGCAGAGGGCCTGATTCAGACCCGCTCGTGAGCGCTGAGCGCTCGCAAGCGCGTCGATGTTGGCCCAGTGCGTATGCGCACGACGGACCTGGCTCCGTTGTGCGCATGCGCGAGACCCGGATAGCAACGGCCAAGCCATCGCTATGGGTCTCGTACCAAAGGGGGCATGCTGTCGTTGGTGAGTGACAGCACGCCCCCTTTGGTGGGCATGCCGGGGTCGTGGCAGCCCAGACGGAGGCGTTCCTATGGGACGGAGGCGTTCTGATAGAGCCGAAAGCACTCCAGGGCATGCGGCAACGAGACCCTACCACAAGGGTCTTGTCGCAAGCCTGATGTTCGCGATGGTCTTGACCATCGCGACCATCTTTTTGGCCGCTTGCTATAGCTGTGGGTGGTCACCCACACCTATGCGAGCGGCCAGCAGGCCGCTCTAAAAAAAGAGAAGGACGGCCCTGATTCAGAGTGAGCGCTTTGTCAGAGCGTCCGGCTCTGAATCAGGGCCAGAGTTCTTATCCTGATCAGACCCGGAATTTAGCCGGCGCGCCGACTCGGGATATTCCCGAGTTAGCGCTGCTCACACCGGAGTCGGGTCTGCATAGACCCGGCTTTCCCGGCATGAAAGTGGATGCTTGGAGATGACGACATCTCCAAGCGGCCACTGAAGCCGGACCAATCAGCTGGCTTGCAGCGCACTCCAGGTCATCGTGACCCGGAGTGCGCTGTTCTCATCACAGCAGGATTTCACGGGCTACGCCCATGTTAAACCATGCTATTTAGCTGGGTTGGATTGCCTGGTTACTCGACCCGGCGATCCAACCCTCTCCCCTTTTACACCAGGGAGCTGCCCGGGTTAACCCTGCAATAACCCGGGTTTTAGCTCCGGTGTAAAAGGGGTATAAGAGGACATGGAAATGGCAAATAAAAAGTCCAGGTATAGCACTAAAGTGCACTTGATAACTGTAGTGGGGGTTAATGGGAAAAAGTCCAGAGAGTGACAGGCAGGAACAGTCCAGTAAACAAATATGGTGAGCTGTAACAAAGGGCAGATATGATGAGCTGTAACTGAATGCAGGAATGATGAGCTGTAACGAGTCCAGGTATGGTGAGCTGTAACAAATGCAGGCTAATGAAGTCCAGCTGGGAGTGAAGGGAGGAAAGGTGCAGGGAACAGCAGGTTCAGGTACTCAGGCAGGTGAAAAGGTATGTGGAGGGTGCAGGATAAGTCCAGCAGGTTGGAGCAGGCAAGATTCAGGCTAGAAGCATATAACAAGCAGGCAGGTAAGGCACAGGTACTCTCTCTCAGCCGCAGCTGAGAAACACGTTGCACTGGCAAAGGAAGGAAGGCTCTGGACCTTCCTAAATACTCAGTGCCGCGCTGCGACTGGCTGGAAAGAGCACATGACCTACCAGGATTGGACAGCTGGAATCACATGACCACAGGCAAGATGGCGGCAGCCATGCCAATGGAACAAAAACACCGCCAGACCTCACCAAGCCTAGTGACAATGTGCCTGCACAGAAACACGTGCAGCCAATGCCCGTCGCCAAACACCAGCACTGCTGCCAGAGACCCCCAGCCATAACGACCTCAAAGGTAATACCCGGTGACTACCATGCCGAGGAACCCTGGCCGTGACAATACGTCTTTGATGGCAGTGTCACCATAGAATGAATTGGCACTGCACCTTTGCTTCAGTACCAATGACACTAGCATTGCTTCTTCACTTATACAATGTGCTTAGTAACATACAGATGTCTGGGAAAATCTGCCCTTATAGCTCAGTGGTAACTTTTAATCCTAATCTGACCATTTTTGATCATGGGACAAGAGTTTATTCATCCTCCTCATCTATCTGAGGATGACCATTCTGACCTCGCTACACGTGATGTGTGATTTGTGTAGTTATTCTGGTAGCTAAACTCAGTATTTGCATTTTATCACAGGCAGTGAGATTTACAGAACTTTTAAACTCTTGGAATATACATATAGAATTATGTAGGATAATAAAAGCATAACTCTCCAGATGAAATCACAGAAACAAGTGTAAATATTTGCAAATGCTTGTTGATATGCTTTATTATGCTATTTACCACTTGGGTAAAAAGTTAAAAGTATTTTATAGCTGAGAAAACTCCACAATCAGAGTTTCAGAAGTTTGCACACAGTATAGAGTGGAGTCTAGGTACAGCGGTCACATGGTACAATGAGCTGGGCAAGTGGTTCCCAATTCTCTAGGGCGCCATTATTTCTTGAATAGTGGCGCCCTAGTGGATGAGCATTTTTTTCAAGCACCCAACGGTCAAAAGTTTCTTATAGAGAATTCAGCAAAAATTAGTAAATTAAGCAAATTATGTTTAATTTAGTTCAGTTATGTGGTGCTGGATGGGGTTTGCCCCTATACTTGATTGTCAGCCACATGTACTGGTTTTACCTATCACAAGGACCATAAATAATTTGATTTGGTCCTGGACAACCAACCGGTGGCACCCCTGCAAGTGCCCAGAGGCACCCTAGGTTCCCACGGCACCCAGTTTGGGAACCACTGAGCTAGGCAAAGTCACAAAGGAACCGTAAACAACAAAAATGATCAGACTGGCGCTGGTAAGCTAATTAATGATATTTAACCAAAAAACAGCTGCACCCACCTATGGGTCTGTGTACACCCAATTAGGACCACCAAGAGGTGATCAGACAAAAATGGAAAGAATTGGTGTTGCGCTAATAATTTAAATATTAGAAATGTTTGTATAATTAACTGGATATGGCATATCCAGTTAAATTATACAAACATTTCTAATATTTAGATTATTAGCGCAACACAAAGTCACAAAGGCAAAAACAGATTACAGTAATAGGATCTCAGCATGCAAATAATATCTATGTCAATCAGGGGTGCCTTAAGAGAGGAGGGGGCCCGTGTGCACTACTCGTGAGGGGCCCCCTCCTCTCTCCCCGGTGGCCGGCAGCCGACTGACACGGCTGGCCAGCCACCGGAGCATTAGTAGACTCCGGGAACTAGAGTGTGCCCGGAGTCTACTGCACATGCGCAGAACACTGGAAAGATGGCCGCGGTGGCCACTTTCCGGTGTTCTGAACAGCACTGACACCCGACGCGGGACCACGGACAGGTAGGTTTAAACTAATATCGGTGCTGGGTGAATCATTATAGATACGCCACTGGTGTTAATGCATGTTTTTGTGTGAACATAAAGTATATAGTACCAACTCTGCCCGCCTCTTTTATAGGGACACCACTGGTATATAAACTGGTAGGGAATTAATGCTACGCTTGGAATATTTTGAAACATACCAAAAACTATTTTTTATTGATTTTTGTTAGTAACGTTTTAAAATATATTACTTCAGCAATTTTTAAATGATCAGTAAATGATGTCAATATACGCATCAAGAACATAACAAAGATGGGGTTGAGCAAAATGAATATATATAAATTGCCAACAGTCCCTATTTTCTAAGGACAATCCCAGCTTTAAAAGTTATGTCCATGGAAATGTTGTGTCTTATTCTCTGGGCTTTACAGGTTAAAACAGTATTAATTAATGTTTCAGCACTTACAATGTAAAACAATTCAGTTCAGTTTACATATCATTCATTATGGTAATTATGGTGATAATAGTGCCCTTGGGTCCACTTACACTGCACAGTTGCTAGTTTCCCAGAACCCTTTGCTGCTGAGCTGGTGCATCGTGTGTTACTGCAGCTGGGAGTACTCCTATCCCCATTATCTTTACTGAATTCGATTCTAAAGATGTTTTTAATTATAAATACTCCTCTTTGAGGATAATAGGAATATTTAGTAATCTTTCATCTAATATGCACAGTGAGGATTTTTATGCCATTGGTCAATATTAAAAAATTGAGACATTTCCAAAGACAAAAATGTATAACCTGGGACTATCCCTGGAAATTGGACACAACCATTGGTGTATCTATATTGGGTGCAGGGTGTGCGATACACACGGGCCCCTGGGTCCAGGGGGCCCCACACGGCACAACCTGCACCCATATAAGTATACTTACCCCTCCGGAGTCCCCCTGCATGGGCCGGTGCTGCAGACAGAAATCACAGGGAAAATGGTGCGACAGACATAGATACATCAGCAGTGTATTTTCAAAAATGTTATATAGACTGGACAGGACAGGGGACGTACATATTTTTCATCTTTAAGACAATTTAACGTGACCTTTTACTCTATGCTGTGGGTCTTATGCTGGGTACCAGAGCCGTAACTAGACTTTTTGGTGCCCTGTGCCAGAAAGAGCATTGGTGCCTCCTAATTTTTCAAAGGGACATAATGCACCCAAAAAAGGGCCATGGCTTCATGGGGAAGGGCCAGGGAAGAGATAGGGGAGGCCAGGTGATGCTGGGGATGAAATAAGAGAAAGCTACAAGTTAGAATGATAATAAAGTAATAAACAGACATTTGACAGGCCCAAACAGCGCCCCCTGACCTGTGGTGCCCTGTGCGATGGCACTGGCCGCACTACCCTAGCTACGACCCTGCTGGGTACACGGGCCCTGATTCAGAGCCGCTCGCTAGATGCGATCGCTCGCATCCAGCGCATGCAAATTTTTCAAAGGGACGACATGGGAAGCGATCACTCGCCAAGGCATAAGCACTCCCACTTTGGCTGTGCGAGCGATCGCTCTGTGTATGCAGACACCCATAAGCGTATGTTGAGACGCCCACTAGTGCACGTCATCTCCAGTAAGTGTATTAAAATATTGGCACATCAAGCACCATCGGTAGCGAACGCAACGCTTGTGGTTGCCTTACCCTGCGGCAAGCACTGCGAGGACTTCAGTGTAAAAAACAGGCAAGTGACGTGTACTATGACGCTGTCTGTTAATTATGCACTCCATAAAAATGGCATTGCAACACTCAGACACGCCTGCGTTCGCACCTCCACACCCCCGTTATTAGCATCCTGTCCCTGTTACCACCCACAAACTGTCACTAATTTCACTGGGCTGTCTTCGCTGGGCGAGAGGAAGGGCTGCAATTGCACAGAGTAGTTTGCGCACGTGCAGAAAGAAGGGTGCGCATGCGCGTGCACAAACCATCAGCCCACTTCCGAGCACACAGCGCCAGCGAGTTGGTCTGAATGAGGCCCACTGTGTGATATATTGACCATTGAGTCGAACAGCAGATATATCGTGAGCATGTCAGCGATTGTGTACCCCCGATATGCCTGTGAGTGATGTTGTTCACAGACATATAGCGTCGGCTGTGCAGCACCGCCGATGGCCGATATATCTGCAGATATATTGGTGCATCTGGCTGTGTGTACAGGCGGTCCGTCGACTGCCCGTACACTTGCTGCAAGGACCCGGCAATGACTGACATCTCAACTGTGTGGACAATTTCAAATGCCCGCCCATTTGTGATGTCAGCGCTGACAGAGCTGACATTTCAGCAGAACTATTGGTAAGTGTGTATGTTAGATAGGTCGGCGACCAGTCAGCTAAGTGTGTACCCACATTTTAGTCCTGCTGGAATATAAATCTGCTCATAGGGCCTGATTCAGACCCGCTTGTGAGCGCATAGCGCTCGCAAGCGGGTCCATGGCCAGGCAGTGCGCATGCATATAATCCGCACTACACGTGTGCAGAGGTCGCATTGCGATTACGGACGCACAAAGGAATCTATCACAAAGCGAGTGACAGGTAGTCGGCTTTGGGGTGGTAACACGGGGGTTGTCAGAAAAATGCGGTCGTGTCTGTATGTTTGATGCCACTTTATGGGCATGCATAGCTTAACGACTGCGATTGCATACGCAGCATGAGAGTCCTCTGCGTGTCAGGAGAGAGGCCGAGTCTGCGGCTGGTCAGACCTGCCGCAAGTGCAAGATGGCTGCTCGAGGTGCATCGATGGTACTGAGATTTACGCAGGTAAGCGACGTAATACGCAGGTAAGAAGGCAGCAGGGGGCGTCCCTATGCTGGGGTGATCTTTGCAATCAGGCTCTCAGGTTTTACAGGTTTGTCCTTGTAAATAATTATTATATTTATTTTACTATTCATCTTACAGTACAATTCCTATTACTCTTTATATTCATGCAATTCTCGCAACAATATTTAATATTATATATAGTATATACAGTATTTATTGGATATGAGAAGTTACAATGCAAATAGTTCAGTAAAATTTTATTATGGGCACTGTAGTACAACAAACAAGTGCAAGTGTGCATTACTGATGCATGATACAAATATTATATCATGTTTAACACATTGGTAACAATTCATTGTTTTTTGTTTGTCTGTTTAAACTTTCTGTACCTTAATGATATAGTATTGTGCTGCCACCTTGTGGCCTCATTCAAACATGCAAAATGCAAAGTCCAAACTGAAATGGCTGCATGGAATAATTTGAGCAGAAACAGAATAGTCAAATTATCAGAGTATGAAGGGCCCACTGGGTAACCAAATAGTAGAGGACCACAAGTAGCATATGCTGCATGGTGCTGAAAAGGGGGCAGGGCCAGCCTGTGGTGAGGGGGCCAACCCTGGGTGTTATTAGCATTTAACATCACATGGAGAATTGTTACACATGGGGGGTGATACAGAGGTGGACACAGGGAACCATCAGGTGCAAATGTCCGATGGTCTCCGTCTGAGCATGCATTACAATGGGGGGTTTCTGGTTGCCTAGAAACCCCCCTCCCCAGGACACACCATAATGACCACAATAGAAATAGCATATAATACTAAAGTTGCATGTTTTTAATATTCCCTCAGTGTCACAAATGAAATAATCAGCACCACCTGTTGAACTTTTAAAATGTGTCAGCCAGTAATGAATACACTTGCGCACCAACCAGGAGATATGGAAAACATGCACTGCTAGGGGTGCACTGATTTAGACCATCTATATTATAGGGTGAACTGTTAATACTGTATAATAATACACTATCCAGTGCATAAGGAGAGCGATATGTACATATATGTCCAGGGCAGTGCTAGGTTCTTTTGCTGCTCCCCCAGATTCCCGAACCTGCTCAAATGATCTGGAATGGAGCCCACATCTGAAATAAAAACTTTCAGTGCTGGCAGGATGGCCCTACTGATGCATATGATGGCTTACTGCAGGGGTGGCCCAAAACATTGATCGCAATCGACTGGCCGACTGCAAACACTCAACCAGTCGATTGCGGTCCAGAGCAGTTAGCAGCTTCCAGTGGCAGGGTGCCATTTTCTCCCTGGGCTGCAGCGCCAATTGGTGTCCCGGGCTGCCTCCTCACAAAAAAAAGCCCTGGTGGTCCAGTGGTTGATGGGGCAGGAGCCGTAGACTGGCCCAGGCTGTCACTGTTGGCAGCTGTGGCATCACACTACACCGTGACGGCCTGCCTTCCTGTTTATGTCCTACAGGGCTAAGAAAGCCATGTAGGGCGAAAGTTAATGAGAGAGAGCAGGCTGTGATACGGCCACGTATAGGCGGCTGGCCCGTATCACAGTGGAGAGACTGGACTGTAGAGAGACTGCCACTTGTGCTGTGCTGCCTAAAGCAGTGCACAGACATAACAAGCAGGAGGGTCCCCGGCCACAGTGAATGATTGTCAGTATTATAAGGGGGGCTGGGGCAATTTAATGTATGTCTTATTTTGAGGGACAAAGTTTATTTTTTTTCCTGTGGGGGCCACTGTGTGATTTCGGCAGAGCCTGTAACTGTCTTGGTTCCTGCACTGTGTGTGGGGATAGACGTCATGACGTCTCTCCCAAGGTGCCTCCTCCTACCCCTGCCGCCTCGCCTCCTTCTCCTCCTCTCAGACTCTGATGCACTCCAGAGCTTCACCAGGCTGTGACTGTCGTCTCTCCCACAGTGCCTCCTCCTCTCCAAGCTGACGCCTCCTCCTCCCTGTGCCTTGTAACAGTGTGACTTGGGACACATACATGAAGGTGAGGGTGCTGGGGACACAGACATTAAGGTGTAGTAACTGGGGACACAGACAGGGCTGCCATCAGAAATTTTGGGGCCCGGTACTGACAAAATAGGCACGGCCCCCCTGGGTATAGGGCAGACTTGGGTTGAGTTGTGAATAATGTGGGTGGAGATATTTCGTGGGTGGCGCATCAATTGGTATGTAAATCAGGGATGGCTAGACATGGTGGATGGGGGGCACAGGGTAGAGAAGGCTGGATATTAATGGGGGGCACAGGGCAGGGAAGGCTAAAAAAGCAGGGGCACTTGGCTGGGAAGAGTGGATTTGGGTGGCAAAGGGCAGGGAAGGCTGGCTTGGTTTGAGGGGGGCAAAGGGCAGGGAAGGCCAGCTGGACTAGGGGAGAGGCAGGGCAGAGAAGGCAGGCAGGCAGGCTGGCTAGACATAGGGGTACCGCAAGAAAGACTGGCAGGACTAGGACAGGGAAGACAGGCTGGCTGGACCAGAAGGGGGGGTGAAGGGAGTGCATGGAAGGCTGGCTGAACTGGTGGGGTAGGTAGGGAAGGCTGAACTGATGGGGTAGGCAGGGAAGGCTGAACTAGTGGGGTAGGCAGGGAAGGCTGTACTGGTGGGGTAGGCAGGGAAGGCTGTACTGGTGGTGTAGGCAGGGAAGGATGGCTGGCTAGACTGGGGGGGGGGGCAGGGAAGGAATTCTGGCTACACTGGTGGGGGGGTGGGCAGGGAAGGAAGGCTGGCTGCACTGGTCGGGGGTGGGCAGGGAAGGAAGGCTGGCTGCACTGGTGGGGGGGGCAGGGAAGGATGGCTTGATGGACTGGGGGGATAGGCAGGGAAGGATGGCTTGCTGGACTGGGGGGATAGGCAGGGAAGGATGGCTTGTTGGAGTGGGGGGATAGGCAGGGAAGGAAGGCTGGCTGGACTGGAGGGGATATGCAGGGAAGGATGGCTTGCTGGACTTGAGGGATAGGCAGTGAAGGATGGCTTGCTAGACTGGGGGTGTGGGCAGGGAAGGAATGCTGGCTGGACTGGGGGGTGGGTAGAGAAGGAAGGCTGGCTGCACTAGGGGGGTGTGCAGGGAAGGTAGGATGGCTGCACTGGGGTGGTGGGCAAGGAAGGAAGTCTGGCTGCACTGGGGGGTGGGCAGGGAAGGAAGGCTGGCTGGACTTGGGGAGGGGCAGGGAAGGCAGTATGGCTGGCTAAACTGGGGGGGAGGGCAGGCTGGCTGGACTGGGGGAGGCAGTGCAGGGAAGGCTATGTGGCCTCGAGTGGGGGCACAAAACAGGGTCAACAGAAGTACCTGAGAAAGGGGCCAGGGTGGCAGTGGCGAGTAGTGCACCGGGCCGCAGGTGTAGAAAAAGAGCATCTTCGTTGCGGCATTTGAACTATGGAGCCGGTCCTGAGCCAATCACATATCACGGAACAGCAGCCAATCATGAGCAGCCACTCCTGATTGGCTGCTGTTTCATGACCTATGATTGGCTCGCGGCCAGCTCAATACTACTACTACCGGAACAGCAGCCAATCAGGGGCGGCTGTTCCTGATTGGCAGCCGTTCCGCGAGCTGTTATTGGATCGCAGGCGGCTCCATAGTAGTGCCACCGATGCTCTTCCTCCCTCACCGAGTCACCGCTGCCACCAGGGCCCCCTCTCTCTCCGGGCCCGGGACAGGAGGCCCGGCAGTCCCCCCCTGATGGCGGCCCTGGGTACAGGTACTGGGGATAGAGACATGAGGGTACAGGTGCTGGGGATACAGACATGAGGGTGCTGGAGATACAGACATGAGGGTACAGGTACTGGGTACAGGTGCTGGGGATACAGACATGAGGGAACAGGTACTGGGAATACAGACATGAGGGTACAGGTGCTGGGGATGCAGACATGAGGGTACAGGTGCTGGGGTTACAGACATGAGGTTGCAGGTGCTGGGGATACAGACATGAGTGTACAGGTGCTGGGGATACAGACATGATGGTACAGGTGCTGAGGATACAGACAGGAGGGTACAGGTGCTGGGGATACAGACATGAGGGTGCAGGTGCTGGGGATACAGACATGAGGGTGCAGGTGCTGGGGATGTAGACATGAGGGTGCAGGTGGTGGGGATGTAGACATGAGGGTGCAGGTGCCGGGGATGCAGACATGAGGGTGCAGGTGCCGGGGATGCAGACATGAGGGTGCAGGTGCCGGGGATGCAGACCTGAGGGTGCAGGTACTGGGTACAGGTGCTGGGGTTACAGACATGAGGTTGCAGGTGCTGGGGATACAGACATGAGTGTACAGGTGCTGGGGATACAGACATGATGGTACAGGTGCTGAGGATACAGACAGGAGGGTACAGGTGCTGGGGATACAGACATGAGGGTGCAGGTGCTGGGGATACAGACATGAGGGTGCAGGTGCTGGGGATGTAGACATGAGGGTGCAGGTGGTGGGGATGTAGACATGAGGGTGCAGGTGCCGGGGATGCAGACATGAGGGTGCAGGTGCCGGGGATGCAGACATGAGGGTGCAGATGCCGGGGATGCAGACATGAGGGTGCAGGTGCCGGGGATGCAGACATGAGGGTGCAGGTGCCGGGGATGCAGACATGAGGGTGCAGGTGCCGGGGATGCAGACATGAGGGTGCAGGTGTCGGGGATGCAGACATGAGGGTGCAGGTGCCGGGGATGCAGACATGAGGGTGCAGGTGCCGGGGATGCAGACAGGAGGGTGCAGGTGCCGGGGATGCAGACAGGAGGGTGCAGGTGCCGGGGATGCAGACAGGAGGGTGCAGGTGCCGGGGATGCAGACAGGAGGGTGCAGGTGCCGGGTACAGGTGCTGGGGATTCAGACATGAGGGTGCAGGTACTGGGGATACAGACATTAGGGTACAGGTGCTGGGGATACAGACATTAGGGTACAGGTGCTGGGGATCAGGGTCGGATTGAGGGCCACATGGGCCTGGAGCTGAAAATGACCAAGGGCCTATTATGAGAAGCAGAGGAGGCGTGACCAGAGGAGGCTGTGAGGGTGTGGCCAGTGCCATGTGGGTGCCAGTGCCATGTGGGTGTGTACACCCCTATTCTCTCAGCCCCAATGTCTCCGTAAATATGTAAAAGAAAAAAAATGCTTCATTTTGTGAGGTAAATAGAAATACAATTTTATGACATAATTTATGGCTGACCGTGTGGAGAGCAGATGGCCAGTCAACATCATGTTGTCATGACAATGGGCCTATTTTTATGTGGAGGCCTGGAGCTGTAGCTCCATCCGCCCCATTGTTAATCTGGCCCTGCTGGGGATACAGACATGAGGGTACTGGGGATACAGACATTAGGGTACAGGTGCTGGGGATACAGACATGGGGGTACAGGTGCTGGGGATACAGACATGGGGGTACAGGTGCCGGGCATACAGACATGAGGGTACAGGTGCCGGGGATACAGACATGGGGGTACAGGTGCCGGGGATACAGGCATGAGGGTATAGGTGCTGGGCATGCAGACATGAGTGTACAGGTACTGGGTACAGGTGCTGGGGATACAGACATGAGGGTGCAGGTGCTGGGCATACAGACATGAGGGTACAGGTGCTGGGGATACAGACATGAGGGTGCAGGTTCTGGGCATACAGACATGAGGGTACAGGTGCCGGGGATACAGACATGGGGGTACAGGTGCCGGGGATACAGGCATGAGGGTATAGGTGCTGGGCATGCAGACATGAGTGTACAGGTACTGGGTACAGGTGCTGGGGATACAGACATGAGGGTACAGGTGCTGGGGATACAGACAGGAGGGTGCAGGTGCTGGGCATACAGACATGAGGGTGCAGGGGCTGGGGATACAGACATGAGGGTGCAGGTGCTGGGGATACAGACATGAGGGTGCAGGTGCTGGGCATACAGACATGGGGGTGCAGGTGCTGGGCTTGCAGACATGAGATTACAGGTGCTGGAGACGTAGACATGAGGGTCAAGGAGGCAAGTGTTGGTGTTTCAATGTTGGTAATATTGGGAGATGAGAACTTCTGGGGTAATGTCTGTGGTTTCTGTTTCGACATACATTACAGATGAGTGCTGCAAGGCCAAGCCCCTCTCCTGGAAGACCACACTCTTTAGAAATTATGGGGTGGGGGCAGGGCCGGTTCTAGACATTGTGGAGCTCAGGGCAAAAGTTCACAGTTGCACACCCCCCCCCCAAAAAAAACAAACAAACAAAAAAAAAACTTTTTGTAGATGACGTTCCACTGCTCGGGCTGAAAGCACACGCGCTTCCAGAAAGGGGCGTGTCCTTGCGGAACACCCCCAATTCATCACACTGTGGGGCGTGCCCAGCACTCACGAAGGTGCTGGGCTTCCCCCAAGCTCTCCCCTCGTGGCTAATAATTGCCATGTGCAGTAATGCGCCTTACACAGTATGTCTTACACAGTAATGCCCTTTATAACACATTATGCCACACGCAGTAATGCCCTTTATAACACATTATGCCACATGCAGTAATGCCCTGTATAACACATTATGCCATATGCAGTAGTGGCCTTTATAACACATTATGCCACATGCAGTAATGCCCTGTATAACACATTATGCCACATGCAGTAATGCCCTGTATAACACATTATGCCACATGCAGTAATGGTTTTTATAACACATTATGCCACATGCAGTAATGGCTTTTATAACACATTATGCCACATGTAGTAATGCCCTGTATAACACATTATGCCATATGCAGTAATGCCCTGTATAACACATTATGCCACATGCAGTAATGTCCTGTATAACACATTATGCCATACGCAGTAATGCCCTGTATATTACATTGTGCCACACACAGTAATTCTCTTTATAATACAGTATCCCCAATTCAAATTACATCACACATTAGTCCCTTATTCATGTTATGACACACAGTGGTGCCCCTTTTACACAATGCCCAAATTAGTGCCCCTTATATGCAAGGCCCACAGTAGTGAGTAGTAGTGCCCCTAATACAATGCCCACAGTAGTAGTGCCCCCTATAGTAGTGCCCACATTAGTAGTGCCCCAGTAATAATGCCCCCTATATTAGTGCCCACAGTAGGAATGCCCGCTATAGTAGTGCCCAAAGTTGTAATGCCCCCATTAGTGCCCCCTATAGTAGTGCCCCCAGTAGTAATGCCCCCTTATAGACATGTCCCCAGTAGTAATGCCCCCTTATAGACATACTCCCAGTAGTAATGCCCCCTTATAGACATGCCCCCAGTAGAAATTACCCCTTATAGACATGCTCCCAGTAGTAATGCCCCCTATAGACATGCCCCCAGTAATAATGCCCCTTAGACATGCCCCCAGTAGTAATGCCCCCTTATAGACATGCCCCCAGTAGTAATGCCCCTTACAGACATGCCCCCAGTAGTAATGCCCCAGTAGTAATGCCCCTTATAGACATGCTCCCAGTAGTAAAGCCCCCCTATAGACATGTCCCCAGTAGTAATGTCCCTTATAGACATGCCCCCAGTAGTAATGCCCCCTTATAGACATGCCCCCAGTAGTAATGCCCCCTTATAGACATGCCCCCAGTAGTAATGCCCCCATGCCTCCCTTCTGAAAAATAAAAAATATTAACACAATACTTACCTTAGGCCCCGCTCCTGCTTCCGCTGCCGTCCGGTCCGACCACGGCTCCACCACGGATCTATGGGAGAGACGTCATGACATTCCTCCCATAGTGCTCTATGCGGGAGCCGGAGCTCTGGAGTGAGCTTCAGCTGCCGCTGCAGGGAGGGAGCCGGGTGCCCGCTGATAACAAATATCAGCGGGCGCCCGGCAACGCGGGGGGGTCCGGCGCTGGGGTTTTTTTTATTATGGGAAATTTTTTTTACCTTCTGGGGACTCAGTGGCGCCCTCTAGGGGCCAGCGCCCCGGGGTGACAGCCCTGTTAGCCCACCCCTAGAACCGCCACTGGGTGGGGGGACGCCAATGATCTATCTGGCACAGGGCACCAAAATGTCTAGTTACGCTTGATGCGTAACCCTCAGTTTGGGCTCCCTCTCTTAGGGCTCTATTTATCAACATTATTTTTACTAAAATAATGTGAAAAAGGGTGTTTTCACACCCTTTTCACATTATTTTAGTATCACCTATAGTTATTACAGGGCAATTGGAGTAGAATTCGTAAAATTCTACTCCAACCCCTAAGTATCACTTATTTTTAGTAAAGCCGATCGCATTTCCCATAACTGTAATGGGAAATGTGATCCGACCAAAGTTACTAAAAATAAATGTGAAAAAAATACCCTGTGAAAGCCCTATGATAATAACGCCACCTGGAGGTGGCGTTATCCAGGGTCCAGTGGCGTAACTAGGGAGGGACGGGCGGGGTGCGTGCCCTGGGTGCCATTGGACCGGCGGCGCGGGGGGGCGCCGCCGGCCACAGTACCGGCCCGCCCGCCCTAGTTAGCCAGTGTAGCGCAGACCGCAATGAGTGCGGTCATCGCTACACATTTACACAGGACCGGCGCTAGGCTTCCTAGCGCCGGTCCTGTGCTGCACGCCTGAGCCCGTTCCCTCCCCCTGAGCGCTTGCCCAATAGCGCCAGGAGGCGGGCTCAGGCTGTGCATTACACACGCATCGCCGCCAGCGCTGGCGGCGATGCGTGTGTTAAACAGCAGCCAATGAGAGTCAGATAGACTCTCATTGACTACTGCAGCACCCACTGCAAGAGCCGGACTTCCGTCCGGCTCCTGCAGTGGGTAATGGGACTGACATCATGACGTCATGACGTCAGTCCCATAATGCTGAGCGTGCCAGCCCGGGCGGACTGGCAGGCGGGAGCGGCATCGCGGACAGGAGCAGGAGCAGCGTGGAATCAGGTAAGTATATTTTTATATATATTTATTTATTTTTAAACCTATCTGCACAACGGGGGAGGGGTTGGCTACTAATGGGGGGATCTCTACTGGGGGAGGTGTGGCTACTACTGGGGGTGCCATTGGGAGGACCTCTACTGGGGGGGCTACTCTACTGGGGACTACTACTTGGGGGGGGACTACGACTGGGGGCATTCTAAAAGGGGCCTATTACTAGAGGCTCTGCACTCGGGGGACCACTACTGGGGGCAATAATATGAAGGGCCACTACAGGGACCACTGGATAGGGGGGAGTCACTACTGGGAGCCTGCATCAGGGGGACCACTACTGGGGGCACTGCATGGGAGGGGGGGACACTACTGCTGGGGGCACTATATAAGGGGCTTACTGCTAGGGGCACTGCGGGGACCACTACAGGGGGGGATCACTACAGGGTGCCTGCATAAGGGGACCACTACTGGGAAAACTGCATGGGGGGGACTACTGCTGGGGGTACTATATAAAAAGGCACTGCATAGGGGGGGGACTACTACTGGGGGCACCATATAAAGGGCACTGCATAAGGGGATACCGCTACTGGGTGCACTGCATTGTGGGAACTGCTACTGGGGGCACTGCATAAGGGGGAACACTACGTGGGGCACTGCATTTGGGGGGGCCACTACTGGGGGTACTGAGTAATGGGAACTAATTGGGGGCTGTATAAGAGGGACCACTACTGGGGATACTGTATAAGGGGCACTACTATGGGCCTGCATGAGAGGGACCACAACTGCATACTGGGGGTACTGTATAAGGGGTACTACTGGGGTTAAGGTGCATATGGATAGGAATGTTCAGTTTGAAAATAAAGGGGTGTGTCATGTTGACACGCCCCATTTTTAAGTGACCACGCCCATTTTTTGCCGTGCGCACATGGGGGGGGGCTCCCTTTTCAAATTTGCCCTGGGCTCCAAATACCCTAGTTACACCACTGCCAGGGGCTCCCCCGGTTTCCGGACTCCTGGCCTGCTCTAACGGGGAGAGCAGAGCTGGGAGTCAGTCCCAGTAATCAGCTGTGTGGTCTAAACAGACCGCAAGCTGATCACTGTAAATAAAAGAAAAAAAAATAGTAAAAAAAAAATTACTTACCTGACTCCAGGGACTGGTGATCGGGCCTCCGGTGATGACTCGCCTCCGGTCAGCTGGTCTCCCATAGTGCCCTGCTGCCCGGTCATCAGGTGATCGGGCCCCAGTGCAGTATGGGAGATCACCTGACCGGAGGAATGGAGACCATCACCGGAGGCCCGGAGCATGCAGGTAAGTATAAGTAAGGGAGGGGGGGTCGCGGGGTGGGAGGGGGGGTCGTGGGGGGGCGGGGCTTAGCGCCGGAGGGGGGTAGCAGCGGCGACCGGTCGGCGCATGCGCGGGCACTTAATCGCGGTAATTTTTGCGAAAATACCATGATAAGGCTCCCGAGGGGGATTCGCAGGGACAGAGCTTTATCGCAAGCTCTATCCCTGCAAGGGATTTGTAGTAAATCCCTGTGATATTGCCTGAATTCAGTCGGTAATATCACACTACAATCTGCATTACAAATGCGGATTGTAGTAAATAGAGCCCTTAGTAGTGATTAGGTATACAAAGTTTTATCACTAAATTCTTCTCTTCCAATTTTTTTGCAATGCACAGGTATTATTGTAGATAATGTACTGTATGTGCGTCTGGGATTTTATGCACAAGATACTGCACATACACATACACATATCAGGATATACAGTTTTGTATTTTTTCTACTTGTGTCGCACTGCCCATGCAGGGATAGAACAGTACCAGGCAGAGGAGGGCAGGAGTAGGCCATGTACTGACCTCAGTAGCAAATGTCCAGGTCTCCCTGTGACTGTGCAACATAGATTTCAAGCAGCAATACAGTTAGGGACATATTCATCATCACTTAATTTTTAAAATTAAGTGTTTGGGCCATTCATTACGAAGGTAAAGCAGGAGATATCACAGATATCTCCTACTTACCTTCCTCTTGCGGAATGGCCTGCTGTTCCCAAACACTAGTATCACAGATATCTCCTACTTACCTTCCTCTTGCGGAATGGCCTGCTGTTCCCAAACACTAGTATCACAGATATCTCCTACTTACCTTCCTCTTGCGGAATGGCCCAATGTCCCCACACTAGTATGGGGACATAATTCATCAAGCTCCAAAAATATTATTTTTCCGAAGCTTGATTTGGTAGCATTCGCCATCTTCAGATGGCGTTTGCTACTGCTACCCGCTCCTCCCCTATGGGAAGGAGTCCCGGTCACGAAGAGGGATCCTTTCGGATCCCTCCGTCCCTGTCCGGCTACTTCCGCCAGACGTCGGGGCTCTTGTGCGCATGCGTGACCTGTAGATCATGCATGCGCACTGCTCTCACGAGCAGTGAAAAGATTCACTAAGCCACTCGCTGGGTCAGCTGATTTTCGAATCAGCTGCCTCAGCGCCAGAGCAATGATGAATTGCTCTGGCGTCTGCGGCGAATCAGTGTGTTAATTAGCGGAGTCCGTACGGACCTCGATAATTAACATCTTGAATAGACCCCTTAAAGGCAAAACCACCTAGTTTTCACTTTAAAATTGTTCCTGCAACTTGTAGGGTACTATTCATACATTAGCCAAAGTATCCTCAGCTTACTGTACGAGACATATTTTATTAGTAACTTTATTTCATCCTTATCATGTCCTATTAAAGTATAAAGGGGCCTATCCATTAGCAGATGTTTTTCTGAACGATGAAAGACAAAAGATATCTATTGAAAATTCCGGTGGCTGTGCTGAACGATATCTGTCATGTACATGACAGATTTTTGCAAAAGACGAACGATGAACGATATTGCATGACATCATTCAGGTAGTGGATTTTTTTCTCTCCAGTGCTTTGTAGCTGCTGTTAATATCGTTCGATGTTCATCGTTCGTCGTTTACCGCATATAACCTGCCAGATATTTCTAATATCTGAAAGATAAAATTTATCGGCCGCGGGAGTGCTTATCTGTCATCGTTCAGGGCCTGGCCATTAGCAGATAAATTGGACAACTGAACAATATATCGTTCAGTCGTTCAATTTATCTGCTAATGGATAGGCCCCTTTAGACTATTCTATTTATTATTGTTTTTTACCATGTTTGTAGCTATATACTGTAAATAAACAATAATAATAGTAATAATAATAATAGTAAATTATAAGTACAACCACAAACTGTCTCTTTTTTATTGTATGTTACATAAACAAAAACAGAATGCTTCCTTGATAATATAGGTATACAGACCAGATATCAATTGATATAATATATTTTGAATATAACAAATAACACTAAAATGTTCAATTCATCAAAGACAATTACAAAATGTGCACAATATACTATATATGCTTACAAGAGCGCGGAGCCTGCATAACTATTTTTAATATTGGAATATTTGGATACAATTATGATGTCATTTTCTGTTTGGATTTTAACAGTTTGGAACTGCTATTTCTAAGCTTCTCTAGTAGCGCCATCTAGTGGTTCTTTACTATCTTTTTTCTATATAAAATAATGGGCCTGATTCAGAGCCGGTCGTTCTAAAAAAAGGGGTGGCTATTCAAATGAACCGTTCGCTCATTGCGGTCTGTTCACGCCTCTAGGTCTGAACGAGCGAACAAAACTTGCGGTCGTTTTTTGGGAAACTACGCCCCCTGGCGCTCGCATCCTACGTCATGTCCGCTATTTATTAGATTAATCGAGTACATCGACCAGGGTATGAACTGCTTGCTATTCTTGTGGTTGGTTTTTGCTACCACAATTATGCGAGCAGTTCTGGCTATAAAATAACCCAGTGACGTGCACAATGACGCTGCTGTTTTAATTATGCACACCCATAAAACGCCCGTTTTGACCTTTAAGCAGCCTGCGATCGGATCTCCACTCCCCGTTTTCAAGCACCTTCCCCTGTTACCACCCACATACACCTCTTTCTGTCACTCAAATTATCAGGCATTCGGTATTTTGCGAGCACATGAATTTCGGCCACACTGACTGGATCGCGCATGCGTATAACGATCCGTATGCATGCGCTGTTGGGCAAACATCGCTTGGAGCGAACGAGTGGCCACTTACGAACGGCTCTGAATCAGGCCCAATGTTCTGTGAAAAGGGAAGGCTTAGGGGCCTATTCATCATCACTTCATTTCCACAAAAGCAGATGAAAATGCAAATTTTCACCTAAAATTGTGAAAATTAAGTTATCGAGCCATTCATCGAGAAGGTAGAGCAGGAGATATCACAGATACCTCCTATTTACTTTCCTCTCGCGGAATGGCCCACTGTCCCCATACACTAGTATGGGGACAGTATTCATCAAGCTCCAAAGATATAATATTGATTGGCGAATGTTCCTGCTCCGGCATTGCAACCCGCTTCTTCCCTATCAATTGCTCCGGCAGCCGCGGTGAGTTAGGATGTTAATTACACTGCACAACAATGAAAATGTTTCCGATGTGAAAATAGTTCCTTCTAATTAATTTCAGCTTGCAAAGAATGAATATGACATTTAAAACTCTCAGTTGGCTCTGAGTTCCGAGATATATCCCATTTATGACGATGTAGGGGTATTCCTAATGAAGTGGGCAGAATGGAGAGAATCTTACCAACAATCTGCGCAGAGGGGGTGGGGCCTAATGACCCAATTAAATGAATCAGTTATTTGTCCCCTCCCCTATTCAAATATATGCGATTCACGGGATTACCCACACAAGATAACTGTGGTGCACTGAGTGACAAGCATAGTGAGCGATTCCACCAAGACATTTCAGCAATGGAACAAAGATACCAGGGTAGGTGATCACTACTGTTGGACAGTGACGAGAGATGCCCCAGAAGAGGAGTACAAGCGACAAGCAAAGCGAAAGCACCCCCATGAATAGGCCACTATATTACAAACATACAGCATACGAAACAAACATACAGCATACTAAAGTACTATCTAATTTAGATAGTACTTTTGTATGCTGTATGTTTGTTTCGTATGCTGTATGTTTGTTTCATATGCTGTATGTTTGTTTCGTTTTGTGTTCTTTTTTGTGATTGTTTGAGTTAAAACAACTGTTATTTATTTTCAATCAAGAAAATATCAGATTATTTTAAAATAGCTTTTCACTATGACTATATTACTAAAGTACATACAGTATAGTGCAAGTAGTGTAGCTCAAAAAATAGAGCTAGTAAAAACGTTCTGAAATCATTTTAGTTTTTCTTGACCTCAAATTAGTAATGTATGACTATTTTTAAAAAGGAAACAAATTAAAAGTATTACTTTGTTGTACAGTGTTATCGGGGTCCGTTCGGACCCTGATAATTAACATAGTGAATAGGCCCCTATATCACAGTCTCCAAAATGTTAGTGACTGTGGATAGGACATGGTATATACAAGGAGGAATAAAATGTAATTTGCCAACTACAGAATGTGGAAACACACAAAGCATTCCACTATGGGTCTATTTGTCTGCCTAGTGCATTTTGTGCTTTGGGGATAAACCCCTAAAAAAGCTCTGTATGACTTTTTGCGCTACCACTTGGGTGGCATCGTCTGGCAGGAGACGGGGAGGGCCTCACATAGGACAACACGGGGGTATTTCCTGGGCCTGCCTTTATTCATTTCATCTTTTCATGTTTTCGTCTAATATTCTAAGGGGGCAAATTAATTCATTATCGTGTCCTAGACAGTTCTAACACTCTGACCAATCAGTGCGTTCCCACTCATTTCTATGGAGAGTGACCAGGAGTGATCCTGTCATTTGTGCTGGGGCCCTGTTTAGAGCAGTCTCATCTCTTTTTTGGTTTTGCCAAGTGTCAAGATGCTACATGGAATGAAGAGGACGTGATCCTGCATTTTGTAAGTAATAAATTGGTGAATTAGGGATGTGTTGGGGGTTAATAAAGAACTTAAACATTCGGTGTGTACAGTATGTCATGTCATGTCTTTTGTTTAATATTTTTTTGACAGGTGGACTACAGATGCCAGCGGGCCCTTAATGTCCCGGGGCAGGCTTGCTGAAACTTGTAGGACCCTATAAAAAAAACACTATTATTTAACTATTTCATGACTATTACCTCACCCACTGCCACCAGGGGTTTGAAGAAGAGCCCTGGGTTTTTAGCCCAGCTATCGTTGTCTTGGGGGAGAGGGGACTCCATTTTTTGGGGGTCCCCCCTTCCCTAGGGATTCTAACCCTGGCTAGTTTGCTGTTATGGCAGGGGAACCCCATGCTTTGTATCCCCCTACTATAGCTGGTTAAGCCTGGTGCTGGTTACTGGAAAACAGGGGTAACCCCGCTCTGCTTTTTCCCAATAATTTTCAATACCAGCCTAGGTCCAGTGGTCCAGGGCTATTTCTGGATTTAGGGGGGTGGGGAGTCATGCAGGTCTATTGTTTGCGAGGGTTTGCTGTTTTTTTGGGGTCTGTTTTCTAAACGATGCTTAGTTAATCTCTGGTTTCTGGTCTACTTACCAAAAAATCAATAGTTTCTCCAATGGTCTAAAGTGTTCTAAAGTTGTTGGTTTTTTTTGGTAGTTTTGCCATCGGCTTTAACTTTAGTAAATGATCGGTTTCCAAAACTGACAGAAAAATTACCAAAAACACAAAATCGACCTTTAGTGAATATTGCCCTAAATGTCTTGTCCAGTGTAATTTTTTTCATGCACTGTAGGTGCGATACAAAGTTTATTTATGACCTCATCCCTCACTCATCAAAGACCACCCTGCTCTACCTAGCACCTGTCAACAGAAAATGCAAACTAAGCCCCCTGCCGATGCTGTTGTCTATAGAAATGGCTGCATTTGCGCACAATTGCCTCATGATATGTTATAAGTGCATTTGCACACAAGTCCAACATTTTTGCACATTTCTAAAGAGCCCTTTATGGCTGAGCCTGCAAATCATTTCAGCATTTTATTTCAGACATAGCAAAAACATTTTTTAGCAAGTCACACGTTGAGTCTAGTCGAAAGATGCTCTGACTTCTCTCCCGTTCAGAGGCTGCGTGGGCCGATAGTTGTTTATCAAGTGCATGGGAACCTCACATTCCGAACTTGAGAAAATACTGCGGAATTTCTCCATCTGCCACAAAATAATGTAATGAGATGAGAAAGAGACGAGTAAAATACAACAAGCTGCCTCATTACTCAATATTGATTATAAATAATCTGCACTAAATTTTTTAGACAAGTTCTGCCTCATCTGTTTGTACCATCACCCCTGTCCTAATACCAGGAGAGACATGAGTTTGAAGCTGGTGGAATAGAGATAGGTTACCGAAGTAGAGAAGCACTGTAATTCAGGGGCATATTAAGAGACTGACGCGCTGACCGACGACCGCAGCATCAGTAGACTATGGGCGCTAGTCTCTGCCCAGAGTTTACTGCGCATGCACAGGTTGCCGGTAAAATGGCGGAGCCGCCATTTTCCTGGCAATTTCCTCACTGTGCATGTGCAAAACACTGGAAAATTGGCTGCGACGGCCATTTTCCGGCATTTTGTTCAGGGTTGAGACACCCGACGTGGGACCTCGGAGAGGTAAGTATTAGATAATATCGGTGCAGGGTGTGCACCCATTATAGATACGCCCTTGCTGTAATTATAAAAACATTCCCATTGACATAAGGGACACTAATGTCCAAGTAGTGAAATATGGATAAAAGGGGATATAAAGATATTCTCTTATCTCACATCCTCAAATCCAAAGCAAAACCTATGACTCTATGAGCCGTATTCAAAGATGGACGGAATTGAAGAGCTGCACACAAGCGACTGTGAAATTCCGTCCATCTAAACTGCTAATGGAGTAGGAGGTGTCTGTAGAAAACAGACACGATGGTCGCTATGGTGGCTTCTTTGGCCAGGCTGCAGAGGCTGGAGCTTACCACAGCCTGGCCGGTTCCTGGTGGCTTGCGAGGCCAGGAAATCTGGGTCCACCGACGCAGACCCTGGCCTCATCCCTACTGGTAACCAAAAACACCCCCACTCTGCCTCCCAAACACTGCAGCATGTCTATCATGCTGCCTGCTGCTTTGTAGGTCTGCGTGTGAGATTGCAGGACCATCCTTACCGACAGGGAGGGGGCTTCCAGGTCGGTGCAGCAGGGAGGGTGGGGGCGGTTTAGGCAGGCATTTGTGTAATCGCAGCCCCTCCCCCCACTTTATAATGCCGATATTACAACTGCATCACACCACCAGACTACCCTTTCGTGGTGATCACCGGCGGTCGCGGGGGGTGGCCGCTATTCTGGGGGACTTGCCTACTCTTACGGGGGGGGGAGCCTGGAGTGGTAGCCGATTTTTGGGAGACTCCCGGCAGTCCCAGGAGAATAGGTAAGTATATAGCACCTGTTCTGCACATGCGCAGACCACTCAGCACTGGAGATGTACGCTACAAACCATCGTGTTAGATACATCTGTAGATCAGGCCCTATATAACACATGTGATTGTGTAAGGGCTGCTACGCAAGATATTTAACACTGGAAACAATGATGTTTATAAAAGCTATGGGTGCATTGTTAGTCGTTAAAAGCAGACATATAAGGTGCACCTTTGTTACGATGACGCACTGCATCCAGGAAATGTTATCACCTGTGACCAAGTATATATTATGTACATGTGACCTCTAGTGATACTCAAACCATCCTCATATTGACTCTTGATCCTGTTCAGCGAATCAATTTTAAAATGTGTAAGTACAGCAAGTTGACGATCCGTAAGTGCGAGCTGTGAAGGGCGCATTGTGGCTGGTAGGATAGGGTCTAATGCCAACTGCACCACAAACATGGTCATTGCCATTAACCCGGTAAAATTTGTTTGAATTTTTCTAACACGTTTTATTTTACTGCCATTCTTAGTAACTTCTATTTGTGGATAATGTTAGTGCAGAGATACGTTTCTGGAAATGACAGTGGTGAAAGGCAGGGTTACACTGCACAACAGATCCTCAATGCAATCTCAGGTTTGGGCTGTTATAGGATTCCTGGCAGGTGTGAGAAAGTGACCACAGGAAGGATGCATCTATACCCCCTTATCTTTTAGAGATCTTAAATGTATATGTTGTTTCTCATCAGTACATATACATATAAGTCTCCCATCTTCTCTGTATATATTATATATATAGTATATGATAGTACACTGTGACTGGTCTGTTTTCAAATAAAGTTAATTGTAGCAAATTAAGACCACATGTAAGAACTGTAACATTCTACCTGTTCCGAGCTGACTGTGATTGGTTCCCTCAAGAGCAGCCAGGTCACACATTCCTCACATGGAGGGGTCGTGAATGAGCCTTGATACGTCCAGTAATCCCGGGATGTAGGGAACAGAATTGTAGGGTCAAAATCGGTGAAATGAGCTTTCTTTCCCTAAATGTCAAAGATAAATGTAATACGTTCTCACTGTGAAATCACTCAGAGTATAACAATGCTGTGTCCGAAAATTCTATTAATATTACACGTTAGCCTTAACTGTTTAGTGTATAGTGTGTATCACACAGGGGGAAATGTACTAAGCTCTGGAAAGTGATAAATTGGAAAGTGATATACTAGCAGCCTCTCAGCCCCTAACTGTCATGTTACAGGCTGTGTTTCAAAAATGACAGTTAGGATCTGATTGGTTGGTAGTTTATCACTCTTCAATTTATTACTTCCCAGAGCTTAGTACATCTACTCCTTTAGTAAGCTTGCAAGTTCCATTGCAATTTAGATATCAAAAATTCAGGCGCTAAAGTATATATAAATAATTATTCTTAAAATTCAGTTATTAAATTGATAAACCCCTTTACTTGCATATAAGATCAATAATAACATAAAACATATATATATATATATATATATATATATAAATTATTCACATATGTGACATATTTAAAAAACCTTAATCTATATCACTGCATTAGGCCCCTGTCCAGCTTGGCGAACAGAATAGTCTGTATCAATCTGATTCCAATATAGAGAGTTCCCAGTGCCCAGTCCTTTAGATTAAAGCACACTTGAATGTCTTTACTTAGCCAGCTTATATAAAACTCTCTGCTGCCAGTGCTTGTCTCAACGTCCCCCTGGATTTCCAAACACATTATTCAGTAAGGGGCCTATTCATGATGTTAATTATCAGGGTCCCGATAATTAACACCCTAATTCGCCGCGGCCACCGGGCAATTCATCATTGCTCCGGCGCGGTGGCAGCTGATGTGAAATCAGCTGCCCCCGCGAGCGACTTCACAGCTCCTTTTTGGAGCAGTGAATCTTTTCATTGCTCCTTTTGGAGCAGTGACGGCGGAGCGCATGCGTGACCTACAGGTCACGCATGCGCACAAGAGCTCCGACGTCCGGCGGAAGGACCTGGACAGTGGCGGAGGGATCTGAAAGCATCCCTTCTCGCAAGCCGGACACTCTTCCCATAGGGAAGAGTGGGCGGCGAAGAACAAGCGGGGGTATTCGCCATCTGAAGATGACGAATGCCCCCGCAGTCCAGCTCCGAAAATATAATATTTTCAGAGCTTGATGAATTCTGTCACTAGTGTATGGGGACAGCGGGCCATTCCGAAAACAGAAGGTAAGTAGGAGATATCTGTAATATCTCCTGCTTCACCTTCTTAATGAATGGCCCGAATACTTAATTTTAACAATTGCAGGTGAAAATGTGCTTTTTCACCTGGTTTTGTAACAATTAAGTGATGATGAATAGGCCCCTAAGTGTCCTTATCCATATGTGGGCAATAGCTCAGAATCTTAGTCCTGCATCACAGGAGAAGGACTACGATTCTGAGGTGTTGCCCACTCTCTATATTGGAATCAGATTGATACAGACTATTTTGTTTTCCGTCCAATGCTTAGTAAATAGACCCCTTCGTTTGAAAATTGACAGTTAGGAGCTAACTGGTTGGTGCTTTATCTCTCATGATTTTATCACTCGAATTTTGTGAATCCGGGTAAATCCGAGTCACGGTTCTAATCTCCTAAAGAGATCCAGGCAAATCCGGGTCGCGGTTCTGATCTTTTTTTGCGGTTCGGAATTCGGATTTTAAATCCGATTTCGGGTTTTGGATTGCATAAATTACATGATTTTAGCTGTTTTTATATCTTTTAATCTATGTTTTATTTAAAAAATCCAGATCCAAAACCAAACACTTGATTGTGGTTTGCAAAACCAAATCCAGATCCAAAACCTTGAAGGAGATACAGATCCAAAACCAAAACACGAGGGTCGGTGCACATCCCTAGTATGGAACCAAGTACTGTATACCCAATGACGAATGATGCAGAGTTGTATACAGTTACATCTCCACCTGCAACTGAAGGGGCAGATCTGAGGCGTAACAGGGAGTTCTCTCATAGGAAATGTCATTGACAGCGTGATGGCGGAATTGACGGCTATGCAAAGTAGTGCTCACGCATAATTATGCCTTTTTTTTACAGGTGGATCCTGCGCACATAGCAAAGGGCTGGTGCAAGTGTGTAATGATAATGACGAGGGCTATCAAACCAAGCGCACGGTTTCCATCATCAAAGTTGGGTCAAGACTTTGCTAGACCCTTTGAGATCTCACTAAATATAAACCTGACGACTTCTCATATAAAATTCCCTATTTCCATAATGTTATTTATTTCAAGTTTTACGTTTTGCTGTATTGAAATCTAGTTGGGAAAATGGTTTTCCTGGACCTGATCCATTATGGGTTGATGGAGAAGGTTATTATTTTGGGGTAAAGATTGTTGATTCAAAATGGTTCATATCAAGGTGCATTACCTGGTACAATGGGTGCGTCACAGACCGGAATAGACATCCCTGAAGTTCTTGCTTGCACTGTCCCTCTTTTAGTATTGTTGGGGTCTCAGATATGGGGTGCATGAGATCTTACACTTATGTCGGTACTTATGTACTTTACGGACTCATTGCAGAGAGAACCCAAGTGTCCTACACTCATTATTATTATTATCAATCATGGTAATGTCTAAATCTCCTTCACGGAGTGGACCCTGACATCATCAGCCAGTGTCCAGCGTCATTCCCAGTGTCCAGCATCATTCCCTACCATCCAAGTGGGTATAGAGGGGGAATATAACCTTGTAGCGAGCGTAGCGAGACACGGAGCCCGAAGCATGGCGAGCGCAGCGAGCCCGCTAGGGGACAACTTTGTTCTTTAGGTGGGGACAACTTTCGGTACTTGTGTACGTAAATGACCTAAGTACCATTTAAAACATTCATTGGGTTCTCTCTGCAATGGGTCTGTAAAGTACACAAGTACCCTTATGTCTTTGATTAATGGAATTTGTGGGAACGTGATCCTACAATTGTGCATATTCCAAAATGTCTTCTGTTTTGGTGAAGTGTACTATTTACACTGCTTGGCCATGGAAACGATATATATATATATAGAATAGCATAGGGATGAATGGTCACTAGGAGTGCTAAATAATCCCTGCTGCTTCCCTCCATGTTGCTCCATTCATAATGTAATTGTGGAACAAAGGAAATAACACTAATGTAAACAAACTCTCAGTGATGTCACTAATCAATGCTGGTTCTGCACACTAAGGGGTATATTTACTAAAATGCGGGTTTAGAAGTTAATAGCTAGAATCTCATTGGTTGCTATGGGCTATCTCCACTTTTAAAAACTTTAGTAAATACACCCCTAGATGTCTGTCTATACGTAAATGTTACATGAACATCTCTGTTCCTTGTCTTACAATATGGGACCTCTACCCTTTAAATGTGCCCCAGTCTGGTTTCATAATTTTGTTAAGAAATTACATAAATGAAAATGGTTGGACCATGGGTTATTTTACTATGCTTATCGTTTTATGGAGCCAAGAATATCTGCATCTCATGTCTCACACAGAGATGTCTTGTCTATCAAACTTAGTAAGAGTTTTATAATAGTTTCTATATTATACTTCATGTATAATGGGTTTATTTTACTACATACTTTTGTCTTGATACAGTCCAGAGCTTCTAATATCAGTTTCAAATGTGGCTTGGCTTTCCCGATCTGTTGAAAAACAAGTAATAACATTTATTTGAGTAATGACACTGTTATCTAAGATACAGGGAAATTAGGCCCTGATTCAGAGCCGCTCGCTGTTTGCGGTCGTTCGTTCTAAAACAAGGGGTGGCTATTCAAATGAACCGTTCGCTATTTGCGGTCTGTTCGCGCCTCTAAGTCTGAACGAGCGAGCAAAACTTGCGGTTGTAATTTTGAAAAATATGCCCCGTTGCCACTTGCACCATACGTCATGTCCGCTATTTATTAGATTAATCGAGTACATCGAACAGTGTATGAACTGCTCGCTATTCTTGTGGCTGGTTTTTTCAACCGCTATTTTGCGAGCAGTTCTGAGTAAAAAAAAACAAGTGACGTGGTCAATAACGCTGCTGTATTAATTATGCACTCCCTTAAAACGCCCGTTTTGACCTTTAAGCACGCCTGCGTTCGAATTCCACACCCCCGTTTTCAAGCACCTTCCCCTGTTACCACCGACATACGCCTCCTTCTGTCACTCAAAATAGCAGGCATTCGCTATATAGCGAACAAACGATTTTTGGCCGCACTGACTGGTTCGCGCATGCGTATTAAAATCCGTACGCATGCGCAGATGTGCGAACATCGGTCAGAACAAATGAGCGGCCGCTTACGAGCGGCTCTGAATCAGGGCCTTAGTTTCCAATGTGCATGAGCTGGTAGTGCCCTGAGCCTGTTGTATTTGGGTAAACAGAAAGTGGCAACACATGGTCATTAGTGAGTTCTGCAGGTTGCAATATTTGGCAGATGCTAGGGATGGCCATCGACTATCGATGATTTCAAAACATCGATGGTTAACCACTAATATTTGATTGTTTTTCCATGAATGGCGGAGATTCAATGGTTCCCTGCCATTGATAGCACAAAACCCTGCAATGTTTTTTTTTCCTACCTGGCACTGGGGGAAGCCCAGGCCCCAACTCTAATTGGGCCACTGTCCACTAGAGCAGGGCTGACTAATACAGTAGGTTGGATCATTGGTGGGTGAAACTATCAATAGTTTCATGCCTATGGTTAAACACCATCATTGTTGACCACTGATGCTACCATCGATGGCAATCATTACTGTTTAACCCACTGATGGCCATCCCTAGTGGGTCCACATCTTGGAAACAATAAAGGTCGCATGGGTGTGGGATGGAGTCACATACTGTAGGGGGGTTTATCACCATATTGCCTATTAGGGGGATGGAAATAACTAAACTGCCTCCACATTGGAACCATCAGTTTATCTGGCCCAAAAGCAGAGCATCCACTTAGTCAGAAGTGTGAGTGCCTAAATTAAAGTTCGGGCTGTTGGGAACTAGTTGTGCTGAGCGATTAGGTCAGTTCCAGCATCACTAAGGCCCAAAAGAGTGGTCTGAATATGTCATACACTTCAATCACCGCATGACCAGTGTTTCCATCTTGCCTGTTATTAATACAACTGATTTTAAATTGTTTATTATCACCTTACTTGTCAACTCCTGAATTTTGGAGAGCACTCCTAGACATAACTTACATTAGTCTTCCAGATACCACTCACTTTCCCAGTGAAATGGACGGTCCTAGGGCTTAGTTACACAATTGGCAGGGAATCAGGTCATTGTGGCCCTGCTGCTCAATCTCACAAATCCCAGCAATGGGCAGGGTGGAGCGAGGCCGAGATGATGCGATTTGTGGCACCATGTCCACCGTTCCTTCCACCTAGATCTTCCCACCAGGATTTCCAGAGGGGATTATATAAATATCAGCAAGTATAATTATTGGGCATCATGCTTGTTTATGGGTCATATATGCTACAGTATCAGACTGCTTTCCAGCGATTCTGCAGTATGTGTGTATTCAGCTCTAGGTAAATAATATTTCTGGCCATAACGCTAATGCTTTTGTAGATTTACTCTACATTAAAGGAAAATAATCTAATGGGACACTTCTTAGGATACAATGATACTAATGTAGCTAGCACAATTGTTGATTGTTTGATTGCAGTGCAAAATGTATCAGTGAGACACAAGAACTGACACTTACTTTTAAGAACACAGCGAGTATAGCAACTCCATCGGGGTGTTTCTTCGCTTCTGTTATATTGTCATATTTTGAGTTCCAATGAACAAATTGAATCTAAAATACCAAAATATGTGTTTCACTTTCACAAGTACATTAATCAGGTAGTATGTTATAATACAATTTAGCCCTGCAAAATGAAAACATGCTCTATGTATTAGGCGTAGAAATGTAATTTAATGGAGAACATTTTGTATCAAAATACATCATGCAGTACTCTCTAGGCCAGCGGTTTTCAACCGGTGTGCCGCTGCACACTAGTGTGCCGTGGCCGGTTGTGAAGTGTGCCACGGGGCTGTCAGAGCCACCGGGCACATTTTACTGTACTTCAGCATCCCGGGCCGCTGAGCTCCTCTGGGAGACTCAGGCGCGACCGGGTAGTGACCTGCAAAGATGTGGTGGCGTGACATCACAGGTCACGCACGCCACATTGTCCACTGCCCTCCAGCCCGCAGCCTGCCTTGAAGCCCGCCCGCACGCGATCCTGCTGCAGTGTGAGTGACAAGGGGGGAAGAAATGTGGGTTTTGTGGGGACCAGACATTTTTTTCTTCTTAGTGGGTACCAGCCATAGTTTATTTTTTCGTGAGAACCAGTCATGTCATTTTTTTTAGTGAGAACCAGCCATATGTTATCCAGCCATATATTTGCCTATTTAGTGGGGAACAATGTGTTTTGTTTTGTTTCTGTTGGGCCAGCCATAGGTTTCTTTTTCTGTGGGGAGCAATTCTGTGGGGCGCAATGTGGTATGGTTGTTTTTTTATGTGGGGAGCAATGTGGGGTTTTTTTTCTGTTAGGCCAACCAATGGGATTGTTTTATTCTTGTGGGGGCCAATGTAGTGTGTTTTTTATTCTTGTGGAGGCCAATGTAGTGTGTTTTGTTCCTGTGGGAACTAATGTAGTGTGTTTTTTCATAGTTCGCGCACACCGCATCGCCGGATAGTGTGCCTTGGCAATTTTAAAATCTTGTGTAGTGTGCCGCGAGTTAAAAAAGGTTGAAAATCACTGCTCTAGGCAAACACAGAATGATAATACAATAATACAATGCTACTTTATTTAAAAAGTAATAAATGTATTAGGAGCAGATGCTGGGGATTGAATCCAGAAATACTAATATTTGAAGCAGTAAAACTTTATAAAAGTGTACCTGTCCCCTGCGTACATTGGACTCAGACATGTTGGGGGCTGGGCAAATATTATTACATAGTTATAGTTGTGGTATTGTACAGCAAGGGGCGGGGCTCAAAGTATGCAATCCAATGGCTGGCCTACTCTCTTGAATATGGGAGAGTCCCGCAAAATTTGTTCCCACACATTGCAAGAGTGTACTTGTAGGTATATATGATTTTGGATGGATTGAACTATCAGTTAAATATCGGTTCAACCGTTAAAATCGATGCCTGCACTGGAGGTGTTTACAAAGCACCAACTCCACGGTGCAAACCCAGTGGAGGTATTTTGCAACGTGCAAAATGGCAGCTGCACAGAACAAATGCAACTAAAGACCTGCTGTGCACCTCAGTTTTATGCAATTAAACTCTTCTGTCACAGCATGTGGAGCAAGAAGGCCATATAAGGGCCTGATTCAGACCCACTCGCGAGCGGCTGTCCGCTCGCAAGTGGGTCGATGTTATGGACTGAGCATGCGCACGACGGAGGGAGCTCCGTCGTGCGCATGCGCCAGACGCGACGAGCGAAGGAAAGTCCTTCGCTCGTTGTGTCCGATCAAAGGGGGCGTGCTGTCAATGTTGATTGACAGCACGCCCCCTTTGGTGGGCGTGCCGGGGGCGTGCCTCCCTGACGGGGGCGTTCCTAAGGGAACGCCTCCCGTCAGAAGCCGGCCCACTGACATCACTAGTGATGTCAGTGGGAGTGATTTTGGCTCTGATAGAGCCAAAATCACTCCGGAGCTTGCGGTTGAAAACCTCAACCGCAGGCTCCGGCTCGCAAATTCGATGGTCGCGATGGTCTCGACCATCGCGACCATCACAATGCACGCTCGTATAGCCTGTGGGTGGTGACCCACAGCTATACGAGCATCCAGGAGGACGCTCCATGAAAATGGAGCCCGGCCCTCATTCAGAGCGTGCGCTCTGCTCAGAGCGTACGGCTCTGAATGAGGGCCTAAGTTTTCACAGGCAGAAAGGGGGAAGCTGGGCAGAGTGAAGGCCTTCCTAGCAAAGTACAGAGAAGCATGGTTCAGTGTAGAAATAAGATTTGTGAGTTTACAGTATTTACTAAAGGTCTATTTTAATCGTTTTTGTTAGATTCAAAATCGATCAACATTGATGTACTGTTTCTGTGGCTAAGGGGTAAATTTACTAAAGTGAGAGTTTTTAGAAGTGAGTGTTAAAAGAGATGTTGCCCATAGCAACCAATCAGATGCTACTTAACATTTAACTAGCACCTTCTAGAAGATAATAGCTAGAATCTGATTGGTTGCTATGGGCAACATCTCTTCTAAAACTCACTTCTAAAAACTCTCACTTTAGAAAATTTACCCCTAAATCTTACTTTTATTTATACTTAAAAAAGCAAATAAAAAATGGTCTATTTTGAAATGTGTGATTTAGCCTCAGAAACATTGATGTTGATCAATTTTAAATCGATTAACATCGACCTTTAGTAAATATACCCCTCGATCTATACGCAATAATCCCTATTCATGCCCATACTAATTTTTTTTACCCCCTCTAGGAAAAATTCTGAAAATACTGGGGGAAGGGGGCTGGCGTAACTACCGTAGGTGCAGGAGGTGTGGCTGCTATGGGGCCCGGGCTGCCTCCGGGGCCCAGCCCTCCCCCTGCACCCACGGTGCCAGGCCAGCCATGTTTGTCCTCCTTCAGCAGTGTGCTGCGCTGTGCGCTCCCGTTCGGCTCCGCCTCCGTCTCTCCTCAATGACTTATGCTGGGAGGAGGTGTGATCTGCTTCTGCTCTTTTGAGCATGCACTGAGGCTGATGATGGAGCATGAGCAATGGAACCCTATATGGGCTTTCAGTTCCACTGTGATAGCACTGAAAGCCCTAATGGGGTTCCACTACATTTGTATTGACTACATGGATGCTCAGAATTGCAGAATGAGGAACTCCGGAACAGTTACACATCTAGTGACTGCTAGTTAGCCCTGAGGATACTACAGTATACACAACATAGAGTACAAGAGAAGCTCGTGGTTGTGTTGAATGGACATGTGACTGATATATAGGCTTGCTGGCAAGCACAGAAGCAAACCAAAAACATTATGTAATATTTTCAGTACTTCTCCGGCATATTTCAGTCCATCTATAACATGCTCAGAACCGTGGTCATCGGAGGAACCCCAGTGAAACTGCAACTGGCGAAGTCTGTACATTCCATTCAAGGGTCCATCTTTGATTACTAATGATCACAAGAAGAATAAATTAGTTTTACAAATGAGTTGCATTTTCGTCATGGTCACTATTGTTAGCAGGAACATGCTAATCTTAAAACAAACTTGAAACTCAACAATATAGAGGTGATTAGTAGTTGGACCTAAACGATGTCCTTTAGCATATTTGCTATAGCGTGCCTGCACACTTGCATTGTCACATATGTATTTTTGAGATGCACCTTGTGATATGTACAAACTTAAATATTCGGATGCAAAGCACATACTTTGTCCCTGCTTGTGTAGGTGCAAATACTTTTAACCCAACATGTTTCAAAGTACATGAATAAAGTACACGTCCATAACCTTTTTACAATGGGCCACAAGTGTTGGATACGTGCGCCAGAAATACAGCATCTCAATGCAAATTGCGATATACGCACAACTACTTTATGCAAATGGATCTACTTCCAGATGTAAATCAGACCCATGGGGGGAGTATACAAAGCGGCGGGTTAGAAATCCTACCGGGATTACAGCAGGATTGCAGGATCTGATGTAAAGGCCGATGGAGATTGATGTTACAGTAATTTCTGTTTAGAAGGTCAAAATGTCATTTCTGTACATAGCGTGCTTTTGGCTTAGCAGCTGTCACCAAACCACTCCAGGTCATATCGCTTCCTATATAACTTAGTACATTTATCCCACAATCTTCTAGCTACCTTCTAGCAACCTATATCTGTAAACAGTTTTGTTAGTTGTATAGGTTTGTGCATGTATCAGGGCTGTCAACATTGCTGGTAATATTCCATGTTGATGATCTAGGTCTATTTCATTAGTCATTAGTCAATCCCTATGACTCTTAAAGAGTCTAGAAGAAGAGTATAATTTTGGACACGTGCTAAACATCCCTGCTGCTATATCGAGGATTACTATCAGTGCCGTTACTACCGTAGGTGCAGGGGGTGCGGCTGCTATGGGGCTCGGATCAACCCCAATTTGCTTGTAGCCCAATGGTGCTGCTAGCAGTTTTGTGCGAATTACGGCTGCCACAAAGTGCCACTGTTGCCGTGATGACTCGCACATGCGAGTACACCGCGGCTAACTGTATTTACCCCTTTGTTTGTGTTTAAGATAACAGTAAATACAGCTGGATTCAGCATTGTAACCATTGTCACTTAAAAGTTATGTGGCACAGTGCACACTAAACATGGTTTCTTTCCACTATCCCAATGTATATCTTTTCTAAGCCCCTTATGATAGAACACCATGACAAGGTCACCTGATTTGTCTGAAGAATCATCAAACACCACCCTGACTGTGACGCCATCATTGACAATAGTTAAAGAAGAGGAAGGGTGGTAGGTGGATGTCCATGATCCCAGTCTGCCGTCATGTTTAATATAGCGGGTGTGGAGTTCTATAGGGGATTGATGTTCTCCTTTAGCAAATGGGAAGAAATCAGCCCATGTGTCTGGACCTAAAAATATTCAAAAATGATTTGATCTGGCAGAGGATAACACTTACAAAGTACATGTGTACACAAAATAAAGATTAAACATAGACCATACCTTTATGTTACTTGGCTAATGCTGGATTATAGAGATTACAGACTACAGTAATATCAAGCATATTTTTTTCATTATTAAATTTTCATGAAAGTTTTAAACAGGGAAATGTGGGGTACAGAAACACTATGGGGGGGAGGGAAAGTACAAAACAAGGGATCGACAAGATAATGCTCATTTCCAGATACAATCAACAAAAGAAACAGGAGGAAAAACAATATACAGTAGCATTCCACAAGGAAAGCAAACATAAGGGTCTCTGGAGGGGCTTTCCAGGCAACACTAGAGAACAAACAGAGCTGCGGACTAATTAGCATGAGGGAAGTTCATCCAAAGCAACAGCTAGGGGTTGGAACCAGTGAATAAGATTTATTTAAGATCAAGGGCCAGATGTACCAAGCATCGGAGAGTGATAAAGTGGACGGAGTTAAAGTACCAGCCAATCGGTTCCTAATTGTCATTTTTCAAACAACCTGTAAAGTGACAGTTAGGAGCTGATTGGCTGGTACTTTATCTCTCCACTTTATCACTCGCCAAGGCTTAGTACATCTAAGAGCGGTACCAGAATAAATTATGTCAAACCAACACTGCTTTTAAAGTTTGAATTTCTTAAATCAACAGGCAATTAATGTAAAACCTGGAAAATCAGCACTACAGTATACAGTATATATACCACTTATAGGGGCGGACATGTTTTATTGCTGTGCTAGGAAACAATAGGTGGCCTTGTTATAGCAAACTAATAATAGTGCCAGCACTGACTTTGCAGGGATGGAGAAATGAACAAGTAACGCTAATGGCTGTGTTTCTGAAATAAGGGAGATCCTAAAAGAACTGTAATAATATATCTATACAAATTCATTACACATAAAAAAAACCCAACAAAATGAATGCAACACTATAAGCAATGAACAAATGTTTCATACAAATTTCATAGATTCTTTCATTGGATTTACGCTCTGTGAACCTGATTCACTACCGATCACAACTGTGAATGCAATAGTGATTACGCATGCAGTCCAACTGCGATAGTATGCTAATCCATTGCGATCGCTATGCCGCCGCAGCACTACATAAGGACGCCCACTTTACCTTACACACATTTGTAATGTTGCGAACATCATAACATGGAGTACCATCGCAGCCTCACGCACACTTGCACAAGGTCAGACCTTACTCAGAAATTGCTAACTTCAACGCACGTTATGAGTCCTCAAGCTGCGTAAGGTATCGAAGTGGATAATTTATTCACCACCATGCAATGGCGTTCAAACGCACTGACACGCCTGCGTTTCCCAGACCACCCCCCTGTCACCACTTACAAATGGCACTTCCTGTCAATCACTTTGTGATGGATCTGCATAGTCACTGCGATCGCAGTCCCAATCGCAGTGGTCGGTTTGCGCATACGCAGTACGCAACAATCGGCCAATTGCGTGCGTATTAACAGTTGCGATTCAAGCTGAATCAGGCCCTGTGATCAAGTCTACGCCAGAAGCATGTATTAGTAAATCACCGGAAAACATATTTTGACTGCGTAAAACTATATTACATCTAAGAGAAATATACAATACTCACCATTGAACATGTTGTATCCCCAATCGTGTCTTCGTGACATAACTTTTCTTCTTTATTGTCTTCTTTCTCCTTGTTACAGGTATTAAATCACGTACCTATTGTTTTCCTGCACTGTCACTTGTGCCATTTATAGAGGTCTACTACCCCTTGTTGCTAAACTGGGTTTATCCATCCCCTCCTCCCCTATTTGCTGGGTAAAGACCAGAGAATGACAATGTTATTCTGACTAACAAGCCCTCGTGCCCTGTGGGATGGCGTTCAAGATATTATGATCCCCGCTCACATTTGAATAGAGCAGAAGATGTAAAACTAATCCGATCACACGTATACATTACAGAGCCAACCACATTCAGGCACGGAACGCTGAAATTCTGACAGTAACTGAATCATCGCAGTTGATGTGAGAAAATGTCTCACCCAAGCAGTTAATACTGTAAGTGCTTAGCACATACATGATTAGAACATTTATAAGTTCATCTTGTCATTATAAAGGGTGAACTAGAACCAGGATATGTGCATTAAACAGGAACCAGCCATATACTGTATATTCCAGAGAATAACAATTGACTGGCTGCGTACCAGGTGGCCATGTGGAATAACATTTGGTTGTAGCTATGTTAACTGAGTCCTCAGAATTTGGACAATGAAACGTGTAAATATCATTAAAGGGACACTAAACTAATGTATTAATTTATTTGGTATTATGTGACATAATGTAACATTTGCAAATATGTAGTGCTGTATTTACCATTTACTACTAGAAGGCTTTTATATTCATTTTTTCTGACAGCCACCAAGTTATTATTACATTAAAATGATGTCATTGGGGGTATATGTCGGTGAACAGGAACATTCACCGCACATATTTACTACAGTATTATGTATTATCAGCAGTCTAGAGCAAAGAAAGCATTTCACGCTTGTTGGACTAATTATAAAGGAATATTGTAAATTTCTAATTTTATCATATAATAATAATAATAATAATTTTATTTATATAGCGCTTTTCTCCCGCAGGACTCAAAGTCGCTTTACAGACATCAGAAAACATGGTACATTTTCAAGGATTTGTTAAGCAGAAAATAGAAAACCTCACAGTGATAATTAAAAACAACCAAAACCTAGAGAGCACAATAAGCATATTGCAGGGTTAGTGCAGACATTTTAGGAAATAACTTCCACAGGTTTATATATTCCACCAACAAAGGGTACCAGATGAGGCAGCCATCTTGGGCGCACTACGTAGGATTATCCTGGGTGGAATAGGTTATGCCCAGAAGAGATGACACAAAATGGGTGGTTGCAGCGTCTTAACGCTAGGAGTAGGGTCCCACTATAATCGCCAGGTCCATGTTTTTTTCACCCCATCCACAAGTGTACCAGGTAAGGTGTATATATATATATATATATATATATATATAAACTTTAAAAAATGAATACATTTAGCCATTTAAATGTCATTATCGCTGTGTTTTTTTGTTTGCGCACAGAAGTCCATGGTTTGGCTTCTTATTTACAGCCTAACAAGGTACAAAATAATTAGCATTTTTTTTCTTTGAGTATTAGAGATGATCGATGAATACACTGTTATGTTTTTGGTGCTAAGTCCATGCTAGTAACTTTCTATTGGTTTTGCCTTTGGTTCACATAAAAGCATAAAAAAAGCAAAAGAGTTGAAAAATGATTAAAGAAAAATCATAAAATTATTTTGTGCTTTTTCAGCATTAGTATTTAGAGATGAGCGATTCGGTTTTGCCTTGGTTCTTTTCACCAATTTAGCACAAGTTCGGATTAGTACGGATTTTTCTTATTGGCTATCCAAAACACGTAAGAGCCGGATAGCCAATATGATGCTGTTTTTGAGATTCGAACATAACCGAGTAAAACCGAACTGCTCATCTCTATTAGTATTTATTTTAATATTTCTATAATAATGACCTGGAAATTACTGTAGTAACATCAGGTCTCATTAAGAGTTACATATTAATGCACCTGCACTTACAGTATATTCGTGCCGCTGCAAAACTGATGAACTGCCCCGGTTCATAGCTGTATACAGGGACGGATTGGTCACAGATTTCTCCGGGACTTTCCCCTGTGGGCTGGACCACTAAAATCTCACTGAACGGAGAGAGGCCCTGCCCCCTCCCGGCAGTCCCACCCAACTAGGCCGTGCCATGCCGCTCCGGACCGAACCGCACCACGCCACTCTCAACCCGGCTCCTGGACCTCAGCTCCTGCGTCTCAGATCCCAGCAGCAGCTGGCGCTGAGGTGCTGCTCTGGAGGCTGCTATTGCTTTGGACGCTGACACATTAACAATCCCAGGTAAGTGCTCCCATCCTTTTGTCTCTCCCTTCTTCAGTCCAGTGTCCCCCAAACCCTCACCATCTCACTGATTACCTCCCCCATCCCAATGTCTCCCCCTTCCCTCCACAACCCGAAACCCTGTGGTTCTGTGCTTCTTACTGGGTGGGCCTGGAGGGCTCCAGTGCCGACTCCCTCACAGTGTCAGGAGCCGAGTGCTGCACTTAATACTACAGTATTACTACCCTTAATACTACCCATGACGGGTAACACCCAGGTGCGGCGCGGACCCCCCTTGTGACTCCACCGGATGATTATATTTTCTTATAGGATATCGATGACTCTCTGGCATCTTTGATGTCTGTTTTATGTCTGGCACAGCCATTATCAGAGGGATGTAGTCGGCATCCCAGCGTGCGGGATGCCGACGGTCTGAATACACACGCCGAAACACTGACACCAGTATCCGTAACCAGTATCCCGACCACTGGCATCCCGAAGGTAAGTATTGGGGTGTTAGAGGGAGGTTAGGGTTAGGTAGTGGGGTTAGGCATTAGGGGGAGGGTTAGGCACCAGGAAGGGGTGTTAGATTTAGGGTGCGGGGAGGGGGAGGTTAGGTTTAAGCACTAGGGGAGGGGATTATGGTTAGGCACCTGTGAGGGTTAGGGTAGGGGTTGGGAAAACACTTACCTGTATTCCCTATGGGTGTCGGGATTCTGACCAGCGGCATCCTGACAGCCAGGATTTGATACCCAGCCCCTATCAGACACTATTGTTTTAAGAATGTTCTATTAAATGAATATGCTATTTTTTCATGAATAATTTTGCTTTCATGCTCCCATTTATCATGAATTCATAACCTAAGTTCTATATAAGCCTTAAAACGTATCTTTTCATTCAACTGTCCAGCCTTTGTTACCCCAGGCCTGGTTCCCTTCTCCCTCCTGCCTCCATCCATATCCCCTCTAGAATGTAATCTCTTGTGAGAAAGGTGCTCTCCTCTTTGTTTTCCTTGTGTAATTATGTAAAGCGCACATTGTAATTCATGAGCGTATCTATAATAGATGCAGGGTGTAATCGGTGTCCAGGGCTCCCACACTGCTCACCCTTCCCCCATAGCTTATACTTACCTCTCCGCAAAGAGCCAAGCGTCTTTTTCGCTCAAAATCTGCTTCTTATTTGCACAAATAAAACAACTGGAAGCAACAAAAATACTTTGCTAGATTTCACTGACCAATTTGATGTGCGACATTTGTACATCTGCGTGTGAATGAGTCTGAATCTGTATACAAAGCGCTACAATACAGCAGATTTTTCTCACACCAAGTTCCGTTGTGCTATATCTACGAATTTGTATCTCTTTCAAACTAATTCCTAGTTTCTTAGTCAGGAATTGTCCTCAGAGCTGTAAGGCAATAATACTAACCACTACACCAACTGTGCAGGGAATTCCGAATGAATCCCGAGGCTCAGATATGTAAAACTCGTGTATGAACCGCCTTTCTAGTCCTTGAATAGTGCCTGTTGGAGCCTCATTTAAGTCTTGACATGTTAAACCTTTACATACTCTTAACAATGCATGCAAAGTGAAATAAATAGGCTTATATTACTACTGTATATCACAAGAGAATAAAAAGTAGCATCTAAACTGCTAATCCTTATAGGTCTTTATTCTTACTTTAAAGAATACACATACCCTCCACCCCCTCCCCACCCAATCCCCGTTCTTCAGCACTGTGCTGATTTTTCAATTCTCCGCTGTCAGCCTCTAGTCAATTATTACATCATCAGAACAGCCAGGGAGGGGAAAATTTGAAAACAATGTCTCAAGTGGAAATATCAGCAAATTGCTGGGGAGCTATAATTAACAAAATAAAATAAAAAAATCTATTTTATTAAGTTACATAAGTTAAAAAATAACAAGATTTTAAGTTATATATTATCTATTTTAAATATTTTGCCCTTGAAAAACTATTTTTATATTTCTAAAAAATAAAATACATTTTATTATACCAATGCACGTGCTTAGATCAAAGTGAATGTTATTTTTTTATTTTTCACTCTTTCTCTTCTGAAATTGCTCTTCTGAGGGCTTATTTATTGTTGTTTGCATAATGTACCCAACATTTATAATTTCTTATTCCCACATATTGCTGCAATTTGGTATTGTTTTTCAGGGCAATTTACTACTGCAGAGGCACAGCTACCCATACTCTAAAAGGAGCCTATGCTGATGGAGGCATGGGCTTTCAGATCCCACTGCAAAAAAATAGCATTCATGTAGCCTAAAGATGCCATTAGCCTTTGGGCACCAAGCTCAGAAAAGCTGAGCTCTTTGGAACTTTTTAAATTTGGCAAGTTTGTAGTCCCCCTTAGAAGCCTATGGGGTCTGCTTTTGTGATTGAAAATAAAGGGACCACAACAGATATCTCATGTTAAGTAATAATATTTATTATAAATCGTTATTAATGGTCATTTGCTTCACTACTATAAAAAAACATTTAATGCCAAATTAGATAACTCATTTATTTTATATACTCTAGTTCTGGTAATCCATTACCTGCATGTGGCCACAAAACACCACATATGAGATGCCTCCTCCCAAAAATGTAATTGCTCAAGGACATTTGAGCATTTGTCAGACAGAAGAGTATAATACACAAAGAAAAGGAATTAATTAATTAAAAAATAGAGTTAAGAGCAGCAGATTACAAATATCATACAAAATCTAACCTTATTTATACTTTAACTCTAAGTATATTATATTTTTTTATTTTTGCTGCTATGCTTCAAATACAAATATTTGCTGGATTTGGTCTATAATCATTTGGTTTATGCTTATTTACTTTAGCTTTACTGTAGGTGTTGAAAAGCTACTGTTTATAAGTTGGTTATATGTTAAACAAAAGCATGGTATTCAATGGGATTTGGGGTATAATCCAGCCTATGTACCGATGTCCAGTGAGGCAATGTCCCAGACATGTTGGCTCCTCTTTACAGGGAGGATTTCTAGAATCAAGAACATCACTATGTTTGGTGACATATACCAGACAAGGATGGCTTTACTAGGAATAAACTCATCAAGCCATTGACTTAGTAAAGAATAGTTTGGAGTTGGGATTCGAACAATTAATGTACAGCTGCCAAGTTGGTACTTAACTAGACATGCCAACGTCACAGAGATTTGCTGTAATACCCCCACATATGTTATTGCTAGTTTGGGCTGCAGCTGTTTTGTAGTCAATGGTTCTCTGAAAAAAAGTTGAAATCTTACAACTAATAAATAAATGAACCAATCAGTGTTAGGTTTTAGTGCAATGACTTATATTGTAGAACAATAGTGTTGCTGCTTACTATAGTTCATGCTAAACAAAATCCCAAGAAAGTATTTATTATATATTTTTATTTTATATATATATATATATATATATATATATATATATATATATAATATTTGTACTTAATTTTTGCACTTTTGACTGTAACCACTAAGAAAATTAGTATACAGGTCTAAGGGGGAGATTTAATAAAGCTTGGAGAGAGATAAAATTGGAGATAAATAGCACCAACCAGTTAGCTCCTGACTGTCACTTTACAGTATAATAATAATAATATCCCAAATATACTAGGTAATAATACAATATAAATGCACTCTATGATATTGCAGTTTAAGGCAACCTGCAAAAGTCACAGACTGTTGATCGACAGCTCGCCCCGTTTGTAGGCGTGGTGGGGGGTTGGCTAGACAAACGGAGGCGTTCCTGAAGGAACGCCTGTCGTTTGTAGGCGGCCCTACTGACATCACCAGTGATGTCAGTAAGGTGCTTCCTGCTCTGTTAGAGCAGGAAGCTGCCTGGGGCTTGTGGTAGACGAGACCCTACCGCAAAGGTCACGTCGCAAGCCCAGGTGGTCGCGATGGTCTCCACCATCGCGACCTTCACCTAGTCACTCGCTAAAGCTGTGAGTGGCAACCCACAGCTTAGCGAGCGGCCAGGAGGCCGCCTTTCAAAAGAAAAGCGTCCGCCCTCATTCAGAGCGAGCGCTCGCATTTTGTGAGCGGCTCTGAATGAGATCCCAATTGTTTCAGATGGATGTGGTATAATTTGTCAACATAAGAATGTCGACATGGTCATAATGTTGACAGTGACCATGTAGAGTTGCAGACATTCATCTTGTAGACACTGATGAAATGTCAACATGTTAGAATGTTGACATATTATCCCTGCTGACCCAGTGGTCACTCTCCTGTTCCCAAAGGCTGCAGCAGCTCCAGTGGCGGCTTCCAGGTTCCGGTGGTCATATGAGTGTGACTTCAGGTGTATTCATCTAATGGAGTGGTGGTTCTGGTGAGTATTCTCCATCACTATCCCTAACCATCCTCCTAGTGCCTAACGCTAACCCTCCTGTCCAGCAGCCTAACCCTTATGTTTACATCCTGGCGACATCATAACTGCCGACATTGTGGTGTTGACATTATGCAGTTTCAGATAGACCCCAATGGTAAGCGGTACTACAGTATTGAATATATAATCCAGACTGAAAGTAATTATACATAGCATAACATCAAATCATTAAAGATCACTTTCCTCTAGCAGTGTTTAAATAAGCATAAAATAATATTGTAAATTAGAGGTTCTAAGACAGGCTTGCCATTTCATCCCTTTAATTCGGGGCACATGTGAAGTACACAGGTTCTGTGGCTGAAAAAAACCAGGTGAAATGGTGACTTGAAGTGAGCCAGCCACAGAACCTGTGTAATTCATATGCGTCTCAAATTAAAGGGATGATATGGTAAGCCTATTAGAGAAACTGCAATGTAGGTGATAAAGGCAAATAGCGTCATCCAATAACAGTTCCTAAGGTTGGGGCAAACAGCATATAAAAGTAGTCAATATAAAAGCCAATGTTAAAATAATAAACATCATACGGTACCAAATCCAGGAAGCCTAGGTAGAGACCATGGTATACGTTCTTAATGCCAACATTGTTGACACCTGAATGTCAACATGCTATGAATGTAGATATTGATATGATATACAGTATCCTGGCATTGACAGAATATATTCCAACATTCAGAATGACGACAATATAATGTCGACAGTCGATTTTTGCACAATTTTAGGGTTAGACTGCGATTAGGATTAGGGTAAGTCATACTCACCTCGCCAATGCAAACCCACATCATGCCAATATTTACATAGTAAATGTCATGATTTGACATGTCAACATTCAGACCATATTGAGATTCTTATGTCCACATGGTGAATGTCAACATTCTGGACATCAACGTATGATAACAAGGGATATAGTTATGAGACCGGCGGCTGCAATGCCTCCGGTCTAAATCCCGCTGGGGAAATGCCGACAAGGGACTTAAAATAGGTGTCAAAATACCAACGCCTATCTTAAACCCCATGCCGAAACACAGAGGGACGGCTGCCCAAACAAAGTAAGTCCGGGACGCCCTTAGTGCTGGCCGCGGGGGCGGGTTAAGTTTAGGTAACATAGCGGGGTTAGAGTAAGGTTTTGGGGAGGGGGTTTAGGGTTAGGCACCCCTAGGGAGGAGGGTTAGGCACTACTTGGGAGGGGGGGGTAGGGTTAGGCACTAAGGGGGGAGGGTTAGCTTTGGACACGAAGAGGGGAAACTTAGGTTTAGGCACTAACGGGGAGCGTTAGGGTGCGGGTTGGGGAGGGTTAGGCTACAAGAAGGGAGGATTAGGGGAAGAAGGGGGGAGGGTAAGTATACTTACCCAACTACTGTCGGGATAGCAATCATCGGGATGCCGCTATAGGTATTGTGACAAGAGGCATCCCGACAGCCAGCATTACATAAGGATTCCTGATAACACAACTGTGACCACAATAGTGAAAACTATCACCAGCAGGGAAACTCCTTGCCTTTTAAACTCTCAGGAGCCAATAAACACGTATTCACACAGGAGCACAGAGTGGAGCAATCGGTCATTTGGTCATGTGACCACTGCAGTGTATAAACCCACGTCTGGACAAGCATCTGGACATGTGGAAGTCTCTTCACTAGTTCTAAAAGGTGGCCACTTTCTACATCTGTACACTTGCTCAATGGTGCAAATATCTAATGAGCCAATCATATTGCAGCAACTCAATACATGCATGGTCAAGCTGTTGTTTAGACCACATATAATGTGGGAAGAAAATGGCCCTCACATGACCATGACTCATGTTCCTAGTAATATTTCCCAAAATTGAGAGATATGTCTGTCTTTAGATGCAGTAGATGACAGTGATGCGATGAGCCCATGTCTGGCTAACCACCCCGTTACCCCCCGTAAATTGTCCACTTAAATTGCTTCTGTTTACGTCCAAATACACTCTGCATCGCTTGGTGGTAGCCATCAGAACAATGGTGCAATGCAACTTGGACGCATGTGCAGAACTTTCAACATTGCCCATCAGCAATGCGCGCAGTTAGTGTACAGTTCTGAATCTGTACCAGGAGTGTATCTAGGGGTCCAAGCGCCCCTGGCAAAGAAAGGGACTTCCCCCGAAGCCCCATATTTTCAGAAAAAAGACAAAATAGAGATTAATGCCAGTACCCATGGTGAGTGAAAGTTACACATAAACGTAGGAGGTGACACACACACAGAAGATGACACACACACAGAAAGTGACACACACAGAAGATGACACACACACACACACAGAAAGTGACACAGACAGAAGGTGACACACACACACATTGAAGGTGGCACACACAGGAGGTGACACACACAGGAGATGACATACACACACAGAAGGTGACACACACACACACACACACAGAAAGTGACACACACAGAAGGTGACACACACACACACACACACATTGAAGGTGGCACACACAGGAGGTGACACACACAGGTGACACACACAGAAAATGTGACACACACACACAGGAGCTGACACACATACGCAGAAGGTGGCACACACAGGAGGTGACACACACAGGAGATGACATACACACACACAGAAGGTGACACACACACAGAAAGTGACACACACACAGAAGATGACACACACACACACACACACAGAAAGTGACACAGACAGAAGGTGACACACACACACATTGAAGGTGGCACACACAGGAGGTGACACACACAGGAGATGACATACACACACACAGAAGGTGACACACACACACACACACACACACACAGAAAGTGACACACACAGAAGGTGACACACACACACACACACACACACATTGAAGGTGGCACACACAGGAGGTGACACACACAGGTGACACACACAGAAAATGTGACACACACACACAGGAGCTGACACACATACGCAGAAGGTGGCACACACAGGAGATGACATACACACACACAGAAGGTGACACACACACACACACACACACACACAGAAAGTGACACACACAGAAGGTGACACACACACACACACACACACACACATTGAAGGTGGCACACACAGGTGACACACACAGAAAATGTGACACACACACACAGGAGCTGACACACATACGCAGAAGGTGAAATGCACAGGAGGGGAAACTGGCATCACAGGGTGTGGGGGGAGCACAGGGACAGCACTGTCGTGTGCCGTCCCCCTCGGCAGGTGGCCATGGCGAGTGCCATCCTGGCCAAGAGGTAGACTAGATATGCCCCTAATCAGGACCTCAGTGCGCTCAAATATTGGCAGCTATATACTGGCTGTCTAAAAAGACTTATTATAACATCACTCATTTCTTTATAGAGATGAGTAAACTGGCTCTGATCTGTGCAAATGGATGGACTGAATGTTTGAATACATCTATATACCATAGTTGCCGACTTTCTGGCTGACCCCTCTGGGAGGGATCCTGGCTCCCGGGATTCTTGGCTGCTTTTCCAGGTGGACGGAAGTGCCACATGATTTTCGGGAGCCTCCCAGCTATTGCAAGTGAGTGGGCAAGTATGCTATATACCAATGTACACATAAACAAGATCACCAATGTACATCTACATATAACGTGCAGCAAAGTGTTTGTACTACCCCATCCAAACAGCTATGATGCTTTTCTATAGAGACAACTCATCATTTGTATCAAGCAGTGCATGGGTATTACTCTTTTTGAAGGTGCTGGATGATTATTCCCATCAGACGGAATGGCTGTCGGGATGCCTCCTGTCAGAATACCGACAGCGGCATCTCGATGGTTGGTATCCCGACAGGGGTTGGGTAAGTATAATTACCCTCCCCCCTAACCCTCCCTTCTTGTAGCCTAACCCTCCCCACCCCACACCCTAACCCTCCCCATTTGTGCCTAAACCTAACCCTCCCCTTTAGTGCCTAACCCTAACCCCCCTCCCCAAAACTTAACTCTAACCCCCGCTACGCTCCCTAAACCTAACCCTCCACCCCCGCAGCTAATGCTAAGGGTGTCCCGGACCTACTTCATTCGGTCTGGTGCCCTTCGGCATTCTGGCATCGGGATTAAGATAGGCGTCATATGTCGACGCCTATCTTAAGTCCCTTGTCGGGATATCAGTGTAGGTATTGAGACTGGAGGCATCACGGCCGCTGGTCTCATAACTACATCCTCCATCAGACATATTACAGTAAAAAGGCCTTTCTCAACTTTTCTTTATTTACTTTGTTTACCAAAGCAAAACCAGAGATTTGTCTACTGTATCGCTTCTTACCTCCCCATAGATGTCTATGGGGACAGGGGCATTCCTGCAACTTAGTAAGTAATGTAATGAAAAGCTCTTCTGTTTTGTCGCAGGGTAATGCCATCTCATGGGAGGAGAGGATTCTTTAGATCCCATAGGCAAACGCAGAGGGGGTTTCTGTCTGCCTGGAAACCCGCCTCCCCAGCCCACACCATGACCACAATAGAAATAGTAATGTAATAGAATGTTACTAGTGCTGCATTTTATTCTCAGTATCACAAATGAAATAATTAGCATCACCTGTGGATCTTTTAACATGTATCAGCCAGTGATAAATAACTTGTGCACCAACTAGGAGATCTGGAATCATGTTTTGTGGGGAAGCACTGCTATAGAGCCCAATATGCACATATATGTCCAGGGCAGTGCTAGGTCCTTCTGCTGCTCCTCCAGCTCCCGGACTTGCTCCCATGCTCTGGAATGGTGCTCACATCTAAAATAAAAACATTCAGTTCAGGCAGGATGGCCCTACTGATGCATCTAATGTCTTACTGTGATTGCTGGTCCTCTATATGCTGGAATTATGACACACAATACACTTTGTATGACGCTTATTAAAGCTGGTTAAGTACTAATGCTGCCCTCTTCATGGACTGGCCACACTCACTCTAAAATCAAGCATTTGGAAACCCCCCTCTAGAAATCCTGCGTTGCCACTGGATTCCATCTGTTTAAAGCTGAATGTGAGTGCTGTATGTGGCCAGCGGCTGTGCGTGCACATACTATGAGGGGGAGAGAACCCTCGCATAGCAGTGGGAGCCCCAAATTGCTAAATAAAGCAGAAATCAGTATGCAATAAATGTAATAAAACAGTTAATTGCATTGGGAAAAGTGCGAGATTTTATAAATAGACCTGTCGATATTTAATAAGGTACCGTATGTTATATTCGACCCAACAGCTTAACCCCTTCAGGGTTTATATCTCTATGACAAAGATCCATTTTCATAGTTTTTCAGTGCACCAGTTAATCCTTTATCGTTATTATTGAAATAATTATTTTTTAACATATGTTTTTATAGGGATACTAGTCGATTTGTCGGCAATAAAAGGTAACTATTCAAAGGGTTGACACCAGAAGGTCGACACATTCTGAATGTCGACAGTTATAAGGTTTACATTGTCATTAGGTTGACCATCATTCTGTAGACATGTATTTAAATCAACAGGTTTAAATGAGCACAGGCAAAAGGTCAATTTTCACATGTCGACCATAAAATGTCAACACATGGATTTTTCATGATTTTTAGGTCAAGGGTTATGGGTTTGGTTTAGGATTAGGGTTATGGGTTAGGATTAGGTTTATGGGTTAGGGTTATGGGTTAGGATTAGGGTTATGGGTTTTATTTAGGGTTATGGGTTGGTATTAGGGTTATGGGTTAGGGTTATGGGTTAGGGTTATGGGTTAGGATTAGGTTTATGGGTTAGGGTAATGGGTTAGGATTAGGGTTATGGGTTTGGTTTAGGGTTATGGGTTGGTATTAGGGTTATGGGTTAGGGTTATGGTTATGGGTTAAGCTAAAATAACAAATAAAGTGCCATTTTGACTGCATTGACCATTTAACCAAGTCAACCAGGGGCGTATCTATAATGGGTGCAGGGTACACCCATACGCACCGCACGCCCTGCACCCATAGTATTACTTACCTCTCCGGAGTCCCACATCGGCGCAGGGGTCCGGCTCTGTAAAAATGACTGGAAAATGGCCGCAGCGGCCTTTTATAGCACTATACACTGTATCACTTTACATTTAGACACAAACGCAGTAATAGAACAAAACTATTAAGAGACAACAAAGGGGTAAGAGGGCGCTGCTTTGTATCTTACAGTTTATAAAAAACAATGGGGGCCAAATGTAATAGAGTTTAGAAAATGTGAGAGTTTAGCAGTAAACTATCACATTGGTCGAGTTGTATATTCAAAATAGGAAAACATCTGGATGAGATTTTAAATGGTGAGAGTTTTTTGAGTATGAAAAACATCTGAGTTTGCATGTTCTTGGACTCTATTACATTGGGCCGGGTTTAAAAAGTGCTAAACTCTCGCATTTTCGAAACTCTCACCCTATTACATTTGGCCCTAAGTGTTTAATACATAAGGTTAAGCCCATAGGCACACGCAGGGGGGGTTTCTGTCTGCCTGGAAACTCCCCTCCCTAGCACACACATGACCACAGTCAGAGCCGTAACTAGACTTTTTGGTGCCCTGTGCCAGAAAGAGCATTGGCGCCCCCTCATTTTTCAAAGGGACATAATGCACCCAAAAAAGGGCCATGGCTTCATGGGGAAGGGTCAGGGAAGAGATAGGAGAGGCCAGGAGATGCTGGAGATGAAATAAGAGGAAGCTACAAGCAAGAATGATAATAAACAGAAATTTGATAGGCCCAAACAGCGCCTTCTGACCAGTGGTGCCCTGTGCGATGGCACCGGCCGCACTACCCTAGCTATGGCCCTGACCACAGTAGAAATAGTAATATAATAGAATTTTACTAGTGTTACATGTTCTTCTCAGTATCACAAATGAAATAATTAGCACCACCTGTGTATCTTTTAACATGTATCAGACAGTAATAAATAACCTGTGCACCAACTAGGAGATCTGGAAAACATGCACTATTAGGGATGCACTGCTATAGAGCCCAATATGTAGATATATGTCCAGGGCAGTGCTAGGTTGTTCTGCTGCTCCTTCAGGCTCCTGGACTTGCTCCAATAGTCTGGAATGGTGCCCACATCTAAAATAAAAACATCCAGTTCAGGAAGGATGGCCCTACTGCCACATCTAATGGCTTACTGTGATCACTAGTCCTGTATATGCTGGAATTATGATACACAATACATTTTGTATGACGCATATTAAAACTTGTTTAGTACTAATTCTGCCCTCTTCATGGACTGGCCACACTCGCTCTAAAATCAAGCATTTGGAAACCCCCCTCTAGAAATCCTGCGTTTGCCACTGAAGCCAGATCGCAAGTGGAAAACTGCCTAGTAGAGCTGTATGACCCAGTCACACAGCAATGTGGGGTTTGGGAGCCTATAGATTGTTTGAGTAAAGAAAATTAATATAGGGTTTATTCATCATTACTAAAAAAGAACTATGGAGATAATTAGGTTTAGAACATGGAGTTCTACCTAATTATAGGAGGAATTCATCATTCCTCCGCTCCATAAGTTTCAATTCCTAAATGCTGACATTTTTACGATGACAGCTTTTAGGAAAAGAGATACTTTTCCCTGCCTGCTCCTGCCTTATCACAGCTATAGGGGCCTATTCATTAAACGTAAAAATTCAATGGAGATAATTAGCTTTAGAACTCTCATGGAGTTCTAGCTAATTATAGGTGGAATTCATCATTCCACCTCTCCATAAGTATCTATTCCGAAAAGCTGTCATTTTTGCGATGACAGCTTTTCGGGAAATAGATACTTTTCCCTGCCTACACTACCTTATCGTATCTGGAAACAGTGCTGCGCATGCACTGTTACATCTGTAAAACCAGCGCATGCGCAGCACTGCCTACAGATGCGTTAAGTTTCGTACCCCCCCGACCCACCCACCCCCTCCCCCTTCCGCTCACCTTCCCCCCCCGACTTACCTGTCCATGCAGCAGCCTCTGGCTCTGTCCTGCTGGTCTGTCATGTGGTTTCCCAGCAGGCCACATGACATATTAGAAAAAATATATATATATTTTTTTCTTTTTCTAAACTTTCTTCTCCTCTGCTGGGGAGCACACATGTCCGACCAGCCTCCGGAGCCTGAGGATGGAGCAGAGCGCCGGAGGGACTCGTCGGGGGACCTGCACACGCGGATACAGGTAAGTTTCACCTGCTATTCGCCACCTAACAGTGGTGATTAGCAACTGCATCAAATTCCGAAAATTTATAATTTTCGGAATTTGATGAATACCACAATTTCAACATCCCCATACTAATGTATGGGAAGTGTGGAAATTAACGCAGGGGAACTTAGCAAGGAGATATCTGTGATATCTCCTGTGTTAAGTCTGTTCATGAATACCAAAATAACGTTATTTAAGGAAAATGTCCTTAAAAACGTTATTTTAGTGTTGATGAATAGGCCCCATAATCAGTTCTGCGCATGCACTGCTTCTGTGAATGAACTAGGCGCATACGGAGCACGGATTACAGCTGCGATAATTCTTTTTTCAAGATACTTATCTATGTTCTCCCCGCTGCTGCATGCTGCTGCTGATGGGAAGCGACTCCCCTCTGTCTGTTCCCCAGTGGCACTTGTAAGTGCTTCTTCAGTTAACTGTTTATAGTAAATAAACAGTTAATTATTAAGCTTACTTAGAAGTGCCACTGGGGAACAAAAAGGAGACGTTTCCCGTCAGCAGCAACATGCAGAACACAGTGCAGCTGGAGCCGGAGACAGTAGCGCATACAGGGGGGTTTTCTGAGTACCCAGAACCCCCCCTGACAGATTTGCAGCGATTCACGGGTCAATATGGAGGAGGCAGAGCCAATATAACGCAATTTAATTAGATTAGAGTAATTCGGCCCCACTGCCTCCTGATCAACCCACGAATCGCGGCAATTTGCCACGAGGGTATGGGGCTTAAGAACATGGTGCCAGCCTGCTAGATCCTGTCCTTATCAGATCTGCTGCATGGTAAGTTTTTTGTAATGTACAGTATGTGACATATGTTTGTGTGTGTGTAAGGTATGTGTGACATGTATGTGTGTATGTACTGTATATATGTGTGTGTTTATGTATATATGTGTGCGTACCTCATATATGCATGTATATATATAAATATACATATATATATAAATATATATACAGTACATATATATATATATATATATATGTGTGTGTGTGTGTGTGTTAACCCCCCCATAAAAATCCTGCGTTTGCCCCTGGGAGGGACCCAGAGGAGGGAACCGATGGAGGGACCTGGAGAAGGGAGCCGGAGTAGGGAACCGACTGAGGGACCTGGGAGTGGGAGCCGGAGAGACCTGGAGGACTGAGCTGATGGAGGTATCTGGAAGAGGGGGCCGGAGGGACCTGGATGACTGAGCCAATGGAGGAACCTGGAGGGGGAGGCAACGGAGGAGGACCTGCTCACGCTGAATGCAGGTATGTATGTCCCTTTCCTACACAAGCTGCTATGTAGATGGCAGCTTGTGAACACTATCGGGGGCTGTACGCCATCTGAGGATGGCATACAGTAACACCATCAAATTCCAAAAATACATAATTTTCAGAATTTGATGAATGGCATAATTTCTACATCCCCATACTAAAGTATGGGGAGTGTGGAAATTATCGCAGCAGGACTGTAACAAGAAAATATCAGTGATAGATGAATAGCAGTGATACTTTAGTACTGTATAACATAAATAAGTAAAAAGGGGGTAAAAACGTTACTTTAGTTATGATGAATAGGCAGGGCCGGCCCTAGCCCAAATTTTTTGGTAAGCAAGTATTTTTTTTGGCGTCCCCCTATGCAGTGCCCCTTTTACAGTGCCACCGGTAGTGGTCCCCCCTGTGCAGTGCCCCTTGTGCCCCCAGTAGTCCCCTTATATAGTGCCCCCAGTAGTAGTCCCCCTATGCAGTGCCCCCAGTAATGGTACCCCCTATGCAGTACCCCTTTTACAGTGCCCCCGGTAGTGGTCCCCCCTGTGCAGTGCCCCTTGTGCCCCCAGTAGTATTCCCCTTATATAGTGCCCCAGTAGTACTCCCCCACTATGCAGTGCCCCTGGTAGTGGTACCCACTATGCAGTGCCCTTTATATAGTGCCCCCAGTAGTGGTCCCCCCCTTTGTAGTGCCCCTAGTAGTATTCCTCTCCCCTTGTAGTGCCCCAAGTAGTATTCTCCCCTGTAGTGCCCCCATTAGTATTCCCCCCTGTAGTGCCCCCAGTAGTAATCTCCCCTTGTAGTGCTCCCAGTAGTAGCCCCCCCTTGTAGTGCCCCCATTAGTAGCCCCCCTTGTAGTGCCCCCAGTAGTAATCCCCCCCTTGTAGTGCCCCCAGTAGTATTCCCCCCCTTTAGTGCCCCCAGTAGTATTATCCCCTGTAGTGCCCCCTGTAGTATTACCCCCTTGTAGTATCCCCAGTAGTATTACCCCCTGTAGTGTCCCCAGTAGTAATCCTCCCTAGTAATCCCCACCTTGTAGTGCCCCAGTAGTATTACCCCCTGTAGTGCCCCCAGTAGTATTACCCCCTTGTAGTATCCCCAGTAGTATTACCCCCTGTAGTGTCCCCAGTAGTATTCCCCCCTAGCAATCCCCCCTTGTAGTGCCCCCTAGTAGTATTACCCCCTGTAGTGTCCCTAGAAATCCCCCCTTGTAGTGCCCCCCAGTAGTATTACCCCCTGTAGTGTCCCCAGTAGTATTCCCCCCTAGTAATCCCCCCTTGTAGTGCCCCCAGTAGTATTCCACCTTCCCCCGCCCCCCGCAGCAGAGACGTAATGAAAATTAAAAAAAACCCACTTACCTGAAACCCGCTTCTGCTCCTGGTCCCGCCGCTGATACCAGCTCCTCCGTCCGCCGCTTTGCATTATGGGAGTGACGTCACGTAATGACGTCACTCCCATTACCCACTGCGGGAGTCGGAAGATGTCCGGCTCTGGCAGTGGGAGCAGCAGCAGCCGATGAGAGTCTGTCTGACTCTCATCAGCTGCTAAAGCAAACACACAGCTGCTGGTGCCGGCGGCTGTGTGTTTGTGCTGTGTAGTGCTGACCGAACTCCATCCGGTCAGCGCTACACACGCGGTGCAGCTGTGTCACAGAGACACAGTCTGCACCGCGGCCCGCATGGTACGGTGCTGAGGCGCCCTTCACTATGTGGCGCCTTACGCAGCTGCGTACCATGAGTAACGGGAGAACCAGCCCTGTGAATAGGCCACTAAATCTTAATTTTGTGTGATATTTGGGTAGAATAAACTTGACAGGTAAAGAAGATGGTTCAGGAATTTGATAACCTTCCATAAAAGGAAGGCTTCAGGGGACATCTGAAGATTTAGAGATTAGAGGAAAGTCTTGCGGAACAGTATGTGGGAGAGAAATCCACAGACTGGGTGCCATATAAGAAAAGTCCTCAAACAGGAAATGGGAGTGTGGGTAAGAGATGTAAACTGTGGGCACAGTGGAGGGGTTGCAATGTAAGATATTTTGTGAAGGAATATATGTTGGTGCAGTTTTGTTAATGGCTTTGTATGTCAGTGGGAGTATTTTATAATACAGTAGATTGTAGGATTTAAAGTCTTGTTAGGGGAAGTTGTAGATGGAAATAGTAAGTTTAAGGTAGCTGAAGGCTGCATAAGCCTAAAGCTACATAAGTGTACAGGCTTGGAGCCGATAGTAATAAAGAAACCAGGTTACATAGTTGTTGATTGACAGGTCGGGAGGACCTGTGTTTTCTTTGTCCTATCAGAGTGTAGGTAGGGCGGGTTTTTAGAATTTATATAGGTTTAAGTGGAAGCTGAGGACTTCCTCTTTGCTCCAGGATTCCCAGGATTCCGGAAGGCTAAGTGTTTTGTGTGCCACAACTTGGTCCTGTCAAATTGTTTGGCCTGTTCAATATAATAATATTCTTATTCTTTTATTCATTATCCCTTTGGTTATATTATTTTGTCTTCATTATCATTTATTGTTAATTTTTCAATTTATTACATTCTTCAAAGAAAAATAAAAAAATTTTCCTTTCAATTTTTGACATGTCCAGACAGCAGCGCTCTGCTCCCCCCCCCAGCCGTTTGGCTGAATTTTCTCACCCCCTTTCATCTGGCTCCTCAGTCCGCAGGCACCTATCCCCTGCTGGGCAGCTCCCCCAGCCCTCCTCTGGAGCCCAGCAGCTCCCTGCATCACGGCGTGCTTCAAAAAGGCATGCCCCTCCGCCCCTACCTTCCATACCTCCGGCGGTCATGCCCCCTTATGCCGCCGCCGATGGTGCGCTGGCGGCATTCGCAGCGGCTGAGCTGGTTTCAGGACCAGCCAGCGCGCACCTGATGCCGGCGCCATTTCCCCCCCCTGTGGTGACTGCGGCTCTTTCGGCGGGAGGCTTAGTCACTCCCGCCGGACGCGCGCCGCCGACCCCTGCCGCGAGTAGCGCGGCCATTCTTTCACTCCCTCACAGCTCACTGAGTGTTCCCCCGGCCCGGGTGGGCTCCGGCCGGGGTCGCAAAGGGCGGCGGGTGTCTGCCATTAATGAGGCAGACACAGTTGTTTTGGCCACGCCCCCCGCGGCTCATATACTCATATACTGGCCACGTCTCTCATGAGTCAGCTAGTGCTGACAGAGACTTGGCCCCTTTAGCCCCGCCTCCTTTTTCATTGTTCTCCACCCCCCCTGCAGACAGCCTCACTGTCATAGCCCCTCACACAGTGCAGGTTCAGCAGGACAGACATTTCACCAGCATGTCGGCCCCCTGTTCCAGTACACAAGCAGTTCTACAGCAGGTCACACCTTCATCCCAAGATATTGTGCAGCCTCTCCTGCCTGCGTTACATTTGGATTCTGCAAGTGGTTCCAGCACACCTAGTGAGGAGGATGATTGTTTGTCTATTGTAGCTGAACCTGAGAATTCTGCTCCTCCACCTACATCGCCGCTACTTTTTTCCGAGTCAGCGGCGTCATCTTCTGCTCCACCCCCCCAGGCGCACCTTGGCTTAAGTGGGTCAGGTGTTCCCCCCTCGTTTTATTCCGTTTTTCCATTTGGGCACAGTTTTAATGCACAAGCAGCTAATATTAGCAACCCCACCTTTCCCTTCTGGCCATTTTCCCCTCAAAATATGCAGTCGTCAGCAAGCGGATTTAATGCAGCTGGCATGGGTTTTTTCCCATACTGGTCCCCGCAAACCTGGGGTTTTTCTCCATTTAATTGGCCCGGGCAATCACAATTGAATGCTTCAATAGCTAACGCTAATGCAGCTCCTACCCCGAGCGTAGTTCGGGAGCAAGCTTTAACATTACAGGCGCAAGTCACACCAACCCCTTCTCCTGTTATATTGCCAACAGCTGCTCCTCCAGTTGCATCCTCAATGGCAGCGGCAGACACTGGATCATCCGTGCCAATGGCGACATCTGAGGCAGGCGATGGGAAGGCGAGGGAGAAGAGTGTCTCTCAAGCAGTGGAGCCAGTGGCTGGTACATCTAGTGCCGGTGAGTATGGTGCTATTACACAGACATCAGATCACACTAGCTCTTACACTAGCGATAGTAGTTCTTCTTCGGGCTCGCCTAAGAGGCCAAAGAAAATTATGTAAATTTTAGAGAAACATTTTAAGGGCTTGCATAAGAGCGATTCCAGCAAGCATTCTGCGCAGACAGTTAGCCATTCTAGCAGCGGTGGAGATTTAGTGCATTGCGCGAATACAGCAATCACAAGAAGTTTGCGCAGGAGCGTAAAAGAAAGGATAGTTAAAGGACGTTTTGTGGATATGTTCAAAATTACCGAGGAAGGTAGAAAAGGTTTGTCAGCAGCAAAGGCATCAGGTGGCATAGGGGAGGAGGCCTATAGATGCTACAATAACTGGCTTAATGGTATGCTAGTTTTTGGGGCATGCTATGCGGAATCTAGGCCCACAGAGTATTTGAACATTTTAAAATACATACATTTGATACATGGTATGTACGTAAAATCTAGGGGCAATATTTGGCGATCTTACGACGAAGAGGTTCGTAAGAAACAGGACGGGCATACCATTATGTCTTTTGGATTTAAAGACGTAGAGGTATGGTTAGAAGTCACTCACCAGAAGAAAGGGGGACCGGAGGTAACGGTTAGGAAAAAACAGTTTGGGGCAGCTAGAGCGAAGCAAAACACTTTTCAAAAAGGGAAATGTTTTGCTTTCAATGGAGGCCAATGTGATCGGGGGGCGAGCTGTCATTTTCGACACCTTTGTTCCAATTGTGGGGGAGGGCATTCTGCAAAGGAATGCCAGAGAGGAACGGCAGCAGCAGCCCCCTCGGCGACAGAGTCTCGGAAATGAGTTAAATAGAGCCCCTACCCCAGTGCAATTATCGCAATTGTCGAAATGGATGGGGTGGTATCCAAACGAGCTTGATGCCGAATTTCTTAGGGAGGGTTTTACTGTGGGTTTTAGAATTCCTGTTTGCAGACCGGTGGTTGCCACTGCTTTGCGCAACCTTCGTTCCGCCAGGGATTTTCCTGAGGAGGTGCAGGCTAAGTTAGATGTTGAGCTAAAATTAGGTAGGATGGTTGGGCCGTTTAACAGCCCACCTATAAAAAAATTGTGCATCTCACCCTTGGGTGTTGTACCAAAAAAGACGGAAGGAAAATTTCGTTTGATTCAACATCTTTCTTACCCAGCAGGTACTTCAGTAAATGAGGCCATTGATCCTCAGATTGCCAGCGTAAAGTATCAGTCCTTTGAGGAAGCTTTGGCATTAATTAGAAGTTTTGGTCCAGGGGCTATGTTAGCTAAAATCGACATCGAATCGGCTTTTCGCCTGTTGCCTTTGCATCCGGAATCCTTCAGGTTGATGGGTTTCAGATTTAAAGGACAATATTATATTGATCGTTGTTTACCCATGGGTTGCGCAATATCATGTGCTTTTTTTGAAAAGTTTAGTACCTTTTTGCAATGGTGTGTGCAAGCGGGTACAGGTCACACTGGGGTCGCACATTATTTGGACGACTTTCTGGTGGTCGGATCTCGGGATAGTGAGGCATGTAAGAAAACATTGTTTTCAATACAGGCGCTGTTTAAGGTTTTGGGGGTACCTATTGCTCAGGATAAGACGGAGTGTCCTGCACCCTGTTTGTCTTACTTAGGTATCGAAATTGATATGGTAATGGGATGCTGCCGTTTACCATTAGACAAGGTACAGCGATTAACGGAACAGATAAGCGGTTCTTTATAAGGTAACAAGATCGAACTCAAGGAAGTTCAATTCCTTTTAGGTTTAATGCATTTTGCATGCAGGGTAATACCGGTTGGAAAGGTTTTCTGTAGGAAGCTTGAAAGGGCTACAGCCAGGCTCACTTCTCCGCATCATAAAATTAGATTATCTAGGGAAATAAAGGATGATCTGACCATGTGGTTGTCATTCTTAAGGGACTTTAATGGAGTTAGGATTTGGTTGAGTGGGCCCACAGACAGCCCCTGCTTGCAACTGTTTACAGATGCTTCAGGTTCGGTAGGTTTCGGTGCGTACCTGGATGGGGAATGGTGCGCGGAACAGTGGCCTCAAGCTTGGCATACTTCCGGTTTGACCGCAAACCTACTGCTATTGGAGCTTTTTCCAATAGTTGTTGCAGTTGAATTATGGGCGCAGCAACTTCGCAACCGGAACATTGTGTTCTGGTGTGATAACTTAGGGGTGGTACAAGCTATAAATAATCAGAGAGCTGAATCACCTTTGGCATTGCGTCTTTTACGACATTTAGTGCTTAAGTGTTTGGAGGCAAATGTCTTTTTTCAGGCGAAACATGTCCCAGGAGTAGACAATTGCATCGTCGACGCGCTTTCACGTTTCCAGTGGTTGAAATTCAGAGCGCTCGCTCCCAAGGCGAATCTCCAAGGTTTAAAATGCCCTTCCTCTGTCTGGCAGATTATCGAGACGGGTTAGAAGGATTAGCTGTCATGGCGTTGGCGTCGTCCACGAGACGGGCCTATTCCAAAGCATGGAAAGATTGGGAGCAGTTTCGGGTTTCTAGTTTATGCGAAGGTAAGACCTGCGAGCAGAGCTTAAGTGCATTTGTTTGGGGGTGTTACAAACAAGGTCGATCTAGAGCGTCGACTGCTACAGCATTGGCAGGGATTTCATATTTGCATGGTAGAAATGACCCCACAAAATCATTTTTAATTACAAAAGCGATGAAGGGTTGGGCCAAATCGGAAGGAGTAAAGGAGGATAAGAGACGTCCCGTTGACTTGGACTTGCTTAAGGACCTAATTAGTTGTTTGCCCAATGTAGCTTCCAATGAGTTTGAAACAATATTGTTTCAAACCGCATTCTCCATGGCCTTCTTTGGAGCATTTAGGGTTTGTGAGCTAGTAGCCGCTTCCAAGCAGTCCATGCAGTCTGGTCTTCTTGGAAAGAATGTGGTACAAAAGCCTAAGGCCCTACTGTGTAAAATTCATAGGTCTAAAACGGATCAGCTAGGTAAGGGAAAATGGGTGACGGTTCCAGCCCAAGTTGTTAGAGAGGTGTGCCCGGTAACCTTAGCAGAAAATTACTCAAGAGTGCGTCCCAGGGATAGCGAGCATTGGTTGGCGCTAGGGATGTGCGCCGGACCATTTTTGCCGGATTTGGATTTGGATTTGGTTCTAATTCGTCGTCCGGCTTTGGATTTGGATTTGGATTTGCCAAACTGCGGTGACTGGCTTTGGATTTGGATTTGGATTTGGATTTGGATTTTTTTACAAAAATTTACAAAAAAAGCTAAAATCACATAAATTGGTCTTTTTTTTCTTCCTAGAGTATTATTAACCTCAATAACATTAATTTCCAGTCAATTTAGACCATATCACAGCTTATAATATTGTTTTCAACATTATTGGCCAAAGGTTGCAGTGAGCTGACTGGTTACTAAGCGACAAAGCAGCGGCACAACGACACCACAGTATAAAGCACATCTATGACACATTGCCACACAGCAGTGGCAGAAATGAAAAGTAGTGCACACACCCAGTGGGGTACGGCCAGCAGAGTCACAGTACTTGTTTACAAAGTGGGCTACGGCCCTAGGAGTCACAGTGCACAATCTTATTAGCATTACACCGCACATAGGGCCTGATTCACATTACACCATAAAGTAGTGTCTCTTATTTATGTTACGACACACAGTAGTGCCCCTTTTACACAATGCCCACAGTAGTGACCCTTTTACACAATGCCCACAGTAGCGGTGTCCCTTACACAATGTCCCCCAGCAGTGGTGCCCCCTATGCAGTCCCCTTAGTAGTAGGGTCCACTATGCAGTGCCCCCAGTAGAATGCCCCCCAGTAGTATGCCCCCCATTAGCAGGCCCCCCCCAGTAGTATGCCCCCCATTAGCAGCCCCCCCCAGTAGTATGCCCCCCATTAGCATGCCACCCAGTAGTATGCCCCCCCAGTAGTATGGCTCCCCCAGTAGTAGGCTGCCCCAGTAGCAGGCCCCCCCAGTAGTAGGCTGCCCCAGTAGTAGCCCCCCTGTAGTATGGGCCCCCCCTGTAGTATGGCCCCCCCTGTAGTAGGCTGCCCCAGTAGCAGCCCCCCCAGTAGTAGTAAGCCCCCCCAGTAGCAGGCCCCTCAGTAGTATGGCCCCCCCAGTAGCAGACCCCCCCAGTAGTATAGCCCCCCCCAGTAGCAGGCCCCTCTGTAGTATAGCCCCCCCAGTAGTATAGCCCCGCCTAGTAGCAGACCCCCCCAGTAGTGCAGACCCCCCCAGTAGTATAGCCCCCCCCAGTAGCAGGCCCCTCTGTAGTATGGCCCCCCAATAGTGCAGATCCCCCCCAGTAGTATGGCCCCCCCAGTAGCAGACCCCCCCAGTAGTATAGCCCCCCCCAGTAGCAGGCCCCTCTGTAGTATGGCCCCCCCAGTAGTATTGCCCCCCCCAGTAGCAGACCCCCCCCAGTAGTGCAGACCCCCCCCAGTAGTATAGCCCCCCCCAGTAGCAGGCCCCTCTGTAGTATGGCCCCCCCAGTAGTATAGCCCCCCCCAGTAGCAGACCCCCCCAGTAGTGCAGACCCCCCCCCAGTAGCGCCCCCGGACCTTTGACAAGTAAAAAAATAAAAAAAATAACACTTACCTGATTCCCCACTCCCGCGCCGTCCGCTCTGTCACACGCTGAGGAGGGAGCCGGAAGACGGAGCTCATGTGTGAGCTCCAGCCGGCTCCCTCCGTGCAGCAGCCAATGAGAGTCTGTGTGACTCTCATTGGCTGCTGTAACAAACACACAGCTGCCGCTGGCGGCTGTGTGTCTGTGTCTGTGTAGGGCAGAGCGCTATCACTGCGCTCTGCCCTACACGCGAGGAGACCTGATGTCGGATTCTCTAGTGAGAATCCGACATCAGGCGGCCACCGTTCGGCCCCGAACGGGGATCCGAGTCAGGCGGTGAACACCCGAACAGGGTTCGGGTGGACTCGGATCCCCAATGTTCGGAGCGGTTCGGATTCCACAGAATCCGAACCGCTCATCTCTAGTTGGCGCATGCAGATGGCTCACCGCTTACTAGATTTCAGTTTTCTGCAGTGTTTAAGCGATGCTTAGTATTTTTGGGGTTGGATGTGGCAGCATATGGCACACATTCATTCCGTATAGGGGTGGCCACTTGCGCAGCGGAAGCGGGTTGCTCTGAACCGGCCATTAAAGAACTTGGCAGATGGAAGTCAGCAGCGTATAAAAAGTACATTCGCAGTAAGGCGCAGCGCTAGGCATTATGCGCTCCCTGCGGGGTAAACCCAGGCTTAGTCAATTTAACTCGCCACTATTGCGGGGGTACGAAGGGATTTGCCCTAAATTTTTTCCCTTTAACTAAGGCTTTTTTTAATTATACAGGTTTTACCTTCGTCTGGGTTGCCCGTCCTATTGCGCTCCACTCCCCTCCCCCCCCCCATCCCAACCTTTTTTATGTTTCATGTTGTTTGTGTGAGCATGGCGTTGATTGGTTGGATTTGTTGTTAATTATATGTCGGATTATATCTGTTACAGATGTTCTCCGGACCTCTTCAGAAGTCTGGTTCATGGGTCACTCGTTCATTTATTGGGCGGCACACTCGGCATCGGCCATGGAGGCTACTACATTGCTCAATGGTCAGAGGGTTAGGTGGATAGGTATCAAGGGTTTAAAGTGGGAGGGTATGGATCGTTTAATTGAGGATTCCATAAAAAAATGGGGACCCCCAGGATGCTTAGTCATACATGCAGGGGGTAATGATTTAGGTAGTTGGACAGGGATAAAACTTATAATTAACATAAGGGCAGATGTTGATAAATGGCATTTAGTTCATAACTCAATGCAAATTGTTTGGTCAGACATAGTACAGCGTCGGGTCTGGAGGTGCCCTCACAAAGGACCGGTAATTGACCGCATACGTAGAAAAGTTAATGCTGCGGTTGGCAAACACATAATTGGCTTGGGAGGCCTTGTGGCAAGGCATCCGGGTATCCGGTATGATGACCCATTAACCTTCCGCAATTATGGGATTCATCTTAGTGAGGATGGGATGAGAGTGTTCCTTCAAGAAATGTTTTCAATTTTGAAAAAATAGTTATAGGGTCACTTGGTGGCGGGCTGCGATTTTAGTGATCGCTGCTTTGGCGGGAAAGCATTGCTTCTCAGCGGCCAATAGTGGATGCAAGTGGTAGCTGTTGGGGGCACCTTCCCTTTCGCTGTCTCTGCCCAATGGGGGGACCTGGGCTTCTTCATTAAGGTTGGGCCCCAGCAGTGCTAAGCCAATAGATGGGGGAGTTTAGGCCTCCACGGCTCAGTTTGCGTCGGGAGGTGTACAGCCGCCTCCCCCCATTTGATAGTGAAGAATGTTTGGGCTAGAGCTGAGATTAGCAATGCTTTCTTTGGCCACCTTCTTTTTCTAATAAAAATTTGATTAGTTAAAATTAAAAAATAAAAGTTGTGACCTTATTTAAATAGCAATTTCTGTGTCTGTCGTTATTTCTAGTTATATAGATATTAGTGAAGTAGGTTAATGATGATTAGAGGTTATCAAACTATAGACAACTTAAGGTAGCTGAAGGCTGCATAAGCCTAAAGCTACATAAGTGTACAGGCTTGGAGCCGATAGTAATAAAGAAACCAGGTTACATAGTTGTTGATTGACAGGTCGGTAGGACCTGTGTTTTCTTTGTCCTATCAGAGCGTAGGTAGGGCGGGTTTTTAGAATTTATATAGGTTTAAGTGGAAGCTGAGGACTTCCTCTTTGCTCCAGGATTCCCAGGATTCCCCGCCCAACCACCCAATTATTTTATTTAATTAGTGGTCGTTGCTGTTTGTCTTATGATCATTTGTTTTGAATGGATGGTATGTTCTGTCTAATAAATCGAGGAAATTATAACAAACATCATCAAGGCGGGAAAGCATTGCTTCTCAGCGGCCAATAGTGGACGCAAGTGGTAGCTGTTGGGGGCACCTTCCCTTTCGCAGGGCGAGCTGTCTCTGCCCAATGGGGGGACCTGGGCTTCTTCATTAAGGTTGGGCCCCAGCAGTGCTAAGCCAATAGATGGGGGAGTTTATGCCTCCACGGCTCAATTTGCGTCGGGGGGTGTACAGCCGCCTCCCCCCATTTGATAGTGAAGAATGTTTGGGCTAGAGCTGAGATTAGCAATGTTTTCTTTGGCCACCTTCTTTTTATAATAAAAATTTGATTAGTTAAAATTAAATAATAAAAGTTGTGACTTTATTTAAATAGCAATTTCTGTGTCTGTCGTTATTTCTAGTTATATAGATATTAGTGAAGTAGGTTAATGATGATTAGAGGTTATCAGACTATAGACAACTTATGAATTCAATATTTTCCAGTGTCTTGTGTGTACATATTCTGGAGATGTTGTTTTTAGATTTATGTAACCGGATATGGGCATAGAGTGTAGGATATAGGATGACACCTATGCAGTGAGTTGTGGATTAGGGAGCAGTTGCGGAGATTAGGACTGCAACAAAAGCACAACATGAGAGGACACTAACAAAAACAATAGCAGGCGCTACACATCCAGTATTGCTGGGCATAACAAGAACACACAGTCTAGGAATTTACTCACCAGCTGCTGCCGTTATTAGCTCACTGAAATGCTGCTCCTGAAAAGAAAATTACTTTCTTATATAAAAATCAAAAACACACTCAGCCAATAGCACAAAACATATACATTGCTAAAGATAAATAGTACTAAAATAATAACTAACGAAGCATCAATAAATTAATAGTTTTAATATATATATATATATATATATATATAAATTACATAAATAACAGAACCCAATAAAAATGTCTCTAAGGGATAAAGGAGAAGAGATGCATAGTCTGCACCTATCAGACGCCTGGTATACACTGTGGGCGCCGATGTGAGGATTGGCGAGCTGCTGAGGTGTGTAGGGGTGGCCAGCCTATACAAGGTTTTCTAGGATAAGTGGGATTACATATGCGTTCACCCTTGATGCGTGTGCTGTATGGGGGAAGGAGGATGTTTTGGTGTCCATGTGGGGTGGGTGGGGGTGTATGTGGGTGGACTAAGCAAGGACTGAAGAAAGTAGTCTGATTCTGTAATGTGCAAAATGGTACCAGTGTTATATCTGTCAGCCAGATACAGCAGGAAATTGGGGCTGTTTGGATCAGGAATAGCTTGCAGCTGTGATCCATAACATACTGTACTTATATAATGTACCCATTATCTATGTCAAGTCTCCTGTTTTACATCACTCCACACACCCTTACTAGTATGCTCTCCCATACCACCACACCCCTGCACCACACATTATTCCTCACCCCCCCCATTCTCACACCCACTGACCATTATCCCATACAGCCCACATTACTATTCACATGCACTCCTATCAATCACACACATACAGTATATAGCCACTCTCACTCACACACATACAGTATATAGCCACTCTCACTCACACACATACAGTATATAGCCACTCTCACTCACACACATACAGTATATAGCCACTCTCACTCACACACATACAGTATATAGCCACTCTCACTCACACACATACAGTATATAGCCACTCTCACTCACACACATACAGTATATAGCCACTCTCACTCACACACATACATTATATAGCCACTCTCACTCACACACATACAGTGTATAGCCACTGTCACTCACACACATACATTATATAGCCACTCTCACTCACACACATACAGTATATAGCCACTCTCACTCACACACATACAGTATATAGCCACTCTCACTCACACACATACAGTATATAGCCACTCTCACTCACACACATACAGTATATAGCCACTCTCACTCACACACATACAGTATATAGCCACTCTCACTCACACACATACAGTATATAGCCACTCTCACTCACACACATACAGTATATAGCCACTCTCACTCATACACAACAACACCAGTTATCAGCATTATAGAGTGCAGGCTACCTGGTTCAGTCCAACCACACACACCCAACACTAGCATATCCCTCTTACCCCATACAGTACCCACATCAAGGGTTAGACTTTGATGTGAAGTTTACACTTTTCCCCAGCAATTTGAGGTGCACATACAATGGGCTTCCAAAATTAGTTCCTCTCTGTTCACATATATCTTCTTTACTTAGTCTAGTGACACAGGTGCCAAGAATTTTGGCTGCAGTGACAAAGCTTAACTTGGTAAATCCGGTGCTGACAGATGGCTGCATAGTGGTGAACAATCAAATGCATACAGTATATGCTACTTTTCATAGAACAATAATAAACAACAGCCTTCTGTACTGTATATGGCAGACAATTAGGGTAATAATGGCAAAAATACATCTCTAAATAGTTACTTATTTGCCTTTGAAAATAAACCTGGAATTATTGCTGTTGGTCTGAATGTGAATCAGGCTAAGGGGAATATATATTAGGGGTGTGCACCGGCCACTTTTCGTGTTTTGTGTTTTGGTTTTGGATCTGGATCTTTCTTCGTGTTTTGGATCTGGATTGGTTTTGCCAAAACCACCCTTGCGTGTTTTGGGTTCTGGGTTTTGTGTTTTGGATCTGTATTTTTTTGAAAAAAAGCATAAAAACAGCTAAAATCACAGAATTTGTAGGTTTTTCTGCTCCTATGCTATTATTAACCTCAATAACCTTAATTTCCACTCATTTCCAGTCTATTCTGAATACCTCACACCTCACAATAGTGTTTTTATGTCCAAAAGGTTGCACCGAGGTAGCTGGATGACTATGCTAAGCGACACAAGTGGGCGGCACAAACACGTGACCCATCTAGGCGTGAAACTGCAGTGGCAGACAGGATGGCATTGAAAAACTAGGCCCCAAACTGTACATAATGCAAAGAAAAAAAAGAGGTGCAAGATGGAATTGTCCTTGGGCCCTCCCACCCACCCTTATGTTGTATAAACAGGACATGCACACTTTAACAAACCAATCATTTCAGCGCCAGGGTCTGCCACACAACTGTGGCTGAAATGATTGGTTCGTTTGGGCCCCCACAAAACAAGCTGGCAATTTATCTGTCCCTGCACAAACTGGCTCTACGGAGGCAAGATGTCATCCTCATCCTCCTCATCCACCGATTCCTCACCCTCTTCAGTGTGTACATCCTCATCCTCACAGAGTATTAATTCGTCCCTGCTGGAACCACAGGTCCCTCTGTACGTTCTGGAGGCTGGTCTCCCTGGAAGAGTTGATAATTCATTTTATGAACATCATCTTCTCCACATTTTGTGGAAGCAACCTCCTACGCCTTTCGCTGACAAGGTTCCCGGCTGCACTAAACACTCTTTCGGAGTACACACTGGAGGGGGGGCAACTCAGGTAAAATAGAGCCAGTTTGTACAGGGACCTCCAAATTGCTTCTTTTTCCTGCCAGTACAGGTACGGACTGTCTGACATGCCTACTTGGATGCTGTCACCGATGTAATCCTTTAACAGACAGACGCACGCTTGTCGCTGCTGCTTTGAGGATTCAAGTGCGGCTACAGCCCACACAATTCACAAAGACAGAAAAAAAAAAGAATATTTTTATTGTTTGTGGAGCACACTTTGAGGGTTACACCACCCTTTAACAGACAGACGCACGCTTGTCGCTGCTGCTTTGAGGATGCAAGTGCGGCTACAGCCCACACAATTCACAAAGACAGAAAAAAGAAGAAGAATATTTTAATTGTTTGTGTAGAACACTTTGAGGTGTCACCACCCTTTAACAGACAGACGCACGCTTGTCGCTGCTGCTTTAAGGATGCAGGTGCAGCTATAGCCCACACATTTCACAAAGACCAAAAAAAAAAGAACAATATTTTAATTGTTTGTGTAGAACACTTTGAGGTGTCACCACCCTTTAACAGACAGACGCACGCTTGTCGCTGCTGCTTTAAGGATGCAGGTGCGGCTACAGCCCACACAATTCACATAGACAGAAAAAAAAAGAACAATATTTTAATTGTTTGTGTAGCACACTTTGAGGGTGTCACCACCCTTTAACAGACAGACGCACGCTTGTCGCTGCTGCTTTGAGGATGCAAGTGTGGCTACATCGCACACAAGTCACAAACACATTAAAAAAATAGTTTTTTATTTTTTGGAACACTTTGAGAGTTACACCACCCTTTAACAGACAGACGCACGCTTGTCGCTGCTGCTTTAAGGATGCAGGTGCGGCTACAGCCCACACATTTCACAAAGACCGAAAAAAAAGAACAATATTTTAATTGTTTGTGTAGAACACTTTGAGGGTGTCACCACCCTTTAACAGACAGACGCACGCTTGTCGCTGCTGCTTTAAGGATGCAGGTGCGGCTACAGCCCACACAATTCACATAGACAGAAAAAAGAAGAATATTTTTATTGTTTGTGTAGCACACTTTGAGGGTGTCACCACCCTTTAACAGACAGACGCACGCTTGTCGCTGCTGCTTTAAGGATGCAGGTGCGGCTACATCGCACACAAGTCACAAACACATTAAAAAAATAGTTTTTTATTTTTTGGAGCACTTTGAGAGTTACACCACCCTTTAACAGACAGACGCACGCTTGTCGCTGCTGCTTTAAGGATGCAGGTGCGGCTACAGCCCACACATTTCACAAAGACCGAAAAAAAAAGAACAATATTTTAATTGTTTGTGTAGAACACTTTGAGGGTGTCACCACCCTTTAACAGACAGACGCACGCTTGTCGCTGCTGCTTTAAGGATGCAGGTGCGGCTACAGCCCACACATTTCACAAAGACCGAAAAAAAAAAGAACAATATTTTAATTGTTTGTGTAGAACACTTTGACGGTGTCACCACCCTTTAACAGACAGACGCACGCTTGTCGCTGCTGCTTTAAGGATGCAGGTGCGGCTACAGCCCACACATTTCACAAAGACCAAAAAAAAAAGAACAATATTTTAATTGTTTGTGTAGCACACTTTGAGGGTGTCACCACCCTTTAACAGACAGACGCACGCTTGTCGCTGCTGCTTTAAGGATGCAGGTGCGGCTACAGCCCACACATTTCACAAAGACCAAAAAAAAAAGAACAATATTTTAATTGTTTGTGTAGCACACTTTGAGGGTGTCACCACCCTTTAACAGACAGACGCACGCTTGTCGCTGCTGCTTTAAGGATGCAGGTGCGGCTACAGCCCACACAATTCACAAAGACAGAAAAAAAAAGAACAATATTTTAATTGTTTGTGTAGCACACTTTGAGGGTGTCACCACCCTTTAACAGACAGACGCACGCTTGTCGCTGCTGCTTTGAGGATGCAGGTGGAATCTAGACGGGATTTGGAACCGAGGACACACTACCTCCATCAATTGTCTAAATCCCACTGCACTAATGTCGGATACCGGACGCACGTCAAACACCAACATAGCAGTCAAGGCCTCAGTTATACGTTTTGCTTCAGGATGACTGCTGTCGTACTTCATCCTCATCGCTAGGGACTGTTGGAGGGTCAATTGTTTAGTAAAAGTAGTGATGTTCCTACTTCCTCTCTGGGATGATGAACAACTCCCAGCAGCAGCAACAGCACTAGGAGGAAGTGGTTCTTGATCTTTCCCTATTTTATTTTTATCGGAGAAAGTTTGGTCCTCCATTTATGTTATATTGATATATATACGTGCGGCTAAAGCGCACACAAACACAGAAAATATTATTTTATTTTTGCTGGAGAGTAGTGCACTTTGTGGGTTACACCACCCTTTAAGAAATGAGCCAGCCGGCTCTTTACTTATGGGACACAGGCGCACGCTTGGCGCTGCTCCTTTGTTGATGCACGTGCAGCCACAGTGCACACAATTCACAAACACAGAAAATAATTTTTTTTTTGGTTTGGACTGGAGTGTACTTTCGGGGGTTACAGCACCCTTAACGGTCAAGCCAGCCGGCCCTTTACTTATGACACAGGCGCACGCTTGGCACTACTTTGTTGATGCACGTGCGGCTACTGCGCACACAATTCACAAACAGAAAATAATTTTTTTTTTGGTTTGGACTGGAGTGTACTTTCGGGGGTTACAGCACCCTTAACGGTCAAGCCAGCCGGCCCTTTACTTATGACACAGGCGCACGCTTGGCACTACTTTGTTGATGCACGTGCGGCTACTGCGCACACAATTCACAAACACAGAAAATAATTTTTTTTTTGGTTTGGACTGGAGTGTACTTTCGGGGGTTGCAGCACCCTTAACGGTCAAGCCAGCCGGCCCTTTACTTATGACACAGGCGCACGCTTGGCACTACTTTGTTGATGCACGTGCGGCTACTGCGCACACAATTCACAAACACAGAAAATAATTTTTTTTTTGGTTTGGACTGGAGTGTACTTTCGGGGGTTACAGCACCCTTAACGGTCAAGCCAGCCGGCCCTTTACTTATGACACAGGCGCACGCTTGGCACTACTTTGTTGATGCACGTGCGGCTACTGCGCACACAATTCACAAACACAGAAAATAATTTTTTTTTTGGTTTGGACTGGAGTGTACTTTCGGGGGTTACAGCACCCTTAACGGTCAAGCCAGCCGGCCCTTTACTTATGACACAGGCGCACGCTTGGCACTACTTTGTTGATGCACGTGCGGCTACTGCGCACACAATTCACAAACACAGAAAATAATTTTTTTTTTGGTTTGGACTGGAGTGTACTTTCGGGGGTTACAGCACCCTTAACGGTCAAGCCAGCCGGCCCTTTACTTATGACACAGGCGCACGCTTGGCACTACTTTGTTGATGCACGTGCGGCTACTGCGCACACAATTCACAAACACAGAAAATAATTTTTTTTTTGGTTTGGACTGGAGTGTACTTTCGGGGGTTACAGCACCCTTAACGGTCAAGCCAGCCGGCCCTTTACTTATGACACAGGCGCACGCTTGGCACTACTTTGTTGATGCACGTGCGGCTACTGCGCACACAATTCACAAACACAGAAAATAATTTTTTTTTTGGTTTGGACTGGAGTGTACTTTCGGGGGTTACAGCACCCTTAACGGTCAAGCCAGCCGGCCCTTTACTTATGACACAGGCGCACGCTTGGCACTACTTTGTTGATGCACGTGCGGCTACTGCGCACACAATTCACAAACACAGAAAATAATTTTTTTTTTGGTTTGGACTGGAGTGTACTTTCGGGGGTTACAGCACCCTTAACGGTCAAGCCAGCCGGCCCTTTACTTATGACACAGGCGCACGCTTGGCACTACTTTGTTGATGCACGTGCGGCTACTGCGCACACAATTCACAAACACAGAAAATAATTTTTTTTTTGGTTTGGACTGGAGTGTACTTTCGGGGGTTACAGCACCCTTAACGGTCAAGCCAGCCGGCCCTTTACTTATGACACAGGCACACGCTTGGCACTACTTTGTTGATGCACGTGCGGCTACTGCGCACACAATTCACAAACACAGAAAATAATTTTTTTTTTGGTTTGGACTGGAGTGTACTTTCGGGGGTTACAGCACCCTTAACGGTCAAGCCAGCTGGCCCTTTACTTATGACACAGGCGCACGCTTGGCACTACTTTGTTGATGCACGTGCGGCTACTGCGCACACAATTCACAAACACAGAAAATAATTTTTTTTTTGGTTTGGACTGGAGTGTACTTTCGGGGGTTACAGCACCCTTAACGGTCAAGCCAGCCGGCCCTTTACTTATGACACAGGCGCACGCTTGGCACTACTTTGTTGATGCACGTGCGGCTACTGCGCACACAATTCACAAACACAGAAAATAATTTTTTTTTTGGTTTGGACTGGAGTGTACTTTCGGGGGTTACAGCACCCTTAACGGTCAAGCCAGCCGGCCCTTTACTTATGACACAGGCGCACGCTTGGCACTACTTTGTTGATGCACGTGCGGCTACTGCGCACACAATTCACAAACACAGAAAATAATTTTTTTTTTGGTTTGGACTGGAGTGTTCTTTCGGGGGTTACAGCACCCTTAACGGTCAAGCCAGCCGGCCCTTTACTTATGACACAGGCGCACGCTTGGCACTACTTTGTTGATGCACGTGCGGCTACTGCGCACACAATTCACAAACACAGAAAATAATTTTTTTTTTGGTTTGGACTGGAGTGTACTTTCGGGGGTTACAGCACTCTTAACGGTCAAGCCAGCCGGCCCTTTACTTATGACACAGGCGCACGCTTGGCACTACTTTGTTGATGCACGTGCGGCTACTGCGCACACAATTCACAAACACAGAAAATAATTTTTTTTTTGGTTTGGACTGGAGTGTACTTTCGGGGGTTACAGCACCCTTAACGGTCAAGCCAGCCGGCCCTTTACTTATGACACAGGCGCACGCTTGGCACTACTTTGTTGATGCACGTGCGGCTACTGCGCACACAATTCACAAACACAGAAAATAATTTTTTTTTTGGTTTGGACTGGAGTGTACTTTCGGGGGTTACAGCACCCTTAACGGTCAAGCCAGCCGGCCCTTTACTTATGACACAGGCGCACGCTTGGCACTACTTTGTTGATGCACGTGCGGCTACTGCGCACACAATTCACAAACACAGAAAATAATTTTTTTTTTGGTTTGGACTGGAGTGTACTTTCGGGGGTTACAGCACCCTTAACGGTCAAGCCAGCCGGCCCTTTACTTATGACACAGGCGCACGCTTGGCACTACTTTGTTGATGCACGTGCGGCTACTGCGCACACAATTCACAAACACAGAAAATAATTTTTTTTTTGGTTTGGACTGGAGTGTACTTTCGGGGGTTACAGCACCCTTAACGGTCAAGCCAGCCGGCCCTTTACTTATGACACAGGCGCACGCTTGGCACTACTTTGTTGATGCACGTGCGGCTACTGCGCACACAATTCACAAACACAGAAAATAATTTTTTTTTTGGTTTGGACTGGAGTGTACTTTCGGGGGTTACAGCACCCTTAACGGTCAAGCCAGCTGGCCCTTTACTTATGACACAGGCGCACGCTTGGCACTACTTTGTTGATGCACGTGCGGCTACTGCGCACACAATTCACAAACACAGAAAATAATTTTTTTTTTGGTTTGGACTGGAGTGTACTTTCGGGGGTTACAGCACTCTTAACGGTCAAGCCAGCCGGCCCTTTACTTATGACACAGGCGCACGCTTGGCACTACTTTGTTGATGCACGTGCGGCTACTGCGCACACAATTCACAAACACAGAAAATAATTTTTTTTTTGGTTTGGACTGGAGTGTACTTTCGGGGGTTACAGCACCCTTAACGGTCAAGCCAGCCGGCCCTTTACTTATGACACAGGCGCACGCTTGGCACTACTTTGTTGATGCACGTGCGGCTACTGCGCACACAATTCACAAACACAGAAAATAATTTTTTTTTTGGTTTGGACTGGAGTGTACTTTCGGGGGTTACAGCACCCTTAACGGTCAAGCCAGCCGGCCCTTTACTTATGACACAGGCGCATGCTTGGCACTACTTTGTTGATGCACGTGCGGCTACTGCGCACACAATTCACAAACACAGAAAATAATTTTTTTTTTGGTTTGGACTGGAGTGTACTTTCGGGGGTTACAGCACCCTTAACGGTCAAGCCAGCTGGCCCTTTACTTATGACACAGGCGCACGCTTGGCACTACTTTGTTGATGCACGTGCGGCTACTGCGCACACAATTCACAAACACAGAAAATAATTTTTTTTTTGGTTTGGACTGGAGTGTACTTTCGGGGGTTACAGCACCCTTAACGGTCAAGCCAGCCGGCCCTTTACTTATGACACAGGCGCACGCTTGGCACTACTTTGTTGATGCACGTGCGGCTACTGCGCACACAATTCACAAACACAGAAAATATATTATTTTTTTAGCACTTGGGGGGAGCACCCCTGATGGACAGAGCACCCCCTGGACAACACTGCAGCACTCCTTTAGGACTGGGACACTGCACAGGACTTTGGAGTGGACACAGCCCCTATGGAGAACTGACTGCACAACACAGTCCAGCCAGCCCCTATGGACTTTGAAGTAGTGGACACAGCCCCTATTAACAACAGCAGCACAGCACAACACAGCCAGCCCCTATGGACTTTGAAGTAGTGGACAACAGCAGCACTACACTACACTACACTACACAGCCCTAACTCCCACCCTCCCTCTTCACTGTCCACAGCCGAGTGAGAAAATGGCGCCGACGTGGGTACCTTATATAGGATCCAAAACCCGCGAGACTCGGAAGGCGGGATGATGACGTTTTGCCTCGATTTCAGATCCGAGTCAGGCGGGAAAAGTCGAGCCTGATTCGGATCGGACTCGGATCGGGGGGGGCTCGGGGGGGTTCGGATTTCAGAAATCCGAACCCGCTCACCCCTAATATATATATATAAAAAATTTGCAGGATACCCCCCGAATACAGTCGTAACTGGTAGATATGCCTGGGCTTGCAAAATCATCCATTTAATTCAGGACACATATGAATTACACAGATTCTGGGGCTAGCTGACTTCAAGTTTCCATTTCACTTGGTTTTAATCAGCCACAGAACCTGTGTAATTCACGTGTCCCAAATTAAAGGGATGATCTGGCAAGTCTAGATATAACCCAAATTCTTATTGAATATATATTTTTTTAGAAGCAGCAAAATGACATTTGGTATTTCTTAATTATAATGGTACCTTAGCAGGGAAGTAGGTGATCCTTCCAGTGTTGTGTTGGTGCTGCTCTTGAGGCAGTGAGGATGTGGTCTGCCATGCATTTGTCATGCAAAGGGAAGGTCGAGAGGAAGTGGTGAAGAAGAGCTCTTTCTGTAGGAGATCATATTAAAGCCTGATATTTGCCTGATTCATCTAAAACTACTAATCACTAGAGATGTGCGCCGACCCCCGTGTTATGGTTTTGGATCTGAATTAACTTTCGTGTTTTGGTTTTGGATCTGTATTTTTATTTTTTTTTTAAATTGATAAAAACTGCTAAAATCACATAATTTGGTCTTTGTTTGTTCCTACAGTATTATTAACCTCAATAACATTCATTTCCACTCATTTCCAATCAATTTTGACCACCTCACAGCTCACAATATTGTTTTCATTCACTTTAGGTCAAAAAATTTCACAAAATTAACTGGCTGACTATGCTAAGCGGCAGCAGTGGGTGGCACAAACACGTAGCAGTTCAACATCCAACATGGCACATCAGGAAACAAATGTTTTCATTAATCAAGAAGCCTGAGGGAGATGGAGTATGTACATACAGGTAGTTGAAGGCAGGGAAACGAAGGGTTGATTCGTAGTAAATTTAATTTAATTTTTTTGATTCTGAAGCAAATTTATTAGGTAGGAGGGGAGAGCATGGGTGAACAATAGGTCCCATGTTTTGCACACAAAGCATTTACAAAAAATGTTTTAATCATTCACATCAGTCCTTGCCCCCAGTTGAGCTCTTTGGTGGTACAGTTGGTTTTTTTAAAAAATGAAAAGGTCATGCAGGAGATATCAAGTATCAAAAAACAAGGATAATGGTGAGGTGCACTGGTCACATAAATAAAATATAACCTTTATTAAATTCCATATAAAATAATAACAAACATATAACTCATAAATAGGTGAAATATTACAAGAGATTTTTTTTTTTAAATAAGTGACAGGACTGTCTGAATAGACAAAAATGGAGGTTATGCACAATTATTCACTAGGCGGGTCATTCAGAGCCGCTCGCAATTAGCGCTCGCTCATTCAGGAAAAGGGGGTGGCTATTCAAATGAACCGTTCGCTCTTTGCGGTCTGTTGCCGCCTCCATGTCTGAACGAGCGACCAAAACATATGCTCGTTTATTTCATAAAAACGCCCCCTGGCCGCTCGCATCATACGTCATGTCCGCTATTTATTAGATTAATCGAGTACATCGAACAGCGTATGAACTGCTCGCTATTCTTGTGGTTGGTTTTTCCTACCACAATTTTGCAAGCAGTTCTGGCTATAAAACAACCAAGTGACGTGGTCAATGACGCTGCTGTATTAGTTATGCACACCCATAAAACGCCCGCTTTGACCTTTAAGCACGCCTGCGTTCTGATCTCCACTCCCCGTTTTCAAGCACCTTCCCCTGTTACCACCCACATACGCCTCTGTCACTCAAAATAGCAGGCACTCGCTATATAGCGAACAAACGATTTTCGGCCGCACTGACTGGTTCGCGCATGCGTATTAAAAACCGTACGCATGCGCAGATGTGCGAACATCGCTCGGAACGAGCGTACTGCCGCTTACGAGCGGCTCTGAATGAGGTCCTAGGTGTATAAGCAGAAAGAAATGTGAATTATTTGTACCACTGATTTGGTCAGATCACAATGTTACCTGCACTATTGGCAATTGTAACAGGATGATGTAATAGTTATACAGTGTTTCAGGTTGTTCACTGTAATTTATTTAATACACTGAATCTTGTTCTAACAAACATCATACTGCTAATATGGATAGCATTATATACAGTACACCATTAGTTGTTATTTTTATTAATTTATATGCTTCCCCACTGTCATTAACTGCAATAACTTTCTGCACTTTGGCCCTGATTCAGAGCCGGATGCTCTGACCAGAGCGCTCGCTCTGAATCAGGGCCCACCTCCATAAATATGGAGCGTCCTCCTGGACGCTCGTATAGCTGTGGGTCACCACCCACAGCCTATACGAGCGTGCAGGAGCAGAAGCCTGCGGTTGAGTTTCTCAACCGCAAGGCCAGGAGTGATTTTGGCTCTATCAGAGCCAAAATCACTCCCACTGACATCACTAGTGATGTCAGTGGGGCCGGCTTCTGACGGTAGGCGTTCCCTTGGGAACGCCTCCGTCTGGCAGGCACGCCCCCGGCACACCCACCAAAGGGGGCTTGCTGTCAATCAACATCGACAGCACGCCCCCTTTGATCAGACACAACGAGCGAAGGAAAGTCCTTCGCTCGTCGCGTCTTGCGCATGCGCGCGACGGAGCTCCCTCCGTCATGCGCATGCGCAGTGCACACCATCGACCCACTTGCGAGCGGACAGCCGCTCGCGAGTGGGTCTGAATCAGGCCCTTTATTTCCTATGCTGTTACTCAATAAACTTTTGTCATGTCATACATGTGTTTTGTCTAAGTTTATTTAACACGTTTAAAAATTGCTGTTTCGATATATTCCTTAAGAAACACCAGATATGTATCTTTCCTTATGTATAAACATGGATATTTATCATTTTCCTGTCGCTGCAACCCAGGAAAAATTGTGATTCCTATTAAGGTGGAAACATCACTTATTAAATCACATTACACAGATTCAATTTGTTGAAACCTGTATTATTTCACTGCTCGTGTATATAGCACTGGAACTATGGACCTGATTCAGACCTGCTCGCTAGGATGCGATCGCTCGTAGCTGGGTGATATTTGCATTCTGCGCACGTGTATGCATCACATACTACTGTGACAGATCGGGAAGCACTCGCTCACTCAGCATAGACAGCCCAGTTGAATGAGTGACAGGAGAGGCCGTTTGTGGGTGGTAACAGGGGCAGGCCACTAGAAACGGGGGAGTGGAGGTTCTATTTTAATATTTCACCTACTTATGGGTTATGGGCCTGATTCAGACCCACTCGCGAGCGGCTGTCCGCTCGCAAGTGGGTCGATGTTATGCACTGAGCATGCGCACGACGGAGGGAACTCCGTCGTGCGCATGCGCCAGACGCGACGAGCGAAGGAAAGTCCTTCGCTCGTTGTGTCCGATCAAAGGGGGCGTGCTGTCAATGTTGATTGACAGCACGCCCCCTTTGGTGGGCGTGCCTCCCTGACGGGGGCGTTCCCACGGGAACGCCTCCCGTCAGAAGCCGGCCCACTGACATCACTAGTGATGTCAGTGGGAGTGATTTTGGCTCTGATAGATAGAAAACCTCAACCGCAGGCTCCGGCTCGCAATTTCGATGGTCGCGATGGTCTCGACCATCGCGGCCATCACAAAGCACACTCGTATAGCCTGTGGGTGGTGACCCACAGCTATACGAGCGTCCAGGAGGACGCTCCATGAAAATGGAGCCCGGCCCTCATTCAGAGCGTGCGCTCTGCTCAGAGCGTACGGCTCTGAATGAGGGCCTATATTTTTGTTAGAATTTAATATGGAATATAATAAAGGTTATATTTTATTTGTGCACCACACCACTATTCTTGTTTTTTGATACCTAATTCAGAGGTGCAAGCAGTCGAGGCCACAGCTACATAATTTGCAGGATTTGCTGAAGGGATAATATGCAGATGCTACTTCCAGTCTTCCCTTTGTGTTCTAGCATACATCCTAACGTGCAAGCCCTGAGACGCCTACTTTCAGTGCCCGTGCGTGGTGTAACAACGCCGCTGGTTCTGGACAATCCATCACTGGCGCACCATCGCGAGCATCATCGGCACTTGCAACTGCCCTATGTATCTCCATATTAACTCCGTCTAAACATGGCCTCTGTGGCTGCGGTTCTGCATCTGGGAATGCAGCTACTTTCATTGAAACGCGCATGACACTCCCTTAAAACGCCCAGACAATGGATTTTTTTTGCATTCACTTCAGGCCATCTCCCAGTCACTGGCCAGGAACGCCCATGACTTTGCCTTCCAGTTCTCGATACCTCCACTCGCAATCAAAACAGCGCCTCTGGGCGTATACTCAGGGTAACGCATGTGCCGTAGGGATTTTCAGAATATTTTGTGCATGCACAGTAGCAAATAATCGCTGAACTATGTAAACATCGGTATTGCATGTGCATACCTCCCAACATGACCCTCTCCAGGAGGGTCACAATGCTCTGGTCCTGGACTTCCCTGGTAAGAGGTGGGGCTGCAGCACAGTCCAAGATTCAAATAGGGAAGTCACCCAAACTGCCAGTGACTCCCAGCCAGTGATGTTTGGCAGTGTGTGAAATGACAGTTGGTGTGGCTCCCCTATTTGAATTTTGAACTGCGCTGCAGCCCCACCTCTTACCAGGGAAGTCCAGGACCAGAGCATTGTGTCCCTCCTGGAGAGAGTCATGTTGGGAGGTATGCATGTGGTTTGCTTGCACCTCTGAATCAGACACCTAGGGGTAAATTTACTAAGATGGGAGTTCTATTTAAGAAGTGCTGTTGCCCATAACAACCAATCAGATTCTACTTCTCATTTATCTAGCACCTTCTAGAAGATAATACCTGGACTCTGTTTGGTTGCTATGGGAAACATCTCTTCTTAATAGAACTCCCATCTTATTAAATTTACCCCTAGGGGTAAATTTGCTAACATGAGAGTTTTTAGAACTAGAGATGTTGCCCATGGCAACCAATCAGATTCTACTTAACATTTAACTAGCACCTTCTAGAAGATAATAGCTAGAATCTGATTGGTTGCTATGGGCAACATCTCCACTTCTAAAAGCTGTCACTTTAGTAAATTTACTCCCCCCTGTCTCTCTGCCCCTGTCTATGCAAGGACTGTGCGATTTGTATGTTCTGCCACTCACAAGAACATGGTAAGAGGCCCAGCTGCTCACTGATTACAGATGTGCACCTAATCATTGTATCACTGATCAAAGTCTGCTACCTTAGAGCAATCCCCATAAAAATGTGCATACTAATACAGAGAGTATAACACATAAGATCATATATATCAGTGTTTAGTCGCAGCAAAAGAAAGGTAATTATGTGAATATCACATACTCGCTAGGAACTAGGTTAAAAAGCTCATTACATGCAATGTTACCAATCATATATATTTGCAAAATGTCGTTGCTGACAAAATTGTCCAACAGACTTCATGACATACTTTTCTGTGTGAATTAAACAAACAATGATCGCACTGAAAAGTTAATCTCAGATAAGATGACCAGAGCCAGCTTGCAAAGCATTCAGTGCAGCTGTATATTCAGCTGACGCTGCAGTGAAATCATTAGTTTAATTATAGCAGTAACTAATGTGGGACAGAAAAGCAAAACAATTTCTTTATACCTGCCAGGAGGCAGATCACCTGTCTGACATATATCAGCTGGGGTTGACAGCATTTAACTGGGAAGTACATAGTACAGTGTTGTATGAGATGAAATAGCTGATATAAAGGGCACATATGGCCTTACTGTAAAACATTTTTATATGCTTCTTAAAGTTAAACTAGTCTATATGTATAATTAGTTGTGTGTACATAGTGCTTTATCTTTTTTATATATAGACACATGCAGTGTCAGTTCTAGATCAAGGTGGAAAAATAACTCTGGCACCAACTGTCTCAAGATAATAATTTCAGAGTTCCAGGATGGAAGCTATTATATTGTAGTTCTCAATGCATATAATAGCATTTAAATCCATTATTAATTATATTGCATTTCAAAATCCATGGACAGTGCAGATTTTAATTATTTTTCTAATAGACTTTTGTTTACATGTGTAATTTAAAAGAAAAATATAGGGGATAAAATTTGCGCAGTGAACAAATGGGGTGCAGCTTACTTCCTCATAGAAAAAAGATTATACACCATAATCAGCGAAAGTGGGAGCGCTATCAGTCTCATAGATATTTTTTTGGTTACATGTGTAATTGTTATAATCCCGTGGTAAGGATAATTTTTATTCTATTAGTCCCATCCTGATGTGACATTTCCTACGCAAAAAAAGACAAGTGATTAAACAACTAGAGATGTGCACTGACCCCCGTGTTTTGGTTTTGGATCTGGATCTCCCCTGGTTTTGGATCTGGATTTGTTTTGCCAAAACCTCACCTCTGTGTTTTGTTTTTCCGTTTTGGTTTTGATATTGATTTTTTCTTAAAAAATCATGAAAACAGCTAAAATCACATAAAATGGGCCTATTTTTGTTCCTACAGTATTATTAACCTCAATAACATTTATTTCCACTCGTGTCCAGTTAATTTTGACCACCTTACAGCTCACAATATTGATTTTTTTTCATCTAGTTAAAGGGCCAAAAGGTTGTATCCAGCTAGCTGGCTCAAAACTGAGTGATCAATAGAGTTGAGGACTGTGTAAAGATGATGGTTGGGGTATCCCTTGAGGATTGAAGAAATGATAGTTGGCGCAGCCACTGGCTGAAGTAAAAAGAGTTGATACTTGATAATTGATGCAGCCACTGGCTGAAGAATTGATAATTAGTGCAGCCCCTGGCTGAAGAATTGATAATTGGTTCGGCCCCTGGCTGAATAGATAATTTGTGTAGCCCCTGGCTGGCTGAAGAATTGATAATTAATGCAGCCCTGGCTGAAGAATTGATAATTGGTGCAGCCCCTGGCTGAATTGATAATTGGTGCAGCCCCTGGCTGAATTGATAATTGGTGCAGCCCCTGGCTGAATGATTGATAATTGGTGCAGCCCCTGGTTGAAGAATTGATAATTGGTGCAGCCCTGGCTGAAGAATTGATGATTGGTGCAGCCTCTGGCTGAATTGATAATTGGTGCAGCCCCTGGCTGAATGATTGATAATTGGTGCAGCCCCTGGTTGAAGAATTGATAATTGGTGCAGCCCCTGGCTGAATTTATAATTGGTACAGCCCCTGGCTGAATTGATAATTGGTGCAGCCCCTGGCTGAATGATTGATAATTGGCGCAGCCCCTGGTTGAAGAATTGATAATTGGTGCAGCCCTGGCTGAATTGATAATTGGTGCAGCCCCCAGCTGAAGTGATAATTGGTGCAGGCCTTGGCTGGCTGAAGAATTAATAATTGGTGCAGCCCCTGGCTGAATTGATAATTGGTGCAGCCCCTGGCTGAATTGATAATTGGTGCAGCCCCTAGCTGAATGATTGATAATTGGTGCAGCCCCTGGTTGAAGAATTGATAATTGGTGCAACCCTGGCTGAATTGATAATTGGTGCAGCCACCAGCTGAAGTGATAATTGGTGCAGCCCCTGGCTGGCAGAAAAATTGATAATTGGTGCAGCCCCTGGCTGAATTGATAATTGGTGCAGCCTTTGGGCTTTGTAGCAGCCTTATGGGCTGAGAACCCTTGGCTGAATGTCATTGTTGTGCGACTTGTGCCGTTGGGTTGACACAACAACCAGTAATTGGTTAAAAATGTTCTATCAAAAATTGAAAGGGGCGTGCAGGAGATGCTGTCTGTGGCCATTACAATTTCTGGACATTCATAAACCATAACATTAAAAATGTCAGGCAGCAATGCCCCAACCAGCACATAATGGAAAGGAAAAAGGTGCAAGATGGAATTGTCCTTGGGCCCTCCAACCCACCCTTATGTTGTATATATGAAACAGGATATTCACAGTTTAACAAACCAATCACTTCAGCGACAGGGACTGCCACTTGTGGCTGAAATTATTGGTTTGTTTGGACCCCCCACAAAACAAGCTGCAAATGCGCAGTGGACATTGATGGCAATTATCCCATACACAAACTGGCTTTACAATACATTAAATTAGATGTCGTCATCGACATCCCCATCAGTTTGTGCATCCTCCTCTTCTTCACGCTATCTGAATTTGTCCCCGCTGGAATCCACCATTACAGAGTCAGACGCTAATGTCTTTTTTGGACTTAAGTGCTGGTAAAGGTCTTCCTCGTGAAATTTGTAATTCATTTTGATGAACATCATCTTTTCCACATTTTGGGGAAGTAACCTTCTAGGACGATCACTGACAAGGTTCCCAGCTGCGCTGAAAACTCTTTCAGAGTACACACTAGAGGGTGGGCAACTTAAGTACAGCAAAGTCAGTTTGTGTAAGGGACTTCAAATTGCCTCTTTTTCCTGCCAGTAGTGAAACGGATTGTCTGACATGCCTATTTAGATGCTATCCCTAAAATAGTCATCCACCATTCTCTGAATGGTGACCATATCACCAAAATGTCACGGTAGACATGTTACTGATTGTAGGCAGTTCTTTCAGACCCAACCAGATGTCATTACATTTTGCTGACTGATCTACATCACCACCAGCAGTGGGCCTTTTAGAAAAATTTTGTTTTTTCCTGGCAGCTGTAGAAACTGAAGGAGGAGATGCTGCCGTGTCACATTCCACTTGACCTGACAATTTTTTCACCACCAGCTCTTTGCATTTTTTCAGATTTATGTCCATCGGAAAGAAAGACACAAGGTATGACTTAAACCTAGGCTCAAGTAGGGTCACCAAAATATAGTGATCTGATTTCAAGAGACTGACGACCCTTGGATCCTGTCAAAGCAAATGAAGGGCTTGATCTACATACTTAGCGGAATCACTCCGTTTCAGCTCCTCCTTCAGTTTCTCCAGCTGCTCTTGCAAAAGTCTGATTAGGGGAATGACCTGACTCAAGCTGGCAGTGTCTGAACTAACTTCACGTGTGGCAAGTTCAAAGGGTTTGAGAACCTTGCACAAAACGGAAATTATTCTCCACTGCACTTGACTATGGTGCATTCGCGGTCCTCTACCTATGTCGTAGGCCATAGTGTAGCCTTGGATGGCCTTTTTCTGCTCCTCCATCCGCTGAAGCATATAGGGGGTAGAATTCCACCTAGTTACTAACTCTTGCTTCAGCTGATGGCAGGGCAAATTCATCAGTTCTTGCTGGTGCTGCAATCTTTGACACGCAGTTGCTGAATGTTGAAAATGCCCAGAAATCTTTCGGGCCACTGAGAGCATCTCCTGCACGTCCCTGTCATTTTTTTTTTAAATGTTGCACCACCAGATTAATTGTGTGATCAAAACATGGGATGTGATCGAATTTGCCCACATGTAATGCTTGCACAATATTGCTGGCATTGTCAGAAATCACAAATCCTGAGGAGAGTCCAAGTGGGGTAAGCCATTTTGCTCTGAGTTTCTCTAAGAGGTTCTCAGTGGTATGCCTGTTAGTGAAACCGGTGATACACAGAGCAGTCTGCCTATGAATGAGCTGGCGTTTGTTAGCTGCTGCTGCTGTTTGCACTGTTGGAAGCAATACACCTACCCACAGCCTGTGGGCTGTCACAGTCATGTAATCTTTAGTTTGCCTTGTCCCACTTGTCCACATATCTGTTTCTAAGTTGACAGTGGACACAATGGCAATTCAGAGGACATTAATTCATTTTTTTTAATGCCCTTGTAGAGATTGGGAATTGCTATTCTAGAGAAGTGGAATCTAGAAGGCACATTGTAGTGGAAACACAGGACCTCTATTAACTGGGTAAAACCCACTGCATTAATGGCGGACACTGGATGCACATCTAACACCAGCATAGCTGTTATGGCGTCAGTAATCTGCTGTGCAGCTGGGCGTTTGCTGTCATACTTGTTCGCCAATGCAAAGGACTGTGTGACAGTCAATTGTTTGGTTGAACTTCCTGAACTACTAAAAGTAGTCTTCTTCCTGGTCCCCTTCTGGAATGAAGATCCACTTATAGCAACAGCAGCAGCAGCACCAGGCGTAACACTCAAGGATCCTTCTGAGGAACAACGGATAGGAGAGGAGTCAGTCATTATGATATTGGATGCAGGACTACTTTCAATCATGAATGAGGATGTTGATAATGATGCAGATGTTGGTGGAGGATATTGCAGGCGCTTTGATCCAGAAAGAAGGGAGCAGCTAGGTGACACTGGACTGATTGTTGTCTGCTTTTTTGTCCCCAAAGTTTCAATACCCTTTCTGATTTGATGAAAGTGCTGCAAGTGACGTAACAGGGAGGAGGTTCCAAGATGGATAAGGTCCTCACCTCTACTCACTGTTACTTGGCAATGGTCACAAATGGCTTGGCAAAAGTTGTCAAGATTTGGGTGGAAATAATTCCACACATGAGAAGTGGATATTTTGGTCCTTTGCCCAGGCATGGCAACAATGGGATTTTTTCCACCATTGGCAACAACAACTGTTGCCTGATTTACAGTTTTTACACAAATATCCTCACCATCAACATCGTCATCATCATCAATAACATCTTCATCATCCTTGTTGTTATCGCCAACTAGGTAGATATCCTCCCATCCTCCTGGTGCAATTCCATAGAAGCATCCTCGATTTCTATGGTGGAAGGAGGATCTTCTTCAAGTACTGTATTACTTGAAATTAGTTCAGGCTCACACATGGCAACAGCGGATACACTTGGACTCTCCTCGGGGATTTGTGATTTTTCAGAGCACGCAGTTGGTTCCGGTGTATTACTCGTCTTAACAATTTAAATTTTTTTTGTACCTCTCCTACAAGCAGAGGGGCTTTAATTATCATTAGAACCATCAGTCATCATAAATACAGGCCAATGCCTTATCCTTTCCTTGCCACTTTGTGTAGTGAATGGCATATTGCCAATTTTTTGTTTCTCTAAAGCTGCATTAGCTTTAAACTTTTTTGCTTTAACAGGGTAAAAGTTGATTTTTTAGCCTGACTTAAGCCCTGGTACAACAGCCTTCACAGATGATGTTGACGGCCTTACATCGTCATCATGACTGCTGCCGCCACTGGTATGTGGGTCCTGCTCTCCGGTCATGTGACTGTCCTCCATACTCACTACACACACAACCACAAACAAAAAAAATGTTTATTTATTTTTTGGGCCAGCAGCCCCTTGACAGACAGGAGCACAGCACCCCTGCGCAGCTACGCGGATGACAGGTGTGGCTAACTGACAAAAAAGTATTATTTTTTGGAACACTGGGGGTGAACCCCTGAAAGAGGCAGCAGCCCCTTGACAGACAGCAGCACAGCACCCCTATGCACCTATGCCGATGACAGGTGTGGCTAACACGCACATACAAAAACATTTTTTTTTTGTTATTTTGGGGCCAACAGCAACTTGACAGACAGCAGCACAGCACCCCTGCTCACCTACGCCAATGACAGGTGTGGCTAACACACACACAAAAAAATAGTTTATTTATTTTTTGGGCAGCAGCCCCTTGACAGACAGGAGTACAGCACCACTGCACACACACGATGACAGGTGTGGCTAACACACAATTTTTTTTCTTTTGATCACTGGGGGTGAAAAAGAGGAAGTACCATCCGCTATTACTACACTAAGAACAAGATCTGCTGCATTAGCAAACAGTACCGTTAGCATAAGAGACCACGGGGATATTAGAGAAATAGTGGAGGCAGCACCTTAGTAATGCCGATCCCAGCATCAGAGGTGCGCTGCACGAGGAGTGCTTGATATATACATAATAATATTAGATGAATGTGGCTCTATTATAGGTACATTGATTTTGCTACTATAACTCACATTCCGGGCATGCATGAAGTAAAGTATAATAAAAGCAAAATATTGTTGAATCCTTAAAACAGATAGTACAGAGGGTCTGAGAGTGACTGATGTATAATAAGGCAGTATCATGGTAATAAAATACAACTGTATGTGACCATATACTAATTTATAAAATAATATCTATTATATCTGTAACACCCTCTAGGGAATGGTATTTGTAAATACACCCCTCACAGTGTTAAAACTTGCTTCCTGTTGTAGATATTACATTCCTGAGACCCTGGGGATCAGTTTTCAGGTAAAGGAGGGGCTGGAGAGTTAGACACGCGGGGGTGGGAAGACTGGGTGTGTAGCAGGCAGATTAGAGAAAGGAGGGGGGAGGAAGAACAAAGGGATGGAGAAGAAGAATTTGGGAGAGAGCAGACATCTTTGGGAAGAGTCAGAGCTGGAAGCAGAAATGTAGTCCTCGTGCCCACCTGGCAGGGGGAGATTGGCGGGGCCGTGGTGGCTGCCACGATGCCCATCTAACGCCAAAGGAGAGAGGTCTGGAGTGAGACCACTGAGATAAAGTCTGTGAGAGACCACAGAGAAAGAGCTGGAATGTTGCAATGTGAGCAGCCCAGTGAAGTGTTTAGCACCCACAAGAGAGGTAAGAGATGTCAGTATATGTGTTGGAGTGATGGGGAAGCGGAATTTCCCAGGAGCTTTACTGTTAGGGGACAAGAGGAGTCCCTTATACATAAAAGCCCCCCAGCAGCTATTAAAGGGGGGGGGGTCACTGTGGTTGCAGTGTGGCCATAGGAGCCATTCCTGTAGGATAGGGATGGGCGGCAGCTGAGAGTCTGATAGCTGCAATAGAAAAGTCTGTATATTGCTGTCCCATGTGATAGAGAAGGGGAGCAGAGAGACGCAGACTGTGTATGAGACACTCTGTATATTGTCTTAGAAGAGACAAAGGAGAGAGAGAGAGTGCAAATTAAGTTATGTGAGATGTGTGTGAAGCTGTGGGACTACAGGCACCAACCAGCATAGGGCCAGGTGGACCTGCAACTATGAAGTGGAGAACTACAGGCACCAGCCAGCATAGGGCAAGGTGGACCTGCATGTATGAAGTGGAGAACTACAGGTACCAGCCAGCGAAGGGCTAGGTGGACCTGCATGTATGAAGTGGAGAACTACAGGCACCAGCCAGCGAAGGGCCAAGTGGACCTGTGTGTATGAAGTGGAGAACTACAGGCACCAGCCAGCAAAGGGCCAGGTGAACCTGTGTGTGTAAAATGCAAAGCATTCATTGTGACTGTGCTTAAAGACTGTGCTGGTGAAGCAGAGTGTGATGTAATGTAACCATATCCATAAGATTATCCTACACCATCTGACATGCCAAGTATATGAGCTGGAGGGAGAGGAGAAACTGCTGTAACCATTTTCTTGTCCTTTAAAGTCATGTGCAGGAGGAGAGAAATAAAGTGGTATATTTTTATAAGAGAAGGTCTGGCGCCCAAGTTATTCAAAAGAAATGTTGCTGCATGTGTATACCTGTATCTATATGTGTGACTGTTATAAAGCCTGCATGGGCAGGGACCCCCTTCTCAGGTATTGCCCACACCCTGGAGAGCTAGCCTGAGGCAATAGGAGGTGTATCACTCCACATGCATCTTTGTTTCACACCGCAGACTGAAGGGGGGTTTCATATCATATGGAGATTGAAACCTAGCTGGGATTAATAGATAATTGAGAATAGATCTCCGAATATGTAGCAGCTCTGAATTACTGCATAAATAAATTAGAAAACTTTTTCAATAATACCAGCTGTAATTTCAGATTTTGGATATTAGCATAACAGTTGTATCTATTTTCAACAATTGATGGCATAATAGATACTGTGTATATTAATATGTATCAAGTATGTAGGAAGCGCTTACCTAAATTGTAAAATTGAACATATGTATTTGTGACTGAATGATTGGACACAATTAGCAACAAATTAAATCATGTAATTAATATGCGTCAAAACAAATTATACCTAGATGACCACCAAATATATAAGTGTAAATAATTACACTTTATTTTATTTGTTGCAAATTGTGTCCAATCATTCGGTCACAAATACATATGTTCAATTTTACAATTTAGGTAAGCGCTTCCTTCATACTTGATACTATTATCTTTCTATTGGTCAAATAGTTAGCACAGAAGCAGCTAAATCATTCCCAGGTGCGCTATTGTTATTTTTTGATAGTATATTAATATGTAACCACTGTTGGCAAAAGAGAGTGTTTATATCAATAAGCAGCAATAATATACTAAGGCTCTCCATAAGGAACACATTAATTTAATAATATCTAGAACACAGTAATTGAGTCATTAACACTTGGAACTATTATTTAGTTCACACAAACAACAACAACACACACAAAATAATACTATACATCCAGAAATAAAGACAGCACATGGCACATGGCCTTGTTTTTAAATATACTTTACTTTTTTCACAAATTTCTTGTTTTATCATCCCTTTATATTCCTATATTATTAACTCTTTTTATATTTCACTTTATAGGGCCCTATTCTAGGGTATATTGTTAATGATGTGTAAGCATCGCATATAAGTCAGCAATAAATAGTACTGGCATATAATAATAATGTGCGAGTAATGAGCAATAAATAGCATTAATATTGATAATTAAAACAGCCCGAATAATTTTAAAGTATATTTAATAAAGATAAAGTATTTTAATCCTGTAGGAGGGATTGAGTGCACCCGTATCCAAAAACTGATTCCTTTCTCTTTGTATATAAAAATATGCACTTGTTGCAGCCACCAGAAGACGTACTGAGACTCCCATCTGCGGTTTTGAAAATCAAAGCATCAGTTGCGAACAAAGGCGCAGCATTGGTCACAGATCATTTGATTATCGCCGTCCTGAGTAAGTCTATGGTCCCGCAGAATGCATGTGACAATTGAGATACTGGAACTATATTCCTTGCATATGGGATCGCAGTGGAAGGGTGTGACACGCTTCCGAAATTATCGCGACACGCCTGCGTTCTTTGCCGCCACTCCCCATTACCTACCCCAAAGACTCCCTGGCTGTCAAACACACTGCGAGTAAATAATCACTGTGAGCCACTCTGGTAATGTACCTTGACACATGCGCATTGCGACTTAGATGCATGCGCAGTTTACTGATACCGTGAACAACGGAATAGCGTACAACTATAATTCAAGCCCACAGTTAGGATTGATATAGAATTATTTTTAATTATTTTTCATACCTTTTGGATACACTATTTTTCCTTTTTAAAATATTGCTGTATTTTATTTATTAATGATCTATGTCTTAATGCATATCTAAGAAATGTTTTTTTTTTATGACTGTGCACCATACTAAGATGAATGACTTTCCTTTTGTTCTTCTGTATTCTTCTGTGTAAGTGCAATGTTGATAATGATAACTAGAGAAGTGCGGTTCGGTTTTCCTGAAATACGAACACACCAGAACGTAGGTGTTCCGAGTGGAAATGAGTCCTATTCAGAAGGTTCCGAGTTGTACCACGTCCTAGTGCAGTTCTGCAGTCAGTTCGGAACTCAGGTTTAAAAAACTAACTTGGGTTTTGGATTGCATGTAAACAGGTCAAAATGACATGATTTGTCATTTTTTATTGATTTTTAGCGATTTTTTTGTTACTTGATTTTCATTGCTTTTTAAGAAACCCAAAACCAAACCAAAATTGAATCCGAACTAAAACACTTGAGGGTGCTTTTGCCAAAACCAAATACAATGATGAATTAGAACCAAAATCAAAACTGAAACACTGGGGTCCGTGCACATCTCTATTGATAACTGTAAAGACTGAACAACTGGATGCAAATGTACAAAACACAGTATAAAAGTAACTTCATACTGCAAGGAGCCCACGTTTTACAGAAATAAAAAATCATTTGTTCACAATTGGTGAGAGGAAGTCTGATCTCTTTTTTCAAGTGATGAAATAAAAAGAAAAATTTAATATTTGTGTCTGCTTCGAAGAGCTATTCAGGTTCTTCAAACCACTTGGGTACTTATTAGCTGCAGTCTGGCCATTGGACGGGATGTACTGTGAGCAAAAATGTAGTAAAACCCCCTAAAATGGTGTTTTGGGGGTTTTACCCTTTAGAAGCCTATGGGCTTCTTATCAAGACGCTCTTCCTTGGGAGGGATCCCATCACCCCCTGTGGCCCGCGCCCTTCTGTGCATAAGGACGGCAGAGGAACTTCTGGATGTTAAATCCAGAAGTCCCCCTGACCGAAGCCTATGCAAAGGACAGCTCTTATCGTGCAGTATCTACCTGAAGATAGGTGGGATTAACCGCATCGTGGATGCCATGCTTAGTACATCCCGCCCACTAACTTTAATATATTTCCTTTGTGTGTTTGCAGCTTGTGTTCTGACAGTGAAGCCAAGCCTCCAGTTGCAATTCAGTCTCATCTCACCCAGATAAAACAAGGGGAGGTAGTCACTGCTGCAGACTTGTGTATATCCAGGACCAGATTAATAAAGGAGTGGATGAGTCTACAGCTCCAGGACTCCACATAAAAAGAGGCCCATCATAATGACAGCAGTGTGATGATCAACGACTCGGCCATAAATCATAGGTCTTAAAATTGTATTTCTATTTTCCTCACCAAATTTTCCTAACTTTACATATTTAGGGCTGTAACACGGGGTGTAGAAATAAGGACTCACGTCAGTCAGGTTCTCAGTCTAGCAGTGTCTTTATTGGCAGCAGATACTGCATTTTAGCATACATAGGCTTAGGCCTGAACACACAGGAAAAGAAAACTGTTTTTTTTTCTTCTTCCCAGCAATGCAGTGGTTAAATAAAACTCAATATGTGAGTCTGGCTCTGTTAAAACAGCAAACTTTAATGACACAGCATTGAATCACCTGGAAACACCTGGAGAATATACCAACAGCATTTGACATGTCTTAAGCACCTCAGTAAGAAAAAAAAAAGAAAGTAATTTTTTTCCTCAGTACACACACAGGGCCTGATTCAGACCCGGTCGCAAGCACTGTGCGCTCGCAACTGGGTCGATGGTGGGTCAGTGCGCATGCACGACGGAGCGATGGGCACTCCATCGCTCCGGGTCTCGCAACAAAGGGGGCGAGCTGTCGATGCTGAGTGACAGCTCGCCCCCTTTGGTGGGCAGGCTGGGGGGGTGGCTGCCCAAATGGAGGCGTTCCCATGAGAACCCCTATCGTTTGGGGGTGGCCCCACTGACATCACGAGTGATGTCAGTGGAGAGATTCCAGCTCTGTTAGAGCCGAAATCTCTCTGGGGCTTGCGGCCACAAGACCCTTCCACAAGGGTCTCGTCGCAAGCCCAATGGTCATGATGGTCTTGACCATCGCAACTATCATCCTGGCCACTCGCTGTAGCCGTGGGTGGTCATCCACAGCTATGCAAGCGGCCAGGAGGCTGTTCTATAAAAAAAAAACCCGGCCCTGATTCAGAGCGAGTGCTCTGTCAGAGCGTCCGGCTCTGAATCAGGCCCACAGTGCACAGCAAGTTTCACAGAGTCCTTAATATAACTGCAGTTTTTCTGGTTCACCAACCGTACTCATGTATACCGAATGTTCTGCCTTCTCAGTTACTTTGCTACGCCAGAGGCGTCTGGCGTTTGTGCTGCGACACAGCAGTGCAGGTCACCGTATGGGCCACCAAATGTTACACAGGGTATAGAAATAAGGCCTCATGTCAAGCAGGTACTCGCCAAAGCAGTGCCTTTAATGGCAGCAGATACTGCATACATAGGGGCATATTCCATTAGCCGCGAAAAGTCCCGTACTTTTCACATGGCGTACAGTACTTTTCGCTGACATTGCTGGTTTTCAATGTGAAAAAGTATCGCGCGCGTCCCCACTTATCCCTGTTTTCAATAAAAAATAGGCAAAATGGGACCCGGCGAAACTGTAATATGCGAAAAGTGCTGTCAGATTTGGGAAATCAGCCTGACACCCCCCGAAAGATGCATTGACATTGGGGTTCACTCTAGTTACCCCCAAATAGCCCTGCTGAAGTTATTTGGGGTACTTAAATGGTCTCAATAGCTGTTATTTAGCGCCTTTGCAGAAGTGGTGAAGAATAGCATTTTGCAGGTTTTTTTGAAGAAAATAATTAGTCCCAGCAAATTTGGGGTACCTGAAAATGGATGCAAGCATATTTTTAAGTTGTTAAAGTGAAGTTTTAAAAATCGTAAAAAATCCACCTGCCGCAAGCACCTGCAAACTTAAAAATACCTGGGGCATACTTGGGGGCCCCCTGGAGTCTATTTCGCTAGTTTTTTAGTTTGTCCCCCAACTTTGGACTTTTTCGCCCCCCAAACGAAAGTACTTTTTTGGGGTGATCTAAGGACTTTTTAAAACTTTTTTTTAATGCAGTTTACCTTTGGGGGACTGTCCCAAGGGTGCAGGGGGGCTCCCATAGCTTTGCACCTCAAAACCCCAATTATGCACTTTATTTCGACACCTATCCATAGACGAAAATTTATCGCAGGTCCCATTGCATTGAGTTTCCGCACCAGCGAAAAATCATTGGAATTGAATACGGAGGAAACTTTTTGCATGGCGAAATGACGTCACCGGTGATTTTTTGCAGAAATTGACTTATCGTGGCTAATTGAATACGGCTCATAGCGGTAGTCTTAGGCCTGGACTCACAGGCACATTACATAAATAAACAGATGAAAGTAAACATCCCAGCACCCCCAATCTTCCATGCTCTTCTAGCACAGCCAATCTCAACAGTCCCTGGCACTAAGGAAACTTTGGCCTACTAAACTGGCTGCTGGCCAGTGTCAGTGCCCAGAGTACTGGGTGTATGAGAGTTTTAAACCCTTTCTGTCTCTCAGTGATGAGCTGCATCTGGGCCTGTGCAACTGTGAAAACCCAGAGTTCCAAATCTCCCTTGCTGCTGCAAACTGTACAGGCTTCACTCTAGCCTCCCTTGGAGGGAGCTGATCCCACAGGAATGTGGGCAATTCAGGTGAGAACCAAACCCCTCTCACTACTGGGCATGCTTGCGGACATTTAAATAGAGCTTCCCGGGAGGAGGCTCAGTGATGTGGAGAGGGGCGGACAATCGCATCATTAGGCCCCACCCCCTCACAATGAAATGGCGTGAATCGCAGACATTCAGGGTGTGGAGCCAAATAGTGCCGTGGGGTACCCAAAAAATCGGGAGCCTCACACAGGTTCCTGGGACAGTAGGCAAGTATGATTTAGGGAGAAATTGGGGCTGATAATGTAGGGGATATACACTCCAACGTGGCACCGGCCACACCCCCATAGCACTTTTCACATCTCCTCCACTTCTCACAATAGGCCCTTTGCAGCCCCAGACCCATGTGCCCCTTAATCCAGCCTTGCATATATCAGCATCATATTACTATTATACAACTAAAAAAGAAATGAAGAAAATGGCACTGCTACAAAAGTCCAGTAAATGGAGATCACTTTATATATCAGCAAATCTTTATAAACAACAAAACTTCTTATGAAATCCTTAAAAGGTGTGTAAGTACTATTCACCTAATCAGGGACGGACTGGGGCAGCCCAGACAGTCCCCATGTGAACCCACAAAAGGGGCGTGGCTTTAGCTGAAAGGGGACGTGGCTTTAGCTGAAAGGGGACGTGGCCTTCCATCACTTGCTTCTAATTCATTATCTTCAAGAACTGAATGTTCACTTGCTGCCTAATATATTCCACCCCTTGACTGGTGATGAGATAATCAAAGTTATTCACTTCATCTGCCAGTGGACTTAAAACATCTGCTGCTAACATCCTGGTGCCAGATACCACAGGAAAACTTCAGAGGTCTTGTGGAGTCCATGCCTCAACGGGTCAGAGTTGTTTCGATGGCACGATGGGGACCTACACAATATTAGGCAGCCGGTTTTAATGTTATGGCTTATCGGTGTGTGTGTGTACAGTATATATATATTCCATAGACAAAAACCTTACGGTTTTTTACCATATCTGTATTGCACAAGGAACACGTCCATTAAGGCGTCAGCCTTAATGATCGTAATTTCATTGCTTTTGAAGTTTGAGTGGCAGAAAATCAATAGGTTTTGTGAATTTTCAGATCATGTCTAAGCAGCCTTATTGGGACATGTGAAACCGTAAGGTTTTTTGACTATGGAATTTCATAGTTTTTTTAAAATATATTAACTATCATTGTTTGGATGAGCAAACCGGGTCACCTGCAGGGGAGAAGGGCAATAAAACGGCACACTAATGCAGGTGGAAGAGGGGAAAGCACACAGGAGGTTGGTCTGGAAGGTGCAGAGTGCAAGATGGCTGTAGGCATGTGGGGTAGCGGCAGCAGTGGTGGTGCAGAGCAGTAGCAGCGGTGCAGTTCAAAGGGGGGGAATCAGTGGGCGATGAAAGGGCTCACTGGTAGTGCATATGCACCTGAGTAGATCAAATCAATAAATCACAGATGCACGAATGCAGCAGTGAGATCCATCTATGCATCTGTTAAAAATTGAATGTGTAAAAAAAAAAAAGGCGTAGCCCCGACTCTCAGAAAACAACCAGCACCGGGCTTTGGAGCCCCAGTACTGGTTGTGCTAAATACAAGGGACAAACGATGTAGGGGTTCCCTGTATTAGGCACAACCAGCACCAAGCTTTTCAGAACCTATCCTGGTTGCATAAATACAGGGGACAAATGACGTAGGGGTCCCCCGTATTTAGCGCAACCAGTACAGGGCTCTGAGCCGGTCCTGGTTCTGAAAATACAGGGGAGAAAAATGTATAGGGCCCCCCTGTATTTCCCAGAACCAGCACCGGACTCCTTCTAGTGGGGGAGGTGATGCCACAGCCAGGTGAGCCCTTAACCGGGCCCCCCAGCCACAGCATCACCTCTGACTACTAGTCAGCCCAGGCCGGGGATCCTTTGGGAGTTGGGCCCCCCCCCCAATAAAGGGGTCCCCCTCCTCAGGGCACCCAGGCCCAAGCGTATAGCCCGGGGCTATCCCCAGCACCCTGGGCGGTGGGTGCGGGTTGATTTGTGTTGTGTGGTGCATATGAAAATATAAATATTGTCTTTTGCTGTGGAACTACAGTTCCCAACAAGCCTCCCCCACATGCTGGTACTTGGAAAATTACAAGTATCAGCAAGCAGGGCATTACGGGCTTGCTGGTGCTTTTAGTTCCACAGCAAAAGCAATATTAAAATAAACACACAACACACCGTAGAAAAGTATAATTTTATTAAAACATACATGCACACACACATGTACTCACACATGCATACACACTATCTCACATACTCACCTAGGTAACCCTGAAGCCAATCTGTCCTCTTCTCCAGTAGGTAATCCAATGGTGTACCTGTAATAAAAAATGTCATACTCACCTGTCCTCTTCATCCTCATCTGTCCTCTTCGTGAGTACATGTGTGTGTGCATGTATATTTTAATAAAATTTTACTTTTCTACAGTGTGTTGTGTGTTTATTTTAATTAGGGGTGAGCGGGTTCGGATTTCTGAAATCCGAACCCCCCCAGCCACCCCGATCCGAGGCCGATCCGAGTCAGGCTCGACTTTTCCCGCCTGACTTGGATCTGAAATCGAGGCAAAACGTCATCATCCCGCCTTCCGGGTCTCGCGGGTTTTGGATCCTATAAAAGGTACCCGCGTCGGCGCCATTTTCTCACTCGGCTGTGGACAGTGAAGAGGGAGGGTGGAAGTGAGGGCTGGCTGGGCTGTGTAGTGTAGTGTAGTGTAGTGTAGTGTTGTGCTGTGCTGTGCTGCGCTGTGCTGCTGTTTTCCATAGGGGCTGTGTCCACTCCTTCAAAGTCCATAGGGGCTGGCTGGACTGTGTTGTGCAGTCAGTTGTCCATAGGGGCTGTGTCCACTCCAAAGTCCTGTGCAGTGTCCCAGTCCAGGGGGTGCTCTGTCCATCAGGGGTGCTCCCCCCAAGTGCAAAAAAAAATATTTTTTTTTCTGTGTTTGTGAATTGTGTGCACTGTGGCTGCACGTGCATCAACAAAGGAGCAGCACCAAGCGTGCGCCTGTGTCCCATTAGTAAAGGGCCAGCTGGCTTGTCCGTTAAGGGTGCTGTAACCCCCAAAGTACACTCCAAACAAAATAAAAAAATATTTTATGTGTTTGTGAATTGTGTGCGCAGTAGCCGCACGTGCATCAACAAAGTAGTGCCAAGCGTGCGCCTGTGTCATAAGTAAAGGGCCGGCTGGCTTGACTGTTAAAGGGTGCTGTAACCCCCAAAGTACACTCCAAACAAATTTAAAAAATATTTTCTGTGTTTGTGAATTGTGCGCGTAGTAGCCGCACGTGCATCAACAAAGTAGTGCCAAGCGTGCACCTGTGTCCCATAAATAAAGGGCCGGCTGGCTTGTCCGTTAAAGGGTGCTGTAACCCCCAAAGGGCACTCCAAACAAAATAAAAAAATATTTTCTTTGTTTGTGAATTGTGTGCACTGTGGCTGCACCTGCATCAACAAAGGAGCAGCGCCAAGCGTGCGCCTGTGTCCCATAAGTAAAAGGCCGGCTGGCTCATTTCTTCAAGGGTGGTGTAACCCACAAAGTGCACTAGTCTCCAACAAAAATAAAAAATTATTTTCTGTGTTTGTGTGCGCCTTAGCCACACGTATATATCAATATAACATAAATGGAGGACCAAACTTTCTCCGAAAAAAATAAAATAGGGAAAGATCAAGAACCACTTCCTCCTAGTGCTGTTGCTGCTGCTGGGAGTTGTTCATCATCCCAGAGAGGAAGTAGTACCACTACTTTTACTAAACAATTGACCCTCCAACCGTCCTTAGCGAGGAGGATGAAGTACGACAGCAGTCATCCTGAAGCAAAACGTATAACTGAGGCCTTGACTGCTATGTTGGTGTTAGACGTGCATCCGGTATCCGCCATAAGTGCAGTGGGATTTAGACAATTGATGGAGGTAGTGTGTCCCCGGTTCCAAATCCCGTCTAGATTCCACTTCACTATGCAGGCGATACCGAGACTGTACAGAAACGTCAGAAAAAGTGTCCTCAGTGTCCTGAAAAATGTGGTTGTACCCAATGTCCACTTAACCACGGACATGTGGACAAGTGGAACAGGGCAGACTAAGGACTATATGACTGTGACAGCCCACTGGGTAAATGTATCACCTTACGCAGCAACAACAGCAGCGTCACCAGTAGCAGCATCTCAGAAACGCCAGCTCGTTCCAAGGCACGCTACGCTGTGTATCACCGGTTTCAGTAAGAGGCACACCGCCGACAACCTCTTAGAGAAACTAAAGGAAATCATCGCCCAGTGGCTTACCCCACTTAGACTCTCCTGGGGATTTGTGATATCTGACAACGCCACCAATATTGTGTGGGCATTACATCTGGGCAAATTCCAGCACGTCCCATGTTTTGCTCACACAGTAAACTTGGTGGTACAGAATTTTCTGTAAAGCGACAGGAGCGTGCAGGAGACGCTTTGGGTGGCCCGAAAAATTCAGTGACTGCGTGCGCCTGTGTCATAAGTAAAGGGCCGGCTGGCTTGTCCATTAAAGGGTGCTGTAACCCCCAAAGTGCACTCCAAACAAAATAAAAAAAATCTTCTTTTTTTTTCTGTCTTTGCGAAATGTGTGGGCTGTAGCCGCATCTGCATCCTCAAAACAGCAGCGACAAGTGTGCATCTGTCTGTTAAAGGGTGGGGTAACCCTCAAAGTGCGCTCCACAAACAATAAAAAAATTCTTCTTTTTTTTTCTGTCTTTGTGAATTGTGTGGGCTGTAGCCGCACCTGCATCCTCAAAGCAGCAGCGTCTGTCTGTTAAAGGATTACATCGGTGACAGCATCCAAGTAGGCATGTCAGACAGTCCGTACCTGTACTGGCAGTTAAAAGCGGCAATTTGGAGCCCCCTGTACAAACTGGCTTTATTTTACCTGAGTTGCCCCCCTCCAGTGTGTACTCCGAAAGAGTGTTTAGTGCAGCCAGGAACCTTGTCAGCGAAAGGCGATGGAGGTTGCTTCCACAAAATGTGGAGAAGATGATGTTCATAAAATGAATTATCAACTCTTCCAGGGAGACCAGCCTCCAGAACGTACAGAGGGACCTGTGGTTCCAGCAGGGACGAATTAATACTCTGTGAGGATGAGGGTGTACACACTGAAGAGGGTGAGGAATCGGTGGATGAGGAGGATGAGGATGACATCTTGCCTCCGTAGAGCCAGTTTGTGCAGGGACAGATAAATTGCCAGCTTGTTTTGTGGGGGCCCAAATGAACCAATCATTTCAGCCACAGTCGTGTGGCAGACCCTGGCGCTGAAATGATTGGTTTGTTAAAGTGTGCATGTCCTGTTTATACAACATAAGGGTGGGTGGGAGGGCCCAAGGACAATTCCATTCTTGCACCTCTTTTTTTTCTTTGCATTATGTACTGTTTGGGGCCTAGTTTTTCAAACTGCCATCCTGTCTGCCACTGCAGTGTCACTCCTAGATGGGCCACGTGTTTGTGCCGGCCACTCGTGTCGCTTAGCATAGTCATCCAGCTACCTCGGTGCAACCTTTTGGACATAAAAACACTATTGTGAGGTGTGAGGTGTTCAGAATAGACTGGAAATGAGTGGAAATTAAGGTTATTGAGGTTAATAATAGCATAGGAGCAGAAAAACCCACAAATTCTGTGATTTTAGCTGTTGTTATGCTTTTTTTAAAAAAAAATACAGATCCAAAACACAAAACCCAGAACCCAAAACACGGAAGGGTGGTTTTGGCAAAACCAATCCAGATCCAAAACACGAAGAAAGATCCAGATCCAAAACCAAAACACGAAAAGTGGCCGGTGCACACCCCTAATTTTAACAATGATTTTGCTGTGAAACTGAAAGTACCAGCAAGCCCGTAATGCCCCGCTCGCTGATACTTGTAATTTTCCAAGTATCAGCATGCGGGGGAGGCTTGCTGGGAACTGTAGTTCCACAGCAAAAGACAATATTTATATTTTCATATGCACCACACTTTACATAATCAACAATCAACCCGGCACCCACAGCCCAGAGATGCCGGGGATAGCCCCGGGCTGTCAGCCTGGGCCTGGGGTGCCCTGAGGAGGGGGACCCCTTTATTAGGGGGGTCTTCAACTCCCCAGGGATCCCTGGCCTGGGCTGACTAGCGGTCAGGGATGATGCTGTGGCTGGGGGGCCCTGTGAAAGGGCTCCTCTGGCTGTGGCATCACCGCCCCCCCCGCTAGAAGGAGTCTGGTGTTGGTCTGGGAAATACAGGGGGGACCATATACATTGTTTCCCCCTGTATTTCCAGAACCAGGACTGTCTCAGAGCCCTGTGCTGGTTGCGCTTAATACGGGGGACCCCTACATCATTTGTCCCCCGTATTTTGGCAACCAGGACAGGTTCTGAAAAGCCTGGTGCTAGTTGTGCTTAATACGGGGGACCCCTATGTCATTTGTCCCCTGTATTTAACACAACCAGTACTGGGGCTCCAAAGCCTAGTGCTGGTTGTTTTTTGGGGGGTGGGGCTACACCATTTTTTTACAGTTTTTTTTTTTTTAAACACAGGCAGCCAGTCCTGGTTGTGCTTAAATGCAGGGGACAAATGACATAGGTTCCCCTGTATTTAAGCACAACCAGCACCGGGCTAGTCAGAACCAGCCCTGGTTGCCAAAATACGTGAGACAAATGACGTAGGGGTCCCCCGTAAGTTGTGCAACCAGCACTGGGGTCTGATCCATTCCTGGTTCTGGAAATACAGGTGAAAAAAATGAGTAGGGTCCCCCTGTATTCTCCAGGACCAGCACCAGACTATTTCTAACAGGGGGCTAATGCCACAGCCAAGAGAGCCCTTTCACCGGGCTCCCCAGCCACAGCATCAACTCTGACCACTAGTCAGTCCAGGCTGGGGATCCCTGAGCAGCTGGGGACCCCCCAATAAAGGGGTCCCCCTCCACAGGGCTCTCCAGGCCTAGGCTGGAAGCCCGGGGCTATCCCCAGCACCACTGGGCGGTGGGTGCCAGGTTGATTGTGTGATGTGGTGCATTTTAAAGAATATTATCTTTTGCAGGTGAACTATAGGTCCGAGCACGTCTCCCTGCATGCTAGTACTTGGAAAACCACAAGAACCAGCATGCTGGGCATTAGGGCCCACTGCCACCTGTAGTCCACCTATAAAAAAAATATTAAAATAACACAACGCACTTTAATATTGTAATATTTTATTTTACAGGTCTTCACTTGGGGGACTGCAGCCTTTAAGCTCTATTACATGGCCACCACCACCCCAGGGCTTAGGCCTCTTAGCTTGGTGGGCGCCAACCCACTAGGGCTTCGGCGACTTTGCCTGGCCGGCGCCAACCCACCAGGGATTCAGCGTTTGTGCCAGGCAGATGCCAACCCACCAGGGCTTTGGCATATTTGCCTGGTGGGCACCCTGCCAGGGCTTCGACGTCTTCACCTAGTGGGAGGCAGCCTGTGTCAGCTCTTTTTCGTGGCTGCCTCCCACTAGGACTTCCGGCATCTTCACCTGATGAGCACCGACCCGCCAGGGCTTTGGTGTCTTCACCTAGTGGGCGGCAGCCTGTGCGGGCTCTTTTGCATTGTTTGCCTCCCATTAGGACTTCTGGTGTCTTCGCCTGGCGGGCCTCAACACTCCAGGGCTTCAACATCTTCACCTAGTGGGCGGCAGCCTGTGTCAACTCCTTTTCATGGCTGCCTGCCACTAGGACTTCCAGCGTTTTGGCCTGGCAGATGCCAACCCGCAAGGGCTTCTGCATATTCACCTGGCGGGCACCAACCCACCAGGGCTTTGGCATCTTCACCTAGTAGGCAGCAGCCTTTGTCAGCTCTTTAACTTGGCTGCCGTCCACTAGGAGTTCTGCATCTGCACCTGGCGCCAACACGCCAGGGCTTCGGCATCTTCACCTATTGGGCACCAACCCGTTAGGGCTTCGGCGTCTTTGCCTGGTGGGCACCAGCCCACCAGGGCTTCAACGTCTTCACCTAGTTGGCGGCAGCCTGTGTCAGCTATCTTTCATGACTCCTCCCACTAGGACTTCTGGCATCTTCAAGCAAAAAATATGGTAGTTCATTCAGCTTAATGACATACTGCAGGTGCTTGTAAAAGGCGCGGTTTACACTGAGCTACAGAAAAAAGGAATTTGCGCTCCAGCACACTGCAGATAAATCAAAAATACTTGAATCCTACATAATAATAGAAATTCAGAGGTATTGGTTACATACATTTGCAAATATATGAATAAGCGCTGGGCCAACATCAAGGCTCCTCTATACCAGCATCCCTAACATTAAGGGGTTCACGTCCGAGAAGCAATGCACCCCAAAAAATTCCAGCCAAGGACCATCCCCAGGGCATCACACGAAAAAGGGTGTAAAGATAAATCAATAAGTGTTAATGAAATGTAAAAGAATTAAAATGACAAAATACAAACGATTAGAGAAGTGAAAAATTATTCTATGTGAATTAAGTGGTGATGCCATGAGAAAGGTCCAGCCAGAACAATCCCGGGGGCCCCACTCCCAAACGCTCACCCCAAAATAATTATTGCTACATAATTGTAGCACCCACTCTGGGTCATATAATTCCAAATTGGTGTACTGCATGATAACAGTACATGTATGAAGTGAGAGCTAACTTATCTTGGAGGTACCCCAAAAAACCTCCACATGGCACTATAAGGATCAGCACCTCCTCCTAATGCTGACACCCTTCATGCCTCCAAACAGCAAGCAAAAAATATGGTAGTTGCTCAATCAGCTTAATGACATACTGCAGGTGCTTCCAAAGGGCGGGGTTTACACTGAACACAGAAAAAAGGAATTTGCCCTCCAGCACACTGCAGATAAATAAAAAATACTTGAATCCTACATAATAATAGAAATTCAGAGGTATTGGTTACATACATTTGCAAATATATGAATAAGCGCTGGGCCAACGTCAAGGCTCCTCTGTACCAGCGTCCCTAACATTAAGGGGTTCACGTCCGAGAAGCAAGGCACCCCAAAAAATTCCAACCAAGGACCATCCCCAGGGCATCACACGAAAAAGGGAAAAAAGGTGATAGTGAAGTGTAAAGGATAGATGTGTAAAGATAAATCAATAAGTGTTAATGAAATGTAAAAGAATTTAAATGACATAAATAATATACAAACGATTAGAGAAGTGAAAAAATATTCTATGCGAATTAAGTGGTGATGCCATGAGAAAGGTCCAGCCAGAACAACCCCGGGGGCCCCACTTCCAAAAGCTCACCCCAAAATAATTATTTTTTTTTCCCTTTTTCGTGTGATGCCCTGGGGATGGTCCTTTTTTCTGTAGCTTCTGGCATCTTCACCTGGTGGGCACCAACCCGCTAGGGCTTCGGCGTCTTCGCCTGGCGGGCGCCAGCCCACCAGGGCTTCAACATCTTAACCTAGTTGGCGGCAGCCTGTGTCAGCTATTTTTCATGACTCCTCCCACTAGGACTTCTGTCATCTTTGCCTGGTGGGCGCCAACCGCCAGGGCTTTGGTATCTTCGCCTAGTGGGCGGACATCCTGTGTTAGCTCTGTTTCGTGGCTGCCTCCCAGTAGAACTTCTGGTGTCTCTGCCTGGTAGGTGCCAACCCACCAGGGCTTCGGCGTCTTCACCTGGTGGGCGCCAACCCACCAGGGCTTTCACGTCTTCACCTAGTGGGTGGCAGCCTGTGTTAGCTCTTTTTCATAGCTGCCTCCCACTAGGACTTTCTGCGTCTTCGTCTGGTGGGCGCCAACCCGCCAGGGCTTCAACATCTTCACCTAGTGGATGACAGCCTGTGTCAGCTCTTTTTCATGGCTGCTGCTCACTAGGACTTATGGCGTCTTCGCCTGTCGGGCGCCCACCCACCAGGGCTTCGGCGACTTCACCTGGCGGGCGCCAGCACACCAGGGCTTCAGAGTTTTTGCCTGGCAGATGCCAACCCACCAGGGCTTTGGCGTATTTGCCTGCTGGGCACCAACCTACCAGGGCTTCGACGTCTTCACCTAGTAGGTGGCAGCCTGTGTCAGCTCTTTTCTGTGGCTGCCTCCCACTAGGACTTCTGGCGTCTTCACCTGATGGGCGCCAACCCACCAGGGCGTTGGTGTCTTCACCTAGTGGGTGGCAGCCTGTGTTAGCTCTTTTTCATGGCTGCCTCCCATTAGGACATCTGGTGTCTTTGCCTGGTGGGCACCAACCCTCCAGGGCTTCAACGTCTTCACCTAGTGGGTAGCAGCCTGTGTCAGCTCTTTTTCGTGGCTGCCTGCCACTAGGACTTCCAGCATTTTGGCCTGGCAGATGCCAACCCACCAGGGCTTCTGCATATTCACCTGGCGGGCACCAAACCGCCAGGGCTTTGGCATCTTCACCTAGTGGATGGCAGCCTTTGTCAGCTCTTTTACTTGGCTGCCGCCTACTAGGAGTTCTGCATCCGCGCCTGGCGCCAACCTACCAGGGCTTCGGCATCTTCACCTGATGGGCACCAACCCGCGAGGGCTTCAGCGTCTTCGCCTAGTTGGCGGCAGCCTGTGTCAGCTCTTTTTCATGGCTGCCTCCCACTAGGACTTCTGGTGTCTTCGCCTGGCGAGCGCCAACCCACCAGGGCTTCGGCATCTTCACCTGGTGGGTGCCAACCTGCCAGGGCTTTGACTAATGGGTGGCAGCCTGTGTTAGCTTTTTTTGGGGCTGCCTCCCACTAGGACTTCCTGGGTCTTCGTCTGGCGGGTGCCAACCCGCCAAGGCTTCAACATCTTCACCTAATGGGCGACAGCCTGTGTCAGCTCTTTTTCATGGCTGCCACTCACTAGGACTTATGGCGTCTTTGCCTGGCGGGCGCCAACCCACCAGGGCTTTGGTGTCTTCACCTGTCGGGCACCCACCCACCAGGGCTTCTGGCATCTTAACCTGGGGGGTGGCTGCCACCTCCTCAGGGCTTCTGTGGTACTCTTCAAGTGCCGCCACGTCCAATGACATCACAAGTCGTGATTGGCTCGCGGCGGCCATCTTTGAAAATCAAAGATTGCCATCATGAGCCAATCACGGCTCTCAACGTCATTGTCGACGGCACCTGGCAGCTGCGGGACCGGTGCCTGTTCGGGTGTCAGCGGCGGGCCTGGATCAAAGTACGGCAGCGGCGCCCATTTAAAGAACGGCAACTCAGCGCCATTTTTGAAATTCAAAGATGGCCGCCACGAGCTGTGATTGGCTCATGGTGGCCATCTTTGAATTTCAAAAATGGCGCTGAGGCTCCATTTTTGAAATGGGCGCCGCTGCTGTATTCAGCAGAATTGCTGGCGGGGACTGAGGACCTCATTCAGAGGCGGTCGTTAGATGCAAGCGGTCGCTCTGAATGAGGGCGGCCGCTTGCATCTCGTAGTGCCGCCTGGTCAATTACTAAGCTGTGGGTTACCACCTACAGCTCTAGCGACTGACCAGTGTGATGGTCGCGATGGTCAAGACCATTGCGACCATCGGGGCTTGCGACGAGACCTTAAGGTTGGGTTCACTACTTGGGACTTAGTGAACAGTGCTAGCAGCCGTGGCACCCAGTGATATTATTATTCTTGATGCCAATATCAAGTTATCAGGGGATATTGTTATATCCAGATTTTAACAGTGATGTCCAGCACTGCTGAAAATACAGAAACGGGATCGTTCTTCAATGTTATTCTTCCATGTGTTCTTCAATGTGATTCTTACGTTATCTGATACAGATGCAGAATCCATATGGATTAAAACAAATTTACAGGACACAGCGGGAGATGAGGCTGTGGAACAATTGTTTTCACAACTTGTAAGACTCAAGAAACGTGAAATTGACTTTTCTTCACGGAGTCACAATCTCGGACTACTTTAGGGATAAAAAAATCCCACGTGTGTTTCGAATAAAGAATGTGCCTACAATAGGCCGTTGTAACCCAGAATTTTGCCGTAAAAGGGCAGCAGTATTAAATAAATGCTCATTTGACTTAATGTTATTAGTAATAGCCGAATCGACAAGAGAATTGGAAATAGTGAAGGAGAAGATCAAAGCATTTGAAGCAATCAACTTACCTAAATTCCAAACGGATACATCGAATGATTGGTCAACTAACCTTGCTACTCAGGTTGAGAAATATAGAACTGACCTTATCAAGTTTAAAAGGGCAAAACAGGTTACAGTGAATAGAGACTATTCTGAGTCTAAGGTATATAGCTGGGTTAACAACAGAGACCCTAATCCGAACCGGAGACCAAGATTTAGACAGAATAATAGGTACCCATTGAAGACGGATACATCTAGTGGGGAGGCCACTTCCAGCTAATCAGAATGTGCAGGTGGGCCTCTAAATATCACCATACAGAAACTCCCTTTATTGGTGACTACGAGAAATCGGCGAGACCCAGTCAAAGAGGATGCACCCGTCGAGGGGGGCAGTGGAAGCGGACGTGGAAAAAGAATCTACAAAAGGAAGACTTAGTCTTCAATTTGTCGAATAGGGTCCTGACACCTACAGAAATAAGTGTCCTTAACGAAGGATTATCCTTTGTCCCTACAACTTATGTTAACAAATTTAATGATAAAATTGATTTATATAGATTTAAAAGACGATTGAGATTAAAAGAGTTTTTTGACCCAAGAAGTAGATTGACGGAGCCCGTTCCATCCTTTTATAAGCCCTCTTCATTTGATCCTCACTCAAATAACCAGGCAATTAAATATTTCACGTCTCGAATGAATGAATTTGTAGATCAACATCAAGTACCTGTCCAAAATAAAAACTCCAATCTTTCAACAGCCGAAAAGACTGCCTTATGTGACCCAGGTCAGTATACGGATATAGTGATCCGCCCTGCCGATAAAGGCGGGGGCATAGTGGTCCAGGATATAGATGCCTACAAAACCGAGATTTACCAACAATTATCAGTTCTGTCAGTGTATAAATCTTTAGTCATTGATCCGACATTAATCTTTAAGAAAGAATTGGACACTATACTTGATAATGCTGTAAAAGATCTGATTATCCCTAACAAACGGCAGAAATGCTAAAATGTAATTGTCCAAAGATTCCGGTTCTGTACACGATACCCAAACTGCATAAAAACGCACCGGGTCGCCCTATCATTGCGGCCAGAGATTCATTATATTACTCTCTCTCAATACTTATATCACCTGTTGCAACCGGTTGTTCAGGCACAGACTACAGTACTAAAATACACTACCACCTTTATTTTACGATTACAAGCATTACAACCAATAAGTGAGATGGCATGTTTATGCACGGTGGATGTGGTTAGCTTATATACAAGCATCCCGCACGATAGGGGTTTGGCAGCTATTCGCAAAATTCTTACCAACAGTGCAGCATATACAGGACTGAATGTGGAATTTGTACTGACACTCTTAGTATTGACTCTAACCCATAACTATTTCCTCTTTGATAATGGCTTTTATATCCAACTTGCGGGGTGCGCGATGGGTTCATGCGTAGCACCCAGTTTCGCCAATCTATTCATGGTGGAGGTGGAGAAAGACCTGTTTTTATCTAACAATCCATATGCTGAGCACATTAAGGGGTACGGTCGTTACATAGACGACATATTCTTTGTATGGACCAGCACTGAAGAAACCTCTATTGAGATGATGCAATCCATTAATGAGAAAGACGTAGCCATTAAGTTCACGTCTCAATGTAGCCGGCACACGATTAATTTCTTAGACGTAGCCGTTTCATTAACTGATACACAAGAATTTCATACTACTGTATATGTCAAAAATACTGACAGAAACACACTACTACAAGCCAACAGTTATCACCCAATGGCTCTCAAACGAGGACTTCCTTTCTCACAATTCCTCCGGGTATTCAGAATTTGCAGTGACCCAGATGAGGCACGAAAACAAATTGACTTAATGTTGTTAAAATTCCAGGCAAGGGGTTATCATTATCGCTCACTGAAAGCAACTAAAGAAAAAGTGCTAGCATTATCTAGGAGTGATTGCTTACAACCCTCCATCAGAAAAACACAAGATGATAAAATGCTTTGGATACAGGATTTTTCATCTATTAATAAAAGCCTATTGATGGAAGCAAAGAGATTATGGCCTATAGTGGCGGGTGACAGTACATTACCGGCATTAAAAGGTACATCTATTATGGCAGCATATAAGAGAGGAAAGAACATTAAGGATCGGGTAGTCCACATTGATGTCTCTGGACTAAAAGCTAATAAACCACAAAATTTTCTATCAAGTAAACCAGGCAACTTTAAGTGCCTGGGATGTATTACATGCAGTGCATTGGAGATTGGTGATATCTTTGTACATCCCCATTCAGGGAAACGGTTCATGATTAAATAACCGTTAACATGCACTAGTAGATATGTAGTATATTTTATTAGGTGCCCATGTGGCTTGTTATATATAGACAAGACCACTGGACAATTTAAAGAGCGCATTGCTCTACATCACTCGGCTATTTCTTCAGTTATAAAGTGATGGATCTATTATGCTCGTTCAGTACCATAGTCTGTTATTTATTATGATGTCTTTTGAATGATCGATTTAAAAACAATTTGTTTCCATTAGCTAGTCTCTTTATAGGCCTGTCCTGAGTTAGTAAGATGTTAAAATAGACTTCAATCAGGCTGTACTTATTGATTAATATGTATATATCATCATGGATTCGTTGTATTCTTTATTTTTTCTTTATTTTTTCAGTGTGTATATGTAACCAAGGTGATGGGTCACATGGGTTTGCGTGGCCCTGTTGGCTGCTGAGAAGCGGGCGCTGCGGGGTATTCTGATGACATCATCAGGACTCCACGGGGCTGCATCGGTGATGGTGGTACACGGAGGTGTCTATAAAGGTATGTAACAGTTTATGTGTATTCTTATCTTGATAAAGGAGTTGAAACTCCGAAACATCGATATACGCTTGCCCTAGACTGGTTCTTTATTGGTATTAATATAGCCGAGAGTGCCATCCACTCAACCAGTTTCTAGACATTGTTCAGGAGGGGCACCAGGCACGTTCGTGATTTTCACAGAGGAGTGCCAGACATTTGGGACTGTACAGTATATATATATACATAAATGTGTTATAAATGTAATATTCGTGTGCACAATTGATAAATCCCTCTACATCAGATACAGTTATCTACGCAGGAATAAAGAAAAGCATTGAAAACTAGTTTGCTTTACATGTCAGTAACAGCCAGCAGCTGCTCCTTCCCTTTTAGATGAGTGGTGCTGCTGCCACTGGTGCTGCAGGTTGGAGGAGAGGAGGAGACTGTAGTCCCCGGCACTGGGTCCACATGCATGACCAGGCATATGCAAAATACTGGCTGGAACTGGAAGCATGCTAACTCTGCTAATCGCAGCCCGGATGCCAGTCCCAGGGGAAGAAACACCTCGCCCTGGGACTGCCTGTCCTGTGTGTGATTGGCAGCGCAATGGGAAGTCCCCGCAAGTCACAACTGGCTCACTGAGGTGGCGGATTTTACTTTAGGGGGGGGGGGGGTTGGCAGCCCCTAGGTGAAATCTGCCAATGGTAATAGCCCATTTTAGGAGACTCGGTCCTCAGGACCCCTCACAGGTCACGTTTTCCAGGTCAACCAGCAGGTGCACAGGTCTATTCATTACACACTGACACATTTTAAAGAATCCAGAGGCGAAGCTAATTATTTCACTTGTGATTCTGTGAGGAGACCAGGAAAACATGCACTGTCCTGAGGACCGAGTTTGAGAACCTGTGCAATAGGCTCTTCTTTAATCAGACACCTTTAATATTAAACTACAATTTTAATTTGGCTCTTTTATTCAGCAGCAGAAATATTTATTCTGACACATACTCAATCCCCACAGGCCAGGCACATTTCTAAAATAAAACAGACAGCCTGAGCTTCCATGATGTAGAAGGTTATTTTATTGTTATATTAAAAACATTTAAAAAGACACATAACAGAAATATAAAGGGTGATGCTTATCTCAACAGCATGGGCTGTGCATTAACTTTGAAGTTGTCCTAATAAACAGACAGGAGCAGCGCAAGAATTTATTGAACCCAGTGGAATTGCTAAGCAACTATTATGTTACTGTGCACGACAAGCGCACAACACGCTATTTAATTAAACTAAAATGAAATCATATACAATTTATTGTTAAAGAGAAAATACTATGTCCCAGCGCAGTCATATGTTTAGCTTTATTCTAGACAGCAATCCTTATATGAGTCACACTGACCGAATCTCCACCACATTATTGGTTGACATGACCTAAAATGAGAGAACATCTTCTTTGCTTTTAATTTGTGGAGGAATCAACAGATTAGGCTTCATTAAGCATAATTGGATCTAGATAAATGTAAATGTCAGCGTTATAACAAAGGGGTAACAAAGGCGTAAATGTAATAGTCTGCGAGTTGCAGAAAGCTGCATGATTGCGGCCATTTATCCGCTAGATTTAAAGCGCCATTAATTTGACAGGCTAAACCAGGCTATTACATTTACCCCGGTGTCTGTTATTATATGAAGGGAAAAAATGTATCACATACTCAGAAATTAATCCATGAGCATTTTTGTGTTTGTTTCTCTTTAAATTTAGTTGTCAGTAAGGACGCAGCATCTTTTAGTTTTAGTTTTCTAACTTATCCAGCAACTCTATGCACTATTGTAAGATTCCGTAGTGAAATGCTAAATATTAGTAGATGACCTGCAAATGCTTACAGGTAAGCCATTTTGCAAAACCCATTGGCAGAGTAGTATCAACTGTTTAAAACCATTAAAAACATCAAATGGTGGAAATTAAAAATGCATTAATAACATGTGGTTTTGCCATCAAGCATACAGCTCAAGCATTATACATGCAGATTTTTTTTTTTAAAATTATGACACTGACTTGGTATGATATGTATGTGTAGTATGATATTATACTGTGTGTAGTATGATATTATACTGTATGTGTAGTATGATATTATACTGTGTGTAGTATGATATTATACTGTATGTGTAGTATATTATACTGTGTGTAGTATGATATACTTTGTGTAGTATGATATTATACTGTATGTGTAGTATGATATTATACTGTATGTGTGGTATGATATTATACTGTATGTGTAGTATGATATTATACTGTATGTGTAGTATGATATTATACTGTGTGTAGTATGATATTATACTGTATGTGTAGTATATTATACTGTGTGTAGTATGATATACTTTGTGTAGTATGATATTATACTGTATGTGTAGTATGATATTATACTGTATGTGTAATATGATTATACTGTGTGTAGTATGATATTATACTGTATGTGTAGTATGATATTATACTGTGTGTAGTATGATATTATACTGTATGTGTAGTATGATATACTGTGTGTAGTATGATATTATACTGTATGCGCAGTATGATATTATACTGTATGTGTAATATGATAATATACTGTATGTGTAGTATGATATTATACTGTATGTGTGGTATGATATTATACTGTGTGTGTAGTATGATATTATAATGTATGTGTAGTATGATAATATACTGTATGTGTAGTATGATATTATACTGTATGTGTAATATGATAATATACTGTATGTGTAGTATGATATTATACTGTATGTGTAGTATGATAATATACTGTATGTGTAATATGATAATATACTGTATGTGTAGTATGATATTATACTGTATGTGTGATATGATAATTAGGGGTGTGCACCGGCCACTTTTCGTGTTTTGGTTTTGGATCTGGATCTTTCTTCGTGTTTTGGATCTGGATTGGTTTTGCCAAAACCACCCTTCCGTGTTTTGGGTTCTGGGTTTTGTGTTTTGGATCTGTATTTTTTTAAAAAAAAGCATAAAAACAGCTAAAATCACAGAATTTGTGGGTTTTTCTGCTCCTATGCTATTATTAACCTCAATAACCTTAATTTCCACTAATTTCCAGTCTATTCTGAACACCTCACACCTCACAATAGTGTTTTTATGTCCAAAAGGTTGCACCGAGGTAGCTGGATGACTATGCTAAGAGATACGAGTGGGCGGCACAAACACGTGGCCCATCTAGGAGTGACACTGCAGTGGCAGACAGGATGGCAGTTTGAAAAACTAGGCCCCAAACAGTACATAATGCAAAGAAAAAAAAGAGGTGCAAGATGGAATTGTCCTTGGGCCCTCCCACCCACCCTTATGTTGTATAAACAGGACATGCACACTTTAGCAAACCAATCATTTCAGCGCCAGGGTCTGCCACACGACTGTGGCTGAAATGATTGGTTCGTTTGGGCCCCCACAAAACAAGCTGGCAATTAATCTGGCCCTGCACAAACTGGCTCTACGGAGGCAAGATGTCGTCCTCATCCTCCTCATCCACCGATTCCTCACCCTCTTCAGTGTTGTGTACATCCTCATCCTCACAGAGTATTAATTCGTCCCCGCTGGAATCCACCACCACAGGTCCCTCTGTATGTTCTGGAGGCTGGTCTCCCTGGAAGAGTTGATAATTAATTTTTATGAACATCATCTTCTCCACATTTTGTGGAAGTAACCTCCTACGCCTTTCGCTGACAAGGTTCCCGGCTGCACTAAACACTCTTTCGGAGTACACACTGGAGGGGGGGCAACTCAGGTAAAATAGAGCCAGTTTGTACAGGGTCCTCCAAATTGCCTCTTTTTCCTGCCAGTACAGGTACAGACTGTCTGACATGCCTACTTGGATGTTGTCACCGATGTAATCCTCCACCATTCTGTCAATGGTGACAGTATCATATGCAGTGACAGTAGACATGTCAGAAATTGTTGCCAGGTCCTTCAGTCCGTACCAGATGTCCAAACTTGGTCCTACCTGCCCTGCATCACCGCCACCGGATTGCTTAGGATACCTAAGTTTTTTCCTTGGCAGCCCCAGTTGCAGGAGAAAATGAAGAAGGAGCTGTTGACGTGTCACGTTCCGCTTCAACTGACTGTTTTCACCAGCAGGTCTTTGCACCTCTGCAGGCTTGTGTCGGCCGGAAAGAGAGACACCACATAGGCTTTAAACCTAGGATCGAGCACGGTGGCCAAAATGTAGTGGTCTGATTTCAACAGATTGACCACCCTGGAATCCTGGCAAAGCGAATGAAGGGCTTCATCCACAAGTCCCACATGCCGAGCAGAATCACTCCGTCTTAGCTCCTCCTTCACTTTCTCCAGCTGCTTCTGCAAAAGCCTGATGAGGGGAATGACCTGACTCAAGCTGGCAGTGTCTGAACTGACTTCACATGTGGCAAGTTCGAAGGGCTGGAGAACCTTGCACAACACGGAAATCATTCTCCACTGCGCTTGAGTCAGGTGCCTATGTCATAGGTGGATGTATAGGCTTGAATGGCCTTTTGCTGCTCCTCCATCCTCTGAAGCATATAGAGGGTTGAGTTCCACGCGTCACAACCTCTTGCTTCAGGTGATGGCGGGGCAGGTTCAAGAGTGTTTGCTGGCGCTCCAGTCTTCGGTACGCAGTCGCTGAATGGCGAAAGTGGGCAGAAATTTTTTGGGCCACCCAAAGCGTCTCCTGCACGCCCCTGTCGCTTTTCAAAAAATTCTTCACCACCAAGTTTATTGTGTGAGCAAAGCATGGGACGTGCTGGAATTTGCCCAGATGTAATGCCCGCACAATATTGGTGGTGTTGTCAGATATCACAAATCCCCAGGAGAGTCTAAGTGGGTTAAGCCACTGGGCGATGATTTCCCCCAGTTTCTCTAAGAGGTTGTCGGCGGTGTGCCTCTTACTGAAGCCGGTGATACACAGCGTAGCCTGCCTTGGAATGAGCTGGCGTTTCTGAGATGCTGCTACTGGTGACGCTGCTGTTGTTGCTGCATAAGGTGATACATCTACCCAGTGGGCTGTCACAGTCATATAGTCCTTAGTCTGCCCTGTTCCACTTGTCCACATGTCCATGGTTAAGTGGACATTGGGTACAACTGCATTTTTCAGGACACTGAGGACACTTTTTCTGACGTTTCTGTACAGTCTCGGTATCGCCTACCTAGTGAAGTGGAATCTAGACGGGATTTGGAACCGGGGACACACTACCTCCATCAATTGTCTAAATCCCACTGCACTAATGGCGGATACCAGATGCACATCTAACACCAACATAGCAGGCAAGGCCTCAGTAATAAGTTTTGCTTCAGGATGACTGCTGTCGTACTTCATCCTCCTCGCTAAGGACTGTTGGAGGGTCAATTGTTTAGTAAAAGTAGTGGTGTTCCTACTCTCTGGGATGATGAACGACTCCCAGCAGCAACAGCAGCAGTGGCAGCAGTAGGCATAGCAATGCAGGATCCTCCGGAGGAATCCTGGATAGGAGAGTCAGTCATGCCAGTGACATGGCCTGCAGGACTACTTCCGATCCTGACTAAGGAGGAAATTGACGAGGAGGGAGTTGACGGTGTGGTTTGCAGGCGCTTGGATACAATAGGACAACGGGATTTAGGTGTCCCTGGACTGCTTACGGTCTTAGCCAAAGTTTCTGAACTCAACAGTAACTTTTTATGAACGCGCTGCAGGTGACGTATAAGGGAGTATGTTCCTAGGTGGTTAACGTCCCTACCCCTACTTATTTCACCTTTACATATGGTACATATGGCACGACAGTTGTTGTCCGGATTTAGATAGAAAGATTGCCAGACTAAAGTGGTGGAATGTTTGGTCATCTGCCCAGGCATGACCGTGATGGGCATCACCATCAGAATCCTCCTGGCCAACTTCCTCCTCAGCGCCAGCTACACCAGTATCCTCATCCTGTTGTACTTCAACAGTGACATCTTCAATTTGCATATCAGCAAGTGGACTGAGGGTGCTCCTTTCAGCACTTGCAAAGGGCGTGCAAATGGTGGAAAGAGCCGCCTCTTGCCGTCCAGTGCTGGGAAGGTCAGGCATCGCAACCGCCACCACACTTGGACTCTCCTTGGGGATTTGTGATATCGAACGCACAGTTCTTCACTGTGCTTTTGCCAGCTTAACTCGTTTGATTTTTTTAGCGGGAAGAGGGCTTCCATCGTCATGTGAAGCTGAACCACTAGTCATGAACATAGGGAAAGACCTTAGCCATTCCTTGCCACTCCGTGTCGTAAATGGCATATTGGAAAGTTTACGTTTCTCCTCAGATGATTTAAATGTTTTTTTAAGGTCATTTTACTGAACTTTGGCCCTCATTCAGAGCCGTACGCTCTGAGCAGAGCGCACGCTCTGAATGAGGGCCGGGCTCCATTTTCATGGAGCTTCCTCCTGGACGCTCGTATAGCTGTGGGTCACCACCCACAGGCTATACGAGCGTGCATTGTGATGGCCGCGATGGTCGAGACCATCGCGACCATCGAAATTGCGAGCCGGAGCCTGCGGTTGAGGTTTTCAACCGCAAGCTCCGGAGTGATTTTGGCTCTATCAGAGCCAAAATCACTCCCACTGACATCACTAGTGATGTCAGTGGGCCGGCTTCTGACGGGAGGCGTTCCCATGGGAACGCCCCCATCAGGGAGGCACGCCCCCAGCACGCCCACCAAAGGGGGCGTGCTGTCAATCAACATTGACAGCACGCCCCCTTTGATCGGACACAACGAGCGAAGGACTTTCCTTCGCTCGTCGCGTCTGGCGCATGCGCACGACGGAGCTCCCTCCGTCGTGCGCATGCTCAGTCCATAACATCGACCCACTTGCGAGCGGACAGCCGCTCGCGAGTGGGTCTGAATCAGGCCCTTTGTCATTTGTGATTGTATGTGCCCTCTACTATGACATTGGGCATCGGCCTTGTCAGACGACGTTGAGGGCATCGGCCTTGTCAGACGACGTTGAGGGCATGTTATCGTCTATGTCATGACTAATGGCAGCAGCTTCAGCACTAGGAGGAAGTGGTTCTTGATCTTTCCCTATTTTATTTTTATCGGAGAAAGTTCCTCCATTTATGTTGTATTGATATATACGTGCGGCTAAGGCGCACACAAACACAGAAAATAAATTATTTATTTTTGTTGGAGACTAGTGCACTTTGTGGATTACACCACCCTTTAAGAAATGAGCCAGCCGGCTCTTTACTTATGGGACACAGGCGCACACTTGGCGCTGCTCCTTTGTTGATGCACGTGCAGCTACAGTGCACACAATTCACAAAGACGGAAAACAAGAATTTTTTATTTTTTGTGGAGCGCACTTTGAGGGTTACACCATCCTTTAACACACAGATGCACGCTTGGCGCTGCTGCTTTGAGGATGCACGTACAGTGCAGACAATTCACAAACAGAAGAAAATATTTTATTTTTGTTGGAGTGCACTTTGGGGGTTACACCACCCTTTAACCACTTGCCTGGCACGGTCGTATCAGATACGACCACACCAGGCTGGGCTTTCCCTGACATGGTCGTATCTGATATGACCAGTCAGAAGTGCCCACTGGCGGCTGCGGGAAGCTAATCTTCCAGCAGCCGCCTACATCAGAGGGACCTGCTGGTCCCTCTGTACCCGTAGCTGCCCCTCCAGTGCTGGCCACAGTGATCGGGCATCTCGCAGCATCCTCCTCCCGGTGCGTCTGCAGGCTCCAGTAATTCCCGATCACTGTGGCCAGCAGTGATCGGGCAGCCTGCGTGTCCCTCCTCCGTAGGTAGTTGTAAGCAAAAGCGGCCAGCGCCACACCATCTGGCTGCTCCTGCTTACAATTTCCAGCTGCCTGCTACTGCGTACCTTCTCCCGACGCGGTGGCTGCTCCATCGTCTCCGGGCCAGCCACCTCCTCCCAGTGCGGTGGTGTCAGTGGCGGCTTCTGCGACATCCTTCTCCTTCCAGCGTGGTGGTGTCAGCGGCGGCTTCAGCGTCCTGGCCACCTCCTTCTCCTCCCTGCGCGGCGGCTCCTGCATCCCGGGGCCGGCCTCCTCCTAGCGCGGTGGTGTCAGCGTCCTGGCCACCTGCTTCTTCTCTCAGCGCAGCGGCTCCTGCATCCCAGGTCCAGCCTCCACCTCCCAACGCGATGGCGTCAGTGGCGGCTTCAGTGTCCTTGCCACCTCCTTCTCCTCCCTACGCGGCGGCTCCTACATCCCGGGGCTGGCCTTCTCCTCAAAGCGCGATGGCGTCATCGGCGGCTTCAGGGTCCCGGCCTCCTCCCAGCGTTGTGGCCGCTTCCTCGTCCCTGCCGGCCGGCCGGCCACCTCCTCCAATCCCTGCAGCTGCTTCTGTCCCTGGGCCTGGCACGTGATACCTCCTCCATCCCAGTCCTTCTCCCTGCTCAAACTCTGCCTCTGTCCCGATCACTGCCGGACACAGTGATCGGGCAGTAGATTGTTTGCAAAAAAAATATTATATATATATTACACACACACATTATATATATATATATCTCATACAGAAGTAAAAAAAAGTCATAAGGATATACAAAGGTGCGCCACAATAAATAAATATATATATATATAAAAAAATATGTATGTGTGCGTATATATATATATATATATATATATATGTGTGTGTGTGTATATATATATATATATATATATATATGTGTGTGTGTGTAGATATATATATATATGTATATATATATATATATATATATGTGTGTGTGTATATATATACATATATATATATATATATATATATATATATATATTAGGGACGGCAACCAATCATCGATGGTCTGCAAACCATCGATGGTTTAAAAATATCGATGGTCTGACTGAAACAAGTGGTTTGCCATTGCTGGTGGCCATCAATGTTGCACCATCGATGGCAACCCTCAATCGATATTTAGGAAACATCGGCTGTTGTGGTCTACACAGATTTCGACCAATCGCTAAACAATTGATGGCTTCTAACGATGGTTGAACCACCGATGGTACAGCTATCAATGGCCATCACTACAGTATAACATAAAACTTGCTATTTTTATGGTATACTGTATTTTTAAAAAATACGAACATTCAAATAAAATAGTGATGGATAAGCTTATAATTATGTTCTTTACCTAATTCAATCATAAAAGAAACAGACAATTTTGGAGCGGTTTTTGGAAAAAGAATTAGTCAGTTAAGTGGTTAACAGATAGACGCACTGCTGCTTTGAGGATGTACGTACAGTGCACACAATTCACAATCACAGAAAATATTTTTTTATTTTGTTTGGAGTGCACTTTTGGGGTTACAGCACCCTTTAACGGACAAGACAGCCGGCCCTTTACTTATGGGACACAGGCGTACGCTTGGCGCTGCTCCTTTGTTGATGCACGTGCAGCCACAGTGTATACAATTGTCAAACACAGAAAATTATTTTTTATTTTGTTTGGAGTGCACTTTGGGGGTTACACCACCCTTTAACAGACGAGCCAGCCGGCCCTTTACTTATGACACAGGTGCACGCTTGGCGCTACTTTGTTGCTGCACGTGCGGCTACTGCGCACACAATTCACAAACACAGAAAATATTTTTTTATTTTGTTTGGAGTGCACTTTGGGGGTTACACCACCCTTTAACAGACGAGCCAGCCGGCCCTTTATGTATGACACAGGCGCACGCTTGGCGCTACTTTGTTGATAACTGTGCGGCCACAGTGCACACAATTCCCAAACACAGAAAATATTTTTTTTATTCTGTTTGGAGTGCACTTTGGGGGTTACAGCACCTTTTAACGGTCAAGCCAGCCGGCCCTTTACTTATGACATAGGCGCATGCTTGGCGCTGCTTTGTTGATGCACGTGCGGCTACTGCGCACACAATTCACAAACACAGAAAAAAATATATATTATTTGAAGTGCACTTTGGGGGTTACAGCACCCTTTAATGGACGAGCCAGCTGGCCCTTTACTTACGACACAGGCGCACGCTTGGCGCTACTTTGTTGATGCACGTGCGGCTACTGCGAACACAATTCACAAACACAGAAAAAATATTTATTTTTTTTGCACTTGGGGGGAGCACCCCTGATGGACAAAGCACCCCCTGGACAACACTGGAACACTGCACAGGACTTTGGAGTGGACACAGCCCTATGGACAACTGACTGCACAACACAGTCCAGCCAGCCCCTATGGACTTTGGAGGAGTGGACACAGCCTCTATGGACAACAGCAGCACAGCACAACACAGCCAGCCCCTATGGACTTTGGAGAAGTGGACACAGCCCCTATGGACAAATGCAGCACAGCACAACACAGCCAGCCCCTATGGACTTTGGAGGAGTGGACACAGCCCCTATGGACAACAGCAGCACAGCACAACACAGCACAACACTACACTGCACTACACTACACAGCCCAGCCAGCCCTAATTCCCGCCCTCCCTCTTCACTGTCCACAGCCGAGTGAGAAAATGGCGCTGACGCGGGTACCTTATATAGAATCCAAAACACACGAGACCCGGAAGGCGGGATGATGACGTTTTGCCTCGATTTCAGATCCGAGTCAGGCGGGAAAAGTCGAGCCTGACTCGGATCGGCCTCGGATCGGGGGGGATCGGGGGGGTTCGGATTTCATAAATCCGAACCCGCTCACCCCTAATGATAATATACTGTATGTGTAGTATGATATTATACTGTATGTGTAATATGATAATATACTGTATGTGTAGTATGATATTATACTGTATGTGTAATATGATAATATACTGTATGTGTAGTATGATATTATACTGTATGTGTAGTATGTTATTATACTGTATGTGTAATATGATAATATACTGTATGTGTAGTATGATATTATACTGTATGTGTGGTATGATATTATACTGTGTGTGTAGTATGATATTATACTGTATGTGTGGTATGATATTATACTGTATGTGTAATATGATAATATACTGTATGTGTAGTATGATATTATACTGTGTGTGTAGTATGATATTATACTGTATGTGTGGTATGATATTATACTGTATGTGTAATATGATAATATACTGTATGTGTAGTATGATATTATACTGTATGTGTAGTATTATAATATACTGTATGTGTAGTGTGATCAGGCCCGCCAAGAGCCGTGGCGGGCCCCGGTAATAGGGGGTGTGGCCTAATCGCGGGAGGCGTGGCCACGCCCCCTTGCTGAGAATAAAAAAAGATTTGCAGCGCCACGAAGCAGCGCTGCACGCTGGGGAGGGGGGGCGCTCTGAGCCCCCTCAGCCCGGCGCAAAGCCAGGGGGGGCGCGATCAGTGTGATCGCTCCCCCACACAGGCATAGGAGACTGCTGTGGCTGCTGCTCAGCAGCCAAGAGCAGTCTCAAACTACAGCTCAGCAGTTGCTGTGAGGGGGGGAGTGGCGCCGAACCCGGGCCCCTGCCGGGCCCCTCAGGAAGCCCGGGCCCGGGTTATCTGTACCCACTCCCCCCCTCTCGGCGTCCCTGAGTATGATAATATACTGTATGTGTAATATGATATTATACTGTGTGTGTAGTATGATATTATACTGTATGTGTAGTATGATATTATACTGTATGTGTAATATGATAATATACTGTGTGTGTAGTATGATATTATACTGTATGTGTAGTATGATATTATACTGTATGTGTAATATGATAATATACTGTATGTGTAATATGTTAATATACTGTATGTGTAATATGATATTATACTGTGTGTGTAGTATGATATTATACTGTATGTGTAATATGATAATATACTGTATGTGTAATATGATAATATACTGTGTGTGTAGTATGATAATATACTGTATGTGTAGTATGATATTATACTGTATGTGTAATATGATAATATACTGTATGTGTGGTATGATATTATACTGTGTGTGTAGTATGATATTATACTGTATGTGTAATATGATAATATACTGTATGTGTAATATGATAATATACTGTGTGTGTAGTATGATAATATACTGTATGTGTAGTATGATATTATACTGTATGTGTAATATGATAATATACTGTATGTGTGGTATGATATTATACTGTGTGTGTAGTATGATATTATACTGTATGTGTGGTATGATATTATACTGTGTGTGTAGTATGATATTATACTGTATGTGCAGTATGATATTATACTGTATGTGTGGTATGATATTATACTGTGTGTGTAGTATGATATTATACTGTATGTGTAGTATATTATACTGTATGTGTGGTATGATATTATACTGTGTGTGTAGTATGATATTATACTGTATGTGTAAATATTATTAGAAGTAAATACCATCTAACAGGGATACGTTCAGTGTCAGGCACAGGGGTTGCCGGCGCTGGAATCCTGACACCTGTCAGAATCCTGACACCGGCATTCCGAAGGTAAATAGCGGAGTTGGGGGGAGGGTTAGGGGTTAAGGTTAGACACTAGGGGGAGGGATAGGGTGAGGCACTAGGGGACAGGGTTAGGTTTAGGGTGCGGGGAAGGGGGAGGTTAGGTTTAGGCACTAGGAGGGGAAATTAGGTTCAGGCACAAGGGAGGGAGGATTAGGGGTAGGGAGATGGGGAGGGTTAGGATAACTAACGACAGGTGTCGGTATCCTAACCCTGTCGGGAAGCTGGTGTCAAGATTTTGACTGCTGGGATCCCGGTGCTGGCATCCCATACTCCCCATCTAACATAATGGATCTGAGTTCAATAGCCCTGCTATAAAAATCATGCACAGAAATATAACAGAATACTCTTTGAAGACTCTCTGATGTTAAACAACTAGCTGAACAATTTGTTTAAATTAAACTGTGCAAATATTTGACTGTGATTGTCCACGACTCAATCTGATCCTCATGCTTAATTCATAATATACACTTCAGTGTTATTTACAAAGCATTTTGAATAAGTCCACAAATGTCACCAATCATATAATATAAAAAAGTCATGTTCTACAGAATTGATTAAATATTTGAAATATTTACTAAAGATTATTTTCTTGAAGCCGACAATTGGAAATGGCAACAGTAATATACTAAAAACAAGTCTGATTTTGCGTGTTTTACTACTGCTCTTTTAACTCCAGCTAATGCCGTACCAGGGTGGCAGTGCACCCTGTGCCACCCCCGCCATGCATGATGTCACACCAAGGGGGTGGGGCCACTAGCATTGGGATGTACAGCACTGCCCACAGAGCATCCTCAGGATACTCCGGGTGGCTGTACAGCTATACTGGCTGCAAGGTGCCATTAAAGGAATCTCGATATCCAGATTCAGGGGCCATAGGGTAGTGACGGTACCGCCCACAGAGCCTAGCACCGCATGCACACCCAAAGTTACTGAGCTGACTCCAGACGTCAAAGCTGCTGGGAAGAGGATGCTTTCTGAAACCAATCTTTAGTAAATAAATACACCCATTTGATCCTTAACCTAAACATGTATAGAATTTTAATATTGATGACATTGAATTAATCTCGTTTTAGAGCCACACTAGTTTTTCTTAAGTTTAAGCTGTGTCCTCTTTAATGTTAACTCTCACAGGAGCAAGGCACTCCCTACCCTTTATTTTCATGCCTGCATTCATTTGCATTCATTTGGTCTAACTTGTATGTTCCTGTTTCATACATGTTCTGTTTTCCCCACTGTCTGGCACTGTGGAGGGCTATGGTACTAATATGAATGATTACGTAATACCCCGAAGGCGAGGATGCGTGTTATGGTGTGGAGTTGATGCCACCTTCTTGGTGGCTTCTATTCTTCGGTAACAACTTCCATCTGCATCACATCCCAGTAGAGAGGCAAGGGTTCCCCAATCAGTCACTGATAAGTATATTTATTAATAGCATCCTAGAAAGGTTGGACTAGGCTACTGTAATCAAGAATTTTGCAAAGATTCAATATGGCACAGAAAATCATAATAATAGCAACAATCACTTTCTTAACATTACATAAATAAAATATCACTAGATTAAATACTAAATATTATTCAATATTCTTACAAAATTAATTAATGGGTTTCTCTACGCTAACTGAATACAAGTAAAGGATAATGAGCCTGATTCAGAGATGAACGCAATGCCGATGATTACACATTTGGGCGATTATCGGTGATCTTTGCATGCGTCCGAGTCGCACTGTGCATTTATTCACAAACTGATTGACAGGCAGGGAAAGTATGTGGGCGGCAACGGGGCAGGTGGCGACTCAAATACAGGTGTGTTGTGACCATTATTGGGGGGCGTCTCAGCCTGCGACTGCGATCTGGTATGCAAGATAAATGGCACCAGGGTCTTAAATCCTGTGGGCATTCAGCCCAACCATAACTTTTACTGAGAAGGCTGATTATCTACTGATCTGTGACCGATGATGCGTCTTGGTATGCAGTCAGTTGCATTTACAAAGCCGCTGGTGGGCATCTCAATATAAATCCTGGTGGATGCAACATTCACATATTTATGCACAGCTGCTGCGTACAAATTCATAGCTGCGGTGGCATTAGCAAACATCTAAGCGTCAGGCCCAATGTCATTTGGCAGTGATATAATGTCTCAATGACTTCAAAAGAGATGGATCTAACTTTTGCTAATGCGGCTACTGTGACTTTGTAGGTGCACATTGGGTCATAGTCCGACACAGGACTACATACAATGCTGCAGTGCTGTTAAGTAGGATTAACAAAGAGACTTTAATTACTCCTTTCAAATACTGTATAGCTGGTAAATATGCTACTTGATAACAAGTTGAAACAATGGACCTCATTCAGACCCGGTCGCAAGCACTGAGCGCTCGCAACCGGGTCGATGTTTAGGCCCTGTGCACGTGCAGCGGCCGCACTGCGCGTGCGCAAGCCCTGGAGCGAGAGACAAATTCACTACAAAAGGGGCGGCTGTCGATGTTGATCGACAGCTCGACCCGTTTTGTAGGCGTGGCGGGGGGGGGTAGTTTCACAAACGGAGGCGTTCCTGCCGTTTTGTGGGTGGCCGCACCGACATCAGCAGTGATGTCAGTGGGGAGCTTCCTGCTCGATCAGAGCAGGAAGCTCCCTGGGGCTTGCGGTTACCGAGACCCAACCTTAGGGTCTCGTCGCAAGCCCCGATGGTCGCAATGGTCTTGACCATCGCGACCATCAACCTGGTCGGTCGCTAAAGCTGTGGGTGTTAACCCACAGCTTAGCTAGTAACCATGAGGCCGCACTAGAAAAGTCAAGCGGCCGCTCTCATTCAGAGCGAGCGCTCGCTTCTTGCGACTGCCTCTGAATGAGGGCCAGTGTCTATAACACATAATCTGAGTTGGTGTATACAGGGCCGGCTCCAGGGGTCGGAGCACCCTGTGCCGGCTCTCTATAGTAACCCCCAACAAAATGGGGGCGTGGCCTAATTATCAGCCTCACTAGCTGGGCTTCCCAAAGCCCTCTCCCATCACTGAATGGATGCCACGCACATGCGTGCAGCATCCATTCAGACTTCAGGCCGCCGCACTGCAGCGGCTGTGGGGGTCCCCAACCTCCCGATTTGATGACACAGCAGGACAGTACTGTCCCGCTGAAATCAGGATGTTGGGGAGGGGTGCGCCCTCCACAGGTGGTGCCCCTGTTTGACCGCATTGGTCAAACACCCCTAGAGTCGAACCTGGGTGTATACAGAGCTGGCGCAATGTGGATAGCGGGGTCAGCATTGCAGGAGGGTGCCGGGCATGAGAGGCGCCCAGTTTCAATTTGGCACTGAGAACCAGAAACAAATATGTAGCAGGGGCTATTTGAACTTGGCACTGGCCGTGAGCCAATCACTGCTTGCGGGCGGTAGCCAAATAAGCAGTCGTGGCAAGCCAATCATGGCTCGCTGCATGATAGCTCCACCTGCTCATGGCATCTGACTTTCGGCGCCACTGAGCGGAGCCTTCAGTAGGCTGCTGGTGGTCAATAGAGGAGGACATTGCGTGAAGAGCTCCGGTGGCTGCAAAAAAGGCCAGAAGATGGCGCCACTGGCCAGGACGGGCCAGCAGCAGGTGAAAGCAAAGAGCTAAATGAAGCTACCCACTGCAGCCTCTTGTGCTCAGTTTGATACAATATTACCACATAACAGGATATTGTTGCTGGTGTAGCAAAGTAAAACAACCTCAATCAATTCAGTGTAAGTACACTGTAAGATAATGGTTACTATGGGTACGTTTTCGTTCTGTGGAGAATGGCGTCCCACGTCTCCTTCACTTTGTGGTGTACTTCTTCATCCTGGATTATTCCTTTGTGCCCAAGCTGTTGGTGTTCATTATGGGGAAATCTAGCAGTTGCAGCGCGATGTTCTGACTGGTGGCTGCCTTTCCATGTAGGATGCTACCCGTGATGTATTTGCGCTGGTACCCCGTCGGTGTCTGTAGCTGGACGTGTTCGGCTCTGGAGGGGTTCCTCTGCAGCGGCCTTAGGCTGGGGCGCACTGTGGGTTACTCACCACCGCCTGATGGTGATGCAGGCTGGCTGCCTCCCTCTCCTTTCGGATCTCTGGTAGGGATGTCGACCATCAATGTTTTTCTTGTGATGGTAAAGTTTTTACCATTCGATGACAGCATTCCAATGATTCAATGGTGTTGTGATGTTTTTTTTTTTTAATGCTGAGATCTGCACTGTCCCTGCCTGCAGCTCTCAGCATCGGACATCTTGCCCCGCCCCCGATCCAACCCCGTCCCACCCCCAGTGCCGTCCCCTTTCAGCCCTATTATCGCAAATGCGATATCAATTAAATAGGTTTTTTTTTCATCTAATACGTTTGATGCGATGGTTACTTGCCATCTCATTGAAAGTTTTGATGGTGGAAGCCCAAGCATCATTTGATGGTGGACTTCCGACATCCATCCCTAATCTGTGGCTGGTGGTGCATGGCTCTGGAGGGGTTCTCTCTGCAGTGGTCTAAAGCTAGGACACGCTGTGGATTACTCACCGATGGTATTGCGCGCTGTCCTCCTTCCTCTCCTCTCCTTCCGGGTCCTGGTCACATGATCGCGGGTGCTGTCTTTGCGGGCTAGAGTTTGTAGTTACGTGAACTGTAAGGTGTTGCTGATTCGTGTTGTAATGGGTGTTGGATAATGACCCAACGTGTTTTGGCCAGCAAAGCCATCCTCTGGGGATATGTTGAAGGCGATGTGCTGTCTGAGCATCCTTTAAAACGCCCAGAGTTTAAGCTGTAGGGGTTTTCATTGGTGGACTGTTCTCATTGGTCAAAGTGGAATTCAATGTTGTGATTGGTTCAGCAACCTGTCAGTTTCGGAGGTAGTAGATTTCATCTCTGGCTTCAATATAATGTAGCTCGTGGTATAATTGGGGTTAATCTGCCAATGGGCTAATTAATGGGCTACTACTGTGTGGCATAATGGGAATAAGGGTCTATACTGTGTGGCAAATAAGGGGCATTACTGTGTGGCATAATGTGTATAAGGGGTACTATTGTGTCGTATAATGTGCGTAAGGGCTATACTGCATGATGCATAAGGGGTACTACTGTGTGGCATTATGTGAATAAGGGGCTCTGGACCTCATTCAGAGTCGGTCATAGCGGCCGCACGGTCGTACGCATCTGATGTTTTTCTTTCTGCGACTGCGCACGGCTAGCTGTGCGCATGTGCGTCCGAGCTCTTCCGATGCAAAATACTGTCTGTCGTAGGGCTTCCGAAACGGAAGTGGCTTGCGAAAGTTGATTGACAGGGGAGTGCATAAATTATCTGCTTTGTACGACCATGAATTGCGGATGAATGACAACGTCACTCTACGAACAGGATTATCGTCCAGGCTAAGGTAGGCAAGAAGCGTCCGTAAGCCACAACAGTACAATCGTTAATCCGATGTTACTTGTGATGCTTCTAATTGGAACCACACAAACCAAGCAGCTAAGATTGGTGCATTGTAACTATTAACACTGCTAATTACCTTGTAAATGATTTCACTTGCGTGTGCATTAGGGAATTCGTAACACAACTGTTTATTTGTGCTTTTTTAACTTATATTTTTAGGACATTTTTTAAAACATCTAGCATTGTGTTTTGCGTAGCAGCCTTTTCAGATACCATACTTTTTAAACCATGTATACATTGATATAGTTAAATTTAGACATTTTTTTGTTTACATTTTTTATTTTTAGGAAATTAGCCTTTAATCACAATTTTATTTACAATTGTTAGGGCAACATTTGCCTATAAATAAAAAGAAAAAGAAAAAACAGAATTCTAAAAAGAAATGAATAATAAAAAAAAAGAGCTTGAGACATTGGTGACAAGAAATATGGGGACTGGACAAGAGGTGAGGGAGGAGATATCCAGGGCTACTTGCGTCGTTTGGGCCGGCATGGAGGAAGAGGTAAGCTACGGACAGCCGACTGGCGTGTAACCCGCCGACTGGCCTGGCCAGAGGTAGATGGTATTTCCTCAGGCCTAGGCATAGGGCTCTCCATACTTGCGGGGGTGGCTGTTGGGCTGCCAGAGGTGGTGGTCCTGGGAGGAAGGGAGTCTCGCTCCAACATGGCAGGTGGGTTTGCCTGCTCCTGGGTATTGGCCCAATGATCTATGGCCCCAGCAATGGTCTCCAGGGCCACCGCCACCCTCACCAGAGTGGTCTCCATCCTCAGAAGAACACATCTGTTCTCCTGAGTTTGGGAGACCAACCTGGTGGGGAGAGGCACTACTCGGTCCGATGGTTGCCCTGGAGTAGACTCCACAGGGTCCCCAGATGGAGTATTTGGATCCTCCCCTGCAGAGTCTCCATCTGTGCTGGACCCAGACCTGACCTCAGGAGCAGGCACTACCTCCTCTGAGTCTGGAAAAAAAAGAAAAAAAACATTTCTATTTTGTTGAAAAAAAAAACGCATACACAGTTTAGCTTTATACTTTTTTGAGTCCTAAAAATATTTACATTCTTACACATGTGGAGAGTTGAAGTTGGCCATGTCAGTGTCCATAGTGGACACGCCGACTATCTCCTCTTCCGTCACACATCCCTGAGCCAACGTCTCCAACCTCGTCAAGGTCAGCTCCTCAGGGATGGGACCACCACCTGTCCCCGCAGCATGGTCCACCCTACTCCGTAGCTTCCTCTTCAGCTGGTATTTGAAATCAGTCCATCTGACAATGTGATTTGGAATTTTTTAAGGGTTAGTTTATTTAATTAAGATCTCGCTTTTGACTTCAGTACACTCACAATATAATTTTTTTACCTTTTTTTGATGACTTTCATGGTTCTGTGGGTTGTCCCCACAGCAATAACAGCCCTGGGTATCTCCTCCTAAATCCTGTCTTTGGCTCCAGCCCCCATATTTCTTGGGGCATGGACAAGGTTATCCATTGTCATGGTCACCAATGTCTCAAGCTCTAGCCTTGAAAATGGTGGATTTCTGGGCCTTGGCCTGAATGGCCGCGCCTCCTCTTCCCCTGGTGGTGGTAGTGGATTCCCAGCACCTACAATATTTTTTAATTTTGTTAATTTCAAAAAGGCATTTGTGGAAGATATGAACTGTTATTGTGTTTTTTTAAAAATGTATTTAACACTTACCTGCCTCATTTGTCCTCTGCCCACCATGCTCCTCGCTTGCCATTTTCAAAACTTGTGAGAGAGCATGAAGAATAGTGCTTTGATGACTATTTTACAGATGTGAGCGCATCCCTGGATTGGTTACCCGTGCATCCTATTTGCCTACGTACAATGCACACCTTGCCTGCATTCCGTAATCACTGCGTGGGTTGGGCTAGATGTGAGCGCATCCCTGGATTGGTTACCTGTGCATCCCTATTTGCCTACGTACAATGCACACCTTGCCTGCATTCCGTAATCACTGCGTGGGTTGGGCTAGATGTGAGCGCATCCCTGGATTGGTTACCTGTGCATCCCTATTTGCCTATGTACAATGCACACCTTGCCTGCATTCTGTAATCACTGCATGGGTTGGGCTAGATGTGAGCGCATCCCTGGATTGGTTACCTGTGCATCCGTATTTGCCTACGTACAATGCACACCTTGCCTGCATTCCGTAATCACTGCGTGGGTTGGGCTAGATGTGAATGCATCCCTGGATTGGTTACCCGTGCATCCCTATTTGCATATGTACAATGCACACCTTGCCTGCATTATTCAATCATTGTGGTTTTTTTGGCCTTATTTAAATGTTCCCTTACTTGTGGGTTGTAGTTGGAGTGATTTGTGGTGCAGGAAGGGATTGCTAGTGTTTACAGTGTTTGGAGTTGTTTGAGTGGTGCTTGTTTGTGTTTTTGGAGTGGTGCTTGTGTGTGTTGTTTGAGTGGTGCTTGTGTGTGTTGTTTGAGTGGTGTTTTGTTTTTTTGGGTGGTTGGTGTTTTTTTTGTTTTTTTTTGGGTGTTCCTTTTTTTTTTTTTTTTTTTTTGGGTGGTGGGTTTTTTTTTTGGGTGGTGGTTTTTTTTTTTTCTTCTTTTTGAGTGGTGGGTTATTTTTGAATTTTTGTTTGTCCATACATTTCCCAAACCCGGTTACTTTGTGTGTTTGGGTGGCCGTGTTTTTTGAGGAACATAATAACAACGTTCTTTGCAGACTCCAGTAAGTGTGCCAGCCTACTGCAAGCTTTTTGTTAATTTTTTGGTATTTTAAACCAAAAAAAGGACATTATTCAAACAATTATTGTCATGTTCTATTGTTTTGTTTTAGTTGTTTAACAGTCCAGTTTGTACTTGATTCAGGTAAGTGTCTATTTTTACAAACCTAAAAGTTTTTTGTATTTAATAATGTAGTGTTTTATACTGTCTTTTTTACATTTAATAATGCAGTTGTGGTTTTTATTGATAAAACAATAATTATGTTTTCAATTTTTAATATTGCCCAATTTCAAAGTTAAGGATTGTTTTAACAATAATAGTAGTAATAGTGGTGTTTTTTTTATTAAAATATTGTTTTCTTTTGCTTCCATAAAATAAAAACCCGTACATAAACAACACCTGTAGGAAAAATATTGAAAAATCTTTCTCAACAACACTTTTTTTTTATTGTAACTTTACAGAGCGATGTGGGCCAGCTAATAGTGGCCATGTTGCCCCCCACCAACCTTCCTCAGCCTCCTCCTGGGCGTAGGCATAGGAGGCGTGCAAGGGCCAAGATATATAGAACATGTGTCACCCTTTTTGGAATGCCTGATGATGTGGTTGTAACTGCCTCCAAATATTATCCTAGACACTCTTTCAATAATAAAGAATGATCTAGAAAGTCAGATTCACATTCCTACAGCAATCACACCACTTACACAGTTGTTGGCGGTGTTACATTTCTGTTCCTCAGGGTCCTTCCAATCCACTGTGGGGCTGGTGGGTGGCCTCTCCCAGCCCTCATTTTCATGGATCCTGAGGCGTGTGCTAGATGCATTCTTCAATCATATAGCACATTTTATTAGTATGCCTTTGGATACGGAAGCCCTTGATATGGTAAAGCAGATTTTTTTTGAGTTTGCAGGCTTTCCACACGTCATAGGGGTAGTCGATGGCACTCACATAGCACTTCAGCCCCCTGCATGCAGGGAACAAATCTATAGGAACCGTAAACATTTCCATTCACTAAATGTAATGGTGCTATGTGATGCCAGATCCTCTCCCTGAATGCAAAATTTCCAGGCTGCAGCCATGATGAGTAAGTGATCCAGCATTCAGGGATTTGGCTAAAATTAAGCACACTGCAAGCTGGTGACGCGTGGCTTCTTGGTAAGTATAAAGTATGTAGCTATTGTAATAGTGTAAACATGTTTTCATTGACAATCTATGGATCTTTTGGTGTCCCATTTCCATCAGGTGACAGTGGATATCCTTGCACGCCCTGGCTGCTGACTCTTTATTTGAATAAGGGCCACAAACTCAATATAATGCTGCGTTTACTGCCACCAGGCAGGTGGTGGAGCGCTGTATCGGCCTTTTAAAGGGCCGGTTCCGTTGTCTACATCACTCTGGTGGTGCACTCATGTACTCGCCGGATATGGTTTCTCGCATTGTGGTCCTATGTGGGATTTTACACAACATTGCAATAAGGAGTCGAGTACCCATGCAGCCAGAGGATGCCTTGCCAGAGGATGGCCCCCCGGAGGAAGGTGTTGTGATACTGTCGGGGGGGGGGGGCATTTGCGATTCTGTGGTTTCAAGATTTTTTAGGTAATAATTTTTTACTTTATTTTTAAGTTTACAGTTAAAGCAAATGTATTTTAAGGTGAACCTAATTTTTTTTTTTTTGGTCCAAAATCACAACACTTTCCAAAACTGAAAAACTAATGGAACCCATTGGCAATACCCTGTACTGTTTTTGGACAACTAACATAATTTTCCGGATATACCACCACATGTTTAGTTAATTTGGATGTTTTTTTTTTATTTTGTCTGTTAAAAAAGAAATATTATGTTTGAGTTTTGCTTTTGTTGTTTATGTCTGACTAAGCAAGATATTTTATTTTTGGAAACCCTGAGGCCATTTTTTTTGTGTGATTCTGTGATGAAATTCTTTTTACAATAAAAGCATGTTGGCAACATGTTTGTTATTTAATAAATGTTTTACCAAAAAAAAAAGGTTTGGTGTAAATGTATTTTGAAACCCATTTTGAGGTGGATAATGTAGGGCAACCCCAAACAAAACAAAAAGAAAACATTACTGCAAATGTTCTTAAGGTTTACATAAACATTTTTGGATTAGTTACACTATGGAAAGGCACCGAGCTTTGTTCACAAAGTATTTGAAATGCAGAATTACACCATTTAATTTTTATGAAAAAAGAGGACAAATGTTTTTCAAACAAAAACTTTACTTGAAATCTCAAAACCTATAAATGTGCAAAGATAAAAGAAAACTAAATACGCTCCAGACTCCCCACAATCCGCTGTAGATAGCAGTAGGCCTCCAACAGATGGCCACTTGTCCGAGTTAGCTCCTCCCGAATTCCCACAAGTATGTGGGTTAGATCTGTGAACAGAAAAATGTATTTGTAGGTTAAAAACATCTAAAAAATGACCCACATTTTAACATTAAACATTATTCAATGTCCCAAACAGTGGGTAGACACAATGATGTTAGGGTGTGTTCTAAAGTTTACTCCACACAACATTATTATTATGTAGAAACTTTTATGGTGTAAAAACACTTTGAAACCCTAACTATGTGGCATAACCAAAAATACCCTAGGATGATTTATAAACAACTGGGAGGTGTATTCTTAAGTCATGATGGCCATATCCTTAAAACACACTGCACGTATTCACTTCTAGAATGTTCTTGATAATCCAAAACTACAATGTGTTTGTTTGCTATGGCTAACATCACTTTTCCTAATGAAGTTACATCTTAGTACATTTTAAACACAGTGTACACAACATTAACAAGGTTAGTCTGGTTACTATCACCTTCCCAAGTTCTGTGACATGTTTTATTGAAATCTAAAATACAAATACAAATGTAATCAATTTTTACACCAAATAAAAAGCATTTTGTAAACCCCAAAAGGCATACATTTTTGGGCAACCCAAAAAAAAAGGACCCAGGCACAAAACATAAGCACAAAATATTGAGTAACAGGATTACTGCGCAATGATTATGACACCCATACTGTAAAAATGAAAACAAACACACAGCCAAAATATGTTAAAAAATACATGGATAACAACAACACTCCACAAAAAAATAAAAAAAATAAAACAATATTAAAAAACACATACCATCAGAGCAACGAAGCACCCAATGGAGATGGTGCTGGAGATGGAGATGGTGCTGGAGATCCAGATGGGGAGAAAGTTGGAGTTGGTGGAATGGTGGGAGGGGAAATGGAATTGAAAAAATCCAAGGGAGGGGATATTTGGGTAGAGGCCTCAGGCATGGGAGTAGTGATTTGGGATGAGTGGGCAGGGGAGGGAGGAATACTAGGGGAGTTTTGGAAGAGGGAGGGAGGGTTACTGGGGGAGTATGGTGGTGGGGAAGGAGGGCTGGGTTGAGCGGATGGGGAAGGTGAGGGGGAGGGCTGCAGGTTGGGACCTGCATTGCGGGCAAATCTGCGGGCCCTTCTCTGTCTCCGCTGTGTTTCTAAAATTTAAAGATATTTAAAAAATCTAAATTTAGTTTTCACTTTCGGCTACAAAATACAAGTACACTTTACACATTCAGGACAATAGGGACAACATACAGGAGGGTTTGTTTACATTTAATAAAAGAATTGGAAAAGGAATAGACATTTTTAACAGTCCACTAATTATAACATTTATATAAACGCATACTTACGTCTGCGTAATTGCGCCCGCAAATTAACCAAAAGGACTGGCGACCGGCAGCGCAAATCTGACCACCGCCTCTCTAATTGCGCTATATTGCTTCTAAATCCCACACGGCGAAGGGCTCTCCTCACCTCCGTATAGGCCGCACGCTTCATGCAGTTGGAAATTGGAGGCTGGGCGTTTGTAAGCCTCCTGTCCAAAATATTTACAAGAATGCTTAATTCCCGACGGGTAAAGGCCGCGGCTCTCATGATGGCAATGGCTGATTTTACTGAAAACATGAAATATACATGGGGTAAAATAAAGATGATTGGCTAAAATATTTACTCAGTTTCCTAAAAAAAACCACTATTGGCCAATCCTTTAATCATGTGACCCGAAAAATAAGGTCAGATTTGATTGTGTCACGTCAGAAACTGGAGAAGAGGACGTGGTGGGCCTAAGTTGGGGAAAGAAGCGGAGACGAGGGGCCTGTATGTACGTTCTCCTCATCCACAGGTCTTGAGTGTTGGCGAGACCTGGGCAAAGGTGCGGAGTCTAACCCACAGGATGGTGTTCGCCAGTGACCCCCCCAATTGGGATATGGGCTTAGCTGCACCCCGTGAGCAGGTTGCTGTCCTTTGACCAGGTACCCAAGCCCTGCAGGGATAGAGACACTACACCCGTGGCCCAGCGAGGATATGCCTGCTTAGGCACAAAACAGTCCCTTAAAATACTGTATGGAAAACACCATGACACGAGGATCAAACGTCAACAAGGATTACAAGTGGGAAGCAACTCACGGTTACTTGAGACACCAGAGGTAGAAGGCACACGGGTAGAGGCGGTATACGTTGTAGCACGGATGTTCACTGGAGACGTAGGGCACACAGGTGGGGATGGTAACACTGCTGCACGGGTATTCACCAGAGACGTATAGGCACACAGGTAAAGGTGGGTACACTGCTGCACGGGTATTCACCCAAGACGTAAAGGCACACAGGTAAAGGTGGTAAAACTGCTGCACGGGTATTCACCAAAGACGTAAAGGCACACAGGTAAAGGTGGTCACACTGCTGCACGGGTATTCACCAGAGATGTTTAGGCACACAGGTAAGGGTGGTAACACTGCAGCTGTACGGGTGAATAGGAACCTGGACCGGGAACTCACTAAAGCACGCTAGGAGACAACCGTTGTTCAGGCAATTTCTCATAACCTGTGGAACAGTTTTATACCCAGGGGAACCCTTAGACAGGTGCACAGCATCAGCTAAGAACGGGCCTATCAGGGAGAAGGATCCAGTCACATGGGCCGACTGTCATGGTGGCGCCCATGTCCGGATTTGTGATGCCGGACACCAGCCCTCCAGGAAGCCACAGTAAGCGGGGAGAATACTCAGCTTCTCCCCCGCCGTCGCGCAGGCCGACCGACCACCCAGGATGAAAGGAGAAGCCGGCGGTGCAGTAAGCGGGCGCCGATCCCCGGCTGAGCCCTGACAGTACCCCCTCCTTTAAGGGTGGGCACTGAACACTCAACAGGCTTATCTGGAAATCGCCTATGAAAACTCTGGATTAGTCGCGGAGCGTGTACATCAGAGGCTCTGATCCAGGCCCTTTCCTCGGGGCCGTAGCCCTTCCAATCGATGAGATATTGAAGGGTGTTGAATCTGTGCCGGGAATCCAAGATCTTTTCCACCTCAAATTTAGTGCCTTGTAATGTCTTGACTTGAGGCAATTTATGGGAACAATTCTGAAAACGATTGAGCACCAGGGGTCATAAGAGAGAAACGTGAAAAGTATTTGAAATCTTCATTTGAGGAGGAAGTTCCAATTTATAAGTTACTGGACTGATTATCTTAATGATACGATATGGACCAATAAAACGCGGAGCGAGTTTCATGGACGGGACTCTTAAGCGAATATTTTTGGAAGATAACCAGACCCTGTCCCCGACTCTCAACAGAGGAACCGCCAAACGTCTCCTGTCCGCAAATTTCTTGTAATTCCTAGAAGATTGCTTTAGAGATAGGTGAATTTTATTCCATAAAACTGAAAAGGATTGAATCTCTTGATTCACGGCTGGAACATCTATAGATGGAAGCTTCTGGAAATCTGGAACTCGTGGATGTCTACCAAAAACCGTAAAAAAAGGAGTGGATTTAGAGGAAGAATGGAATTTAAAATTATGAGAAAACTCTGCCCATGGCAGGAGGTCCACCCAATCATCCTGGGAAGATGACACAAAGAGCCTAATGAAGGTCTCTAGCTCTTGATTGACCCTTTCCATTTGACCATTCGACTGTGGGTGGTAGGCTGAGGAAAAGTTCAGTTTGATTCCACAGGTACTACACAGGGCTCTCCAGAATTTGGCTGTAAACTGAACACCTCGATCAGAGACTATTTCCCTGGGGAGACCGTGTAATCTGAAGATGTCTCGAATGAAAATTTTTGCTAATTGAGGAGCAGAAGGAAGGCCAACGAGCGGGATAAAATGTGCCATTTTAGAAAGCGATCCACGACCACCCATACCGTGTTATGTCCCTTGCACCGAGGTAATTCAGAAATAAAATCCATTGAGATGTGGGTCCATGGAGCAGTTGGGATAGATAAGGGATGAAGAGGACCAACCATCTGTCTACGCGGAGTCTTATGTTGGGCGCATTTGATACAGGAGCGGACAAACTCCGTGACATCCTTCTTCATGGTCGGCCACCAGTACGATCGAAGTAAGAACTGGTAGGTTTTGGTGATTCCAGTGTGACCTGCGAACAAGGATGCATGAGCCCAAACCAGCAATTTTTTACGTAAATTAGGAGGTACAAAAAGTTTCCCAGGTGGCAAGGACACTACTTGAGTAGGAGCAAATACAATTGGGTCAAAAATGGAACGAACTTGAGAACACTCCTCCTCCTCCAAGTTAGTCATGAAGGAGCAAGATAATGCATCGGCCTTCTTGTTCAACACACCAGGACGAAACTGGAGTTTTAAATCAAACCTAGAAAAAAAAAGTGACCATCGTGCCTGCCTGGCATTCAACCGGTGTGCAGTTTGCAGATCAGATTCTTATGGTCTGTAATAATCGTGACAGGAAATTTGGCCCCTTCCAGAAGATACCGCCATTCCTCTAAGGCTAGGCGCATGGCCAGAAGTTCTTGGTCACCTATAATATAATTCCTCTCAGCAGGGGAAAACTTACAGGAGAAAAATCCACAGGGATGCATCTTCCCATCTTCAGCAGACTGAGATAATACCGCGCCTACTCCAACGGAGGATGCGTCCACCTCCACAATGAATGGTTTGTCTATTTGAGGCTGACAGAGAATGGGAGCTCGAGAAAAGGCACCTTTTAGGTTTTGAAAGGCTTGTACTGCTAGAACAGACCATTTAGAAGGATTGGCTCCTTTCCTTGTGAGGGAGGTAATCGGTGCTACCAGTGTAGAAAAGTGTGGAATAAACCTCCTATAATAGTTAGCGAATCCTAGGAAACGCTGAGTACCTTTTAAAGAAGTAGGCAGGGGCCATTCAGAGATTGCTTTTAGTTTATCAGGATCCATCTGGAGACTCCCCCCAGAGATAATATGGCCTAAAAAAGGTACTGAAGTTTGGTGAAACATACATTTGGAAAGTTTCCCAAAGAGGTGATGAGTGCGAAGGCGGAACAATACCTCCCGTACATGAAGACGATGGCTCTGTAAATCTCTGGAAAAGATTAAAATGTCATCGAGATAAATCACAACAAATTTATGAAGAATATCCCGGAAGATCTCGTTGACGTAACCTTGAAAAATAGCTGGTGCATTACAAAGACCGAAGGGCATTATGAGGTACTCGAAGTGTCCGTCTCTGGTATTGAACGCGGTCTTCCACTCGTCCCCGGTTTTAATTCGAATCAGATTATACGCACCACGTAGATCCAGCTACGTGAAAACTTGAGCCCCTTGAACCTTGTCAAACAGTTCTGAAATGAAAGGTAGAGGGTACCGATTCTTTATGGTGATTTGATTTAATCCTCGATAGTCTATACAGGGGCAGAGTCCACCATCCTTTTTCCCTACAAAAAAGAAACCTGCCCCTGCAGGAGAAGAAGAAGGCCGAATGAATCCTTTAGCAAGGTTTTCCTTAATGTATTCTTCCATGGCCGCGGTCTCAGGCACGGACAAAGGGTAAACACGGCCACGTGGAGGACTTTTCCCGGGAAGCAAATCGATGGCACAATCCCAAGGTCGATGCGGAGGAAGTTTATCTGCAGCTTGTTCACAAAATACATCAGCAAAGTCTTGATAAGCCTCGGGCAAACCCGGCTGGGGGGAATGTTTAGAAGACTCTGGTCGAAGGGACTTCTTAGCCGGGTTGGAAACCGTCGCTTGGTTACATACTGGAACGACCTTGGTCAAACAATCTTGGAAACACTGTGAACCCCAGGATAGGATTTGCATAGCATCCCAGTCGAAGACAGGATTGTGTTTTCTCAACCAGGGCAGCCCTAATACCAGCTCATAGGAGGATTCGGGTAACACAAAAAATTCCAGCATTTCATGATGTAGGCACCCAATTTGGACAGACACAGGATGAGAGAGCAAAGAAATGGGTAGCCCCACCAGAGTTTTACCATCTAGACCGGACAGTAACAATTTATTAGGTAGGGAAACGACTGGAACACCCAAGGCGTGAATCAATCTCTCTGCAATAAAATTACCAGCGGCTCCAGAATCAATTAAGGCGTGAACCTTTCTTGTCCTGGAGTTATGGGAAAGCGACACTACTAAAAGACTCTCGGATAATTGGGATGGCTTGAGAATAACCCCCAACTGAATGCTCCCTACTTCAGTCAGGGTTTCGCATTTCCCGCAAGTAAAGGACAATTCTTCAGAATGTGGTTAGGTGCAGCGCAATAGATACACAATTTATTTTTGAAGCGTCTATTGCGCTCTGCCGGGTGAGTTTGGCTCTGTTGACCTGCATCGGTTCCTCTTCACTAGCTAGGGTGGGTATAGGCGGACTAACAGCAGAAGAACGGACTGGTAGACGTTCACCTCTTCCCCTACTAGCCCATCTTTCCCGATGGCGAAGGTCAATTTTGATACAGAGAGAGAGAACGTCAGCGAAGGATTCTGGCAAATCTCTGGAGGCAAGCTTATCCTTCATCCTCTCAGAGAGTCCATGAAGGAAGGACGCTTTAAGAGCTTCCTCGTTCCATTTTAATTCTGATGCCAGGGTCTGAAATTGGACTACATACTGCCCCACGGACCGTGTGCCCTGACGCACTCGGAGGAGGTCAGAAGATGCAGATGCAGAACGGCCTGGCTCGTTAAAAATTCTTTTAAATGCGGGGGGTGTGGCCTGACTGCAGACCTGAGTGGCAGCACTGTACGGGAGCTCCGTCCGAGGAAGCCTGTAAACCCCTTCCTCAGCATATAAAGGGACTTTTTTTTACCCCACATACTGGCTGTGGTGGAGCTAGGTGCAGGGGAAGTGAAATTAGCCTTCCCGGAATCGTTGGTGCGGAGGCGGGAGACCAGAGGCCTTCTCGCGCCAGAAGCCGCGGCCTAAATTTTGGGTCATCTGCCCGCGGCGGATCGTGGAGTGCCGCGCGGCTTGACGAAACTCCACACGGAGCTGCCCTGCGGCTGCCGTGGATGCCGGGTCGCCTTCTACTAGCCGCTGTCCCCCGCCGGCCGACCTTATCCCTCTGAGTGGATCTACTTACCATCCGGGTGCCGCGGATCGTGGCCTGGAGCTCCGGCGGGGTCCCGCGTGGCGCTGCTGTAACGGGCGCTGCCCGGCGCTCCTGGTCGCGGTGAGTGCGTCCCCTGGTCCTTGCTTTCCTCAGCTGTGCCGGTTCTCTCCTCTCCCAGGGCTGCTGCTGACCAGACTCCATTAGACGCCTCTGAGGAGGCCGAGGGCGCCATTTTGGATCAGGGCTACATGCCCATAACATACTTGCTTCTTGCTGGTTCTGCACTTATCAACTTTCTGTATGCCCTATCCATTCCAATACTACAATCCCCCTATTGGATGAACATTGCATTCCTCTATATCTTCCTCATACCAGGATAATAGCATACATTGCTGTCATGTTTTTTCAGTGATTTACTTTCTCATCCCTATGAGACCTCCACAGCCCATATTTACCTAATACTACACTGTTGGTAACAGTAACCATCTATCTTCCCATATTTGCTATACGAAGACGCCAGTATGCCCAACAAAAGAGGCAAGTTGTCTACTCTCGCGCCTCCTATTAAATTTGTAGCACAGAGAACCACCGATTCTTCTTCTACTGGGAAATCTCCGCTGACAACTAAGGCTGTTCCTTCTCCTGTCCCTGACGTCAACCTTGATATTTCTGCTGATGCTCCGCTTACTGTCCGCACTCTTCACCAAATGCTTCAGGCATTCCGCACGGACCTTACCTCTGACTTTCAAGTGTCTATTAAGCAACTCACTACTGAAGTGACAGGTATTGGAGACCGCACGAATAACTTGGAGACTAAGATGCAAGAACTAGTCTCCTCGCATAATGACCTTCTAACCTCTCACAATTCGGTCCTTACGGAGTTGACGGCGGTCAAAAACAAATTGGCAGATTTAGAAGATAGATCCCGGAGGAACAACGTTAAAATTAGAGGCGTCCCGGAATCGGTATCAAATTCAGAACTTCAGTCCTTTGCTTTAAATATCTTTCAGAAGCTATTGCCATCTGTAGAAGTTCGGGACTTATTGATCGACCGCATTCATCGCCTACCTAAGCCCCGCTCAGCTCCAGCAGGTTCTCCCAGAGACGTTCTCCTGCGACTTCACTTCTTTCACATCAAAGAAGAGATACTCAGGGCGGCACGTGATTCGACAGATGTGGAAGTCCTTAATAACCTACAGTTGTTTCCTGATTTCTCGATTCATACTATAAATACACGGAGGACATTCCAACCTCTTACGAAGGCGCTTCGGGATAACGACATCCAGTATAGATGGGGGTTCCCGGTGAAGCTCCTAGTACGAAAAGATGGCTCGACATTTGTAATCTCTTCCCCGGAAGCTGGCGTTAAATTACTAGCAGAATGGGAGATTCCGGTCTCGATCCCTACACCTTCACAAGCTCTCCCTATCCAATCGGAGTGGTCTCGAGTGGGATGAAGCAGATTTTTGCTGCCTTTTCTGAAATCCCTTCCATTTTTCTTTTTTCCCAACGTCAGAACTCTGTTTCTTTCATAGATACAGATTTGGATTTCTTTTGCAGTCGTTTCATGTTATGTCGTTTCATAAGAACTTACTGGTGTAAAGGTCTGTTGTTTATTTACAACTTCTGTGTATTGTTTTGTTTACAATAAGTGGTTTACTGTTTGACTACAATAATCCCTTTCCCCTCCTCCTATCCTCTTTTCCATCATAATATGTATTGGGACTATCTCCCTGTTGTTAGGATGGAGAGGGGTAGGTAAATATGTTATATCATTATATGTTTATATTATGTCTCATAATAGGTCTCAGGGATGGGTATTGTCACGACCCGCCCCACAAGTTAACCATGTTGCCGTATTGTTTTCTCACGGCAACTACTGTGGCCCGATATACCGGGCCTTTTGGGTTCTCTATTTTTCTTTTTTACCTTTGTTTTTTATTTTTCTCCTTCTTCTTTTTTTTTTTTATGTACATCTGTAACTTTTCCTTTTTGTTTTGCTGCTGTCTGACATGTATACTTGGAGGAGCTTACATTATGCACTGTTTTCAATGTCCCAATGGTTAAGGTTCTTTCGCTAAATGTCAAGGGGCTTAATTCCCCACAAAAGAGACGCTTGGCTCTTTCTACTTTTCATCATCATAAGGCTAATATTGTAGCTCTCCAGGAGACACACTTCTCATCCTCAGCCCCCCCCCGTATTTAAGGATCATAGATACCCTGTATGTTATACTGCTAAAAGCCCTCTCAAACGTAATGGAGTTGCTATACTGTTCCATGTTAACACTCCATTTGAATTACATAGGAAAGTGGAAGATGGGAATGGCAGGTTTCTTATTCTCATTGGGAAAGTTGAGGAGACTTTAGTTACTTTAGTATCTTTATATGCCCCCAATTCCCGACAGGTTCCCTTTTTACGAGACACCTTTGAGGAAATATCTAAAGTTAGACAAGGTGCTCTCATTTTGCTGGGTGACTTTAATTTAGTCCTCGATCCTAAACTAGACAGGTCCTCGCCGCAGGGACATTCCTCTTCCCCTCGTGTAACGGGCCCATCGCTGGCCTTTAAGAAATTATTGGCGGAATATGATTTGTATGACGCTTGGCGTACTTATCTACCTGATGAGAGGGATTATACCTTTTACTCTTCGGTCCACAATAGTTACTCCAGAATCGATTTAGTCCTTCTGGATAAACGAACTCTACAATCTACTAAAAAGGTTAAAATCCTCCCTATTGCTTGGTCTGACCACGCGCCTGTCCTGTGGATTTGGAGTATAGGCAAACACATTTCCTCTAAGCGTCCCTGGCGCCTTCCTGAGTATCAATTAAAAGACTCAGAGACTCGGCAGGCCCTAACAGATTCTCTTAAATTATATATTCAAACTAATTCCCCTACCGATACTTCTGTTTTCACACATTGGTGTGCCTTAAAAGCAGTACTCCGTGGTACTTCCATTCAAAAAGGAGCTCAATTTAAGGCTCGCTCTCGTGAATTACAGAATAATCTGGAAACGTCCCTTCGGTCCTTAGAGTCCCAAAATCAAAATCATCCCACTAGAGCATTGCGCAAACAACTCCAAGAAGTGCGAACGCAACTCCAAAAGCTCTTTATCTCACGTATGCAGGCGGCTTTTTCACGTTTACGACACAAGTTCTATACGGCCGGTAATAAAGCCTCCCGCCTACTAGCCCGGAAGCTGAGGGGCCAGCAAGCTCGCAATAGAATTAAATGTTTATTAACCCCCTCGGGAGCGAAATGCCTTAATCCTCTTGACATTGCCAATTTATTTTCGGATTATTATGCAAAATTATATAATCTACGTGAGGATCCCTCAATCCCCCAACCTTCAGCTACTGTTATATCCTCTTTCTTAGATAACCTATCTTTTCCCTCCCTGGATGCGGACGACCTGGAGTCTCTGAACGCCCCTTGGTCCTTGAAGGAAATTCAGGAAGTCATTCAGAAACTACCCAGGGGCAAAGCCCCTGGTCCTGATGGCTTTTCAAACTCCTTTTACTCTGTATTTACTGAAGCCCTCTCCCCAATTTTGCTAAATTTATTTACGGAAGCTTCCGATATTGGATCCTTCCCACCCGAAATGGTAGAAGCTCAAATAGTCACCATCCCGAAGCCTGGTAAAGACCCCTCTGAGAGTAAAAATTATAGACCCATCGCGCTCCTTAATACGGATGTGAAAATTTTTGCTAAATTAATCGCCAATCGTTTAAACCCACTGCTCCCCCGTCTGATACATCCTGATCAAGTTGGGTTTGTCCATGGGCGCCAGGCTCCTGATAACACCCGAAGGGTTTTGGATTTAGTGGATTGGGTATCGTTCAATAAGGGACAATGCCTTCTTTTATCCCTTGACGCTGAGAAGGCGTTTGATCGGCTTCACTGGGACTATATGCGTCAGGTTTTACATCGGTATGGATTTCGGGGCGATATTCTCCGATCCATTAATGCCCTTTACTCTGATCCCTCTGCTCGTGTCTTTAGTAATGGATTTCTCTCCTCACCCTTCTCAATCTCTAACGGCACAAGACAGGGGTGCCCACTCTCTCCACTAATATACGTGTTGGCCATAGAACCTCTTGCGCAAAAGATTCGACAATCATCTGAGTTCCCAGGGCTCTCTGTTTATGATACCTCCCATAAGTTATGTCTGTTTGCAGATGACGTTTTGTTGTTTGTCACCGACCCGGAGATTTCGCTGCCATCGCTCCAAGGCATTTTAGATACTTACAGCGCAGCATCCTATTATAAATTGAATGTTACAAAAACTGAAGCTTTACCTATTAATATTTCACCTTCTTATTTACGATCATTAAAGAGTCGTTATCCTTTTATTTGGAAAAAGTCTTCCCTATCCTATTTGGGAATTAATATACCTTCCTCTATTGATGGTGTCTTTACTGAAAATTATGCTCCCCTTTTGCTGCAATTGTCCTCTCTAGCCACTGCCTGGATGAGCCACGAGATCTCCTGGTTGGGCCGTATAGCGGCGTTCAAAATGATGCTCTTACCAAAACTGATGTACCTATTCCGTGCTATTCCATATGATGTCCCAGGGAGGCTACTGCAACAGATGCGCCGCTTGATGGTTTCATATATCTGGAAAGGTAAAGCTCATAAAATGGCTTATAGTCGCATGATTCGTCCTAAACCTCAGGGAGGCCTTAATCTCCCTGACCTGACTAGATATCATGAAGCGGCCCTTCTTTCTCAAATATGTGACTGGTCTCTCCCTCCTGCAGTCAAACCCTGGGTTGATCTGGAGCATGCACTCCTGCGGCACTTTCCCCTCCCTGACCTTTTATGGATACCTTATAGATTGCGACCACAACCCCCTTTATTCCCTAAAACAATATTGGACACTTTAAAAGTTTGGGATAACAGTCTCTTGGCCCATTTCGATTTTGCCTTACCTACCAGAAATGTTTCCCTTCGGGCGCTGAGCAGGATCTTGCCTAATCTCAATTTGTCCTACTGGATGTCCTTGGGCATGGTGTCTTTCGCAGACTTTCTTTCCCCGTCCTCTTTAATATCATACACAGATTTGTGCATTAAGTACCCATTGGGATCATCAGCCTGGTTTTACTATCTCCAACTCACACATTGGTATGCTCTGATGAACACCGGCCCTACCGTATTCCAGACTCCACCACATCTAATTCTGAGTAAATTTAATAACCCCTCCTCTAGGGGTGCAATATCTTTTTGGTATTCCGTACTCTCCCCCATAGCCCCGACGGTTAAGTCCCCTGCTCAGCTCCGGTGGGAGGCAGATCTTCAACGTACCTTTACCTTCTCCCAATGGGAGACTATCTATTTCTCTACCTTGTCTATATCTAAATGCACTAACCATATTGAGATGTATGTAAAACTTTTAAATAGATTATATTTGACACCCTCTAGATTGCATAAAATTTGGCCTACAGTCTCAAAGTTCTGTTGGCGTCTCTGTCATTCTGATGGATCTATTTTTCATGTCTTCTGGGATTGCCCTGTAATACGCCCCTTTTGGGAGGAAGTGTTCAATCTTATTAAAGATGTCCTGGGTCTCACCTTAATCCCAGATCCTTCCCTCGCCCTTCTCCACTGGTACCCAATCTCTGTACCCAAATCTGACCGATATGTTCTTGGCCATATTCTGATTTCTGCTAAAGCTACTATCGCTCAGAGTTGGAAATCCCCTTCCCCTCCCCCATTTGCCAAAGTCATAACTAAAACACAATCCCATTTTGAAATGGAGACGAGGGAGGTTCCTCACTCTATGACTATTTCATCCCCTACTGTAAAATGGTATCCTTGGTATCTGTATGTCACAAATGGAGGACCGCCACCCCTATCCCTACCCTCTCCGGTTCCTCAGGGTGCCTCTCCTTTTGATCTAAATGAGACTCCAGAGCGGGACTAGCACATCTAAGTACATGTTCAGGCAGCTATGGTTCCTTTATTGGTTCCTTTTTTTTTTTTTTTTTGTTTGTTTGATGTCTTCAAGTGTACTGCCACATCCTTTTATTTTATGTATGTTCCCCCCCCTTTTTTTTTTCTCTTTTTTTTCTCTTTCTGTACCCCATAAAAATTTTGTACTATATTCAATAAAAATTTAATGATGAAAAAAAAAAAAAAAATTCTTTTAAATGCGGAAACGAATTCCTCGTAGGTAGATACGATGGGGTCGGCCCGTTCCCATAAAGGGGAGACCCAGTCTAACGCTGCTCCTGTTAATAATGAAATCACATATGCTACTTTTGCCCGAGACGTGGGAAAGTTCTGGGGAAGACATTCGAATTGGATTTCACATTGGTTGATGAACCCGCGGCACTGCCTGGGATCGCCATCAAACCTTTCTGGAGTGGCAAGCTGTAGTCGGGGTTTGGGAGTAGGAACCACTGGTGGAGGGACTGATGGAGAAGGTACAGGAACCGCAGGCGGGGGAACCGGGAGAATAGAAGCTAACGTGGTTTGAATCGAAACCAGTTGCCTCGAGAGCTCCTGTAAATAATGAGCCACTTGTTGTTGTTGCGCCTCCTGGTTGTCCATCCGAGAGGTCAACTCTTGCAGTGACCCAGTACCTTGGGATCCTGCAGCCTCCATTTGGCCTGAACAAACTGTCACGTCAGAAACTGGAGAAGAGGACGTGGTGGGCCTAAGTTGGGGAAAGAAGCTGAGACGAGGGGCCTGGATGTACGTTCTCCTTATCCACAGGTCTTGAGTGTTGGCGAGACCTGGGCAAAGGTGCGGAGTCTAACCCACAGGATGGTGTTCGCCAGTGACCCCCCCAATTGGGATATGGGCTTAGCTGCACCCCGTGAGCAGGTCGTGGTCCTTTGACCAGGTACCCAAGCCCTGCAGGGATAGAGACACTACACCCGTGGCCCAGCGAGGATATGCCTGCTTAGGCACAAAACAGTCCCTTAAAATACTGTATGGAAAACACCTTGACACGAGGATCAAACGTCAACAAGGATTACAAGTGGGAAGCAACTCACGGTTACTTGAGACGTCACCAGAGATAGAAGGCACACGGGTAGAGGCGGTATATGTTGTAGCACGGATGTTCACTGGAGACGTAGGGCACACAGGTGGGGATGGTAACACTGCTGCATGGGTATTCACCAGAGACGTATAGGCACACAGGTAAAGGTGGGTACACTGCTGCACGGGTATTCACCCAAGATGTAAAGGCACACAGGTAAAGGTGGTAACACTGCTGCACGGGTATTCACCAAAGACGTAAAGGCACACAGGTAAAGGTGGTCACACTGCTGCACGGGTATTCACCAGAGATGTTTAGGCACACAGGTAAAGGTGGTAACACTGCAGCTGTACGGGTGAATAGGAACCTGGACCGGGAACTCACTAAAGCACGCTAGGAGACAACCGTTGTTCAGGCAATTTCCCATAACCTGTGGAACAGTTTTATACCCAGGGGAACCCTTAGACAGGTGCACAGCATCAGCTGAGAACGGGCCTATCAGGGAGAAGGATCCAGTCACATGGGCTGACTGTCATGGCGGCGCCCATGTCCGGATTTGTGATGCCGGACACCAGCCCTCCAGGAAGCCACAGCAAGTGGGGAGAATACTCAGCTTCTCCCCCGCCGTCGCGCAGGCCGACCGACCACCCAGGATGAAAGGAGAAGCCGGCGGTGCGGTAAGCGGGCGCCGATCCCCGGCTGAGCCCTGACAGATTGGATAAAACACGCAGTGTGCAATTGCAAACATAAGAGTGCAAATGATCCTAACGCAAAATGCACATGCATTTTTAAAGTTAACACAATTAGCAACAGTACATTCACATATAATAAACATTACTTTGTTTTGGAATTTGTAAAAAAAAACGAGAACGGGGAAAACACCCACAAAAAAAACAATAAAGTTTATTGACACATGAAAAAAGCTGAATAAAAAGAACAGCAAGAGTTAAACACTCTTAATTAGATAATTGACAACAAGCTAATAACAAGCTGTTCGATAGTCCATGTAAACATGACATGTGACCATCAATATGCAACACATACGGCCGCAACCATCACAACATAATTAGCATACAGCGACTGACAATGCCTGACTACGACTGCCTCGTCCGTTCGATCAGATCAGTCGGTAGCTAGAGGAGGTGCAGTGCTAACGAATGGATTTTGCGGCCGTAGCCCGTACGACCGTGCGGCCACTACGACCGACTCTGAATGAGGTCCTCTATGTGGCCTAATGTGTATAAGGGGCTCTACTGTGTGATGAATAAGAGGCGTCAGTTCCCACAGTCAAGTTCCAAAAATTTTGTATTTACAGAGCTTGATGAATTTTGGTCTCCATACTATAGTATGGGGACGGTTTGCCAGATCAGCAGTGAAAAGTATACAGGAGATAGTCATGATATCACCTGCATTACCTTTGTAATGAATGGCCCCATTACTTATGTAACCCCCCTTTACTCTAAGGGGACACCAAGTTACTAACTCCCTTGTAGTCTAATGTACCCAACCCATAGGCAAAATCAGGGGGGTTTCCGGCTGCTTGGAAACACCCCTCCACAGCACACACCATGACCACAATAGAAATAATAATATAATAGAATGTTACTAGTGCTGCATGTTCTGTGAGGTCTATTTAATAAGCAGTGTCAGGAGACAGAGTGAAAAGTGATAAGGTGCCAGCCAATCAGCTCCTAACTGTCATCTCACAGGCTGTGTTTGAAAAATGACAATTGGGAGCTGATTGGCTGGCACCTTATAACTTTTCACTCTGTCTCCTAACACTACTTAGTAAATAGACCCCAGTATCACAAATGAAATAATTAGTACCACTTGTGCATCTTTTAACGTGTATCATATCAGTCAGTGATGATTAAATAACCTGTGCACCAACTAGGAGATCTGGAAAACATGCACTGTTAAGGATGCACTCTTATAGAGCCCAATATGTACATATATGTCCAAGGCAGTGCTAGGTTCTTCTGCTGCTCCCCCAGACTCCTGGACTTGCTCCAGTAGTCTGGAATGGTGCCCACATCTAAAATAAAAACATTCAGCTCAGGCAGGATGACCCCACTGCCGCATATAATGCATACTTGCCGACATCTCGGCAGGGGAATCCGGGAGGGGGCTGGCAGGTCCGTCCAGCAGGGAGGATGGGGGCGGGTCAAAGAGGCGGAGCGGGGGCGTGCCGACGCGATCGCGTCATAGTGGCCCCGCCCCCCGCTTTATAATGCAAATATTACTGGCATTATAAGGCAGGGGCGGGGCTATGATGACGCGATTCGCGCTGAATCGCGTCATCACACCCCCGCACCGCCCACTTTTGCGGCTGGCGCGGGGGTTAGCGGGGAGCCGGCATCTTGCCTAGTCTTGCGGGGTGTCGGGAGCGGCCCCCGATTTTCAGGAGGCTCCCGACAGTCCCGAGAGAGTAGGCAAGTATGATATAATGGTTCATTGTGATCGCTGTTCCTGTATATGCTGAAATTATGACACACAATACACTTTGTATGACGCATATTAAAGCCGGTTAAGTGCTAATTATGCCCTCTACATGGACTCGCCACACTTGTTCTAAAGTCAAGTATTTGGAAACCCCCCTCTAGAAATCCTGCGTTTGCCACTGCAACCTTAACCTCCCATCAAGAGGTGTACATTTTAGTATTTCAGTGCCCCGACCCAAGCTTAACTATAATAATGAATATAATCATTAAGGCTCGCCTGGATAAGCCTAAGGTGTCTGTAGGGTTATGTATCATGCAACCTGTATATTATAGGCGCAACACAATATATACATATAAGACTGGACCCCATGCTTACAAATTTTCCTCACAATCCAAGGACATTGGATATCTCTTGATGCTCTTCCAGGTAAACAATACACTGTTATATATGGTTTCAACAATTTTATTTATATGTAAGTTCAAATTAATTACCAGACATTACCATCACAGAGTAACATAAGTAAAAGTACATTCTTTAAACATACACGTTTTAACTGAACAAGATGGTAATGCAGTACATTATAATATATATATATAAACTGCTGTCGTATACACTTTAAACTCCTTAATACCAAAGTCTATAAGTCTAGGGAGAATCCTTAGATTATAAAGTTGTATTATGAGTCCTCAGTTTAGTATTATTAGAAATAAATTACACATATCCTGTTTTTTTTCCTTGCAGAATATTATCCAATTGTTTAAGGAAATGAGGTTTACATTTTATTGCTAACAGAGCTGAGGTCCTGCAATCAACATATGAGCTTTTCAGGAAAAAATAACTTTTACACTTGCAGAATAAACAACAGCATCTTAATATATATTGGTACTCCTTTGTGTGACAGGTATATACAGTACAGGGGATGTAGTTATGATACCTACGTACGGGATGCCGGCTGATGAAATCCCGGCGCCAGAGTCCCGACCTGGAACAGAATACCGGCTCAAAAATCCCGACACCAGTTCAGATGACGACACCGAAGTCCCGGCAGCCGGCATCCCGAACGGGGGGGGGGGTTAAGCTGCGGGCAGTGATGGTTCGGTTTAGGCACCACTGTGAGGGGGGTTAGGCACTAAGGGGGAGGGTTAGGTTCCGGCTCCAAGGGAGTGGGTTATGTTTAGGCACTAACGGGGAGGGTTAGGGTGTGGGTGGGGAGGGCTAGGATGCAGAAACAGAGGGTTTGGTGGGAGAAGGGGGGAGGGAACAGAATCTGAAAGGGCTCCCCCAAATTTCTCCTCAAACTGTGCCCATGGTAATTTCCCCTATTACATCCATATGACTCCAAGCTCTCCTGACTTGTGCTGCTGCTAAGCCCTGGGTGAGTGCAGAGTAAGTAAATTACTCACTAGTGGTAGGGTGCTACAGCCACTACCAACTTGCCACCAGAAGTACTTCAAGCAGCTGCTTTCCGACTACAGCTACAGCTCCCTCTCTACCCCTGGTCACCGGATGCTACAGCCGCTGCATTCTGCATCACTGCCACCAGCCCAGGAGATGGCTTCTTCAGGGTGCCGCTGTCCTGTACCACTCCTGGCACACATCAGCACTGATGGCCGGCACATTTCCGGCAAGGCAGGAACCATTGGTCCTATCAGTTTCCATGCTCCCTCTCCGACTCCACCCCCTTTGCCTGGCAGTCTATCCACCGCTCAGCTGCCGCCTGGGACACAGGAGGGTGAGCACTCGAGGGACCCTCTCAGTCTGTTGGCAGCTCCTCTTATCTCTCTCTGTACCTTCTTTCCCTGACAGGAACCCAACCACTCACAGCCATATCACTCCGCCCCTTCTTCTACAGTGCATGCGTATCCCGAGGCACATCCCCACCAAGTACCATATAAACTGTAAATACATAAAACATACAGTATATATTTTTATCTCAGAATATGTACATAAATCAATTACATATCACTGTATAGATAACTTTTTTTATATGTATTTTTGCTAATACCTTATTTCTTTTAACCCTTAACCAGGGTTACACTTAATTTTGACCTATTTTTGTATAATTTATGGGACAATGAATAGGCCTTTATCTATTACACACAAAAACAGACAGAATAGCACATTGCTCCATAAACAGTCTACATTGCTCATAAAGGTTTGGGGAATAAATATAGACAACCTATGATATACTGTATACTGTATCACACATCATAATGTGTCTTGCCTATCAGTCTATCTACTATTGGGATTGAAGGTGATTTCCTTCCAGGATGCTCGAGGCTGGTGTCTGACTGCCATTATGTTAATGTAGTTTATAGGGATGAGCGGGTTCGGTTCCCTGAGAACCGAACCCACCCGTACTTCGGGGATCCGAGGCAGATCCGAGTCAACTCAGATTTTTTGCCCCTTGACTCGGATCTGAAAACAAGGCCAAACGTCATCATCCCCGCTGTCGGATTCTCGCGGGTTTTGGATTCTATAAAGGTCCCATGATTGCCGCCATTTTTCATTCTGGTTGTGGAGAGTGAAGAGGGAGGGAGCTGGGACCTGTGCTGTGCTACTGTTGTTGCACGCTGACGCTGTGCATGGGGGCTGACTATTGTTGCCCATATAGGGGCTGGCGGTTGTCCTATCCATAAGGGCTGGCTGTTGTCTATAAAGGGGCTGGCTGGCTGTTGTCCTGTCCATTGGGGCAGGCTGGCTGGCTGTTGTCTTGTCCATAGGGGCTGGATGTTGTCCTTTCTATAGGGGCTAGCTGTTGCCCTGTCCATAGGGGCTGGCTGGCTGTAGTGCTGTGTTGTCCAGGGGGTGCTCTGTCCTTCAGGGGTGCTCTTCACCCACCCCCAGTGTGAAAAAAATAAAAAAATTAGTGTTAGCCACACTTGTCATCAGTGCAGGGGTGCTGTGCGCTGTCCGTAAAGGGGCTGCTACCTCTTTCAGGGGTTCACCCCAATGTTAATAAAAAAAGCCTCACCTGTCATCGGCGTAGGTGCGCAGGGGTGCTGTGCTGCTGTCTGTCAAGGGGCTGCTGGCCCAAAAATAAGAAAAGCAATTTTTTTGTGTGCGTGTTATCCACAGCTGTCATCGGCGTAGGTGCGCAGGGGTGCTATGCTGCTGTCTGTCAAGGGGCTGCTGGCCCAAAAATAATAAAAAAAAACATTTAGCCTCACCTGATATTAGAGAAATAGTGCAGGCAGCACCTTAGTAATTCCGATCCTGGCATCAGAGGTGCGCTGCATGAGGAGTGCTTAATATATACATATTATTTTAATGTGCCTCTATTATAGGTACATTGATTTTGCTACTATGACTCACATTCCGACATGCATGAAGCAAAGTACTGTATATATAATAAGGCAGCATCATGGTAATAAAATACAACTGTATATGACCTTGTACTGATTTCTAAAATATGGCCATAATATCTATTATATCATATGGAGATTGAAACCTAGCTGGAATTAATAGATACTTGGGAATAGATCTCTGAATATATAGCAGCTCTGAATTACTGCATAAATAAATTAGATCACTTTTCCATAATACCAGCTGTAATTTCAGATGTGGGATATTAGCAACAGTTGTATCTATTTTCAACAATTGATGGAATAATAGATACTGTGTATATTAATATGTAGCAGCTCTTGGCAAAAGAGTGTTTATATCAATAAGCAGCAATAATATACTAAGGCTCTCCATAAGGAACACATTAATTTAATAATATCTAGAACACAGTAATTGAGTCATTAACACTTGGAACTATTATTTAGTTCACACAAACAACAACAACACACACAAAATAATACTATACATCCAGAAATAAAGACAGCACATGGCACATGGCCTTGTTTTTAAATATACTTTACTTTTTTCACAAATTTCTTGTTTTATCATCCCTTTATATTCCTATATTATTAACTCTTTTTATATTTCACTTTATAGGGCCCTATTCTAGGGTATATTGTTAATGATGTGTAAGCATCGCATATAAGTCAGCAATAAATAGTACTGGCATATAATAATAATGTGCGAGTAATGAGCAATAAATAGCATTAATATTGATAATTAAAACAGCCCGAATAATTTTAAAGTATATTTAATAAAGATAAAGTATTTTAATCCTGTAGGAGGGATTGAGTGCACCCGTATCCAAAAACTGATTCCTTTCTCTTTGTATATAAAAATATGCACTTGTTGCAGCCACCAGAAGACGTACTGAGACTCCCATCTGCGGTTTTGAAAATCAAAGCATCAGTTGCGAACAAAGGCGCAGCATTGGTCACAGATCATTTGATTATCGCCGTCCTGAGTAAGTCTATGGTCCCGCAGAATGCATGTGACAATTGAGATACTGGAACTATATTCCTTGCATATGGGATCGCAGTGGAAGGGTGTGACACGCTTCCGAAATTATCGCGACACGCCTGCGTTCTTTGCCGCCACTCCCCATTACCTACCCCAAAGACTCCCTGGCTGTCAAACACACTGCGAGTAAATAATCACTGTGAGCCACTCTGGTAATGTACCTTGACACATGCGCATTGCGACTTAGATGCATGCGCAGTTTACTGATACCGTGAACAACGGAATAGCGTACAACTATAATTCAAGCCCACAGTTAGGATTGATATAGAATTATTTTTAATTATTTTTCATACCTTTTGGATACACTATTTTTCCTTTTTAAAATATTGCTGTATTTTATTTATTAATGATCTATGTCTTAATGCATATCTAAGAAATGTTTTTTTTTTATGACTGTGCACCATACTAAGATGAATGACTTTCCTTTTGTTCTTCTGTATTCTTCTGTGTAAGTGCAATGTTGATAATGATAACTAGAGAAGTGCGGTTCGGTTTTCCTGAAAGACGAACACACCAGAACGTAGGTGTTCCGAGTGGAAATGAGTCCTATTCAGAAGGTTCCGAGTTGTACCACGTCCTAGTGCAGTTCTGCAGTCAGTTCGGAACTCGGGTTTAAAAAACTAACTTGGGTTTTGGATTGCATGTAAACAGGTCAAAATGACATGATTTGTCATTTTTTATTGATTTTTAGCGATTTTTTTGTTACTTGATTTTCATTGCTTTTTAAGAAACCCAAAACCAAACCAAAATTGAATCCGAACTAAAACACTTGAGGGTGCTTTTGCCAAAACCAAATACAATGATGAATTAGAACCAAAATCAAAACTGAAACACTGGGGTCCGTGCACATCTCTATTGATAACTGTAAAGACTGAACAACTGGATGCAAATGTACAAAACACAGTATAAAAGTAACTTCATACTGCAAGGAGCCCACGTTTTACAGAAATAAAAAATCATTTGTTCACAATTGGTGAGAGGAAGTCTGATCTCTTTTTTCAAGTGATGAAATAAAAAGAAAAATTTAATATTTGTGTCTGCTTCGAAGAGCTATTCAGGTTCTTCAAACCACTTGGGTACTTATTAGCTGCAGTCTGGCCATTGGACGGGATGTACTGTGAGCAAAAATGTAGTAAAACCCCCTAAAATGGTGTTTTGGGGGTTTTACCCTTTAGAAGCCTATGGGCTTCTTATCAAGACGCTCTTCCTTGGGAGGGATCCCATCACCCCCTGTGGCCCGCGCCCTTCTGTGCATAAGGACGGCAGAGGAACTTCTGGATGTTAAATCCAGAAGTCCCCCTGACCGAAGCCTATGCAAAGGACAGCTCTTATCGTGCAGTATCTACCTGAAGATAGGTGGGATTAACCGCATCGTGGATGCCATGCTTAGTACATCCCGCCCACTAACTTTAATATATTTCCTTTGTGTGTTTGCAGCTTGTGTTCTGACAGTGAAGCCAAGCCTCCAGTTGCAATTCAGTCTCATCTCACCCAGATAAAACAAGGGGAGGTAGTCACTGCTGCAGACTTGTGTATATCCAGGACCAGATTAATAAAGGAGTGGATGAGTCTACAGCTCCAGGACTCCACATAAAAAGAGGCCCATCATAATGACAGCAGTGTGATGATCAACGACTCGGCCATAAATCATAGGTCTTAAAATTGTATTTCTATTTTCCTCACCAAATTTTCCTAACTTTACATATTTAGGGCTGTAACACGGGGTGTAGAAATAAGGACTCACGTCAGTCAGGTTCTCAGTCTAGCAGTGTCTTTATTGGCAGCAGATACTGCATTTTAGCATACATAGGCTTAGGCCTGAACACACAGGAAAAGAAAACTGTTTTTTTTTCTTCTTCCCAGCAATGCAGTGGTTAAATAAAACTCAATATGTGAGTCTGGCTCTGTTAAAACAGCAAACTTTAATGACACAGCATTGAATCACCTGGAAACACCTGGAGAATATACCAACAGCATTTGACATGTCTTAAGCACCTCAGTAAGAAAAAAAAAAGAAAGTAATTTTTTTCCTCAGTACACACACAGGGCCTGATTCAGACCCGGTCGCAAGCACTGTGCGCTCGCAACTGGGTCGATGGTGGGTCAGTGCGCATGCACGACGGAGCGATGGGCACTCCATCGCTCCGGGTCTCGCAACAAAGGGGGCGAGCTGTCGATGCTGAGTGACAGCTCGCCCCCTTTGGTGGGCAGGCTGGGGGGGTGGCTGCCCAAATGGAGGCGTTCCCATGAGAACCCCTATCGTTTGGGGGTGGCCCCACTGACATCACGAGTGATGTCAGTGGAGAGATTCCAGCTCTGTTAGAGCCGAAATCTCTCTGGGGCTTGCGGCCACAAGACCCTTCCACAAGGGTCTCGTCACAAGCCCAATGGTCATGATGGTCTTGACCATCGCAACTATCATCCTGGCCGCTCGCTGTAGCCGTGGGTGGTCATCCACAGCTATGCAAGCGGCCAGGAGGCTGTTCTATAAAAAAAAAACCCGGCCCTGATTCAGAGCGAGTGCTCTGTCAGAGCGTCCGGCTCTGAATCAGGCCCACAGTGCACAGCAAGTTTCACAGAGTCCTTAATATAACTGCAGTTTTTCTGGTTCACCAACCGTACTCATGTATACCGAATGTTCTGCCTTCTCAGTTACTTTGCTACGCCAGAGGCGTCTGGCGTTTGTGCTGCGACACAGCAGTGCAGGTCACCGTATGGGCCACCAAATGTTACACAGGGTATAGAAATAAGGCCTCATGTCAAGCAGGTACTCGCCAAAGCAGTGCCTTTAATGGCAGCAGATACTGCATACATAGGGGCATATTCCATTAGCCGCGAAAAGTCCCGTACTTTTCACATGGCGTACAGTACTTTTCGCTGACATTGCTGGTTTTCAATGTGAAAAAGTATCGCGCGCGTCCCCACTTATCCCTGTTTTCAATAAAAAATAGGCAAAATGGGACCCGGCGAAACTGTAATATGCGAAAAGTGCTGTCAGATTTGGGAAATCAGCCTGACACCCCCCGAAAGATGCATTGACATTGGGGTTCACTCTAGTTACCCCCAAATAGCCCTGCTGAAGTTATTTGGGGTACTTAAATGGTCTCAATAGCTGTTATTTAGCGCCTTTGCAGAAGTGGTGAAGAATAGCATTTTGCAGGTTTTTTTGAAGAAAATAATTAGTCCCAGCAAATTTGGGGTACCTGAAAATGGATGCAAGCATATTTTTAAGTTGTTAAAGTGAAGTTTTAAAAATCGTAAAAAATCCACCTGCCGCAAGCACCTGCAAACTTAAAAATACCTGGGGCATACTTGGGGGCCCCCTGGAGTCTATTTCGCTAGTTTTTTAGTTTGTCCCCCAACTTTGGACTTTTTCGCCCCCCAAACGAAAGTACTTTTTTGGGGTGATCTAAGGACTTTTTAAAACTTTTTTTTAATGCAGTTTACCTTTGGGGGACTGTCCCAAGGGTGCAGGGGGGCTCCCATAGCTTTGCACCTCAAAACCCCAATTCTGCACTTTATTTCGACACCTATCCATAGACGAAAATTTATCGCAGGTCCCATTGCATTGAGTTTCCGCACCAGCGAAAAATCATTGGAATTGAATACGGAGGAAACTTTTTGCATGGCGAAATGACGTCACCGGTGATTTTTTGCAGAAATTGACTTATCGTGGCTAATTGAATACGGCTCATAGCGGTAGTCTTAGGCCTGGACTCACAGGCACATTACATAAATAAACAGATGAAAGTAAACATCCCAGCACCCCCAATCTTCCATGCTCTTCTAGCACAGCCAATCTCAACAGTCCCTGGCACTAAGGAAACTTTGGCCTACTAAACTGGCTGCTGGCCAGTGTCAGTGCCCAGAGTACTGGGTGTATGAGAGTTTTAAACCCTTTCTGTCTCTCAGTGATGAGCTGCATCTGGGCCTGTGCAACTGTGAAAACCCAGAGTTCCAAATCTCCCTTGCTGCTGCAAACTGTACAGGCTTCACTCTAGCCTCCCTTGGAGGGAGCTGATCCCACAGGAATGTGGGCAATTCAGGTGAGAACCAAACCCCTCTCACTACTGGGCATACTTGCGGACATTTAAATAGAGCTTCCCGGGAGGAGGCTCAGTGATGTGGAGAGGAGCGGACAATCGCATCATTAGGCCCCACCCCCTCACAATGAAATGGCGTGAATCGCAGACATTCAGGGTGTGGAGCCAAATAGTGCCGTGGGGTACCCAAAAAATCGGGAGCCTCACACAGGTTCCTGGGACAGTAGGCAAGTATGATTTAGGGAGAAATTGGGGCTGATAATGTAGGGGATATACACTCCAACGTGGCACCGGCCACACCCCCATAGCACTTTTCACATCTCCTCCACTTCTCACAATAGGCCCTTTGCAGCCCCAGACCCATGTGCCCCTTAATCCAGCCTTGCATATATCAGCATCATATTACTATTATACAACTAAAAAAGAAATGAAGAAAATGGCACTGCTACAAAAGTCCAGTAAATGGAGATCACTTTATATATCAGCAAATCTTTATAAACAACAAAACTTCTTATGAAATCCTTAAAAGGTGTGTAAGTACTATTCACCTAATCAGGGACGGACTGGGGCAGCCCAGACAGTCCCCATGTGAACCCACAAAAGGGGCGTGGCTTTAGCTGAAAGGGGACGTGGCTTTAGCTGAAAGGGGACGTGGCCTTCCATCACTTGCTTCTAATTCATTATCTTCAAGAACTGAATGTTCACTTGCTGCCTAATATATTCCACCCCTTGACTGGTGATGAGATAATCAAAGTTATTCACTTCATCTGCCAGTGGACTTAAAACATCTGCTGCTAACATCCTGGTGCCAGATACCACAGGAAAACTTCAGAGGTCTTGTGGAGTCCATGCCTCAACGGGTCAGAGTTGTTTCGATGGCACGATGGGGACCTACACAATATTAGGCAGCCGGTTTTAATGTTATGGCTTATCGGTGTGTGTACAGTATATATATATTCCATAGACAAAAACCTTACGGTTTTTTACCATATCTGTATTGCACAAGGAACACGTCCATTAAGGCGTCAGCCTTAATGATCGTAATTTCATTGCTTTTGAAGTTTGAGTGGCAGAAAATCAATAGGTTTTGTGAATTTTCAGATCATGTCTAAGCAGCCTTATTGGGACATGTGAAACCGTAAGGTTTTTTGACTATGGAATTTCATAGTTTTTTTAAAATATATTAACTATCATTGTTTGGATGAGCAAACCGGGTCACCTGCAGGGGAGAAGGGCAATAAAACGGCACACTAATGCAGGTGGAAGAGGGGAAAGCACACAGGAGGTTGGTCTGGAAGGTGCAGAGTGCAAGATGGCTGTAGGCATGTGGGGTAGCGGCAGCAGTGGTGGTGCAGAGCAGTAGCAGCGGTGCAGTTCAAAGGGGGGGAATCAGTGGGCGATGAAAGGGCTCACTGGTAGTGCATATGCACCTGAGTAGATCAAATCAATAAATCACAGATGCACGAATGCAGCAGTGAGATCCATCTATGCATCTGTTAAAAATTGAATGTGTAAAAAAAAAAAAGGCGTAGCCCCGACTCTCAGAAAACAACCAGCACCGGGCTTTGGAGCCCCAGTACTGGTTGTGCTAAATACAAGGGACAAACGATGTAGGGGTTCCCTGTATTAGGCACAACCAGCACCAAGCTTTTCAGAACCTATCCTGGTTGCATAAATACAGGGGACAAATGACGTAGGGGTCCCCCGTATTTAGCGCAACCAGTACAGGGCTCTGAGCCGGTCCTGGTTCTGAAAATACAGGGGAGAAAAATGTATAGGGCCCCCCTGTATTTCCCAGAACCAGCACCGGACTCCTTCTAGTGGGGGAGGTGATGCCACAGCCAGGTGAGCCCTTAACCGGGCCCCCCAGCCACAGCATCACCTCTGACTACTAGTCAGCCCAGGCCGGGGATCCTTTGGGAGTTGGGCCCCCCCCCCAATAAAGGGGTCCCCCTCCTCAGGGCACCCAGGCCCAAGCGTATAGCCCGGGGCTATCCCCAGCACCCTGGGCGGTGGGTGCGGGTTGATTTGTGTTGTGTGGTGCATATGAAAATATAAATATTGTCTTTTGCTGTGGAACTACAGTTCCCAACAAGCCTCCCCCACATGCTGGTACTTGGAAAATTACAAGTATCAGCAAGCAGGGCATTACGGGCTTGCTGGTGCTTTTAGTTCCACAGCAAAAGCAATATTAAAATAAACACACAACACACCGTAGAAAAGTATAATTTTATTAAAACATACATGCACACACACATGTACTCACACATGCATACACACTATCTCACATACTCACCTAGGTAACCCTGAAGCCAATCTGTCCTCTTCTCCAGTAGGTAATCCAATGGTGTACCTGTAATAAAAAATGTCATACTCACCTGTCCTCTTCATCCTCATCTGTCCTCTTCGTGAGTACATGTGTGTGTGCATGTATATTTTAATAAAATTGTACTTTTCTACAGTGTGTTGTGTGTTTATTTTAATTAGGGGTGAGCGGGTTCGGATTTCTGAAATCCGAACCCCCCCAGCCACCCCGATCCGAGGCCGATCCGAGTCAGGCTCGACTTTTCCCGCCTGACTTGGATCTGAAATCGAGGCAAAACGTCATCATCCCGCCTTCCGGGTCTCGCGGGTTTTGGATCCTATAAAAGGTACCCGCGTCGGCGCCATTTTCTCACTCGGCTGTGGACAGTGAAGAGGGAGGGTGGAAGTGAGGGCTGGCTGGGCTGTGTAGTGTAGTGTAGTGTAGTGTAGTGTTGTGCTGTGCTGTGCTGTGCTGCGCTGTGCTGCTGTTTTCCATAGGGGCTGTGTCCACTCCTTCAAAGTCCATAGGGGCTGGCTGGACTGTGTTGTGCAGTCAGTTGTCCATAGGGGCTGTGTCCACTCCAAAGTCCTGTGCAGTGTCCCAGTCCAGGGGGTGCTCTGTCCATCAGGGGTGCTCCCCCCAAGTGCAAAAAAATATATATTTTTTTCTGTGTTTGTGAATTGTGTGCACTGTGGCTGCACGTGCATCAACAAAGGAGCAGCACCAAGCGTGCGCCTGTGTCCCATTAGTAAAGGGCCAGCTGGCTTGTCCGTTAAGGGTGCTGTAACCCCCAAAGTACACTCCAAACAAAATAAAAAAATATTTTATGTGTTTGTGAATTGTGTGCGCAGTAGCCGCACGTGCATCAACAAAGTAGTGCCAAGCGTGCGCCTGTGTCATAAGTAAAGGGCCGGCTGGCTTGACTGTTAAAGGGTGCTGTAACCCCCAAAGTACACTCCAAACAAATTTAAAAAATATTTTCTGTGTTTGTGAATTGTGCGCGTAGTAGCCGCACGTGCATCAACAAAGTAGTGCCAAGCGTGCACCTGTGTCCCATAAATAAAGGGCCGGCTGGCTTGTCCGTTAAAGGGTGCTGTAACCCCCAAAGGGCACTCCAAACAAAATAAAAAAATATTTTCTGTGTTTGTGAATTGTGTGCACTGTGGCTGCACCTGCATCAACAAAGGAGCAGCGCCAAGCGTGCGCCTGTGTCCCATAAGTAAAAGGCCGGCTGGCTCATTTCTTCAAGGGTGGTGTAACCCACAAAGTGCACTAGTCTCCAACAAAAATAAAAAATTATTTTCTGTGTTTGTGTGCGCCTTAGCCACACGTATATATCAATATAACATAAATGGAGGACCAAACTTTCTCCGAAAAAAATAAAATAGGGAAAGATCAAGAACCACTTCCTCCTAGTGCTGTTGCTGCTGCTGGGAGTTGTTCATCATCCCAGAGAGGAAGTAGTACCACTACTTTTACTAAACAATTGACCCTCCAACCGTCCTTAGCGAGGAGGATGAAGTACGACAGCAGTCATCCTGAAGCAAAACGTATAACTGAGGCCTTGACTGCTATGTTGGTGTTAGACGTGCGTCCGGTATCCGCCATAAGTGCAGTGGGATTTAGACAATTGATGGAGGTAGTGTGTCCCCGGTTCCAAATCCCGTCTAGATTCCACTTCACTATGCAGGCGATACCGAGACTGTACAGAAACGTCAGAAAAAGTGTCCTCAGTGTCCTGAAAAATGTGGTTGTACCCAATGTCCACTTAACCACGGACATGTGGACAAGTGGAACAGGGCAGACTAAGGACTATATGACTGTGACAGCCCACTGGGTAAATGTATCACCTTACGCAGCAACAACAGCAGCGTCACCAGTAGCAGCATCTCAGAAACGCCAGCTCGTTCCAAGGCACGCTACGCTGTGTATCACCGGTTTCAGTAAGAGGCACACCGCCGACAACCTCTTAGAGAAACTAAAGGAAATCATCGCCCAGTGGCTTACCCCACTTAGACTCTCCTGGGGATTTGTGATATCTGACAACGCCACCAATATTGTGTGGGCATTACATCTGGGCAAATTCCAGCACGTCCCATGTTTTGCTCACACAGTAAACTTGGTGGTACAGAATTTTCTGTAAAGCGACAGGAGCGTGCAGGAGACGCTTTGGGTGGCCCGAAAAATTCAGTGACTGCGTGCGCCTGTGTCATAAGTAAAGGGCCGGCTGGCTTGTCCATTAAAGGGTGCTGTAACCCCCAAAGTGCACTCCAAACAAAATAAAAAATTCTTCTTTTTTTTTCTGTCTTTGTGAAATGTGTGGGCTGTAGCCGCATCTGCATCCTCAAAACAGCAGCGACAAGCGTGCATCTGTCTGTTAAAGGGTGGGGTAACCCTCAAAGTGCGCTCCACAAACAATAAAAAAATTCTTCTTTTTTTTTCTGTCTTTGTGAATTGTGTGGGCTGTAGCCGCACCTGCATCCTCAAAGCAGCAGCGTCTGTCTGTTAAAGGATTACATCGGTGACAGCATCCAAGTAGGCATGTCAGACAGTCCGTACCTGTACTGGCAGGAAAAAGCGGCAATTTGGAGCCCCCTGTACAAACTGGCTTTATTTTACCTGAGTTGCCCCCCTCCAGTGTGTACTCCGAAAGAGTGTTTAGTGCAGCCAGGAACCTTGTCAGCGAAAGGCGATGGAGGTTGCTTCCACAAAATGTGGAGAAGATGATGTTCATAAAAATTAATTATCAACTCTTCCAGGGAGACCAGCCTCCAGAATGTACAGAGGGACCTGTGGTGGTGGATTCCAGCGGGGACGAATTAATACTCTGTGAGGATGAGGATGTACACAACACTGAAGAGGGTGAGGAATCGGTGGATGAGGAGGATGAGGATGACATCTTGCCTCCGTAGAGCCAGTTTGTGCAGGGCCAGATTAATTTGCCAGCTTGTTTTGTGGGGGCCCAAATGAACCAATCATTTCAGCCACAGTCGTGTGGCAGACCCTGGCGCTGAAATGATTGGTTTGTTAAAGTGTGCATGTCCTGTTTATACAACATAAGGGTGGGTGGGAGGGCCCAAGGACAATTCCATTTTTGCACCTCTTTTTTTTCTTTGCATTATGTACTGTTTGGGGCCTAGTTTTTCAAACTGCCATCCTGTCCGCCACTGCAGTGTCACTCCTAGATGGGCCACGTGTTTGTGCCGGCCACTCGTGTCGCTTAGCATAGTCATCCAGCTACCTCGGTGCAACCTTTTGGACATAAAAACACTATTGTGAGGTGTGAGGTGTTCAGAATAGACTGGAAATTAGTGGAAATTAAGGTTATTGAGGTTAATAATAGCATAGGAGCAGAAAAACCCACAAATTCTGTGATTTTAGCTGTTGTTATGCTTTTTTTAAAAAAAAATACAGATCCAAAACACAAAACCCAGAACCCAAAACACGGAAGGGTGGTTTTGGCAAAACCAATCCAGATCCAAAACACGAAGAAAGATCCAGATCCAAAACCAAAACACGAAAAGTGGCCGGTGCACACCCCTAATTTTAACATTGATTTTGCTGTGAAACTGAAAGTACCAGCAAGCCCGTAATGCCCCGCTCGCTGATACTTGTAATTTTCCAAGTATCAGCATGCGGGGGAGGCTTGCTGGGAACTGTAGTTCCACAGCAAAAGACAATATTTATATTTTCATATGCACCACACTTTACATAATCAACAATCAACCCGGCACCCACAGCCCAGAGATGCCGGGGATAGCCCCGGGCTGTCAGCCTGGGCCTGGGGTGCCCTGAGGAGGGGGACCCCTTTATTAGGGGGGTCTTCAACTCCCCAGGGATCCCTGGCCTGGGCTGACTAGCGGTCAGGGATGATGCTGTGGCTGGGGGGCCCTGTGAAAGGGCTCCTCTGGCTGTGGCATCACCGCCCCCCCCGCTAGAAGGAGTCTGGTGGTCTGGGAAATACAGGGGGGACCATATACATTGTTTCCCCCTGTATTTCCAGAACCAGGACTGTCTCAGAGCCCTGTGCTGGTTGCGCTTAATACGGGGGACCCCTACATCATTTGTCCCCCGTATTTTGGCAACCAGGACAGGTTCTGAAAAGCCTGGTGCTAGTTGTGCTTAATACGGGGGACCCCTATGTCGTTTGTCCCCTGTATTTAACACAACCAGTACTGGGGCTCCAAAGCCTAGTGCTGGTTGTTTTTTGGGGGGTGGGGCTACACCATTTTTTTACAGTTTTTTTTTTTTTAAACACAGGCAGCCAGTCCTGGTTGTGCTTAAATGCAGGGGACAAATGACATAGGTTCCCCTGTATTTAAGCACAACCAGCACCGGGCTAGTCAGAACCAGCCCTGGTTGCCAAAATACGTGAGACAAATGACGTAGGGGTCCCCCGTAAGTTGTGCAACCAGCACTGGGGTCTGATCCATTCCTGGTTCTGGAAATACAGGTGAAAAAAATGAGTAGGGTCCCCCTGTATTCTCCAGGACCAGCACCAGACTATTTCTAACAGGGGGCTAATGCCACAGCCAAGAGAGCCCTTTCACCGGGCTCCCCAGCCACAGCATCAACTCTGACCACTAGTCAGTCCAGGCTGGGGATCCCTGAGCAGCTGGGGACCCCCCAATAAAGGGGTCCCCCTCCACAGGGCTCTCCAGGCCTAGGCTGGAAGCCCGGGGCTATCCCCAGCACCACTGGGCGGTGGGTGCCAGGTTGATTGTGTGATGTGGTGCATTTTAAAGAATATTATCTTTTGCAGGTGAACTATAGGTCCGAGCACGTCTCCCTGCATGCTAGTACTTGGAAAACCACAAGAACCAGCATGCTGGGCATTAGGGCCCACTGCCACCTGTAGTCCACCTATAAAAAAAATATTAAAATAACACAACGCACTTTAATATTGTAATATTTTATTTTACAGGTCTTCACTTGGGGGACTGCAGCCTTTAAGCTCTATTACATGGCCACCACCACCCCAGGGCTTAGGCCTCTTAGCTTGGTGGGCGCCAACCCACTAGGGCTTCGGCGACTTTGCCTGGCCGGCGCCAACCCACCAGGGATTCAGCGTTTGTGCCTGGCAGATGCCAACCCACCAGGGCTTTGGCATATTTGCCTGGTGGGCACCCTGCCAGGGCTTCGACGTCTTCACCTAGTGGGAGGCAGCCTGTGTCAGCTCTTTTTCGTGGCTGCCTCCCACTAGGACTTCCGGCATCTTCACCTGATGAGCACCGACCCGCCAGGGCTTTGGTGTCTTCACCTAGTGGGCGGCAGCCTGTGCGGGCTCTTTTGCATTGTTTGCCTCCCATTAGGACTTCTGGTGTCTTCGCCTGGCGGGCCTCAACACTCCAGGGCTTCAACATCTTCACCTAGTGGGCGGCAGCCTGTGTCAACTCCTTTTCATGGCTGCCTGCCACTAGGACTTCCAGCGTTTTGGCCTGGCAGATGCCAACCCGCAAGGGCTTCTGCATATTCACCTGGCGGGCACCAACCCACCAGGGCTTTGGCATCTTCACCTAGTAGGCAGCAGCCTTTGTCAGCTCTTTAACTTGGCTGCCGTCCACTAGGAGTTCTGCATCTGCACCTGGCGCCAACACGCCAGGGCTTCAACATCTTCACCTATTGGGCACCAACCCGTTAGGGCTTCGGCGTCTTTGCCTGGTGGGCACCAGCCCACCAGGGCTTCAACGTCTTCACCTAGTTGGCGGCAGCCTGTGTCAGCTATCTTTCATGACTCCTCCCACTAGGACTTCTGGCATCTTCAAGCAAAAAATATGGTAGTTCATTCAGCTTAATGACATACTGCAGGTGCTTGTAAAAGGCGCGGTTTACACTGAGCTACAGAAAAAAGGAATTTGCGCTCCAGCACACTGCAGATAAATCAAAAATACTTGAATCCTACATAATAATAGAAATTCAGAGGTATTGGTTACATACATTTGCAAATATATGAATAAGCGCTGGGCCAACATCAAGGCTCCTCTATACCAGCATCCCTAACATTAAGGGGTTCACGTCCGAGAAGCAAGGCACCCCAAAAAATTCCAGCCAAGGACCATCCCCAGGGCATCACACGAAAAAGGGTGTAAAGATAAATCAATAAGTGTTAATGAAATGTAAAAGAATTAAAATGACAAAATACAAACGATTAGAGAAGTGAAAAATTATTCTATGTGAATTAAGTGGTGATGCCATGAGAAAGGTCCAGCCAGAACAATCCCGGGGGCCCCACTCCCAAACGCTCACCCCAAAATAATTATTGCTACATAATTGTAGCACCCACTCTGGGTCATATAATTCCAAATTGGTGTACTGCATGATAACAGTACATGTATGAAGTGAGAGCTAACTTACCTTGGAGGTACCCCAAAAAACCTCCACATGGCACTATAAGGATCAGCACCTCCTCCTAATGCTGACACCCTTCATGCCTCCAAACAGCAAGCAAAAAATATGGTAGTTGCTCAATCAGCTTAATGACATACTGCAGGTGCTTCCAAAGGGCGGGGTTTACACTGAACACAGAAAAAAGGAATTTGCCCTCCAGCACACTGCAGATAAATAAAAAATACTTGAATCCTACATAATAATAGAAATTCAGAGGTATTGGTTACATACATTTGCAAATATATGAATAAGCGCTGGGCCAACGTCAAGGCTCCTCTGTACCAGCGTCCCTAACATTAAGGGGTTCACGTCCGAGAAGCAAGGCACCCCAAAAAATTCCAACCAAGGACCATCCCCAGGGCATCACACGAAAAAGGGAAAAAAGGTGATAGTGAAGTGTAAAGGATAGATGTGTAAAGATAAATCAATAAGTGTTAATGAAATGTAAAAGAATTTAAATGACATAAATAATATACAAACGATTAGAGAAGTGAAAAAATATTCTATGCGAATTAAGTGGTGATGCCATGAGAAAGGTCCAGCCAGAACAACCCCGGGGGCCCCACTTCCAAAAGCTCACCCCAAAATAATTATTTTTTTTTCCCTTTTTCGTGTGATGCCCTGGGGATGGTCCTTTTTTCTGTAGCTTCTGGCATCTTCACCTGGTGGGCACCAACCCGCTAGGGCTTCGGCGTCTTCACCTGGCGGGCGCCAGCCCACCAGGGCTTCAACATCTTAACCTAGTTGGCGGCAGCCTGTGTCAGCTATTTTTCATGACTCCTCCCACTAGGACTTCTGTCATCTTTGCCTGGTGGGCGCCAACCGCCAGGGCTTTGGTATCTTCGCCTAGTGGGTGGACATCCTGTGTTAGCTCTGTTTCGTGGCTGCCTCCCAGTAGAACTTCTGGTGTCTCTGACTGGTAGGTGCCAACCCACCAGGGCTTCGGCGTCTTCACCTGGTGGGCGCCAACCCACCAGGGCTTTCACGTCTTCACCTAGTGGGTGGCAGCCTGTGTTAGCTCTTTTTCATAGCTGCCTCCCACTAGGACTTTCTGCGTCTTCGTCTGGTGGGCGCCAACCCGCCAGGGCTTCAACATCTTCACCTAGTGGATGACAGCCTGTGTCAGCTCTTTTTCATGGCTGCTGCTCACTAGGACTTATGGCGTCTTTGCCTGTCGGGCGCCCACCCACCAGGGCTTCGGCAACTTCACCTGGCGGGCGCCAGCACACCAGGGCTTCAGAGTTTTTGCCTGGCAGATGCCAACCCACCAGGGCTTTGGCGTATTTGCCTGCTGGGCACCAACCTACCAGGGCTTCGACGTCTTCACCTAGTAGGTGGCAGCCTGTGTCAGCTCTTTTCTGTGGCTGCCTCCCACTAGGACTTCTGGCGTCTTCACCTGATGGGCGCCAACCCACCAGGGCGTTGGTGTCTTCACCTAGTGGGTGGCAGCCTGTGTTAGCTCTTTTTCATGGCTGCCTCCCATTAGGACATCTGGTGTCTTTGCCTGGTGGGCACCAACCCTCCAGGGCTTCAACGTCTTCACCTAGTGGGTAGCAGCCTGTGTCAGCTCTTTTTCGTGGCTGCCTGCCACTAGGACTTCCAGCATTTTGGCCTGGCAGATGCCAACCCACCAGGGCTTCTGCATATTCACCTGGCGGGCACCAAACCGCCAGGGCTTTGGCATCTTCACCTAGTGGATGGCAGCCTTTGTCAGCTCTTTTACTTGGCTGCCGCCTACTAGGAGTTCTGCATCCGCGCCTGGCGCCAACCTACCAGGGCTTCGGCATCTTCACCTGATGGGCACCAACCCGCGAGGGCTTCAGCGTCTTCGCCTAGTTGGCGGCAGCCTGTGTCAGCTCTTTTTCATGGCTGCCTCCCACTAGGACTTCTGGTGTCTTCGCCTGGCGAGCGCCAACCCACCAGGGCTTCGGCATCTTCACCTGGTGGGTGCCAACCTGCCAGGGCTTTGACTAATGGGTGGCAGCCTGTGTTAGCTTTTTTTGGGGCTGCCTCCCACTAGGACTTCCTGGGTCTTCGTCTGGCGGGTGCCAACCCGCCAAGGCTTCAACATCTTCACCTAATGGGCGACAGCCTGTGTCAGCTCTTTTTCATGGCTGCCACTCACTAGGACTTATGGCGTCTTTGCCTGGCGGGCGCCAACCCACCAGGGCTTTGGTGTCTTCACCTGTCGGGCACCCACCCACCAGGGCTTCTGGCATCTTAACCTGGGGGGTGGCTGCCACCTCCTCAGGGCTTCTGTGGTACTCTTCAAGTGCCGCCACGTCCAATGACATCACAAGTCGTGATTGGCTCGCGGCGGCCATCTTTGAAAATCAAAGATTGCCATCATGAGCCAATCACGGCTCTCAACGTCATTGTCGGCGGCACCTGGCAGCTGCGGGACCGGTGCCTGTTCGGGTGTCAGCGGCGGGCCTGGATCAAAGTACGGCAGCGGCGCCCATTTAAAGAACGGCAACTCAGCGCCATTTTTGAAATTCAAAGATGGCCGCCACGAGCTGTGATTGGCTCATGGTGGCCATCTTTGAATTTCAAAAATGGCGCTGAGGCTCCATTTTTGAAATGGGCGCCGCTGCTGTATTCAGCAGAATTGCTGGCGGGGACTGAGGACCTCATTCAGAGGCGGTCGTTAGATGCAAGCGGTCGCTCTGAATGAGGGCGGCCGCTTGCATCTCGTAGTGCCGCCTGGTCAATTACTAAGCTGTGGGTTACCACCTACAGCTCTAGCGACTGACCAGTGTGATGGTCGCGATGGTCAAGACCATTGCGACCATCGGGGCTTGCGACGAGACCTTAAGGTTGGGTTCACTACTTGGGACTTAGTGAACAGTGCTAGCAGCCGTGGCACCCAGTGATATTATTATTCTTGATGCCAATATCAAGTTATCAGGGGATATTGTTATATCCAGATTTTAACAGTGATGTCCAGCACTGCTGAAAATACAGAAACGGGATCGTTCTTCAATGTTATTCTTCCATGTGTTCTTCAATGTGATTCTTACGTTATCTGATACAGATGCAGAATCCATATGGATTAAAACAAATTTACAGGACACAGCGGGAGATGAGGCTGTGGAACAATTGTTTTCACAACTTGTAAGACTCAAGAAACGTGAAATTGACTTTTCTTCACGGAGTCACAATCTCGGACTACTTTAGGGATAAAAAAATCCCACGTGTGTTTCGAATAAAGAATGTGCCTACAATAGGCCGTTGTAACCCGGAATTTTGCCGTAAAAGGGCAGCAGTATTAAATAAATGCTCATTTGACTTAATGTTATTAGTAATAGCCGAATCGACAAGAGAATTGGAAATAGTGAAGGAGAAGATCAAAGCATTTGAAGCAATCAACTTACCTAAATTCCAAACGGATACATCGAATGATTGGTCAACTAACCTTGCTACTCAGGTTGAGAAATATAGAACTGACCTTATCAAGTTTAAAAGGGCAAAACAGGTTACAGTGAATAGAGACTATTCTGAGTCTAAGGTATATAGCTGGGTTAACAACAGAGACCCTAATCCGAACCGGAGACCAAGATTTAGACAGAATAATAGGTACCCATTGAAGACGGATACATCTAGTGGGGAGGCCACTTCCAGCTAATCAGAATGTGCAGGTGGGCCTCTAAATATCACCATACAGAAACTCCCTTTAGGGGTGACTACGAGAAATCGGCGAGACCCAGTCAAAGAGGATGCACCCGTCGAGGGGGGCAGTGGAAGCGGACGTGGAAAAAGAATCTACAAAAGGAAGACTTAGTCTTCAATTTGTCGAATAGGGTCCTGACACCTACAGAAATAAGTGTCCTTAACGAAGGATTATCCTTTGTCCCTACAACTTATGTTAACAAATTTAATGATAAAATTGATTTATATAGATTTAAAAGACGATTGAGATTAAAAGAGTTTTTTGACCCAAGAAGTAGATTGACGGAGCCTGTTCCATCCTTTTATAAGCCCTCTTCATTTGATCCTCACTCAAATAACCAGGCAATTAAATATTTCACGTCTCGAATGAATGAATTTGTAGATCAACATCAAGTACCTGTCCAAAATAAAAACTCCAATCTTTCAACAGCCGAAAAGACTGCCTTATATGACCCAGGTCAGTATACGGATATAGTGATCCGCCCTGCCGATAAAGGCGGGGGCATAGTGGTCCAGGATATAGATGCCTACAAAACCGAGATTTACCAACAATTATCAGTTCTGTCAGTGTATAAATCTTTAGTCATTGATCCGACATTAATCTTTAAGAAAGAATTGGACACTATACTTGATAATGCTGTAAAAGATCTGATTATCCCTAACAAATGGCAGAAATGCTAAAATGTAATTGTCCAAAGATTCCGGTTCTGTACACGATACCCAAACTGCATAAAAACGCACCGGGTCGCCCTATCATTGCGGCCAGAGATTCATTATATTACTCTCTCTCAATACTTATATCACCTGTTGCAACCGGTTGTTCAGGCACAGACTACAGTACTAAAATACACTACCACCTTTATTTTACGATTACAAGCATTACAACCAATAAGTGAGATGGCATGTTTATGCACGGTGGATGTGGTTAGCTTATATACAAGCATCCCGCACGATAGGGGTTTGGCAGCTATTCGCAAAATTCTTACCAACAGTGCAGCATATACAGGACTGAATGTGGAATTTGTACTGACACTCTTAGTATTGACTCTAACCCATAACTATTTCCTCTTTGATAATGGCTTTTATATCCAACTTGCGGGGTGCGCGATGTTTCAGCCCCTAGGTGAAATCTGCCAATGGTAATAGCCCATTTTAGGAGACTCGGTCCTCAGGACCCCTCACAGGTCACGTTTTCCAGGTCAACCAGCAGGTGCACAGGTCTATTCATTACACACTGACACATTTTAAAGAATCCAGAGGCGAAGCTAATTATTTCACTTGTGATTCTGTGAGGAGACCAGGAAAACATGCACTGTCCTGAGGACCGAGTTTGAGAACCTGTGCAATAGGCTCTTCTTTAATCAGACACCTTTAATATTAAACTACAATTTTAATTTGGCTCTTTTATTCAGCAGCAGAAATATTTATTCTGACACATACTCAATCCCCACAGGCCAGGCACATTTCTAAAATAAAACAGACAGCCTGAGCTTCCATGATGTAGAAGGTTATTTTATTGTTATATTAAAAACATTTAAAAAGACACATAACAGAAATATAAAGGGTGATGCTTATCTCAACAGCATGGGCTGTGCATTAACTTTGAAGTTGTCCTAATAAACAGACAGGAGCAGCGCAAGAATTTATTGAACCCAGTGGAATTGCTAAGCAACTATTATGTTACTGTGCACGACAAGCGCACAACACGCTATTTAATTAAACTAAAATGAAATCATATACAATTTATTGTTAAAGAGAAAATACTATGTCCCAGCGCAGTCATATGTTTAGCTTTATTCTAGACAGCAATCCTTATATGAGTCACACTGACCGAATCTCCATCACATTATTGGTTGACATGACCTAAAATGAGAGAACATCTTCTTTGCTTTTAATTTGTGGAGGAATCAACAGATTAGGCTTCATTAAGCATAATTGGATCTAGATAAATGTAAATGTCAGCGTTATAACAAAGGGGTAACAAAGGCGTAAATGTAATAGTCTGCGAGTTGCAGAAAGCTGCATGATTGCGGCCATTTATCCGCTAGATTTAAAGCGCCATTAATTTGACAGGCTAAACCAGGCTATTACATTTACCCCGGTGTCTGTTATTATATGAAGGGAAAAAATGTATCACATACTCAGAAATTAATCCATGAGCATTTTTGTGTTTGTTTCTCTTTAAATTTAGTTGTCAGTAAGGACGCAGCATCTTTTAGTTTTAGTTTTCTAACTTATCCAGCAACTCTATGCACTATTGTAAGATTCCGTAGTGAAATGCTAAATATTAGTAGATGACCTGCAAATGCTTACAGGTAAGCCATTTTGCAAAACCCATTGGCAGAGTAGTATCAACTGTTTAAAACCATTAAAAACATCAAATGAGTCATTAACACTTGGAACTATTATTTAGTTCATACAAACAACAACAAGCACAAAATAAAGAAATAAAGACAGCACACGGCCTTGTTTTTCATCACTTTATATTCCTATATTATTAACTCTTTTTATATTTTGCTTTATAGGGCCCTAGTCTAGGGCATATTGTTAATGATGTGTAAGCATCGAATAGTCAGCAATAAATAGTACTGGCATATTATAATGATGTGCAAGTAATGAGAAATAAATAGCATTAATATTGATAATTAAAACAGCCCGAATAATTTTAAAGTATATTTAATAAAGATAAAGTATTTTAATCCTGTAGGAGGGATTGAGTGCACCCGTATCCAAAAACTGATTCCTTTCTCTTTGTATATAAAAGCATATTACCTTGAATCAGTGGGTGGCACCTATATAGCATCTATAGTCTAATAAATATTGGAATCTATAGGAATAGCTATAGGATTACCTCTCATTTATTTATTTTCAGTAACCTAGTGCAGGTTTTTCTTACATTATTAAGTAATATTAAGTGCATATTTTTGCAGAGCAGCTGCTTACAAATACTCAGCAGAGACAGCATTAGCGAATAACTCTGAATCAGGCTCAATAGTGTCCATATTTACACTCAATAATGTAAATATTTATTAGTTAGCTTGTGTGTGTGTGTGTGTTACAAATCTGGTTCACTTACTGTATTTTTGGGAAATTTCAAAAATCAAATCACAATTCCGCGTATTCCTACTGTATGTCATTCCTGAGTATTCCTATTTACAGTTACACTATAGTGGGTATAGTACAATACAATAAGGTTAGTTGCTGTTTGTTCATTATATATGGCAGAGAGAGCTAATTAGCCTAACAGGGGGCCCGATTCAGACCCGCTCGCTAGATGCATTCGCATGCAGCCGTCAGCTGCCAAAGTATGCAAATCCTGCGATAGAACAGCAAGGCATCAGCATGCCCACTATGTCTTGGTGTGCGATCGCGGTATGTATTTAGACGCCCACCAGCATGTCTTAAGACACCCACTTTCCCTTAGTGATACACGTCATCTCCAGGAAGTGTATGCAACAATCGGTAACATCGAGTAACATCGGACCCATACGCAGCACTTATGGCTGACCATACCCTACCACAAGCACTGCGAGTGTTTCAGTGTGTAATTCAGCCATGTGACGTGTACTATGATGCTGCGTCTTAATTATGCACACCTCTGAAACAGCGTTAAGACGCACAGACACGACTGCGTTCGCGCCACCACACCCCCATTTCCATCGACCAACCCCCGTCACCACCCACAAATGGCTCGTCCTGTCACTCATCCTAGCGAGCCGTCTATGTACAGGGTGCAAATGCTTCCCCATTGCATGGACTAGGTTGCGTACGCACACTGCATCCTATACGCATTAGCACATTGCAAACATCGGCAGGCTACGTGCGAATGGCTGGGAATTGCTTTTCTAGTGAAGTGAAACCTAGATGGGATTTGGTAGCAGGGACACAAGACCTCAATTTACTGTCTAAAACCCACTGCACTAATGGCAGATATAGGATGCGCATCTAATACCACACAGTTTGCTACCACTTACAGTGTCACAAGATTTTTTATGAGTAAAAAAATAATAACACACAATGCTGTGTCACAAGATTTTTTATGAGTAAGAAAATAATAACACACAATGCTGTGTCACAAGATTTTTTATGAGTAAAACACTGCACTACAACTTATGCTGGCCATACACGCTACAATTATCGGGGCATTCCGCCTGATATCGGCGGATCGCCCCAATAATTGTAGCGTGTGTGCGGGCGAGGGTTAAATATTGCTCGGTCGGGCATGCAGGATTGTCCAGCATGCCCGTCCGATGCGATATTTACCCGGTAAACTGTCGGCCGCATCGGGTAGTGTATGCCCAGCGCGGCCCACAGACAGACATTTCCTGTGTTCCTTCCTACGGAAGGAACAGGGAAATGTCTCCTCCCCCGGGGGCGGAGCGCAGATGTCGGGCCAATACACTGTGAGAGAAATCTCACAGTGTATGCCGGTGACATCTGCAGCTGGCAGGCTGCCAGTTAAAATGTCTGTCGGTCTGACAGACATTTTATCTGTCCGTGTATGCCCAGCATTAGTGTCACAAGATTTTTTATGAGTAAAACACTGCGCTAACACTTACAGTGTCACAAGATTTTTTATGAATAAGAAAAGAATAACACACTGCGCTACCACTTACAGAGTCACAAGATTTTTTATGAGTAAGAAAAGAATAACACACTTCGCTACCACTTACAGTTTTACAAGATTTTTCATGAGTAAATCACTGCGCTAACATTTACAGCTTCACAAGATATTTTACAGTATGAATAAGAAAGGAATAACACACTTCGCTACCACTTACAGTGTCACAAGATTTTTTATGAATAAATCACTGCACTAACACTTACAGTTTTACAGGATTTTTTATGAGTAAATCACTGCGCTAACACTTACAGCTTCACAAGATATTTTACAGTATGAATAAGAAAGGAATAACACACTTCGCTACCACTTACAGTGTCACAAGATTTGTTATGAGTAAGAAAATAATAACACACTGCGCTGTCACAAGATTTTTTATGAGTAAAACACTACACTACAACTTAGTGTCACAAGATTTTTTATGAGTAAAACACTGCACTACAACTTAGTGTCACAAGATTTTTTATGAGTAAAACACTGCACTAACACAGTGTCACAAGATTTTTTATGAATAAGAAAAGAATAAAACACTGCGCTACCACTTACAGTATCACAAGATTTTTTATGAGTAAGAAAAGAATAACACACTGCGCTACCACTTACAGTGTCACAAGATTTTTTATGAGTAAGAAAAGAATAACACACTACGCTACCACTTACAGTGTCACAAGATTTTTTATGAGTAAATCACTGCGCTAACGCTTACAGTTTCACAAGATATTTTACAGTATGAATAAGAAAAGAATAACACAGTATGCTACCACTTACAGTGTCACAACATTTTCTATGAATAACACACTGCGCTACAACTTATAGTGTCACGATAAGTGGATGATAAACTGCGGTCTGGCTGGCAGTGTCACCAAACAATAATAAATAATAATAATAATAATAATAAACACAAAAAAATAAAAAAATAAAAAATTTCTATTTTGAATTTTTGTGGAATATTTATTAATTTTAACTTTTATTTTTTTTTACACTGGGGAAGAGCACCCCTAGATTGACAGAGCACCCCTTTATGAACTGCAGCCCTAGCCCCTTGATTGACAGCAGTGGCGTAAATTCATCTCAGATGCCCAGAGGCAAGTTATAATTTGGTGACCCCCCTAAAAAAAAAGGGGAAAATAATTATGCATATCTATCTATCTATCTATCTATCTATCTATCTATCTATCTATCTATTACATATGCACAAAAGCACTAATATAAAATAGCCTTAAGTGGGGTGAATATATTAATGGGCCCCTTCAGTGCTGGCGCCCAGCGGCAGGCGCCTCCATTGTCTCCCATAGTTCTGCCCCAGATTGACAGCACAACAATGACACAGCAGCACCCCCCACTCTATGTACTGCAGCCCCAGCCCGACAACACTGCACCCTTGAACAACTACAACACTGCACCCTTGAAAACAGAGAAGAACAGAGCCCCTTGATTGACAGGACAACACTGACACAGCAGCACCCCCCACTTTATGTACTGCAACACCAGCCCGACAACACTGCACCCTTGAACAACTACAACACTGCACCCTTGAAAACAGAGAAGAACAGAGCCCCTTGATTGACAGGACAACACTGACATAGCAGCACCCCCCACTTTATGTACTGCAACCCCAGTCCAACAACACTGCACTCTTGAACAACAACAACACTGCACCCTTGCAAACAGAAAAGAACAGAGCCCCTTGATTGACAGGTCAACAGTGACACAGCAGCACCCCCCACTTTATGTACTGCAACACCAGCCCGACAATACTGCACCCTTGAACAACTACAACACTGCACCCTTGAACAACAGAGAACAGAGCTCCTTGACTGACAGAACAACACTGACACAGCAGCACCCCCCACTTTATGTACTGCAACCCCAGTCCAACAACACTGCACTCTTGAACAACTACAACACTGCACCCTTGCAAACAGAAAAGAACAGAGCCCCTTGATTGACAGGTCAACAGTGACACAGCAGCACCCCCCACTTTATGTACTGCAACACCAGCCCGACAACACTGCACCCTTGAACAACTACAACACTGCACCCTTGAACAACAGAGAACAGAGCTCTTTGATTGACAGAACAACACTGACACAGCAGCACCCCCCACTTTATGTACTGCAACACCAGCCCGACAACACTGCACTCTTGAACAACAGAGAAGAACAGTGACCCTTGATTGACAGGACAACAGTGACACAGCAGCACCCCCCACTTTATGTACTGCAACCCCAGTCCAACAACACTGCACTCTTGAACAACAGAGAAGAACAGTGACCCTTGATTGACAGGTCAACAGTGACACAGCAGCACCCCCACTTTATGTACTGCAGCCCCAGCCTGACAACACTGCACCCTTGAACAACTACAACACTGCACCCTTGAACAACAGAGAACAGAGCTCCTTGATTGACAGAACAACACTGACACAGCAGCACCCCCCACTTTATGTACTGCAACACCAGCCCGACAACACTGCACCCTTGAACAACAGAGAAGAACAGTGACCCTTGATTGACAGGACAACAGTGACACAGTAGCACCCCCCCACTTTATGTACTGCAACCCCAGCCCGACAACACTGCACCCTTGAACAACCACAACACTGCACACTTGAACAACAGAGAAGAACAGAACACGTCTGTTCTGTACACTCCATACTTGCCAACTCTCCCTCATTATCAGGGAGACTCCCTGAAATAGTAGCAATCTCCTTGTCACCCTGATGAGTCTAACAATCTCCCTGATTGCACCTTACCTCCATTATGAAGCTGTTATATGTAAAAAAAAAAACCCAGAGCTATATATATTCAAATGGGATCAGCAATATAATTTCTCTGCATTGGTTATAAGGCACAATGATGCCTATGGCTACATGCATTTTCTGAAAAGTATGAGTGTGATTTGATCAACAAGTAGATCTTACTAACTGCTTGCTTTCATTTGGATGTAAATCAATTTTATGGCACGCCTCTCATATGTAGCAGTACACGTCCACTTCAACATGCACTCATAGGTGTTGCTTTCACTATCTCCCTGAAATGATTTTTCAAAGGTAGGCAAGTATGGTACACTTTCCACAGCCGGAGTGAAAATGGCGCTGATCCAGTGGCGTAACTAGGCTATTTGGAGCCCAGGACAAATTTGAAAATGGAGCCCCCACTATGTGCGTGCGCCTGCAGCGCGCGCTGCGAAAAATGGGCATGGTCACAAGGGGCATGGCCACTAAAAAATGGGGCGTGTCAACATGACACACATCCCTTTCTTGTCACTGGGAACATTTTTCATTTGCACCTTAATGCAGTGCCTCTTATACAGTCCCCCCTATGCAGTGCCCCTAGTAGTGGTCCCCCTTATATAGTACCCCCGGTATACAATGCCCCCAGTAGTGGTCCCTCTTATGCAGGCCCCCAGTAGTGCCCCTTATACAGTACCCCCAGTAGTGGTCCCCCTTATGCAGCCCCCGATTAGTTCACCTTATACAGGCCCCCAGTAGTGATCCCCCATATGCAGTGCCCCTTACACAGTTCCCCCTGTAGTAGTCCCCCTTATGCAGCCCGCCATTAGTTCCCCTTATACAGTGCCCCCAGTAGTGATCCCCCATATGCAGTGCCCCTTACACAGTTCCCCCGGTAGTAGTCCTTCTTACGCAGCCCGCCATTAGTTCCCCTTATACAGTGCCCCCCCAGTAGTGATCCCCATATGCAGCCCCCAGTAGTGCCCCTTATACAGTGCCCCCAGTATTTGTCCCCCTTATGCAGGCCCAAGTAGTTGTCCCCCCTATGCAGTGCCCCCTGTAGTGGTTCTCCCTTTTCAGTGCCCCCTGTAGTGGTCCCCCCTGTGCAGTGCCCCCAGTAGTAAGCCCTTTATATAGTAGGAGTAGGACTCCAGTAGGAGTCCCCCTTGAAGCAGTCCCCCCAATAGTAGTGGTCCCCCCAGTAGTAGTCCCCAGTAGTGGTCCCCCCCAATGCAGTGCCCCCAGTAGTAGTCCCCCCCACACAGTGCCCTTTATAGTGGCCCCAGTAGGAGTCCCCCTTAATGCAGTGCCCCCTGTAGTAGACCCCAGTAGTGGTCCCCCCCAATGCAGTGCCCCCAGCAGTATCCCCCCCAGTAGTAGCCCCCAGTAGTGGTCCCATGCCCCCCCTCGAAGCAGTGCCCCCAGTAGTAGTCCCCTCCTTAGTAATAGTCCCCCCCCTGTAGTGCTCCCCCCCCAAAGCAGTGCCCCCAGTAGTATCCCCCCAGTAGTAGTCCCCAGTAGTGGTCCCCCCAATGCAGTGCCCCCAGTAGTATCCCCCCCAGTAGTAGTCCCCAGTAGTGGAACCCACCCCCCCAAACCAGTGCACCCAGTAGTAGTCTCCTCTTTAGCCCCCCCCCATAAATACACACTGAAATGAAACAATAAATAAAGTAAAAATTCTTACCTGAATCCAGGCTGCCGTCCGCATGTCAGTCCTCCCGGGCTGGCGCGCTCTACATTATGGGAGAGATGTCATGACGTCATGACGTCTCTCCCATTACCCATTGCAGGAGCCGGAAGGGAGCCAGCTCTTGCAGTGGGCACTGCGGCTGCAGCAGTCAATGAGAGTCTATCTGACTCTCATTGGCTGCTGTTTAACACACATCGCCGCCAGCGCTGGCGGTGATGTGTGTGCAGCAGCAGCAGCCAATGAGAGTCTGTCTGACCTCATTGGCTGCTGATTCACACACACATCGCTGCTGCTCGGCGGTGATGTGTGTGCAGTAGCAGCAGCAATCAATGAGAGTCATCTGACTCTCATTGGCTGCTGGTTAACTCACACATCGCCGCCAGTGCTGGCGGCGATGTGTGTGTCAGCACAGCCTGAGCCTGCCCGCCTGCCACCCTCCTCCTGGCACTATTGGGCAAGCGCTCAGGGGGAGGGAAGGGGCTCAGCTGTGCAGCACAGGACCGGCACTGGGGCACATGCCCCGCTCGCCCTGCCCTAGTTACACCACTGCGCCGATCACCGGGACCTTTATAGAACCTGGTGTAACACCGGGATGATGACGTTTTGCCTCATTTTGGATTCCGAGTTAGGCAGGAAAACCCGAGCCAGACTCGGATCCGACTTGGAATTGCAATGTTCGGGTGGGTTCTCGGAGAACTGAACCCGCTCATCTCTATTATAAATACGCCCCTGTCTATGGCCCGGGCCCCATTACTATAGTGGAGGGCGCGGGAGGTGTGGCCATGTCAAACAGCATTCGCCACTGCTTGCTGTGGAGGGGGGTGCTTTGAGCCCCTCAGCCTGGCACAAATCCAGGGAGAGTGCGATCAGTGTGATTGCTCCCCCCCAAGGCGGAGCAGCTGGCAGCAGTCTCCCTGGTCTCCCACTGCGTGTGCTGGCGGCTGACAGATAAGAGGGAGGGTGGGGTGACATCGGACCCGGGCCCCCGCTGGGCCCCTCCGCCAAACCCAGATCCAGGTAATTAATACCTGTTTCCCCTCACCTCTCGGCGCCTATAAAACCGGTCAAACATTTTCATGTGTTTAATATAGTTTAAAAAGTATTTTTACACCTCTTATTAGTAAAAGAATTCCTGTTTTATAAACCAACCCCCCATCTCCTGTAAAAAGTCCTTGTTTTTTGCAGCCCCCCAGCTCCTCTCCTGTGACCAATGTCATTTTATTTTTATTGTTTTACCCCCCCTCCAGTGTTATATTACTTTATTTTGCCTCTCCCACACCCTAACTGATGGCAGATCTCCCTAGGGGGTTACCAACCACTCCAATTGGCGTTGCCTCCCCCCACACACACACATGCAGAGAACAGCAGAGTGTGTGTCAGTGCTGATCTCCGAACTTGCAGAGATCAGCCAAATAGTGCTCAGTTCCCCTCCTCGCACTTTGAACCTCGGCGCATGCGCACCAGAATGCTGTTCACATGGCATTCTATGGCGTGATTCTGGCAGTGATGTTGGTGGTCACAGTGGGGTGATGCAGTCGCATGTGATGCAATCTTGTCAGCAGAAACACTTTTGGTCTCATCACATGCGACCACGCCCGTTAAGTGGTTAATGTCAATGATAATAATACTTTATATACTAGATGGTGCTACACACTAGACTAAAGGACCCATTTCTTTCTGTAATAAAACAACAAACAAAAAAAATCTTACATTAGATCTTTGTGCTGTTTAACAAGCATAAACAGTATTGTTACCTCAATTTTATAGTTATCTTCATCCATTTTATTGTTTTAGATAGTTTAAAAAAAAAAATCCAGGCGGCATATTATAGTGCCTATAAAGTGACTTCATTGTATTTGCTACAATTTTAATATGAATAGGCCAATAAACATGGCATGGCTTTATCATATGCCAGCAATATAGTGTCACACATGGCCAAATAGCATAGTACATTTTAAGGTTAAGAGTGCATTGGAATAAAGTTTGTTTTATCACTAATCCAGTGTGATGTAAGATTTATGGAAAAGTTGAAATACAGTAAATTCTGAATTGCTGTATAATAGCAAGGGTGCATTTATTTATTTTCTTATTATGGTTTTAATTAACAGGCAGTTCTCTCTTAGAGGGGGAGATGTATTAAGCTCTGAAAAGTGATAAACTGGAGAGTGATAAACCAGCAGCCACTCAGCTCCCAACTGTCATGTTACAGGCTGTGTTTGAAAAATGACAGTTGGGAGTTGATTGGCTGGTGGTTTACAGTATCACTCTCCAGTTTATCACTTTTCCCATGATGCTGAGCCCAGGGGACCAGAGGAGCATGTGGTGAGCTCCTCCAGGCAGGACTTGGCTCCTGATGATGCTCTCGCTAGTGGGATGGACCTCCCCTACTGCAGATCTACTGCCTGTGTCAGTGGTCAGTGTAATGGAGAATGGCACAGCTAAAACATAAGGTACTGACCCTTACTACAGCTAAATCACAACATAGTACTAACAGTTACTACAGCTAAAACACACAAAAGTACAAAAACTTTCTACAGTTATAATAACACAACAATACTAAAACGTACAGTAGTACAGCTAAAACACAGCAAAGTACTAAAACTTACAACCAGTGTTGGCTCCAGTGGAGGGGCTGCAGCGGCGGGCCAAACTTTAAATAGGGGAGCCACACCAACTGTCACCCAAACATTGCTGGCCCGGAACTCCCTGGCAGTTAGTGTGGCTCCACCTATTTAAAGTTTGGACTGCGCTGCAGCCCCACTGTTGGAGCCTCCTCTGCTTACAACTAATGTATAGAATGAATTGTAATATAATGACAGATTGATACATGTGGAAATTATGAATGGATGAGTGTAGTCAAAAAGAGAAATGGATAAATGTACTTTGGAATATGGTGTATGAACTATGTGAAGTCATTAAGACAAAATAGTTTTGCAGATGAATATATATGCTACTTATTATATATAGCAGCAGTCAGAGTGATACATTTGCTGCTCTCCGTTTACATGACGAGAGAAATAGAACTACTTTGTTTCTGCTTAACCATTAGAAAACACTGAGCTAAAGAGAGAAGCTGGTTCATACAGTAAGGGGTAAATTTACTAAGATGGGAGTTCTATTAAGAAGTTATGTTGGCCATAGCAACCAATCAGATTCTACTTCTCATTTATCTAGCACCTTCTAGTAGATAATACCTGGAATCTGATTGGTTGCACTTGCTATGGGCAACATCACTTCTTAATAGAACTTCCATCTTAGCAAATATATTCCTGAGTATCAGTTCACTAGATGTATCCTCCTGCACTTCTCTGCCCCCGCTGCAGGAGTACTGCCTCATAGAGGTGCCGGAGGAGAAGGCACACAGTGGGCCCAGCCAGGGGGAGAGTGGTGCTGACTAGTGGGGGAGCCCCCCCCCGTCTTAAATGCCCCGGGCCCACTGAAGGCTTAATCCAGCCCTGGCCAGTACAGCATTGTTATCACCAGCGATAGCTCTACTGGCAATAAGATTAGCTGGCATGGGATGGCCTAACTAGCAGGTATTGCAATGGTACTGTTATTCTTTTATAACCATCTCAGGTACAACCACTGAAATATGCTTTTTATTCTAATAATACATTTTTAATGTATACAGATTTTAAAATATAAAAAAAACTAAACAAAAACACTACTATTACTACTACAGACAATGCACTGTACATAATGATCATTTACTAACAGCAGAATTTGCGGATGTGCAAAGCCTTTTTTCATGCACAAGTGTGCCTAGGTCTCTGTCTGGAGAACACATAGCTGCATGCCTACATTACCCTTGAGTAAACTGTCCTGCACTTATTTTTGTAGGATTGTAGGTCCAAATGGAATTACCCATAGTGGAGAGTGTAAAAACATTCACCCAGCTGTCAGTTTATGACCACCAACAGGTTCTGTAGCTACTGCAGTCTGCCCACACGTCTATCAGTAAGAACTCCAGGAGCTCAGTATACAGTATTGCACCAATAAACTGATTGTATCTACACTAAGGTACAGTATATTTACTAAAGTGAGAGCTTTTAGAAATGGAGATGTTGCCCATAGCGACCAATCAGATTCTACTTAACATTTAACTCACACCTTCTAGAAAATAATAGCTAGAATCTGATTGGCTGCTATGGGACACCTCTCTACTTTAGTAACTGTACCTCTTACAGTACATCCAGTGCAAGAAACACACTTCTGTTACTGCATATGAAGGTCACTTACTAGCAGGATATGCAGTACTTAGCTACTTTCATAATGCACAAGTATTCCTATTTGTCGTCTTTGAGCATACAAAGTTGCACACCCACATTAAGGGCATATTTACTAGTTATCGGGTCCTAAATGCTATAATTATAATTTGTTATCACCGCTCTTCTCTGAGATGTGTAAAAGTAAAGTGATCGCATTAGCGTATTTCACTTCTCGGAGGCAGCCAATCTACTATGCATGTGCAGTCTTTTGACCACACTTGTGTGAGCGGTGAGTGCCGGGTAGGGATCCTACGGATCCCTCTTCCTTCCGGTACGTTTTGTGATAGATATAATAGGCTATAATGGCGATAGCTGCAATTGACTATAACGGCGTTAGCTACTGGGGACAATATCTGGAATGCTTTGCATTCTGCTGTGAATTTGTCGGGAAAGCAGCCCCCCATAGGTTTCTATGGGAGCTGCTTTTGCAAACAAAACCAGGGGATCGCAGCAGTTATTTCTGATATCTTCTACGGTCTCCTGAAGATACATTCAAGGGATACTTATTATTTCTGAGTACTCCATGAAAACTTGTACTTTTGGGGGATAAACTGCAAATAATAATTGATAGACAAGCTTTTAAATCTGTAGAACTACCCCCATAATATCTCCCAGTGGCTATATTTGTGGGATCAGTGATAATGACGGAAATTCACATAGTGGAAATTGCAACAATATTTAAATTCCAGCCTATAACAGGAATTGCGTATACAGGCCCTGATTCAGACCCGCTCGCTGCCTGCGGCAGCTCACCGGGTCTATGGGCGTTTTCTTTTTTTGCCTCCAGGCCGCTCGCAAAGCTGTGGATGCCAACCCACAGCTTGTGCGAGTGGGCTGGAGACCATCATGATTATTGCGACGAGACCCTGGGGTAGGGTCTTGGCTGCCGCAAACCCGAGTGGACTCCCTGCTCTAATAGAGCAGGAAGTCCACTACTGACATCAGTAGTGATGTCAGTAGGTCCTCCCACAAACACCAGGCGTTCCTAAGGGAACACCTGCATTTGTGCAGCCACCCCCCTACCTGCCTACAAAACGGGGTGAGCTGTCACTCAACATTGACAGCCGCCCTGTCTTGTAGCAAGCCCCGTAGCAACTGAAGTTCAGTCGCTCAGCGGGGCTCGCACATGCGCACGCCAGATGCGGCACATGCGCAGTGGGCAAGCATTGAGCCGCTTGCGGCTCTGGATCAGGCCCACAGTACAGTACCAACTAACAATGACTGTATCTACCTGTACACCAACTGCCAGAACAACACTTCTATCACTGAGAGCTCCAGGCATTGCATATGCAAAACTACATAGTACAAACTAACTAGCAATCTTGATGACTTTCTGGCTGACTCCTCCGGCAGGGGACAGCCAGGTCAGCACAGCAACAATGGGCGCGGCATACAGTATACAGTCAGTGTGGGGGGTGATGGTACGATCATGTCATTATGGCTCCGCCCCCCCAATATACAATGCCAAGATTACTGCCATTGAAAAGTGAGGGTGAGGCTACGATTCAGCACAAATCACTTTAATGGCCACCTGTACCAAACATTTCAATTGGGAAGTGGGTGGCACCAGGCAGACATGGGCAGCTCCGGTTTCAATTTTTCCTCATGTAATTTGTACAGCACACCTCTTAGCCCATCCCAGGAATCATCTACATGTAATATACATAGTAGAGCATGACTAGTATAGGCTAAACAGGGGCATTAGTTAACCTTTTTTTAAATTCAGTGAAAGCCTCATCACAAATTGCCGTCTATCTCACCCCAAACTCCTCAGATGCTTTGAAAAACAAATTCTGTATCTCGAGTCTTGGATCTTGACACTCCCTTGGAATGGGGATATCCCTTAGTTAATCAAACCACCTATAGTACTTACAAAAATCGAGGGAGTACTTTAGGTCTTTCAGTTTTTGGGTCGTGGTCACTTATTTACCGCTTCTACTTTAGATTGATCAGTTGATATTTCATTTCTATCTACTTTATGCCCAAGGTAAACAGAAAAAACACACAAATGTTTTGCGCTGCTAGAAATAATAATCAAGATTTAATATGAAATATATATATGATAAATAAATAAATTAATGTGAAAAAGGGTAAAGCATACATATAAATAAAATAAAATATATAGTAAAAGATATCGATATCATCAATCTAAAAAAAAACCTTTAGAACATATAGAAAACACAATGTCATGACATAATAGAAATGGATATCTAAACCAAGAATTCAAGGTTTTCAATTGTAGCACTTAGACAATGTAACTCCTCAGATGAGACAAACAGTAACTTTTTATCAAGCCAGTCCTAGGTCTCCTGTGAGAGAGAACAAAAAGATCTATTTGAGATTTAAATAGATTCCTTATATACGGCAGGAAGCTCAGTTGGCGTACTGAATGATCCCGTTATTTGAATAGCACCAGCTGGTGTAAATCACTCACGGTTTTGTGGACTAGTCCCGGGATTCCGGTATTTGCCGTTAGTCACCTGAGCAGGCTGTGGCCAGAGACAATCCTTGCCAAATAGCGTGTGCACACGACGAAATCCAAGTATGTACGAGTGGATATCTGGTCCGTCCGAGCGTCCTCGGAATAGTGCAGGGACCGGGGCTCCACTTACAGCTGTGTCAAGGTGTATGATGGCTTATCCGGGACAGCCGGGCGCTATGCCCAGGGTGGAACAGCAGGTGGATATAGGTCCTTTCAGTAGGACGATATGCTCCGCTATGTTTGTGAGCAGTGCAGACCACCAGTACCAGCAGAAACTATTAGCGGGAGCAGCGAGAGCAGCCGGGTTTTTCCAGCATAGATGGAGGTCGAGTGGTGATTAACCCTTAAAGCGTTTCGTCACTCACACGTGACTTTCTCAAAAGGTGTAACCTCTATATGTTCTAAAGGTTTTTTTTTAGATTGATGATATCGATATCTTTTACTATATATTTTATTTTATTTATATGTATGCCTTACCCTTTTTTTCACATTTATTTATTTATCATACATATATTTCATATTAAATCTTGATTATTATTTCTAGCAGCGCCTTTGTGTGTTTTTTCTGTTTATATTGAATTGGAACCCTCACAGTAGGTTCTTTTTGGCCTTGCAGCGCTAGGAATATGTAATATTGTGCATGTATACCCATCTATTTGGACTGTGTCGATAGCGCACTGTTTTTTAATATGCCCAAGGTACTTTAGATGCTTGACATAATTTGTACTTGTCCAGAGAAAGTTTCAGGCCCGTAGCTATTAACCTGTCTAATACCTTTATAAGTCTGCCATTGTGCTGTAATGTTCAACCAAATACAATGATGTCATCCAGACATATAATGACCTCCTGATAGTCCAGGTCCCCAACAGTTCTTTCCATAGTTCTTTGGAAAGTTGCCGGGGCTGCTTTCTTACTTTGGAGCATTTTTATGAATTTGAAGAGCGCTATGGGGAAATATGAAAGCAGTTTTTGCGGTGTCAGCCTCTTCAATCTTTGGGACTATGTTTTGAGCAGGAATTAGCTCTTTAATTTAAAGTCCTGTAATTGATACGCATCCAGATGTCTCCATTCTTTTTCCCAGCCACTACAATAGGGGAGGTAAATGGGCTTTCAGAGTCAATGATCACCTGGCTTTCTAACATCTGGTGAATATGTTGATGGACATCATCTAAATCTGCCGGTGTTAGTCTCTGGGAGTATTCATAGAAAAGGATCTGATCCGTGAAGCAGATCCTGTGCTCAACTCCGGTAGCAACCCCCAAGTCCCATTCCCAACAAAAAATGTTTCTCTTTAGAATTTCTGCCAACAATTTTTCTGTTTCAGCAGAGGGTATGTTACTCCCCTCGAAACATGAATCCAAACCATCCTTTGTGACCCTAGCATTCTTCAGAACATTAGCAGTGTCCACCGTTTTGTAAGCAGAACAGGCTCCCTGGGTCAAATTTCTGCCTGGTGCACTCCACCGTGAGGTCTTACTGGGACCCCAACCACTCCATTAGGCATCCCAGACCAAATCCATTCAGTGGGAGGCCCAAAATAGGCTCCACAGGTTGAAGCTCCACCCAATGTCCCTAGGTCAAAGTTCTGCTCAATTTATACCAATGGGGGTCCAACTGGGACCTCAACACCTTAGAATGTCTTCTGGGATCCAATTTTACCACTCTGTGATGTTTTCATCCAAATACATCCAGTGAAATGCTCAGAACAGGCTCCTTGATTCAAAGTTCTGCCCAGCGTACTCCATTGGGAGGTTCGACCAGGACCCTTACCCCGTAAAACCTGGCCAGGATCCAACTGGACCACCTCGCATTGGCTTCATCCCAATCGGTGCAGTGGTGTATCTTCAAGTTATTATGTTTTATTATGTGATGTCGTCCAAATTCACCCAGCGTAAGTTACATAACAGGCTCCCTGAGTCAAAGTTCTAACGGGTGCACTCCGCTGTGAGCTCCGACCGGGACCCTAACCACTCCATTAGGCATCCCAGACCAACTGCCACCCCTTTGTGAAGTTTTCATCCAAATCCATCCAGTAGAATGCCCAGAATAGGCTCCCTGGGTCAAAGTTCCGCCCAGTGTTAAACAACGGAAGGTCCGACCGGGATCCTAACCCCCCTAAAACCTTTCCAGGATCCAACTGCACCACCTTGATTTGGTTTCACCCAAATCAGTGCAAGGGTGTATCAAGTTATTAAGTTCTACTATATGATGTCCATCCAGTGGAAGGCCCAGAACAGGCTCCCTGGGTCAAATTTCTGCCTGGTGCACTCCACTGTGAGGTCATACTGGGACCCTAACCACTCCATTATTCATCCGAGACCAATTGCCACCCCTCTGTGAAGCTTTCATCTAAATCCATTCAGTGGTAGGCCCAAAACAGGCTCCCCAGGTCAATGTTCTGCCCAACGTCCCTAGGTCAAAGTTCTGCTCAATGTACACCAACAGGAGGTCCAACCAGGACCTCAATGCCCTAGTATATCTTCTGGGATCCAGTGTAACCACTCTGTGAAGTTTTAATCCAAGTCCATCCAGTGGAAGGCCCAGAACAGGCTCCCCGGGTCAAAGTTCTGCTCAGCGTACACCAAGGGGAGGTCTGACCAGGACCCAAACACCCTGAAACCTGGCCAGGATCCAACTGGACCACCTCGCATTGGTTTCATCCCAATCGGTGCAGGGGTGTCCACATACATAACTGGACAGACAGACAAACAAATAGTCCAATTAATTTTATATATGATTTGTTGCGTTGTCGCTATGTGGTCTAATAGCTTACTTATTTTATACTAAACAACTGTGTACGATTTGGCAGCTTTACCTTGAGAGCTGTGGAAGATATTCGCCAACACACAAACAAACTTCTTCTTTTATTTATATATAGTAGATAAATATATTAGAAGAGCAGGGGTCTTGGATTGTTGATTAGTGCCCACACATGCTAATTTTGCCCTCTTTGTGGGTTGGCCACACTCACTCTATCATCAAGCATTTGGAACCCATCTAGAAATACTGCATTGTCCCTGTATTGAGAGATACGCAAAGAAATAATTTTTCCTCCTAGGAGATAAGAACAAAAACAAACTATTGTCTTGTGGAAATTAAAATTGATTTAAACCTTTAGAAGATTGAGCCCATTCAAACATGTCTATAGGGAACAAGAGGCCAATTTCAACACTGTGCTTTGTAGCTATGAATCAGCACCAAGAAGGGTAAGCATACAGCCATAAAGCATCCCGTAGCTCTCTATGGCTCCATTGCATAAATTTATGAGGGAATGGCATCAGCTTGTCTAGGCTTAATTTTGTCATGATAAACTTTTATTGCCCATGTATATGAGGTAAGACACATAAACCGGGCTATAAACTGCCACTGGCGTCTCTATATAAACTGAGACAGAGGAGACAGTAAGATACATTGCCGCAGTCAGAGGAAGAAGCAGTTGCATGCAATCTATAACCATGAGCGGCTCACCCTGGGGTTACGAGACACACAATGGTAAGTGTAACGCTGTCTAACGTCCGCCAGAAATGTAGGGGATTGTAATGTACAGTATAGTGGTCCCCAGAATATGGTCAGAATTGTCTACTGGTCAGTAGTACAGGACGCGTTGGGGCTGATTCTGAGTGGCATCATGGCATGCACTGCTGTTGTCAGGCGCAGTGGAGCAATTTTCTTCTTGCACATGCATATATGTCATACTGCCCATGGGTACAGATAGCTTGCGCCGCAGAGTTGTAACCAAAGCGCACAGTAGACGCATGGTCTTGGAAATGTCTTGAAAATGTAGTGACCATTCCTGAGCGGTGACAGGGGGTGGCTTAGCGCATGCACAGAGATGCACCACCTGATGGGCATGTTATGGAGTGTCATGGGCATGTTGGTGAAAGTGGTTGCGTACACAAACGCTCAAATGCTCAAATAGGAGGCCATACTCAGACAGCGACACTGCAACTGCCATAGGGCTGGTGTAATTTTCAATGGTGCAACCGATGGTGAGTCTAAAGACGCACCAATCGGTATTTCAGTGCCTACAGATGCTGACAGTGGGCATCTCAGTCGAACGCACAGATTTGTGCCAGGGAAGGGCTTTGTAGCTGCATTTGCATAAAATCTCAGATGGGCAACTGCCAATAGATGCAGACACGGACATGACTGCGTCCAACTCAAAATCAGCCCCATTGTGTTTTGTATAGTGGGCAGGAGGATCTCTGTATTGTGTACCAATTGCTAGCATTATTTCTGTATTGTATATTGGTTACCAGAATGAGCCCTGTATTGGAAGTAGAACATTCTCTTAATTGAATACTGGTCAGATTGGGATGTATCTGACCAATCCTTTTTTTTATTACTCCAGTTCTAGATGCTCATGTAAATGTTCTACTAACAATTAGAGATGAGCGGGTCCAGTTCCCTGAGAACCGGACTCACCCAAATTTCGGGGATCCGGCGCGATCCAAGCGCAGCAAGGATCTCCCTGCGTGCCCTGGATCCCTGATCCGAGGCAAAACCTCGTGACCCCTCTGTCGAGTCGCGAGGTTTTGTTTTCAGCAGGCTTCATACTGATTGACTGAGAGAGCCGTCCGTAACGGTTCTCAGCCAATCAGCATTAAGCCCATTGAAAACAATAGAAAGGAGGATAAAAAGATGGCGCCTGCCATCCCCCGCCACCTGACACCGCCGGCACCCCCCGGTGCTGACACCGCCGGAACCCCCACTGGCAGCATCCCCCGCTGCCGACACCACCACTGCCGACACTCTTGCACTGCTGCCCAACGTACTGAGGACACCGTCAGCGACCCCGCTCTGCCGACACTGCTGTCAAAGTAAGTGCACTATTGGTGTATCCAACCCACACTGTATAACACACTGTATCCATGTTGGAAATTAGAAACTGAACTGCCACATTAGTGCCGCCCACTGTGTCACTTAGCTTAGTCAGCCAGCTAGCTGGATGCAACCTTTTGGCCTTAACTAGATGAAGCAAATAATATTGTGAGGTGGTCAAAATTGATTGGAAATTACTGGAAATAAATGTTATTGAGGTTAATTATACTGTAGGAACAAAAACAGGCACATTTTATGAGATTTTAGCTGTTTTATAATTTTTTAAGAAAAAATCCAGATCCAAAACCAAAACACGAAAACAAAACATGGAGGTGAGGTTTTGGCAAAACCAATCCAGATCCAAAAGCACGGTAGATCCAGATCCAAAACCAAAACCAAAATACGGGGGTCGGTGCACATCTCTACTAACAATACAAGGCTTGGGTGTATATTAACTAATTATGGGGTCCTAGACCCAGTAAATAAAGTTTCTTATCACTGCTCTTCATGACAGAAAGAAATGAAGTTCCGCCAGGATGTACTATTGTACACATGCAGCGACAGGGAAGCCCATCCCGACGATGTGTAAAAGTAAAGTGATCACAATAGCGATCACTTTACTTTCACTTCCCGGCAGCCGCCATATGTGCAATCTGCTGACCAGCTTGGATAAGTGGTGAGTGCCCGATACTTCTTGCAATATTTAGGCTCCAATGGCTAACGCCATCTTCACATCCCAGAGCTTGGTAAATTTGGCAGGAATGCAGCCCCCTTAGGTCTCCATGGCGGCTGCTTTTGTGAACGAAACCTGGGGATCTCTCAGCAGATATCTCCAAAATCTGCTGCTGTCCCCTGTAGATAACCGCAAATAAGAATTGATAAAGTGGCCCCTTGGTGGTTTATATTCTTTTCCTATTTTATGTGTTTTAGGACCCGACCAGTGGCACAAACATTATCCTATTGCCCAGGGGGATCAACAATCTCCAATTGACATCAAAAGTAAGGAAGCAAAGTATGACGAGTCGCTGAAGTCTCTTAGTATAAACTACAACCCATCTTCTGTTAAAGCTATTATCAACATCGGACATTCATTTCATGTCATTTCTGAAGACACTGCGGATATCTCAGGTAATCCCGTGTACAGTGAGTAAAAGGGGTAAATTCAATTACATATGTGCGCTGCAGACATAAAGGCAATTAGGAGTGTCTGATTTCTGCTCAAACCCACATAGGTTGCGAGCTGCGAGCAGAAATCAGCCAGAGGGACACATCCTGCCAAGCTGCCGCAAGTAGATGATGAAGGATTGTGTCTTCCGTACATAAGCACAGTGGGTGGGATAGGCTCCCACTACCAGTCACAGAGAATTCTATTATACAAAGGCAGATCCTGGCATTACCATAATGTATTAAGCAGACATCCCAGCCCAGATGTGTCTATTTTGATTTGTATGTATTGTAAGATATGTGCATTGCAAAAAACATGTAAATGCATTTTTTAGCGTATCTTAATTTATACCAGCGCTTTCGAAACAAATGATACACATTCTAGAGAGCACAGAACAACAGTTTTTATAGATTGAGGAAACTACAATATGTGCAATAAACTAAATAACATATTCAGTCTTCTCCCCAGGCTATTTTCTGCGGGCGCATCGCCCGGCAGAAACAGCCTGTCGCCCGGCACTTTTCCCCACCGACCTCCGCTGTCCCCCGCTGTGGAACGCTGGCCTCTGAAGTGACTGGGGGCTAAAGAAGCCTCCGATTGCTTCAGAGGCCAGCGTTCCCAGTGATGCACTGCGCGGGTGATGTCATAACGTCACCCACGATGTGAAGAGCCTGCCCCGCGCGCCTGCTGGATCTAGTTAGATCCAGTCAGCGCGAGGCAGTGGCAGTGGGAGCGGCCAGCAAGTACAGGTAAGTGCTGGGCTGGGGCTGGGGCTGGGGCTAGGACCAGTCTGGGGGCACTATTTAAGTCTGGGGGCACTGCATAAGGGACACTATTAAACCTGGGAGCACTGCATAAGGGGCCAGCCTGGGGGCACTGCATAAGGGACACTATTAAACCTGGGGGCACTGCATAAGGGGCCAGCCTGGGGGCACTGCATAAGGGACACTATTAAACCTGGGGGCACTGCATAAGGGGCCAGCCTGGGGGCACTGCATAAGAGACACTATTAAACCTGGGGGCACTGCATAAGGGGCCAGCCTGGGGGCACTGCATAAGGGACACTATTAAACCTGGGGGCACTGCATAAGGGGCCAGCCTGGGGGCACTGCATAAGGGACACTATTAAACCTGGGGGCACTGCATAAGGGGCCAGTCTGGGGGCATTATTTAAGCCTGGGGGCACTACATAAGGGACCAGTCTGGGGGCACTACATAAGGGCACTACTTCAGCCGGGGGGCAATGCATAAGGGCAAAGTTAAACTACAGGGGGCACTGCATAAAAGTGAAAACTACAGGGGGCACTGCATAATGGGCATTTTTGACTGAGAGCCAGTGGGGGAGCAGCCTGAGACATGTCGGGCTGGATTGGTCTGGGAGATACCCCTTTTCCCGGCGCGCGCATAATTGTGAAGGCCCCCACCCGGCTACTTTTGGATGCCACCCGGTGGAAAAAATTTCTGGGGAGAACACTGTATGTGATATGCTATATTCAGAAAAGAATAAACTGTAGGCCTGATTCAGAGATACAAGCAAGTAGCGAGCACATTGCATGCTCGGAAATACATGCTCTATTCAGAGTTGGCCGTATCTATGTGGCCACACCACCCCCATCCATTCGCTTGTGAAAGTAGCTGTCATCTCTATCAGTACACATTTGCACCAGTCCAATTCATGGTGCAAGGGTTCCGTATGAAATAATTTCATTCATCAGTGCTACTGTACAAGTCTTTGTAACACGGTTGGTTTTCAGTACATACCTTGTAGACCACCAAAAACTTTAATAATGTATATATGACATAAATCAGGATCCAAGGCTGATCCTTGAGGTACTTCACTGGTTTATACCTTTTGACCATAGCACTTTGTATAATGTCCCCCCGTCAACCTATGGCCCTCATTCAGAGCCGTACGCTCTGAGCAGAGTGCACGCTCTGAATGAGGGCTGGCCTCCATTTTCATGGAGCGTCCTCCTGGACGCTCGTATAGCTGTGGGTCACCACCCACAGGCTATACGAGCGTGCATTGTGATGGTCGCGATGGTCGAGACCATCGCGACCATCGAATTTGCGAGCCGGAGCCTGCGGTTGAGGTTTTCAACCGCAAGCTCCGGAGTGATTTTGGCTCTATCAGAGCCAAAATCACTCCCACTGACATCACTAGTGATGTCAGTGGGCCGGCTTCTGACGGGAGGCGTTCCCGTGGGAACGCCCCCGTCAGGGAGGCACGCCCCCGGCACGCCCACCAAAGGGGGCGTGCTGTCAATCAACATTGACAGCACGCCCCCTTTGATCGGACACAACGAGCGAAGGACTTTCCTTCGCTCGTCGCATCTGGCGCATGCGCACGACGGAGCTCCCTCCGTCGTGCGCATGCTCAGTCCATAACATCGACCCACTTGCGAGCGGACAGCCGCTCGCGAGTGGGCCTGAATCAGGCCCATAATCCATATATTTCAGTCAAATCCAGTGATATTCAGTTTTTGAACTCATTTATTATTTATCATATGAAAATATTAATTTCTTTAATCAAAAAAAATAATATATATCTACCCCCTGACTTTACTAATTCAGAACAATCTGCAAAACTTGCCTGTAATTATCTTCAAGCAGGAAATCCATGTTGCTTTGGACCTTGCAGTTTGACTGTAGGGGCCGGATTCAATTAGCAGTGAGTTCTGTACTGTGAAATCGCGCAATTCGATTTGCATTGCAAGAAGCAGGTATGCAGCGAGAACTACACAGTGTACGATCTATGTGACATTCACGAAACATCCTGAGCTTCAAAAAGTGTAAAATAAGATAGGAAGAGGCCATAAGGACAGTGTAAGAGGCTGTAATTGGCCTTTTTACTAAGTGTAGGAGGCTGTTATATACTTTGTCACCCGTTTGGATTTTACAACTTTTATAAATGAAGGAATGATAGCCAGCTCTTGTATTTAAGCAAATTAAAGTGTTTAGAGTATTTTGGGCTACATTTAAATGTAGCTATTGTGATTTATTTGTTTATACAAGTAGTAAAATAATGGGGAAAAACATCATCCTCCTTCCAGTGGCGTCACAAGGGGTGTGCGGGCCGCACCGGGTGACACCAAAATAGCAGAACTGCACTGCTGTCTTGGTGTCATCTCCTTGGATGGTGTCACTAAGCAGAGCCGCAGCAGTGAAGGATGACGTGCGTATGCTTGTGTCATCCACACTGTGCTGGGAGAGGTTGGGGACTTCCCAGTAACTCCTGGAACGCTGGGCAAGCCCCTAGCATGACCAAAATGAGGGTGTGACAAGTGGTCACATCCCCAAAATGGCACATACCATCTTTAAGTTAAAAAAAACATTTTCCACCAATACAATAACACATATATGTCATACATTTACTGTATATACATGTCCCACAAAGCTATGATTTCTCCCATCGAATCCACAATTTACCACAATTTTTTTAACTGACTAGTAAAAGCGGCTGCAACTTGTTTCCACTGAAAAAGTGTCGCTACCTAGTTTGCCACTAATTGAATCAGGGCCTGAATCAGAGACGGAAATGCAATGGTGATTTTTCACGCAGAACGAGTGATTGATTTCAATAACACACGAGCGTGATTGACAGATAGTCAGCTTTTGGGGGAGGTAACGGGGGGGGTCAGAAAAACATAGGCGTCTTATGGAGCATACACACAGTCAGATTTGTCAGATGAACGATTGAACGATTGAACGATTTTTGACTGCATTAAAATGAATGGAATCGTCCAAGTCTGACTGCAAACACATCAGATGTCAGATATCGTTATCTGACAAACAGGAACGCGCATTGTTCATCGTCCATCGTTCAGGCATGTCAGATATGACAGATTTTCCTTCAGATATAAACGACTGAACGATTTTTAAATCGTTATCGTTCAGATCTGAAGGAAAAATCTGACCGTGTGTATGCACCATTACTGTTTAAATGATGTTACATAGGCGTGCATAAATTAGCAATTGCGATTACATATGCAGCATGAGAGCCCTCTGCACGTCAGCAGAGCTGTAGTGTCTGTGGCTGGTAAGACTTGCCGCAAGGCCAAGATGGCTGCTCGATGTGCGTCAATGTTACCGGTATTTATGCAGGTAAGCAACATCATACGCAGATGAGAAGACAGCAGAGGGCGCCCCTATGCCATGATAAGCTTTGGAACTATTAGCATATTTTCGCAGCTGCAGTCACATTAGCGTCCATCCCTCTGTCAATCAGGCCCTCTGTCCCTAAATAGTAAACAGAATTTTTTTTTAAATTATGTTAATACTGTAAGTTATTTTCTATCAATATGAGACTCACAGGTCCGTAATTATGATATTATGATATTATCATTATTGTCATTGATTTGTAACATGCCAGAGAGCTTTGCAGCTATAGATAGCGGGAAAAACATGATACACATAAAATAGGGATCATAGGATATACATTTACTATGCAACACTTTTCAAAGCACAGATGGTGTAATGGTTAATAGCATTACTGCCTCACAGCACTGAGGTCGTGGGTTTGAATCCCACTACGAGCCTAACTGTGTGGAGTTTGTATATTCTGTGCTTGCGTGGGTTTCCTCCCACACTCCAAAAAAATACTAGTAGGTTAATTGGGTCCCAACAAAATTAACCCTAGTGTGTATGTGTGTGTGCATGTGATAGGGAATATAGATTGTAAGCTCCACTGGGGCAGGGACTGATGTGAATGGACAAATATTCTCTGTAAAGCGCTGCGGAATATGTGTGCGCTATATAAATAACTGGTAATAATAAATAAATAAAGCTGCAGCATCTTCAGCAATTTCAACCACTGGACATGCCTGTTTTGTATTGGATATTTAATCCCTTTAAATTCACCTCCCAAAACTCCTATATTCACAAAGTCTTTGAAAAGCGATTCATAGTAAATATAGCCCATATAAGGCAGACATGCAGACATGAAAACAAATGGTAGGGACAGTTCTGCTCCTGTGAGAGCTTACCTTCTATTTTAAAGTGGGCACAGCTGAAACAGGAAGAATGTGTGTGGCTCGGAATGGAGATTGGGACAATTGTTCATAATGCAGTAGGATTGGGACAATTGTGATGCAGTAGGGTAAACTATAATAAAGAGTGAGGTCTTCAGAGAGTGTTTAAAGATTTGAAGGCTGGGGAGAGTCTGATTGAGTGTGGCAGGGCAATCCATAACTGGGTAGCAGCACAGAAGAAGTCTTGTAGGAAGGAGTGAGAGGTGGTTACCAGAGACGAGAGGCTGGTCAGAGGTCAAGAGGGAGAGTATTATTCCCTATTTCCATTTTAGTGTGGTGAAACAGCATTTGCTATACTCCAATCTTCTGTACTGTATGTTGTTTTCAGTGGTAAAATCTGGCCCACTCCAATCAAGTTACCGCCTGAACCAGTTCCACTTCCACTGGGGACCTTCCGATGACTTTGGGTCAGAACACACTGTGGATGGACAGGGATATTCAGCAGAGGTAACTAATCACTGATGTTTTATGTTTTCACTCAATTTAATATCTTTTGATTTTCTTCCTATATCTAGTGCATAAAAATGAAATACAAATCTTCCCACTGCCAAAAGCTCCCCTGTATGTCACTCATACCCTCCTAACCATGACCCAGGGCAGGGATTTTGGTACTTTCCAACAACACAAATCTTTTTTTTTGTGTTGTCCTATAAAAATGTTAACAACAAAACTCTACTTTTTTATGCTCATAACGACAATGCTGGAAAGTCCCATTGTCCATTATTGATTATATATACTGTAGGTCACCTTGATAAGAATCATTTCTATAAAACAGATATAAGTGAAATAAAAAATAAGTGATATGTAAGTTTGGTAAAGGAACTATAATGAAACATTTGTGTTATTATGTCGTTATTGTCAGGTGTTTGTTAGTATCCTCGGCTTTTATAGTGGTCAGCTAGCTGACAGCTAACCAAAATAAAATGTATTATAAAGCATACCATACAGAGTTTTAGGAGCAGAGCTGGTCTCAAAATGGGTGTAAATTATTATGAAAGAAATGGACACAAAATCAATTCTATACTGCCCATATGCACTCTTTCTCCTCCTGTCCTTCCTCCTCCTGTTCTTCTTCCTCCTCTGCCTCCTTCTCATCTTCCTTTTCTTCTTCTTCCAATTCTTATTCTTCCTCCTTATTCTCTTCTTCCTCCTCATCTTCCTCCTCCAGTTCTTCTTTTTCTTCCTCCTCCTTTTCATCTTCCTTCTCCTCTTCCTCCTCATTTTCCTCCTATTCTTCTACTGTATCTATTCTTTTACCTCTTCTTCCTCCTCTTCCATCACAGAATCTGTAAGTTTTTGTTGTTTATTTGATTTTTCTTTAATTTTCTTATAGTTGCATCTCGTTCACTGGAACTCTGAGAAATACTCCAGTTTTGCTGAAGCCTCTAAACATCTTGATGGATGTGCGATCCTGACTGTTTTCCTAAAGGTTTGTAATAGCTAAGACTTATAGATGTTGCATTTTGCAAAGTTTGATACCCAAATATGGGTATGAGCTTCGCTGTTCATTCTAACTCATGGACATTAAAATGGTTGTGCTAACAACATAACTTATGCAGGAAAAATTATGCAGTGTTGCACTGAACAGCAAGCTCTCTTTCAAAACTCTTTCAATTCCAAAGTGCACAGTTTATATGGCACATATGGGCAAAGAAAGCTTCATGCCACATTGATGCCCATCCAGTGTGGCGGGAATCACTTTCCAAACTGCTTCTCAAAAAATCAGGGTTCACTGGAAATACCTTCTCATACAGCATACATAATGGACATTTTATATGTTTAACTAGTATTAAGTAATAATGTTAGATTTATTCCATTTTTATTCATTACTCTGATTTTATTTATTAAAATAGTTAGACATGGTGTGTCACAAAAGAATATATTCATGCCAGTTTGTCCTCAAATAATCACTGGCACGGTATTACAACTGCTGTCCTCAGGAAACAATATCAGTTTGTGTTTTCCTAATCTCCTCTCAGGGGGCTCTATTCATCATGTTATGTATCAGGGTCTGAACGGACCCTGATAATAAACATTCCTACTCGCCGCAAGCGTCGGAGCAATTCATAATTGCTCTGGTGCGGAGGCAGCTGATTCGAAAATCAGTTGTCTCCCTGGAACTTTTCACTAGTTCACTATTAACTAGTGCGCATCATGCGTGACTTACAGGTCACGTAAGCGAACAAAAGCCCCGGTGTCCAAAGTCAGGAAGGGGCGTAGGGATCTGAAAGGATTCCTCTTCGCGACCTGGTTACGGGAGCACTCGCCATCTGAGTCTGTCGCTCCACATCAGTCTAGCAATCTCCCTAATTGCCCCTTACACCCATTATGTAGCTGTTATATACTTGTGGGAAAAAAATAAATCAGAGATATATACATTCAAATGGTATAATCAGTGCCATTTCCCTGCATTGGTTATAAGGCACAATGATCCCTATGGCAGGGCCGCAACTAGGATTTTTGTCACCCGGGGCAAGACAGTAATTTGGCGCACCCCCTGGTAATTCCCCCCTGCAACAGTGCATCTATAGTAATGCCCCCTTCAGCAGTGCACCTATAGTAATGCCCCATGAGGTAATACCCCTGTAGTAGTGCCCATATAGTAATACCCCCATAGTAATGCCCCTCTAGTAGTGCCCATATAGTAATGCCCCTGTGGTAGTGCCCATATAGTAATGCCCCCATAGTAATGCCACTGTAGTAGTGACTCTATAAGTAATGCCCCATAGTAATGCCCCTGTAGTAGTGCCCATATAGTAATGCCCTTATAGTAATGCCCCCATAGTAATGCCCCTGTTGTAGTGCCCATATGGTATTGCCCCAGTAGTACCACTTACACGAAAAAAAATAAAACATTACTTACCTTAAACCCCGCTCCTGCATCCGCCGCCGCCCGGTCCGCCCAGCTGCTCCTCGGAACTATGGGAGAGACGTCATAACGTCTCACCAATAGTTCCCGTGGGGAGAGCTGGAAGCTGGAGTTCAGGAGAGAACTCCAGCCTTCGGCTACTGCGGCGTTGCAGGGAAGGAGCCGGGCACCCGCTGGTAATAACATCTCAGCGGGTGTCCGGCTTCGGGTCTCCCTGCTGCGCCGGGCTGGAGGACACTGGCAGCGGGTGCAGCGACGTACCTGGCGCATGTGCACCCCCAGCCCCCACTAGTTGTGGCCCTTCCTATGGCTACATGCATTTTGATATAAGGCTTCTGGTGGCCACTTATATGGAACCCCTTCTGACACACAATACATGAAAATCCCTGAAAAGTATCAATGTGTTTTTTATCCACAAATAGATGTTACAGCTGCTTTGGGGCTTATTTACATTTGGATGCACAGTAAGTCAGTTTTATGGCACATATCTCAGATGTAGCAGTACATGCCCACTGTACCTCTGTGCTCATAGGTAACTTGATAGATGGTATGATGTAAATATATGTATATAATCACAGGCAGTGCACTGAGAGTATATTGGGTCCTGGGTGTACAGGATTTTAAGTGAGTTGCGTAGCAGCAGCGCTGCTGGTGGTGGTTAGCCCACATGTGGTACATCTTAACCAGGTTTCAGGTTTATTTACCCAGGTAGAACAAGAAGGGGGTATAGAGAACATTGTAGTGTGCTGGGCAGCAGGATGGTGTATGCCCCGGTGGTCAGTGGCGCTATGCCCCTTAGTAATAGTGGTGGTGGTATAGGGTACTTGCAGATCTCTGTAGGGCTCTGTCTGGCACTTATGGCTTGGAGTCTTAGAGAATGCTAAGGTGAAAAGATGCGCCACCGTGGGGCACATGAGCTGCAGAGCATGTCGTAGGTCAAGCCTCTTGCTGAGCTGTGGCCGGTCACCCAGAACGTTGCTTCTGCTACTATATAGATAAGAGGCAGTGCTGAGCGCTTCTCATCCAACATTATACGCAAGTCGCTACTATATAGATAAGAGGCAGTGCTGAGTGCTTCTCATACAACATTATAGGCAAGTCACTATTATACAGATATGATGCAGTGCTGAGCGCTTCTCATACAACATTATAGGCAAGTCGCTACTATATGGATATGATGCAGTGCTGAGCGCTTCTCATACAACATTATAGGCAAGTCGCTACTATATAGATAAGAGGCAGTGCTAAGTGCTTCTCATACAACATTATAGGCAAGTCGCTACTATATGGATACGATGCAGTGCTGAGCGCTTCTCATACAACATTATAGGCAAGTCGCTACTATATGGATATGATGCAGTGCTGAGCGCTTCTCATACAACATTATAGGCAAGTCGCTACTATATAGATAAGAGGCAGTGCTAAGTGCTTCTCATACAACATTATAGGCAAGTCGCTACTATATGGATACGATGCAGTGCTGAGCGCTTCTCATACAACATTATAGGCAAGTCGCTACTATATGGATATGAGGCAGTGCTGAGCGCTTCTCATACAACATTATAGGCAAGTTGCTACTATATGGATATGATGCAGTGCTGAGCGCTTCTCATACAACATTATAGGCAAGTCGCTACTATATGGATATGAGGCTGTGCTGAGCGCTTCTCATACAACATTATAGGCAAGTCGCTACTATATGGATATGAGGCTGTGCTGAGCGCTTCTCATACAACATTATAGGCAAGTCGCTACTATATAGATAAGAGGCAGTGCTGAGCGTTTCTCATACAACATTATAGGCAAGTCGCTACTATATGGATATGATGCAGTGCTGAGCGCTTCTCATACAACATTATAGGCAAGTCGCTACTATATGGATATGATGCAGTGCTGAGCGCTTCTCATACAACATTATAGGCAAGTCGCTACTATATGGATATGATGCAGTGCTGAGCACTTCTCATACAACATTATAGGCAAGTCGCTACTATACGGATATGATGCAGTGCTGAGTGCTTCTCATACAACATTATAGGCAAGTCGCTACTATATAGATATGATGCAGTGCTGAGCGCTTCTCATACAACATTATAGGCAAGTCGCTACTATATAGATAAGAGCCAGTGCTGAGCGCTTCTCATACAACATTATAGGCAAGTCGCTACTATATGGATATGATGCAGTGCTGAGCGCTTCTCATACAACATTATAGGCAAGTCGCTACTATATGGATATGATGCAGTGCTGAGCGCTTCTCATACAACATTATAGGCAAGTTGCTACTATATGGATATGATGCAGGGCTGAGCGCTTCTCATACAACATTATAGGCAAGTCGCTACTAAATGGATATGATGCAGTGCTGAGCGCTTCTCATACAACATTATAGGCAAGTCGCTACTATATGGATATGATGCAGTGCTGAGCGCTTCTCATACAACATTATAGGCAAGTCGCTACTATATGGATATGATGCAGTGCTGAGCACTTCTCATACAACATTATAGGCAAGTCGCTACTATATAGATAAGAGGCAGTGCTGAGAGCTTCTCATACAACATTATAGGCAAGTCGCTACTATATGGATATGATGCAGTGCTGAGCACTTCTCATACAACATTATAGGCAAGTCGCTACTATATGGATATGAGGCAGTGCTGAGCACTTCTCATACAACATTATAGGCAAGTCGCTACTATATAGATATGATGCAGTGCTGAGCGCTTCTCATACAACATTATAGGCAAGTCGCTACTATATGGATATGATGCAGTGCTGAGCGCTTCTCATCCAACATTATAGGCAAGTCGCTACTATATGGATATGTAGTGCTGAGCACTTCTCATACAACATTATAGGCAAGTCGCTACTATATGGATATGATGCAGTGCTGAGCGCTTCTCATACAACATTATAGGCAAGTCGCTACTATATGGATATGATGCAGTGCTGAGCGCTTCTCATACAACATTATAGGCAAGTCGCTACTATATAGATATGATGCAGTGCTGAGCGCTTCTCATACAACATTATAGGCAAGTCGCTACTATATAGATATAATGCAGTGCTGAGCGCTTCTCATCCAACATTATAGGCAAGTCGCTACTATATGGATATGATGCAGTGCTGAGCACTTCTCATCCAACATTATAGGCAAGTCGCTACTATATGGATATGATGCAGTGCTGAGCACTTCTCATACAACATTATAGGCAAGTCGCTACTATATGGATATGAGGCAGTGCTGAGCACTTCTCATACAACATTATAGGCAAGTCGCTACTATATAGATATGAGGCAGTGCTGAGCGCTTCTCATACAACATTATAGGCAAGTCGCTACTATATAGATAAGAGGCAGTGCTGAGCGCTTCTCATACAACATTATAGGCAAGTCGCTACTATATAGATAAGAGGCAGTGCTAAGTGCTTCTCATCCAACATTATAGGCAAGTCGCTACTATATGGATATGATGCAGTGCTGAGCACTTCTCATACAACATTATAGGCAAGTCGCTACTATATGGATATGATGCAGTGCTGAGCGCTTCTCATACAACATTATAGGCAAGTCGCTACTATATGGATATGATGCAGTGCTGAGCGCTTCTCATACAACATTATAGGCAAGTCGCTACTATATGGATATGAGGCTGTGCTGAGCGCTTCTCATACAACATTATAGGCAAGTCGCTACTATATGGATATGATGCAGTGCTGAGCGCTTCTCATACAACATTATAGGCAAGTCGCTACTATATAGATAAGAGGCAGTGCTGAGCGCTTCTCATACAACATTATAGGCAAGTCGCTACTATATGGATATGATGCAGTGCTGAGCACTTCTCATACAACATTATAGGCAAGTCGCTACTATATAGATAAGAGGCAGTGCTGAGCACTTCTCATACAACATTATAGGCAAGTCGCTACTATATAGATAAGAGGCAGTGCTGAGAGCTTCTCATACAACATTATAGGCAAGTCGCTACTATATGGATATGATGCAGTGCTGAGCACTTCTCATACAACATTATAGGCAAGTCGCTACTATATGGATATGAGGCAGTGCTGAGCGCTTCTCATACAACATTATAGGCAAGTCGCTACTATATAGATATGATGCAGTGCTGAGCGCTTCTCATACAACATTATAGGCAAGTCGCTACTATATGGATATGATGCAGTGCTGAGCGCTTCTCATCCAACATTATAGGCAAGTCGCTACTATATGGATATGATGTAGTGCTGAGCACTTCTCATACAACATTATAGGCAAGTCGCTACTATATGGATATGATGCAGTGCTGAGCGCTTCTCATACAACATTATAGGCAAGTCGCTACTATATGGATATGATGCAGTGCTGAGCGCTTCTCATACAACATTATAGGCAAGTCGCTACTATATAGATATGATGCAGTGCTGAGCGCTTCTCATACAACATTATAGGCAAGTCGCTACTGTATAGATATAATGCAGTGCTGAGCGCTTCTCATCCAACATTATAGGCAAGTCGCTACTATATGGATATGATGCAGTGCTGAGCGCTTCTCATCCAACATTATAGGCAAGTCGCTACTATATGGATATGATGCAGTGCTGAGCGCTTCTCATACAACATTATAGGCAAGTCGCTACTATATGGATATGAGGCAGTGCTGAGCACTTCTCATACAACATTATAGGCAAGTCGCTACTATATGGATATGAGGCAGTGCTGAGCACTTCTCATACAACATTATAGGCAAGTCGCTACTATATAGATATGAGGCAGTGCTGAGCGCTTCTCATACAACATTATAGGCAAGTCGCTACTATATAGATAAGAGGCAGTGCTGAGCGCTTCTCATACAACATTATAGGCAAGTCGCTACTATATGGATATGATGCAGTGCTGAGCGCTTCTCATCCAACATTATAGGCAAGTCGCTACTATATGGATATGATGCAGTGCTGAGCACTTCTCATACAACATTATAGGCAAGTCGCTACTATATGGATATGATGCAGTGCTGAGCGCTTCTCATACAACATTATAGGCAAGTCGCTACTATATGGATATGATGCAGTGCTGAGCGCTTCTCATACAACATTATAGGCAAGTCGCTACTATATAGATAAGAGGCAGTGCTGAGCACTTCTCATAGAACATTATAGGCAAGTCGCTACTATATAGATATGAGGCAGTGCTGAGCGCTTCTCATACAACATTATAGGCTAGTCGCTACTATATAGATATGATGCAGTGCTGAGCACTTCTCATACAACATTATAGGCAAGTCGCTACTATATGGATATGAGGCAGTGCTGAGCACTTCTCATACAACATTATAGGCAAGTCGCTACTATATAGATATGAGGCAGTGCTGAGCGCTTCTCATACAACATTATAGGCAAGTCGCTACTATATAGATAAGAGGCAGTGCTGAGCACTTCTCATACAACATTATAGGCAAGTCGCTACTATATAGATATGAGGCAGTGCTGAGCACTTCTCATACAACATTATAGGCAAGTCGCTACTATATAGATATGATGCAGTGCTGAGCACTTCTCATACAACATTATAGGCAAGTCGCTACTATATGGATATGAGGCAGTGCTGAGCACTTCTCATACAACATTATAGGCAAGTCGCTACTATATAGATATGAGGCAGTGCTGAGCACTTCTCATACAACATTATAGGCAAGTCGCTACTATATGGATATGATGCAGTGCTGAGCACTTCTCATACAACATTATAGGCAAGTCGCTACTATATGTATATGATGCAGTGCTGAGCGCTTCTCATACAACATTATAGGCAAGTCATGCTGTTATTATTATTTTTTTTTATTGATACTAAAAACAGCTGTGTTCTTGTTTCCAAAGTGTCTCCATCTATCCCCATTTACAAAGAGTTCAAACTCTTTACAAACATTAGTGATTACTATACTAACAGAATGTTTCACTAATTGCAGGTTGGCAATGCTCATCCAGGACTGCAGAAAGTGGTGGATGCTTTAGGCCTCATTAAAACAAAGGTATTGTAAGCAATGGTTTTACCTAGGTTTATGTTACCCTTCAAAACTAACAAAGAGAATAATTTACTCTAAAATAAAGGTATTGCCCACTTGCTGCGCTGTTAAAATATACTTCCACCTAAACCGGAACCATTTTGGATAGAGGGCCGGATTCATTATGGATCGCTATTGCGATCGCAGCTGCCATTACACACGCAGCCCCGTTGCAAAAATATGCTAATGTCTTTGATCGCTATGCAACATAAGGACACCCACTTCCCTTTACACACATCTGTAATACTTCGCAAGTCTGCAAAACCATTGATACCATCAAGTAATATCGGAGCCTCACGCACACTTGTACAAGGTCAGACCTTATTCAGAAATTGCTAACCTCATTGGACGCAGTCAGAGATTATGCTGCGTATGCCATCACAATAACTAATTTATGCAAGCCCCTGTAACGGAATTCAAGCGCACTGGCACCGACCACTCCCCCCCTTCAACACCCCCAAATGCTCACTTCTAGTCAATCACTCTGCGATGGGTCTGGGTAGTCTCTGCGATCACAGCACAATCGTAGTGGAGCCTTCTCACATGCACACTGCGATGCATACGCATGCGTCCGGCTCTGAATCAGGGCCTGGTGTCTGGCGATCCAACAAATCCAGTAGTTCCCTCTTCAGAGGAGCCTCTCCTTATTCCTGCCTGCAGCATGTTGTTTATGGGTAACTTGCTTCCTGACAACATGCTTATGAAAGAAGGATATGTCTACACAGGTTTGGAGGGACCCCCAAGGTCTGCTGTGGTCTGAAGATGCTCCCCTAGCTCCTGCCAATGCAGGCTTTTGTCACACAAGCAGCGAAGCAATAGCTGGCAGAGGCTCCTCTGGCCATAGCAGATATTGGGTGACCCTTAGGACTGAGGGCCTGATTCAGCAAGGTGCGCACGCACCCGTTCACTGCGAGAATATGCTAATCAATGCATACACACGGAGACAGCAGCACAAGATGCAGAAGCCCAGCCCTATGTTAAGCCACCCATGTCCCTCTACTCAAAGCCTGATTAGTATGCAAGATAGCGTAAACATCGGTAACATCGAGAACCATCGACCACATTTGCATAATAGTGGTTGACCAGACCTCGAGCAGGATCTTGGCAACTTCCTGTGTGCACGGAGTCTCTTCACTGCGTCCGTCGCCGCACTAGCTTAATTATGGACGCCCCTAAGACGGCATCCCACAGCACAGGCACACATGCGTTCACCCGACCACCCCCCGTCACCACCCATAAACGGCACTTCCTGTCAATAAACATCCGAAAGGGTGTGTGTACACGCTGCGTGTAGTCTGCATACGCTTACCCGATCGCACTGGCTAGTTCGCGCACGGGCAGTGCAATGCATACACATGTGCAGTACAAAAACATCGGCCAAGTGCGTGCGTTTTCTCCTTTGCGTTGCTTGCTGTATCAGGCCCTGAGTAGATCACCCAACTTCCGATAAGTAATAATCTGCAGTTATGTTACTTTTATGGAGTTCCATCCACTACACTGTACACAGTATCCCGTTTTGGGCAGAAACAGCCTCTCTAATATATACTAAAAATGATTGGTTGATCTGGTTTTAAACACTTTTGTGCAAACATTTTCACCAAGTTATTAATAAAGCCACTACAAGTATTGTTAAATAACTTTCATGACAACATAGCATGACTAATGCGATTACTATACAGTATGTTCAACATATCACTCATTTTGTTTTAGGGTAAACAAGCACCATTCACCAATTTTGATCCATCAACCCTGCTTCCTGCATCAAAAGACTACTGGACCTACCTTGGTTCCTTAACCCACCCTCCCCTGCTCGAATGTGTCACCTGGATTATATTCAGAGAGCCAATACGTGCCAGCCCTGACCAGGTAATGGTATTAAAGAAATGTAAATAATAATATAATACATTATTCATATTAGCAATCACTGTGACATTGAGGGGCCTATTCATTATTAAGGACTGACTGGCCCACCAAAATTTAATTATCCAACTCATCACGAATAATACTAAAGTGCCAGAGCAAATCAGTATTACACTCATTGCAAGATAGTTGCTCCATTTCATTGACACTTTCACCACTGATTACTAGCTGGGCCTGAATAGCAAGGATCGCTATTCTGCCTATACGCACATACCGCAGTTGCTAATATCAGCGGTGCTATTTAAATGTTTGCATTCACATTGCGATCACATTCTAACTTAAGGACGCCCACTTCCCCTTACTCAAATCTGTATACTAGGGGAACATAGCGAAACCATCTGTAACATCGGACCTATACGCACACTTGCACAAGCCCTGTCCTTACTCAGAAATTGCTCACATCCATGCACGCTATCAGTGCTCTGGCTGCTTATAGCCACGCAGTGGATAATTTACGCACGCCTCTGCAACAGCATTGAAACACACTGGCATGCCTGCGTTCGCCAGACCACTCCCCGTCACCACCCACAAATGGCACTTCCTGTCAATCACTTAGCTCATTACACAAAGTTGCAAATAAACACTAGAACCAACAGGGGCACTGAGAGTGGACAGCGGGTGCTAATTATCCAGGCCTTAGCTTTTTGGAGGGGCCATAGGGCTGGACCATAGTTGCCTACCTTTGGCTTCTCATCCCTGGGAGAAGCCTTGGTAGGAGAAGCAGGTGGGCTGTGATTGGGGTGGGACCTGACGGTTTGCGTCATTGAGCCCCAACCCTTCAAAGTAAATTGCCCCGATTGGCTTAAATTTCAATAGGGGGCGGGGCTAAATGACGCGAAGCACTGAGAATAGCGTCATTAAGCCTTTCCCCTTACACGTGGACCCGCGATCGTCACGTAAATCTCCCCATTCTGTAGAATGTGGGAGAAGTGCCTACCCTTCCGGGGGTGTGGGGGGTTACCCAAAAAATCAGGAGCCTCCAGCGAAAACCGGGAGGGTAGGCATGTATGGGTTGGACCCCCTTTACAGGGGCTGGAGGGAAGGCTGGGGTGGACCCAGCCCTTCCTCCTGCCTCTGTTAGAAGCCTCTGGGGGTCATTCAGACCCGCTCGCGAGTGCAGGACGCTCGCAAGCGGGTCGATGTTGCCCCACTGCGCATGCGCACGACGGAGGGAGCTCCGTCGTGCGCATGCGCGAGACCCGGATAGCGACGGGCTCTCCGTCGCTCCGGGTCACGCACCAAAGGGGGCGTGCTGTTGATGTTGATTGACAACACGCCCCCTTTGGTGGGCGTGCTGGGGGCGTGGCTGCCAGACGGAGGCGTTCCCATGGGAACGCCTACCGTCTGAAGCCGGCCCCACTGACATCACTAGTGATGTCAGTGGGAGTGATTTTGGCTCTGATAGAGCCAAAATCACTCCAGGGCTTGCGGCAGCGAGACCCTACCGCAGGGTCTCAGTCGCAAGCCCGATGGTCGCGATGGTCTTGACCATCGCGACCATCATCATGGACGCTCGCATAAGCTGTGGGTGGTCACCCACAGCTATGCGAGCGTCCAGGAGGACGCTCCATTTTCATGGAGGAGGGCCCTGATTCAGAGCGAGCGCTCTGATCAGAGCGTTCAGCTCTGAATCAGGCCCTCTATCCCGAGCCCAGCACACATTGAGCAGCAGCAGCAGCAGTCTCCTTTGCCTGTGCAAGGGTGGGAGTAAACTATCACACTGACTGCCTCCAGCGATTAGGCCACAACCCCCCGGACCGGCTCTCTACGGGTCTGAGAACCAAAGCAACCAATCAACATTTATATTTCACCTGCCTAGTTCAACTTAGATAAGGAAAGCATATGTTTAATTGGCTGTTATGATTTAATGTTGATTTACACATCTAATCATATGAAAAATATGTGGACAAATTAGGGATGGCCCTTGGTGGGTTAAACATCAATGGTCACCATTGATGGTAAGATTGGTGGTTAACCTTGATTATATGGAACCATCGGCAGGAGAACCATTGATTGTTTCAATCACAGATGGTCAGCCCTGCTCTATTACATACCGAGCAGTGGCCCAATCAGAGGTGGAGAGCTTCATGGGTTGCATAAAGGGAGGAGCTAAGATCTGTGTTCCAGCACCAAGTAGAAAAAAAAAAACATCAGGGAACTTTGTACTATCAATGGCGGAGAACCATTGGATTTCTCCCACTGATGGTATAACCATCTACCATCGATGGCCATCCCTAGGACGAATACAAATAAACAATTCCAGGAGAAGTGACTTTACCTGTCAGACATTTCAGTCCATTGGGGGTTTTAAAGTCTAGAAATGTGCTGACTGTTACTAATATGAATACGTGTTCCTTCACTTTTTGAAATATTTATATATAATTTATGTGTTAGCCAACACTTTTATCTGCCTAAGTGGTATAATTTGCTTTTATGATAAGTATCTGAGTCTCCATAGCATTGTGAGTAATGGAACAGACCCCCGTGGTTTTACTAATAGAGGATGCGGAGGCGCAGGAGTAAAGCTTGCTGGGAGGAATTATAGAGGATGGAATTACCATTTAATGAATTAGAGTAACATTTTCAAGTCAGTGTAGATCAATTACCTCCCGACAACTAAGTGTACAGTAACACAGCACAAAATGTTTCATTTCTGTCCATTTATCATTCACCAGCTGTTGCATCTCTGTACAGATGTGTCCACATACATGTTTTCCTGCGACTTTATAAAATGAAATGCATCTTATCCGCAAAGCAGATTGGACACACAATCATTTTCTGCTGATTAAAATGACATGTGGCATGCCTATATTCTGTGCAACCACGGGTGTATCTGTATGCGAAATGCTACGTCGCAGTGTCACACACCGATGATCATTTTAATTATGGGCAGCCCCCCACCTCTCCTTACACAGGGGTTTGTGTAGTGCTTGACGTGGCAGGAATGCATCATCCATCACCAGTACTTGTTGCTTGGTGACACCATCCAAGCGGGATGACACCAAAATTGCAGGGCAGCTCTGCTATTTTGGTGTTACCCCTTCGGATGATGTCACCAGATGCAGCCCAGCACCCATCTAGTGACGCCAGTACTCTCGGCTACATCCTCTCCCCTGTGTCTCTCATACTCGGTCCAGCCATGTCTCTCATGTCTCTCAGCCTCATCCTCCCCATGTATCTCAGTCTCTTTCCCCCTATGTGTCAGTCAGCATCATCCCCCCATGTCTCCACCCCATCATCCTATGTTTCTCCAGTACATCCCCTTGTATCTCCCCTAGCCCCATGTCCAGCTCCATCCCCACCCTGTGTCACTTCGTCTCCAGTCTCCCCAACCCCGGCCCGAACCATCTTGTCTCACCAGCCCAGCTTAGTCCACACGTGCCTCCTACTGGTTGCTGCTCCTCTTCACGGCCGGCTCGGCTCCACTGTCTTCTCTGATCCAGGGATGTGACGTCATGACGTCACGCGTGCTGCAGCGGCACAAGAAAAAAACACTAATACACAATAATAATAATGTATACTTTGTAAACTATGTTGGCACTCTATAAATAAAAGACAAGCAGGATTACGACCCTTGCTGTAAAATCTAAAAATATTACAAGTCAATGAGACGGTGGCAGAACTCCAATATGACTCCTGCCATTCTTATACACTGTATTTCACATTAACTGATGCAGTGCTTCTTATAATACGTAAGTAATAGTTTTATGACAAAGAAAGTATTTTTTTTTTTTTTCATTTTACTTACCATTGTATTAAAAGACGTATTTTTTTTTCATGTATCTTATTACTTAAATGAGAGAGAAAATGATTCTGTTACAGGAAGCTGCATGAGGGAGGGGCTGAGGTAGAAACAAATACAAACGTGCAATTTCCCTGGCCAATTAGGATGTAACCAAAAAAAACAATTAGTCACAAAGTACAGGATATGTAGTTCCAAAAACATTGGTAATTCCAATCTGAATCTGATGGGGAACCATCAGATGTCTGTCAGAACTGACAGTATTGCGGTTGAACAATATCTCAGTGGGTATAATTCAGTCATTGCCTGACTGTGCTAACGGTGGCTAGTCACATCTTGTTGGATAGTCTCATACCACTTTTATACCTAAACTCTGGGTCTGACTTGGAGGTTGGAACAGGGTCCCAAACCGGATCAGACCTGGAATTTAGCCAGCGCCAACCCAAGATATTCCTGAGTCGGTGTCGTTCACACCAGAGCCGGGTCTGCAGTGACCCGGCTCTTCTGACGTGGAAATGGACGCTTGGAGAATAAATCATCTCCAAGCGCTACTGAAGCCGGCCAATCGGCAGGCATGCGGCACGCTCGAGGTCATCATGACCCGGTTCACGCCGTTTACACTGCAGGGTTTCACAGGTCATTCCCGTGTTAAATCCTGCAAGTTACCTGGGTTGGATTGCTGGGTCACTCCACTCGGCAATCCAACCCTTTCCTCTTTTACACCACGGAGCTACCCGGGTTAACCCTGCAATAACCCAGGTTTTAGTTCTGGCGTAAAAGGGGTATCAGTGTGAAAGGGTCAGTCCTTTCAGTCTACTATGGCCATTTCTAGCAGATCTCCATAAGCTCGGCGATTGGCGATGATAGGTCTATGTAATGGCACAATTAGGGGCCCACTTATTAATTATCAGGGTTTTGAGTCAATAATTATAACTTCTTACCCCTGCTATTCGGGGCAATAAGAAATGAAGTACCGCCATGATGTATCATTGCTCACATGCAGGATCTGATAGGATCCTGTCCCTGCGATGTGTAAAAACGAAGTGAACGGAATAGCGATTACTTTACTTTCAGTTTATGGGGGCTTCTGCGCTACTGCACATGTACGGCGTGCTGACCACACAGGCATGCAGATGGCATTAGCTATCGGGGCCAAGCACAGCTTGATAAATTCATCAAGAAATAGCCCCCATAGAAAGTGGCTGCTTTTTCATAAAGGGAGGAACTCAGCAGATATCTCCAATATCTACTGCAGTATCACATAGATACTTCCAAGGGATACATAATATTTGCGTGTACCCCCTGAAAACACCAGATATCCCACAAAAATGAATTGATAAATTTGTCACTTAGGGGTCTGTTTATCAAGCAGTGAAAAGTGTAGAGAATTGAACCAGTGGAGAAGTTGCCCATAGCAACCAATCAGCTTTCAAGTAGTATTTATCAAGTACAGTCTTTAAAATAATAGGTAGGAGCTGATTGGTTGCTATGGGCAACTTCTCCACTGGTTCAATTCTCCACACTTTTCACTGCTTGATAAATAGACCCCTCTGGGGTATATTTACTAAAGTGCAGGTTTATAGAAGTGGAAATTGCCCATAGCAACCAATCAGATTCTAACTATTATCTTCTAGAAGGTGTTAGATAAATGTTAAGTAGAATCTGACTGGTTGCTATGGGCAACATCTCCACTTCTAAAAATCTGCAGTTTAGTAAATATACGCCTTGGGGGCCTATTCATCATGTAAATTATCAGGGTCCGAATGCATTCCGATAATTAACATCCTAACTCGCCACAGCTGCCGAAGCAATTCATCATTGCCCTGGCGCGGTGACAGCTGACAGCCCCCGTGAGCGGCTTCACTGCTCCTTTTCGGAGCAGTGAATCCTTTCACTGCTCCTATTGGAGCAGTGATGGGAGTGCGTATGCGCGACTTACAGGTCAAGCATGCGCACAAGAGCCCCGACGTCTGGCGAAAGGAGCCGGACAGGGGCGGAGGGATCCAAAAGGATCCCTCTTTGCAACCCGGGCCTTCTTCCCATAGGGAAGAAGTGGGTTGCAGGAGCACTCGCCATCTGAAGATGGCGAATGCTCCCACAGTCAAGCTCCGAAAATATAATATTTTCGGAGCTTGATGAATACTGTCCCCTTACTAGTGTATGGGGACAGCGGGCCATTCCGTGAGAGGAAGGTAAATAGGAGATATCTGTGATATCTCTTGCTTTACCTTCTTGGTGAATGGCCCAAACACTTAATTTTCAAAATTGCAGGTGAAAATGTGCATTTTCCCCTGCTTTTGTGAAAATTAAGTGATGATGAATAGGCCCCTTAGAGTGTTGACTTTGAAGGGAAAAGACAAGTGTACATTTTTCTCACTCTATATACAAAGCTTTTCAACATACAGTATTCATGACTATTTCTACTAGTAAAATGTCAGGTTGTTAAAAAAAAAAATGCTGAATCTATACTGTATCCACCACAGAATCAGTTTTCATTGGGAGCCGTTCCTTAGACTGTGGTCATGTGATTCTAACCTCATCTGATTTGTTCCATAGCTAAACCAGTTCCGCAGCCTCCTTTCTTCTGCTGATGGGGAAAAAGAGTGTCCGATCCTCATTAATCACCGTCCGCCACAAGCTCGGAAGGGCAGACAAGTCAGAGCTTCCTTCTGATAAATTATGTTTTACAATCATGGTGCAATCAAAATCATAGAATACATTCTGCTAAGTAACCGTTACAGCTGTTTTATCATTTATGTCTGCTTTGTGGATTTAAACCAATAAACAGATATTACAACATAAACATTTTCTCCTGTTAAGGTTATTTTATTGCAATTGCAGTGAATATCGTGTGCCAAATAACTTTAAAACTGCCACCAGGCCTTGCTATACAGCAAATTCTAATTCACCACCTTATCATAACTTTAGAGTGTTACCAAGGGCTCTATTTATTAACATTATTTTTACTAAAATCAAGTGAAAAAGGGTGTTTTCACACCCTTTTCACATTATTTTAGTATCACCTACAGTTACTATAGGGCAACTGGAGTAGAATTCATAAAATTCTACTCCAACCCCTAAGTATCACTTATTTTTAGTAAGCATAATTGTAATGGGAAATGTCATCCGACCAGAGTTACTAAAAATAAATTGTAAAAACATACCGGGGAAAGCCCTGTGATAATAACGCTACCTGGAGGTGGCCTTATCCAGTGTCTCCCCCGGTTACCGGACTCCTACTCTGCTCTAACGGGGAGAGCAGAGCCAGGAGTTGGTCCCAGTAATCAGCTGTGTGGTCTAAACAGACTGCAAGCTGATTACTATAAAAAAAAAAAAATTAACTTACCTGACTCCAGGGACCAGTGATCGGGGATCCGGGTGATGTCCTCCCTCCGGTCAGCTGGTCTCCCATAGTGCACTGCGGCCAGGTCATCAGGTGATCGGGTCCCAGTGCAGTATGGGATGTCACCTGACCGGACGGACGGAGGACATCACCGGAGGCAGGTAAGTGCTATTAAGGGAGGGGGGGGGGTCATGGGTGGTCTGCGATTGTGGGAGGCGGGGCTTAGCTTTGGGGGGGAGGTAGCATCGGCGACCGGTGGCGCATGCACGGGCGCTTTGTCATGGTATTTTTTGCAAAAATACTGTGATTAGTGTGAGGATGTGATTCGCAGGGACAGAGCTTTATCGCAAGCTCTGTCCCTGCAAGGGATTTGAAGTAAATCCCTGTGATATTGCCTGAATTCGCAATGCGAATTCAGTCGATAATATCTCACTACAATCTGCATTCAATATGCGCATTGTAGCAAATAGAGCCCTAAATATTGTGACTGAAATTTACAGTGTAAAGCTTCACTTCCCTCTACAAACTAGAATTGGATTGGAGCCACTGAAAATTATATTTCTGACACCTATTTGCAGTGATCCTGGATCCTTGTTTTCCATTACTATTACAGGCTGAGTCTCCCATATCCAAAATCCTTCGGACCAGAAGTATTTTCGATATCGGATTTGTATTTATTTATTTATTAACAGTTTCTTTTATAGTGCAACATATTCTGTTATGCTTCACAATTGGAAACATTAATAGAACAAAACTGGGTAAAAAAACAAATAAACATAGAGGTAGGAAGACCGTGCTTGCAAGCTTACAATCTATATGGAAATAGGCATTGATACACAAGGATAGATGCTATATATTGCATTTTGGTCCAGCCAAAATGCAGAGTTTCTTGGTTGGCTGTATGATCCAGTCACACAGGAATGTTGACCAAATGTCAGGAGGATGTGAAAGAAAGACTATCTGTGAGGTTATGTGTGGACTGTGAAAGGGGATGTAATTAGATATGGAAGCTATGAAGGTTATGTGGCTTGTCTGAAGAGGTGAGTTTTCAGGGAACGCTTCAAGGTTTGGAGTCTAGAGGAAAGTCTTATTGTGCGTGGGAGGGCATTCCACAGAGTGGGTGCAGCCCAAAAAAAGTCCTGTAACCATGAATGGGAGCAAGTAATGTGTGGGGATGAGACACAGATCTTATGCTGAGCGGAGAGGTCTGGTTGGGGATTTATTTTGAGATAAGTGAAGAGATGTATGTTGGTGTGGTTTGGTTAAAAGCCTTATGTGTAAATGTAATACCCCGCCAGGTATTGCAAGGGTTTATTGAGTTAGTTCAACTCTTACCAGATCTGATGATTCTTTTGGTTCTTCTTGGTATAGCAGAGAGGTAAGGAGGATCGTACAGGCATAGTAATGGCTTAAATACAGAAAGATACGGTGTATCCTTAATTATATTTTTCTTTATTCAAACTCAATTCAAGTCAGAAAGAAGAGGATATATTCAAGATCAATCACTTTCTTTTCATTTAACATACCTACAATCAACTGTTTCTAATGATACACACTCAGCACAAAAGATATGTTTATTAAACAGGAATATTTCTTTGCTGGTACTGTAAGGTAAAAGGTTAGTAACAATATACAGTGCATGCTCAACAAGATACCAAACTCCAAGAAAATTCTATCACTATGTTAGCATCAGCAATACATAAATTGCAATACAGTTTTATTTATATACATAGACCCTGGCCAGGCATCTTTCTGTTGGTGCACATTTGAAGAAACCAATGTTGTCCTTTCTTTAGGACAGTGTGAGTAGAGAAAAGGTGTCTCTAATAAGCTACTTTGAAGTAATATTGTGCCTGTGGAAACTTGAAGGAATTATACTGTAACTTGGACGGTGCTAGCCCGGGCCTGGAAATGTACTTATTCTCTTGAAGCTGATGTAGCATTAGTTGAAGTGTTTGTTTATTCTCTATAACTGCTGGAGTACTAGCGGGGTTTTTTAATATATGATGTTTTCTCCCTCTCACATGCAGTTCAATCACCTCAGAATTAACTTTAGCTGATAGGCTGTTTTAATCCTTGTTTTTCCAGAAGGACCTATTTATTAAGGGAAAGTATCTGCTGGACAACTGAGTCCTTTCCTGAGGTGTAAGCTAACTTGCACGTTGTGTAGCCTGTCACCAGTGATGTATGCCAGCTGTCAGATGGAGTGCAGTGAGGTGGTGTCAGGCTGTGTTTGCACTGTGATTACAGAACCCTCCTAGTGACTGCACTGGTTGTCCTGAGGAAGCTGCATATGACACTACCTTCCTCACCAGCTCGCCGCTCTCCTGGGCGGATCCTGCCTGTGTGTCTGCCACCCACTGACTGTGAGGTAGGGACAAGAGTCTGCCTTACCACCTGCTTCAAGGGAAAATGTCCGCTACAATAAGACTCCGGACCATCTTCTCTCATCGGATATTATGGAACGAAGGCCGGCATTAGTTCCTGTGATCTGCCTCTATATCACTGCCTCTCCCTCTCTGGGGATAAGTCTGCTGCCTCTTACCAAAAAAGCAGTGCTGACAGTCACTATTACTCTCCGGATTACGGTGGGTCACAGACGCAGGACACCACTCTTAAGCTCCCTCAGGAATCACTAACTGTCCGTTACCTCAGGAGAGGCCCCCTCTGCATCTGTCATAACTGTCCCCCTCAGCCACCTGCAGCTGGTTCCAATACGAGCCATGTGACCTGCTGCTGACTCACCACATGCTACCTGCACTAGTACATACAGTATAGCCTTAAACACAGTGTTTTGGTGGGGTATCACATAAGTAAAAGTATTTTGTATTGAATATGGTAGAAAACCGATAACCAATGGAGGGACTGATGGAGTGGAGCAGTAGACGATGAGCGTTTGGCAAGAAAGATCAGCCTTGCAGCTGCATTCACAATGGATTGTAGTGGTGAGAGCCTGTTTTTGGGAAGACCAGTAAGGATACTATTGCAATAGTCAATGGGGGAAATAATGAGTGCATGGATTAGAGTTTTTGCTGTGTCTTGTGTGAGATATGGTTGAATTTTGGATATGTTTTTTATATGCATATAACATCATTTTGAGACAGATTGAAAGTGAGGAACAAAGGACAGTTCAGAGTCAAGAATGACAACGAGGCAGCGAACTTGTGGAGCTGGGCAGATTGTCGAGAGATCAGGTTGGTAACTGCTATTGGACAGTGGAAATATAATTAATTCTATTTTAGAAATTTTAAGTTTGAGGTGGCGAGATGCCATCCAAGATGAAATGGCAGAAAGGCATTCAGTGACACGGACCAGCACAGATGGTGACAAATCTGGGGAGCAAAGGTAGAGTTGAGTATAATACGCGTACAGATGGTACTAAAATCCAAAAGAGCTGATTAGATTTCCAAGAGAGGTGGTATAGATTGAAAAAACAATTAATTCTTTAACCCTGCGCCTCTGTCAGTAATTCAGCAGCCTGCAACCTCTAAACAGGCACACCCTTACCACAAAATATTACCTGAATACATATATAAAAGAGGTAACCAGCTCTAAATTAGCAAAAAATAGTATAAATGTATCAATGCAGAGTCACTGTGTTATTGTACAGTAGATCAGCACTTCCATCAGTCGCTGTTCTTAATACCAGGCAATAAGATTAGAACTCACATTCAAATTCTAACCCGACTTCACATAAAGTTATTTTTTAACTTGTAGATCATCACAAGTGCCAGCAACCTTTGGAGGAAAACTTACATTTGAATTCTATCCCACATGCATATCAAGGTTCCTTTTTCCCTTGGACCTCTAGGAACTATAGGGACATCCAATTCCACGATAATAAAATGTATTCAGACCCTAATAATATAAAAATCCACAAGATCTTATCAATCCGATAAAAAATAGGTTATTTGCACGATCAGCCCTTACGTTCATCAGGAGGGATAAATACCATAGTCCCGACGGGGGAGAAGATGGAAACTAACACCTGTTTTCTGTGCTGCAGACCACGGGGGAAGTGAAGCAGCTTTGAATATATGTCCCCTCGGGCAGGCACCTTCCTCATAGATTTCCGATGGTGTGGCTTCAGCGCGTTTCGGAGAGTCCACTCTCCTTTTTCAAGATATGCCACACTGTAACTGTGGTCGGGTTTTTACATGGAGTGTGATGGGTAGCTAGAGCTACTTAATCGAGGGCTTTTTCTAGATTCTAGTCCAGGTGTGATGCAGCAGTTTTCCTTCAAAGGTTGCCGGCACTTGTGGTGATCTACAAGTTAAAAGATACCTTTCTGTGCAGTCGGGTCAGAATTTGAATGTGAGTTCTAATCTTATTGCCTGGGAGAAAAACAGCGACTGATTGAAGTGCCGATCTACAATAACACAGTGACTCGGCATTGATATATTTATATTATTTTTTGCTAATTTAGCACTGGTTGCCTCTTTTATATGTGTATTCATAGATTGAGAAAAGCAGAGGACCTAAGACTCAGCCTTGTGGTACTCCAACTGATGAAACAGTGAAAGGACAAGAACCAAGAAAGAGTTGTGGGCCTGATTCAGAGTTGGGAATAGAGTGATATCTCTCTCTCTCAACTGATCATCTTGGTGAAACCATGCTGCACTGCAGGTGGGGCAGATTTAAAATGTGCAGAGAGATTTAGATTTGGGAGGGAGGTGTCCAAACTGACATCTAAAGTACAGTGTAATAATAAAGCTGTGCAGTATTTGTGGGCTACATACAAAAGCAGCCAGTATTTACACTACATGCAAAAAAAAAAATCGAATTTAGCAGAACCGAATCGGATCCAAGCAGGCTCGGATGTTCCCGCCTTACTCGGATCTCTCAAAACGAGGCAAAACCATAGAGAAGAAATCTCGCGGTTTGCGAGCTTTCGTCTCTATGATCAATGTAGTATATAAGGGACCACAAGACGAATGCCACTTCACTCCGGCTGTGGAGACTGAACAGGGAGGGTGGGTAGTGTAGGGCTGGGAGAGGTGCTGGTGCTATCTGCTGTGTCCTGGGCTGGTGACTGCTGATCCATTCTGGGCTGGTGCTGTCACTGTGCTATCTGCTGTGTCCATCTGGGCTGTTGCTGATCCTTCTGGGCTGTCTGTGCTGTCTGCTGTGTCCTGGGCTGGTGTTTTTCATGTCTGCTGTGTCCATCTGGGCTGGTGCAGAACTGTAGATACATCTGGGCTGGTGATGTGTCCATCTGGGCCCAAGTTCTGGACTCAAAAAAATAAAATAAAATATATAGTAAAAAAAAAAATCAATCAAAGTGTCTTTTATATTTTTCTGTGTGTGCGTGCGTGCTAGGCTTAACTGCAGTACCGCACAAGATCCAGCCAGCAACGCAAGTTGCAAGTTCGTGCTGCCCGACTCCAGTCGTGATCAATCTGTGCTCTGGGCCCAAGTTCTGGAGCATAAAAAAATTAAAATCAATTGTTTTTTTCTAATAATTGTCTGTGTGTTTGTGCATGTTAGGCTTAGCCACACAAGATCTAGCAAGTCAGCAACGCAACCTAGTGTTGCTGACTCCAGTCGTCATCAATCTTTGCTCTGGGCCCAAGTTCTGGAGCTGAAATTTTTTTTAAATCAATTGTCTTTTTTTCTAATAATTGTCTGTGTAACTGTGCGTGTTAGGCTTAGCCGCAGAAGATCTAGCAAGTCAGCAACGCAACCTAGTGTTGCCTGACTCCAGTCATCATCAATCTTTGCTCTGGGCCCAAGTTCTGGACCTGAAACCCCCCCCCCCCAAAAAAAAAGTGTCTTTTGTCTATTTATTTTCTGTGTGTGTGTGCGTTAGGCTTAGCCACACAAGATACAGCAACGCAACTTAGTGCTGCCCGACTCCGGTCGTCACCAATCTGTGCTCTGTGCCCCAGTTCTGGACCCGAAAAAAAAAATAGTGTCATTGTATATTTTTTTTCTGTGTGCGCACGACTGCACGTGTGTCAATTTTGTAACCGCACCTTGGCTACACTATTGGTGCTTGAGACACTGCTTCAAGACCGCAGAATATATGGAGGGCTGTCACATGACAGGAGAGCAAGGCCAAGAACCACATGTTGTAGCTGCCCCCAGCAGTCATCATGATAATGCAAGGCCGTTAACTTCCTTGTCCTCTATGAAGGCCCATGCCTTCAATCCTCAAGGGTATCCCAACCATCATCTTTGCACAGTCCTCAACTCTATTAATAATTATATCAATCGGTTTTGAGCCAGCAAGCTCGATGCAACCTTTTGGCCCTTTAGCTAGATGAAAAAAATCAATATTGTGAGCTGTGAGGTAACCAAAATTGACTGGAAACGAGTGGAAGTAAATGTTATTGAGGTTATTAATACTGTAGGAACAAAAAAAGGCACATTTTATGTGATTTTAGCTGTTTTTTTAATTTTTCAGAAAAAAAATCCAGATCCAAAACCAAAACACGAAAACAAAACAGCGAGGAAAAAATCCAAAACCAGATTCAGATGCAAAACCAGGGGAGATCCAGATCCAAAACCAAAACATGAGGGTCGGCACACATCTCTAGTATTTACACCCCTTGCATTGCATCATGGTTTGCCCAGGTACACAGTTAAGTGCTATTTCTCTCTCTACTCCCAACTCTGAATCAGGCCCTGTGTCCTTAAGACCTAGGGATTGTAGTGTTTGTATGAGAAGAGAGTGGTCAACAGTGTCAAAAGCAGCAAAGAGATCTAGAAGAATAAGAAGTGAGTAATGGCCTTTAGCCTTGGCAATGACCAGTGTCTCTGTGGAGTGCTGGGAACGAAAGCCGGACTGAAGTGGGTCCAATAAGTTGTGTGAGTTAAGAAAGTATGTGAGGCAGGTGTAAGCAAGTCTCACAAGTAGCTTGGAGGTGCATGGGAGCTGGGAGCTGGGAGATGGGACGGTAATTTTAGAGCGTGTTAGGGTCAGAATTTAGTTTTTTCAGAATGGGAGTAATCACTGCATGCTTGAACAGTGATGTAAAGATGCCAGTAGAGTGAGAGAGATTACATGATTTTAGTTAGGGTTGGGATGAGTACAGGAGACAGAGCTTTACTGATTTGTGAGGGTATAGCATCAAGTGATAAGGTTGTGATCTGAAAGAGGGAAAGGAGCATTACTGAAATCAGAAACTGAGCATAGTCTGGTGAATAAAAGATCAAAGCAGGGCCCTCCTGATGAATAGGTCATTCAGTCCATTGGGAGATTAAAGAGAGTAGTATGGAGGCATGAGGAGGCATGAGGAGATTGTGGACTGTCAATAGGGATATTGAAATCACCCATAATGATGGTGGAGATGTCAGAGGATAAGTAGTGAGGGAGCCAGGCAGAAAAATGTTCCAGAAATTGTTGGGTTGGTCCAGGTGGGCGATAGATAGCAGCAACTTGCAGAGAGAAAGGGGTGAAAGTCCTTTTTCCGTATTTTGGAATATTTGCATACCATTATTATTATTATTATTATCATTTATTTATATGGCACCACAAATGTTCCGCAGTGCCTTACAAAGTACATAAACAAGGTGTAGACAAGCGACTTACAGAACAATACAATACAATACAGGACCAGGACATGGATAATATATATTGCTACATTAGTGACCATAACACCCAGTTAAGCAACAGAACATAAGCAACCAAGTGTTATGTGCCCTAGTGGTGAGTAAGAAGTAGATGAAACTAAAGTAGGGAGAAGCACAAGAGGGTAGAGAGCCCTACTCTTAAGAGCTTACATTCTAAAAGGGAGGGGAAGACAAACAGGGGTGACACAGATGTGGTAGATGAGGAGGAAGGAGCATGTAGCAGGGAGTTATAATGATAGCTGGAAGGCTTTGATGAAGTAGTGGGTCTTGAGAGCCCGTTTGAAGGATTGCAAAGAGGTGGAGAGTCTGATGCGGAGAGGGAGAGAGTTCCAGAGGTGGGGAGCAGTGCGGGCAAAATCTTGGAGCGGGAGTGGGAGGAAGTAATCAGCTGGCATGAAAGGCGGCATGCATTAGTTGAACGAAGAGAGCGGAGAGGAGAGTGAAGGGAGATGATATCAGAGATGTATATGGGGGTAGATTGGGTGAGGGCTTTGTAAGCGAGCGTGAGAACCTTAAATTGGGTTCTAAAAGGGAAGGGGAGCCAGTGGAGGGCTTGTAGGAGAGGGGAGGCAGATGTAGAGCATTTGGAGAGGAAGATAAGCCATGCAGCAGCATTAAGGATGGACTGGAGAGGAGAGAGATGGGATTTGGGGAGGCCAGATAGGAGGAGGTTACAGTAGTCCAATCTGGAGATGACCAGTGAGTGTATGAGGGTTTTTGTAGCATCCTGGGTGAGATAGGGTCTGATCTTAGAAATATTTTTGAGATGGAAATGACAGAACTGTGAGAGGTTCTGGATATGTGGTTTGAAGGAGAGGGACGAGTCCAGGATAGCTCCAAGGCAGCACACCTTGGGACTAGATGAGATAGTTATTCCATCAATTGATAAAGAAATAGTGGGAGGTGAGGTTATGTGGGAGGGTGGGAAGACGATCAGCTCTGTCTTAGCCATATTAAGTTTAAGAAATCACTGGGACATCCAGGAAGAGATAGCAGAGAGACAGTTGGAGATACGAGTCAGAAGAGAGGAGGAGAGATCAGGGGAGGAAAGGTAGATTTGAATATCATCAGCATAGAGATGATAATGGAGGTCAAAATAGCTGATGAGTTCACCTAGAGAGGAAGTATAAAGGGAGAATAGGAGAGGTCCAATAACAGAACCTTGGGGAACAGCTTCTGTAAGAGGCTGTGGGGGGGAAGAAGAGTCATGAGAGGAAACGGAGAAAGATCGGTCAGAGAGGTAGGATGACAGCCAGGAGAGGGCAGTATCACATAGACCAAGGGAGTGAATGATATTCAGCAGGAGAGGGTGATCCACAGTGTCAAAAGCAGCAGAGAGATCAAGTAGAATGAGAAGAGAGTAGTGGCCCTTTGATTTGGTAGCAAGGAGGTCGTTGCTGACTTTCGTGAGGGCAGTTTCAGTGGAGTGGAGAGAACGGAAGCCAGACTGAAAAGGGTCAAAGAGGGAGTGGGAGGAAAGAAAAGCAGTAAGGCGTTTGTAGACAATCCGCTCAAGGAGTTTGGAGGCAAAAGGGAGGAGAGAGATGGGTCGGTAGTTAGAAAGAAGATTAGGATCAAGGGTAGGTTTTTGAAGAATGGGGGAGACAAGGGCATGCTTGAATGCAGAAGGAACAGTGCCTGATGAGAGGGAGAGGTTAAAGAGGTGGGCAAGATGGGAGCAGGCAGAAGGAGAGAGGAAGCGGAGGAGGTGGGAGGGGATAGGATCAAGGGGGGAGGTGATATATGAGATAATTTGGGAATGGGACCCAAGTCTAAACACAGAATGCTTTTTTGTCTCATATACACCTTATACACATAGCCTAAATGTAATTTTATACAATATTTTTAATAATTTTGTGCATTAAACAAAGTTTGTTTACATTGAACCATCAGAAAGCAAAGGTGTCACTATCTCAGTAGCGCAAAAAAATTCTGTATTTCATAATATTCCATATTTCAGAATATTTGGATATGGGAGATTCAATCGTTACTTCCCTGAGCCTGTAGATATGTAAACACCACCCATGTTGAGTTAGAGATGTGTATAAAGTGAGATCCAGCCTGTCCTAATCATCCAGCTAGGGTAGTCCAGTGACTCAGTGTTGACTTGATCATTTTGGAAGAGGTATTGGTTTAATAGAGGCTGCAGCTTGGAATTCTGATTTGTTCGTCGGGAGGCTTGACATCTAGCAACAGCTGGTGGGTAGGTAGGCAAGCCTCTTGACTGCTACTGGAGAAGGTAGAGTGAAAAGAAGTTTCACTTACCTTCTTCACTGCTGGGGCAGTGGGTTGGTGCAACTCCTGTGACTTGTGCATGCACGCGCTTGGAGCGTGCATGCACATCACGTGTCCGGATGACCGCGCATGGACATGAGCGCTGATAGGCGCATCTGAGCCAGTAGGGGTGCGCACACGCTGTTCATGTAGATTTTACTTCAGTGGCTAAAGATGGAGGACACAGTCTCTGTGTCTGCTACATAAACTTTGCCTGTGTCCCAATCTGTCAGCCATGTTAATAGAAAATTACAGTATAAAAGAAAACTATCTAGTGACTTTTCCTCATCTGAACAATTAATAGAGCAGATTGTCCCTGAAACCGGAGATTTTTTACAACAGTGTGACAACCTTCAGCCAACCTCAGTTGGATCTATTTGCAACCCCATCCACTAATGGTAGGACAGATTTTTTATTTCATATCGAATACTCAAAGAACCCGCTGGCTGGCTAGAGCTGGTCTAACTCATTTTGCTCCCAAACCAGTGGATATTCCTAACCTTGTAGACTCCAACCTTTTCGGCCCAGAATTTATTGACAAAGTTAAAATTCGTTACAAAGCCTGCAAATCCTTTGCAGACCTTATAGGCCACCAGTCCTCCAATTGACCCTTTCGCCAGGAGGGTCGTTCTGCAGGATGCAGTGGTTCCACCAAAGACCAGCGAGGTGCCCCAGAGGACAAAAAGGAGGCTTCTACAGGATTCCAGGTACCAGAGGTTTGGCACCCACCTTCCCCAACCCCTCTAAAAAAGACAGAGGGCATGGTAAGCTGTAATCAAATACCCTCCCACCTTGGCCTCTCTCATGCAATAGTTTTGTGGAGGGAGATTACCACAGACAAGTGGCTGCTAAATATCATATAAAGAGGCTTGTCCCTCCTGCTAATGAGATTCTCTCGCTAGACATTCCCCTGCTCCACAAATGCCAGTCCTTGGCTGGACAACATTTTGACCATAGCATTATCTCAGGGTAAGATAGAATTGGCAGAAACTTCCAAGAAAGGTTGGACCAGTCACCTCTTCCCCATAAGGAAACAGGATGGTTCTTCCAGACCCGTACTGAACGTCAAATCCCTAACTCGGTACATAAGACATTGTTAATTCATAATGGAAGGTCTGGCAGAGGTTCCTTTCCTCCTTACTCAAAATGACTATTACATAAAGATAGACATCAAGGAGGCCTTTTATGTAATTCAGGTCCATGCAAACCACAGAAGGCTTCTGAGATTTCTTTGGAAAGATGTCCTCTACCAATGGACGGTGATGGTCTCCAGGTTGTCCCATGCCCCTCACACATTCACCCAGCTTATAAAATCAGTAGTGACACATCTCCGGCAAAAACAGATTTGCTGTATAATTTATTTGGATGACCTCCTGGTAGTCCATTCAGAATGTGAGAAGCTACTCAGCAAGACATAATCGTATCCCTCCTTTTCAATCTGGGCTACTCGATAAATTACTCCAAATTATTACTGACCCCTTTCCAGGGTATAACCTTTCTTGTGCTCCTAATAGATTCCCATTCTTTCTCTATAGCAGTCCCATCAGACAAAAAAACATACATTCAGACCTTTGTTTCTCGAATTCTCCACCACCAGCTCACCATGAGAGATCTTGCCAAAATTATTGGGAAAATTAGAGCGTTAGATCCAAGGTTTCTACATGCACTCCTCATTTTCAGACACTCTCAAAACCTTCTGGGATCTCTTCTCAGGAGAGACTTCATCTGGTCAAACAAAATCCTACTCACTTATTAATACATCTCTCAGGCCGGGAACGAGATCTAGATATAACACAATCATCAAGTGCCACAAACCGTGCTAGAGACCTCCGGCTGAGACCGCTGCATCTCCCCATGCACTTATGTCATCGCGCCTTGTCGAAGTTGCCGGTCGCTCCTGTCAGTGGAATCCAGAGTGGGGCCTATGGCTGAAGGTATTTTCCTGCATCCCCGCTGTTGCCTAGGTGTACCAGCCACACTTCCATGTACTTCCTGCACTTCAGTGTGTCAGACTTCCGGATCATGGGCGCGCCCATCTTGGATCAAGTCAGGTGGTCCAGATCCATCCAGTCAGCAGCACTCTCCAGTTGCTCCAGCCAATCATCATCCGAGCAGGGGTATAAAAGCCCTTCCCTGACTCTGTCTCATTGCCAGTACAATAGTGCACCTTGCCACAGCAAGACCTATGTTCCTGTGCTCCGCTGTTCCTGCTCCAGTTTGTTTGTTCCTAGTTCCTGTGTACTCCAGTCGGGAGTACTCCTGCTCCCAATCCAGCACACTCCATCCCGTAGAGTCCTATTCAAAGTGCTTCACCCAATCCAGCGCACTCCATCCCGTAGTCCTATTTAAAGTGCTTCACCCAATCCAGTATACTCCATCCCGGAGTCTGACTCAAGTTCATTTCCCAGTCCTGCATACTCCATCCAAGAGTCATATTCAATTACCCTCCAGTATTCAACGTATCTTCAAGTTCTACAGCATTCAAAATTACAGTTCTTCTCCGCAGTACCCCCTGAACCTCAGAGACTTTTTACCTTTTGTTTTACAGTGTCTACAGTTGTGCATCCCTGCACTAAGGACTATATTTACCATCTCTCATTAGTTCTCATTTAACTGTATGCAACAGCATTATATTAAACCATCTAAATTTCAATTCTCTCCTGGTCCTGGTGTCTCTGTACCACAACACAGTTCGGGTCCACCCCTTGCAATACCTTGAGCCGTGACATCAAGGAATTTATTTCCTGGCAAACCACACAAGTTTTTCAGAGTAACCACCAGGTAAGTGGTAGTCTACCCCCCAGCTGGTGCTAGGTGTTAAGCCTCCCGACGAACAAACAGTAGTTTGCAGAAATCTATGACCTGCAACCTTCTTTGTTCTAGGGCAGTGTTCTTCAACCGCTGTGCTGTGACACACTAGTGTGCCGCGAGCAGTTCCCAAGTGTGCAGCCAGAGAAGCAGCACTGAAGATGCCCGCAGTGAAGCTCTTAACTTCAGGTGCCGCTGTCTGTGCATGCCACGTCGCCATCCTGCCTGCACAGTTCTCACTGCAGTGTTGAGCATTGAGTGTAACAGGCTGCACCCACTTCCGCGGCTGAGGCATAGGGAGCTCCTTTCCCTGCAATGGACAGGTAGAGGCCAATGTATAATGTTTGCTTTTTGAGGAGGCCAGTGTGGTTGTGTCTTTTATATGGGGACAATGTGTAATATGTTGCTTTCTGTGGGGGCCAATGTGATTGTTTTATTCTGCGGGGACCAATGTGCATGTTTTTCACCATGGGGTACTAATTTTGCAATTGTGTTCGGTGTGCCGCAAGTTGAAAAAGGTTGAAAATCACTGTTCTAGGTAATAGAATTGCCACCTAGCAACAGCACCCATCCTACCAACCCTATACCTTGCTCGGTCTGTTGGTTTCTCCTTTTAGCTCTAATACTGCTAATGGCTCTTCTCTGCTTTGGTTACAGGCACTCCAAAGCAGGGCCGTAGCTAGGGTAGTGGAGTCAAGGTGCAGCACAAGTTATGATTGAGGAATGAGAGGGAATGGGCATAAGTGCTAGAACAGGACTGTACAGGGCCGGACTGGGACTAAAAATAGGCCCTGGCATTTAAAGCACACAGGTCGCCCACCTCAGCGTCGGCATCTGGCCTCAAGTGTAGACTCCTCCTCTTACTATTTCTGACTCCTACTTCTTATTCTTAATCAATGCTCTTACAAATATGATTAATAACACGTAGAATAATTAACAACAGTACAAGTGTATATCATTATCTGTATTAAAATACACACAACAGAGCTCATCCTGCAAGGGATTCAAACATACTGTATGCCATAGTCAGACATTTGGTATTTGGTTGGTTTTGTTAGGTAAAGTGGCACTTCATTGGTGTGGGTCACACACAAAAAAAAGGGAAGGCATTCTCCCTCTAAACCCTGTGCCACCAAAGCAGAGCCTTAACAACCATTTTGGTCCCCTGTGTTCCTCTACACATTGTAAGGCTGAGAGAGCGCGCGCCAAAGACACATAGTCTTACTGGGAAGGGGCGTGACCCTATATTTTCATTCCTGATTTATGCCCCTTAAGGTGTGTACACACCTGCAGATATATCTGTTCAATCTGTCTGGTGGGAAGGAAAATCTGGTCCGTTTTCCAGTGTTTGGTAACAAATTTCTATTGTTATTTGGTCACATACATTACCAGATTTTCCATCCCACCAGACGGATTGGACAGATATATCTATAGGTGTGTACGCAGCTTTATGCTGGGTACACACTGGCCGACATATCGACCATTCAATTGAATGGCCGATATATATAGTGTGCACATCGGCCAGTGTGTACAGACAATATGTCTGTGAATGACGTTGGTCACAAACATATTGTGTCAGCTGTGCAGTATAGCCAATGGCAGACATACAGTATCTGCAGATATATCTGCTCATCGTGCTGTGTGTACGGGTGGTCAGCTGACTGTTTAGCTGTGGGTAGAAGGGAGTAAGGGCTGGCTGTGCCACGGGTAGGGAGAGGTAAGTGAAGACAGCAGTTGTGACAGTACTGGAGGGGCAAGGAGGGAGCTAGGGCCAGGTAGTGCTGGGAGTAGGGAGGGGGGGAGCTAGAGTACATAACAGCTGGTGCAGTATTGGGGGGCAAGGATTGGTTAGGGGCATGCAGTACTGGGGGTAGGGAGGGGGCAAAGGTAGATAGCAGCTGGGGCAGTACTGGGGGCAAGGAGGAGGTTAGGGAGAGTCAATGCTGGGGGTAGGGAGGGGCTAAGGGTAGATAATAGCTGGGGCATTACCTGTTGCTTTGGTTGGCACTTCCTAGACACAATTGTGATGCTCTTTGAATAGGAATTTTGTGACCTATGAGAGGACTTAATTTCAAGGGGTAATAGCACTTGTACTTTACCCTTGAATTTATCTGGTTTGTCCTTGAGCAAACTTTTTTGTCTTTATAGGGCACGTATCATTTTTTGTTAACTACCAGGATGGTATTATAATTTTAGCATATAAATGATAAGTTGGGATAGGAGAGCTGGAGCGCAGGCAGCGCTGCTGCAGCCAAGGAAAATCAGCCGGCGCCGAAGTACGAGGGCGGGCAGGGAGGTGGTCCGGTCGGTGGCAGTGATGGATGAGACGCTGCCAGCGGCGATTGGTTAAGAGATGCTGCCGGCAGCAATTGGCTAAGAAAGGGTCTGCAGGACACGCTGTGTGTGTGTGCTATGTTCACAGCAACCAATCACTGCCGGCAGCATCTCCCAAACCAATTGCTGCCAGCAGTGATTGGTTAGGGAAAAGCTGTTGGCGGTGATTGGCTGCTGTGGACACAGCACACACACAGAGCCTCCTGTTGGAACCGCTATGTTTTAAAAACTGGGTCCCCAACTGCCTGTATTGCGTAAATACACGCTATAGCACATATTTTGTGAGCACTGCATTAATAACATTAAAAATAAATATAATCACTGTCTGAGGGGTGTAATAATGGGTATTATAAGGGATGGGAGACCTGCTAGGTTGCTACAATCAATGACAGGGAAAGGGGAAGGCACTGTTATAATACTTATTATTACAACCATTAGTGTATCTGCATTATATATCAGTGCCCCCCCCCCCCCTCATTGATTTTAGCAGCTTAGCAGGTCCTCCATCCCTTATAATACCCATTATTACACCACTCAGTCAGTGTAGCTACTTTATATATCAATCCCCCCCTCCTCGATTGTAGCATGCAGGCCCCCATTTCGTATACCTGCACCTTTAGAGTATATTATCATATTGATATATAATATGTCCCAGTCAGTGTGTTCCCCACCCCCTCCCCCATCCCCATGAATCAGGCGGTTACTGACCCTGTATTTGAAATAACTCTGACATGCACTGTCAAGCATGGAACCTTATATAGACAGGTGTATGCCTTTCAAAATCATGTCCAAACAACTGAATTTACCACAGGTAGACTCCAATTAAGCTGTAGGAACATCTCAAGGATGATCAGTGGAAATAGGATGCACCTGAGCTCAATTTTGAGCTTCATGGCAAAGGCTGTGAATACTTATGTACAAGTGATTTTTTTTTTTACATTTGCAAAAATCTCAAAAAAAAAAAACTTTTTACATGTTGTCATTATGGGGTATTGTGTGTAGAATTTTGAGGACAAAAATTAATTTATTATGCTAAACCCTAACCCTCCTTTACCCTAGCCTAAACCTAACCTTACGGGGGGGTGCTTAACCCTAAATCCCCCCTGGGAACCCTAAACCTAACCCTTACGTCCCCATGGCTGTCCGCGCCTGTCGCCCGACTTACCTTCGATCGGGCTCCCGGCGTAGGGAAAATGTCATTTAACCCTTGCCGGGATTATACAGTCGGGAAGCAGACAGTCAGGATTCCGTCCATCGGCTTCCCGTCTGCTTCCCCTTTTCCCACAGCCTGTCCAAGTGCCCAGTAACATATTTTTGCTGTCAACTTGGTTAATATTCTTTGGCTTACTTTTCATATTATTGTATTTGGAGGGGTGCATGGTGTCGGTAAGGGTCTTTAAAAATTGGATTGAGCACCACAAGTAACTGCCCTGTAACATGGTATCAATTTGATTTGCACTATTCTCACAGTTTGCAGGGCTGATATTTAAACTAGGGATGTGCAGGCTCGGATAGGTTCGAGTTTGCACGTGGAGTTCGGATTTTTCCCTCCAAAAAAACGGAACTCAGAAAGAGGCAAAACGTCATCTTGCATGGACGAACATCATCATTTCTGGACTTTTGTCCAGGAATGATGATGTTCGTCCATGCAAGATGACGTTTTGCCTCTTTCTGAGTTCCGTTTTTTTGGAGGGAAAAATCCGAACTCCACGTGCAAACTCGAACCTATCCGAGCCTGCACATCCCTAATTTAAACCATAAAGTATAAAATAATAAAGTATTGTACTGTACACCAGGCAGAGGTGATTTTCTTTTTTATATAGAGATACTATTCTGAAAAAACAGAACATTTTCCAAATAGAGTTTACACAAATGCACATATGTCCCTTACATGGCAAAGTGTCTGGTAGTATTATTTCGTTTATGTCATTAATCTTCTGCATCAATACCTTCTTGTACTGTCATCATAACACAACACGCCTGTACATCTAATGGGGATGTTTTTGTCAGCCCTCTTCTCTGTAAGTCTGCCATATAACTATGGCAAAATGAAAGGGCACAAACATTTCCTTCTGAATATGTAAGAGGGTGGTTCAATAAAAAAGGTAACAAGACCTCTCATTGCGTAAATTTATTCCACTCATACATATACGTATAATCAATAGTATTGCCTTGGTACAGATTATTTTTCCACATAGTCCCCATACTTGTATAACAATTTGTTCCAAGGCATCTATCTCGGCATAAAAGAAATCAGTGTCAAGCGCCTGAAGCCAGGACATGACGGTTGCTGAACTTCACCCAGGTGCTACTTCAATGGTCCAAAGAGATGGAAATCACCCGGTGCCAGGTCAGGGCTGTAGGGAGGATGGCCCAGTACCTCCCAATGGTAGCGCTGTAACAACTGACGTGTGCGGTTGGCTGAGTGTGGCCTGGCGTTATGGTGCAGCAATACGATATCTGTTTGCAGCAACCCAGGTTGTTTTTGACTAATTGCCAGCTCAATGTATCACAATAGCGGTCAGCATTCACAGTATCTAGCTTGGTGAGGAAATCAACAAGAAACCAGCCCTTGTGGTCCCAAAACACTGTCGCCATGACTTTCTTTGCTGATTAAGTTGTTTGAATATCTTTGAAGGTGGGGATGATGCATATTCCCATGTCATGGATGCTTGCTTCATCTCCATTGTCACATGATGCACCCACGTTTCATCGCCTGCAACAATACGCTGCAGGAACTGCACTCCCTCCTCGTGGTACCTCATCAACTGCATGAGAGACGATCCTATCCTATTATATTTGTGAACTTCTGTGAGATGCTTCTGTACCCAGTGTGAACACTTTTTCCTGTACCCCAGTTGCTCATGAACGATGTTGTGTACAGTTCAACTTCCCACTGAGATGTTCAGTTCGTCAGCAATATCACTAACTCGAATGCGTCTATCCTCCGGAATCAGACCTTTAATGTGGCACAAATTGTCATCTGTGGTGGATGCGCTTGGCCAGCTCGATCGCTGCACGTCTTGAATGTCTGTCCTGCCGTTATCAAAGGCAGTGTACCAAACCCAAACCTATTTCAGTGACATGACATTATCACCATACACCTCGACAAGTTGGCGATGAATTTCAGCTGCTGATGTGCCCTGTAGACGCAGAAATGAGATCACACTGTGCACCTCAATCAGGGCCATAGCTAGGTGCCACGGCACAGAGCGCAACAGCGCTGAGAGCGGAACACCGGCCGCCCACCACCTCATCTATCTGCTACAGCTGGACAGCTGCTACAGTGCGGCCACGGTGCCCATCACTGTTTAAAGAGAGACACAGCCTTGCCCCTCCTTTTCACAAAGTGTGACTCAATCTGAGTCTCCGCCTCCTGAGTCCCGGCAACCTATTGGGACGGGAGAGACATCATTACGTCTCCCTGCCCAAGGCTCCCAGAGTTCACTGAGGAGCTGCTGCTGCTGTGCGGTGCCATGCGGTCAGGATGGCAGGGATCGTGCGGCGCTGTAGGTGGAGTTGGACATTGGATGACAGGACCTGCCAGTTAAGGTCCGATCCAGTGTTTTAGAGACGGGTGAGCTGTATCTAAGAGCAGTGGCCAGAAGCCTGCCCTGGCCATTGCCACTCCTAGTGAGTGAGTCACTGTCTGTGAGGGAAAGTGAATTCTGGGTTTTGCTGTATAGCTGTGTATATAAATATATACCAGTGATCTTTCTCGCACAGGGCACCAAAATGTCTAGCTACGGCTCTGACCTCAATGTTTGACCATGTTTCCGCCATCTTACAACTGGTGTTGTACAGTGGTCTACCTGCTCTAGCCTGCTGGGAAATTAGAATGAAATAGATACACACGTTAGAGAGGTCTTGTTACCTTACTTATTGAACCACCCTCGTATATTTATGATACACAATGCAGAGATCAGTATTCTCAGATTCCATATAGTAGCTCAAATGTTGTGATACATTCAATGATTAAAGGCTTCTCTGCTACATAAAGGTAGAAAAAAATCTAAATGTATACCATTATGACTCTGCATAATAGCACTTTTGCAACATTGTGTAGTAATTAAATACACCTGACTTAAAATATATTTTTTCAAGTGTATGTAGAAGCTCTTTCTGCAGGACAGGATAAGAGGAATCATTTGTTAGTAATGATAGATACAGTAAAAAAAAGTGCTTAGGCCTTTCACTGACATCTAGTGGTAATATAAAATAGTGGTAAAGCATAGTCGATCTGAGGTGTCCAAACTTTCTTCTCAGTTAGCTGCAGCAATTAGGTTATGGTTTTTGCTGAGTAAATTTTATGCTAAAAAACACTAAGGAGGGAATGCAATTAGCTGCAATAAGCCGATTTTTTTCGAAAAAATGACTAATTAGACAAAAAAGTGCAAAGTGCAGGTAATTGTTTAATTGACGGGTTGGGTATGAAATGCAGACGGCCGGGAAGCCAACTCACTGAGGGGTCTATTTACTAATCAGTGTTAGGAGACAGAGTGAAAAGTGATAAGAAAGTGATAAGGTGCCAGCCAATCAGCTCCCAACTGTAATTTTTCATACACAGCCAGTGAGATGACAGTTGGGAGCTGATTGGCTGGCACCTTATCACTTTCTTATCACTTTTCACTCTGTCTCCTAACACTGCTTAGTAAATAGACCCCTAAATCCCAACGCCGCGAGCCCAAACGCTGAAGATCCCGACTGGGGTAGTAAGAACCCTAACTCTCCCCTCTCCCCCCCCAACCCTCCCTTCGTGGTGCCTAACCCTAACATCCCCCGGTGGTGCCTAACCCTAACCTCCCCCTGGGGGTGCCTAAACCTAAGCTGCCTTCCCCGCATTCTAGACCTAACCCACCCGAGGTGGTGCCTAACCCTAACCTCCCCCCAGGGGTGCCTAAACCTAACCTCCCCTCACCCACCCTAAACCTAACCCTCCCAGGATGGGGACTAATCCTAAGTCCCCCGGGCGTCCCTAAACCTAACCCTCCGCCCACACGGCTAATCGCTAACACTGCCCGGCTTACCTTCGTTCGGGAAGCCTTCTGTCTAGATTCCGGCGTTGGGATATAGACCGGCGTCAGGATTTCGACGCCTGTCTTTAGTCCCTCGTCGGTATTTAGACGCCGTGATTTAGTTAGATGGCTTCCCGGCCGTTGGCATTTTGACTGTTTCCCAAATGGGACAGGTGTTTTTAAGATTGCAGGTGGGTGTTAGAGGCGTATTTTGAAGTTTTTTTTAAAAGGGTATTTAAATGACTTAAATATAGTCTGATCTGCATTTTTATGCACCACCAATTTAAGTAGAAATTTTATTTAGCCAAATACACTTGCTTTCTATCATTATTTGGCTGTTTTAGAAATATTACAGCCATTTGCAACAATTTATGAACCCCAAATACTTTCATTAGGGCCACTAATACATTTCTGCATTGTTTTACTATATCACTTTGTCTTTTTTTGGGATACAGGCAGATTTCCCCATTTTCATCTTTACTTATCGCCGGTAAAAGCAGCAAGAATCTTTTCCGCGAATGCTTCGCGATTTTTGGGATTGAATTGCACGAAAAAGGGGTGCACACATAGATGCCATAAGCAGAGTTCGGACGTAAAGGTTACGAACCAAAAGTTACTGCATTATCGCGACTAATTGAATTCCCCCCCTAAAACTAATTAAAAAAAATGTAAATTCATTTTAGATTTACAATTTTACTCATTGTGATGAGATGCTATATTGATGCAAACAGTGTAGTTGTGTCTGACTACAGATGAGAGTCACTGGTCTATATTTTCCTCAGATACTGTCCCTCAGATAAAGGCTAGTCTCTATCCTGCTCATATTATGGCCATTTCCTTTTCTCCTCAAATAATGACTGTGGTACAGTATGTATAATTCTTATTTTATAGTATCTCTCTCCTCAGGTAATGGTCCTGGCCTCACTCTCTCCTCCTTAGAATATGCCCCCTGACCCAAGTCACCGTCCTCCATCAGATAATGGTTCTAATCCCTACAATAGCTATCAAGAACCCTATCCTACAGATGCAGCCTCCAGTCCTTGTCTGCCCTTCATCTGACTCTGCAGTTGGGTGGGAGGCCCAGGGCTGGGTTGTGGGATAGCCTTTGGGTGGGATACATGAGCAGGCTGCTGCTTCCACTCAGTGGGGCATCCTCTCAAACATTGCAGCAGAAGCTCTCCTCACTCACCAGGTGGAGGTGCAGGGGTGTACTGGCAGATATAAGGTTCCAAATTGCAGTTAGGTTGGTAGGCTGGATTGGTGCAGGTGGTGGGTTGCGTTTGGACCGTGTGTCGTAGTTTGAATGCCCCTGCACTAAATACAAGTCTAAAGTCATCCAAACACATTACAGTATGAACTTTCAAAATGTTTTACAACTTAATGACCACTTCAACCTTTCATGAATGGTGTAGTTTTTAAGATTGGAAGATGTGTTGGGTTCATTTTCAGAGAAATGTTATATTGTTTTATTTGTATTCTTTTCTGGGCGTACATAGCTTCCTGAAGGCTTGTATGGGGATTTTACAGCGTGGGGGTCTGAGTGCATGTTGGGGCATTTGTAGCAAGTTGGGGTTTGAGGACATGTGGGGCTACTTTGGAGCAAGTGGGAGATCTGAGTGGCATGTCATGTCCTTTTTTTGATCAAGTGTATGGCAAGAGGAAGCATTTTGGGTTGTGAGATGTGGATGTGCTGGTGTCTTTTTGGGGCTGTTTTTTTTTCATTTTTGAAATTAAGTGTAATAATATGCAGCTCTTTTGAGAGTAAAAGGGCTGCACATGTATTTCTTTAAGTATATCTGTTTTCTCGTCACTTCCTTAGAAAATATATTGCAATTAGGCAGTAATGCAAAGAACCTATATTCATAAATCCTTATCTTTTGGGTATGCCATTAGCAATCACTTCAGTGACTTCATCAGCCCAAGTGTACCACCAGTATAATGGTAAAACCATGAATTCACTGTTATTTAAAAAAAAAAAATGAAGAGCTGTAACGTATCCTTTAAGTTTTGCTGTGTCATTTTATCCGTGACACTAAAATGACAAGCTACCGTTCTCCAAAGCACAGGAGTCTGTGCCGGTAAGCAGCTGCTGCTGAGAGGCGAGATGGGTGAAAACAGGAAGGTGTAGAGGAAACAAATACAGATGAATAGGGAACGAGATGGAATCATTGTAACAAAACTAGTTTGGGAGTGTGAGGGGCAGAGTAGTAGGAAGTAATGGAGGGAGAGAGATTTGGTGAGAACAGGGAACTGAGGGCCTGATTCAGACCCGGTCGCAAGCGCTGAGCGCTCACAACCGGGTCGATGGTGGCCCACAGCGCATGTGCACGACGGAGCCGGCTCCGTCGTGAGCATGCGTGAGACCCGGGCAATCCGTCACTCCGGGTCTCGCACCAAAGGGGGTGAGCTGTCGATGTTGAGTGACAGCTCGCCCCTTTTGCTGGGCGGGCCGGGGGAGGGTGGCTGCCCAAACGGAGGGAACGCTTGCCATTTGGGGGCGGCCCCACTGACATCATGGGTGATGTCAGTTGGAGAGATTTCGGCTCTGTTAGAGCCGAATGCTCTCTGGGGCTTACGATGAACAACCACAAGGGCTTGCGATGAACGACCACAAGGGTCTCGTCGCAAGCCCGATGGTCGCGATGGTCTTGACCATCGCGACCATCATCATGGCCGCTCGCTATAGCTGTGAGTGGTCACCCACAGCTATGCGAGCGGCCAGAGCGTCCGGCTCTGAATCAGGCCCTGAGGGAGGGAGATTTTGTGAGGAGAAGGAACTGGAGGGAGAGAAAACCTGATAACGGGGAGAGTAGTAAGGACAGGAGAGCGGGCGTGTCAGTGAAAGCAGCTGCATTCCCAAATAAACAGCTGCATCCACAGAGGCACTCTAATTATCGTGCGGGAGCTCCTCTACCCCTCCATACTGGCTGGTCAGCTACACTGTGCTGCAGTCTATGGCCAACTTAAATGAGGCTGGTGTATTGGGGCGTGCTTCTATAACATGGGCACGTGTCTTGCATGATTCTGCGTGAGCCTGTTGGTAGATAGGACCGTGGGCCTATTACTATGACTTCCAGGGTGTCTTTTTTTTTTTAAGCACTTTTTTGCCCATTTCTTTAATAACCTTTTTGAATATTCAATAAAAACTAGATTTAAAAAAATAAAAATGAATAAACAAAAATGAAAACCCAAAAAACATTTAAAATTTCTTAAACATTTGATGCAAATTATAGTGATACTTTTAGGGGAAAAAAGATACATACTATGTGAATCCATGTTCATAGTCAAAACATTATTTTAAACATTTGTACATGTCTGTATAATGCAAATATTTTATTAATAAGAATATTATATACATGACATCGTCAATGCTGGCACGATGCGCTGTGAGGAATGTCCTTGCTGGCATGATATTTGGGATTGTTACGGGAATGAGGGTTATTTATAGGAAAGATGCTCTGACTATCCTGCCTTTGAGTGGCTGGATGGGACGGTGATTGGTTTCCATGCAGCAGGACGCTTCTCCATCTGTTTCACTGGTGCTCAAAAGGCTGCGGAATTTGGATAGCTGAAAAACAATTACATTTTATTATTGGTAAATACAGAGGACTGTAAGAGGTCCTAAGTTATTATATACCTGTATAACCCCTGATATCAACAGTCTAAGGGTTCTACTTTTAAAGATCACTCAGGTAAAACAGATTTTCTATAGCTGTTTATTGCAATTTATTAAAATAAAGTCACCAGGGTAGCTGAGAAGTGCTTTGCTGACCAGCAACACTGGCCAGCAGTAAAAGTAGTCTTACTGCTCTACAGGCCAGTTAGGAGTGAAGAAGCACATGCGTGAGCCGTCTTATCGAATCTCGAAGGCTGTACTCAGGCTAGAAGCCCAGGCTCGGACTTCCAGATTCAGATTCCATTAAAAAAAAAGTGCTTTTAAAAGGGTTTTTTTTTAGCTAAAATGAGAAAACTAGAACAAATGCTTTGTTTTAATATTTTTTTTTTGTTTGATTACTGTGGGCACCCACGGTTAATGCCATGCTGAGATGGTGTTAGTTATCGGTCAGCTGTAGTACTTGTACCACAAATGTACATGATGAATAGCTGAATGACCCACGTTAGGCCAGAGAGAGCATTCACAGGATGGAGGCTTAGATAAATAGGCCAACAAATCGAGGTTTTGCAGGGTTTAGGGCTTTATGGCTTTGATAAATTGACCCCTGAGGGTGAATAAAACTCTTTCCTTTCGGTACATATACAGTGGATGCTGAGGCCAAATACCGTTTTACTGCACTACTTGAATTACATCTCTGTGCAATTACCAAGTAGGCAAATGTGAGGTTCCTACTGTACATGAGGGTTAACTCTACTCAAAAATGACTTGTTTAGTTTACTCTAAGTAATTACGCTTGATATTATCAAATGGCAACAACAGTGTGTTTCTGGGTCTTCAACTTTTTTTCCAGTGAAATATATTTTTAACTAAGAAATTCTAACTTTCAATATATGTAGATTTCTCATGTAGAACAACACAAAAAGTACCATAACTACACACACATCATACATATGGGATGCAGTTAGTATGCAGGCGGGCCAGATGCCTGCCGTTATAATCCCGGCGTCGGTAGCCCGACCGGGACTAAAGATTGGCGTCGAAATCCCGACGCCGGAATCTCGACAGCCACCATCTTGTTAGCCGCGGGTGGGGGGTGTTAGGTTTAGGCACCACGGGTGGGTTATAATTAGGCTTTGGGGCTTTGGGGGCTTAGGGTTAGGCACTAAGGGGGGACAGATAGGTTTACGCACCAAATGGAGGGTTAGGTTTAGGCACTAATGGGGAGGGTTAGGGTGCAAGAAGGGAGGGTTAGGGTTAGGGGGAGAAGGGGGGAGGTTTAGTATACTTACCCGACCCCTGTCGGAATACTGAGCTTCAACCCCATATATAGTTACCTGTCTGGTGCTGACTGTTATTGGTTCCTTTAGAAAAATCCAAGTCACACACTCTAGTAGGGGAGGAACAGTAAGTGATCCTGGATAGGTCCAGAAATCCATGCAGCCAGGAAGTAAAGTTGATGGATTATAGTTGGTAAAAGATGACTGCTTGCCCTAAAAACATAATGCTCTGATTACGTGTGTAGACAATGATCAAAATACTGTGTGCGTGTGTGTATGTGTGTGTGTATATATACAGTATATATACATATATATGTAACTAGGTATACTCAATGTAGTATTTTGAACGCATCATAGTAGGACCATGCTTGCCGACATTCAGCTCCCTCATTCCGGGTGGGAGCTGAATGCCTGCATACAGCGGGGGGGCATGGCCGGACTATGACACCATTTTGGGGCGGACCAGGGGCAGGACCACACGATCGCGTCATCGTGGCCCTGTCCCCTCTTCACAATGCCGAAAATAAAGGCATTGTGAAGCAGGGGGCAGAGCCACGATGACGCGATTCAGCGCAAATCGCGTCATCGGGCCCCCCGCTACGGGGGTTTCTAGAACTAGTCTGGGGGGCAGGCGGCAGCCAGGAGGCTTGCCAGCCTTTCCGGGGGGGTCGGGTGTGGCACCCGATATTTGGGAGGCTCCCGACCAAATCGGGAGGGTAGGCAAGCCTGAGCAGGACTCAGGTTATGGGCCTTGACAATACTACCAAGAGACCTGCTGGATAAAGTAAAGCTATTTTTATGTTTGTTTCTCCCCAAAGTAGTCACAAGCCTAGAAACCACATTTAAGGAATCAGATGTTTATGGTCTATCAGGTCTTCCAGAACAATATCCTGGTTTAAATCTCACTTGGGAAAATAAGGGTATATTTACTAAAGTGCCAGTTTTTAGAAGTGGAGATGTTGCTCATAGCAACCAATCAGATTCTACTTATCATTTATCTAGCACCCTCTATAAGATAAAAGCTAGAATCTGATTGGTTGCTATGGACAACATCTCCACTTCTATAAACCAGCACTTTAGTAAATATAACCCTTAGAGATGTCATTTTATCGTCTTGACCATTGGGTCAATATTTTGTCTTTTGAATAGTGATAAATACATTATAAATGAATTAATTTAATACATTTTTGGTTTAAAATAAAATAAAGAGGTTGACTCTGTTGATGACCTTTATTTACTTTCCTATAGCTCCTGATTAGCCTACAAATACATTATATTGAATATCGATGCTTGTACCTTAGCGTTGATGGCATCAAATGCATCTGTAATTCTCTCTATGCTTTTGTTGTGGTCCCCAATCTGAAATTAAAATAAACACGGGTTTCATAAATGTGGAGTCATGATAAATACATATTAAAAGATCACATTGATCATAACATTTATATTTTTCTTGTATCTACTGTATATTCACAATGGTATTCTTAGTTACTTGTGTACTATGATTTTGTTGTCCTGTGCCGATAAAGTAAAGGAAATTACCATGGCCGTTTTTATTTGGGGGGGGGGGGGTTGTTGTTGTTGTTATAAAAACAGTATACCTAGATGAGTGACAACTTACAAATTTTTTGATAAATTCAGAGATAATTGGGATGCAGTGTATGGGCTCAAACCCATCAGACGCCAGTTCCCTCACGTTGCGAGTAAGTACGACTTTACGGTATGTTGCACTTACGGTCCTTCCGGACTCAAGGATTTTTGTTCACAGCCCCATAGGCCGCTTACAAAACGCTATTTCAACGGCAACTTGCTCCATTCGCAGCTAATATGATGGAGTCCTATGTATCATTGGTGTTTGGCCGTCAGCTCACTCAGTGAATATTTATGATGCTTATATACTGTGTGATTGAGGACTGCAGATTAGACACTCTCTCTGAATTCATAGTACAGTATGTACTATAAGATGCAAAGGTCAAAAGTAATACGTAACACTATAGTGTACTGTACTGTTCATAATGGACAAGTAAACTAGAACCGGACTCTCAGTAATAGAACTCACACAGGTTTATTTATTATTTATTAATAGTTATCTATATATCGCGCACATATTCTACAGCGGTTTACAGAGACTATTTCAGTCGGACACATCAGTCCTTGCACCAGTGGAGCTTACATTCTATATTCCCTACCACATGTACACATACACACTAGGATTAATTTTTTTGGGCTGAATATAATTACAAGTATGTTTTTGGAGTGTGGGAGGAAACTGGAGCACCAAGAGGAAACCAACACCAACACGGTGAGAACATATAAACTCCACATATATAGCCTGGGTCTCATGCCCTCAGGCCTATGAGGCAGTAATGCTAAACACTACACTAATCAGCATATCACCTGGTATACAGTATATACCACAAGCTGACAAAAGGTTTATATGAGATATTCTTAGTTTGCATTGTATTTAGGTTATTATAAATAATGTTCTCACTAATTATGACACTGGGGTTACTATATGCTGTGCAAAACTGATCTGTATCTTTTGCTATATTGATCATTCAGTAAATTAGCTCTGATGTTCAATTCAGATGTAACATGGATTTACAAGTTTGTTATTGGATAATAATATATAATTTTTCCAATACTGTAAGTCAAACAGCTAAATGCATGTAGGCACCAACCGGATTATCATCTTTCCATACAGTAGCTCTGCTGCTGCTTTAAAAATAACTCACTTCCGAAGCTCGCCATCGTTCATAGAATTAGAATAAATGTCAAAATGTGATTTGTCTGAAACCTTTACTTAAGGGCAAAGGACCATCACAATATTTAACATTTCCACCATTACGCCAACCACCTTCCCAACTACTGACATCTGCTCACAATATATTCTTCACCTTTTTTCCTGAACATCCGCAGAGCTAAGAGAACGTTACACCTGTAAATAATTTGGTCCTGGCCATTGGTTCCTTTGTTGCCCCAGTGATGGTAAGTACCTACAGTATTATAATTACCCATGGGAGTCCATTGATTTAAATCAGATTTTCACTATACTGTATATTTCTTTGAGCTTCACAGGAATATTTGAGTTTACAATAAATATAACAATTTAAAAGGACTTTTGACAAAGAAGATATCTTACCTTTAAATGTACCCCCAGAACACACAGCCCATCTGGCTTATAAACAGCCTCCACAAAATTGGAATACTTTTCTGAGTTCCAGTGAACGATGTGTAGCTGTAATACACAACATTGCTGGTAACTTGTAATAATAATCTATCCACTATTAAATGTTACCCTAAACAAAATATAGGGAAGCAATCGGGAAGCCGACTGCCTAAATACCGGCAGCCGGCTTCCCGACTGTCTTATCCCGGCATGGGTGAAATGCCGGGCGTCTAGATGTAGTGACGCCAGGCGCCGGGAGTGGACAGCCGCGCGGGGGGGGGGGGGGGTTAGGTTTAGGGCTCCCGGGGGGGACTTAGGGTTAGGCACCCCCCGGGGGACTTAGGTTTAGGCAGCGGGGAAGGGGGTGGTTAGGGTTAGACACTTAGAGGGGGGATTAGGGTTAGGAACTTGGGGGGAAAGTTAGGGTTAGGCACCCCTAAGGAGGGTTAGGGTTAGGGGGGTTAGGTTAGGTTAGCAGATACTTACCTAGCCATGATCGGGATTTCCAGCGCTGACGGGCTTCCGCTGCTTCGCACTCTGCTCCTGTCGGGCTGCCGCTGCCATGCGGCCGGCGGTATATCATACCCATTCCCAAAATATACATTTGGGCACAAATTAGTCACAAATAATAGTATTAATGAGCAACATCCCTTTAAACAAAATTGCTGCTACTACACAAATATATTCAGAAATATTCCTAAAAGTAGCACAATAAAATTAAAAGGTGTTTCTCAAGATTAAAAATAAAAGCAACCAAAGAGCATAACAAATATGAATCTCAATTAGGAATGTAACAATTCACATTTATTAAAGACACAGTCACTGTAAAACACCATTATAAACACATACTGTCCAGATTAAAAAATGTAAAGAAATATATCATAAATGTAACTATATAGACAGGGGAGCTGTAGCCTGAGGGCGCGGCCGCAGTCACCACGTCTGATCTGACAGCGACCTCCCGCCGTGCTGTCAGTCAGTAATACAGCAAAACCTCATTGATGTCCGGTTGCTCTCTCCTCCCACCATTTTCCAGAATGCTGGTGCCCACTGCCGTGCATGACATCATACTGCGTGATGTCATATAGGTCACACATGTCATTCTTGGACTGAGAGTGGCCACAGGGGAGAGAGGAGTGGCTCATGGAGGAGCAGCCTGAGCCTGCTTGCCTGACTCTGAGTAGGCAGGGGTAGGTGAGGCTCTGGGAAAGGGGGGGCATTACAGTGTGGCATAATGTGTAAAGGGCATTACAGTGTGACATAATGTATAAAGGACATTACTTAGAGTAGCATAATGTGTAAGGAGCATTACTGTGTGTGGCATAATGTGTCATAAAGGGCATTACTGTGTGTGGCATAATGTGTAAGGGGCATGAGCATCGCTATGGGGCCTTCAAAAACCAAGTTATCCTGATAAGGGGAATTACTGTGTGTGTCATAATGTGTTAGATAGTGCTTTACTGTGTTTGACCTAATGTTTAAGGGGCATTACTTAGTGTGGCATAAGGTGTAAGGGGCAATACTGTGTTGCATAATGTGTATGGGCATTACTTTATGTGGCATTATGTGTAATGGGCAATACTTAGTGTGGCATAATGTGTAAAGGGCACTACTTAGTGTGGTATATTGTATAAAGGGCAATATTTAGTGTGGCATAATGTGTAAGGGGCATTACTGTGTGGCATAATGTGTATGGGGCATTACTTAGTGCGGCATAATGTGTAAGGGGCATTACTTAGTGTGACATAATGTTTAAGGGGCATTACTGTGTTGCATAATGTGTAAGGGGCATTACTGTGTGGCATAATGTGTCTGGGGCATTACATAGTGTGGCATAATGTATATGGGATGTTGCTTAGTGTGGCATAATGTGTAAAGGGCATTACTTAGTGTGGCATAATGTGTAAGGGGCATTACATAGTGTGGCATAATGTGTATGGGGCATTACTGTGTGTGGAATAATGTGTTATAAAGGGCATTGCAGTGTGTGGCACAATGTGTAAGGGACATTACTATGTGGCATAATGTGTAAGGGACATTACTGTTTGGCATAATGTGTTATAAGGGGCACTACTACAGTGTGGCATAATGTGTATAAGGAGTATTCCTGTGTGGCATAATGTGAATGGGCTCTGTGTGGCATAACGTGAATGGGCTCTGTGCGGCATAATGTACAAAGTTCGGGGGCGCCATATTTACATACTGTGCTGTTGTTCCCAATCCCTTCCAGTCTCCCAGAAAGCCGGTGGTGGCATTGTCGCACATGGCATTCTGGGAGTGGCCACAGGAAAGGATGGAGCAGCAGCACATCCACTTTTTGCTGGGCATGCCCCCTAGAGTGAAGAAACAGGGGGCGTGTCATGAAGCCACCAGTGATGTGCGGTGAGGTGAGGCAGAGCCTTTCCTGTCATACTTGGGTATACTCCAGAGTTTTCACTATAAAAATTATAAGAGAAATTTTAAGAAAATATAAATATCCTCGTTGTATTATTCTAATAATTTGTATAGTCAAAACTGTTGAATAAAAAGTGTTTGGCAGGTGAGGCACTGCCTCCCCTGCCTATCTTTTCTGCACATCCTTGATCAAAACACTCCAAATTTACTGCACTATAAACTGCTGCACCTTCGTATAATGCCCACATGAACCCTCGGGTTCATATATTTATCTGTAAATCCGGCTCTGAGATTAGCCAGTGCCTCCCCAGCCATTTACCACACTTCACTGGAAGCCACTTCCCCGTTTTGGAAGTATGCCTCTTAGGTCCACAAGGTCTACAACTGACCCTGTATTACTGACCCCCAATGTATCTAATAAGGCTAAATTTGCTTCTTCATACCACTGCGGTTGGGGGGATACTTAAGAGTTAAAATTGCACAGGTAATACAATGAAACCTCCTTCAGATCACCAGTGTATAGGAGTATTAAATAAATCTGATCCGCAATGATCTTATATCAATCTTGGAGAAATCCTTGTATTGTTAAAGGGCAACTATGGAGCCTGCAGCAGTCATCAGATTGATTATTGGTGAATATGACTTTAATACCGGGACTGCTGCTCTCCAACAAACCACATAGCCCACGATGTCACCACCTATGGAGCAGGCACCACTCAAAAGTAAACGTGTGAGAATTATTTTAGGTTGTTCAGATGGAGAACGCAGCAGTTAATTGATACAAGACAGCTTGTTATGAAATACTAAAGTACTGCTGTAAAATGCATCTGCAGCCGTAATGCTGTTTTAGTATTTAAATGTCAGCTTCTTGAGACCACAATATAAATTGAGTTCCATATTTTTTGGGCACTTTGATTGTTTTTATTTTTATTCTTTAGAAACACCTTGTGAATTTATTGCAATAATCTATCCTTTAGTTGTAATGTACACAAGTTAATATCAATATACGGTATAATACACAAAATAATTTAAATATCAAAAAATTTGGTAGGACAGTCCCGAATTCTGGGGACCAAAAATGTATTAACATGCTTTGAAGGGCCGTCGGGCGGTCCAGGCTTTATCGCCACCTGAAGCCCCCTTGAGTGGGTGGCAGACTTCTTCTCCCTCTCCATCTTTTGGCTATCTATTTTTCTCACTACACGTAGATTTAGGACTTGTTTTTTCTTTTTTGTTTAAAATGGTTTACATGCGGCTAAAAGCCCTTAATTTTCTCTTTACTTGTAATTTATGTAGGTGGTTTGTAGTGCTGTGATTATATTTGTATGTTGTATATATTATAGTTGTGTATTGTCTAGTGTAGGTCATTAGGATTAACAAATTGGTAAGCCATAAAAAATATATGTAAGATTCTGTTGGTTTATGCTATGATTTATGTATAATATGTTATTTTGCCCTTAATTGTGTTTTGGCCTGGTTTTATGTTTTATTTATATATTGATCAATTCTATGTGACAAGTTTTCTAATAAAATAATTAACCATGCTTTGAAGGGGCATACTCTTGGCAGATTGGTCACTGTCTGTTTGGATTGGTGAGGAGGTACTAAATTGTCCTGATTTTGCAATTGGAAGTTTTGGCAAGTAGAACCGTGTGATAGAGGTATCATTATTAAGTTGATAAAATTATTTTATTCTGTGTTTCCACTATAGAAAGGGTTCTTCCCAACTTTTGTCGATTTAACACCAGAGAGATCAAAAATGTCTCCTGTGCTTTGCACCTTAGCTCTGTCAACCTACTGTGGATATCTCTGTGGGGATGAAGATACACCACTATTTAGCAAGCGACGTTACCTTATACCCATCTATGAAGGACTTGCAAAGCCCAAGATCTCCCTCCTTGTCAGGTTGGCCTTCATGCTAACCCGATGAACGATGATGACGAACGACATGCGCGTCGTCGTTATTGTTCATCGTTTTTGTGTTAAAAATGGACTATAAAGTGGACGACTGAACGATAACGATATCGTTATCGTTCAGTCGTCCACTTTAATCGCCCAGTGTGTACGCACCTTAATGCTCATACTGCAGGATCTCCTCAACGACTACATTAACCACTTAACAGGCTCATTTAAAAAAAAAAAACACACCCCTAGTGGCCACAGACTGCTACGTCACTGTCAGGCAGTGACGTAGCGGTCTGTCACCACTAGGGTTATGTTTTTGTTTTTTTAAATGAGCCTGTTAAGTGGTTAATGTAGTCGTTGAGGTCGAGCAGGGTTGGACAAGCAGGAGGAAATCCATTGTGAACATGTACAGTACAGAACGGATTTCCTCATTGACAGCTGGGGGACGGAGCGGACGGCACGGTCACATGGGATGTGGCAATGTCATAGAAAACCCAGCTGGCTGCAGCCACATCCCATGCGACCGTGTCAGGTAAATGTTTAAGCTGCTGGTAAAGTGGTAAGGGGAAAACCCTTATATAGAAAAGGGGTTTTTGCGGGGGTCAGGAGCAATAGATTGCTAAATACGGGCTCAATATAAATCTATTTTGCAGCAAATAAAACAGATGTACAGTTTGCACAGGGTTGCATAAATAGACCCCTAAATGGCACGGTAATACTATTATATAACATTCAGTATTTAACAATTAGCATGTCCTTCAGCAGCAATGATTTCAGTCTCATAATACCTATATCTTCATTTTCTCACTTGGAAAAGTACAAACCAGATACTTGTATATCACAGACATATTCTAATTGACATTTACATCTAGTTATAACCTGGCTCTATTTAGAAAGTAACAGGAGTACCCACATGCCATGTCCAGTGAGGTATTAGATAGAGAACCAGGCTGTACGCTGTGGAGTTACATAAGCCTAACAATAAAAAACAAGCTCATCAGAACTCAGGACATAACCAAGGACTCAAAGGACCAAAATAGAAATTACAGATTTTTGCAAGAAATTAAGAATAATCGGTAGGCATAGATACATGTGGGGCTTCAATATGTATGTTCATCGGGGATATATTATACCAGTATTTTTTCCCCATCATTTACCAGGTCACTTGTGCAGGATTTTTTTGTACATCTCTCTTTTTTTCTAAACACTGCTCAGAAATTGTCAGTTTTTTAATGAGTGAATTGGGTGAAGAACATGTATTTCAACTTATCCAAAATAAAAATCGTCATTTCAAACAACGGAACATCGGATCGCCATCATCGAAACATTGGGAACATCGTGACCATCGCAACTTTCCTTTTCTCAGTGGGTTTAGGCACCAGGTACACCTTAGGCGGTGAAGGAGGGGGGGGAGTGTTAATTTACTTTTTCCCAGCGGCTGCTAATCTCTGGTGACTGGACACTCTGCTACCCATGTACGTGGTGGAAAACTCTCCGGCGACTGGACACTCTGTTACACATGTATGTGATGCAAAGGGAATCGGTATGATATACCGGCGGAGGGGATGCCGGCGGTCAGAAGACCGATGGCAGCATCCCGATGGTGAAGATCCCGCGGGTTGGTAACCTAATCCTCCCCCTCTCCACCCCTAATCCTCCCCCGGTGGTGTCTTACCCTAATTTCCCCCCGGTGATGCCTAATCCTAACCTCCCCCGGTGGTGCCTAAACCTGAACACCCCTTCTCGCACCCCCCTTCCCGCACCCTAAACCTAACCCTCCCTGGGCGGTGAATAACCCTAGACTGCGAGCGTAATCGCTATTGCGATCGCAGTTGTGATCTGTACTGAATCAGGCCCAGTGTTCCCGCTTACCTGGTGTGTCAGATTTAAAATATACATTTTGCCTTTAATGTCAGCGGGCCCTTCACAAGCGTGCCAATAGCCATCACTGTTACAAAGATGAAGCTTTACAATGTAAGAGGAGACTTTTGCTGGGAGTCCTATGCTACTTGTAAATATACAGCCCGCAGCATTGTAGCTATTTTATGTCATTGAAATCCACATGAGTGGGATATTATTTATTTATGTGCATTCATGGGAAAAAAAAAATATATTTTTTTTAACATGAATCTCTGGGGCAGTCAGTTTTCCCTTGGCTTGTTTACTCGGGCTGATATTGCTGATTTACAGTTCTGCGCTGTTCCACAGTATCATGTGACTAAATGATACTTGATATAGTAAGCAGAGATTCTTTGGAAAACCCCTCTGAGCTGGGGGCCTGATTCAGACCCGGTTGCAAGCGCTGAGCGCTCGCAACTGGGTCGATGGTGGCCCAGAGCGCATGCGCACGATGGAGCCGGCTCAGTCTTGCGCATGCGCGAGACCCCGATAGCAACGGGCAATCCGTCGCTCCGGGTCTCGTACCAAAGGGGGCGTGCTGTCGATGTTGAGTGACAGCACGCCCCCTTTGGTGGGCAGGTCGGGGGGGTGGCTGCCCAGACGGAGGCGTTCCCATGTGAACGCCTCCTTTTGGGGGCGGCCCCACTGATATCATGAGTGATGTCAGTGGGAGAGATTTCGGTTCTGTTAGAGCCGAAATCTCTCTGGGGCTTGCGGCAACAAGACCCGACCACAAGGGTCTCGTCGCAAGCCCGATGGTCGCGATGGTCTTGACCATCGCGACCATCTTCCTGGCCGCTCGCTATAGCTGTGGGTGGTCACTCACAGCTATGCGAGCAGCCAGGAGGCCGTTCTAAAAAAAAAAAAGACCGGCCCTGATTCAGAGCGAGCGCACTGTCAGAGCGTCCGTCTCTGAATCAGGGCCTCTGTCTGCACTATAAAATCCTTTCACTCCTCCTCCCTCTGCCATCATATTACATGCTGAGACAAGTGAGTCTGGGCCTGATTCAGACCCGGTCGCAAGCGCTGTGCGCTCGCAACCCGGTCGATGGTAGGCCAGTGAGCATGCGCACGATGGAGCCGGCTCCATCGTGCGCATGCGCGAGACCCGGATAGCGACGGGCACTCCGTCGCTCCGGGTCTCGTACCAAAGGGGGCGTGCTGTCGATGTTGAGTGACAGCACGCCCCCTTTGGTGGGTGGGCCGGGGGCGTGGCTGCCCAGACGGAGAGCGATGTCAGTGGGAGAATGATGACAGTGGGAGAGATTTCGGCTCTGTTAGAGCCGAAAGCCCTCTGGGACTTGCGGCAACGAGACCCTACCACAAGGTTCTCATCGCAAGCCCGATGGTCGCAATGGTCTTGACCATCGTGACCATCATCATGGCCGCTCGCTATAGCTGTGTGTGGTCACCCACAGCTAAGCGAGCGGCCAGGAGGCCGTTCTGAACAAAAAAAATGCCCAGCCCTGATTCAGAGCGTCCGGCTCTGAATCAGGCCCTCTGTGTGTATGTAACTGGCTACCCTTCAGAGAGATTTTGAACCCTTGTTGGAGGACATTTAAAAAAAGATTACAATGAGATGCTTAAAATGTGTTTAATTTGCTATTTAAATGCAGCAATTATGATGTAGAGATTTATATCCTAAGCTCCGGATAAGTAGAAATACAGTAGCATACAGATTTAAGCTACAGTACATAAACCATGAATCAGTGATTGACCTACCTCTGCCGGATAGTCTTTACCATCCACCTTATGCTCAGCTCCATAGTCATCACATGGCCCCCAGTGAAAATGTGACTGACGCAATCTGTAGCTTCCATGAAGCGGTCCACCACTTACCACTAGTAACAAAAATTAGAACATTTCTTAGAACACAGTTCGGCAAATTGCTACTGATAAAAGAACCAAGCTAATGAACTTGATAAAAATCAGGTGTATGTGTTAATGGTAAATTATTAACTTTAAGGGCTCTATTTATTATAATAATTTTTACTAAAATAAAGTTAAAAAAGGTGTTTTCACAGCCTTTTCACATTATTTTAGTATCACCTAAAGTTACTAAAGGCCAATTGGAGTAGAATTCGTAAAATTCTACTCCAACCCCTAATTGTCACTTATTTTTAGTAATCAGATCTCATGTCCCATCATTGTAATGGGAAATGCAATCTGCTTGGTAGTTACTAAAAATAAATTGTGTAAAAAATACAGGGGGAAGCCATGTGATAATAACGCCACCTGGAGGTGGCGTTATCCAGGGTCTCCCCCAGTTACCAGACTCCTGCTCCACTCTAACAGGCAGAGCAGAGCCCGGAGCCGGCCCCAGTGATCAGCTGTGTGGTCTAAACAGACCACACGCTGATTCACTGTAAAAAAAAGTTTAAAAAAATTAACTTAACATAACATGCTGATACACTGCTAAAAAAATTGTAAAAAAATTGTAAAAAAATAACTTACCTGAGTCCAGGGACTGGAGATCGGTGCTCCGGTGATGTCCTCCCTCCGGTCAGCTGGTCTCCCATCCTGCACTGAGGCCCGGTTGGCACCTGACCGGGCTCCATCCGGGTGCAGGATGGGATGTCAGCTGACCGGAGCCATGGGGGACATCACCGGATCACCGGAGGTAAGTTCAATTAAGTGATGGGGGTCACAGGGGGGAAGGGTCGCGATCGCAGGGGCGGGGCTTAGTGATGGGGGGCGGGGCTTAGTGACGGTCGGTGCATGCATGGGCACTTGTCACGGTACTTTTTGCGAAAATACCGTGATAAGTGTGCGGAGGGGATTTGCAGGGACAGAGCTTTATCGCAAGCTATGTCCCTGCAAAGGATTTTTAGTAAATCCCTGTGATATTGGCTGAATTCGCAATGTGAATTCAGGGCCTGATTCAGAGCCAGATGCTCTGTCAAGAGCGCTCGCTCTGAATCAGGGCCCTCCTGACTAATATTGGAGCGGCCTCCTGGCCGCTCGCAAAGCTGTAGGTGACCACCCACAGCTTATGTGAGCAGCCAAAAAGATGGTCGCGATGGTCAAGACCATCGCGACCATTGGGCTTGCGACGAGACCCTGCGGTAGGGTCTCGCTGCCACAAGCCCAGGAGTGCTTTTGGCTCTATCAGAGCCAAAAGCACTCCCACTGACATCACTAGTGATGTCAGTGAGGCCGGCCCCAGACGGTAGGCGTTCCCATGGGAACGCCTCCGTCTGGGTAGCAATGCCCCCGGCACGCCCACCAAAGGGGGCGTGCTGTCAATCAACATCGACAGTACGCCCCCTTTGGTGCGAGACCCATAGCGACATACAATCTGCATTCAAAATGCGGCTTATAGTAAATAGAACCCTAAGTCATATAACTCCCGTGTTTATTTTGTATGATCTTCACTTTATAGTATCACATTACAGTATGTTTGTCAGTCTGCCAAATCGTTACTTTGAAACAAACAGATAAACAAATAAACGTTCACTGGTTTTGTTCTATTCACATCATTGGCAGACAGTTATAAACAGGTCTTTTTCCAAAAAAAGTAATGAAACTCACATTTTAATTTATGACAAGCTGGGTCGTAGTAGGGCGCATCCGCTCCCTGTGCCGGCCCCCACTGCCCAATGCCCACAGAACATGCGTTTTCATTAGCCCACAAAGAGGGGGCTGGGTCTTGAGCAGCCAGGTAGTTGAGCTATGAATGCTTCTCCTTGTGCTCTGGTGTGGTGGCACCTTTTAAAACACAGGGCCTGATTCAGACACACTCACTAGATGCGCATTCTCGCTCCCAGCATATGCAAATCTGGCACACACCCAGCAAGACAGGCGATCGCACGGCAAGGCATAAGCACGCCCACTATGTCTTTGCGCGTGATCACTTTGTGTATGCAGATGCCCACTTGCGCACGTCATCTCCGGGAATTGTATGTAACCATCGGTACATCGGGTACCATCGGAAGCAAATGCAGCGCTTGTGGTTGGCTATACCCTACCGCAAGCACTGCAAGCATTTCAGAGTGAAATGGCACCAAGTGACATGCACTATGACGCTGCCTTTTAATTATGCATGCCTCTGAAACGGCGTTGAAGTTCTCAAGCATGCCTGCATTCGCACCTTCACTCCTCCGTTAGTAGTGGCCTGCCCCTGTTACCACCCACAAATGGCCTCTCCTGTCACTCACTCTGCTGGGCTGTCTATGTGCAGCGAGCGAACGCATCCCGGTCTCTCGCTCTCATTCGCACACTGCGATGCATACGCATGTGCAGAAGAGCGACTATTGGCCAGCTACGAGCGTTCGCATCCTAGCGAGTGGGTCTGAATCAGGCCCACACTTCCTTAAGGCCCTGAGCTCAGGATTCAACAAATGTGACCCAAAATAAAGACATATATTGGTTTAGATATAGTTTAGCTTTTTAGAACAAATTCCAGCACTTTTTCTAGAATTATTTGGACAATTATCTATATATTATACGGACTGATTGATGTTAGGATCAATATACCACAAAACATGCAAAAATGCTCTGCAAACCAGTGTTAAAAGTTACAGTATATAATTCTGCAGTACTCTTACTATAAATGGTGCACAAGTACAAATACTGTCATTGTAGTGACGATATTTCCAGCAGGAAGACAGTATAAAATACATTCCGGATCACTGCTACCCTACAAGCAGCAGGCACTAAGGATATGTAGAATAATTGATGAACTGCACCACTGTATAGCCAGGCTTGCCTACCCTCCCGATTTGGTCGGGAGCCTCCCGAATATCGGGTGCCGCTCCCGACCTCCCGGAAAGGCAGGCAAGCCTCCCGGCTGCCGCCTACCCCCCCAGACTAATAGTAAAAAACCCCGCTGGCAGGGGGCCCGATGACACGATTCGCGCTGAATCGCGTCATCGTGGCTCCGCCCCCTGCTTCACAATGCCTTTTTTCCGGCATTGTGAAGAGGGGGCGAGGCCACGATGACGCGATCGTGCAGTCACGCCCCTGCCCCCAAAACGACATCATAGCCCGGCCACACCCCCCACACAATGCAGGCATTCAGCTCCCTCCCGGAAGGAGGGAGCTGAATGTCGGCAAGTATGTGTATAGCACAACTACTTACCTTAGGACACAAGGGTGTATATTTACTAAAGTAAGAGTTTTCAGAAGTGGAGATGTTGCCCATAGCAACCATTCAGATTATACTTAACATTTAAAAGCTAGAATCTGATTGGTTGCTATTTATAGTTCCCCAGTAGCCTCCCTCTGTTACTGGTGTCAGCTTTCATGGTAATTACTAGTTAGCTCTCAGCTGGATCCTTAACAACTCTCAGTGCATTCCTGTGTTACATTTCCCTGTGTTCTCAGTGCAAGTCAGCGACTGGATGCTTTACAATTCTCAGTGCATTCCTGTGTTACATTTCTCTGTGTTTCTCAGTGCAGAGACTGGTTCCTTTTCTCAGTGCATTCCTGTGTCAAATTTCCCTGTGTTTCTCAGTGCAAGTCAGCAACTGGCTCCATTTCTCAGTGCATTTCTATTCTAGTGTTTCTTAGTGTTATTACATTCCTAGGGTTTCCAGTGCTAACTCTTGTAAATATAGTTACCGGTCTTCCTGCCACTCTCAGTTACCTGTCCAGAGGGCCGCAACCTGCTCACTTGGTGCAGCGAAACCCATATCCCAACTGGAGGGGTCACCGGTGAAGACCACCAAGTGAGTTAGACTTCGCGTCTTTGGGCAGGTCTAGCCAAACCTGGGTTTAGCTGCAGTAGGGAGACCTCATCACTGTCACTCTCCTGATTGTTCCCTAGCCACACTAACCCCCTGGCTTTCTGTCCTCATCTGAGGAATCTCCTATATGGATCATGACTGACTCCTTGGCAGGCCTGGCAACATGGGGGTGCAAGGGGAACACCTGTACCAGGACCTGAGATTCTGAGATTCTGAGGAACCCTACCCACTCAGACCTTCCTCCCTTCCCCCAGTGCCAGTCCTGTCATTGTGACCAGACCATGTCTGAGCCATTGTTGTAAAGAAAAATGCACTCCTTCAATGGCATCACACAGCACAAAAAAGTTTTATTTCATTTTGTCAGACACAGCAAGCTTGACATCATGACATCTGTGCTCTGAAGAACAGTGGAGTGAGGAGCCTGCCACTGCCACCATGAGGAGGAGCAAGCAGAAGATCCAGGCTTTTGAGAGAGATGGGGGTGGCTGAGACTATGGAGAGACAGAGGGGGGTTGATCCATGGAGAGACACAGGGAGGGGGAAGCTGAGGTTATGTAGAAACACAGTGGTGGCTGAGGCTGCTGCAGTGGCACAAAGTGGCGCATAAGTTGCTGGAGAGACACAGAGGGTTAGCTGAGGCTATGAAGAGACAAGGGGGAGTTAAGGTTATGGAGAGACAGAAGGGGGCTGAGACATGAAGAGACTAAGGGAGGGGAGCTGAGGCTGCTGGAGAGACATCGGTGGGAGCTGAGGCTGCTGGAGAGACATGGAGGGGGGCTGAGGCTAACGGAGAGACATGGGTGGGAGCTGTGGCTGCTGGAGAGACATGGGTGGGAGCTGAGGCTATGGAGATATATGAAGGGACAGCTGAGGCTACTGCAGAGACACAGGGGGAGAGCTGATGCTGCTGGAGAGACATGGAGGGTAGCTGAGGCTATGGAGAGGCACAGGGGGTGGAGGGTGCTATGGCTGCTGGAGAGACACAGGAGGGGCTGACGATATGGAGAAACACAGTACAGGGTGAGCATAGGCTTCTAAAGAGATACAGGGAGGCTTAGGCTATAGAGAAATGGTCAGCTTAGTATGCTGGGAAGACACAAGGGGGTTGACACTATGGAGAGATACAGGGGGGCTGTGGGTGCTGGAGAGACATGGGAGGGCTGAGGCTGCTTGAGAGACACATGGGGAAGCTGAGGCACAGAGTGGAAACAGGCTGCTGGAGATACACAGTGGGGAAGGGGCTGATGATTTTCTGCAACTTTCAAGATTAGAAGGAAAAGACTGGGGAACTATAATCTACATTAAGACCAAAAAAGAACATATTACCTTTGTTCTATGATGATATGCTTTACCTGGCCCTAGGATTTCTGTTGCCTACCCTGCTCCTTGGTCACAGCTAGAAATCATTACTTTTTTTCCAATATTGTTCAATAAAATATTTCCTCTGTGGTAATTTAAAAACAGTTTTACAATAATTCCCCCAAAATACTATTGAATTATTTGGTTAAGAGTAAAAGGTAATTTCAATCAGGGACGTGCAGTCAGGGTTAGGCTGAGCCTCCCCTGTCATGTTCCTGAGATTTGATATGAAAATGATTAGAAAAATACAAAGAAGATATTTATAACTTATAAACATCTTGTTTATTATAATCATTGTTATAGTTAGCACTGACCAGCTTTGTGGAGCTCCCTGGGACTGCAGGGAGATGAGAGATGAAGCAGCAACAGCTGAGCCTTACTTCTGTATAGTTAGACACTGCTTGCGGAGGTGGGGATGGGGCCACACCATGGGCAGTAAGCTGCACAGAAAGAGAGCTAATAGAGGCATGCCTCTCAGTATGGAGGGCGTGCCTTGAGCACTGATGAACACCTTGAATGTGTCATGTGACCAGGAAGTGCACTGCAGTGTTTAGAGATCGGAGCTCAGCAGCAAGAGAAGACAGTGATGCAGGTAGGAGAGTGTCACGTGGCCAGGAAGGGCACTGCAATGTTTAGAGGGGATGTAGTCCAAGCATGCTGGATTCCGGCGGTCGAAATACCGGCGCCGAAATCCCAACTGCCGGCATCCTGAAGGTAAGTATTGGGGGAGGGTTAGGTTTAGGCACTGGGAAGGTTAGGGTTAGGCACTAAGGGGGGAGATTAGGGTTAGGTACCGGGTAGGGATGGTTAGGGTGAGGGTTAGTGTTTGCTTACTTACCTAAGGGTGTCGGGATTCTGACTGTCGGGATGCTGCTGTCGGTATTCTGACCGATGGCATCCCGACCAATAGAATCCAACCCATTTATAGCAAACTTACCTACTCTTCCGGCAGGTGCGGGAGGCTCCCACACCTAAGGGAGAGAGATAATTGCTGGGAATCACGGCATAAATGCCATGAATCGCTGCTCCATATGGAGGGGGAGAACTAAATGAAGTGAAAGTGTGTAATTTAGCCCCACCCTTGCCTCGTGCTCCCGCGATTCGCATCAGTTTGCCATGATGGGGGCAGGGCCTAATGACATAGGAACCCGGCCCTGACCCCCAAAGTGGCCAGTTGTGTCTGCTCTCCGGGCATCTCCCGGGGTGCAGATAATAAAAGTCGGCAGGTATGGTTTAGAGATCGGAGCTCTGCAGCAAAAGAAGACACAGTGATGCAGGTTGGAGAATCAATGGACACTGAAGCTTAGTGTAGTGAGTGGAGAGTTACTGTGAGTAGGGAGTGAGACAGGCTCCCAGCCAGAGCCAGCTCTAGCCAATATGGTGCCCTAGGCAAGATTTTGGCTGGTGCCCCCTAGCATATAACCCCACCACCAATTTTAGTGTTTATACGCTGACGCCAAAAGATTATATGTATATATTTTCTTAAATAATTCAAGTTCCAAACAGTCCTTCAATGTTTTGGGTTTATTTCAACCCTTCATCAGGATTGAAAAAAAACGAAACGTTGAAGGACTGTCTGGAACTTGAATTATTTAAGAAAATCTGATGAGTGCCGCTGCATGTGGGTGTATGTTGGTTTAAAATTCGTCTGCTGGCACCGCGGTGTTCCTATGAAGCAAAGGAGTACCGACCTAACAGAAATTGTGTGTGTATATGCATATGTATATATATATATATATATATATATATACACACTGTGTGTAACTGTGTGTATATGGGTTGGGTATGAAATCCTAGTTTTCGGGATGCCGCAGGTCACAATACCGACAATGGCATCCCCACAGCCAATATCCAGACACCCATTAGAAGATAAGTTTCTCCCTAACCTCTACCGTAACCCCCCTCCCTGGTGCCTAACCCTAACCTACCCCTCTAGTGCCTAAGCCCAATCTCCCCCTCCCCGCACCCTAAACCTAACACCCCCTCCCCGATACCTAAACCTAACCTCCCCCTAGTGACTAAAACTAACCTCCCCCTCCCCAGTGCCTAGCCCTCCCCCTAACACCCCAATACTTACCTTCAGGATTTTGGCACCAGTATTCAGACTGTTGGCATCCCACACGACAGGGTGCCGACTTCATCCCCTGTATATATATCTATTCTATCTATCTGTATAAATATATATATGTATGTATATATATATATATACAGGGCCGGCAACAGAAATCTTGGGGCCCGGTACACTGATGTCTCTGGGGGCCTCTGTTGACCACATCACCACCTCAACCCCTGCAACCACACATCCCTCACCTGCATGTGCTAATACATTAAACAACAAATATAAGGCACAGTAATACTGTAATGCCAGGTACACACTGGGATGATCGTATAAGTATTAATGATTGTATTGGAACACTCACGGCGTGAACAGTAGCAGCTCCAAAACCTTATCCTATTCTGCAAAACACAATAAAAAATGAACATAAATGATAAGTTTAGATAATGTCACAGGAGCGCTACTCAGAATATTATACTTAAGTTGAAAAACAGTCCTTATGTCGCTTGTCGCTCTCTTCAGAAATTCCTCTTGAAATATTCAATATATAAAATGACAAGAAAACAAGGAAAAAACACATGTGTAGAATTGTTTTGTCCAAATAATCATGCAGATGAAGTTATTTGCAGAAATATTTTCAGGAGATGGATCCTATCTTTCTCAATCAAACAATATGATGACGTACCATACTCATTTATATGTGGTATGGTTTAAAACATATATAGGTTTCTTTTATGTTCATTTTTTCTTGTGTTGGGCAGGATAGGATAAGGTTTTGGAGCTGCTACTGTTTTGAAATTCATGCCGTGAGTGTTCCAATACAATCATTAATACTTATACGATTTCTTTCCCAATTATATTGGAATATACAGGCAGCAGAATGTTCAATCATTTAAAAAATAGAGTAGAGAGTGTGAAGGAAATCTTTGATTCTAATATTGGTACTATACAGCCTGAAACAACTGATGATGATTTAGAAACAGCCATGGAAAGCCTGAGTTCCTTATTACTTAAGGAGAATAGTCTATGGTGGGAAGTAGCAACATTAACAAAATATCTATCCGATAATATCATTCCAAAAGGTTTAAGAATTAAAAAGAATCCCACTTTCCAGGATTCCAGTGAGAATTTCAAAACAGAATGGAGGGATATTTTGAGTACATGCTCATTTTCTTTAATAAACCTGATTATAAAAGAAAGGATAGATAAATTAAGATCTAACAATGAAAGAATAATAGTATTACAGACACTTGTACAACCCTTTGGAAATTCTCCAGAATTTACTATTATTGAGAAAGAAATAGAAATTCAGATAGAGAAAAACACTGTAGAATTGATTAAAAAGAAACAACGAAGATTAAAAAGGGATTATGATTTCTATAGGAAAGGAGGACAAGAGTCCGAGAGAATTAGAGAAATTGTGAAAAAGAAAAAGAAAAAACATAAATACAAGAGAGAAAGGAAGGAAAAAGAAATAAGACATGTAGGATTCTCCACTCGAGAAAAAAGTAAGGGCAACAGTAGATTATCTAACACAGACAGAAGAATTAACTCCAATCAAAAACTCTTCAAATATCATGCAGGGGATTACCAGAACCCGAAGAATGGGAAAAACCACCTTAGTTATCCAGGAAGTAATTATTATAATAAAGACACATCAGAATGGGCGTATCCAAAAAGATCCTTCAGAAGAGATAGAAGATGGTATGAAAGAGAACCTAGACCGCCCATATATCATTCAAATAGATTTGATGTACTAAGAGAAGATTGATATTTGAATAATGGTCCTAATTAGTCACCTTTTTTTAGTAAGGAGACACCCATCCAATTTTCACCCGATTCGGTAAAAAAACTAAAAGAACAAAGAGAGGCACCAGGGGAGGAAAGAGGAAAAAAGAAAAAGAATAAAAACTAATAAAAAGAACAAAGAGTGGAAGGAGATAAATGGGGAGGATATAAAAATCTTTAATTTAAGTAAGAGAATGCTAACAAATGAAGAAGAAAGTATCCTTAAGAAGGGTTTAAAATTTGCCCCAAGTAATCACATGAATGATTTCAACACTTTTTTAGATGTACATAAATTTTCAAGAAAATTAACGATAAAAAATTCTTTAAGTTAAAAGAAAAAGAAAAAGGAGAAAATTATCCCATTGAAACCGAACAAATTATATTTAAGAAAAAGTCAACATTTAACCCCACACATATGAGAGGTAGCATGATTGACTGTTTTACTAGATCAGTTTTAGATGACCTGAAACATTTGAATAATTTTAAACAAAAGAAAACTTTGGGAAATCTGACTAAGAAATAAAAACAGGCGATAAAAGATCTTAAAGAGGATGAATCAATTGTAATTAAACCCTGCGATAAGGGAGGAGGAGTAGCAATTTTAGACAAATAATACTATATAAAGGAAATTGAAGATCAGCTTAATAAAGATAATACTTATCAAAAATTAAAGACTGATCCAACCATTAGAATTAGAAAAAAATGTGAAAATTTTTTAAAGAAGTTCCTGGATAAAGGAACTATTAGCAAGAAAGAGTATGAATGTCTCAACATTACGAATCCCAAAACTCCAGGAATTTACACTTTACCGAAAGTACATAAAAACTCCACTGCCCCGCCAGGAAGATCAATCATTGCAGGAACAGGTAGTCTGACGACCAACTTGTCTGAAATGATAGATCATTATCTTCAACCATTGGCACAAAAGAGTAAATCATATTTGAAGGATACTTTGGATACCATCCAATAGTTGAAAGATGTAGTAATTTGTGATAATATGTGTCTAGTAACAGCCGATGTGGCGTCTCTCTATACGAGTATTAAGCACACAGATGGAATGGAGGCCGTAAGATGGCATTTATCCCAAACCGAGGTGTCAGTAGATAAGATCGATTTCATCTTGGAAGGTATTCACTTTATTTTAAACAATAATTATTTCTTTTTTGAAGGCAGTTATTACCTTCAGCGAATAGGGATGGCCATGGGTACCAAGTTCGCGCCCGCCTATGCCAACCTATTTATGTCTCATTGGGAGCATGATGTGGTTTGGAAGGAGGGCGCGGACTTGGTATCATGGAACAGATTCATTGATGACATTTTGTTTCTTTGGAAAGGAAGTGAAACTGATCTAAAATCCTTTTGTGAAAGACTCAATCAGAATGAGAAAATCATCAATTTAGTTTTTGACATTAGTAAAACGAATGTCAATTTCTTAGATCTGACTATATATCTAAAAGATAACAAAATCCACACTAAAGGTTTCATCAAGCCCACTGACTCAAACAGCTACATCCCTAATATCAGTAATCACCATCTTAACTTGTTGAAGGGAATCCCCAAGGGTTAGTTCCTACGTCTAAAAAGAAATTGTAGTGAAGAAGAACATCTAAAAACACAACTATTGACCATGAGTGGTAGATTTATTGAAAGGGGTTACAAAGTAGATTTTATCAAAGAGGCTGAGAAGGAGGTTTTAGAAATGAATAGAGATCAAATTATAGGAAAATCTGAAGATTATGGAAACAAAAACCAACAACAAAAAAATATTGAATAGGCATTCATCACAGGATTTAGGGCCTGTTTCCGACCCACTCGCAAGCGGCTGTCCGCTCGCAAGTGGGTCGATGTTGTGCACTGCGCATGCGCACGATGGCGGGAGCTCCGTCGTGCGCATGCGCCAGACGCAACAAGCGAAGGACTTTCCTTCGCTCATTGTGTCTGATCAAAGGGGGCGTGCTGTCGATGTTGATTGACAGCACGCCCCCTTTGGTGGGCGTGCCGGGGGCGTGCCTCCCAGACGGGGGTGTTCCCAAGGGAACGCCTACCGTCAGAAGCCGGCCCACTGACATCACTAGTGATGTCAGTGGGAGTGATTTTGGCTCTGATAGAGCCAAAATCACTCCGGGCCTTGCGGTTGAAAAACTCAACCACAGGCTCCGGCTTGCAGTGGCGATGGTCGCGATGGTCAAGACCATCGCGGCCATCAAACTGCACGCTCGTATAGGCTGTGGGTGGTGACACACAGCTATACGAGCGTCCAGGAGGACGCTCCATGATTATGGAGGGCGGCCCTCATTCAGAGCGTGCGCTCTGCTCAGAGCGTACGGCTCTGAATGAGGGCCTTAGTTCTAACTATAGAGATATGGAAAAAATCATTAAAAAACATTGGGGGATTTTATTAAAGGACCCAATATTGAGAGAGACCATACCGCCAAAACCCATGTTTATTTATAGGAAGGTACCTAATTTAAAAGATACTTTAGTGAGAAGTGCACTTCCGAATAAAGTACCAAACTTTTTTTGGCAAAGATCTGTCCCAAAATCAAACAAATTGGCCCAACATAACTGTTGACATAAACATACAACAAAAAATTAAAAACATTTCACAAGAAAGGAGAGGGAAGTTTTGACCAGAAAGGAATATGAGCCAAGCACAGAAGGATTGTGGGAAAAGTCGCCATTGCTGTCACCGTTTTTTCCCCTGTTTGGATGGGGGAGGGAGGGCGCCAGACCGGGTCCAGGATGTCATCGGGCTGGCCTGTCCAGAGGCAGATGTTGTGGCCTCTGGACTAGGCACAGGGCTAGGCACATTTGGAGGATTGGCTGATGTTGTGCCAGAGGTGGAGGATCCTGATGTTCCGGCAGGAAGGGAGGTCGGCTCCACCATGTGCTGGCGAACGAGCTGCTCCAGGGCATCGGCGATGCGGATGTTGGCCCTGGTATTTTCCGCCAGGGCCTGACCAATGGTCACGTTGGCCGCAGCATTTTGCTCCAGGGCCTCAGCCACCCGTAGCAGACTGGCGTACATCCTCTGCAGAATCTCCGTATGGAAATCCAATTTGAAATTGAGTTCTGTGAGGAGGGACACTGCCTGCGAGGGGGATTGCCCTGGACTGGCTTCTGCAGGGTCCTCAGCCGGATGTACTGGTTCCTCCCCTGCCGAGCCAGCAGAAATTCGGCGGCCAAGGCTCCCCTCTGGAGCAGACTCATCCGCCTGTGTCTCTGTTAGGAAAAAAGAGAAAAGACTCACATTATAATCTACATATTGGCACAATAACATTTCAGAGTTGGTGACATCAAAAGATTTACCTGGGCCAACATGAGGAGCCGCAAAGTCTGGCATGTCCGTATCCATGTTGGACACGCCAAACACCTCCACAGGCTGCACACACCCCTGTGCCAGCTCTTCTAAATCCGTCAACTCCAATGACACAGGGGTGGGACCCCCACCTGTCCCCCTTGCATGCCTAGCCCTGTCCGTGAGTTTTTGCTTTAGGCGATATTTGAAGTCGCCCCATCTGTGGGAAAAAATGGAAGCCATTATCCTTTAGTTTAAAATGGTGTTTGTTTTTAGGGGGGGCAAGTGTTTACTTACCGCCGTTTGACATCCCGGGCTAGACGGACATAATCACCCACCTTATTGACAGCAACGGCTACCTCTTCCCACATTCTCCCCTTCTGGCTTAGACTCATATTCCTGTCTGCCTGTGGCAGGATGTCCACACACTTCTGTATCAAAACCTCCATCTCCTTTCTTGTGAAATGTGGCTGCCTTTTTTTTTGGGCAGCTTTGGCCGGAATACTGGGCCCAGCAGCCTCTTCCATGTCATCCTCCTCACCTATTTGTGTAAATATTCATATTTCACAAATTCACAACTTGCCCAATCTTATGTTTCAAATTAATCATTGATACAAAATGCATGAAAGACTTACCGCCTGACTCTTGGGCATTGTTTCCCTGGTCTGTCGCCATGTCTGAGGTCCAAACAAGAAGTACACCAGAATTTTAATGTGTTTTCGTGACGTATTTATACATGCGTCCTTTTTTTGCGGCCGCATCATTGATTGTGCGTTCCTATGATCCCTCCTTAATTTGTGCGGGAAACGAAACACTATTTATGGCTTGGTGTGTCTCGAGTCGAGGTGGCGTTTTTGGATTGTTGGAGGTTACCTTGGCTGGAGTTTCTTGTTTGCGGATAAAGGAGTTGGCGTTTGGATTTTTTTTTGTTTGCTAGATTTGCGTTTTTATTTTCCGTTCTCTTTTTTGTTTTTTTGGCCTCGTTTCTTGATTTGGTAAGTTTTGTGAAGTCTAACTTTTGATCAATTGTTGTCTCATTGTGTTTCTTCTTGTTTTTAATTTTTGGATCCATAATTTCATATATTTTAGCTTTTTATTAATTTCGGACCCAAAGACCTTTTGATTTGGACTCTTATATATTTGCTCTTGGTAAGTCCATTTTTTATCTTGTATTTGTGAACTAATTAGCGCATTTTTCTCAGTTTGTATAGTTACTTGTATTTGCGAACTAATTAGCGCATTTTTACTACTTACTATTGTGACTTGTATTTGCGAACTAATTAGCGCATTTATACTACTTACTATTGTGACTTGTATTTGCGAACTAATTAGCGCATTTTTACTACTTACTATTGTGACTTGTATTTGCGAACTAATTAGCGCATTTTTACTACTTACTATTGTGACTTGTATTTGCGAACTAATTAGCGCATTTTTACTACTTACTATTGTGACTTGTATTTGCGAACTAATTAGCACATTTTTACTACTTACTATTGTGACTTGTATTTGCGAACTAATTAGCGCATTTTTACTACTTACTATTGTGACTTGTATTTGCGAACTAATTAGCACATTTTTACTACTTACTATTGTGACTTGTATTTGCGAACTAATTAGCGCATTTTTAAATGCTTATTAATCCTGTATAATTTTTTGTGGTTGCCCTTTCGCTTTTTTGGCAAACATTTCAACCCATTTTGATGTACTGTGTGCAATGTCGTTTTGCTCTTTTGCCAAATGTGTGTTTCGCATATTTTAAGTTTTGTCTAGCACAAAATTTAGAAACAAAAATGCACAGAGTGAAATTTGTCAAAATATTTTTGTGATTAATTTCAGTTTGGACGTATTATGACAATACCCCGGCATGTAAGCAGCAATGGATGGTATCATCAAGCTAAGTTGTTTTTAATTTTCTTTTGGGGTGGGTCCAAAGCCTTACATTCCAATCTTGCCATTTCAGGTTGATCTTGGGCGGATTGTTCTGGCCATGCTCCCGGAAGCCGACCAACCTCAATCTCGTCCCAGGCGTAGGCATTGTAGGCGTGCAAGGCCCCAGATATTTCGAACACGTGTCACCCTTTTTGGAATGCCCGATGATGAGGTTTTAAGACGCTACCGTCTTCCTCCCAAAATCATCATAGACACTCTCTCATTAATAGAGAGTGATCTTGAGCGGCAAATTGACAGTCCTACAGCAATACCACCACTTACGCAATTTATGGCGGTGTTACATTTCTGTGCCTCAGGATCGTTTCAAACAACGGTGGGAATAGTGGCGGGCATCTCACAATCCTCCTTTTCCCGGATCCTGAGGGCAGTGATGGAGGCACTTTTCAAGCACCTCCATCATTTTATTCAAATGCCTTTGGATATGGGTGCCCTTAGTGTGGCCAAGGCCAATTTTTACCAAATAGCTGGCTTCCCACACATCATAGGGGTTGTGGATGGTACTCACATACCACTTCAGCCTCCAGCACGGCTGGAGGCCATATTTTGAAACAGGAAACACTCCAGATCCTGTCCCTGAATGAAAAATTACCAGGAAGTGCACATGACTCCTTCGTCATTCGGCAATCAGGGATATGGCACAAATTAACCAACCTACAAGCTGGTGATGCGTGGCTTCTGGGTAAGTGGAGACCTTTAGTACATAACAATGTTAAGCTTGATACACAGTGATCCTGATGTTGTCTATTCTTTTTCACAGGAGACAGTGGATACCCTTGCATGCCCTGGCTGCTCACTCCTTATTTGGCTCCCACACCAGGTCCACAAAGTGAGTTTAATACCGCACTTACAGCCACCAGGCAAGTGGTGGAGCGCTGTATCGGCCTTTTAAAAGGCCGATTCAGATGCCTCCACCGCTCTGGTGGCGAGCTCATGTATTTGCCGGGTATGGTTTCGAAAATTGTGGTCCTGTGTGGGATCTTTCACAACATCGCCATAAGGAGTGGTGTTCCAATGCAGCCAGAGGATGCCTTACCTGAGGATGGCCCCCCGAGGTTGGTCGGAGGTCAGTATGTGGGGGGGCCATTCGCGATGATGTGGTGTCCCGATATTTTAGGTAATTATTGATCAAACAACAGTGTGTATACCCAATGTGTTATGGTTTTTTAACGTTCATCTTTTTTGATATTAATTCTTGCACCATCTTCTGTTTGTTTGCATAATCTTTGGCACTCCCACGATGACTACTTCCTGCTACCCTTCAAAAACCTTTCTGTTGAAACTTCGGGAATATATTCTGACACCAATATTGCAACGCCATATTTTTGAAATCATGTGGGCATGGACCTTCGTCAACCAGTTCTTGATTTGTTGTGTGTTTGTTTAGTGTTTTTGGTATGTGGTGTTTTTCTGATTATCACTGTGTGTTTTGTTTGTGAGTGACCACTTTGTATTTTGATTTCTGTTGTGAATAAATATTTGGAGAGTGTAATTTGTTTCCTTTTTGGGCACGTTAGAAGCAAGTGTAAACAAACTCCCAAACGTTAATTTTACCTAAGGGGTAACCCAGTAATGAAGCAAGTGGAGCTAAAATGTAATATGTTTTCGGGGTACTAACCAACACAACAAGGAATCGTGTACAATCAGTTGCCTTCGTAAGATTGTCCGAAGCAGTTTGGCCACCAAATAGGAACCTGAAAAATGGTGTAAACTATCATGTTGACCACCACAAAAAAGGAAAATGACATTGGTACTGGGAGGTGTTTCTTGTGTCTGTTTGCATTCAAAATAGAACACACAATCTGTAGTGAGATTCTGTGGCAAACCTTGCTTGAAGAGTCTACTTATGTCAGTGTAAAGAATCTTGGATTTACTCCAAACGCATGAGACAGAGCTTGATTTAAAACTGATTTATTAAGAAACAATTTGTAAAAAAATTAAAAAAAAAACTAATTCCTAAGGAGGACCAACAGATGGTCAAGGCCCTGCATAAGCCCGGTGACCTGCTCCCGCATACGGCCCACACAATTCACTATGTCTTCCCGACGCCTCTGTTCCTCTGTGGGTGACAAAAGTTTGGGGATTAATAAATCGATAATGAAGCAACATTGTAAAAAAACACAAAACAAGCAAACCAAAACTTACAAGCTTGTGGGCCAAAAAAACATTACACGGATAAAACCCAGCCCCCCAAAATGTATAAGGGCAAAAATACAAGGGCCCTAAAAAAAGGCACACAGGTGTGATATGTGTATGGTGACATCAGCAGGAACAGGTAAAGACAACCCCCAAAAATACCCTAAGGCGACAAAAAGTCAAAGAAAATGGGGACGACACATGATTACATACAAACAGTTTGTGGTGTCCAAAATAAACTTTAAAAACATACCGTTCTCCAAAACGACAGAGCCAGAAGCCACTCCCTGGACCACCTTGGAGGTGGCTACATTACCCAACCCGAGGGGCAAGGTGTTTTCGGGATCCTGGGAGGGGGTATTTGGAGGAGGGACGGATGGAGGAGAGGGGGAATTGGGCTGGAGGGGAAGTAGGCCTGAAATTTAGGCCACAGGGTCTGGGGAGGAGGGGGTAATAGAGGAATTGGGGGTTGGAGAGAGGGGCCGGGACCGGCGTCTTGTGTGGCGATGCCGCCGTAGTGTTTGCTGTGCCCCTAAAAAATGACAAAAATATTGTGGTTAGTTTCAAAAGGAAACCAAAAAAAAACACACAATAGGACAGACATGAAAACATGCACATGCAGATATGACTACAATGACTCAATAGGACAGACAAGAAAACATGCACATGCAGATATGACTACAATGACTCAATAGGACAGACAAGAAAACATGCACATGCAGATATGACTACAATGACTCAATAGGACAGACAAGAAAACATGCACATGCAGATATGACTACAATGACTCAATAGGACAGACATGAAAACATGCACATGCAGATATGACTACAATGACTCAATAGGACAGACAAGAAAACATGCACATGCAGATATGACTACAATGACTCAATAGGACAGACAAGAAAACATGCACATGCAGATATGACTACAATAACTCAATAGGACAGACATGAAAACATGCACACGCAGTTAGGGCCCACAAGATAAACTTGAAAACCACAGTCCAGAACACTTACTTTTCGCAATCTGCATGCGAAAGCATGCCAGCAAGCGGGGCGTCCGCCGGTGCAGGTCCGACCACCTGCGCTCCAGCTGGCCAATATGTCGGCGTGAGCCGAAGGAGCGCAGGCGTCGACGTACCTCCGCATATGCGGAACGCTTGCGCCTATTGGAGATGGGTGGAGGCTGACTGGTGATCCTCCTGTCCATCACCTCCGTCAGCACCAGCAGTTCGCGCCTGGTGAATGCGGCGGATCTCATGATGGCAATGGTGTTTTTTTGTCAAAATAGTTTTAATAAAGCACCACAAAAAAATTTGATTGGCTAATGTATTTGGGAAATTAACAGGACAAATTCTATTGGTTAGTGTATGAGTCATGTGTTCGACAGGGCCACAAATCTCTTGAGAGTTATGATAGGCTTGATGCAGTGACATGCGTAAGCAAATTTAAATAAAGAAATTAACCACAGAAAAATTGTGGGGAGACAAACAAATAGAACAATTGATTAATTGGGGCTAACATGTCTTTTGTAACAATAAAAGCGAAGGTTTCAGCCGTACGTATTCTGCGAGCAAATACAAACACGGACAAGATTAAAGTTTATTGCATTGTGTTGAAAAAAAAAACCAATTCAGCTAATTGATACATTGATTGGCATGATACGATTGAGGGAGGTAGGCCGAAAAAACGAGCAGGTAATCGGAATCTGACAGTCCCACTTCCGGTTTGTACTTGTGCGTGCGTTCCCTTCAAGCCATTTCGGGGATGTACGCTTGCTATTTGGCACGCTCGTTAGTCAGAGGAGGGGTCGCCTGAGTTTGGGGCGGATTTTTAGCTGCGTACGAAAATACGAGCGAGTGCTTGAATTTAAATATTTTTTTACGTACGCCGAACGTGCGTACGCCCACTGGCGAGTGGGTCTGAATCAGGGCCTAGGTGTGCTTTTTAGAGATCAGTCCGGACTGTCTCTGGATGAGCACATCTGAAAAATAACTGTGCCTGGATGTTTTTGTGATTTTTTGCACTCCTAAAGGATTTTCCATTTAAGAATTTTATATTGTGATACATTTTATATTCTTTACATATTTTATCAAAATAAAATCTATGAATCATTCACCATATAATTTTGGGAATTTTTTGGAATAATCAACTAAAAGAAACCTTGATGTGTTTTATCCATACTTATTTGAAATAAGTTCTGGTGCGTTGATCATCCTGCTAAAGATACCGCTATATGATTTACCCCACTCTGTTTTATTTGAGTAGGGTACGTGGTGGACCATATGTATTCTATGCCTATGCCAGATATACCATTGTTTGAGAAGTTGTGCCTTTAAAAGAAACCTATATATGTTTTAAACCATACCACATATAAGTGAGTATGGTACGTCATCATATTGTTTGATTGAGAAAAATAGGCTCCATCTCCTGAAAATATTTCTGCAAATAACCTCATCTGCATGATTATTTGGACAAAACAATTCTACACGTGTGTTTTTTCGTTTTCTTGTCGTTTTATATATTGAATATTTGAAGAGGAATTTCTGAAGAGAGCGACAAGCGACATAAGGACTGTTTTTCAACTTAAGTATAATATTCTGAGTAGCGCTCCTTTGACATTATCTAAACTTATTATTTATACTCACTGGGATGATGTCGATATGATTTGGCCAAACCATAATGAAATATCTTGCATATTGTGCAGTGTGTATGCACGATATGTGCGCTCCTGCGGTCACATGCAACGTCGTCAGGTTTGATGTGCTGCACTCACATTCATGTTAATGAAGGATGGAACGAGTAATTATTCCATCATTCATCACATCATTGAGATGTGTACCCGTGTTACGATATGTCGGTCCAATGGGCCGACATATCGTCCCGGTACACATCATCCAGTGTGTACCCACCTTTAGTGTACCCCATGTTCTGAACTTGAAACCATCAAAGATGTCGTTGTGTGTATATACTGTGTATAGTCCCATGTCATCTGCACTCCCATCCAATGGTAGCCAGCTGAGGGGGTACACCACACAGGAATTTCCAAATTCATTGGTCCAAAACAAATACAGTCAATAGAGAAGTCACTCACCAGTTCAAGTTGTGCAAAAGTTTCTTTATGATAAACTCATGTCACATGCAGTAACTACATGGTACAGGGTCACCAGAAACTAAAATGACCCTGTACCATGTTGTAATTGCTGGTTGTCTTGAGAAAAACTTTGCACAACTTGAACTTGTGAGTGCACTCTCTACTGAATATATATATATATATATATATATATATATATGTATATATGTATTCTCTCTCTCTCTCTCTCTCTATATATATATATATATATATTCTCTTTATATGTATGTATGTATATATGATAGATGATGTGTTTTTGATGTGTTTTTGATTTGGCTTGGAGGTGTGGAAAGGTTTGAAGTGTTGATGCGGGAGATTAATGTACTTAACTTACCTATAAAATTTACATACAGTTATAGCACCAGCCAGGTAAATTTTTTGGATGTGCATGTGAAGATTAAGGATGGTATGATACAGACAGAGGTGTTCCGTAAGCCCACGGATAGGAATACCTTGTTGATGGCCAGCAGCCATCACCCACCATATTTAAAGAAAGGTTTGCCACGTTCACAAATGATGCGGGTGGCACGCATTACTAGTGACCCTGCTAGGATAGAATTTGAGTTAGACATATTGATTGACAAATACGTTTCCAGGGGCTATGATATCAAGATGCTGCAGGAACAGAAAAAAGAGGTCTTGGGGATGGAGAGATCACTTTTGTTAAATCCTATGAGAAGGGATGAGGCCAATGTAATTCCGTGGATCAGTGATTACACGGTGGCCAGTCCGATAATTAGGAGAGCCACCAAAGCGTTATGGCCGATTGTGAGTACTGACAAAGATCTACCTATGTTCCGTAAAACAAAAGACCTTTACAAGCCTTTAGGAGAGGCCGGAATCTTAGAGACAGACTAGTGCGGTCTGATATCTCTGAGTTAGGTAAATCTCCCTGTCCTAATGTGTATTTCAAACCACCTGGATGTTACAAATGTAATGGTTGCACTACTTTTAAATTCTTGATACCGTGCAAAACGTTCAAGCATCCACACAATGATACTGTGTTTGACATAAGATATGTTCTCACTTGTCTTTCAACTCATGTTGTATACATTATTATATGTCCGTGTGGATTACAGTATGTTGGTCAAACTACCAGGAAATTCAGGGAAAGGATGACAGCACATCGATCGGCTATTAGGATGCTAGGGATATTGACCAACCTGTGGCACGCCACTTCCGGGAAGCCGGGCATACATTAGATTCGCTGCGATATTATATTATTGATCATGTCCCTGCCTAGGTGCGGGGTGGTGACCGGGCTAGATCATTGTGATTTAAAGAATCTCGTTGGATCATCAAGTTAGGTACTACTAAACCAGGGGGGGTTAAACGACAAAATTAATTGGAATAGTCTTCTTTAAAAACTGGTCTGTGCTTTGTGCTTATATGATTGATTTATAGCTACTTTCTTGTGGGATCTTGGGAATGACAGAGACACATATACTATATTTGTTATTTTTATTGATATTATGTTCAGATCTACTTCTTTAGTATTATGATGTCATTTATATTTAAGTGTTTGTCTGTATAGTCTAATGTATTTGTGCATTTGTAGATGGGGTTGTGTATTTATTGCTAGTCTATGTCTTCTGCAGCTGTTTCACATACGGGTGGCTCAACATGGTGCCCGTGGGTGACAGTTATGAGCTTGAACACGGCTGGAACGCACTAAGCCGGCCAGTGGAACGCAAGCCTGCAGTTCCTATGGTGACGGCTGAAAGGTGATACGGAAGTCCGGCAGTGACTGCATCCGGTGGGAGGTGCGTGCGCCCGTGGTGTTTGGTGATGGAAGACGGCTACAGGTGGGGTATTTATTGGTGGGGTAAGTGATGTCTTTGTTTGTATATATTCTGTCTTGATGATGGGGTGGTGACCCCGAAAACGTTTGATATTATACACCGTATTTGAACTTATGCTGACTCCGAGTGCCAGTTATTGATTCCTCTGGATTTTTTCTGTTACACTGGATGCACCGGAGCAAGTTCTTTTGAGTTATATGAGTGCCGGCAGGCTGTGTTTTCCATATATATATATATATATATATATATATATATATATATATATATATATATATATATTTATTATATATATATATTATCTCTATGGGCGGCATTCAATTGTTCTCAGACCCCTTTGTGCCCAACGGAGCTATTAAATTGTTGCTCATGTCGGGCGCAATCAGTTGGCAGCGCTCCATTTCAGCTTGCAGCCACAGGGGGGTGCGAACTGAAATGGGCGAAAAGTGACCTGTTTGGGCTCCCAAATGGCACTTTTCGTGATTGCGCCTAGCACTTTGGTCGGGGGAAGCTGATTTACGCAGCTAAACCTGACCACTTTGGGCGCGATCAGCGCAAAAAGCAGGAACAATTGAATAGCGGCCCGCGATCTCCCGTCACTTTAGACGGGAGATCCGGACCACGAAAACAAATGAATACCGCCCTATATATTTTCTTTCTCTCTCGCTATATATATATATATATATATATAAAGCAACAATACACTTACCACATGCTCGTTGCTGCTGCGGCTGCCACAGGGTTCGGGAAGGTGTCAGATCGCGAGGCAAGCTTGCTCTTGCCTCCATTATCTCTCCCTAGGTGGCCGCGGCTGCATGGTGGCAGAAGGCAGGGAGACAGAAGAGATCACACACCGTCAGATGAGACTGCGCACTGTCGCAAGAAATGACACCCCTGCAGGGCACTGTCACCTGATATGGCGCATCAGGTGACAGGGTTAGCTGAGGTGGAGGGGGTCATCGGGGAAGGTAGTCACGGTAGTAGGTCACTGCGGGCGGGAGGGTGTTACACTGACTGGCTGCATTTCTCTGCACAGCGCCGGTTGAATGGCCAGTGCGGTCAGTAGGTAAATTGCATTTAGGTGCCGCGGCCCAACTAGATGCCCCTCAGAACTCCTTCCGGGAGGGAGCTGAATGCCTGCATACTGCGGGGGGCGTGACCAGACACTGATGCCGGATTGGGAGCAGAGGTGGGGGCGGGGCCACACGATCGCATCATCATGGCCCCGCCCCCTCTTCACAATGCCAAAATTAAAGGCATTGTAAAACAGGGGGCAGGGCTGCGATGACGCGATTCAGCGCGATTCGCGTCATCGCCCCCCGCCGCTGTGGGGATTTCTATTAGTGGATGGGGGGGGCAGGCAGCAGCCGGGAGGCTTGCCTGCCTTTCCGGGGGGTTGGGAGCGGCACCCGATATTCGGGAGGCTCCCAACCAAACTGGGAGGGCAGGCAAGCCTGCTTTACTTCCAGGTTCGGATCCAGCCACAGAATTGCGCATAAACAGCCATAAAGCCACACATGTACAGTCCAAAGTAACTACAGCAAACCAGGGAGACATTACAAGATCCCTATCTGGCTGCGCTTCTCCATAGAGATAAGTAGGGTAACGTCATCTTCAGATCTTCAGATGGATTTACCTTACGCAGACAAGCTCCAATAACTTGGTTTTCAAAGCTTGTAAATTGCACTGCAGCGACATGAGTGCAAATTGCAGAAGATCTTTGTGACATGTCTTACTTTAGAAATTGGTAAAAAGATACCGATAGGCTTGACAAATAGGCCCCTATGCGTTCAACATTGCATTCACCCCTCGACTTACCTTACAGTAGTCCAGATTATGATGAGACTGACCTGACTCTCAGATCATGCAAGGGTGTAGTCTATAGGAAAATGAGTGTGGCTATTCTGAAATATTGCTGTGTAGGACAGATTTGGGTGGAGCTTAGTATTGGCAAATCATGGGTGGGGTATTATCTTTTTTTTTCCTCCAGATTGCACTTATACGTGTTGGATGGCATGTCTCTCTCAATGCAGAATTACTGCAGCTAATGTTTGGGCAATTGGTTTCTACAGAAAATGTGAACGCATTGCATCAATACATCTACTTGTGAGCACAGCCGCTACCACTATCAGTGTGCATGTGCACCAAAAATATCCTTGGTGCAAGAGTTCCATCTGAAATCATCCAGATCTCTGTGTACGTTTGACTGAAGATCCAACAATTCTGTGGCCAGGCCCACAGTACCCTTATCCTATGTACAAATGCCCTGCTGACACCCAGTTATACCCACTAACATACAAGTGCAGCTAGGGTTGAGGTGCAGATAACTCTGAATCAACGATAGTTGCTGAAAGTTGCATATGCAGGCTCCAATGCATGCACAGTTGCTAAAAATCATGAGATCCATCTAGGGGCATCTTAATGTATAGGCACACAGGGCAGCTGCCCAGGACCCCACAGTTCTATTGGCCTTCGAGCAGGGGCAGGCTGGGCAGGAGGGCATCTACATGGAGTGTGCATAGGGCCTCCCAGCCTATAGCCACAGAGCCAAATTTAGGGGGTACAATCCTCTGGGCGCATAATCCCCCGGGCACCCCTCTATCAGGAGGCCCCCAACTTTTATCACAGCTGCAGTGAAGAGCAGGAACTGCACTGCGAGCTGGAGAAGAGTAGAGGGACATGTAATCTGTAATCCTCGCTTTAGATCACGTTTTCTTATGTTTAAATATTGATTTTGTTGAAAATACAAAAAAATCTAAAGGTTTCACTTTATTGACAGATTACATTTGTATTCTCGTGAATGGTTGGGTAAGAGCCCCAGTGCATTGCTTTCCCCAGGACCTACAATGCTGTTAAGTTGCGTGCAAGTCCAAATCAGGCCATGACTTTATGAGTTCTACAACGGTTTTGTGTAATCAGAGATACTTAGTAAATGACAAGTGCACTTTTACACCCAAATAAACAAAACAAAACACACAATGCATTTTGCTTTATATAAATTAATAGTAAAGTCCATTTTTTATAATATGAACTCATTATAATCATAGATGTCTGAACAGGTTCATTAGTGAAGCTGGAACATTAATCAAGGGAGACATTGGGGGAGATGTATCAAAGTTTGGAGAGAGATAATGCGGAGAGAGAGATACAGTACCAACCAATCAGCTTCTAATTGTTATTTTTCTAGCACAGCCTGTAAAATGACAGTTAGAAGCTGATTGGTTAGTACTTTAAAATAATGGGTAGAACATAAAGAAATGCATTAAATAGCTATAGTAAGTGCTGTATATCATTCAGAAGAAAACGAGCAAGTGAATAATCTTTTATGGTTTATAAATGCATAAAGAATTTTACATATTTAAACATTTTCTCGAAGATTGGATCGAATAGATAAATACAGAGAACAAGTATGACTATTAATATTGTTTATCTAACAAACAAAAAAAGCTGCAACCAATCAGGATACAAGTCTACATATTCAGTTATCTGGTAAAGGTACAGCCTATCTAGCCAGAGGGCCACTGCTTATGCTGGGCATACACTATGCAATTATCTGTCAGATATCTGTCCAATCTGGCTGGTTGAAATGAAAACCTGGTAATGCATGGGAGCAAATGATAATAGAAATTTGCTCCCAAACACTAGAAAATGGACCAGATTTTCCTTCCCACCAGACAGATTTGACAGATATCTGACATATAATTGTATAGTGTATGCCCAGCATTAGCAATGGAACAACTACTTACCTGGTAATGCTGGGCATACACTATACAATTATCTGTCAGGTAATTGTCCAATCTGGCTGGTTGGAATGAAAACCTGTTAATGTATGGGAGCAAATGACAGTCGATCATCTGGTTTTAAACACTGGAAAAAGGAAAAAAAACAATTGTAAAAATTGGTTAAATACGTGTTTTTTAACCATTAACCATTTTTGTCTGTTTTCCAGTGTTTGTGAGCAAATGGTCGATTGTCATTTGCTCCCATACATTACCAGATTTTCATTTCAACCAGCCAGATTGGACAGATGTCTGACAGATAATTGTATAGTGTATGCCCAGCATAAGTCATTGACCTCTCCCTGTGGCACACCAAGGGCTCTATTTATTATCATTATTTTTACTAAAATAAAGTGAAAAATAATGTAGGTGATACTACATTATTGTAGTATCACCTAAAGTTAATAAAGGGCAATTGGAGTAGAATTCGTAAAATTTTACTCCAAGCCCTAATTATCACATATTTTTTAGTAATTGGATCGCATTTCCCATAATTGTAATGGGAAATGCGATCTGTCTGCAAGTTACTAAAAATAAACAGTGAAAAAATATCGGGGAAAGCCCTGTGATAATAACACCACCTGGCGGTAGCGTTATCCAGGGTCTCCCCCGGTTACCGGACTCCTGCTCTGCTCTAACAGGCAAAGCAGAGCCCAGAGCCAGCCCCAGTGATCAGCTGTGTGGTCTAAACAGACCACACGCTGGTCACTGCTAAAGAAACAAAAACAAAACTTACCTGAGTCCATGGACCCGAGATCGGGGCTCCGCTGATGTCCTCCCTCCGGTCAGCTGGCCTCCCATCCTACACTGGGACCCGTTCATCAGCTGACCGAGTCCCATTGCAGAATGGGAGATCAGCTGACCGGAGCTACGGAGGACATCACCGGAGCCCGATCACCGGAGGTAAGTGTAATTAAGGGGTGGGTCGCAATAGTGGGGGGCGGGGCTTAGGGGGAGGGGCTTAGCGGCAGCCGGTTCGGCACATGTGCGGGCACTTGTCACGGTTTTTTTTGCAAGGGATTCGAAAGGACAGAGCTTTATCGCAAGCTCTGTCCCTGCAAGGGATTTTTTGTAAATCCCTGTGATATTGGCTGAATTCGCAATGCGAATTCAGCTGGTAATATCACACTACAATCTGCATTCTAAATGCGGACTGTAGTAAATAGAGCCCTAAGTGTACTAATATACAGTATATGCAGATACACACAAAGCAGACTTACAAAAGTTAAATAATGCAGCCTCTGAAACGAAACTAATGATGCTTGTTTTTTTCTAAATATAATCTAGAAATTGTTTAAATAGGTAAGGCTTCAGTACTTTAAATTCCTAAAAGAGGCAGAGAGAGGGTAGTGGTCCATAAAACACCAGTTTGACAGGTGTACTCTGTAATAAGACTCTTACATACTATACACACCTTCCCACAAGGGTTTATTTGTTTAACTTAATACTGCAAAGAAGATGATTGTGAAAGAGTGGCTATAAGAAAAGACACCTATGCATTTCTGGACTATAATAAAATTATAGAATATATTTGAGCTCAAACTGTAATCAGTGCAAACAGAAGACCCATCATCGTAATTTTATATTTACTGCAAACCTCATGTTCCAAGTATTTTGCAATAAATAATAAGAATGACAAATCACTTACACAGTACTAGGCATATTCAACTTTTTGTTAAGGACAGTTGCACCACTAAAAAGCAAAGTTCAGGGCTTCATTTATCACACTAAGGTCCAGAATACCACCTACATGTATGCCTCAAACAATTCTATGTACACAGGGCCTGTTTCAGAGCCGGACGCTATTTGCGGACGGTCGTTCTGAAAAGGGGGCTGGCTATTTAAATTAAGCGCTAGCTCTTTGCGGTCTGTTGACGCCTCTATGTCTGAACGAGCGAACGAAACATGCGCTCACTATTTTGGAAAAAACGCCCCCTGGCCGCTCGCATCCTACGTCATCTCCGCTATTTATTTGATTAATCGAGTACATCGAAAGGCGTATGAACTGCTCGCAGTGCTTGTGGTTGGATTTTCCTACCGCAATCATGCGAGCAGTTCAGGCTAAAAAACAACCAAGTGACGTGGTCGATGACACTGCTTTGTTAATTATGCACACCCTTAAATCGCCCGTTTTGACCATTTGGCACGCCTGCGTTTGGATCTCCACTCCCCATTTTCAAGCACCTTCCCCTGTTACCACCCACAAACGCCTCATTCTGTCACTCAAATTAGCAGGCATTCGCCATTTTGCGAGCACACGATTTCCAACCGCACTGACCCATGCGCAGATGTGCGAACATCGCTCGGAGCGAACGAGCGGCCGCTTACGAGCGGCTCTGAATCAGGCCCACAGTTTCAGTACTTTATAGTTGAGATGAGCTGTCCAATTTTATCTGGCTAAGTTTGAATCTCAAACAAGGTATCTTATTGGCTATCTGGCTATCACATGTTTTGGATAGCCAAAAGATAAATTTGAACTTGCTCTAATTTGGCAAAAAGAAAACCGCTCATCTCTACTTTGTAGTAAACTGTAGTTTACACTAGAGTTGCCAAACAAGAAAAAAGTTGTATAACCCCCAAAAAACTAAATTTTGTTAAATTCTGTATGTTAAGTGTATGTGTTAATCACCTCCATAGCTTCACATCAGTTTCAGCAAACTCTCGCCCATACAACTACCTTATATCTTAGTGGACAATAGGTTGTGTACTCAGAGCTGGCCTGACCAATTTGGTGCCCTAGGCAAGATACTGGCTGGAGCCTCCCCCATGTGGGACCCAAGAATGGGGGTCAGCTCACGATTCGGCATGGCCTCATGACAGTGGGTGTCTGGGGAGATAGAGGGTGTCAGTGTCTCCAGCCATCAAATATCTCCCCCTTGCGGGTCTCCTGCCATCAAATCTCTCCCCATTGTGTGTATCCATTCATCAAATATCTCCCCCTTGCGGGTCTCCAGCCATCAAATGTCTCCCCATTGTGTCTCCAGCCATCAAATTTCTCCCCTTGTGTATCTCCAGCCATCAAATGTGTCCCCATTGTGTCTCTCCAGCCGTCAAATTTCTCTCCATTGTGTGTCTCCAGTCATCAAATTTCTCCCCTTGTGTCTCCAGTCATCAAATTTCTCCCCATTGTGTCTCCAGTCGTCAAATTTCTCCCCATTGTGTCTCCGGTCATCAAATTTCTCCCCATTGTGTCTCCAGTCATCAAATTTGTCCCCTTGTGTCTCCAGTCATCAAATTTGTCCCCATTGTGTGTCTCCAGCCATCAAATCTCTCCCCATTGTGTCTCCAGTCATTAAATCTCTCCCTCTTCTGTGTCTCCAGCCATCAAAACTCTCCCCCTTGTGTGTCTCCAGCAATTCAATGTGCAGCCTATCTCTTTAACAAGCACCATAATCTACTTACCTTTGCTGTTTACTCGAAGCTTTTATCCTCCGTGCCCTGCTCTTTGCTGTGAATGACGCTGAAGTGACCTTAGGTCACGCCAGCGTCACACTGATGAGCTGTGTGATTGGCGCTGGGCTGTAAAGGTTTTCTGCTGCTCTGCTGTCTGTCATACAATATGACAGGCAAACGACGGCAGTGCCGGAAAGCCTGTACATCCCATCGGAGGATGACTACTAGGGGGCATCTGGTGCCTAGGGGCACCAGATGCCCCTAGGCAGGGCCGGATTAAGGTTTGAGGGGGCCCTGGGGCAACAACTTTGTGGGGGCCCCTATCAATATAATTGTATATATTTATATAAACACATACACCACACACATATATTTATATACTTACTTACACACACATACATACATTCACACTGAAAAACACATATATACACCACACATGCATGTGTCACACATACTGTACATTACACACAAACATACATACACACACACAAGTCACACACACACATTTCACACACACACACTTACCTTGCACCATCTGCATTGCATGATGTGGATGGGGAGGGGACCTGGCAGGAAGGCACCAAGTTATTAAGCTCCGCCCCCTCGTTGCTTTGGCCGTAATTCGCGGGTTAATCGGTAAGGGGCGGAGCCAAATGACAATTGTAATGGCAATGCATCATACTGGCTACGCCTCCAGCTGCTGCTGCAGTGTGGGGGCCTTTTAGGAGTGGGGGCCCCGGGACGACCGCCCCTGTCGCCCTCCCTATAATCCGGCCCTGCCCCTAGGCTTTTCCAGATGCCACTAGGCATTTGCCTATACTGCATATGTTTAGGGCTGGCTCTGAGTGTACTATCCGGAAAAAAAAAGAGTAGGCTACAGTGAGTACTAAAACTGGGTACTTACTTCCTGTCATTGTATATGTCCTGATTCTGACAGAGTTAAGATACATTTGAGGCTCGTATGAGTTACAAAGTCAGCGCTGACATTTAATAAAGGGTTTTGGCAAAAAATAATGAACACAGCAGTGCTCAGACTGATTTTATACCTAGCTATAAGGGCTTTGGCAGGGTGGTGTGTAAATTTTCAAGGTTCAACCAAAAATGTCTCAAATGGGCAAATTTATGTCCATTGGTGTTCACAGAAGTGTGCACAAAGGGTATTCACTAAGGGTCTGACACACAGCTGCATGCAAGTCAATTTTATGGACAGATCTTGCAGGTTTTTTTACTTAGCTTAGAGCATGCATATACAGGCAATTCAGAGTTGTATGCAACTCAGTCGAATTTTAATCTGCGGCTAAATAGGTGTAACTGGGCATTCACACAAAGGCTAAGTTCAGTGAGGGCGTGCATACAGAATTGTGTGCTATGCTGAGCTGTGCGTTGTGATTTCAGGCAAAACTCTTCAGGCACTAAGGATAGGGCTATGCACGTGCGTACTAATAATGATGAGAGCTATGCACGTGCACACTAATAATGATGAGAGCTATGCACATGCACACTATTAATGATGAGAGCTATGCACGTGCGTACTATTAATGATGAGAGCTATGCACGTGCGTACTAATAATGATGAGAGCTATGCACGTGCGTACTAATAATGATGAGAGCTATGCACGTGCGTACTAATAATGATGAGAGCTATGCACGTGCACACTAATAATGATGAGAGCTATGCACATGCACACTATTAATGATGAGAGCTATGCACGTGCGCACTAATAATGATGAGAGCTATGCACGTGCGCACTAATAATGATGAGAGCTATGCACGTGCACACTAATAATGATGAGAGCTATGCACGTGCACACTAATAATGATGAGAGCTATGCACATGCACACTATTAATGATGTGAGCTATGCACGTGCACACTAATAATGATGAGAGCTATGCACGTGCACACTAATAATGATGAGAGCTATGCACATGCACACTATTAATGATGAGAGCTACGCACGTGCGCACTAATAATGATGAGAGCTACGCACGTGCGCACTAATAATGATGAGAGCTATGCACGTGCGCACTAATAATGATGAGAGCTATGCACATGCACACTAATAATGATGAGAGCTATGCACATGCACACTATTAATGATGTGAGCTATGCATGTGCACACTAATAATGATGAGAGCTATGCACGTGCACACTAATAATGATGAGAGCTATGCACATGCACACTAGTAATGATGTGAGCTATGCACGTGCACACTAATAATGATGAGAGCTATGCACGTGCGCACTAATAATGATGAGAGCTATGCACGTGCACACTAATAATGATGAGAGCTATGCACATGCACACTATTAATGATGAGAGCTATGCACGTGCACACTAATAATGATGAGAGCTATGCAGGTGCGCACTGATAATGATGAGAGCTATGCAGGTGCACACTAATAATGATGAGAGCTATGCACGTGCACACTAATAATGATGAGAGCTATGCACGTGCACACTAATAATGATGAGAGCTATGCACATGCACACTATTAATGATGAGAGCTATGCACATGCACACTATTAATGATGTGAGCTATGCACGTCCACACTAATAATGATGAGAGCTATGCACATGCACACTATTAATGATGAGAGCTATGCACATGCACACTATTAATGATGAGAGCTATGCACGTGCACACTAATAATGATGAGAGCTATGCAGGTGCACACTAATAATGATGAGAGCTATGCACGTGCACACTAATAATGATGAGAGCTATGCACGTGCACACTATTAATGATGAGAGCTATGCACGTGCACACTAATAATGATGAGAGCTATGCAGGTGCACACTAATAATGATGAGAGCTATGCACGTGCACACTAATAATGATGAGAGCTATGCACGTGCACACTAATAATGATGAGAGCTATGCACGTGCACACTAATAATGATGAGAGCTATGCACGTGCGCACTAATAATGATGAGAGCTATGCACATGCACACTAATAATGATGAGAGCTATGCACGTGCGCACTAGTAATGATGAGAGCTATGCACATGCACACTATTAATGATGAGAGCTATGCACATGCACACTATTAATGATGTGAGCTATGCACATGCACACTATTAATGATGAGAGCTATGCACATGCACACTATTAATGATGAGAGCTATGCACGTGCACACTAATAATGATGAGAGCTATGCAGGTGCACACTAATAATGATGAGAGCTATGCACGTGCACACTAATAATGATGAGAGCTATGCACGTGCACACTAATAATGATGAGAGCTATGCACATGCACACTAATAATGATGAGAGCTATGCACGTGCGCACTAATAATGATGAGAGCTATGCACATGCACACTATTAATGATGTGAGCTATGCACGTGCACAGTAATAATGATGAGAGCTATGCACGTGCACACTAATAATGATGAGAGCTATGCACGTGCACACTAATAATGATGAGAGCTATGCAGGTGCGCACTGATAATGTTGAGAGCTATGCACGTGCGCACTATTAATGATGTGAGCTATGCACGTGCACACTAATAATGATGAGAGCTATGCACGTGCACACTAATAATGATGAGAGCTATGCACGTGCACACTAATAATGATGAGAGCTATGCACGTGCACACTAATAATGATAAGAGCTATGCACGTGTGCACTGATAATGATGAGAGCTATGCACGTGCACACTAATAATGATGAGAGCTATGCACGTGCACACTAATAATGATGAGAGCTATGCACGTGCACACTATTAATGATGTGAGCTATGCATGTGCACACTAATAATGATGAGAGCTATGCACGTGCACACTAATAATGATGAGAGCTATGCACGTGCGCACTAATAATGATGAGAGCTATGCACGTGCACACTATTAATGATGAGAGCTATGCACGTGCACACTAATAATGATGAGAGCTATGCAGGTGCGCACTGATAATGATGAGAGCTATGCAGGTGCACACTAATAATGATGAGAGCTATGCACGTGCACACTAATAATGATGAGAGCTATGCAGGTGCACACTAATAATGATGAGAGCTATGCACGTGCACACTAATAATGATGAGAGCTATGCACGTGCACACTATTAATGATGAGAGCTATGCACGTGCACACTAATAATGATGAGAGCTATGCAGGTGCACACTAATAATGATGAGAGCTATGCACGTGCACACTAATAATGATGAGAGCTATGCACGTGCACACTAATAATGATGAGAGCTATGCACGTGCACACTAATAATGATGAGAGCTATGCACGTGCGCACTAATAATGATGAGAGCTATGCACATGCACACTAATAATGATGAGAGCTATGCACGTGCGCACTAGTAATGATGAGAGCTATGCACATGCACACTATTAATGATGAGAGCTATGCACATGCACACTATTAATGATGTGAGCTATGCACATGCACACTATTAATGATGAGAGCTATGCACATGCACACTATTAATGATGAGAGCTATGCACGTGCACACTAATAATGATGAGAGCTATGCAGGTGCACACTAATAATGATGAGAGCTATGCACGTGCACACTAATAATGATGAGAGCTATGCACGTGCACACTATTAATGATGAGAGCTATGCACGTGCACACTAATAATGATGAGAGCTATGCAGGTGCACACTAATAATGATGAGAGCTATGCACGTGCACACTAATAATGATGAGAGCTATGCACGTGCACACTAATAATGATGAGAGCTATGCACATGCACACTAATAATGATGAGAGCTATGCACGTGCGCACTAATAATGATGAGAGCTATGCACATGCACACTATTAATGATGTGAGCTATGCACGTGCACAGTAATAATGATGAGAGCTATGCACGTGCACACTAATAATGATGAGAGCTATGCACGTGCACACTAATAATGATGAGAGCTATGCAGGTGCGCACTGATAATGTTGAGAGCTATGCACGTGCGCACTATTAATGATGTGAGCTATGCACGTGCACACTAATAATGATGAGAGCTATGCACGTGCACACTAATAATGATGAGAGCTATGCACGTGCACACTAATAATGATGAGAGCTATGCACGTGCACACTAATAATGATAAGAGCTATGCACGTGTGCACTGATAATGATGAGAGCTATGCACGTGCACACTAATAATGATGAGAGCTATGCACGTGCACACTAATAATGATGAGAGCTATGCACGTGCACACTATTAATGATGTGAGCTATGCATGTGCACACTAATAATGATGAGAGCTATGCACGTGCACACTAATAATGATGAGAGCTATGCACGTGCGCACTAATAATGATGAGAGCTATGCACGTGCACACTATTAATGATGAGAGCTATGCACGTGCACACTAATAATGATGAGAGCTATGCAGGTGCGCACTGATAATGATGAGAGCTATGCAGGTGCACACTAATAATGATGAGAGCTATGCACGTGCACACTAATAATGATGAGAGCTATGCACGTGCACACTAATAATGATGAGAGCTATGCACGTGCACACTATTAATGATGAGAGCTATGCACGTGCACACTATTAATGATGTGAGCTATGCACGTGCACACTAATAATGATGAGAGCTATGCACGTGCACACTATTAATGATGAGAGCTATGCACATGCACACTATTAATGATGAGAGCTATGCACATGCACACTATTAATGATGAGAGCTATGCACGTGCACACTAATAATGATGAGAGCTATGCAGGTGCACACTAATAATGATGAGAGCTATGCACGTGCACACTAATAATGATGAGAGCTATGCACGTGCACACTATTAATGATGAGAGCTATGCACGTGCACAATAATAATGATGAGAGCTATGCAGGTGCACACTAATAATGATGAGAGCTATGCACGTGCACACTAATAATGATGAGAGCTATGCACGTGCACACGAATAATGATGAGAGCTATGCACATGCACACTAATAATGATGAGAGCTATGCACGTGCGCACTAATAATGATGAGAGCTATGCACATGCACTCTAATAATGATGAGAGTTATGCACGTGCGCACTAGTAATGATGAGAGCTATGCACATGCACACTATTAATGATGAGAGCTATGCACATGTACACTATTAATGATGTGAGCTATGCACATGCACACTATTAATGATGAGAGCTATGCACATGCACACTATTAATGATGAGAGCTATGCACGTGCACTGCACACTAATAATGATGAGAGCTATGCAGGTGCACACTAATAATGATGAGAGCTATGCACGTGCACACTATTAATGATGAGAGCTATGCACGTGCACACTAATAATGATGAGAGCTATGCAGGTGCACACTAATAATGATGAGAGCTATGCACGTGCACACTAATAATGATGAGAGCTATGCAGGTGCACACTAATAATGATGAGAGCTATGCACATGCACACTAATAATGATGAGAGCTATGCACATGCACACTAATAATGATGAGAGCTATGCACGTGCGCACTAATAATGATGAGAGCTATGCACATGCACACTAAAAATGATGAGAGCTATGCACGTGCGCACTAGTAATGATGAGAGCTATGCACATGCACACTATTAATGATGAGAGCTATGCACATGCACACTATTAATGATGTGAGCTATGCACATGCACACTATTAATGATGAGAGCTATGCACATGCACACTATTAATGATGAGAGCTATGCACGTGCACACTAATAATGATGAGAGCTATGCAGGTGCACACTAATAATGATGAGAGCTATGCACGTGCACACTAATAATGATGAGAGCTATGCACGTGCACACTAATAATGATGAGAGCTATGCACGTGCACACTAATAATGATGAGAGCTATGCACGTGCACACTATTAATGATGAGAGCTATGCACGTGCACAATAATAATGATGAGAGCTATGCAGGTGCACACTAATAATGATGAGAGCTATGCACGTGCACACTAATAATGATGAGAGCTATGCACGTGCACACGAATAATGATGAGAACTATGCACATGCACACTAATAATGATGAGAGCTATGCACGTGCGCACTAATAATGATGAGAGCTATGCACATGCACTCTAATAATGATGAGAGTTATGCACGTGCGCACTAGTAATGATGAGAGCTATGCACATGCACACTATTAATGATGAGAGCTATGCACATGCACACTATTAATGATGTGAGCTATGCACATGCACACTATTAATGATGAGAGCTATGCACATGCACACTATTAATGATGAGAGCTATGCACGTGCACACTAATAATGATGAGAGCTATGCAGGTGCACACTAATAATGATGAGAGCTATGCACGTGCACACTATTAATGATGAGAGCTATGCACGTGCACACTAATAATGATGAGAGCTATGCACGTGCACACTAATAATGATGAGAGCTATGCACGTGCACACTAATAATGATGAGAGCTATGCACATGCACACTAATAATGATGAGAGCTATGCACGTGCGCACTAATAATGATGAGAGCTATGCACATGCACACTAATAATGATGAGAGCTATGCACGTGCGCACTAGTAATGATGAGAGCTATGCACATGCACACTATTAATGATGAGAGCTATGCACATGCACACTATTAATGATGTGAGCTATGCACATGCACACTATTAATGATGAGAGCTATGCACATGCACACTATTAATGATGAGAGCTATGCACGTGCACACTAATAATGATGAGAGCTATGCAGGTGCACACTAATAATGATGAGAGCTATGCACGTGCACACTAATAATGATGAGAGCTATGCAGGTGCACACTAATAATGATGAGAGCTATGCACGTGCACACTAATAATGATGAGAGCTATGCACGTGCACACTATTAATGAGAGCTATGCACGTGCACACTAATAATGATGAGAGCTATGCAGGTGCACACTAATAATGATGAGAGCTATGCACGTGCACACTAATATTGATGAGAGCTATGCACGTGCACACTAATAATGATGAGAGCTATGCACATGCACACTAATAATGATGAGAGCTATGCACGTGCGCACTAATAATGATGAGAGCTATGCACATGCACACTATTAATGATGTGAGCTATGCACGTGCACAGTAATAATGATGAGAGCTATGCACGTGCACACTAATAATGATGAGAGCTATGCACGTGCACACTAATAATGATGAGAGCTATGCAGGTGCGCACTGATAATGTTGAGAGCTATGCACATGCACACTATTAATGATGTGAGCTATGCACATGCACACTAATAATGATGAGAGCTATGCACGTGCACACTAATAATGATGAGAGCTATGCACGTGCACACTAATAATGATAAGAGCTATGCACGTGTGCACTGATAATGATGAGAGCTATGCACGTGTGCACTGATAATGATGAGAGCTATGCACGTGTGCACTGATAATGAGAGCTATGCACGTGCACACTAATAATGATGAGAGCTATGCACGTGCGCACTAATAATGATGAGAGCTATGCAACTGTAGGGGAGATATCCAAAACCTCTAAAGAGACATTTTTGATAGCAAAATGTTATTGCATTTATAAATATTATTAATAATTTGGAGTTGTGCACCTGAGATTTTGTCTGTTTCTGTGTCTGCAATTAGTCTCATCAGGTAGCACCTCCCATTATATATATATATAGTCAGGTTGTGCAGTCCAAAAATCTTTTCCATATACTCCATTTAATGTGCTTTATTGCACATCTGAGGGAAAGGAGACACCCTCATTCTGGACTAGCACCCTTCCTTATTGGTTTAAAAGCATGGAGTATGGTAATGTATATGCACACTGTATTAGGCACAATTCTAGGTAAGTCCTACAAGTTATATACTGTAGTGCAATTTTGGTTCATTTTTGGGGCGTGGGTCCCCCTGGATTGTCTTGGTTGGTCTGTCTCAGGGCACTGCATTATAACACATTTTCCTTTATAACACATTTTAACACTTCACTGTGTGTCTAATATATATGTACTTCACTTTTTTTTATTTTCATTTTTTATATGCAGCTGCAGCTGCTCCTAACTATGGCCCTGATTCAGAGCCGCTCGTAAAGGGCCGCTCGTTTGTTCTGACCGATGTTCGCACATCTGCGCATGCGTACGGATTTTAATACGCATGCGCGAACCAGTCAGTGCGGCCGAAAATTGTTTGTTCGCTATATAGCGAATGCCTGCTATTTTGAGTGACAGAAGGAGGCGTATGTGGGTGGTAACAGGGGAAGATGCTTGAAAACGGGCGTGTGGAATTCGAACGCAGGCGTGCTTAAAGGTCAAAATGGGCGTTTTAAGGGAGTGCATAATTAATGCAGTAGCGTCATTAACCACGTCACTTGGGTTTTTTTTACTCAGAACTGCTCGCAAAATAGCGGTTGAAAAAACCAGCCACAAGAATAGCGAGCAGTTCATATGCTGTTCGATGTACTCGATTAATCTAATAAATAGCGGACATGACGTATGGTGCGAGCGGCAAGGGGGCGTATTTTTCAAAATTACAACCGCAAGTTTTGCTCGCTCGTTCAGACTTAGAGGCGTGAACAGACCGCAATTAGCGAGCGGTTCATTTGAATAGCCACCCCTTGTTTTAGAACGAACGACCGCAAATAGCGAGCGGCTCTGAATGAGGGCTTATCTCTTTACACTGCACTTTTCTTACTATGGTGGTGCCCTGGGGCGGCTTAGCTGGGCCAGTTGTGGGGGGTCCTGCGCTCTGGATTTGAACCTTAGTATGTTAGGGACCTACCCGAAAGAGGTTACCTGGATATGGTGGGTAGGCCCATAACCTTGGCCATGATTATGCTAAAAACCTGTATTGATTGCAAAATTTTATTGCATTTATATATATTATTAATAATTTGGAGTTGTGCACCTGAGATTTTGTCTGTTTCTGTGCCTGTAATAACAGTATTGGTTGTCTTTTTGTCATTTCTTTATCAGACAGATGCTTGACCTTGAATGGCTAGATAAGTAACAAAGTTACTGATTGATGCTGTTTTTATGATGTAATAAAAAAAAGTAAATGCCAACACTGTCTCTTTTAGGAAACCTTGGCATGCTGGGTCTGACCTGCACCTTTCATAATGTTTCTAGATCATTATCAAAAGTAATAAACGAGGCAACAATGTTATTTGTATTTCTCTAAGCTTTGATAAATCATATGAATGCCTGTTGAAGTATAGAGATGACCACCTGAATCCTGGAGCAGGTGCACCTCCTGACCTTGTTATCCTGGTTTCTGTCTGGTATATGGGGGTTATCTGTAAATATTTAACGTTTTAAGCTTCCTCCTAACTGTAGATGCATATTATATTTTACCTTCTCTACCATAAAACATGCACATGATTTTTATTCTTTTATCTAGTGCTCCAAAGATTATGCAAATATTAACTCTATAAATAATAATAATAATAATATATTTATATATAATGAGCCAGATTCAGAGTCGCAAGTCAAACATACTCCTCTCTGCTGTTCAGAGTAGCACGCAACTGAGCCGCATCTCCACTTGCAGCAAAATGGGGGAAACTGAATGGCATTTGGGTGTTTACACATATAGCAGCATAAAAGTGCAGTGGGCAGGCTGAAGTACCCACTAGGCACACTGGGTGCTCATCTAAGGCTCTGCAGGCACTGGAGGGCCCACCAGCTGCCGCTTCCAGCAACCAACAGCAAGGGGCGGCGGCTCTAGAGCCCCATCAACTGCAGTGTGCAGGGGGAGCAGAGAGGGCACGTGCCCCAGGCCCCCCTTTCATAATTGAGCTGTAGGCCTTAAAGTCAGTCACTGTCTCTTCTTATTCCCCATGATTCTGCCCCTTCTTTCCCCTCTGAGGCACTGGCCCTTTTTCTCTCTGTCCTGCTGCTCTCTCTCCCTGAGTCCCTGGCCCTGAGTCCCCTACACCCAGGGTTGGACTGGCCCACAGGGGTACAGGGGAAATCCCCTATGGACCCCACCCTCCCCCTGTGGGCCCACCCTCCTCTTCTAGGTGTCAGGTTCCAGACCTCAAATTATAGATTGTTATCTAGACGGACAATTACCTGGAGGAACAGAACCACTGATCAACATGGGGGCTTGGTTTCCTTCTATAGAAACTACTGTACATCAAGATTTGATTAATGGATAGTCAAGTGTCTGTAGTGGCTGGCCACACCCCTTAAGCATGGGCCCCTTCCCCTGCATTTTCCCGGTGGGCCCTTCATGTCCCAGTCCGACACTGCCTACACCCTATCTCTATGCTTCTTCTCTAGCCCTGTCCCTCCTCTACTCCGGCCTATCTCCATGCTTCGCCTCAGGAGCTCCACCATGTGTATAAACCAGAGAGTCATCTTTCAGCTAAGGTAAGTGTATATGAGGAGGGGTGAGGAAGTGTATTAATGCAACTTGTAGGTGTATTGGGGGGTGGATTAATGTTATCTGGGGGGTAGGGTGTATATTACTATAATTAGGGGTGGGGAGTAATTTATTGTTACAAAGGAAATATATAAAATGTTGTGTTTTTTGGGTGTGTAGTACAGTATGTGGGAGTGTATTAATGTTTTACACACACACACCACTGAACCATCCCGATTTTAGCGGTACAGTCCCACTTTTCGGGCACTGTCCTGTCATGCTACCCGTGGGCTGCGGGGTCCCAGAGCAAATGGTGAATAGATGCCATGCAGACACGACTCTGAATCAGGCCTAATGTCGTTATACCTCCAAACTATTGGGCACTAATGTATCCAGATAACCATAACCCATTTTTACTCTGTAGTGTTTTATTTTTTGTTTATTTTATTACAAAGGGAGGACGACGTGGGGGTCCAATCAGTAATGTTGTTTAATGCCACATAGGCTCTTAATCCAGATACGCCCTTTGCAAATTCCCCATACAGAGACACCCTTATACCAATATAGATAATGTTGTCAGTATTTGTACTTTTATCATTTTAAAAGTAAACAATACTGTATGTCAAAAATATTATGCCATGATAAAGATCTCAGGTTCTAACGATTGTATACACTCTTTCCTGTTTTTCTATATGAATACGATAATCTGTATAAAGTAATCTGTGGCTCGTATTCTGGGTAAATGTTACATTATTACAGTCTTTGCTGTAGAAACGCTATACTGCAAGGCAGTGTGTGCTAAAATAAAATCCAACCTGATTTCTCATCTCCATCATCAAATTCAACACTGAACGTGTGACCGCTGTTGATAATTACTTTCGCAGAGGATGCATCATAATCGAGGTGGAGAGGTTTTAAGCTAGGGTCATATATAGCATCTTTAGTTATGATATTGATAGGTGATTGACGATCTCCATTGGCAAGTGGGAACAATTCATGCCACACTTCAGGACCTGCATTTAAAGGGGAAAGGATGGTTCATTATTGTATGAAAGTTTGAAACAACCTACTTTGTTCTCACAATTTCTATGGCATATTCACTACTATTATTAATGATCATTTATAACTATTACATTTATTTTTGCATTAAAGAAACTCCATACATCTGATAGTAAGCACTTATCTCCCAGCTGACTTTTTATGCTCAAGATCCTCACAAGACTATCAACTTATTTTCTGTGTATTAAATGGATTTTGTTGGCACAAAAGCTTTATGAGACAGATTAAACATATTGTTAATGCTGTGTTTAACATATTGCTGACTTTTATTTAATAACTTGCATCTGTGTGGGGACAGACGCCATGCTGTGTAAAACTGCTTTGTTAAAATTAGAGATGAGTGGTTCGGTATTACTCGGATTTACTTGGTTATGTTTGGATTTCAAAAACAGCATCACATTGGCTATCAAGCTCTCACGTGTTTTGGATGGCCAATAGGAGAAATCCAAACTAATCTGAACTTGCACTAATGTGATGAAAAGTACTGAATCCAAACCGAACCGCTCATCTCTATTTAAACTTCCTCATATTTTGACAGTTGTATTTAATTAATGGGGGTGCGGGCCGAACCCTGGTGTCACCCACCGAGGGGTGACACCAAAGTGCCGACTTCTCAATGACAGGAGCCGGGTGCTGCACTGTAGCATTACATGCAACACTCGGCTCCTGACACAGTGAGGGAGCCGGCACTGCACACAGTATGGTCATCGGGGCAGTCTGCATCTCCGGGACCTCCTGAGTGGGTAAAACGGGTGTTCGGGCCGCGAGTTCACACACCCTACCCACGCCTCCTTTTACTGGAACGCGGCTTTGCTGTGGGCACTATATTCTCTCCGGAGTCCGCACTGGATGTCACCAAGGTGAGTGACGTTACTGATCAAGATAACAAGACTAATATGGTTAATTATACTAGTTCTCATTAACTATTTTGAGAACCTGTGTCTTTGTACTCCAGAACTGTTTTGATGCTTAAATGCAGTGGCAAACGCAGGATTTCCAGAGGGGGTTTCCAAATGCTTAATTTTAGAGCGTCTGTGGCCTGTCAATGAAGAGGGCAGAATTAGTAATTAACCAGCTTTAATAAGCGTCATACAAAGTGTATTGTGTGTATTAATTCCAGCATATACAGGACCAGTGATCACAGTAAGCCATTAGATACGCCAGTAGGCCATCCTGTCTGAGATGAACGTATTTATTTTAGATGTGGGCACCATTCCAGACTATTGGAGCAAGTCCAGGAGCCTGGAGGAGCAGAAGAAGAATGTAGCACTGCCCTGGACATACTGTATATGTACATATTGGGCTCTATAGCAGTGCATCTCTAACAGTGCATGTTTTCAAGATCTCCTAGTTGGTGCACAGGTTATTTATACTGGCTGATACATGTTAAAAGATCCACAGGTAGTGCTAATTATTTCATTTGTGATACTGAGAAGAACATGCAGCACTAGTAACAATCTATTATATTACTATTTCTATTGTGGTCATGGTGTGGGCTAGGGAGGGGGGTTTCCAGGCAGACAGAAACCCCCCCTGCGTTTGCCTATGAAATGTACATGATAATACCCCTTTGTACCCCTCTGCTTATGAGATAGGTCTTAACCGATTATAGATTAAGATATTTTAGATATTTGAGACTCCTGAAATTCTTCCCATATTTTTAAAGTGGCAATCATTTTAAAGGAAAAACCAAGCTGGATTTGCCTTTAAAATGATTGCCGCTTTAAAAATATGGGAAGACACGAAGGAGTGGCTGCAAGTCTCATCCTATAACATAAGCCCTCATCTCTTAATTTTTTCAGAATATTCTCACTCTATACTGTATGTATCAGCAGATGGTTGCTGCTGATTTAAACAATAATTTAAATGTATATGTCTGAACATGGTCGCTACTCTGTAATGACCACAAATACAGTATGTTCAATATTATTTTAATGTGAATTTATTAAAAGTGAAGTATTAATATTGACATAATTTCTTACATATTTCATAAAGTGTGCTGCAAAAAATGTGTTTCTTTATGCAACCCTGTATATTTGATGCTCAAGATCCTTGCAGCTCAGGAGTTACTTAGCACTGCTATAGTAACCCTAGACAGCACTTCTCTGGGTGTAACAGCTAGGATATGTCTGCAAGTAAACACTGCTTTGCGGAAAATAGTCAGTGCAGTAGCCATCCAATCAACTACACTGACAACTTTACCTTGCCGGGAGTTTAATTTCAAATGTCTCCACTCTGATTTGTCTGGAACAGCATTGATAACTGGCACCAGCAGCTCTAAGTGGTCTATTTATCGTTATGTGGCAAAAGAGATTTTCATATCAACACTTATCGCAGTCATAGAAAATCCGTAGTCGATGCAATTAATAATTAAAAGTTCACCAGGCCAGCCAGAACAAAAAATATAATAAAGCTGTTACATAAATAGGAAAAAAATATATTTGAATCATACTTGCCTACTTTTGAAAACGCATTTCAGGGAGATTGCAAAAGCAACACCTATGAGTGCGACGGTAAAGTGGGCATGTACTGCTACATCTGAGAGGAGTGCCGTAAAACTGACTTACATACAAATATAAAGAGCCTCAAAGCAGTTAGTAATATCTAATAATGTTGATGAAAACACACTCTTACTATTCAGGGTATGTAGCTATAGCGATCATTGGCCCTCATTCAGAGCCGTACGCTCTGAGCAGAGCGCACGCTCTGAATGAGGGCCGTCCTCCATAACTATGGAGCGTCCTCCTGGATGCTCGTATTGCTGTGGGTCACCACCCACAGCCTATACGAGCATGCAGTTTGATGGCCGCGATGGTCTTGACCATCGCGACCATCGAAACTGCGAGCCGGAGCCTGCGGTTGAGGTTTTCAACCGCAAGGCCCGGAGTGATTTTGGCTCTATCAGAGCCAAAATCACTCCCACTGACATCACTAGTGATGTCAGTGGGCCGGCTTCTGACGGTAGGCGTTCCCTTAGGAACGCCCCCGTCAGGGAGGCACGCCCCCGGCACGCCCACCAAAGGGGGCGTGCTGTCAATCAACATCGACAGCACGCCCCCTTTGATCAGACACAACGAGCGAAGGACTTTCCTTCGCTCGTCGCGTCTGGCGAATGCGCACAACGGAGCTCCCTCTGTCGTGCGCATGCTCAGTGCAGAACATCGACCCACTTGCGAGCGGACAGACGCTTGCGAGTGGGTCTGAATCAGGGCCATTGTACTTTATAACAAATGCAGGGAAATGATACTAATGATCCCATTTGAATGTATATATCTCTGTTTTTCATTTTATATAACAGCTACATAATGGGGGTAAGGTGCAATCAGGGAGGTTGCTAGACTCTTTAGGGATACAGGGAGATTGGTAATATTTCAGAGAGTCTTCCTGACAATGAGGGAGAGTTGGCAACTTTTATTTTAATATAACTATAAATGAAAAAATGCTGTATTTAATTAACACATTTTTCATTAACAATTTGAAAATAGGTTTTCCCACAGGAAAGTTATTGCTTGAGGGCCTGATTCAGAGCCGGACGCTCTGACCAGAGCGCTCGCTCTGAATCAGGGCCCTCCTACCTAAACTTGGAGCGGCCTTCTGGCCGCTCGCATAGCTGTGGGTGACCACCCACAGCATATGCGAGCGGCCAAAAAGATGGTCGCGATGGTCAAGACCATTGCGACCATCGGGCTTGCGACGAGACCCTGCGGTAGGGTCTCGGTGACCGCAAGCCCTGGAGTGATTTTGGCTCTATAAGAGCCAAAATCACTCCCACTGACATCACTAGTGATGTCAGTGGGGCCGGACCCAGACGGTAGGCGTTCCCATGGGAACGCCTCCGTCTGGCAGCCACGCCCCCGGCACGCCCACCAAAGGGGGCGTTCTGTCACTCACCATCGACAGCACGCCCCCTTTGGTGCGAGACCCGGAGCGACGGCTTCCCCGTCGCTAGCCGGGTCTCGCGCATGCGCACGACGGAGCAGCCTCCGTCGTGCGCATGCGCACTAGGGCGCCATCGACCCGCTTGCGAGCGCACAGCGCTCGCGAGCGGGTCTGAATCAGGCCCTGAGTCTGTTAGGCTTCTTAAATAGGGGGAAGCCATATCTTCATTCAAAGCATTAGTTTGTGCCATGCTTTAGTGCATAAATTTGTCATGATGATAACATGAATTGCAGGTTGAATTAAAATGTGTAATTTAAGCCATTAAAATGTAACATCAGACTGGAAAACATCTTAATCATTGTACATCTTGTCAATAGTTCATTTCACATTTTCACTACTTTAACTGTAAAACCCCCTTTTTGCTGAATATGAAATGTATATTCTATTAACACAAATGTATACCAAGAGATTTTACTTTTATATTACCGACAAATATAAAATATGTTATGTAGCAAATCCACCAAATGTGCTTTTTATACTGATGTCAATATATCCTCAACAAATTCTCATAAATACAGGGATTTGCACTTAAAATAAATACTGTACATGCTAAATGACACTCAACATATTAATGCTCTGTTATGGCTCTTCTAAATACAGTACATGTAAAATGACTCAATTGTATCGCAAAGTGAGAAATGCTGCTAGTCACATGTAGTCTTGACTCTTATCTTACATTCCATAAATTCCATTTTAAAAGTGTGTTCTGAAGATTAGAATAAAGTCAGACTGTTTTCTTTTATTGATTTTTTTAGTTTGGCTGAAAAGTGTTATATCATTTACTGTGTGATCCTACAACCAGCTCAGCTGCAGCACCATTGATTGTAAGCTTTAGAGAGCAGGGACCTTTAACATGAAATTTTAGGCTCCCAGTTGCGTAACCACTGTTCCCGTGTCCGCCATCATTTATCTCCCAAACTATCAGTGAAAGTCTGACTGCCCGATCATGCTAATCGGTTCCTGGGTCCGGATATATACTGTACACTGTCGGGGTGATTTACAGTTGCACATATTTTTGCAAACTTGGAACAAAGCAAATAACCACTGGTGCATTAAATATGTCGACCCGTATTTGCATTACACTTAAGGATACTGTCATGAACCTGACTAATTTGTCTCATATTCTATTAGTTTCTCCTGTGTTTTACCTCTGCAATGTTTGTATCTGGCTAGCGCTGAGGTCCGCTCGCGCTGTGACTGCACATCACACCCGGATGACACAGAGGTCCGGCCGCACTACACATCGCATCCACCTGGATATGAGTTCTGTCCACACTGTTCCTGCTCTGTACTCCCAGTGTTCTACATTTGGACATAGAAGTGGCTTTCCGCAGCGCTCTGTTCTCAGTGTAGTGTATTTGATCAGCATGCTAGCACTCAGGCTACAAGTCAGAGGCCCTCATTCAGGGCGGTCGTTCGTTCTAAAACAAGGGGTGGCTATTCAAATGAACCGTTCGCTAATTGCGGTCTGTTCACGCCTCTAAGTCTGAACGAGCGAGCAAAACTTGCGGTTGTAATTTTGAAAAATACGCCCCCTTGCCGCTTGCACCATACGTCATGTCCGCTATTTATTAGATTAATCGAGTACATCGAACAGCGTATGAACTGTGACGTGGTCAATGACGCTGCTGTATTAATTATGCACTCCCTTAAAACGCCCGTTTTGACCTTTAAGCACACCTGCGTTCGAATTCCACACCCCCGTTTTCAAGCACCTTCCACTGTTACCACCCACATACGCCTCCTTCTGTCACTCAAAACAGCAGGCATTCGCTATATAGCGAACAAACGATTTTCGGACGCACTGACTGGTTCGCGCATGCGTATTACAATCCGTACGCATGCGCAGATGTGCGAACATCGGTCAGAACGAACGAGCGGCCGCTTACGAGCGGCTCTGAATCAGGCCCAGAGTTCCCTCCAAAACTCAGTATGGGCGCAACCATCTTGGATTTAGTCACTTGGCTCTCTTCCACCACTCAGAGTGCTGCATCCGAACCAGCTAATCACAACATCCAATCCCCGGAGACTCAGTCCTATAAATTCCATTTCCTGACTGGCCCACATTGCCAGTACATGTCGCTTCTGCTGAAGGTACATCTCCGTTCTGAGCTCCCAGGTACTCTGGACCTCATTCAGAGTCGGCCGTTGCGGCCGCACGGTCGTATGCCACCGATGTTCGCTGAACTGCGCATGCGTAAAGTTCGCAATGCGCGTGCGCAAACTTGCTGCTACGATCAGAAATTTCTCTCTCCTTGAACACAGCCAGGTCGGTAGTTTGAGTGACAGATTGAGGCGTTTGTAGGTGGTAACAGAAGAAGGTGCTTGAAAATGGGGGAGTGGAAATCCGAACGCAGGCGTTCCTAATTATGCGAACGGCGTTTTATGGGAGTGCATAATTAACAAAGTAGCGTCATGCTACATGTGACATGGGAGGTTTTCACACTGACCTGATCGTAGAGCTTAAGAGAGGGTATGGTCAACCTTAAGCTCTACGACCAGTTCCGATGGTTCTCGATGGTCTCGATTAATCCTTATATGCCCGGAGATGACGTGTAATGCGTACGAGAAGGGCGCATATTATTTTGTCTTCCGGCCGCTTCCTCCCCTTGGTCAGCCAGCTACCGATCCGAACTTAGGGACGCAACTTGCGAGGGAATCATTTGCATATCCGGCCCCTTTTCCCGTACGACCGTGCGGCCGCAACGACCGACTCTGAATGAGGTCCACTGTATCTGTATGGTCCCAGTCCATCCAAATCGAGTTCCAGTCTGGTGAATACAAGTCTCCATCTATCCCAGTGATCCAGTTTGGTCTATCTACAGGACTTGCTTCTAGTGTTACCATTGTTCCTAGCTGATGCCTGTTACTATCGGTTCCAGCCCATAACTGTTACCATTGGTTTTTGCCTATACCTGTTACCATCAGTTCCAGTCCAAAACCACCAAACATCAGTCCCAATCCGATATCTCCAACATCGGTCTCAATCCGATGTCTCCAACAATGGTCCCAATCCGATACCTATATACATCGGTCCCAATCCCATACCTCCAAACATCAGTCCCAATCCGCTATGCCCATCCATCGGTTCTTATCCGATATCTCCAACCATTGGTCCCAATCCAATAACTCCAAACATCATTTCCAATCCAGATCTACAAGCATCGGCTCCTATACAATTCTACCTCATCAGTTTTGCATCATCAGCTCTGCATCCACGGTTTCAATCCGATTCAACATAATCAGTTCCAATCCAGTTCCTCATCATCAGTTCTAGTCCGAAATCTTCAACATCGGTTCCATTCCAATATCATCAACTACAGTTCCAATTCAACTTCCAGTATAATAATGTTGTTCCATATCTGTTCTCGCCTACTGGCTAACCCTCATCACATGAGGAAGAGCTGGTTCAAACCACCCAGCATCATACACGCCTCTTCAGTCTCCACTTCACCTTCCCACGCCTGTTCAAACCAACTCCAACCCTCAGGCGTGACAGGTACCTCCCAGCTTCCAGGATCTGGGAATCGGAACAGAGTGTGTGCAAGGAAAAAGGGAACATGTCACATCACATTGAGGGCATGTCACTTCACCCTGCAAGTTGTGTCTTGTACTTTGGAGGCATTGGGCCACTCTCATCCCCCTTGTTCTATCCTAAAAAACCCTTAAGCATGGCATCAAAGGGGCCTTATCAATCAACTGTCTCCGAATCAAGATAACAAACAGTCCCCTAATATCAGGGTTGCCAGTGGCAAACGCAGGATTTCTAGAAGGGGGGTTTCCAAATGCTTGAATTTAGAGTGAGTGTGGCCAGTCCATGAAGAGGGTAGAATTAGCCCTAACCAGCTTTAATATGCATCATACATAGTGTATTGTGTGTCATAATTCCAGCATATACAGGACCAGCTATCACAATAAGCTATTAGATGCGGCAGTAGGGCCATCCTTCCTGAGCTGAATGTATTTGTTTTAGATGTGGGCACCATTCCAGAGCAGGGCATCCCTAACAGTGAATGGTTTCCATATCTCCTAGCTGGTGCACAAGTTATTTATTACTGACTGATGCATGTTAAAAGATCCACAGGTGGTGCTTATTTCATTTGTGATACTGTGAAGAAAATTCAGCACTAGTAACATTCTATTACATTACTCTTTCTATGATCATGGTGTGGGCTGGGGAGGGGGGTTTCCAGGCAGACGGAAACCCCCCCTGCGTTTGCCTATGGTTGCCCCCTTAAATCGGAACAGTTGGGATGTATCACTTAGGACCAACTCAAATTTAATTGACAGTGTAACAAGTGCCCAAGTTAGAACATGCATGACAAGCATAGAACTACATCAATATACACCTACAAGTTCCACATTTCAAATGTAGCTGTAGACCTAAATATGTGGGCAGCTAAGCTGGGTACTGTAAGGTAAACTTACTACTCCACACCCTTTCTGTACTGCACTTACACAAGAACGCATCTCCTAGAGAAAGGGACTCACTCTGAATACCGGCACAAGTATTGCACATGCACAGTGTAACACATTTTTGTGACACACAGAACTGCAACACACAAATGCACCCTTATCCAACTCTACATATGTGTCCCTGCTAACATACTGTGGGCCTGATTCAGCAGAGAACGCAGTGGGAAAAATAGCGCAGATTCCCAATGGTTGGGAATCTGTGCATGCCCAGTGCGGTCTGCACATGCAGTCCGGCAGCAGACCGTCAGTGATTGACAGTCTGCTGCCATCTCTGGGTGGGGAGGGGGCGGCAACAGCTTCCATTTCCCAAAACGGAAGCGTGCCGCCACCATTGGGGGGGAGGAGTGAAGGGGCCAGGATAACTTAGGTCACTTAGAAGGCTGATGGGCTAGCAGATGATCCAATGCTGCAACCTAGGACGCAATGCATGCAGGAGGAATGGCGATCCCTGCTACTTTACCATATTAGTGCTGTGGCAGCTGCTACCATGTTAGCAGCTGCGATAGCAACTCTGTCCTCTGCTGAATCAGGCCCTGTATCCTCAAATTGCACCAAGTAACCCCGTTTTGCTCACCATGAAAAATACAACCAAGCTGCCCATGTATCCCATTGCTCAGTTTTTTTGTTTTTTTTTACTGAATTGATGTCTGTGTTGCACTGCTAATGCACTAAATGAAATACACAAAAATGTGTACCCTGTAACCCACTAGTGGATTTGCCAGCTATAGCTGTGTGATAAGGACGCTAATGTGAGAAAAAGGCAAGAGACCATAGCAGTGGCGTAACTAGGGCAGGGCGAGCGGGGTTCGTGCCCTGGGCACCGTTGGACCGGCGCCGCGGGGGGGGCGCCGCCGGCCACGGTACCGGCCCGCCCGCCCTAGATAGCCAGTGTAGCGCCGACCGCAATGAGTGCGGTCAGCGCTACACATTTGCACAGGACCGGCGCTAGGCTTCCAGCGCCGGTCCTGTGCTGCACGCCTGAGCCCGTTCCCTCCCCCTGAGCGCTTGCCCAATAGCGCCAGGAGGCGGGCTCAGGCTGTGCATAACAGACGCATCGCCGCCAGCGCTGGCGGCGATGCGTGTGTTAAACAGCAGCCAATGAGAGTCAGATAGACTTTCATTGACTGCTGCAGCACCCACTGCAAGAGCCGGACTTCCGTCCGGCTCCTGCAGTGGGTAATGGAACTTACGTCATGACGTCATGACGTCAGTCCCATAATGCTGAGCGCGCCAGCCCGGGCGGACTGGTGGTCGGGAGCGGCGTCGCGGACAGGAGCAGGAGCAGCGTGGAATCAGGTAAGTATATTTTTATATATATTTATTTATTTTTAAACCTATCTGCTCAACGGGGGAGGGGTTGGCTACTACTGGGGGGGACCTCTACTGGGGGTGCCATTGGGAGGACCTATACTGGGGGGGGGTACTCTACTGGGGACTACTACTTGGGGGGGGGACTACCACTGGGGGCATTCTAAAAGGGGCCTAGTATTACTAGAGGCACTGCACTCGGGGGACCACTACTGGGGGCAATAATAGGAAGGGCCACTACAGGGACCACTGGATAGGGGGGGGTCACTACTGGGAGCCTGCATCAGGGGGACCACTACTGGGGGCACTGCATGGGAGGGGGGGACACTACTGCTAGAGGCACTATATAAGGGGCTTACTGCTAGGGGCACTGCGGGGACCACTACAGGGGGCACTAGATAGGGGGGATCACTACAGGGTGCCTGCATAAGGGGACCACTACTGGGAAAACTGCATGGGGGGGACTACTGCTGGGGGCACTATATAAAAGGGCACTGCATAAGGGGATACCGCTACTGGGCGCACTGCATTGTGGGGACTGCTACTGGGGGCACTGCATAAGGGGGAACACTACGTGGGGCACTGCATTTGGGGGGCCACTACTGGGGGTACTTAGTAAGGGGAACTAATTGGGGGCTGTATAAGAGGGACCACTACTGAGGATACTGTATAAGGGGCACTACTATGGGCCTGCATGAGAGGGACCACAACTGCATACTGGAGGTACTGTATAGGGGGTACTACTGGGGTTAAGGTGCATATGGATAGGAATGTTCAGTTTGAAAATAAAGGGGTGTGTCATGTTGACACGCCCCATTTTTAAGTGACCACGCGCCTTCGGCGCGCACACATGGGGGGGGGGCTCCCTTTTCAAATTTGCCCTGGGCTCCAAATACCCTAGTTACGCCACTGGACCATGGGTCAATATGACTGAGCCACCGCCGCGCAGCATTGCACAAATTTACTCTGTTACTATTGCGAGAAAAGCACTAATTGAAAACCCTCAGTACACTACAATCCTGTTTGTATGAGAGCATGATGCAAAAAAGACACTATGCATTGTGAGAAAGATGCTAATGTGCCAAAGTCTGAAACTAGCTATACATGGCATGGTGTCTAGGTTTCACCAGGGTCAGACTGGCCCACAGGGTTACAGGGGAAATCCCTGGTGGGCCCTACTACCTGAGGGCCTCACCTCCTCTTCTAACGACAGGTTTCAGACAGTGCACTTGAATTATACATTGTTACTCTATTACAGAGTCAGTTACCTGGCAGGAACATGGATGAACAAACCATGCACTGTAGTATCCATGTTGTCTGCAGGCTGTGATCTCTATAATGGTTAGCCAAGCCTCTGTGGTGGCTGGCCACACCCCTCTGGAGGCTGGCCACACCCTTTAAGCATGGGCCCCTACCACTGCATTCCCCCTTTGGGTCCTTCATGCCCCAGTCTGACACTGGGTTTCACCATGCGTCTGATGACATATGGTGCAAAAACGCTAGGACACATCTGTACATCATCTGGGCCTATGTGTACAAGGCCCAGGGCATAACATGTGGTCACCATCTCCTTATAATAATTTAGGTAGTCCTCCACCCATTTTGAGCATTTCTGTAGCATTGCTGTTACTTCTGGCCTGACCAGGATCACTCACTGTATTGACATCTCCATCAGTGGTTACACCAGGTTCTTGGTAAACAGAATTGAGGCCTTGTGTAAATGGGGAAAAAGCAAAAGGGCATGTTAATGCATCTCCCCCATAGCTACCTATTACAACAGAATTGTGACAATTAATAATTGAAAGCCTTGGTGAATGTGTTGATATTCCTCCTGCAAAGATAGATGCAAAGGGGCCTCTTCTAGACTGTGCACCAGCTTTCCCAAAAATTGAAAGCACAGCCTCTGGGGGTGACTGATGATGGGGTGATTACAAGCAGCTGTACTGGAGCTTGAGGTTACTCTCAGCAGCCCTGGTCATTGGTTTAGCATTTCTGGATGTTCATCGCCATTAAAAAATTGTATCGAGGCTTGTGCTTGCTAGTTGATGAATTCAGTACAATACTACGAATGGGCTTGTCCCCTTTGTACAGGATATGGCCTACAAAATATTGTACCCAATAGGATATCACTTTATCACTAAATAAGATAACCACTAATTTTGCATGCGCCTTGTTTTATTAAAAAAAACTAGATCTTTCAGTGTGTAAGCTCGGTGGACGGTCCCTCCATCCCCGAGCTTACATACTTGTGATCTGGCATAATACACAATAATGTAGACTATACTGTCCATTTGTCAACCTCCTGTCTAGCCTGTAATATCTTTTTGTTCAAAATTTTTGTTGAATACCAATATATGTGAAAAAGTTTCACATGAATTTCTATGGGGGGCTGCAAAGCTGTCAGACTTACCGAGCTCCACCAAGAGATGAGCAGTTTGGATTTGACTCGGTTCATTTCAATCTCGGATTTATCTTATTGGCTATCCAAAACATGTGAGAGTTGATAGTCAATAAGATAAAATTTTTGAGATCTGAACATAACCAAGTAAAACAAGACCGCTCATCTCTAATAAAAATTATAAAAAAACTACATTTATAAAATATCAGGACTTGGTCCAATAATAATAATTTCTTATCACTCCTTATTGCGGTATTATGATTAAAGATCGGCGTCATTTCACAATTTTCCCATCCATGGACAGGGGCTCTGATAGCGATCACCAATGCAATCACCTTGCTTCCTAGTTCTAGAGCCAGTGGTGCTAAAGCGCATGCGTGGTCATCAGATCATGAGTGTGTGAGCGCCCATTGCTGGGGAGTACTCTATTGATCCCTGTCCCGAATGTTTTGCGGAAAGTAACCCATAGGTTACAATGACTAATGCCATCTGAACATGGAGACATTCACTTAGCCCAGGTACTCTTAGGTTTTCCTCAGAAGTGGCTGTACCCACCCTGGGCCTGTTGGAGGAGCCCAGGACAACTGCTGTCCCCTACAGCAGCTGTCCTGGGCCCCTCCAACAGGCCCAGGCCTGGTAATTAGCACCTGCCCCCCCCTTCTCTCTTGGTGCCCCTACACTCTGGAGCTTGGTACATTTGGCATTTTATCAGACAGCATAGAAACCTATGTGGACTATGGGCCTGATTCAGACCTGCTCGCGAGCGCATTGTGCTCGCAAGCGGGATGATGGTGGGCCAATGCGCACGCGTGGCGTGCCAACGTGCGTGCACAAGCCCCGTAGCAAGTGAGAAATCACTTGCTCCGGGGCTCGCAAAAAACAGGGCGGCTGTCGATGTTGATCGACAGCTCGTCCCATTTTGTAGGCAGGGAGGGGGAGTTGATGTACAAACAGAGGCGTCCCCGAAGGAACGCCTGCCATTTGTGGGTGGCCCTACTGACATTACTTGTGATGTCAGTAGTGGACTTCCTGCTCTATTAGAGCAAGAAGTCCACTTGGCATTGCGAGTGCAGAGACCCTACCACAAGGGTCTCCTTGCAATTCCGATGGTCGCGATAATCGCGACCATCGCCAGGCCGCACGCACAAGCTGTGCGAGTGGCCTGGAGGGTGGAATTTTGTTTAAAAAGGGACGCCCTGATTCAGAGCGAGCGCACGCAAATAGTGTGCGCCTCTTTATCAGGCCTTATGTTCATGAATAAAGCGGAGGATCACAGTAGATATCTCCATTTTCTGCTGCAGTCCCATGTACATAAATTCAGCAAATCCTTAATATTTAAAAAAAATAATATGACTACGCCCCATAGTGCCCGAGCATTCTATACCTGTATAGTGTGAAAAATATGATCAGAATGTTTGACCAGCTTGATATAAACTCAGTACAAGTGTAACTAAAATGGAGTTACAGTACATTAACTTTTATCAGTGGAAGCTCCTTAAAGTGTGTACAAGCTACACATTAGGTCTATGCACTTATCTTTATGAAGCAGAAAGTCTGTGATATCTTGTGATAGTGGAATAGTGCGATATGTAGAGTTCAAGGATCAAAGGAATAAATAACTTACAAATTAATTAGCTGCTATGCTGTCACTACTACACGTGTGAACAAAAGAACAGTCATTCTTCTTGCAGAAACAAAATACCATTATGCTGTCTGGGGATCAATGTTTATATAAAGTAAGAATCACATCAATTATCGATGCAGTATCAACACTCGCTGCAGAGCTGGTAAATGCTCTACTAACCACAACGACAATATCAAGGAAAATAGTGAAAAATACATTAGGATACCTGTAACCCATTTCAAATAAATAGTCATTGTTCTCCTGTGTTCCACATGGGCTCTAACAATGAAAGGGTTAGAAAGTGCAATCTAGTGCAGGCACAATGCTCCTTTGGTGAGCTGCTGTTCAGTGCAACCCTACACAATACACATTTTGCAACAAATCTTAGTTTTTGCCTCTTCCGTTTACCGCTTACCTAATTACATGGCACATAAATCCTAAAAGTGTTGTACCCCATTGTAAGCAATCAGGTATTTGCTTTCATTGGCCTAACTTGCACGGCATTGATCAAATAATAGCTAACTGGTTGCTAAGCGTTAGATCACCATTCTGCTACCTGCACCATGTTAGTAAATAAGCTGTGCGCAGGAATGCACTTACATGCAAAATCATAAATGAATTTGTTACTCTACTGTTACTGTGATTGCAACTCACTTGGTAAATATCTCATGTCATTAAAAGGGGTATAAATAAATGATAATACTGTATAAGTTTCAAAGCTTACCATTGTGCTCAGCATAGCCCCAGTTGTTCATACTTCTGCAGGCGGCTTCTCAGGAAATTTGACAAAGTTTGTGGAAAATCTGGCAGAGCTTTCAATCACTTGATCCTATGTGTTTAGTGAAATTCCTAACAGGGATGTCTGTAACACTTGTTCCTTGTGCAGCCTGGACCTCTTCACAGCACGCTGGTTAGTGGGCAGTGACTTTCCTAAGCTCCTACTGATTGTCTATACCTCTATCTGGGCTGGATCCTTGCCTCTGCTTTTATTGTATGTCAGTAGTGAGATATTCTGAGGAAATATTTAAACCAGGAGTCAGTAATAAAATCAGCAATAAAGAAATGACAGCTGTATGTTCAATAAATAGCTCAGTACTTCAATTTGAGCTCTAAAATTCTCATTTACTCATGAATATTAACTTGCACATGCCAATACATATTTTTGAAGGGTATGCAGTCAAGAAGCCGATGGTCGAAATGCCGACCACCGGCTTCCCGACAATGAAATCCCGACATGGGACTAATAATAGGCGTCTAAATTAGGGGTGAGCGGGTTCGGATTTCTGAAATCCGAACCCCCCCGAGCCCCCCCGATCCGAGGCAGATCCGAGTCAGGCTCTACTTTTCCCGCCTGACTCGGATCTGAAATCGAGGCAAAATGTCATCATCCCGCCTTCCGAGTCTCGCAGGTTTTGGATCCTATATAAGGTACCCGCGTCAGCGCCATTTTCTCACTCGGCTGTGGACAGTGAAGAGGGAGGGTGGGAGTTAGGGCTGGCTGGGCTGTGTAGTGTAGTGCAGAGTAGTGTTGTGCTGTGCTGTGCTGTGCTGCGCTGTGCTGCTGTTGTCCACTACTTCAAAGTCCATAGGGGCTGGCTGTGTTGTGCTGTGCTGCTGTTGTTAATAGGGGCTGTGTCCACTACTTCAAAGTCCATAGGGGCTGGCTGGACTGAGTTGTGCAGTCAGTTCTCCATAGGGGCTGTGTCCACTCCAAAGTCCTGTGCAGTGTCCCAGTCCTAAAGGGGTGCTGTAGTGTTGTCCAGGGGGTGCTCTGTCCATCAGGGGTGCTCCCCCCAAGTGCTAAAAAAATTATATTTTTTGTGTGTTTGTGAATTGTGTGCGCAGTAGCCGCACGTGCATCAACAAAGTAGTGCCAAGCGTGCGCCTGTGTCATAAGTAAAGGGCCGGCTGGCTTGACCGTTAAAGGGTGCTGTAACCCCCAAAGTACACTCCAAACCAAAAAAATATATATTTTCTGTGTATGTGAATTGTGTGCGCAGTAGCCGCACGTGCATCAACAAAGTAGTGCCAAGCGTGCACCTGTGTCATAAGTAAAGGGCCGGCTGGCTTGACCATTAAAGGGTGCTGTAACCCCCAAAGTACACTCCAGTCCAAACCAAAAAAAAAATTATTTTCTGTGTTTGTGAATTGTGTGCGCAGTAGCCGCATGTGCATCAACAAAGTAGTGCCAAGCGTGCGCCTGTGTCATAAGTAAAAGGGCCGGCTGGCTTGACCGTTAAAGGGTGCTGTAACCCCCAAAGTACACTCATGTCCAAACCAAAAAAAAAATTATTTTCTGTGTTTGTGAATTGTGTGCACAGTAGCCGCACGTGCATCAACAAAGTAGTGCCAAGCGTGCGCCTGTGTCATAAGTAAAGGGCCGGCTGGCTTGACCGTTAAAGGGTGCTGTAACCCCCAAAGTACACTCCAGTCCAAACCAAAAAAATATATAATTTCTGTGTTTGTGAATTGTGTGCGCAGTAGCCGCACGTGCATCAACAAAGTAGTGCCAAACGTGCGCCTGTGTCAAAAGTAAAGGGCCGGCTGGCTTGACCGTTAAAGGGTGCTGTAACCCCCAAAGTACACTCCAAACCAAAAAAAAAATTATTTTCTGTGTTTGTGAATTGTGTGCGCTGTAGCCGCACGTGCATCAACAAAGTAGTGCCAAGCGTGCGCCTGTGTCATAAGTAAAGGGCCAGCTGGCTTGACCGTTAAAGGGTGCTATAACCCCCAAAGTACACTCCAGTCCAAACCAAAAAAAAAATTATTTTCTGTGTTTGTGAATTGTGTGCGCAGTAGCCACACGTGCATCAACAAAGTAGTGCCAAGCGTGCGCCTGTGTCATAAGTAAAGGGCCAGCTGGCTTGACCGTTAAAGGGTGCTGTAACCCCCAAAGTACACTCCAGTCCAAACCAAAAAAATAATAATTTTCTGTGTTTGTGAATTGTGTGCGCAGTAGCCGCACGTGCATCAACAAAGTAGTGCCAAGCGTGCGCCTGTGTCATAAGTAAAGGGCCGGCTGGCTTGACCGTTAAAGGGTGCTGTAACCCCCAAAGTACACTCCAGTCCAAACCAAAAAAAAAATAATTTTCTGTGTTTGTGAATTGTGTGCGCAGTAGCCGCACGTGCATCAACAAAGTAGTGCCAAGCGTGCGCCTGTGTCATAAGTAAAGGGCCGGCTGGCTTGACCGTTAAAGGGTGCTGTAACCCCCAAAGTACACTCCAGTCCAAACCAAAAAAAAAATTATTTTCTGTGTTTGTGAATTGTGTGCGCTGTGGCTGCACGTGCATCAACAAAGGAGCAGCGCCAAGCGTGCACCTGTGTCCCATAAGTAAAGAGCCGGCTGTCTCTTTTCTTAAAGGGTGGTGTAACCCACAAAGTGCACTACTCTCCAGCAAAAATAAAAAAATATTTTCTGTGTTTGTGTGCGCTTTAGCCGCACATATATTTATCAATATAACATAAATGGAGGACCAAACTTTCTCCAATAAAAATAAAATAGGGAAAGATCAAGAACCACTTCCTCCTAGTGCTGTTGCTGCTGCTGGGAGTTGTTCATCATCCCAGAGAGGAAGTAGGAACATCACTACTTTTACTAAACAATTGACCCTCCAACAGTCCCTAGCGATGAGGATGAAGTACGACAGCAGTCATCCTGAAGCAAAACGTATAACTGAGGCCTTGACTGCTATGTTGGTATTAGACGTGCGTCCGGTATCCGCCATTAGTGCAGTGGGATTTAGACAATTGATGGAGGTAGTGTGTCCCCGGTTCCAAATCCCGTCTAGATTCCACCTGCATCCTCAAAGCAGCAGCAACAAGCGTGCGTCTGTCTGTTAAAGGATGGTGTAACCCTCAAAGTGCGCTCCACAAACAATAAAAATATTCTTCATTTTTCTGTCTTTGTGAATTGTGTGGGCTGTAGCCGCACTTGCATCCTCAAAGCAGCAGCGACAAGCGTGCGTCTGTCTGTTAAAGGGTGGTGTAACCCTCAAAGTGCGCTCCACAAACAATAAAAATATTCTTCTTTTTTTTTCTGTCTTTGTGAAATGTGTGGGCTGTAGCCGCACTTGCATCCTCAAAGCAGCAGCGACAAGCGTGCGTCTGTCTGTTAAAGGGTGGTGTAACCCTCAAAGTGCGCTCCACAAACAATAAAAATATTCTTCTTTTTTTTTCTGTCTTTGTGAAATGTGTGGGCTGTAGCCGCACCTGCATCCTCAAAGCAGCAGCGACAAGCGTGCGTCTGTCTGTTAAAGGGTGGTGACACCCTCAAAGTGTGCTACACAAACAATAAAAATATTGTTCTTTTTTTTCTGTCTTTGTGAAATGTGTGGGCTGTAGCCGCACCTGCATCCTTAAAGCAGCAGCGACAAGCGTGCATCTGTCTGTTAAAGGGTGGTGACACCCTCAAAGTGTGCTACACAAACAATAAAAATATTGTTCTTTTTTTTTCTGTCTTTGTGAATTGTGTGGGCTGTAGCCGCACTTGCATCCTCAAAGCAGCAGCAACAAGCGTGCGTCTGTCTGTTAAAGGGTGGTGACACCCTCAAAGTGTGCTACACAAACAATAAAAATATTGTTCTTTTTTTTTCTGTCTTTGTGAATTGTGTGGGCTGTAGCCGCACTTGCATCCTCAAAGCAGCAGCGACAAGCGTGCGTCTGTCTGTTAAAGGGTGGTGTAACCCTCAAAGTGCTCCAAAAAATAAAAAACTATTTTTTTAATGTGTTTGTGACTTGTGTGCGATGTAGCCGCATGTGCATCAACATAGTAGCAGCGCCAAGCGTGCGCCTGTGTCATAAGTCAAGGGCTGGTTTGGACATCTGGTCCGGACTGAAGGACGTGCCAACAATTTCTGACAAGTCTACTGTCACTGCATATGATACTGTCCTCAAAGCAGCAGCGACAAGCGTGCGTCTGTCTGTTAAAGGGTGGTGACACCCTCAAAGTGTGCTACACAAACAATAAAAATATTGTTCTTTTTTTTCTGTCTTTGTGAATTGTGTGGGCTGTAGCCGCACTTGCATCCTCAAAGCAGCAGCCACAAGCGTGCGTCTGTCTGTTAAAGGGTGGTGTAACTCTCAAAGTGCTCCAAAAAATAAAAAACTATTTTTTTAATGTGTTTGTGACTTGTGTGCTATGTAGCCGCACTTGCATCCTCAAAGCAGCAGCGACAAGCGTGCGTCTGTCTGTTAAAGGGTGGTGATACCCTCAAAGTGTGCTACACAAACAATAAAAATATTGTCCTTTTTTTTTCTGTCTTTGTGAATTGTGTGGGCTGTAGCCGCACTTGCATCCTCAAAGCAGCAGCGACAAGCGTGCGTCTGTCTGTTAAAGGATTACATCGGTGACAGCATCCAAGTAGGCATGTCAGACAGTCCATACCTGTACTGGCAGGAAAAAGAAGCAATTTGGAGGTCCCTGTACAAACTGGCTCTATTTTACCTGAGTTGCCCCCCCTCCAGTGTGTACTCCGAAAGAGTGTTTAGTGCAGCCGGGAACCTTGTCAGCGAAAGGCGTAGGAGGTTGCTTCCACAAAATGTGGAGAAGATGATGTTCATAAAATGAATTATCAACTCTTCCAGGGAGACCAGCCTCCAGAACATACAGAGGGACCTGTGGTTGTGGATTCCAGCGGGGACGAATTAATACTCTGTGAGGATGAGGATGTACACAACACTGAAGAGGGTGAGGAATCGGTGGATGAGGAGGATGAGGACGACATCTTGCCTCCGTAGAGCCAGTTTGTGCAGGGACAGATTAATTGCCAGCTTGTTTTGTGGGGGCCCAAACGAACCAATCATTTCAGCCACAGTCGTGTGGCAGACCCTGGCGCTGAAATGTTTGGTTTGTTAAAGTGTGCATGTCCTGTTTATACAACATAAGGGTGGGTGGGAGGGCCCAAGGACAATGCCATCTTGCACCTCTTTTTTTCTTTGTATTATGTATAGTTTGGGGCCTAGTTTTTCAAACTGCCATCCTGTCTGCCACTGCAGTGCCACTCCTAGATGGACCATGTGTTTGTGCCGCCCACTCGTATCTCTTAGCATAGTCATCCAGCTACCTCGGTGCAACCTTTTGGACATAAAAACACTATTGTGAGGTGTTCAGAATAGACTGGAAATGAGTGGAAATTAAGGTTATTGAGGTTAATAATAGCATAGGAGCAGAAAAACCCACAAATTCTGTGATTTTAGCTGTTGTTATGCTTTTTAAAAAAAAAATACAGATCCAAAACACAAAACCCAGAACCCAAAACACGGAAGGGTGGTTTTGGCAAAACCAATCCAGATCCAAAACACGAAGAAAGATCCAGATCCAAAACCAAAACCAAAACACAAAAAGTGGCCGGTGCACACCCCTAGTCTAAATACCGACACCTATTATTAGCCCCACACTGGAATCCCGACGCCCGGCATACCGAACGTACTGTAGGTAAAATGGGCGTCGGGAGATTATAGCCGCAGGGGGGCGGGGGGGGTGTTAGGTTTAGGGACTCCCGGGGGGACTAATGGTGGGTACACACTATACAGATATATCTGCAGATGATGGTTGTTTGTACACACTGAACAACCATCATCTGTGTCTGCCCGCAGGTCTCGGCGTCCAGGGGGCATGTCCCGGCGGGTGGGGGGTGGGGCGTGTCCCCCTCCTTGCAGCTGCCGCTCTGTGTGTATGGGCGGTCTGCAGACCGCCCGTACACACCTGCCGATGGACAGATATCTCTGCAGACATATCTCTCCATCGTCTGTGCAGCACAGCCAATGCGATATGTTGGTGAACGCTGCCATTCACCGACTTTTCGAGGGTACACACTGCCCGACTGGCAGCAGATACATTGGCCGATCAATTGATCGGCCAATGTATCTGTCAGTGTGTATCCAGCTTTAGGGTTAGGCACCCCCCTGGAGGGTTAGGGTCAGGCTAGGGGAAGGGGGGGTTAGGCACACCCGGGGGGAGATTAGGGTTAGGCACCCCGCGTCGAGGGTTAGTTTTAGGGTATGGGGAGGGGGGGTTAGGTTTAGGCACCCCTGTGGGGAGGTTAGGGTGAGGCACCCCTAAGGGAGGGTTATGGTGGAGGGTACGTTCCTGCCCTGATCTTCTCCCTTCGGGCTGCTAGCATCAGGATTTCATCCGCCAGGCTGACGTCTGGCACTCATCCATACCGATTCCTTTTTGAAGTACATTGGTCCCTATTCAGACTTGGATGCAATGTAATCGCAATATGAGACTGGAGGAAAAAGTCGCATTTAGCAACCTATTCTGTGTTGGACACAGACACGAAATGCAACCAACTCTGCAAAAGTAGCAAATGCTCCTCCCTCTCCATGCAAGTGGCAGGAGCAGATGTGACAGAAATATGATAGGAGATGTAGCTAGCCTTCATGTATAAAAGATGCTAAATATTGCATTACACCATAGACCAGAGGTTCACAAACGCGGTCCTCAAGGCTCCGCAACAGTTCAGGTTTTAGAAATATCCATGGTTGAACACAGGTGGTTAAATCCTATTGACTGAGGTACTAATTAAGTCACCTGTGGTCAACCATGGATATCTTTAAAACCTGAACTGTTGGGGAGCCTTGAAAACTGCGTTTGGGAACCTCTGCCATAGACTTTTCATTTCTCCTCTCTGAGAGAAGCCCGAAGAGGAGAAGCAGATGACTTCTCTGGGGACAAGGAAAGGCTTTTCACATCATTAAGCCCCGCCCCATAATTGCAAAAAGGGGGGCATCATATCTGCCCTGCCCCCTCCCTATGGACCCGCATTTCCGAGTATTAAATCCCAATCCTTCCCACTTCACTAGGAAACGGGCAGGATGCAGAAGATCCACCACCTCTTCCAGAGGTCCAGGGGACTACCAAAAAAATCATGATTCTTCCGGACCTTCAAGGAGAATAGGTAAGTATGCTGTACACAATGCATACACTTTACAGTAAATGGCCGGAGAGTACAGATAATAAGTACCCAATTCTGTCCCCCCACCATGATTCCAGCCATTCCCAAGCCAGGGTTGTTTTCCCATTGGTGGGGAGTCAGTACTGCAAAAAAAAATATGCAAGCTCCCCTCCTGGGAATAACCAACCCTAGTGTCAATAGCACTAGGGCTCTTCCTGTACCCAGTACCCATTAGGTTCAGGGTTATAGTGAAAAAATGGATAATTAAACGTTTTGTCATTGGTGAACTACAAGTCCCTGCATGGCCCAGCTGCCAAACCTGGCTGCCAGGGCATTCTAGCATTTAGAGAACCATAACAGCCAGCTTGCCAAAGCACATGGGTCAGCTGGAACTTGTAGTTCAGCAAGTAAAAATGTAAATAAAGACAGTCCATTAGTTTTTGGGCAACAAAAAAATTTTTAATAAATAAAGACACTGACACAATTGTCTTTCAACCTTCTTTTATTAAATACTTGTCTATGCCAATGGGCCTGAAGTGGTCAAAGTCAGACATGCAGACAGAGGGATAGTGCTCATGTGAAAAAAAAAACACCACAAGGTACTCTGCTGCAAAAATAGGCAAATGTCACAAGGACACAGCCACTGGCTTCAACACACCCAGAAAAACTGGGCCGGCATGCCCCCATTTTCTGGGACGTTGCCTGATGCTGCCCCCAAATGGCTGCAGCCTGTCACACAGGCTGTGGTGTCCGAGCATTGTGAGCGAGCTCGCAGGAGGAGATCTGCACATGTGACTGTAATACGGGACCTGCGCATATCTTCAAACATTGGAGTTGTACGTAAACCATCGGGTTTTGTGTACAACTCTGAATCAGGTCTTCACTTTGCATATACAAATTGGATGCGGCAGGGCTACCTACTAATGAGGAAGCTGATGTTGAAAGTGTTGTCGGTGAAGATGGGATATGGCATCGTGTTGCTGGTAGCAGGGCCGCTGACAGCAACGGCGGGCCCAAGTGACCAGGGGCGTGGCCTAATCGCGGGATGCATGGGACGCCTCCTTAGAAAAAAAAATCACTTTTGCAGCGCCGCGAAGTGGGGTTGCGTGCTGGTGAGGGGGGCGCTGTGTGCCCCTCAGCCCGGCGCACAGCAAATGGGGGGCGCGATCAGGATGATCGCTCCCTCCCATAGGCGTAGGAGACTGCTCCAACTACTGCTGTAGCAGCCGCGAACAGTCTCCCAGTGCAGCCCAGAACACAGCAGCGTGTGTTGGGCTGTTGTCACGTAAGAGGGAGGGGGAGAGGTGTAGGCCCCTCGAGCAAGCCCGGGCCCTGATAATTAGTACCCCCCTCTCGGCGCCCCTAACTGAGGCTGGACTGCTTGTTACCATGAATGATTTTCCTGCTTTTGATGAACCACTTGAATTGGGTGTGGTATGATATGTTGACATTCAGAGCCCTAACTCTAGACCTAACTGCAGCCCAACAGTAACATGTACTGTCGACATTTTCACTATCAACATTTTAACCATTGGACAATTCTGTTATGGACATTCTGTTATAGACATTCTATTATAGACATTCTGAATGCCAACAATATGACTGCATACCCTTAAATTAACTGTCTGCAAATAACAGGGAGGAAGTGCATAGATGATTGATATCCCTAACTCTACTTACTTTTTTGTATCAAAGGCCTTGACAAATGTCTGATTGGGATAAAAAATATTTCAACACATAGGGCCAAATGTAGTAGGGTCTGAGTTTTTTGTGCGGGACAAATTCGCACTTTCTTGCACATTTAAAGGTGCAAGTTTGTCCCACAACTCGGCAAATGTAATAGGGTGCTAGTTAGAGTGTCACAGTTTGACTCGCATGCAGGTGGGTGCAAGTTTTACTGCCGATAAGCTCGGACCTTTCATTACAAACTCCACACAGTTAGGGCCGTAGTGGGAATAAATACAGTATACAGTGAACATAAGTTATAGTAGACTCTGTGACGGTATCCAGTCATAATGAAAGCATACAGAATACATGTATGTCAGTATGTCCACACCAGAATGTTGGCATGTTCTGAATGTTGACATGGATGTAATGTTGAAGTGTGACATGTCAACATACACAATGTTAACGTGGTTATTGTGTCAACATTGTGCATGTCGACAGTCACAATGTCGAATTTACATTTTAGGGTTAGGATTAGGGTGAAAGTAGGGCTAGTGCTGGGGCTTAAGAAGTGAAAAAACGCTATGTCAACATTATGTCTCTCAACATGCACAATGTCAACATAATGACCATGTCACTAATATGTCCATATCGACATTGTGTATGTCAGGTTGACATATTATGTATATACAGTATGTAATTATATATATATACTCTGAACTGTCTTTTGTTCCCCACATTCAATCTGTCTCAAAATCATGTTACATACATCTAAAAAACATATCCAAAATTCGACCATATCTCACACAAGACACTACAAAAACTCTGATCCATGCACTCATTATTTCCCGCATTGACTATTGCAATAGTCTCCTTACTGGTCTTCCCAAAAACAGGCTATCTCCATTTCAATCCATTATTAATGCAGTTACAAGGCTTATCTTCCTTACCAAACGTTCATCGTCTGCTGCACCGCTCTGTCTGTCCCTCCATTGGTTGCCGATCTTCTACCATATTCAATAACAAAATACTTTTACTTACACATAAGGCTATTAACCAAACCACACCAACATACATCTCTTCACATCTCAAAATATCTCCCAACCCAACCTCTCCGCTCAGCACAAGATCTGCGTCTCTCATCCCCATGCATTACTTGCTCCCATTCACGGTTACAGGACTTTCTTTGGGCAGCACCCACTCTATGGAATGCCTTACCATGCACAATAAGACTTACATCTAGTCTCCAATCCTTCAAGCGTTCCCTGAAAACCCACCTCTTCAGGCAAGCTTATCAGATTCCAGAACCGCCCACATAACATTCATAGCTCCCATGTCTAATTACATCCCCTTTCACAGTCCACACATAACCTCACACACTGTCTTTCTTTCACATCCTCCTGACATTTGGCTGACATTCCTGTGTGACTGGATCATGCAGCCCACCTGCAGTCTGGTTGGACCAAATTGCAGTATATAGCACCTATCCTTGTGTATGAATGCCTATTTCCTTATAGATTGTAAGCTTGCGAGCAGGGCCTTCCTACCTATATATCTGTCTGTTATTACCCAGTTTTGTTCTATTAATGTTCCAATTGTAAAGCGCAACGGAATATGCTGCGCTATATAAGAAACTTAATAAATAAAATAATAAATATATATATCTACATACACACATATACATATGTCACACATACCTTACACACTCACAAACCTACTGTATGTCACACATACATTACACACACTAACCTTGCAGCAGCTGCAGGTTGAAGACCTGATAAGGATGGGACCTGGCAGGCTGGCTCCATGTCATTAGGCTCCTCCCCCTAGCAACAAAATGCCGTGATTCGCTGGTCAATCGGGAGGGGGTGGAGTCAAATGATGCAGTTCTAATGGAATCTCGTCATATTGGCTCTGCCTCCTCCCGATTGACCCGCGAATCGTGGCATTTTGTAGCGAGGGGCTGGGGTTGAAGAAGATGGTGCCTGCTCTCCAATCTGTCAAGGGGGGGTTCTGGGTACTCAGAACCCCCCTCCCCCTGTGTGTGCTAGTGTCACTAGCTTCATGCATGTTCAGGTCATGGGTTTTATTTTGACCAGGGCTCTGGAATTTTTATGTTCTCCCAAGGTTTGAGTGGGTTTGCATCAATGTGTAGTCTATTTATTTTTATTACTTTATTATTTTATTTATCTATAGTATTTATAATAGTATGGATATTCAATTCAGTGGAATGTACGTTAATAATATTAATAATCATAATAATCATAATATTTTTTAATATGATGATTATGACCTTGTATGAATGGAAATTGTAAAGTTATCAAAACCTGAAAGAACACTGTCTGAACTTTATGTAGGTCACTAGAATGTTTTCTATTTTACATACAATAGGTCATTATAATGCTCTCTGTTCATTAGTCACTAGAATGGTACCTGTATTGTATTTCAGTAATTGGAATGCTTCTTGTATTGTATACTGGTTACTAGAATGTTTCCTGTATTCTGTATTGGGCCCTGAAATGCTACCTGCATTGTATATTGGTCACTATAATAGTCTCTGTATTGTATATTGGTCTCTAGAATTATCCCTGTATTGTATGTCAGTCACTAGAATGGCCCCTCTACTTTGTGTCAAGAATTGTATAATTTCTCTAGAATGGACATTGGATTGTTCAATGTCAATAGAATAGTCCCTTTATTGTATATTGGTTACTAGAATGCTCCCTTTATTGTATATCGGTCACTAGAATGGTCCTTGTGGCTCAAGAATGTTCCCTGCACAGAATATCTGTCACTAAAATGCTGTGTGGATTGCTCTCTGTATTTAATAGTGGTCTATGGCCCTGATTCAGAGCCGGACGCTCTGACCAGAGCGCTCGCTCTGAATCAGGGCCCTCCTCCATTAAAATGGAGCGTCCTCCTGGACTCTCGTATAGCTGTGGGTCACCACCCACAGCATATATGTCACGGCCAGGGTATTTCAGCATGGCGCTAGGCGGGTGTTACCTGTGAGGTCGTTGTGGCGCGGGCTGTCTGGTGGCGGAGCTGGTGTCTGGCAGGGGGCTTTGGCTGCGCGCGTTGTTGTGCGGCCCTGTTGTCACTCTGCGCTGGTGAGGCCTGGCGGTGTCTCAGTTCCGTTTGGCATGGGCGCCGCCATCTTGCCTTCTGGCCATGTGATGCGGCTGGCCAATCCTGGTGAGTCACATGTTCCCTCCGGCCAGTAACAGCACGGCATGGGGTATTTAGGAAGGGTCAGTGCCTTCCTTCTTTGCCAGTGCAATGTGTATCTCAGCCTAGCTGAGAGGGAGTTCTCTGTGCTTTCCTGTTCCTGTGAATTCGCTGTCTGCCAGTCTGCCTGTCAGCTCCAAGCTCCCACTGGACTACCCCGCTTCCTGCATCACCCTTGCCCATACCTGAGTGCCTGAGCCTGCTGACATCCTGCGCTTCAGTTCACTACTTGTATACCTGGCTTGTTTATTTTCAGCTCACTACCTGCAAACCTGGCTTGTTTATTTTCAGCTCACTACCTGCAAACCTGGCTTGATTATTTTCAGTTTCACTACCTTCACAACTGGACAGCTTTAATTGTTTCTACTTGGACATTAACCCTTTTACTCCCACCACAGAACTCTTGTGCACAGTATATATTCCTGGACTTTTACTTACTGCCATTATCTGTCTACGCAAGCACTTATTAAAATTCTAGTTTTATTTTTAAATCTGCTTCTGTGATCACTCCTGCTACCACCCCAGGTCCACAAACAACCCAGAACATCACAATATATGAGCGTCCAACAAGATGGTCGCGATGGTCTTAACCATTGCGACCATCGGACTTGCGAGTGAAACCCTGTGGTCGGGTTTCTCAACCACAAGCCCAGGAGTGATTTTGGCTCTATCAGAGCCAAAATCACTCCCACTGACATCACTAGTGATGTCAGTGGGGCCGGCTTCAGATGGTAGGCGTTCCCATGGGAACGCCTCCGTCTGGCAGGCACGCCCCCGGCACGCCCACCAAAAGGGGCGTGCTGTCAATCAACATCGACAGCACGCCCCCTTTGGTGCGAGACCAGGAGCGATGGAAAGTCCTTCGCTCGCCGGGTCTCGCGCATGCGCACGACGGAGCTCCCTCCGTCGTGCGCATGTGCAGTGGGGACCATCGACCCACTTGCGAGCGTACTGCCGCTCGCGAGTGGGTCTGAAAGTTGCCAACCAGCAGCTGACAAAGGGCCTGATTCAGAGCCGGACGCTATTTGCGCTCGCTCGTTCATTAAAAAGGGGTGGCTATTCAAATGAACCATTCGCACTTTGCGGTCTGTTCATGCCTCTATGTCTGAATGAGCGAACAAAACTTGCGGTCGTAATTTTGAAAAAGACGCCCCCTATGTCATCCTATGTCATGTCCGCTATTTATTAGATTAATCGAGTACATCGACCAGCGTATGAACTGCTCGCTATTCTTGTGGTTGGTTTTTCCTACCACAATCTTGCGAGCAGTTCTGACTATAAAATAACCCAGTGACGTTGTCAATGACGCTGCTGTATTAATTATGCACACCCATAAAACGCCCGTTTTGACCTTTAAGCACGCCTGCGTTCTGATTTCCACTCCCCGTTTTCAAGCACCTTCCCCTGTTACCACCCACATACGCCTCTTCCTGTCACTCAAAACAGCAGGCATTCGCTATTTAGCGAACAAATGATTTTCGGCCGCACTGACTGGTTCGCGCATGAGTATTAAAATCCGTACGCATGCGCAGTTGTGCGAACATCGGTCAGAACGAACGAGCGGCCGCTTACGAGCGGCCCTGAATCAGGCCCAAAGCCCATAATGAAAAGTGGTGCATGATGAATTTGTCCTTGGGTATTCTCACCCACCCTTATGTTGTATTAAAAAGGACATGCACAGTTTAACAAACCAAGCACTTCAGCGACAGGGACTGCCTTCTTTGTGAAAAAAAACAGTGGTTTGATTAAACAAAGCTACCAATGGGTTTAAGGCTAACAGTGTTAATCATCTTCACAGTTGGAAGATGTCATCATTCTCATCATCACCATCATCACAAACCCTTCACTATGATTAGCTTGCAATCACAGTGAGCACGCAGCATCATTACTATTTTCTGATTGACAGAAAGTGACCATTCGAGGGTGTGACAGGCGGGTGGTCAATGAAATGCAGGTGTTCCAGTGCATCCCTACGTCATTACAAGGGTGTGCATAATTAAGCCACTGTGATGGAAGATGCAGCTTGAGCTCTAGATACACACAGGAAGTTTAGCAATTTCTGAGTGAGGTCTTGTCAGCCACTATTGTGCGTATGGGTCCGATGGTTCTCGATGTTACCAATGTTTTTCCTATCTTGGTATTTATTGAGGATGTAAGTAATGGTAAGGTGGCGGCATTATATAGTGCTGGGAGTCTGCATCTAGTGCTACAATTGCCATGCGTATGGATTCATGAGCATATTTTTGTAGTGGTTGGGAGCGTACGTGCGCAGTCTTGGGTTCCCTGCTGAATCAGGCCCTGTGTGACATGCTAATTTGTACATTATTAATAAAATAATCTTAAACCATTCTATTGATGTTTACTGTACCAGATTGAGCCATGGTAGAGGTGTTAATATATGTGGGCAATTCTTTTAAGTCTGACCAGCTGTCATAATATTTTATTCTGGTATGCTGAGCTGACTCATTGTCATCACCAGTGGCCCTTGTCAGTTTTTACCAGGCAGCAGCATTTGCAAAAGAAACTGAAGCAGGAGTTGTTATGCGCCACTTGAGCTGACAACTTGCTCGCAAGGAGCTCTTTACATCTTTTAAGATTACTACCTCTTGCTTTAGTTAGTGGCATGGCAAATGAAACTGTTCTTGCAACTGTTGCAATCTTCTACATGCATTTGCTGAATGCCGATAATGTCCAGAAATGTATGGTCCACAGCCAGTATGTCCTACACGGACCTGTCATTTTTTAAGAAATTCTGAACCACCAAGTTTATTGTGTGTGCAAAACATGGTACATGTTAAAATTTACCCAGTTGTAATGCTAGCACAATGGTAGTTGGAAATTACAAATCTTGAGGAGAGTCATAGCGGGGTAAGCCATATTCCTATCACTTCCAAGAGTTTGTTCAACAGATTGACACCGGTATGCCTCTTAGTGAAGCCAGTGATACAGAGAGTAGCCTGCCTGTGAATGAGCTGGTGTTGTGTGTTAGATACTGCTGCTGTGGAACACAATACACCCACCCAGTGGGCTGTCATAGTCATGTAATCTTCAGTTTGACCAGTATCACTTGTCCACATATCTGTAGTTATGTGGCTAGTCGGTAAAATGGTTCTGGTACAGGTAAGAATTGCTGTTCTGGTATAATAGAATTGAGATGGAATTTGTTAGTATGGACACATGACCTCAACTAATTGTCTACAACCAGATGCAATGATGGCAGTTACTAGACGCCATGGCTCCAGGATCTGCTGTGCAAAAGGATGGCCGCTGTGATACTTGGTTCCTCTAGCAAATGATTGTTTCACAGATAATTGTTGTGTAAAACTACTAATCATCTTTTTGTTTCCCTTCTGTGATAGAGATTCACCCCAGCAGCAGCCCTAGTGCACAAGGATTCTTTTTTGGAATCATGGCTAGGGGAGGAGTCAGTTTGTCTTTGCAAAGTGGGTGGAGGACTACCTCTGATCATTAATGAGGAGGTTGATGATAAAGGTGTTGACAGTGGAGAGTGCATGTGCTGGGATCTATCCATGCTGCTGGTAGCTGATGCTGGATGGCTTGTTATTATTTTTCATGTTTTATCAGATTTTGATAAATAATTTGCATGGAATTGCTGCAAATGACGTAACAGGGAGGAGGTGCCTAGATGCATAACGTCCCTACCTCTACTTACTTTGGCCTCACAAATGGTACATATGCCTTGGCAAATGTTGTCAGTATTTGGGTAAAAATATGTCCACACGGAAGGTAGGTTTTTTAATCTTATGCCCAGGCATAAGTCCTTATTCTTATCAGTCCTTATTCTTATCCATTGCAAGAACTGCTACCACTTGTGGCTAACTTACTTTGACACAAACAACATCATCCTCCTGAGGATCAAAATTACATAAAAACTGAGTCAACCTTTTCTGAACCGACCATTTGTGTGTCAACATTTTGACCGTATCGACCATTTGACCCTGTTGACCTTAATCCCCGCCGACATTTAACTGCTAACCTTTTGTCCCTGTCGACCTATTGCCTGTGGACCATCTGGTGTCGATCTATTGAATGTCTATGTAGATTACTCCTCAATATAAGGCAATTTCCCTATCAAATTGCCTTATATTGAGGAGCAATAGTAATTAAGGGAATATATATTTTCACCAACCAACTCATTTTAGAGATAAAAATTGTTGTTTGAAAGGAATAGGACACAATTTAACCCATATATAATATACAAATCCTTTTCCTACTGACTTTCAGATTGAATGCGTTTTTATTGGTATCTTAAAGTATTTCAATTGTTCTAGAACCTGAGGTTCTTTTCTATTTTTTAGGATTATTACGTATTAAAAGTTATGTTTTAATACTGTACAATCATATCATTATTATATTGTTACAAAGTGTGACCCAGTAAAATATATTTTTGTCTCTTTTTTGCTTCTTTGCAAAACCATAGCTAAACTTTCATTACTTAAATTCTGGGAGCACCACCAACTATATGCTGTTTATGATCTGATTCCTAGAACAGCGAAAATATTGCTTAGACGGTAATTATCTCTCTAACCAATTTTTCAGTTATGTTCTAGTGTGGATTCAGGCCCTGATTCAGAGCCGGACGCTCTGACAGAGCGCTTGCTCTGAATCAGGGCCGTCCCTGTTTTTTTGAGCGGCCTCCTGGTCGCTCGCATAGCTGTGGGGGACCACCCACAGCTATAGCGAGCGGCCAAAAATATGGTCGCGATGGTCAAGACCATCGCGACCATCGGGCTTGCGACGAGACCCTTGTGGTAGGGTCTCGTTGCCGCAAGCCCTATCAGAGCCGAGAGCACTCCCACTGACATTACTTATGATGTCAGTGGGGCCGGCCCCAGATGGTAGGTGTTCCCATGGGAACGCCTCTGACTGGGCAGCCACGCCCCCGGCACGCCCAGCAAAGGGGGCGTGTTGTCGATGGTGTTGTCGATGGTTTGGCCGTCGCTATCCTGGTCTCGCGCATGCGCACGATGGAGCCAGCTCCCTCGTGCGCATGCGCACTGGGCCAACATCGACCCGCTTGCGAGCACTCAGCGCTCGCGAGTGGGTCTGAATCAGGCCCTCAATCCCTTTGTGCTAATGAGTGTGAGGAACCCTAGCAGTGGAAAAGCCATTTGCAAATATGTACAATGTTCACCCTTTTTTCACCTTTCTTTAGCTGCACAACAGAAGAGACCTTTTACCAGGCTGCAAAAAGAATCCTCCACAAACCAATAACAGTGATACTGGTAAGTACAAAAAACATGGGCGTATCTATAGTGGGTGCAGGGAGTGCCATTGCCATGGTGCCCAGAAGCTTAGGGGGGCCTCGACCCAGGTTATATAGTTGCATTAAAATTTTCCAGATTTGCAGGGTAAGCATTTGAGTCTGATTCATTGGCCAGCCAGAATTGTGTGACATTACTTTTTCAGTGAGAAGTGTGTGTAGTGGATGTTTTATAGGTAAGGGGGCACTGCAATGTGGCATAATCTGATCTGCTCATCAGAATGTGGAGGAGACTATAATGCATACTAGCCTCCTTTTTTTTTTCCTCCTTGGGAGAAGTCCGGGGATGGGAAGCAGGTGGGTGGTGATGGGGGGAGGGACCTGATGTTTTGCATCATTAAGCCACGCCCCTCGCTATAAATTTCTGCGATTAGTGCATATTTAAGAAGGGGGCAGGGCCAAATGACCTGATTCGTGAAGAATCACGTCATTAAGCCCTGTCCCCTACTCGGAGACCCCCGATCGCTGTGGAAATTCTTCCCATTCTGCCCACTTCACTAGGAAGTGGGCAGGAATGTGGGAGAAGTGCCTACTCTACCGGTGGGTGCGGAGGGGTTACCCGAAAAATTGTGAGCCTCCCGTGACTTCCGGGAGAGTAGGCATGTATGCTATAATATAACATAATAAGTACTGGGGTACTCTAATGTGTGAAAATATTAAATTAACTAGGGCAATACTATGGGGCATCAAATTAATAACTGCAGCAGAGAGGTGTCTTTGAAGAAGCAAACTCCCCATCCAAAGATAACTTTAAAAACATGCTTGTAGTCTGGAAAAAAAAAATGAAGTCACTACTAAAACCACCTGTGCTCAAGCATGGATATCCGCAAGACAAGCATTGTTAGGAGGGAAAAACTTACTGGGAACAGTGTATTTTGTTTTATGGAAGTGTAACCCCCCTTTTATCACTAAAGGGTCACCAGGTTACTAAGGGCTCTATTTATTAACATTATTTTTACTAAAATAAAGTGAAAAAGGGTGTTTTCACACTCTTTTCACATTATTTTAGTTTCACCTGTAGTTACTATAGGGCAATTGGAGTAGAATTTGTAAAATTCTACTCCAACCCCTAATTATCACTTATTTTTAGTAAAGCAGATTGCATTTCCCATAATTATAATGGGAAATGTGATCCGACCATAGTTACTAAAAATAAATTGTAAAAAAATACCGGGGGAAGCCCTGTGATAATAACGCCACCTGGAGGTGGCGTTATCCAGGGTCTCCCCTGGTTACCGGGCTCCCACTCTGCTCTAACGGGGAGAGCAGAGGTGGGAGCCGGTACCAGTAATCAGCTATGTGGTCTAAATAGACCGTAAGCTGATTGCTGTAAAAAAAAGAAAAAAAAAATGAAACATTTTTTTTTTACTTACCTGAATCCAGGGACCGGTGATCGGACCTCCGGTGATGGCTCCTCTCTGGTCAGCTGGTCTCCCACAGTGCACTGCTGCCCGGTCATCAGGTGATCGGGCCCCAGTGCAGTATGGGAGATCACCTGATCGGGAAGCCCGGAGAAGATCACCGGAGGCCAGGAGGATGCAGGTAAGTGTAACGAAGGGAGGGGGGGGTCGCGGGGGGGAGGGGGAGTCACGGGGGTCCGCTATCGCGGGGCGGGGCTTAGTGCTGGGGGCGGGGCTTAGCGTCGGTGGGGGGTAAAAGCGACGGTGGGTCGGCGCATGCACGGGCTCTTAGTCGCGGTATTTTTTCCGAAAATACCGCGACTAGAGTGCGGATGGGATCCGCAGGGACAGAGCTTTATCACAAGCTCTGTCCCTGCAAGGGATTTATAGTAAATCCCTGTGATATTGCCTGAATTCGCAATGCGAATTCACTCGGTAATATCACACTACAATCCGCATTCAATATGCGGATTGTAGTAAATAGAGCCCTAACTCCTTTGTTACTCCTAATGTACCCACCCTTACCCTCTATTGGTGGTGTACATCCCCATTGTCAGTGCCTCCACCCAGGTTAATTATTTTGAATGTCAAAAGGGCTCACCTGGGAAAACCCAGTGATAGAATATATAGGCCCTCATTCAGAGCCGTTCGCTATTTGCGTTCGTTCGTTCAAAAACAAGGGGTGGCTATTCAAATGATCCGTTCGCACATTGCAGTCTGTTCACACCTCTAAGTCTGAACGAGCGAGCAAAACATACACTCGTTTATTTGTAAAAAACGCCCCCTGGCCACTCGCACCATACGTCATGTCCGCTATTTATTAGATTAATCGAGTACATCGAACAGGATATGAACTGCTCGCTATTCTTGTGGTTGGTTTTTTCAACCGCTATTTTGCGAGCAGTTCTGAGTTAAAAAAAACCAAGTGACGTGGTCAATGACGCTGCTAAATTAATTATGCACACCCATAAAACGCCCGTTTTGACCTCTAAGCACGCCTGCGTTCGGATCTCCACTCCCCGTTTTCAAGCACCTTCCCCTGTTACCACCCACATACGCCTCATTCTGTCACTCAAAATAGCAGGCACTCGCTATACTGCGTACAAACGATTTTCAGCCGCACTGACTGGTTCGCGCATGCGTACTAAAAACCGTACGCATGCGCAGATGTGCGAACATCGCTCGGAACGAGCGTACTGCCGCTAGCGAGTGGCTCTGAATGAGGGCCATAGTGTGGTGTATAGATAATGTGTAATCACATACAATACTGTATCATTTCACTTCACATTTACCACCAATGTCTTCTCCTTCCACAGATTCCGCAGTAATTGATCTCCCACCGTAATCACTCCAGGTAAGTAAACACACAGTAGTTAAAAAACATTAAAGTTACTTTTATAAGGAATATAAGTAAAGGATCTTCACTTGTACTTTGCATATAAACTGCTGTTAATATATAGAGAGGATAAACAACTCCATGTATTACATCAATACATTGCTTAATATACAAAACCCTTAAACTTAAACAATGTTATAACATTAGTTAGGAGACTATATTTATAAATAGTTCCAATCCAGAGTTTATAGTCCCAGTTCAGTTTCTGAAGTGTAGATATTGTCTTTGTTACTTATCCTTATGGGGCTTTTCCTCTAGCAAGCCTTCACTTTTCCTTGGTCGTATTATAGACTTTGTCATGCCATAGATTAGTATAACTGGACTCCCCTCCACAATATATCTAAGTCCATATAATGTGCTTATGCTGGTACCTTGGTAAGTATATAAGCCTTGCAATATCAACAAATATAGTCCTGGGGGGTTATTCCATTACAGTCACAATGAACATAACTATTCATACTCCAAAATAATTATATTTATACAGCAGTCCTGCCAATGCAAAAACCCGAGTTTGGTGCTGTGTGCTGTGGATTATAAGTGTAACTGGCACTATTATAGATAGTACAGTAGCTGCATACACCAACTCCCCCTGACTTATATCTGCCTCAGGCTGCAAATTCTTCCTGTATTCCCTGAGGGAAGAGCCTTTTTTTCCTAAGTCCCAGTCAGTTATAGATATTGAGTTATCTATCCCTTTTGGTGCCTCCTCTTTGTTGCCTCAGCTTGCTAGTAAGTCTGTTATATGATTAGGCAGAAATTAAGCCTTTGAGTAATGTTTGAAGGGCAGCTGGTGATTATTGTGAGTGTGGTGCTTGTATTTGTACTCACACCCCTGTGGTATAAAGATACAGCCTCCGGGCTGTCCTTTGTAGTGGGAGCTGCTGCTTGCTTCAGCCTCTGCAGTCAGCCTGAATTCAGGCTGATTTGCCTGCTCCATGACGCCGGCAGTCCCACTGCGACCATTGGCCTGCTGTCTGAGCCAGCCGCCTCCTCTCACCAGGGTTCACCCAGATCGGTGCGGGTCCACCTCCCGCGACGCCGCCTCTCTGGCATCATCGGCAAGACAGGGTGGGTGCCACTGTCCCACCTTCTTCCCCAGCTCCGGCTGGGCTCCCTCTCCGGCTCTGCCCCCCTGTGCCCGGCAGCTCATAGCTGCTCACTGGCTGCCCGGGTCACAGGAGGGCAGGCACTGGAGGGAGAGATCAGCAGACTGCTTCCCAGCTGCTACTAACAGCTGCTATATCTCCTCCCTCTCACCGGATCCTATTTTCCTGACAGGAACCAATTCACTCCCATCTATATTACTCCGCCCCCTTCTGCAACTATCACCAATGTCTGTGAAATGTATATCTGCAGCATGAAGCACCAAAGTCCACTGACATCATAGATATCTAACATGCACAGGGTACATACATTTCCACATATTTACATCACATCACATCTATCCCTACAGTATATTTAACATTTACCTCATAAATGGCATTTTGCTGTAGATAGATGAATGAAAATATATACCTGTTTCAATTGTATATATGAATTATCTCCGTAACCCTAACCAGGGTTACAGAAGTATGACAACTTATGATTATTATCCACTTTTCAGGTCTTTCTCGTGCGGCTCTGCCAAGATTGGTGGTTATACAAGAATACAACGATCAGGAAGAAATAATCCTCCCCCCTGCCCATCCAGTGTTGCCACCAGAGGAAACTGCAGCAAGCTTTGCGATGGACTCTGCAGAACACCAGCAGGCCCCGCCACAGCCCACACCTCAACCCACCCGTCTTTTTAAGAAATAGCCCTGTCCAGTACCGGACTGGGGCATAAAGGGCCCACAGGCAGGGCCGGCCGGCCCATTACACCATGTACGCAGGCGCGTACGGCACCAAGCTCTAGGGGCGCCGTGTCTGGAGTCCCACCGCTGTCCACCACAGCAGCGCCACTGCACTGCCCGCCGGCGCCGCGAGTGCTGCAACCTGTACTGTCAATCGCCAACAGTGTTTGCACTGCAGTGCATTGGAGGGAGAAGGAGGGGAGTGGCTGCACAGCACCAGCCGGCCCCACTGGGGGGCCCTGCACCTGCGTGCCGCCAGAGCCGGATTAGGGGAGCCACAAGGGAGAGTAACCTCGGACCCCCTGCCCAGAGCTGCACCGACCAAACTGTCACTCTCACCGCAGCAGCGCCAGCGCAGGACCCTGCGTCAGTTGATGGGTAGCGCTGCTGAAGGGGAAGAAGGAAGAAGAGGAAGTGGAAGCAGGACTAGTCGGGAGAGCAGGAGGTCCCAGCCCTGTTGCTGCTGAGGGGAGCCAGTAAGAGCGAGGACAGAGGCTGCCTGCAGATGGTGACAGTTCCCACCAACGCGCTGCCAGGCTGAGGAGCAGACAGGTGAGCACACATACAAAGTAGACACTACGGGGGAGGGGCATGGTTAGTTGATGTTTCCAGCACCCACCTGCTATAGTCAACAGGGGGCGACTGTGGGGGGTGTTGTTTGTCTTCTCATGCTGTATGACAATATAATAAATTAATGTCTCTGTCAGTAAGTGTGTGTGTCAGTGACAGTGTGTGTGTTTCAGTAAATGCGTGTGTCACTAAGTGGTGCCTGTCAGTAAGTGTGTGTGTGTCAGTAAGTGTGTGTATGTCAGTGTGTGTGTGTGTCAGTAAATGTGTGTGTCAGTAAGTGGTGCCTGTCAGTAAGTGATATCTGTGGGCTTGATTCAGCAAGGATCGCAATTGCAAAGCTGCACGTAGGCAACTTTGCAATTGCGATCCTTGCAGTAGTGCAAATGCAGTAGGAGGTTTATGACACCCCCCTGCTGCATTTGCGATTCCAGCACTGAGACAGAGGTCACAGGCTGGGATCACCATCGCAACCATCGGTGGTTGATGGTCACGAAGGTGGACGGCGCTGGGCAGCCTCAGCTTACCCAGACTGGCTGGCTTGCGAGGCCAGCAGACTGCGTATGCCCACGAGGTCCCTGGGCTGGCCACTCCCAGAAAACAGGGCGGACACGCCCTGTTTCCGGGAATGCTGGCAGCCCCTGCCCCCGTACCGCCCTTTAAAGGGCTTGCGTGCGACTTAGCAGGACCCATTCTGCATACCTCCCAACATGACCCTCTCCAGGAGGGACACAATGCTTTGGTCCTGGACTTCCCTGGTAAGAGGTTGGGCTGCAGCGCAGTTCAAAATTCAGATAGGGGAGTCACACCAACTGTCATTTCACACACTGCCAAACATCACTGGCTGGGGCTCACTGGCAGTTGGTGCGACTCCCCTATTTGAATTTTGGACTGTACTGCAGCCCCGCCTCTGGAGCCGCCACCAATCATACATTACCAGGGAAGTCCAGGACCAGAGCATTGTGTCCCTCCTGGAGAGGGTCATGTTGGGAGGTATGATTCTGCACACTCGCAGAATGGGTCCTGCGAACACACAGATTCCCGATAATTGTGAATCTGCGTTCAGCAGTGCACTTTTGTGCACTCCTGAATCAGGTCCTGTGTTAATAAGTGTGTTTGTGTTAGTAAGTTGTGGCTGTTAGAAAGTGGTGTGTCAGTAAGGTGTGTCAATAAGTGTGTCTGTATCAGTGTCAGTAAGGGTTCTGTGTCAGAAATTGGTGGTATCTGTCAGGGGTGTCAGTAAGGCAATGTGTGTCCGTGCAGCTAGTGTGTGGGAGCAGTGTGTGTGTGTGCGGCTATGGGGAAGTGTTTGTGAGCGGCTAGGGAGCAGTGTGTGTGTGAGAGGCTATGAGGGCCGTGTGTGTAAAATTGCATTCAGTTTAGGAAGTGGGGCCCCAAACTGATATCTTGCTTAGGACCCTATGACGTCTAAATATGGCTCTGCCACCGCCTCCTTCTAGTTTCCACTGTCCCTAAGACCATCCCACTGTCTCCCAGAATGCCTGTGCCACGCACCATGTGACATCATTGCGGCCGCACCTGGCATTCTGGGACGCAGGGGAGAGAACTAAAGACATGGACAGCCTGCAGAACCGGGACACGGAGGAGCTGCCTTTGCCTGGAGGGATACACAGCAGGTGAGTCACTGGGGGAATTAGGAGGCGGTGAGTTACTGGGTGGGGAGGATTAGGAGGCAGTGAAATGCTGAGGAGAGGGGTGGAGGCATTACATGTGTGTGGCATAATGCTTTATAAAGGGCATTACATGTGTGGCATAATGCATTATAAAGGGCAGTACATGTGTGGCATAATGTATTAGGGCATTACATGTGTGGCATAATGTATTAGGGCATTATATGTGTGGCATAATGCATTATAAATGGCATTACATGTGTGGCATAATGTATTAGGGCATTACATGTGTGGCATAATGTATTAGGGCATTACATGTGTGGCATAATGTATTAGGGCATTCAATGTGTGGCATAATGTATTATGGCATTACATGTGTGGCATAATGTATTAGGGCATTACATGTGTGGCATAATGTATTAGGGCATTACATGTGTGGCATAATGTATTAGGGCATTATATGTGTGGCATAATGCATTATAAATGGCATTACATGTGTGGCATAATGTATTAGGGCATTACATGTGTGGCATAATGTATTAGGGCATTACATGTGTGGCATAATGTATTAGGGCATTACATGTGTGGCATAATGTATTAGGGCATTACATGTGTGGCATAATGTATTAGGGCATTACATGTGTGGCCTGATTTGTATATTAGTCATCCACTGGCTGTCACCCTCACCCTGTCACCCATTGCTGCTGTCATTCTTTCCCAGCCATCACCCTCTCCCTGTTGTCAACCATTGCTGTCACCCTCACCCACTGCTGTCACCCTCTCCCTGTCACCCAGTGCTATCACCCTCTCCATGTCACTTAGTGCTATCACCCTTTCCCTGTCACCCTCTCCCTTTCATCACCTTCTCCCCACCCTCTACCTGTTGTCAACCATTGCTGCCACCCTCACCCAGTGCTGTCATCCTCTCCCTGTCACCCTCTCCCTCTCACCCAGTGTTATCACCCTCTCCTTGTCACCCTCTCCCTGAATATGCATCTTTGGGTATAATTGTAGCTTAGCACCCAGGGTGGTCCTGCTGCATAAGGACTTCATACATATTCATGTGGGGGCCTATGTGTGTGTTTAATTATTTTCATGTTTCTATGGGTTTTTTTTGCAAAGCATAAAAGTGTAATTATTTTCACGTGGGGGCTTATGTGTTTTTTTTTTTATGCATAGCCTATGGGGGTATTCAATTAGCCGCAGGGTTTCCCCTGTGACTAATCACTGTCAATAATCCCAGCTGCGCGGAGAAAGGCTGTACCATTAAATAGCCTTTTTCTCGTGCTGAAAAAAAATCGGGATTATTTCACTAGGGGGCGCCAAAATCTATATCCGCTTACCAAAAAAATTAGTCTCTGGCCGGCCCTGCCCACCGGGGGAATTCAGTAGTAGGGCCTATGAATACCTAATGATCTATACACCCTAATTGTCGCTATTTAGCGTTGTAAGTCGCACAAGACATAATTGCTTTCCAGACTTTGATTGTGATTCCAAAGCACAAAAAGATATTATTCACCAAAAAGCATATAGTTACACGCTGTGATCTAAATACAATTAGCGGAAACAAATTATACAATCACAAGGTACAGTCAAATACATACACATGCGCTCTGGATCCAGATTTCCCGGCATCAACTATGATACCCCCGTCAACAGAAAAGAAAGATGACTAACTATCAGATCCAGAGTGCTTGTTTATGTACCCTTACAGAGATAGGCAATACAATAGAACAAGTTGGCATAATCCCATTGGTTCTTCTTTCTGGTTCTTCTATTACGATACAGTTCATATGTCAGTTTGTATTGTAATAGTCCAGCCTCCAACAGCTCTTTGTGTCCATTTTCCCACCGAAGAACAAGTCTAAACTGGCTAATAAACATTACATTACAGAGTACATTTCAATGCCTAACTCTCTATGATCCATAATTTGCAGACACATGTTGCGATCTCCCTGCCGATGGAACCGTAGATCAGCAAATAAACAGTGGTTTAGAATAGCACCAAACACGGTCTGCTTATCATGTACTAAACCTGAGATCTTAAATACAGTCGCTTCATTACATAATTAATAATGAATAAAACCTTGAATATTAACCTTAATGGTAGGGAACCTTTCTATGTAAGTGTGCAATGTGTAAGTGTAAGGATATTAAGAAAAGACACTAGTTAGCGTTGTGCGTCTACGGGTTTGTGAAGTACACCATGGTACGTGTTTTGCAGGGTTGTTCATATTATATGTTTCAGTAAATGTATGTAGTTATATAATGAGGACTTTTAACATTGTTCTATTGCGTGGGAATCGCACGGCACTACATAATAACATCGCCGTATGTACTGATATTGTGTGAGATTCGCTAAAATGGCGTTGGGCGACCATTCGCAAAATGGCGTCTTGTTGCCATTCGCAAAATGTTGTCGTGCAGATTTTAATTTTAACAGATTCTGTCTCAGCCAATTATCCAACTTCAACAGTCCACCCTTTGATAGCAAACAATACGCTATCACACTCTGATTTTAAAATTAATTTAGGCTTACACTATGACATATTATTTAATGTTATATTATGGGATGGCACAAGTTGGTTCTTAAACCATCAATAATGTCTCTAGGAGGGACATAAAGCTACCCTTATACGCACACTGTGGATCTTGGGAGATCATGGGAAAGATGTGGGGATGCATCTAACCTATAAAGGAAGTCTTGGAGGGGATAGGGACTTACATTATTTAAGATGTTTAAAATAACATTTCATAATACATTTCATGCATGTCTTAATCTATACATCATCTGATGGTACATTCTAGTTCAGGGTTGTAATGCAGTCCTTCATTTACCTCAGTATTCATATTGTAACTACTGACCACCATCATAATTTCATTCCTTCAATTTACCTTCTCTTTACATTTTCCACATTTCAACACAGTAGGAACACATTTGACACATAAGCCAATTACTATGATGACAACCAATATGAGGATCAGGAGTTTACCTATGCTAGCAACTATTTCCTCGACCCACTCTCCTAGACCGGAGAACCATTTCACTGGGTTCAACCAAGAAACCCATTCCTCTAACTTCTCCTCTACTTCAGTCACTGAAGCATTATGGTTCTTCCGAAATTCCCATTTTAACTGCAGAATTTTGTCCATCTTCCGGTCTATCACCTCCTTGGGGTCACTAGTATCGTTTGTGATGTATGTGCAATACTTTACACCAAATTGGGTGGCTAAGGTCACACAGTACCCTCTATAGACAGCTGTTAGATAATTTAATACTAATCTGTGTTGCACCAGTTCTTTTTTGTAGGCCTGTAACTCCTTACCTGTGTACCTAAATGTGTCATCATACATCAGTGATATTATCTATTAATTTAGCAAGATCGTGGATATATCTGAAATTTAGTGTACCCCGAGCGATCCTGGTGGGATCCAATGCGACTAAAACTTGAAAGCCAGTTGTTTCACTAATTACCTGTGTGGCTTTATGTACATCACCAGGTATCATATTTATTTTGTCTCTATGTTCATACTGTGTGTGAAGATATGGTGATGGTGTGTTTTTATGAATACCAAGCATTTCACCATGTGTGAGGGTCATAACCTCTGGGAGTACTCTTCCCAGATAACACAAACCTTCGGACCTCGGAGAGAGCCACTTATACGCTTTTTTTCCACATATAAAATATACATCATCGGGGAGAACATAAGGAATAGAATGCATCATGATCATCCAATACATTTCCCTAACAAATGATCCTATTTCAGGTTCTCCCATCTGGCTAATACACGTTTCTGGTTGTATAACCCTGGCACAGGACCCTTCTGGTACTCTGCCAACCATTTCTTTAATGTCACTTAGTGTATACCGATACCGGAAGTGTTTCCCATGTAACCTAATTGTGCGTAACAGTTCAAAATTTATAGGCTCATAATCAGCTCTTAGTGAAGAGGTCATCGACTGATTATTCCCAGTCACCTCTCAACTTCGTGGTTTATTGAAGTTGGTGATGTTCAAACATAAAAGTGATTTATCTACTTGGTACTGGTGGAGTTTAAAATGAGGTGGTTTGGTGTTAAGAAATTTTCCATCCAGCGTCTTCCCTTGTTGCAGTTCTAAGACCTCAGAGACATTTAATGGAAATGGCACTAATCCTACATTATGCTGTCCCTGAGGCACATGAGAACACACCCAACAGTCAGTGTGGTTTAAAACTTTGCCCACCATAGTATCATAATCCTCTAAAGGATACCCACCCCAATACTGGTTATACTTAGGTTGGCACTGCTGGATGCAATTCTCATCAACTAAGGACCCACAAAACTCTCAAATACAATAATCCTCAGACAATAGACCTTCACATTGTCTCCGATTTTCCAACACAGCAGATCTCTTAACAATTACTGTGTGAGGTTCTGAATTTGTTGTGGACCCGGGGTGGTGATAGGAGCAGACACAGAAGCAGATTTAAATGAAAAAGTGGAGTTTTTAATAAGTGACTTACAAGACATGGAAATGGCAAATAAAAAGTCCAGGTATAGCACTAAAGTGCACTTGATAACTGTAGTGGGGGTTAATAGGAAATGTCCGGATAGTGACAGGCAGGAACAGTCCAGTAAACAAATATGTTGAGATGTAACAGAATGCAGATATGATGAGCTGTAACTGAATGCAGGAATGATGAGCTGTAACGAGTGCAGGTTTGGTGAGCTGTAACAAATGCAGGCTGAGGTAATGAAGTCCAGCTGGGAGTGAAGGGAGGCACGGTGCAGGGAACAGCAGGTTCAGGTACTCAGGCAGGTGAAAGGTATGCGGAGGGTGCAGGGTAAATAAAGCAGGTTGGAGCAGGCAAGGTTCAGGCTAGTAGAGAAACAGACAGGCAGGCAGGTAAAGGCACAGGTACTCTCTCTCAGCCGCAGCTGAGAAACATGTTGCACTGGCAAAGGAAGGAAGGCTCTGGACCTTCCTATATACTCAGTGCCGCGCTGTGACTGGCTGGAATGAGCACATGACCTACCAGGATTGGACAGCCAGAATCACATGGCCGCAGGCAAGATGGCGGCGCCCATGCCAACGGAACGGAAACACCGCCAGACCTCACCAGGCCTAGGGACAATGTGCCCACACAGAACCATGCGCAGCCAATGCCCCTCGCCAAACACCAGCACCGCTGCCAGAGACACCCCGCCATAATGATCTCACAGGTAATACCCGGTGATAACCATGCCGAGAAACCCTGGCCGTGACATACTGTACTGGGTTTGGTCAGATACCGCCCTTGTGACTGTATTGCTCCTTCTTCCAACTCCACTCCATTGATATCACCATCAGCTCCCCTCTCCGTCCTCTGTCTTCCGTCACAGAAACCAGAGATCCCGAAACAACCCAGGATAATGAGAACTCTGGGAGAAAACACAAAGATAACCACAGCAGACCACTCCATTGCTGAAAACTATGATCTACAAATTTCTTTAGCTCAGGTATCTCACTGTAACCTTTAACCCTCCCGGAAAAGACTCGCGATTGACAGGTCTACGTTATCTGCCTCGATTCCGCCTTGTCTCTCCACCGGTTGGTTGACCTTCTTACAGTGAGTGGAATGGACCCAGGTATCTCTCCCTGCCACTTTTAAGGAAGTTGTACTTGTCAGCAACACTTGGTACGGACCTTCCAACTGTTCTGTCAAACTACCTGAACGCAAGAAATTTCTGATCATAACAAATTCTCCAGGTTCAACATCATGACAGTTTGTTTCAGGCATATGATTTGACAACAATTTCAGTTTCTGCTGTTGCTGCTTTAACTGTTTACTCATTGTTATTAGATACCTTACAGTAACCTCGTTGTTACTTTTCAAATCTTCCTGCAGTCTTATAATCAAATGTCTACCAAACAGTATTTCAAAGGGGGACAGATTGAGAGGGGGTCTAGGAGTTGTCCTGATACTGTGGAGGACAAGTGGTAGTGCTTCTTGCCACCCCAGTCCAGTTTCCTCCATCATGATCTTACTCAATTTTTTTTTAATAGTACCATTCATCCTCTCCACCTTGGCGCTGGCTTGCGGTCGGTAGGGGGTGTGAAGTCTACTATTAATACCCATCAACTTACACATGTTTTGGAAGACATCACCTGTGAAATGAGTACCCCTGTCACTTTCAATAATTCTAGGGATACCATATCTGCATACAAACTCCTGAACTATTTTCTTAGCAGTAAACGCAGCAATATTAGTGGCAGCTGGGTATGCCTCAACCCAATTAGAAAACACATCAGTGCACACTAATACATACTTGAGATTCCTGCAGGGTGGTAATTGGATTAAATCAATTTGTATTACCTGAAAAGGTCCGTCGGTCGGAGGAATGCGAGATGGCTCGGTAGGGATTGTTTTCCCAATGTTTTTCCTCAAGCAGGTCAAACAGGACATTGCTCTCTTTTCCGCTTGGGACGAAAAACCTAGTGCACACCAGTATGCTCTCACCAACTTGCACATACCTTGCTTTCCCAAGTGAGTCAGACCGTGCGCTGCCTCAGCCAGGCTTGGGTAGTACACCTTGGGAGCCACTGGCTTACCTTGTCCATCTCTCCAGAGTCCAGAGGACTCTTGCCCACATCCCTTGGACCTCCAGACTGCCTTTTCCTGGATGGAACACAAATTTTGCATCTCAATTAATTTCTGCATATCAATTGTTTGAAACATTTGGTTAATTGGCATGTTCACTTTTAACCCTGCTACCCATTTGGCAGTTTCATCTGCCCTGTTATTACCCAGTGACACCGTATTGTCCTCACATGGGCTTTACACTTAATTACGGCCACTGCCTTAGGCAATTGGATCGCTGTCAGTAGTCCTTTTTTATGTTTTGAGTGTGCGACTGGTGTGCCTGCTGCTGTCATAAAATTTCTCAGATGCCATAGAGCACCAAAATCATGTACTACCCCAAAGGCGTACCTAGAGTCAGTGTAGATATTAGCAGATTTGTCTTTTGGTAATTCACATGCTCTCCTTAGTGCCACCAGCTCCGCCACTTGGGCCAAGTGAGGTGGACCAAGAGGTTCGGCTTCTATGATGTCTTCGTCATTTACCACAGCATAACCTGTACATAACTCTCCAGTGTCATTCTGTCTATAACAACTCCCATCCATGTAAAATGTCACATCTACATTTTCTAAAGGTGTATCTTGTATGTCAGGTCTTGCAGTAAAGGTCTGATTCAGAAATTCCATATAATCATGTGCATCAATATACCTGCAGAACTCACCTTCTGCCAGCTACTCACCTGTCTCTACCCTTTGTGCATCCTGAGGCACATACGGTAAATACGTAGCTGGATTTAACGTACTGCACCGCTTAATGGTTATGTTTGCAGGTGCTATTAGGGCTAGTTCCCCTTTTGTGAACCTAGCTGAGGAGACATGTCTGGTCTGAGCAGAATTTAGCAAAACAGATATAGCATGGGGAGTATAGACAATCATATCATGGCCTAATACTACATCCTCACTCTTACTGACCAATAGAGCAGTTGCTGCTACACTTCTTAAACACATTGGGAGTGATCTTGCCACAGTGTCCAGTTGTGCACTGTAGTTAGCTACGGGCCTACTGGCATCTCCATGTTTTTGTGTGAGGACACCTGCTGTGCAACCATCAGCTTCCGTACAGTACAAATCAAAAGGTTTTTCATAATCATGTATTCCCAATGCAGGTGCTCTTGTCAGACTATCCTTAAGGTTAAGGAAAGTCTGCTCTGTTTCCTCTGTGTGTATGACACAATCGGGCTTTGAGGAAGAGACTAAGGCCCTCATTCAGAGGTGCTCGCAAGAAGCGAGCGCTCGTTCTGAATGAGGGCGGCCACTTGTATTTTTAAGTGCGGCCTCCTGGTCGCTAGCTAAGCTGTGGGTTACCACCCACAGCTTTAGCGACTGACCAGGTTGATGGTCGCGATGGTCAAGTCCATCGCGACCATCGGGGCTTGCAACGAGACCCTAAGGTTGGGTCTCGGCAACCGCAAGCCCCAGGAAGCTTCCTGTTCTGATCGAGCAGGAAGCTCCGCACTGACATCACTGCTGATGTCAGTGCTGCCGCCCACAAAACAGCAGGCATTCCTTAAGGAACGCCTCCGTTTGTGAAACCACTCCCCCGTCACGCCTACAAAATGGGCTGAGCTGTCGATCAACATCGACAGCTGGCCCTTTTGTAGTGAGCTCCGGAGCGAGAGAATTTCTCTCTTTCTCCGGGGCTTGCGCACGCGCAGTGCAGCCACTGCGTGTGTGCAGGGCCTAAACATCGACCCGGTTGCGAGTGCTCAGCGCTTGTGACCGGGTCTGAATGAGGACCTAAGTCCTGTAATGGTAAAGCCAAAATAGAAAAACCTGGGATCCACATTCTGCAGTATCCACACATTCCCAAGAAGGTATGGATTTGCTATTGGTTCTGCGGCAGTGTCATGGTCTGTATGGCCTGGATTCTGTCAGTAGTCAGATGTCATAACCCCTGGGTTAGGCACTGTCCCAAGCATTTAACCCTGGACTGGCATGGCTGTAGTTTGTCCTTAGCAACCTTGTGTCCTGTTTGCGAGAGATGAAGCAATAAAAGTTTAGTATCATTTAAACATGACATAAACAAATCAGAACACAACAATAAATCATCCACATATTGTATTAGAACAGATCCATTGGCAGGTTGAAAAGATTGTAAACAGTCGTGTAAGGCCTGGTAGAAGATACTGGGGCTGTCAATCGTGTCCATGTGTATTGTACCCCCCTGTATGTAAATGTAGGTACTGACAGTCAGGATGAAGAGGGACAGAGAAGAATGCAGAACAGAGGTCAATGACAGTAAAATAGATTGCATTTGGTGGGATCTGCAGGAGGATGACAGCTGGATTCAGCACTACGGGGAATAGGCTTTCTACTACCTTATTAACCCCCTAAGGTCTTGTACCAGCCTATAACCCCTCCCACCACTTTTTTTCACAGGAAAGATGGGACTGTTGGCTACACTTGCTATACGGACTAAAATTCCCTGTTGTAATAACCGCTCAATTATGGGATAAACCCCTATCTCTACCTCCTGTTTTAATGGGTACTGGAGAATTTTTGGAGCTTGCCTACCGCATTTTAGAATTACCATTACGGGAGCTACGTTTGCCATCAATCCAGTGTCCTGTCCATCTTTGGTCCAGAGGGACCCCGGTATCTGAGATAACATTTGTTCTATTTGAGATGGATTTTTATCTGAAACAGTAGAGTGAAACATTAACCTTTGGGGAGTGTCCAGTATATCCCTCACCTCGTGCGCAACTCTCTCTGGGATATCTAGAGATAAATAACAGGGGTACAATAAATGACACATCCCATTTTACATAACAAATCCCTTCCCAGTAGGTTAGTAGGGGCCGCTGCTGCCAGGAGAAAGGCATGCCTGGTATGCAATGAACTGATAGTAACCTCTGCAGATTTGGTTAAAGGATAATGTTGCACTTTTGCTGGTACTGTTTCGCTGGTCAGCTGTAAATTAGATGGAGATTTTATCACTGATCTGATTGCCCCTGTGTCTACAACAAAAAGAATGTGTAGTACCAGCTACATCAATTAACATTACAGGTTCTTCTCTAACATCCCCAGTTAACCTGACTGACAGTAGACTACAGGTGTGACCTGACCCCTAGAGCTGACTATCTTCTTCCAGCAAAGCATTCACTGCTGCGACATGAGCAAGTGATGGCTGGAATTGTCCTTTCTGTTGTGGGTGCCCCTTCCGTAAGTATGTCGGTGTTCCCTGGTTTGGTGTTTCTCATTTCTTAGCCTTACAGAACTTACTTATATGGCCCTCCTGGTTACATCTATAACACCTTCGTGGTTGACGTGTTGTGAAAGGTTGTTGTTGTGTGGGTTGGGGAATGAGGAAAGATTGTGGTTGTATATAGGGATAAGGGTTTGGAGGTTGTGTGGGATGAGTGCATTGTGGCTGAGTGTGATAAGTGTGAGGTTCTGGTTTTGTTGTGGACCCGGGGTGGTGATAGTAGCAGACACTGAAGCAGATTTAAATGAAAATGAGGAACTTTTAATGAGTGGCTTAGTAGACATGGAAATGGCAAAAGAAAAAGTCCAGGTATAGCACAGAAGTGCACTTGAGAACTGTAGTGAAGCTAATGGGAGAATGTCCAGACAGTGACAGGCAGGAACAGTCCAGGATGCAGGTTTTGTGAGGCTGGAATTAATTTGCAGGCTGAAGAGAATTTGCAGGCTGAAGTGAATAATGTCCAGAGGAAATGCAAGTGGAGGCAGGGTGCAGGGTAACAGCTGACACAGGTACTCAGGCAATGGGAGAGGTAATTGGAGGAGGCAGGGGAATCCAGCAGGGTAAGGAGCAGGTTAGGTGAAACAGGCTTAGGTAGCATTTCCAAGGAGGCAGGTAACGAGCTCAGGAACTCTCTCTCAGCTGCTGCTGAGAAACACGTTGCGCTGGCAATGCAAGGAAGCTCTGAACTCCCTTAAATCCCCAGTGCTTAGTCGTGACTGGTCAGAGAGGAGCATGTGACACACCAGGATAGGGCAACTAGGTCACATGTCCAGAGGCAAAATGGCGGCACCCATGCCAGAACGGAATGGAAGCACCACCAGGCCTAACCAGACCAGAGTGACAGTATGCCCACACAGAACCACACACAGCCAATGCTCCCCACCAGGCACCAGCACCACTGCCAGACGACCCTTGCCATAGCGTCCTCACAGGTATCACCCGCCGCCCGCCATGCCAAAAAAACCCTGGTCATGACAATAAGAGTGCTGCTGTGTTATTTGCATTCCTTCCAGAGCTTGAATACTAACAGCCATTAGTTTCTCGCTCTGCATTTCTCTCTTCCTCAAGATGTTTTTATCATTCCCTGAGTGTGTCTACGGTAACTCCACTCCACCCAGGAAGTGAGGTCTGAACCCTGGCTTTTAGAGTGTCCTTAAGACCATCCATAAGCACTGTGATTGTCATTTCCCTGTGATGGGTGTTGTCTTTTATATCCTCTATACCTGTGTATTGGGTAATAGTCTGCAGCGCTCTGGTAAAATAATCTGCTGCAAATTCACTCTCTTTCTGCTTAATCGTGAAGATTTTACTCCAGTTAACAATTAATGGGAAAAATGCAGCCAATTGGGTAAAAATGTGGGTTATATTTTCCTGATTACCTGCATCAGTTATGGGACTATCTCCATCCAATACACAGGCCGTGATAAACTTTTCACGTCGGTATTGTGTGGAAGACATGCCCGTAATACCACGCGCCAATTTTTATTGGTTGGCTCATTACCTAAATCCTTTACAAATCTCTGGCACTTTGCTAGTTGTTTCCTAGGGTCAGGGAAATCTGTCATTATGGAACGTAGTTCTGCTCTCATCCATGGACAATGCATCACTACATCCCTTGTGGCTACTACACCATGTGTGTTCGGATTCCCATTGGGAACAGTTATTGTCTGGACAGGATGGATGCCTGCCATAATGCTACCTTTGGCCTGATTACCGCCGTGGCCATTTTCCCATTGTTTTAAAGCGCCGGACCCCCGCGCATATATGTGGGACTCCGGAGAGGTAAGTAATATTATGGGTGCAGGGCAGTGGTGTAACTAGGGTATTTGGAGCCCAGGGCAAATTTGAAAAGGGAGCCCCCCCCAACACCCCGAGAAGTGCGCGCACCATAGGCGCGCGCGTGAAAAAAAATGGGCGTGGCCACTTAAAAATGGGGCGTGTTAACATGACATACCTCTTTATTTTCACGCTGAACATTCCTATCAATATGCACCTTAACCCCATTAGTACCCCTTATACAGTACCCCCAGTATGCAGTTGTGGTCCCACTTATGCAGGCCCATAGTAGTGCCCCTTATACAGTATCCCCAGTAGTGGTCCCCCTTATACAGCCCCCAATTAGTTCCCCTTACTCAGTACCCCCAGTAGTGGCCCCCCCAAATGCAGTGCCCCACGTAGTGTTCCCCCTTATATGGTGCCCCCAGTAGCAGTCCCCACAATGCAGTGCGCCCAGTAGTGGTATCCCCTTATGCAGTGCCCTTTATATGGTGCCCCCAGTAGTAGTCCCCCCCCTATGCAGTGCCCTTTATATAGTGCCCCCAGCAGTAGTCCTCCTCCCCATGCAGTTTTCCCAGTAGTGGTCCCCTTATGCAGGCACCCTGTATTATTGCCCCCAGTAGTGGTCCCCCGAGTGCAGTGCCTTTAGTGGTAGGCCCCTTTTATAATGCCCCCAGTGGTAGTTCCCCCCCAAGTAGTAGTCCCCAGTAGAGCAGGTCCTCCCATTGGCGCCCCCAGCAGTAGCCACCCCTACCCCAGTAGCGGTCCCCCCTGTAGTAGCCACCCCTCCCCCAGTAGAGGTCCCCCCAGTAGTAGCCACCCCTCCCCTAGTAGAGGTCCCCCCAGTAGTAGCCACCCCCCTCCCCCGTTGTGCAGATAGGTTAAAAAAAAAAAAAAAAAAAATATATATATATATATATATATATATATATATATAAAAATATACTTACCTGAATCTCTGCTCCTGGTCCTGGTCCTGCTCGCGACGCCGCTCCCGCCCGGGCTGGCGCGCTCAGCATTATGGGACAGACGTCATGACATCATGACGTCAGTCCCATTACCCACTGCAGGAGCCGGACGGAAGTCCGGCTCTTGCAGTGGGTGCTGCAGCAGTCAATGAGAGTCTATCTGACTCTCATTGGCTGCTGTTTAACACACGCATCGCCGCCAGTGCTGGCGGCGATGCGTGTGTTATGCACAGCCTGAGCCCGCCTCCTGGCGCTATTGGGCAAGCGCTCAGGGGGAGGGAACGGGCTCAGGCGTGCAGCACAGGACCGGCGCTGGAAGCCTAGCGCCGATCCTGTGTAAATGTGTAGCGCTGACCGCACTCATTGCGGTCGGCGCTACACTGGCTAACTAGGGCGGGCGGGCCGGTACCGTGGCTGGCGGCGCCCCCCCCTGTGCCGACGGTCCAATGGCGCCCAGGGCACGCACCCCGCTCGCCCTGCCCTAGTTACGCCACTGGTGCAGGGTGTGCGGTGCGGGGCCCGTGTTCCCCACACACCCTGCACCCATTATAGATACGCCCCTGTGTGTCACATTGAACTCGTCTATCTAAAGCAAGTCTATTTTTTCACGATTTTCTTTTAATAGTTTTGTGCAAGTTCACAACTCACAACCTATTACATTGTAATAGTTGTAGGTTTGGAATGGGAAAACATCTGGATGCAAGTTTAGAGCATGTGAGAAGTGGAGATGAAAGATTAGTGTGAGTTTGCATGTTTTCGCAGCCTATTACATGTGCAAGTTTACAAAATTTGCAAGTTTCGCTGTAAACTTGCACCTTTTGCAAACTCAACCCTGTTACATTCCACCCAAGATTTTTTTTTTAAATAGGAAAAGATGTCTTCTTTGGGGTGCAGCTCACTCAGATACTGCACAGTATCTAGTCTTCAAATCACACTGTTTCTGCTCTCATACACAAGTGCCGCAGTGTAGAATTAGATATCCTTGTGAAAAACAATTGTTAGTGCAGCTCACTTCAAGTTCACTTCTAACAAACATACACAAGAGACTGTTTGCACTGGATTGTAGTTGCTACTAGTGTCTGACAAACAAACACGTATAGATCACTTGTCTTTGCTGCAGTCACGCCCCTCTTGGTGTGCTTGATTCCGTGAGACTCAGCTAGCGCCGGGCATCTTTTTTTACCGAAAATGCATCTAAGTCGCGATGCAACTACTGTAGGACGCACCAGGAGACTGTGCTGATTAGTGACACTTGTACAGTATATCTGTATGTGGCTGAGTCTCTCCGTAGTGCTATGATACAATGGCTGCAGATTTTTCCAGTACAAGTTCCGTTTTTCAGTCTCAGTTGCACAAGTGTCACATATTAAATGAATCAGTACAGTCTCCTAGTGAGTCCTAGTCACATCACATTGCGACTTGTATGCATTTTCAGCAAAAAAAAAAAGGATGCCCGACGCTAGCAGAGTTGCACGAGACCTGGTGGGCCACTCACGCCAGGCATATCGCGCTGCATGGCATATTGAAACTAGATGAGAAAAGACACATCTGTACACAGTGACAAAGATGTCTATAGTCTGTTACACCCTTACCAGTCACTTCATTTACCTATAACGCTTATTAATGGCAGAATGGTGGGGGCGTATTTATAAAGGGTGGAAGGTGTGCGGTGCACACGGGCTCCTGGGTCCCCTGCATCCATACTTGTTTTTTTTACTTACCTCTACGAAGTCCCACGGAGTAGCACTACAGAAAACATCTGGAAAATGGCCGGCGCTGCCATTCTCCCGGCATGTTGCGCATGCGCAGAAAGCAATCACCAGAAAAATGGCTGCTGCGACATGGTTTATGTGGTTTATTATACAAGCAGTAGTACAGCGTGTTAAAGGTCGCAGATCTCCGGAACTAAGGAGGAGATGTCCGTCTCCCACTATGTCACATATACACAGCAGGATGGTGCCGCACATGCGCAGTAATAGTACTGATGGCCATTTTGGTAAGGTAATGAAGCATCATCCCCAGAGGATCCATATTGGAGGCTGCACAGTAGCGTTCTCCACTTGGGTGTATTTAGTTTTCATAAAAACCAAACTGCTTATCTTGACACTGGAGTGATACCATCAGAACTTAATGATTATAAGGATATTTTGCTCATGCATTTATTAATCTCAAGTGTATTATCTTTCTCTCTGCATACACATTTGTATACACACACACTCACACACATAAAAATACTGTATATGATCCTGCATCAGGGCCATAGCTAGGGTAGTGCGGCCGATGCCATCGCACAGGGCACCACAGGTCAGGGGGCGCTGTTTGGGCCTGTCAAATTTCTGTTTATTATCATTCTTGCTTGTAGCTTCCTCTTACTTCATCCCCAGCATCTCCTGGTCTCTCCTATCTCTTCCCTGGCCCTTCCCCATGAAGCAATGGCCCTTTTTTGGGTGCATTATGTCCCTTTGAAAAATGAGGGGGCGCCAATGCTCTTTCTGGCACAAGGCACCAAAAAATCTAGTTACGGCTCTGCTTGCCATGTTCTGTTCGGATTGCGTCGAGAAGAAAGTCACGTGAAAGCTGGATGGCTTTAAATCCTGCTAGGAATGGTTAGGGATTTAACCAAAAGAACTAACACAACAAAAGCTTTCAGACACTGACATGTGATTTCCCGTATACGTCTCAGTAAGACACATTAAGCACATTCTCTTGCTTTAATACCTTTGTTACCAGAAAAAAAAGTAAAATATTTAGAAAGCTTCATGCTATTATAACATACCATGCATTGAAAGCAAACTACTGAGACTTGCCTAATTGCCTTTTATTGTAAATTTTCTCTTATTTTAATCCCATTGTTCTAGGTTCTATAAGGAAAATGAATGAATAATAAATAAGAAAACAGTGGATGTAACATCTTCAAAGCTTAGCACAGAGATCTATAAGTGCTATGAACACGCATATAGCACTCAAAGTATAAAATAAATATTAATGATTCAATGTTGTATGGCAGGAAAATATTTGTATATACTTTTATATACTATTATAATTCTAATGTAATATAAGGTAGTTGTGTACTTTATGGACTCATTGCAGAGAGAACCCAAGTGTCCTACACTCATTATTATTATCAATCATGGTAATGTCTAAATCCCCTTCACGGAGAGGACCCTGATGTCATCAGCCAGTGTACAGCGTCATTCCCAGTGTCCAGCGTCATTCCCTACCATCCAAGTGGGCATAGAGGGGGAATATAACTTTGTGGCCCGCACGCGCGCCCGCTTTTCGCTGTATTCAATTTGAAAGGACACGAAAACGGTACCCGGTGAAACTTAAACAAACGGAAAGTACAGTCAGTTTTGGGGAAATCAGCCTAACACCCCCCAAAAGATGCTCTGATGTGGGGGTTCCCTATGGTACCCCCCGATTTGGCTTGCTGAAGGTATTTGGTGTTTTTAAACGGGCTCAATAGCTGCTAAATAGCAATTTTTGTTTAAGTGGTGAAGAATAGTATTCTGGGGGGTTTTTTGGAGAAAATAACTTATCCCAGCATATTTGGGGTTCTTGAAAATGGGGGTCAGCATATTTTAAAGTTGCTAAAGTGAAGTTGAAAAAATCGTGAAAAATCCACCTTCCGCAAGCACCTGCAATGAAAAAAACACCTGGGGCATACTTGGGGACCCCCCCCAGAGTCAAGTTCACTAGTTTTTATCTTTGTCCCCCAACATGTATTTTTTTCACTGCCAAATTCAAAGTGATTTTTTGGGTGTCTTTAAGTGTTTTTTTTTTTTAATTTGACACAGTTTACCTTTGGGGGACTGTCTGAAGGCTGCACGGGGGTTCCCGCAACGTTGCACCCCAAAACCCCAATTCTGCACTTTTTTCTGCCTGGAATTCATAGGCGAAACTTTTTTGCCTATTTAATGGCGGAAAGTCTTCCAAATTGAATACGGAGTAAAATTCAAAACAGGAAAAAATGACGTCATCGGCGAAAAGTTTTCGCCAAAAACGGCTTTTCGCATCAAATTGTTCTCCTTCTGCTTACCCGGAGCAGTTTGTACTCCCCCCAACTTCCCCCCCACCACGGGACATTGAGGCCCATGGGTGGGACAGCGGGACAGTCCCAGAAAAACGGGACTGTCTTGCTGAATGAGGAACAGTTGGGAGGTATGCAATTTAGGAGACAACAGCACATGCTGTCACTCATCAGAAAACCGAAAGTGACGCTGTGCTGTCATAGTTACCAGTACAACAAGGCATTGAACACTGCAGACCCACGTTGTCCACTCCAGGAAATAACATGACGTCATCATGGTAACGGTAACCCAACTAATTTAATAGCAACTAGCAGTATGAAAAACTGCTGACAACAGCATTAATAAATGCTGATATATAAAAACTGTGCAAAACTATAAGACTGATCTCAGGTGTATATCAATCAATTAATCAATCAATCAATCAAAGCAAGCATATGTAACACCAGTTAACACATATTAATGATAAAATAATTGTGAAGTCCGCTCAGCTTCTTGGAGTTCCAAAGTCCAAAAGATTTTATTTGCATAAAGAATTACAAAGAGTACCGCCAATACAATGCGCAAGCGCGGTTGGCACCAACATAATGCTTCAATTTTGAACGCACTGACTTTCAGGGTTAGTGTGGTACAATTTATACACAAAAGACAATACAGGATTATCCTTAGTAACACATATTACAGTTTAGATAAACTGGTCACTACATAATAGATTACCGGTCAAACAATGCAACTGGTCAAGCTTTCAAACTGTCTTCTTGAGTCGTGGTAACCTCTTGCTTGTCATCATTGTCGTATCCAAATGTGCTCATGTCCTCAGGGGCTCACCACTCAGTGGGAAAGTGGCAGGTAACAGTTTACAGTTAAAAACAGGTTCTTATGGAAAGCATATACATTTACCAAACCAGCTGTAACTACAAGCAATATTGAATAAAATAAGTGATCACAAATCTGTGATCACTTACAAAAGCAAATATATTTTTATACATAGAATTGCAGTGCTATATTTACACACTGTTATTTTGGAAATTGTGCAACGTTCGTAAAGAATATAAACACTAATATAAAACAATGCATGATATTGAAAAGCAATATTTAGGTATATAAAATATGATTTAATGGTACAGAAAGTTGTTTATTGTTGTTCTTCATTCAATTTTGGTATTTGACTTTGACACACATAACACATAGAAAAATATATACAGTGGGGGACAAACATGATACAAAAATAAAAAATAAAAAGAGGCACAAAACAAATAATAACAATTACAATCATTAAGTCCAGATGCTGCAACAGTATTCAGGCAGTTCATCCAAAAACACTGACTTTGCAACAATAATTGTTACGATGCCCAACTCTTCTGAGGGGAGGAACGTGGTAATTGGCATGAAACGAAAATCCCTCAAGAAATGTTTACAGGATGCAAAATGTCTTGCCATTGGAGGTGTGTAAAGCCGTCCATACACGGTGCAATAGGCACCTTGTGCTGCAACTTGCGTTCCGACGGCCGATATATCAGGCGGTCCCCACACACAGAGAGGTCTGCTGCCGGCACCCCCCTTCCTCCCCGCCGCATAGCGCTGCATGGGATCGTACATCGCATCCCCAGATCAACTGAACATGCAGTAAGATCTGGAGGTGCGATGTACGACCCCACGGGAGCGCGCACTGTCCGATATCATGCCCACACACGGTACGATATAGCAGCGATATTGTACCAATCCGTCGGATCGGCTGCATTATCGCACTGTGTATGGGCACCTTTAGAATCCACAAACAAAAGTGCCTTCTTTATGGAAGAACGATGCAATACAATTCTTTCTTTTAATAATCTGATAGTCCAATAAACTGATTGCTCACATAAATTATGCTAAAGAGACACATCATCAAATAGACAACAAAACAGCTGTCACACCCATATTATCACTCCCAAGGTCCCATTCATCATCGGAGGCCGTATCACAACCCACTCTTCAGAGACCGACGTTAATGCAATCACTAGTACAAACGCTGTCTCATCCTCTGTATCTTGACTTTTGTTATAGTACTTCCTGTGGCCCTATTTTTGTATTCTGTTCAATAATACCTATATATTGACCCATTGGCACTTGCGGTAGCCTAGGGGTTGCTCAGGCTGTTCATCTCAAGTACTTCCAAACATGGCCTCTAAGGCTGTTGAAGTGCTATTGGGAATGCACCCGTGATAGAAGACATACCCTTGACAATCCTATTACAGGCCCATGAGATGGCCTTATTTGTGAACAGTTTAGCTGACCTACCATACTCCACCCGGAAACACTCATGGATCGCAGACGTTGGATTAAATGTAATAGGTTGCGATCTTCAGCCGCTGCAGGGATTTCTGCGAGTCTCCCTGGGTTTTTAAAGTGGCAATCATTTTAAAAGCTAAACCAGGTTGGTTTAGCCTTTAAAAATAGGAACTTTATCACATGCAACTCCAGGAATTGTGATATATCTCCTGGAGTGTGCTTGTGGCTTAATGTATAAAGGCAAAACCAGTAGAAACCTCAAGACGAGATTATCTGAACATATATATATAACATTTGTAAAGGTCTAATTACACATACAGTCTCCGCACACTTCAAAAATCATCATAATAGTAAAGAGTGCCATTTAAAAAGGTTCTTGGGTATTCAACAGATGCTCCCCAAATGGAAAACAAGAGATATTGAAAAGAGGCTTTCACAAGCCAAAATTAGGTGGATCTATCAATTAGGGACCCTTGTACCCAAGGGGCTGAACGGAGACTTTGAACTCAAATGTTTCTTGACTTAATATTTTTTATGGAAAGATAATGACCTCTATTTTACATACTTGCTGCTATATTAAATTCCCTATTTTGCACCTATTGTTATATATCTGCTGCCATATTTTGCATATTTGCACTTTTTTATTCTGGTGCTTTTGTATTAATTTATTGTTATAGATTGTGTATTTTGTTCATTTTATTTTTATTGTTTTTCATGTGGTATAATCTTGTGTGGATTTATTAATGATCACAAACCAGCGTTGATGCTAAAGAACAATAAAGTTTTTATTCATTTGATTCCCTTAACTGTGGAGGATTGGAGTCGGGTATCTTTGGAACGCAGGACTTCCGGGTGCGGTGGAACGCAGTCGGGTTAGAGACTTCCAGTTTCCGGGTCTGCACGCATGGACATGTCTCCTGATATCCGCCGGCTTACGGAAAGTGGAACTACGTGAGTCAATTACCTACAGGGTATTTAAAGAAGAATCTGAGTGAGCATGCCATGCTTCTGACGAAGGACCTTTTGTTGTCCGAAACGCGTTAAGCGGGGCTAACCTTCTGGACTTTTTGCAGCATCTAAAGCCTGTCTATGTGGACTTCATCATAGTTGATCGCTATATCCGGAGTGACGATCCCACTGTCTCCCTGGTTACATATGGGCTTGACGCCTACATGCAGACGGGGGCTGGGCGCAGTCTTGCATATAGAATTTGTTACACACTTTTTATTCATTTATTATTGTAAGTGCAAACCTGTTATTAAAATTATCGTTTTTTGAGGCATACTGCACTATTATTCCACTCTCTCTTTATATCCCTCCATACAAATGGTACTGTCATAATGGAGACTGAACAGAACCTCATCCTAGAGGCATATCAGTGGATACTTAGGATTGGAATTACCAAGCTCTAATATATTTGGTGATTATTGTCTATATTTTTGTGTGAAAACACATTAGTGTCCTATTTGTATACATGCTAAGCAGGGAGCACTTTTAGGTCTTGTTGCACTATTTTTGTTTTACAGCATAGATGCACAATGATTCACACTTAATGTTAATATATTATACTAGTGGTACATATCCTTTTTATACATGTCCCTATTAATATAAGGTATCACTAGTATATAATTCTCTAGTTATTACATTTATTACAAATCATTTCTAGATTGTCCATATTATGTGACTTAATTAATCAATATGTATATTCATCATAAAATCAATATTTAGTAATATCATATGAAAGTAATGAGAACAAGAAAGGTGTAAATAATACAATAATATAGTGCTTTTTGTAAAAGCTAATTATACCCTCATAGAGCCATCACATATAATCTATCTGTATTTATTATTATAAATAATTATTTTGGTTTATACTCCAAAAGAGTATGGTTATTATAGTTGTAAAGTGAATATATATTTATATTATTATGGTTTATTTAAAAACCCCTACGGTGATAAAAGTATATATATTTTAATAGACTGTAAGAATACAAATATAAAGAAATATGTTTATGTGAATATCTAATAAGTGATTTGCTCCTAAAAAGAGGTGCATTATACTAATAGTGCCTTCATAAATAAATACACCATGTGTTTATTGTGATATTCGATTTAACAATATCTTTAACTTTATTTTATAAATATTCGCACAGAATCAGTTTCTTTCAATTTTCAGTAGGATTACGTTTTTTTAATAATAATTAATAAAGATTCAATATTTTAAACACATTTTTTCCAGAGAATTCTGATTATTAAAATATTTTGGATCTACTAGTGCATTTGACAGTATAATCTTTCCTTGTTTTTTTTGTTTCTCTAAATATTGCTTTCAATTGTCGAATTGCACCCCCATAGATATATAACTTGATATACATAATAACTATATACTATGGGGAAAGATTAGAATCCCTCAATATACATAATAAACTCTGGTTTTGGAATGAAAAATTAAAATATAATCTCTAAAAATTGGTGCGGGTCCACACAATTGTGTTTGAATAAACTAAATTGACTGACACTATATCAGTCCTCTAGGATCCCAGCACGCACATAAATCACTAAATTATCAAAATATCCTATTTAAAAAATATATACAATATATAAACTGAGAAATACACAAGAAATATCCAACATGTCCTCATTTAGCCTTAATCAAGATCTTATGAAAAGACAAGAGAAGTGGAAAATTGAAGCTAACTCTATTTTTGGAGGAATTATAAATAAAGGTGAAGGAATAACAACAGCAAACTGGAGCAACGAACTTACGGAATTAAAATATCTATTACAGAAACAGACGAAAACCTTCTGGAATAAAACCATGTTTGATAATTATCAGCAACACAATATGGCTCCAAAGGCCTATGACCAAAACTATTTCCGGCCTTTGAACTAGAAGAAACTTTAAGAAAGGAGTGGGAAAAGAGCCTTTTGAGATGCTCAAGGGAATTGATTGACATTCTCATCAAACATGATGAAAACACTTTGGAACAATATAATAAGGAGATTGCAAGTATAGGAAAGAGATTAAAAGAATTTTAAGGATTAGACTCATTTCAACAAATCTATTTAAAACATAAAACTGAATTAGAACAATTTGAAAAAGTTTAATAGAGAAGAAACAACAAAAATTCCAACGAGATAAACATGATTATACAACTGACAATATCTTTAAATGGAAGAAAAACCTGAGAAACAAAAATCAAAAACATACATATAAATTCTCCACTTCTGAAATTGAGACATCAGAGGGGGTAACATCAGATGGTTCCAGTACAAAAAATCCATCAAATGGAGGATCACGAACGGTACTCGGCAGGATTGTCCCCTCTCTCCCTTAATATTTGCTCTCATTATGGAACCTCTGGCAGCAAGGATCCGTTGTAATAGAGCTATCTCGGGAATATCCACAGGCCCCTCTGAATATAAAATTGCATTATATGTAAACGAGGTTTTAGTTTCTCTCACTGATCCAGCCCAATCCCTAAATTCACTCCTAGAGGAAATAAATTCATATTCTCAACACTCGGGTTATAAAATTAATGTTACCAAGACTGAAGTTCTCGATTTCTATATCGCAGCTACCCTAAAACAAACCTTAGAGGCCATGCTCCCTTGTACCTGGCATAAAAAAAAGATCAAATATCTTGATGTCTTCTTAACTCATCACTATCATCAGCTGTTTCAGGCAAACTTTCCTCACCTTCTAGATTGTATTAAGTCTGATTTGAATGACTGGTCCAATTATTTTATCTCTTGGATAGGCAGAATACATTTGGTTAAGATGAGCGTTCTCCCTCGGCTCTTGTATCTATTTCAGACCTTTCTGATTTACATTCTTCCCTATGTGTTCAAATTCCTTCAAACTTCACATTTCATATGGAACCGGAAACGCCCGCGGATCAGACTAAAGCTGCTTCAGCGTCCCTCCAGGGGAGGAGAGTTGGGCATTCCTGATTTTAAAAAATATTATTATGCTGCGCAGCTCTCTCATTGTGCTCAGTGGTGTAACTTTAATGCAAGGAAGGTCTGGGTTGCTATCGAAGCCGAGGAGCTGGGACTGACCACTGTATCTTCCCTGTTATGGCTATCTAGGATTCATCGCCCCCGGATAGTTTCTTCTCACCCTGTGATTTCCCGTGCTTTAGCAATTTGGGATTTAATTAATAGACATTTTAAGTTAACCCCAGGCCTTTCCCCTTTGATTCCATTACTTCACAACCCCATTTTCCCTCCAGATTTATTCAAATCATCCTTCACTGCCTGGTTATCGGGTAATATCTACTATGCAAATGATATTACTACAGATACTACTTTTCCACAATTTTCTGAAATCCGGGATAGAATAGCAATTCCATCCACAGAATTTTTTCGGTTCCTACAAATTAGAAATTTCCACTCTAAAATTAGTAAGATCCTGATTAGCAGACCTTTGACTACTTTTGAGTCTATTTGTTGGGGACGACCATCCACCAGGGGTCTTATTTCTACCATTTACTTCTTATTAAGGGAGAAAGTATGTCCCAATCGGGACTCTCATGAATTGGCATGGGAACGAGATTTGGGGCACATCATAGATGCTGAGGATTGGACGGAAATTTGGGACAACGCCGCCGCCAGTTCGATTTGCGTCAAAATTAAGGAAAACACTTATAAATTGCTATATCATTGGTATTTTGTGCCATCGCGGCTTCAAGTAATGTTTCCGGATGCTTCGGATAGATGCTGGAGGGATTGTGGTAGCGAGGGCATTTTTTTGCATATCTGGTGGACCTGCCCCAACCTTGTCAGCATATGGCAGGGGGTTGTCGATCTCTCGCGCCTCTTTGAGACCATGATTCCCTCTGATCCTCAGCATTTTCTACTTCCCTTATCCTCCCTATCCCGATATCAGAATAAGTTATTCCGACACATAGTCTCAGCTATGACCTGCCAAATTGCAGCAGATTGGAAAAACCCTAATCCTATGCAGGCAATATTATCACGTATCTGGTATGTCTACAAGATGGAGTACATGACCGATTTATTACGCAATACTTCAAAATCATTTGATAAAACTTGGTCCCCCTGGCTGACATACCAAAACATTTCCTCTCCATTTGACATTTAATTTTTATTTTCTTCTACCACACTTAGATTGAAAGAGTGTTTTACTTCCTAGAGTCCACCCACCCTTCTCTCCTCTTATTTACCCTGTTTTTCTTATGGTTTTCTTCTCTTTTTCTCTCAGACGGTTTGCCACACCGTTGCCGCGAGATTTTTCTTGCTTCTATATCTTTTTCTTTTTATACTGAGAAATTGAATCACTATATTATTGTTCTGCAATGTTACAGTCTTTATTTTAAAAGCATATTCTATGCTGTCATTTATTTTTCAATGTTGGACTGTACTTTTTATTGTGATTTGCTCAATAAAAAGAGCAATAAAAAGAGTTTAAAGAAAAAAAAATCTAAATTTTTTTACAAGAAAAATGATTCTCAAAAAATTCTTCATAAATAAAGAAAAGTTAATAGACAATACTTCAAATACAAGAGACATGGATTTGAGATTTGATGAAGAAGAAATACAAGCCCTAGACATTCTAGAAGAATTATCTAAAGAAAAAATAGGGATATCAAAAGAAAAAACTAGAGACAACTCCTTAAAGAAGAAATCGACTTTTCTCCCAAGCATCCAAATTTACCCTCAAGTGCAGGTATATATGGAACAAGTTTCTAAAGATCTTGATAAACTGTATGAACAAAAAAACAAGTAAATTAATTTCAATTTATCTAAGAAAGAATATCAAGCATTACAAGAGATTGAAAAATGGGACAATATTGAGATCAAACCCTCAGACAAAGGGGGTAATATCATCTTATGGAAAAAGAAGATTATGTATGTGAAATTCTCAGACAATTAGAGGATGTCAGTTGTTACAAAAGATTAATCTTTAACCCTACTGCAAATAACCTTGAAGAATACAAAAGAGAGAAACTTTAACCAAGGGACCATTAGAAAACAAGAAAAAGAACATCTATGGATGGAATATCCAAAGGTCCCAACCTTCTATGCTTTACCCACAACCACCCGGAAGACCTATAGTATCAGGGATAGATGGACTAACAGAGAAGGCAAGTGTTTTTGTGGATAAACATTTACAAAAATTCATAAATTAATTACCATCATATACAAGGGACACACTGGATGTTTTGGGTAAACTAAATGATATAACAGTGACTCCAGAAACATGGCTTTGTACATGTGATGTGGAGTCACTATATACTAGTATCAATCATCAACAAGGCATGGAAGCAGTAAAATACTTTCTTGACATGGAAGGAAATAACAACTTCAATACCTTCATTTTACAACTGCTTGAATTTATACTCACAAAAAATTATTTCACCTTCAACGAGAGGTACTACCTACAAACCCAAGGTACAGCAATGGGCACAACATGTGCACCAACTTATGCTAATCTGTACCTCGGGTGGTGGGAAAAAGAAATGGTATTTTCATGGAAAAATGATCGATATACTGAACATATAAAAGCTTGGTTCAGATATATTGGTAATATATTGATCATATGGGAAGGAACAAAATTTCATGAAGACTTAAATCAGAATAACATCAATTTAAAACTTACTTGTGAGACAAGCCAGGAAGCTGTATCCTTCCTAGATCTGAAAATCAAAGTAACGGAACAGAAGAAAATCATCACAGATATGTTCCGGAAACATACTGCCAACAATAGCATTTCACATGCAAATAGCTCCCACTTTCCTGCAACTATCAAAGGGATTCCAAAAGGAGAATTCTTACAAACAAGTCATAATTGTACAGAAACCAATACTTTTGAAGAAAGATCAGTGGAATTAACAAACAGACTATGAAAGACGGGATATAGCAACAATACCATCAATTCTGGATACCATCAATCAAAGCAAATGAATAGGGAAACTCTAATTTTTTCTACCAATGAAAACAAAAAGAAAAAAACGAACAAGAGAAGGTTCAATTCATTTGCACTTTCTGTAATGAATGGAAACAAATTAAAAGTATATTACAGAAACATTGGAGAATACTTAACGCAGACAGAGATTTGGAGAAGATACTGGGGAGTAGAATTGACGTAAACTGGTGCAAAGCTGACTATTTTAGGAAAAGATTAGAGCATAGATATTTCAGAAGACAAGTCAATCCTTCAACAACTAAAATAACAGGATGCTATAAATGTGGTAATTGTACTACATGTAAATATATAATACAAAAGAAAGAAGTGAAAGATAGGTATGGGAAAGACATCTCAATTAGAGATTACATTAACTGCAAAACAATAGGGCTAATTTATTGTATCATCTGACCATGTAGTCTTAAGTATGTAAACAGGACAAAAAGACAGCTAAGACAAAGAATTAACGAACATGTGCGGAATGTAAGAAATGCTAAAGCTGATAAGATCCTATTTAAACCAATAACAAGTGTAGCAAGACACTTCTTAAGAGAACATAATGGGGATCCTAAACATCTTAAAGCTTTTGGTGTCGAGAAGATACACCTAGGAATAAGAGGAGGAGACATCAACAAAGAATTGCTGAAAAAAGAATCTAGAATTATATTTCTGATGAACAGCGTGGACCCATATGGAATAAATAAAAACAATCAATATGGAGCATTTCTCTAATATAGAGAAAATTAAATGAAATATCCACATACAAATACCTATCTTCAAATTTTTACCTTTCATATATATAAAACATAATAATGTATTGAGAACATATCATAAAGCTAAAATAAATGGCTGAATAGATGGGAGGAAAGGGGACCTCTGAAAGATGAGATCAGTAATATAATAAAAGAAATTAGATGAAAGATAAATATGAATTTAATATATACACAGTGATTAGTTTAATAAAAATAACAAATACACTATGGGTACATAATTAATTTTATGACCTTGAACATAGGAAGATTTATATAAGTTGTGAAGGGTATATTTTATATTTTTTATATACTCACAGTATTAATTTCTTTTACCTTTTATATATAATTTTTTTTTACTTTTTAGTTATTTTGGGAATTTTATGCACGAATGATATAAGTTCACATATCCTTGGTCACAATAATAACAATAAATATGAAATATAATAACAATCACAGCACTAATATAAGAACACTAGATATATCAGATAAATATCAATCGAATATCACAATAAACACATGGCATATTTATTTATGAAGGCACTATTAGTATAATGCACCTCTTTTTAGGAGTAAATCACTTATTAGATATTCACATAAACATATATTTCTTTATATTTCTATTCTTACATTCTGTTCAAATATATATACTTTTACACAGTAGCGGTTTTTAAATAAACCATAATAATATAAATATATATTCACTTTAGAACTATAATAACCATACTCTTTTGGAGTATACACCAAAATAATTATTTCTAATAATAAATACAGAGGGATAATATATGAAGACTCTATGAGAGTATAATTAACTTTTACAAAAAGCATTATATTATTGTATTATTTACACCTTACTTCTTCTCATAACTTTCATATGATATTATTAAATATTGATTTTCTGATGAATATACATATTGATTAATTAAGTCACATATTATGGACAATCTAGAAATGATTTGTAATAAATGTAATAACTAGAAAATTATATACTAGTGGTACCTTATATTAATAGGGACATGTATAAAAAGGATATGTACCACTAGTATAATATATTAATATTAAGAGTGAATCATTGTGCATCTATGCTGTAAGAAATATTACTCCACACAATTGCTTGGGAAAACAAATATATGCAGAGAAAAGAACTCTCTCACTAAAAAATGATATGAAGAGAATATACAAAAATAAATATGGATCATTTATGGATACTATGTAATAAAATTAATGAATGGAGCCTTGTTTCATAATCACTATAAATAATAACTAAAAAACTATTTTTATGATTAAATATCGGATAGAAAATAAAAGCATATTAAGAGCCTAAAAATATACTAATGATTTATTAATTGACAGTGTTTTGCTAAATATTTATTGTATAGTTCAAAACATCGTTCCCTTTATAAAATTAAATATATTGAATAAACATCAGTATTCCCAATTAATAAAATATAAGAATAAGCCACTTTATATAGTGTAGACACTATGTAGAATAGTTAATTGATAGATCAATACAGGGGTAATAATGTAGCAATGGTAATGTACATGATGACATTAACAAACACTAGCACATGCAGTGAGACCTGATAACCAATCAGGAGATGAGCGGGAGATCACAATTTGAATTGACGAATCACGTCTATCAAGATGCTATAAAAGACGGACAATGAGGACTTTGAAAAAGCAGCTATTTGGCGAAATGCACGTCGGCAGTCTAATTGCTGCCGCCAGACACAGCAACACCGCTGTAATAATATGTCTATGATATAAATGTATGTAGCACCACTATGCTGGGGAATGTAATTGGGGCTGCCCGACTTGAGCTTGCGCTATACAGATAAAAGAGCACTCGAGCATGGCACGGAGATCAGCTTTGGGGAAAGAGAGCAACTGGAGCTGCCCGGCTTTGACTCTATTAGGGGAATTCAATATGGAGTGAAAACTCAGTTTTTGCGTTAATATCGCACCTATGACGTCATTATCGCAGGTTTTAGTTTTACACTGTATTCAATGGCAAAGACTTCGCAGGTTCGAAAAGTCTTTGAAAAAAAACGGGGATAACCCACCACTGAATAGGTGGCGAAAAAAAGTGCAGAATTGGGGTTTAGGGGTGCAGGCTTAAAAAAATAGCCTGCACCCCTGGGAATGACATTTTAAAAATTACTGTGTCAAAAAAATTTTTTTTTAAAAATAGGGACACCCCAAAAAATTAATTTAAAAATTTGGGTGAAAAAAAAAATGGGAAAAAAAGTGTTTAAAATAGGGAAATAGGTTCAGGGCTATTCTGCAAGTATGCGGCAGGTGTATTCTAGAATAGGCTATTAGCGGCAGGTGCATAGTTGCAGAATTTTTAAAAACTTACTTTAGGGACATAAAAATATGCTAGTACCCATTTTCATGTACCCCAAATTTGATGGGACCACTTAAAAAAACAAAAAAAATAACCTAAGTGCTCTTCTGCAACACTTCTTCAATGTCGGGAAAAAAACACCTGCTGCGGCTATTTAAATCCCCGACTTTCATTTGCAGGCTAAAACAGGGGCACCCATAGTGATCCCCCATGTTTTTACAACTTTAGGGGGGTCCTACAATTTTTTCCAGGAAAATTTCGTAGTTTATCGCAAATCCCACTTCGCCAGGTCCCGTTTTCGTAGATTTTATATTGAATACGGGGATAAAGCGGGCGCACGCCCGATACTTTATCCCTGAAAAATCTCAGATGTGGAGCGAAAAGTCCGGCAGGGACTTTTCACTCCCATATTGAATACCCCTCTTAATCACACAGATCAGAGAGATCTCCGGCACAGCACGAAGATTAACTATGGAGAGAAACTCAGAAACCTAACTAGTGAAAGTGAATGTTTGGCTTAAATTTTGCAACAGAGTAACAGCAACATTACAATATAGGGCCTGATTCAGAGCCGTTCGCTATTTGCGGTCGTTCGTTCCAAAACAAGGGGTGGCTATTCAAATGATCCGTTCGCAAATTGCAGTCTGTTCACACCTCTAAGTCTGAATGAGCGAGCAAAACATACGCTCGTTTATTTGTTAAAAACGCCCCCTGGCCGCTCGCACCATACATCATGTCCGCTATTTATTAGATTAATCGAGTACATCGACCAGCGTATGAACTGCTCGCTATTCTTGTGGTTGGTGTTTGCTACCACAAATTTGCGAGCAGTTCTGGCTATAAAATAGCCCAGTGACGTGGTCAATGACGCTGCTGTATTAATTATGCACACCCATAAAACGCCCGTTTTGACCTTTAAGCACGCCTGCGTTCGGATCTCCACTCCCCATTTTCAAGCACCTTCCCCTGTTACCACCCACATACGCCTCATTCTGTCACTCAAAATAGCAGGCACTCGCTATATAGCGTACAAACGATTTTTGGCCGCACTGACTGGTTCGCGCATGCGTACTAAAAACCGTACGCATGCGCAGATGTGCAAACATCGCTCGGAACGAGCGTACTGCCGCTAACGAGCGGCTCTGAATGAGGGCCATAATCAGTAGCCGGAAAAAAGTGTCAAATCATTACAATAGATTCATAGTAGTATCATATAAACAAAGTGACATAATGAGAGATTATTAAGAGAATAATCTCTGTGATCATAATAAACATACATTGATACACTGAATCTATAAATGACTGTTTGCAAGAGAATAATGGTAACGCTGTATAAATAAATAAAAAGATACAGCCAAACAATCACTACCTGGTAACTATACTCAGTAACTATAAACTACTTACCATAGTGGGAAATTATTATTAATAGATTTTGACTACCAGAGTATAGTTTACAATATTTCTCTCAATGTACACAATAATTTAACATTACCCCATACACTTAATACTTGAAAGTGCCATCAACAGACAATATCTAGTCTGATGGGAGCTAGGTCAAACCTTTTAAATCTATATCACTATTCTTCTATACTTAATAAACACCCAGTCTAACTTTAACAATATCTTTAACTTTATTTAATAAATATTCGCCTAGAATCAGTTTCTTTCTTTTTTCAGTAGGATTACGTTATTTTAATAATAATTAATAAAGATTCAATATTTTAAACACATTTTTTCCAGAGAATTCTGATGATTAAAAAATTTCGGATCTAATAGTGCATTTGATAGTATAATCTTGCCTTGTTTCTTTTGTTTCTCTAAATATTGCCTTCAAGATTTTCGAATCGCACCCCATAGATATATAACTTGATATACATAATAACTATATATTATGGGGAAAGATTAGAATCCCTCAATATACATAATAAACTCTGGTTTTGGAATTAAAATTTTAAAAATAATCTCTAAAAATCGGTGCGGGACAACCCAATTGTGTTTGAATGGACTGTCTGACATGTTCCTATGCCTACTTGGATGCTGTCACCGATGTAATCCTCCACCATTCTTTCAATGGTGACAGCATCATATGCAGTAACAATAAACATGTCAGAAATTGTTGGCCGGTCCTTCAGTCCTGACCAGATGTCCAAACTTGGTCCTGCCTGCCCTGCATCACCACCAGTGAGGTTGGTTAGGATATCTAAGTTGTTTCCTGGCAGCATCAGTTGCAGGAGAAAATGAAGAAGGAGCTGTTGACGTGTCACGTTCCGCTTCACCTGACAGTGTTTTCACCAGCAGGTCTTTGCACCTCTGCAGGCTTGTGTCCGCTGGAAAAAGAGACACCATGTAGGCTTGAAACCTAGGATCGAGCACGGTGGCCAAAATGTAGTGGTCTGATTTCAACAGATTATCCACCCACGGGAAATCCTGGGAAAGTGAATGAAGGGCTTCATTCACAAGTCCCACATACTGAGCGGAATCATTCTGTCTTAGCTCCTCCTTCACTTTCTCCAGCTGCTTCTGCAAAAGCCTGATGAGGGGAATGACCTGACTCAAGCTGGCAGTGTCTGAACTGACTTCACGTGTGGCAAGTTCGAAGGGCTGGAGAACCTTGCACAACACGGAAATCATTCTCCACTACGCTTGAGTCAGGTGCATACCCCCTCCTTTGCCTATGTCATAGGTGGATGTATAGGCTTCAATGGCCTTTTGCTGCTTCTCCATCCTCTGAAGCATATAGAGGGTTGAGTTCCACTGCATCACAACCTCTTGCTTCAGGTGATGGCAGGGCAGGTTCAAGAGTGTTTGCTGGCACTCCAGTATTTGCCACGGAGTCGTTGAATGGTGAAAGTGGCCCGAAATTTTTCAGGTGACCCAAACCGTCTCCTGCATGCCCCTGTTGTTTATCCAAAAATTATGCACCACCAAATTTATTGTGTGAGCAAAACATGGGACGTTTTGGAATTTGCCCAGATGTAATGCCCGCACAATATTGGTGGCATTGTCAGATATCACAAATCCCCAGGAGAGTCTAAGTGGGGTAAGCCATTGGGCAATGATTTCCCTCAGTTTCTCTAAAAGGTTGTCAGCGGGGTGCCTCTTACTGAAACTGGTGATACACAGCGTAGCCTGCCTTGGAATTATCTGACATCTCTGAGATGCTGCTACTGGTGACGCTGCTGTTGTTGCTGCGTAAGGTGATACATCTACCCAGTGGGCTGTCACAGTCATATAGTCCTTAGTCTGCCCTGCTACACTTGTCCACATGTCCGTGGTTAAGTGGACATTGGGTACAACCGCATTTTTTAGGACACTTTTTCTGACATCTCTGTACTCGGTATCGCCTGCCTAGTGAAGTGGAATCTAGACTGGATTTGGTACCGCGGACACATTACCTCCATCAGTTGTCTAAATCCCACTGCACTAATGGCGGACACCGTATGCACGTTTAACACCAACATAGCTGTCAAGGCCTCAGTTATCCGCTTTGCAACAGGATGACTGCTGTTGTACTTCATCCTCCTCGCTAAGGACTGTTGGAGGGTCAATTGCTTTGTAGAAGAAGTAGTGGTGTTCCAACTTCCTCTGTGGGATGATGAACGGCTGCCAGCAGCAACAGCAGCAGCGGCAGCAGTAGGCGTAGTAATGCGGGATCTTCCAGAGGAAACCCGGATAGGAGAGGAGTCAGTCATACCAGTGACATGGCCTGCAGGACTACTTCCGATCCTGATTGAGGAGAAAATTGATGAGGAGGGAGTTGATGGTGTGGTTTGCAGGCGCTTGGATACAACAGGACAAAGTGATTTAGGTGTCCCTGGACTGTTTTCAGACACAGTTTCTGAACTTGACAGTAACTTTTTTTAAACGTGCTGCAGGTGATGTATAAGGGAGGATGTTCCTAGGTGGTTAATGTCCTTACCCCTACTTAATACATCTCTACATATGCTACATATGGCAAGACAGTTTTTGTCCAGATTTAGATAGAAATATTTCCAGACCAAAGAGGTGGAATGTTTGGTCTTCTGCCCAGGCATGACGATGGGATTTTTCATCCCACAGACAACAACTCTTTCCCTTGGTGCCTGATTTAAACAAACCACATCAACATCAGAATTCTCCTCGCCAACTTCCTCCTCAGCACCAGCTCCACCAATATCCTCATCCTGTTGTACTCAAACAGTGACATCTTTAATTTGAATATCAGCAACTGGACTATGGGTGCTCCTTCCAGCACTTGCAGAGGGCGTACAAATGGTGGAAGGAGCCACCTTTTCCTGTCCAGTGTTGGGAAGGTCAGGCATCGCAACCGCCGACACACTTGGACTCTCCTTGGGGATTTGTGATATCTTCTTAGAACGCACAGTTCTTTGCTGTGCTTTTGCCAGCTTAAATCTGTTAATTATTCTAGCGGGAGGAGGAGGGCTTCCATCGTCATGTGAAGCTGAACCACTAGTCATGAACATAGGGCAGGACCTTAGCCGTTCCTTGCCACTCCGTGTCGTAAATGGCATATTGGAAAGTTTACATTTCTCCTCAGATGATTTAAATTTATTTTTTTTGGGTCATTTTACTGAACTTTGGCTTTTTGGATTTTACATGCCCTCTACTATGACATTGGGCATCGGCCTTGGCAGACAATGTTGATGGCATTTCATAGTCTATATCACGACTAGTGGCAGCAGCTTCACCACTAGGCGGAAGTGGTTCTTGATCTTTCCCTATTTTATCCTCCAAATTTTTGTCCTCCATTATTTTTATGGAGTGCATTATTTTCATGGCGTGAATCACCCCTGTAAAAATTAGTTTGATGATGAAGGGCAGCATACACCACACAGGACAGCTCCTGTAAAAATTAGTTTGATGATGAAGGGCAGCTTTTCACATTGGGGGTGGGTGAAGAGAGCACTCCTGAAGGACAGAGCACCCCCTGGACAACTCAGCACTACAGCCATCCAGCCCCTATGGACAGGACAACAGCCAGCCCCTATATGGACAAGGACAACAGTAGCCAGCCAGCCCCTATGTATATGGACCTCAGTAGCCAGCAAACTAGCCCCTATGGTCAGCATCAGCAACAGCTCCCTCCCTCTTCACAGTAGCCAGCCAGCAGTTCTTTATTATTTATAATAACAAGTCAATAAGTAGCTCCCAGCTCCCTAACTCTGCACACTCCACAGCCGGAATGAAAAATGGCGGCGATCACGGGACCTTTATAGAATCCAAAACCTGCGAGAATCCGACAGCGGGATGATGACGTTTTGCCTCGTCTCGGGAACCGAGTCTGGTGGGAAAACCTGAGTCGGACTTGGGCCCTCATTCAGAGCCGCTCGTAAGCGGCCGTACGCTCGTAGTCATCCGATGTTGTACAACCACGCATGCGTCGGTGTAACAGTGCGCATGTGCGTACGGCTGATTGTGATCATTTTTTCAGTCGTTCGTCGAACAGCTAACAGGAAGTGACATGTCAAATGTGATTGACAGAACTGTCCGTTTTGGGGCAGTGACGGGGGTGGAGATGGGAAAACACAGGCGTGTCGAGGCGTTTTTTGGGCGTACCTAAATTATCTGATGCGAGCGGCCAATGTGAACGGAAAAAGTGATACGTCACTGTCTGATCCACTTTCCATTAAAACTACTCGCTCAGCTTGTGGTCGGGTATACTCTACCGCAATGACGATGGTCTCTTCGTCCTTCCCGAGGCACATCGATGGTATTGCGATTTATCAATTGAGGCCACAAAAACAATCAGCTTTGAATTGCAAAAATGCTTGTAAGGTGTTTAGCAAATCGACATTTTTTTAGTAGCTAAAAACCGTACGCAGGTGAACTACTCAGCTGCTAATTTCTGGGTAATACAATCAATTAGCTAACAAATTTATTTTAATTGTGCGTGTTTTTGTAAAATTTTTTTTTTTTAGGGAAACAAGATTGTACGCATGTTTGTTATTTTTCTTCATTTTTTGGGGGCCAAGAAAACAATCCTTCCTTTTTTTTTTGCTAAGTGTTAATTAAAACTCTTAAATTGTTTTTAACCCTTGGTTTTTTTAGTCAAAAATAATGATTATATATCCATTGGATTGTTTGTAATTTTGTTTGCGGGATTACATTTTAACCAGTTTTGGAATAAATTAACAATAGAAATTTGCAGATTTTCAACCTTTTTTTTTTTTTTTCCATAATAAAATCTTGATAATGTAAAAACAAATAACAAATGATTTTAGCAACACACAAACAAAATAAGTGGCATTTGAAATCCACAAACAAACACAATTTAAAAACAATTCACAAGAAAGGAGAGGGAGGTTTTGGGCATTAAGGAATATGGGGCAAACACAGAGATGGATTGTGGGAAAATTAGCCAGTGCTGTCATCGCTTTTTGGCCCGTTTGGCCGGGGTAGGGAGGGAGCCTGAACGGGTCCGGGATGTCCTTTGGCTGGCCTGGCCAGAGGCAGATGTTGTGGCCTCTGGACTAGGCATAGGGCTAGGCACATTTGGAGAGATGGCTGTTGTTGTGCCAGAGGTGGAGGGTCCTGATGTTCCGGCAGGGAGGCTGGCTCAAACATGTGCTGGCGAACGAGCTGCTCCAGGGCATTTGCTATTCGCACGTTGGCCCCAGTATTTTCCGCCAGGGCCTTAGCAATGGTCACGTTGGCTGCAGCACTTTGCTCCAGGGCGTCCGCCACCCATAGCAGACTGGCGTCCAGCCTCAGCAGAATCTCGGTGTGCTGATCCGTTTTAATATTGAGATCAGTGAGGAGGGCCACTGCCTGCGAGGGGGAATGCCCTGGACTGTCTGCCACAGGGTCCCCAGCCAGATCTACTGCTTCCTCCCCTGCAGAGCCAGCAGAAATTCTGCGGCCAAAGCTCCCCTCTGGAGCAGACTCATCCGCCTGTGTCTCTGTGATAAAAAAGAGAAAAGAGTAACATTATAATCTAGATATTGTCCCAAACACATTTCTGAGTTGTTAACATTACAACATTTACCTTGGGCAACATGAGGAGCCGCAAAGTCTGGCATGTCAGTATCCATGTTCGACACGCCAAACACCTCCTCATCCTGCACACACCCCTGGGCCATCTCCTCCAAATCTGTGAGCACCAGTGACACAGGGGTGGGACTCCCACCTGTCCCCCCTGCATGCCTAGTCCTATCAGCCAGTTTTTGCTTAAGCCAATATTTGAAGTCGCTCCATCTGTGGGTTAAAAAGTTGGCATTATTCCTGCAGTATTTGGACCTGTAAACACTTTTTTATAAAATTTAGTTTTTACGTACCGGCGTTTGACCTCCCGGGTTGAACGTTCAAACTCACCCACCCTATTGACACCACTGGCTATGTCATCCCACATTTTCCATTTCTGGCTTGCACCCATATTCCTTGGTGCCTGTGGCAGGTTGTCATTGCACAAAACCTCCATCTCCTTTCTTGTGAATTGTGGCTGCCTTTTTTTTTTGTTTAGTTGGCCTACTAGGCCCAGCAGCCTCTTCCATGACATCCTCCACACCTTTTTTTAAAATGTAATTAAAATTTATAATGTAAAATGTTCTCAAAATTATTGTTAAACATAATCCTTTAGCCCAAAAAAGACAAATACTTACCTGGCGCCTCTTGGCCAGTGCTTTGCTGCTCTGTAGTCATTTTGGACCTTCAGTTCTCACTACAGCAGACCGATTTGGGTTTTCAGTGACGTTTTTATACATGCGTCAGCATTATTCGGCCGCATCATTGATTGTGCGCTCCTATTGTCCGTCCTTAATTTGAGTGGGAAAATAAAGACTATTTATGGCTTGGTGTGACTCGAGTCGAGGTGGCATGTTATGATTGTTGGAGGTTTTGCGTTGGAGTGTTGTTGGCTGATTATTGAGTAGAAGGAGGACTTTTTTTGTGGGATCTTTTTGTTTTTTTTCTTACTTCTTTCTTTTCCGTTTGCTTTTTTTTATTGTTTGGCTATTTTCATTTGAATTTTTGAGTATTTTAAAAAACCACCGTAAAAAATAATAGTAAATAGTTTACAAATGTTTTTAATATTTTTTTTTTTTACAGTTATTTTGGCATTGCCCCAGTGACGTTTTTGAACTTTGGGATATTGTCTGTTTTTGGTAAGTGTTTTTGGTTTCATGAATTAAAAAATTTGATGTGTTGGTCTTAGCATATGTTTCGCTAAGTAATCTTGTTTATTTTCTGGGAACAATCATGTCTTACCACTAAATGTAGCATACTATTTTGCGAACTAATGTTTGAGTGGTTTTAAATATAAAATGAACGTACTATTTAGCGACCTAATGTGTCCTTATTTAACTGTAAAAGTTGCATACTATTTAGCGCACTAATGTGTCCTTATTTAACTGTAAAAGTTGCATACTATTTAGCGAACTAATGTGTCCTTAATTAACTGTAAAAGTTGCGTACTATTTAGTGCACTAATGTGTCCTTAATTAACTGTAAATGTAGCGTACTATTTAGCGAACTAATGTTTTTTTAATTTTTCAGTGTAAAATCATGTTTTACCACTAAATGTAGCATACTATTTTCTGAACTAATGTGTGCTCCCTTCTCTATTTTTTCGCCAAAGAAATTGGTTTACAATCATAGTTTATTAAATTAATCTTAAAAATATTTTCTACTTTTGAAATGTAGGTTGTTCTGCACATGACAAGTCCCAGGCCTGTAAGCATCTTTGGATTTCTTTGAAAAGATAAGTATATTTTTCTTTACACATTTGTCTAAAACAATAACTACCTGGCTTAACATTTCAGGTTGATGTTGGTCGTATTATATTGGCCATGGTTCCAGAACCCGACCAACCTCAACTTCGTCCCAGGCGTAGGCCTCGTAGGCGTGCAAGGCCCCAGATATATAGAACATGTGTCACCCTTTTTGGAATGCCAGATGATGAGGTATTAAGGCGATACCGTCTTCCGCCACAAATCATCATAGACACTCTCTCATTAATAGAGAGTGATCTTGAACGGCAAATTGACAGTCCTACAGCAATACCACCACTTACGCAATTAATGTCGGTGTTAAATTTTTGTGCCTCAGGATCCTTTCAAACCACTGTGGGAATAGTTGCTGGAATCTCACAATCCTCCTTTTCAAGGATCCTGAGGGCATTGATGTAGGCCCTTTTTAAACACCTCCATCATTTTATTAAAATGCCATTGGATATGGGTTCCCTTAATGTGGCGAAGGCTAATTTTTACCAAATAGCTGGCTTCCCACACATCATAGGGGTTGTGGATGGCACTCACATACCACTTGAGCCTCCAGCAAGGCTGGAGGCTATATTTAGGAACTGAAAGCACTTTCACTCGATTAATGTAATGGTGGTATGTGATGCCTCCCTCCAGATCCTATCCCTGAATGCCAAATTCCCCGGCAGTGCACATGATTCCTTCGTCAACCGGCAATCAGGGATTTGGCACAAATTAAACAACCTCCAAGCTGGTGATGCGTGGCTTCTGGGTAAGTTGAAACCTTCTGTTGAAACCAATGCAAATCTTGTTACACAATGATCCTGATGTTTTTTTATATATTTTCACAGGAGACAGTGGTTACCCTTGCACGCCCTGGCTGCTCACTCCTTATTTGGTTCCCACACCAGGGACACAAAGTGAGTATAATTCCGCACTTACAGCCACCAGGCAGGTGGTGGTGTGCTGTATCAGCCTTTTAAAAGGCCGATTCAGATGCCTCCACCGCTCTAGTGGCGACCTCATGTATTTGCCGGCTATGGTTTTGAAAATTGTGGTCCTGTGTGGGATATTTCACAAATCGCCATAAGGAGTGGTGTCCCAATGCAGCCAGAGGATGCCTTGCCTGAGGATGGCCCCCCCGAGGTTGGTCGGAGGTCAGTATGTGGGGGGGCCATACGTGATGAAGTGGTAGCCAGATTTTTTAGGTAATTATTTCCAGCCAATTTTTTTAATTGCCCCAATGTAGACATGTAATATTTTATTGTTCACTTTTAACTTTTTTTATTTTTAATTTTTTTTTACTCCCTAAAATGACCATAAAAATCCATGCCTACTACCTGATCAACACAAATGACTTTCTGTGGCCACATTGGATATAACTTCGTGAACAATGATTTCTTCTCCTCATTTGTGGATTCATGTTGGCATGCTACTTTTTCAAACAGTTCCTGATTTTGTTTTTTTGTGGGTTTGGGTGATTTTTTGACTTGTGTGTGTGTTTGCAATGTTTGTATTTATTGTGTCATTTCACTTGGTGTTTCTTATTTGTGTGGATTAAAGTTTTTTTTTACGTTATAAATCCATTTCCATCGTAAATTACAACCAAGTGTAACCTGTTTTAAAAAAATTCAAACTTGATTAATGGCTAATCCTGTAATTTATTAAATTGTAAACATTTTTACCCTGCTTTGTGGCTAAAAACAAACAACAAAGGTATTATGGTGAATCAGTATGTTTGCCAATGTAGGCCTAAGCAGGTTTGTTTTAATTTTTACATTACCCCCAAAAAAGAACAAACTATTTTTGCCGTTAATTCTACAAACCTATTGGTATTGTTAGGTGTTTAATGTGCCAGCTTACATACTTACTTGAGCTTTCTACAATCCAATTTACATTACTTAAAAACACATGGTAAAATAGTAGACTTATGTAAGGTTCAACAATCTAAGATTTACAGACAAGGAATGAGACTTAAATAAATCAAAATAAATTTTATATTTTACAAAATTTTTTAAGGGAGAAACAAAAAAATTAGTGGCGCAGGTACGCCAAAATGTGATCCAATGCCACTAGCATGGCAACTACATGGCCCCTCAAATTCTGCAAGCCTGCATAAATGTCTTCGTTACGCCTCTGGTCCTCTGTGGGTAAAAAAAATGTGCACATTACTAAAATGACACCTTAATTTATATGTGAAAAAACAACTACAAAACCAAAGGAATGCCAAAAGAAAATATTGTCGAAAAACAAAGACAAAAAATATTTTGAAAAAATAACATAAAAGAGAGTTACAACTACGCAAAAATACAACATTTGTTGGCACCGTAAACAAGAAAGACACAAGTATGAGTGTTTGGACATGTGTCATATGTGTAAGGGGAAAACATCCTAGACATTGTTTCACAAAGATATATTTAAAAAACATTGGAACTACTTTACTATTTAGAACTGCACAGGCAAAAGGACAACATCAACCAAAATAAAACAAACATTACAAAAAAACATATTTTAAAATGTAAACATACCGGGAACATTTCTGACTGGGCTTGGAGCCCCGAATTCTTCCTCATCAGAGGTGGGCCAGTGGCTCAGGGAAGGAGGAGGGGTGATGTGGGATGAAGCGGAGGGTGAGGAAAAGAGAGGGGGGGTTTGAGTGGAGGGGGAAGTTGGAGGGATGTTAATGTGAGGAGAGGGAGGGGACTGATGGGCGGCAAGGTCTGGGGTGGAGGGGGAATTTGGGGAAGAGTGGGCAGAGGAGGTTTGGGTGGGAGTGGGGGATAGGGGACGAGCCCGACGTCGGTGACGTTGGAGACGTTGTAGTCTGCGCTCAGCCCCTAAATGATGTTGAAAAATTTATATTATTGCATATTTAATATTTTGATTCCAAAATTTACACACCAAAAAAAAACAAAAAAAAAACAGGGCTATACGGTAAACATGCACATGTTGGTATGTCCAAAAGAAACAAACAGGGCTATACGGTAAACATGCACACGCAGGTATGTCCAAAAGAAAGAAACAGGGCTATACAGTAAACATGCACACGCAGGTATGCTTACATTTTAAATAAAATAAAATAAAAAAAATTACTTTCTTGTATTTGCTGATGCAAATTGGCCAACAAGCGTGGGGATCGGCGCCTCAGATCGGACCACCTTCTTTCAAGTTGGCCAATATTTCTGCGGTAGCCGATCGTATGCAGGCGGCGCCGCACCTCCGCGTAGGCAAGCCGCTTGTGGAGGTTAGTGATGGGGGCCGGATGCTCCGTGATTCTCCGGTCCATCACATCAGTGAGGACCAGGAGTTCACGGCGACAATGCTCTCATGATGGCAATGATTTTTTTTACACAAAACAGTTTTAATAAAGGTCCTAGAAAAAATTTGATTGGATAATGTACTTTGGAAATTAACAGAAACCATTCTATTGGTTAATGTATGAGTCATGTGACCTACACACTCACAAATATAATGTGAGTTATGATAGGCTTGATGCAGTGACATGCGTAAGCTAATTTAAATATTTTAAAAAAAAGGTACAAAATCGGCCTATACAAAAAACGCAAAACAATAGTAGCATTCAAACAAACTTTTAATTTTGAAAAACCATCCCCTTGGTCCAACCGTACGTATTCTGCGGAAGAAATGACACACACTAACAATAATAAAGTTTATTGACATTGAAAAAAAAAAACAGATTGCAAACATGTGAATAACAATTAAGCTAATTAATATAGTGATTGCCATTAATCGATTCAAGTATGTTTGCTGAATGAAATAGCAGGCAATCGAAAACTAACAGGGCAACTTCCGGAATTGACTTGTTCGAGCGTTCCCTGCAACAAAAGAGGAGACGGACAGTCGCTGTTTTGAACGTTCGCTAGCTAGAGGAGGGGTTGGGAGACTATGGGGCGGAAGATTAGCTGCGAGCGAACATACGAGCGAGCGCTTGAATTAACATTTTTTCGCTCGTACGGCGGACGAGGGAACGGCCACTTGCGTCCGGGTCTGAATCAGGCCCTTGGTTCCCGCCTTGGATAGGGGGGCTTCGGATTTTGGAAATCCGAACCCACTCATCCCTAAATAAAAATAATATATATTTTTTTAATTAAAACTGGTGGCCCACCTAGTATAGCCCAAGGCAGTACTATAGGGACCAGCTCATCCCTGTATTTGGCACTGCCCCTGATGGTAGTGGGCAAAGCTCTGAAGCATGGGGGCCCACCAGGTATTTATCTGAGCCTTTGCCAGGCCAGTCTGGGCCGTGAGGTCCAGATTGGAATTTGCACGGAAAACAAAATATCTCACTTCATAATCCTGCATATTAGGACTGGAGTAACTACAGCTCTGTCAGGCAATACGGCTGCGATGGACCACGGCAGTGAGGATGTACATGAATGCATCTACTGCAGAAATCCTCATTCTGCACTCCTGAGTAGGCCAAAACACATGCAGTGGAGGCCATTTGAGTTTTCAGAAGAGCAGAGTGGGGTTTTGGAGTAGTGGATGGATAGGACACCAATAGGTCAGAATGGAAACCATGCATCAGCACGGTGAGGCAGCAATGCTAACCTCTATGCCACCAAGTTATCCATTTTAACCTCATTCATGTATTGAATATTGTGTGGGAACAAGGGGACACCTGGGCTGTCTTTATTATTTGTGACAATTGTAAATCTCAATATTTTATTATATTGTGTAATATACAGTATGTGTGCACAAAAATAGAGAATAGTGCGCTGACCCCCGTGTTTAGATTTTGTATATGGATTCATCTTCGTGTTTTGGTTTTGCACTACGCTCAAGTGTTTTGGTTTTGGATTCGGATAAAAATTATAAAAATCGATAAAAATAACCAGCTAAAATGTCCAAATCCAAGTTCACTTTTTAAATCCGTGTTTCGAACCGGCAACAGATACAAATCGGCTCACAAAAGTGAATCCTAACCTTGACCCGGTTCTACTCGGAACCCCTAAATTCATGTGTGTTCGGATTTCAGAAATCCGGACCAGCACATGTCTACCCACAAGTAAAAGTAATACCCGATCTATGGCACTTCAGTAACAATCGTTGGTCTGCATGGTGAAATTGGCATTACAGCATAATCTTAAAGCAGCAACACCACTTAAATTGCATATTAAATAAAGATTATTTACTTATCTATAGTCCCATCTCGTAACATGAATTTATGCTTTTTGCATTTGTTCCAGATGCTGCAGGTGCTTTTCTGTGCATCACCCACTTTTAGCAAGGAATCCCCCACACTGCCTTGCTTCTCCTATCAGACACAGCAGAGTTTTGCACCACTGCAATCACTGCCAGTCTGTGCACTGCACCTACCAATATAAATGGACTAAATAAAAAAATAAAACAGAAAAATGGTCAGTCTGGCACTTGCAGCTTGGTATACGACCCTGTTAGACATAGTTACATTACTGCTCTCTTTCTCATGGATTGGTCTCTTGGCAGATGTATGACCCTATGCTGCTCAGGTTCCTCTCTTTGTATACACAGTTAGAGACCCCTGTTGTCAAGGTATTTATATTTAATGCTTATTTCCATGAGGAATTTGACTGGCTTGCAAAATAAATATTATTAATGTGATTTTAAAGGGATGCTGTCCATAAAAATATTTCAGTTTGTCTGTTTATGAATTAGGGGGTGATGTATCAAATCTTGGAGAGAGATAAAGTGGAGAGAGATAAAAGTACCAACCAGTCAGCTCCTAACTGTCATTTTTCAAACACAGCCTGCAAAATGACAGCTAGGAGCTGATTTGTTAGTACTTTATCTCTCCATTTTATCTCTCTTCATGGTTTGATACATCTCCCTCAATATGAAAGCTAAAGGCTTGTTCAAAAACTGCACTGTCCCATCTTTCCTCAGTTGCACAGAGATTAATGTGTAGTAAAAGCTACTGCATGACACTCGAATAATTCACACAGAGAGCGAATACACTACCCAGATGCTTTCATGCTGTGTAAGCCCATGCCAGGGCACTTGCATATCTCAGTATTTATTGGGTTGATGTATCAAGCAGTGAAGGGAGTGTAGAAGTGGACATGTGGAGAAATTGACAATAGCAACCAATCAGCTTTGAAGTAGCATTTATCTAGTACATTCTATAAAATGATAGGTAGAAGCTGATTGGTTGCTATGGGCAACTTCTCCACTGGTCTATTTCACCATTGCTTTCACTGCTTGACGCATCAATCAATAGCACAATGTACAGCCATGGCCAAAAGTTTTGCGAAAGACACAAGTATTGGTTTTCACAAAGTCTACTGCTTCAGTTTTTATTAGGAGTGTGCACCGGCCACTTTTTGTGTTTTGGTTTTGGATCTGGATCTTTCTTCGTGTTTTGGATCTGGATTGGTTTTGCCAAAACCACCCTTTGGTGTTTTGGGTTCTGGGTTTTGTGTTTTGGATCTGTATTTTTTTTTTAAAAAGCATAAAAACAGCTAAAATCACAGAATGTGTTCATTTTTCTGCTCCTATGCTATTATTAACCTCAAAAACCTTAATTTCCACTCATTTCCAGTCTATTCTGAACACCTCACACCTCACAATAGTGTTTTTATGTCCAAAAGGTTGCACCGAGGTAGATGGATGACTATGCTAAGCGACACGAGTGGGCGGCACTAACACGTGGCCCATCTAGGAGTGACACTGCAGTGGCAGACAGGATGGCAGTTTGAAAAACTAGGCCCCAAACAGTACATAATGCAAGATGGAATTGTCCTTGGGCCCTGCCACCCACCCTTATGTTGTATAAACAGGACATGCACACTTTAACAAAGCAATCATTTCAGCGCCAGGGTCTGCCACACGACTGTGGCTGAAATGATTGGTTCGTTTGGGCCCCCACAAAACAAGCTGGCAATTAATCTGGCCCTGCACAAACTGGCTCTACGGAGGCAAGATGTCGTCCTCATCCTCCTCATTCACCGATTCCTCACCCTCTTCAGTGTTGTGTACATCCTCATCCTCACAGAGTATTAATTCGTCCCCACTGGAATCCACCACCACAGATCCCTCTGTACGTTCTGGAGGCTGGTCTCCCTGGAAGAGTTGATAATTAATTTTTATGAACATCATCTTCTCCACATTTTGTGGAAGCAACCTCCTACGCCTTTTGCTGACAAGGTTCCCGGGTGCACTAAACACTGGAGGGGGGGCAACTCCGGTAAAATAGAGCCAGTTTGTAGAGGGGCCTCCAAATTGCCTCTTTTTCCTGCCAGTACATGTATGGACTGTCTGACATGCCTACTTGGATGCTGTCACCGATTTAATCCTTTAACAGACAGACGCACGCCTGTCACTGCTGCTTCGAGGAAGCAGGTGTGGCTACAGCCCACACAATTCACAAAGACAGGAAAAAAAGAATTTTTTATTTTTTGTGGAGCGCACTTTGAGGGTTACACCACCCTTTAACAGACAGACGCACGCTTGTCGCTGCTGCTTTGAGGATGGAGGTGCGGCTACTGTGCATACATTTCACACAAACACAGAAAAAAAAAATTATTTTATTTTGGTTGGAGCGCACTTTGGGGGTTACACCACCCTTTAACAGACAGACGCACGCTTGTCGCTGCTGCTTTGAGGATGCAGGCGCAGCTACAGACCACACAATTCACAAAGACAGAAAAAAAAATAATAATTTTTTTATTGTTTGTGGAGCGTACTTTGAGGGTTACACCACCCTTTAACAGACAGACGCACGCTTCTCGCTGCTGCTTTGAGGATGCAGGTGCGGCTACAGTCCACACAATTCACAAAGACAGAAAAAAAAAGGAGAATTTTTTTATTGTTTGTGGAGCGCACTTTGAGGGTTACACCACCCTTTAATAGACAGACGCACGCTTGTCGCTGCTGTTTTGAAGATGCAGGTGCGGCTACTGTGCATACATTTCACACACAAACACAGAAAAAAAGAAGATTATTTTATTTTGGTTGGAGCGCACTTTGGGGGTTACACCACCCTTTAACAGACAGACGCACGCTTGTCACTGCTGCTTTGAGGATGCAGGTGCGGCTACAGCCCACACAATTCACAAAGACAGAAAAAAAAGAATTTTTTTATTGTTTGTGGAGCGCACTTTGAGGGTTATACCACCCTTTAACAGACAGACGCACGCTTGTCGCTGCTGCATTGAGGATGCAGGTGCAGCTACAGCACACACAATTCACAAAGACAGAAAAAAAAGAAGAAATTTTTTATTGTTTGTGGAGCGCACTTTGACCATTACATCACCCTTTAACAGACAGACGCACACTTGTCACTGCTGCTTTGAGGATGCAGGTGCAGCTACAGCCCACACAATTCACAAAGACAGAAAAAAAAGAATTTTTTTATTGTTTGTGGAGTGCAATTTGAGGGTTACACCACCCTATAACAGACAGATGCACGCTTGTCGCTGCTGCTTTGAGGATGCAGGTGGAATCTAGACGGGATTTGGAAATGGGGACACACTACCTCCATCAATTGTCTAAATCCCACTGCACTAATGGTGGATACCGGACGCACGTCTAACACCAACATAGCAGTCAAGGACTCAGTTATACGTTTTGCTTCAGGATGACTGCTGTCGTACTTCATCCTCCTCGCTAGAGACTGTTGGAGGGTCAATTGTTTAGTAAAAGTAGTGGTGTTCCTACTTCCTCTCTGGGATGATGAACAACTCCCAGCAGCAGCAACAACACTAGGAGGAAGTGGTTCTTAATCTTTCCCTATTTTATTTTCATCGGAGAAAGTTTGGTCCTCCATTTATGTTATATTGATATATACGTGCGGCTAAGGCGCACACAAACACAGAAAATATTTTTTTATTTTTGCTGGAGAGTAGTGCACTTTGTGGGTTACACCACCCTTTAAGAAATGAGCCAGTCGGCCCTTTACTTACGGGACACAGGCGCACGTTTGGCGCTGCTCCTTTGTTGATGCACGTGCAGCTACAGCCCACACAAACACAGAAAATATTTTTTTCTTTTGTTTGGAGTGCCCTTTGGGGGTTACAGCAGCCTTTAGCGGTCAATCCAGCCGGCCCTTTATTTATGGGACACAGGCGCACGCTTGGCACTACTTTGTTGATGCACGTGCGGCTACTGCATACACAATTCACAAACACAAAAAAATATATTTTTTTATTTTTTTTGGAGTGCACTTTGGGGGTTACAGCACCCTTTAACAGTCAATCCAGCTGGCCCTTTATTTATGGGACACAGGCGCACGCTTGGCACTACTTTGTTGATGCACGTGCGGCTACTGCGCACACAATTCACAAACGCAAAAAAAAATATTTATTTATTTTGTTTGGAGTGCCCTTAGGGGGTTACAGCACCCTTTAGCAGTCAATCCAGCTGGCCCTTTATTTATGGGACACAGGCGCACACTTGGCACTACTTTGTTGATGCACGTGCGGCTACTGCGCATACAATTCACAAACACAAAAAAATATATATTTTTATTTTGTTTGGAGTGCCCTTTGGGGGTTACAGCACCCTTTAGCGGTCAATCCAACCGGCCCTTTATTTATGGGACACAGGCGCACGCTTGGCACTACTTTGTTGATGCACGTGCGGCTACTGCGCACACAATTCACAAACACAAAAAAATATATATTTTTATTTTGTTTGGAGTGCCCTTTGGGGGTTACAGCACCCTTTAGCGGTCAATCCAGCCGGCCCTTTATTTATGGGACACAGGCGCACGCTTGGCACTACTTTGTTGATGCACGTGCAGCTACTGCGCACACAATTCACAAACACAAAAAAATATATATTTTTATTTTGTTTGGAGTGCCCTTTGGGGGTTACAGCACCCTTTAGCGGTCAATCCAGCCGACGCTTTATTTATGGGACACAGGCGCACGCTTGGCACTACTTTGTTGATGCACGTGCGGCTACTGCGCACACAATTCACAAACACAAAAAATATTTTTTTTTATTTTGTTTGGAGTGCCCTTTGGGGGTTACAGCACCCTTTAACGGACAAGCCAGCCGGCCTTTTACTTATGGGACACAGTGCACACAATTCACAAACACAGAAAAAATATTATTTTTTTTTGCACTTGGGGGGAGCACCCCTGACGGACAGAGCACCCCCTGGACAACACTACAGCACCCCTTTAGGACTGGGACACTGCACAGGACTTTGGAGTGGACACAGCCCCTATGGACAACTGACTGCACAACACAGTCCAGCCAGCCCCTATGGACTTTGAAGTAGTGGACACAGCCCCTATGGACAACAGCAGCACAGCGTAGCACAGCACAGCACAACACTACACTGCACTACACTACACAGCTCAGCCAGCCCCAACTCCCTCCCTCCCTCTTCACTGTCCACAGCCGAGTGAGAAAATGGCGCCGACGCGGGTACCTTATATAGGATCCAAAACCCGCGAGACCCGGAAGGCGAGATGATGACATTTTGCCTCGATTTCAGATACGAGTCAGGCGGGAAAAGTCGAGCCTGACTTGGATCGGGGGGCTCAGGGGGGTTCGGATTTCAGAAATCCGAACCCGCTCACCCCTAGTTTTTATGATGGCAAATTTGCATATACTCCAGAATGTCATGAAGAGTTATCAGATGAATTGCAATTAATTGCAAAGTCCCTCTTTGCCATGACAATTAACTTAATTCCAAAAACAACATTTCCACTGCATTCCAGCCCTGCCACAAAAGGACCAACTGACATCATGTCAGTGATTCTCTCGTTAACACAGGTGAGAGTGTTGACGAGGACAAGGCTGGAGATCACTCTATCATACTGATTGAGTTAAAATAACAGACTGGAAGCTTTAAGAGGACGGTGGTGCCTGAAATCATTGTTCTTCCTCTGTCAACCATGGTTACCTGCAAGGAAACACGTGCAGTCATCATTGTTTTGTACAAAAAGGGCTTCACAGGCAAGAGCTTCATTGCTGCTAGTAAGATTGCACCTAAATTCACCATTTATCAGATCATCAAGAACTTCAAAGAGAGAGGTTCAGTAGTTGTGAAGAAGGCTTCAGGGTGCCCAAGAACGTCCAGCAAGCGCCAGGACAGTCTCCTAAAGTTGATTCAGCTACGGGATCGGGGCACCACCAGTGCAGAGCTTGCTTAGGAATGGCAGCAAGCAGGTGTGAGTGCATCTTCACGCACAGTGAGGCGAAGACTTTTGCAGGTTGGCCTGGTGTCAAAGAAGCCACTTCTCTCCAGGAAAAACATCAGAGACAGACTGATATTCTGCAAAAGGTACAGGGATTGGATTGCTGAGAACTGGGGTAAAGTTATTTTCTCTGATGAATCCCCTTTCGGCTATTGTTTGGGATTATCTGGAAAAACGCTTGTCCGGAGAAGGAAAGTTGAGCACTACCATCAGTCCTGTGTCATGCCAACTGTAAAGCATCCTGAGACCATTCATGTGTGGGGTTGCTTCTCAGCCAAGAGAGTGGGTTCACTCACAATTAAACACCCCTTATCAGTACCAAAACATTCTCCAAGAGCAAGTTCTCCCAACCATCCAAGAACAGTTTGGTGACGAACAATGCCTTTTCCAGAATGATGGAGCACAAAGTATTTGGAGGCTGTGTTCCCGGGCTGGGTTTTGTATCTGTTTCGTTAGATCCGGATGCTCTCTGAAGGAGACTGGGTTTGATGAAATTCCTACGCATGAAAAGAGTACTTGATTGAATTGATAGAATGTAGAAGGACGATTGGTTCACCGTGAGGTGACTGGACTCCAGATAATTGGAGGACGGCTGATTCACCGGTTAGGATCGGGAGGTGATTGGACTCCAGATAATTGGAGGATGGCTGGTTCACCTGTTAGGACCGGGAGGTGACTGGACAGTAATGTAGTATATATATATATATATATATATATATACTGTATATATATATATCTGTGGGAGCGCAGTGAGGAGGCTCACTTAGACAAGCTAAGGGACTTGTTGCACTGGCAATTTGAAAGTGCAGCAGGATATCCTTTTATAGAGGCTGGAGAAGTCCAATTAGCAGAGGATTGAGAAGGGAAGATCCTATTGGCAGAAGGAGCGTCACATGTCAGGGTCCAAGATGGCCGTGCCCATGGTTCCCGGAGAACGGCTGTCAGCACATGAGGAACGCTGGCCCTGCCATCACAGAGAGCGCGCAGGCATCGGCGTGTAGAGGTAAGACCAGCGAGGCCGATGGAGAGGAGGAAGCCACTACAGCACAGCGTGGGAGCCGGAGAGTGCAGCGGGACAGTGCCCGCAGAGGTAAGTAACAGGGTCTGATTCTGGGGTCTCATACGCGGCTTGTGACAAGCACCTTGTGATAAGGCAAAAGTGATAACTAAGTGGCTCGGGGAACAAAACATCCAAATTTTGGGTCCATGGCCAGGAAACTCCTCAGACTTTAATCCCATTGAGAACCGGTGGTAAATCCCCAAGAGGCGGGTGGACAAACAAAAACCCACAAATTCTGACAAACTCCAAGCATTGATTAGGTAAGAATGGGCGGCCATCAGTCAATATGTGGCCCAGAATTTGATTGACAGCATGCCAGGGCGAATTGCAGAGGTCTTGAATAAGAAGGGTCAACACTACAAATATTGACTCTTTGCATAAACTTGATATAATTGTCAATAAAACCCTTTGGCACTTATGAAATGCTTGTAATTATACTTCAGTATACCATAGTAACATCTGACAAAAAGGTCTAAAAACACTGAAGCAGCAAACTTTGTGAAAACCAATACTTGTGTCATTCTCAAAACTTTTGGCCATGGCTGTACAATACACTAAACACAATGACATATTCGGATAAGTCACTTTGGGGGCCCATTCATCATTGATCGCATACACAATGTGATGTGGGCACGATATTAGTACCCATGATCACATTGCAGTATTTGATTATAGCGCTGGGATATGTGAAAATGCAAAAAGCATATGCAAAGTATCCCGTCCCAGCGATGGGCTGGGAGTGAAGTGACGGCATCAGTGGTCTCTTCACTCCTGTGCCGGGACTCCTGCACATGTGTGGTCTACAGACCATGCATGTGCAGCGGTCATTGCCGGGGACGGCTCCTACGGATCCCTCTCCCATCTAGTTTTGCGATGTGTAGCCCATAGGCTACAGCAGCACAACTCCATCTTTAGATGACGTTAGCTGCGGGGGTTAAGCTTGGTAAATCTGACAGAAACATATGAGCACTGCAGCTGCTGTCAGATATGGAGGGACAGCTCCTACATCTGCTGCGATCCCTTCATAATACATCTGGGGGATACTAAAATATTTGCAGGTATACTTCGAAAATGGGTGTTTTCGGGGAATATGCCACAAATATTTAATGATACATGAGTCCCTTTGGCTGGTGTACAGTCACTAACTCTTGCATGTCTGCACTTGCACTAAAGTTTGTTTACACTCACCAGGCAAGTGAATGAGCAGCACAATAGACGCTGAGTACTGATTAATGACCTGAGAACATCCTCTAATACCTACATGTATTGGCAGCTAACTTGCAGCGTCTAGCTTGCCAGTTGCACTCATTAATTTATTGTCCATCTGACTTATCACCTCACTTCCTCCACTTTTTCTCTATTTGCTTCCAAACATTTTTACTTTAGGTTATTGTTTTATTATTAGTTATCCATTACATGGTAAAGTTTCAACACTAATTCTGAGAGATTGCAACATAATTACTGGTGACACATTAGTCCAGTGCTTTGTAATTCCCATCTGAAATAACATCTGATGATGTAAAGGAACTTTCAAATATTGACAGACTAAATAACATTTATCAGACATCAGCACACAAACGTTCTTTCATACATCAGTCACTTTATGTACATTTGTGGTATAATGGACAATACATTTATTTTTGTATATATTTGTGTTTGGTTTTTTTTCATGACACAAATATCCATTCTTATAATAAATAAAGCCATAGAACAAATGAGGTTACATTAATCTACAGTATAATCCAATATAGAGACATGAAGGGTTCATTTTGTTTGTCTCTTTGGGGTATATTTACTAAGGTGCGGGTTTTTAGAAGTGGTTGTGTTGCCCATAGCAACCAATCAGATTCTACTTAACATTTATCTAGCACCTTCTAGAAGGTAATAGCTAGATTGGTTGCTATGGGCAACAAAACCACTTCTAAAAACCCGCACCTTAGTTAATATACCCCTTTGTATTAAAATTTACACAGATTTTTAATTCATGTGAACATATGAAGGGATTTGTAGACCACTATTGGATGTTATTTTTAATTGCATATACAGTATCTTGTACCTATTCTGCAAATGTGAATAGTCACTAGTTCACATTCAGGAGCTGTGGATCTGAGATTTGTGTGAGGTTTTCACTACTTTTCAAATCTCTGCTACTGAAAGGTTGCAGCTAAACAATAAGTCGTACACTGGTGGAGATGTATCAAATCTTGGAGACAAAGTGGAGACAGATAAAGTGCCAACCCATCAGCTCCTAATCATCATTCTACAGGCTGTGTTTGAAAAATGACGGTTAGGAGCTGATTGATTGGCACTTTATCTCTCTCAACTTTATCTTTGATACATCTTCCCCCCCCATTAACACATCTATTCTAGCCATAACTGAGAGAACACTTTCACATCTCTAAAAGAAATGCTTGGTTGTCAATAGCATTGCAATAATGATTCCCAACTCCCAAAGGAACACTCACATCATGGCAGGCTCCTACACGAGTCTCTACTTTTGGTGAGTCCATGTATGAGAGTTATGATAATGCTTATATCTACGTGTTCGTTAGTTGATTTGTTTAATTTGTACTGTTTAATTTTTTTAAGATATGGATTTCTCTTATACGTAGTTACAGACATTACATTTTGATGCAAAATTAACCTTGAATCCCTTCACTGCAGAGGACAAGTGGGGCCCGTCATCCACATATACCTCTCACTCATCGATTGCAGAAAAGTGCCCACAGGTTACTTAACTTCTCCCCACTGGCACTCATAATCAGTGGGGAGTTGGGAAGATCACTGTGGCTGGTCCCGAAGTAATGAAGTCAGCTCCACTTTTTAAAAATAAAACTTTAAAAGAATTGCCAGAGACGGAGTAAAGACTTTTAGTCCCGCTATCTCCCCAACCATGGCAAAATAACTCATGCGTTAAGTGTTTGATTATGACACATGAGGTCTTGTGTTTGAGTCCCCTGCATAAGTGCTATGTATTGTATGCTTTAAGTAGAAAATTATTGTTAACAATGTGCACATATATTTTACAATTAACGCCCTATTCTCTATTGAACAACAGAGTTCTCCTGTGCATAGGGAGAGAGGGTGATCTCGGACAGATTGTGCAAGGGTACCAATGCAGGTGGCCTGCTGTGTAGGGCCCCCCTGGGCATGTGCATAGTGGAAAATACAGCACTTTGGGGCACCCTTGTTTGGACGAGGGGAGTCCACTCTTTCAAACTTTGTGCTACCATAGAGATTTTTGCCTGGAAATCAGTGTGATCACCAGGCAGAACCCCCTGCACTACAGAAAAATCATGGTGGTCCCCATAGCACTACGGAAAATGTATGTTTTGCGTATATGGGCGGAGGGCACTACATTCTCTATCAATCACATAATGACACCAGTAACTTTGTGGACACTCATATTTGAAAGAAGGGAGTCCGCTATTTCAAATAATGTGTCCCACTAGTTGAAATTGTCTGGTGAGCACAGGTGAATATGAAGTTTCCCGTATATGGGTGGGAGAGCACTACGTACCCTATCATGTTCATAATTACATTTGTAAATGTGGGGTCACACACATACAGTATGAAAGGGGGAGTCCCCTCTTTCAAATTATGTGGCCCCCTTAGCAGCTATTGTCTGGTGATCACAGGTATCGCCGGCTGTATGGAAAACAAAATTTCAATAGATCAGGAAGAGCACATTGTGCCCCATCTCCCCCATACTGGCCTGAACACACATGGGGCACCCAGGTATTTAAATACGGGAGTCTCCTCTTTCAAACATTGCACCCCTTTAGTACAGTAGTTACTTTCTGGTGATCAGCAGAAAATAATTGAACAGTACATAAAAAATGCAATTTTTCACAGACGGGGGAATGGATTTAAAGCACATATCTCCCCTATCTTGTGTAAAAAAAAAAGTGCTCACTCATATAATGCAGTAGGTTGTCTAATTTTTAAAATGGTATGCCTTGTGTTAGGCTACCCCATTCTTCCTACACATAGGAAGCGTTTAAACCAAGACAGTAAAAATTTGAAGAAAAACCATTTTCAATTTAACTGCAAATTTTTTTTATCACACATAGGGGTAAATTTACTAAAGTGAGAGTTTTTAGAAGTGAGTTTTAAAAGTGATGTTGCCCATAGCAACCAATCAGATTTTAGCTATTATCTTCTAGGAGGTGCTAGTTAAATGTTAAGTAGAATCTGATTGGTTGCTATGGGCAACATCACTTCTAAAACTCACTTCTAAAAACTCTCACTTTAGTAAATTTACCCCATAGAATCCTGCTTTTTACTATTTTGGAAAGTTGGATTATTGATGAAACAAAAACCATAAAGTTTTTCTTTGTGATGCATATATGACCAAAAAACACTTTTATTTTTGGTTCTCTTGAAATTTCAATAAAAACTACTTTTGTCCCTTTCGGGTAAATGTTTATGGACGTGTTAGAATTATTAAAAAGACTAATGATGTTTTCTGAAAATACAAAGTCTTCTGAAAAAAATTAAGGCATAATTAGCGTGGGTTCCATGTAAGAAAAAATCATTGATTCTCATGTTGGAATATGAGGCGTGCAGATATGAAAAAAATTACCTCAGCACAAGGGTGAGAAAACCCTCAGCAGCGAAGGAGTTAAACATTAAACCCTGGTCATTAATGTCCCTACTTTCCAATATTGACCCGTACAATCCTCTTATTCAGTATAATGGATGCTATCTCCTCTGTATAACTTAATATTTAATAGACTGGAATATTTGAAATAAATCAAACACTGCATCCAAGCTTAGTAAACTTGTCATGACTGAAACTGTAAACTAATATAGTAGCTAAGGCGCCAGTGTGGGTGCACTGTGTGCTATATCTGCTAGTCAAAAAAATGCAGCACACCCCCAACAATCTAGACCAAAACACAAACAGTAGATAGACAGCGCTGATTTATCACAGCAGATAGGAAAGATATTAAATGTAAAAAATCATTAAGATAGAATAAAATGTAAATTAATATTTATTAATATGCACATATGATATGTGAATAATCCCTAAATGGGATTCTAAAGAAAAACAATCCTAAAAAACATATATTACACAAAATAACAATTATACATATAAATATAGCAGCCGGTGGATAATGATCTCCAATCCCCTGTAATACAGGGTGGCAAAGTCCCTTTCTAGATCCAATAATAAGGACTGTGTACAGTAGTGACTCCGCATCCAATGATAGAAATAATGGGCCTGATTCAGAGCCGGACGCAATTAGCGCTCGCTCGTCCAGAAAATAGGGGTGGCTATTCAAATGAACCGTTCGTTCTTTGCGGTCTGTTCACGCCTCTAGGTCTGAATGAGCGAACAAAACTTGCGGTCGTTTTTTGGATAAATACGCCCCCTGGCCGCTCGCATCCTCCGTCATGTCTGCTATTTATTAGATTAATCGAGTACATCGACCAGCGTATGAACTGCTTGCTATTCTTGTGGTTGGTTTTTGCTACCACAATCTTGCGAGCAGATCTGGCTTTAAAATAACCCAGTGATGTGGTCAATGATGCTGCTGTTTTAATTATGCACACCCATAAAACGCCCGTTTTGACCTTTAAGCACGCCTGCGTTCGGATCTCCACTCCACGTTTTCAAACACCTTCCCCCGTTAGCACCCACATACGCCTCATTCTGTCACTCAAATTATCAGGTATTCGCCATTTTGCGAGCACATGAATTTCGACCGCACTGACTGGTTCGCGCATGCGTATAACGATCCGTACGCATGCGCAGTTGGGTAAACATCGCTCGGAGCGAACGAGCGGCCGCTTACGAGCAGCTCTGAATCAGGCCCAATGATCCCAGTAATTGTGACACTGTGTAACAAACGGACCACAGACTGATAGTTATAGCAACGTTTGTATCAAAGCACAGTACATGTGAGCTAAACTTCAAGGTGGAGTATATGCTGATGGTCGAGCAGTACTGGAGCAGCAATAGATGTATATAAGGGCTCAACAGTACTCACAATCCTCCAATAAGACAGGCCACTCCGGCAATGATGAATAATAAGCAGCCTCCGTAGCCACCAGCAGTGCCCCAGGGAAAAAACGGAGCGAGTGCCCGACAGGGTCTCCCTCTCTCTGAACCGCTCCGGCGGTCAGCATTCTGCGGCGTCCGTAGCTGTTAAAGCTTCCTTGAGAGGTGAATGGAGCAGAGACTGACCCCTCCTAAGCACTGGTAATCCCGTGATACAAATCACCTGCGTCCCTCACGTGGATCCCGGCAAGCCACTGTGTTCCAATCAGCGTGTCAGCCGCTGGGGGGGGGGGAAGAAGGACAGGCAAATGTCTCACACTGCAGCATACAGTTAGGGATGGAGTCACACCACCGGAAAACACACCGTGTCCTCAACGCGTTTCTCCGCACTTGGCGGCTTTCTCAAGAGGCTGATGTATGTGACTGAAACTGTAGTGTATGACGTTCTATCCACGCTGTGCCCTGATTACAGTAATTAGATGCCCCTGCACAGCAGCAAAGTGTACCTGGATATAATTTTGACATATCAGAGTACATGAAGTTTGACAATGTCCATGTTACAGTAGATTTGTATCGTCTGTAGTGTGAACGACCACTATGAGATAAGACACCTGTAAAGGAAGATAAGAAAAGCTGCTGGTTTGACAGTAACCACCAGAAAGTCACAGTAGATACGGTGTCACCCAGTGAAGTAGATATCGGCTGATCAGGTTTATAATGGCTGTTGTCACAGATATGAAGTTGTGCTATGGTTTCCTATATTTGCAGGATGATCTGACAACTCTGGCTTCAAGGGGCTGGGGGGTCCTGTGGTTGTCTAATATAAAGGTCGGAGCTTCATTCTCTGACGTGCAGAGCAAACCCCGGAAATGCTTCAGCTGGTGAGAAAGTTGAAAAAAAAAATGATTGTTAGATTTACAGATTTTTAAATAATGATTGCTTACAAGCTACAAAGAATAGGACAGGTTCTGTAAAGGCCCCCCCACACGGTGCGATTATTTACACAATTTGGCCGTTTTCGATCGATTGGAAGTAAAATGACCAATCGTGTAAAAAGTACCATGTGTGGGGATGATTATGATGCCGATGCGCGCTCCTGCTGTCGCTGATCTTGGTCATTGATCAATTGAAGCTGCAGGAAGATATCAACCTATCTTTCACGATTTGGCAGAAATCGTTTCGTGTGTGTGCACGGTGAACGATGCGATGGATGATGGACGATTTGTCTTCACTAATCCTGGCCACTCCCTTTCACTATTTTTAAATGTTCCAGCATATTTGCAATCGTTAATGAGCCATCTGTATCGTTTGGTTGTTTGTACAATTGTTCCATGTGTAGGCACAATATGGTTTGCTCATGAGTTTAGGGGAAATCGCAAACTACTGTATATTGGATCATTTGCAAGGAGCACTGTGTGTGGGGGCTTTAATACAGACATTACGGAGATTCATGGAAAGAAGAAAAATAATTCTGTTGGGTGAAATTCACTGTGTTACCACAAAATCCAGCATTTCCTTTACCTGGGATGCACCATTATACCTGTCCACTACAGTTCCTAACGCCTTCAATGGTCCAGCCCTGGTCTCCTATAGGGGCCTATTCATCATCACTTAATTCCTACAAAAGCAGGTGAAAGTGAACATTTTCACCTGGAATTGTAGAAATTAAGTGATCGAGCCATTCATCAAAAGCATAAAGCAAGACATATCACAGATATCTCCTGCTTACCGGAATGGCCCGCTGTCCCCATACACTAGTATGGGAACAGAATTCATCAAGCTCCGAAAATACAATATTTTTGGAGCTTGATTGCGGGAGCATTTGCCATCGTAAGATGGCGATCACTCCTGCTTGGGATTCACAACCCGCTCCTTACCTATGGGAAGGAATCTCGGGTTGCGAAGAAGGGATCCCGTCGGATCCCTCCGCCGGACGTCGGGGCTCTTGTGTGCATGCATGACCTGTAGGTCATGCATGCGCACTAGTCTCACTGCTCCGAAATGAGCAGTGAAGCTGCTCGCAGAGACAGCTGATTTTCGGATCAGATGTTTCCGCACCGAAGCAATAATGAATTGCACCATTGCTCGCGGCGAGTAACTATGTTAATTATTGGGGTCCGGACGAGCCCCGATAATTAACATACTTACTCGCCGCAAGCGCCGGAGCAATTCATCCTTGCTCTGGTGTGGAGACAGCTGCTTAACATTATGAATAGACCCATTAGACTTACTTTGCTCACCCTATTCAGAAAGGAACATGGGACATTTTCATGTAGTGGGAAAGTGCACAGGGAAGGAGCCTTGGCAACTGCTACCAGGGCCGAAACTAGGGTTTTTGTCACCCGGGGCAAGACAGTAATTTGGTGCCCACCCCCCCCCTGGTAATTCCCCCATAGTAATTCCCCCTGCAGCAGTGCCCCCATAGTAATGCCCCCTTCAGCAGTGCACCTATAGTAATGCCCCTGTACTAGTGGCCATATGGTAATGTCACCATAGTAATGCCCCTGTAGTGCCCATATGGTAATGCCCCTGTTGTGACCAAATAGTAATGCCCCCTAGTAATGCCCCTGTAGAGCCCCCTGGTAATGCCACCTGTAGTGCCCCCTGGTAATGTCCGTGTAGAACCCCCTGGTAATGCCCCTGTAGAGCCCACAGGTAATGCCCCTGTAGGTAATGCCACTGTAGTCCCCCTGTAGAGCCCCCTGGTAATGCCACCTGTAGTGCCCCCTGATGATGCCTATGTAATACCCCTGTAGAGCCCCTTGGTAATGCCCCTGTAGAGCCCCCTGGTAATGCCCCTGTAGGTAATGCCACTGTAGTCCCCCTGTAATGCCCCCTGTTAATGCCCCCATAGTGCCACATACACACACACACACAAAAAAAAATACTTACCTTAAACCCCGCTCCTGTGACTGCCACCGTCAGGTCCGCCCTGCTGCTCCCCGGAACTATGGGAGAGACGTCATTACGTCTGTCCCATAGTGCCTGTGGGGAGAGCCGGAAGCTGGAGTTCAGAACAGAACTCCAACCTCCGGCTAGCATGGCGCTGCAGAGAAGGAGCCGGGCGCCCGCTGGTAATAACATCTCAGCGGGCGTCAGGCTTGGAGTCTCCCTGCGGTGCCGGGCTGGAGGACACTGGCGCCGGGTGCAGCGGCACACCCGGTGCACGTGCACCTCCAGCCCCCCCCTAGTTGCGGCCCTGCTGCTACTTTTATGAATAAAGTGAGCAGTAATAATCTAATAACACACGGGAGACGGGGACTGTGGGCCTGATTCAGAGCCGGACGCAATTAGCGCTCGCTTGTCCAGAAAATAGGGGTGGCTATTCAAATGAACCGTTCGCTCTTTGTGGTCTGTTCACGCCTCTAGGTCTGAACGAGCGAACAAAACTTGCGGTCGTTTTTTGGAAAAATACGCCCCCTGGCCGCTCGCATCCTACGTCATGTCCGCTATTTATTAGATTAATCGAGTACATCGATCAGGGTATGAACTGCTCGCTATTCTTGTGGTTGGTTTTTCCTACCACAATCTTGCGAGCAGTTCTGGCTATAAAATAACCCAGTGACGTGGTCAATGACGCTGCTGTTTTAATTATGCACACCCATAAAACGCCCGTTTTGACCTTTAAGGACGCCTGCGTTCGGATCTCCACTCCCCGTTTTCAAGCACCTTCCCCTGTTACCACCCACATACGCCTCTTTCTGTCACTCAAATTTTCAGGCATTCGCTATTTTGCAAGCACATGAATTTCGACCGCACTGACTGGTTTGCGCATGCAATTTGCTGTCTGTAAATAGTGAAATTGTTTTATATGTTTTCATATTACGGTCAGTGGTGGATTTTAACTAGTAAAATCTGAAACTCCCCTGTGATCCCCCCAGTCCCCCTGCTTGTGAATTAGGAGCCGTAAAAAATGCTTTCTGCTAATCATGTCAGACAGGTAGTCCCAGGGCGAGCGGTTCTGCATTTATTATGGTATCCTTATTTGGCTTGCTGGGGCTGCAGCAGATGCAGCCCCTAGCCAATGCACTTTTTCTGGTAAGGGTAGGCCTAATCATAGTATTGTATCATAGTATAGTATAGTATCATAGACACGGTGAGTAAGGGTAGGCCCAATCATAGTATACTATCACAGACATGATTCATTTAAAGTCAAATATTTGTATCTTACCCTCTTCCAGTGCCATAGAATTCTTCTTTTTTACATCAGTGAACCAGTTGCAGTCCCATTGGAAGCCCTACCTGCCAGTCACACACACACACACACTGAGAGGACAGACAGTCCCAGGGGAGGTGTTTTCTCCCCCTGGGATTGCCAGTCTGGGCTGCGATTAGCAGCGAGTATGCTTCCAGTGGAAGCCGCTCCTCTGCCTATCGAGCATCCCTACCCTGCTTCTAGGGGCTGCAGCCGATGCAGTCCTCAGAAGCCGGTGTTATGCGCGTGCGTGGTGTCACCACTGCTTGCGCGCATGTACCGGTCCTGACACCTGCCAGATCCATTGTGCAGGCACCAGGACCCGGCTGCAGTGTGCTGGTCGGAGCACCGGCAGTGGCAGCCCCCTCATCTAAGAAGGTAGGAGATGCTGCTGGATAAAGTCCATACCTATTTAATTATCTAAAAGCATCTATATGCTGTATTTTTCGTTTGCGTTTCACAGATCTTAAGCTACACAACTCTGAAAATACGGACACAGAAATTGAAGTGTACAGGTGCATTTTTTCATCTACACTGAAGACCAATTTTTTATTCCAACACTAAAATAAAACCACTTGCAGGCTAGAAACTCATTCTGTGTATTTATATACAAGACACCCAATAGATGGTTTTAATGCTGAGTTCAAACTACTGATGTGTGAACTTCTGGAGCTCTTCTCCTCTTCTCAACATAGAATAGAAGTGATCTTTGGTTTTAACATTTGATAGTAAATATAATTTCCGCTACATTTCTAAATGATAGGGAATATGTATTACACACCTGCTCTGAGCTAATAGGTATGGGCTCCTGAAGGATAATCCAGGTGACACATTCTAGGAAAGGGCTAGTTGTTAGTGATCCCAGGTATGTCCAGTAGTTTTTGTCCTTGGGCAGCAAACTCGAGAGGTCGAATTTTGTGAATGGACATTCTTTATCCTAGAATTATAACCTGTAGTTAGTAATAAATATGGAAAATTACAAGAAAAAAACGTTGCTTTCCTTTGTATACTGATATCAATATATTTCAATTCATATGTCTTTGTAGTAATGTGAAAGCAAAACTTTCATAATCTGCAGCAAGAATTGTGTTTAAGGGTTTCATTATTCTGGTCGCACTGTCTGCTATCTGTTAGGGAATATGGTCAAATAAACTGTGTGTTTTCAAGTTTCCAGTTGTAATAAATCAGGAATCTAGGGCACCCATTCAATATACAGTTTCTATAAGGTTCCCATCCACATGAAGGAAAAAACGCGTTTCATCCCAGACAGATGATGCATCTTCAGATCTTGGTCATCATAAAACTTAAGCCAGGTACACATTAGGCGATCCATTGCATGATATATCTTTCCGACGCAGATTGGAATGATATATCATGCAGGTCGCATAGTGTGTACACCCGATCGTGCATTCCCAACGGTCGTTCATCGAATTGTCTCATCTGCTGTGCAGCACAGCAGATACGATGAGGAGATGAACAATGCTAGGAATTGGTATGAAATACCGCTGGCCGCATGGCCGGCGGTTCGATTCCCGTCAGCGGCAGCCCGACGAGTGCGACGCAGCGGAAGCCCAACAGCGCTGGAAATCCCGATCGTGGATAGGTAAGTATCCACTAACCTAACCCCCCTAACCCTAACCCTCCTTAGGGGTGCCTAACCCTAACTTCCCCCCCAAGTGCCTAACCCTAATCCCCCCTCTAAGTGCCTAACCCTAACCACCCCCTTCCCCGCTGCCTAAACCTAAGTCCCCCGGGGGGTGCTTAACCCTAAGTCCCCCCCCGGGGGTGCCTAACCCTCCCTCCCCATAGCCTAACCCTCCCGGGGGGTGCCTAACCCTAAGTCCCCCCCTGGGAGCCCTAAACCTAACCCTACCCCCCCGCGGCTGTCCGCTCGCGGCGCCCAGCATCACTACGATCGTGATGCCGGGCACCGGTCTCCCGGCGTCGGGGAAATGCGGGCGTCCACATCTAGACGCCCGGCATTTCACCCTTGCCGGGATAAGACAGTCGGGTAGCCGGCTGCCGGTATTTAGGCAGTCGGCTTCCCGATTGCCTCCCCAATGCCATGCTGCTAAATGCAGCATGGAACTACACATCGCGCCATCATCCACTTCAGGGCCGTTACTAGGGGTGTGTGATCGGTGCAGCCCCATAGACTTCACTTCACCGCTGCTCACCCACAGTCCTTGCATCCGGTTAGCAGGGTGCCTGTAACGGCACCCTGCTGCCAGAATCTCTACAGCAGTGCTGTCTGGAGCTTCCTTGGAACTCTTCGGGTGTGCCAACAACTGCCCTTACAGCACCCAGGCCTGAGGATGCCCCGGGCATTGCTGTGATTACTGGCAATTGTGGCTCCGTCCCCTCCGCATGCCGTGCAGTGCGTACATACGGCGTGATGTGCGTACGTACGTGCATCACGCCGTGCAGTGCGTACGTACGGCGTGATGTATCGTGCCGTCGCATCATGCAGTTGCTGGGTACACACATTGGACCTCATTCAGAGTCGGTCGTTGCAGCCGCACAGTCGTAGGGGAAAGGGGCCGGATATGCAAATTAAGCGATCACAAGTTGCGGTCCTAAGATGAGATCGTTAGCTGAACGACCGAGGGTAATAAGCGGCCGTAAGACTAATTAACGCCCCCTTCTCGATCACAACACACGTCATCTCCTGGGATATAAGGATTCATCGCGAGCATCGGGAACCATCGGAGCTGGTCGTAGAGCTTAAGGTTGACCATACCCTCTCTTAAGCACTACGATCAAGTCAGTGTTCAAACCTCCCATGTCACGTGTGCTAAGACACTACTTTGTTAATTATGCACTCCCATAAAACGCCATTTGCATAGTCAGGCACGCCTGCGTTCGGATCTCCACTCCCCCGTTTTCAAGCACCTTCCCCTGTTACCACCCACAAACGGTTCAATCTGTCACTCAAACTACCGACCTGGCTGTGTTCAAGGAGAGAGAAATTTCTGATCGTAGCAGCTAGTTTGCGCACGCGCATTGCGAACTTTACGCATGCGCAGTTTAGCGAACATCGGTGGCGTACGACCGTACGGCCGCAACGACCGACTCTGAATGAGGTCCATTGTGTAGTTGCATTAATCCCAATCGACATTTGAAAGATCCCAATCAGGTGAAGATTGGCATACGTGTTTATACATATATAATGCAATTTGAGGCCAGATAGTGTATAAATACAGCAGTATCACTCTTTGCTTTCAAATACAATACAATGATCTCTTACCCCTTATTTTATTATGTTAGATTAAGCAAATTATTCTTGACTGTGGACCTGATTCAGAGATGGACGCAATGACGATGTTTATGCAGTTTAGCGATTATTAGTGATCTACACGTGCGAATGTGTCACACCGCACATGCTGCAAGTGTCATTACCGATATCTCTCGCAGTGACGAATCATTGGCAAAGTGATTGACAGACAGGGACCATTTGTGGGTGGCAATGGGGAGGTGGTGACTCAAATGCAGTCATGTCATTACCGTTTTCAGGAAGTGTCTCTGCCTGCTACTGCGATCCCATACGCAGAAAAAATGGCTCCAGAATCTGAGTTCCTGCAGCCATTCTGCGCGACCATAGACTTTTTCAGAAGTCCAATAACTGCCTGAACTGTGAAAGAGCTGAGTCTTTGTACACAGTCACCTGGATTTGTGAAGCTGCGGGTGAGCATCTCAATAGAAATCCCAGTGGTTGCGAAGTTTGCTTTTTTCACACAGCCGCTGCATGCAAATTCGCAGCTACGATGGGATTACCGCACATCTATGAATCAGCCCCTGTCTCCAATGGCTTGTAAGTTGCCAATGCTGTAATTATGTTTGTCGACACCTCCATTATTTTTGATATCACAGACATTTTTCCACATACCTTTGTTTTTATTCTGTCTAAATTATCAATAATGTGTTGGATTTCAGGATTTGCTTCTCCAATCTGTAATGAAAGCACAGACATGCAATATGATAATAGCCATCATTTGAAAACTATGAAAGATGACCTAATGTGACCTAAGAACTACAAGTAGAAAATATAGATTGTGTAGCAAAGACTGAGGCGCACTTGCACACCGGGAGGTGCATGGTGGGACTATAGCTGATTTTGCCCCTCATCTTAGTCATGTTGCCCTTCATAAATCCCCCAAGTCAAGGCAGACATTTTTATAATGCAGCCGATCAATTTACTTTGTGTCTCAGTGATGCTGCTACTTCCTAATGAATTCCTTGGCTTTATTGTTCTGAATATTGATTAAGCAAACAAAACTGCTTCCTCTTCTCTGTTTAAGGCAGTCACTGTTAATGGTATTTATAAAACCAACATCAGCATCAAATTTCATTTATAAGGCACCACATGTTTTACAGAGTTGAACAAATAAGAGACAGGAGAACATAAGAGATGTGAACATACAAGTTATGTGAGAACAGTTGCGTGTTAAGACGGCACATGTGTAAATTAACAGAGCAGGTATAGTCATACAGTACAGAGCATGTTCAAATCATACAAATCATAGAACAATCATACTGTTAGAGATAGCACAAAGGACAGACAGTGGGCCTGATTCAGTAAGGATCGCTATTGCGATCACAATAGCGATTCCGCACGCAATCTCACTGCGAAGATATGCTAATGATTGCAATCGCAATGCCATACGCAGCCTAACATAAGGACGCCCCCTTTACCTTACACACATTTGTAATACTGAGCACGACTGCGAAACCATCGGTAACATCGAGTACAAACGCAGCCTCACACACACTTGCACAAGGTCAGACCTTGCTCAGGAATTGCTAACCTCATCGCACGCTGTGAAAGCCCAAGCTGCGTATGACATCGCAGTGGCTAATTTATGCGCGCCCCTGCAATGGCGTTCAAATGCATTGACACGCCTGCGTTTCGCAGACCACACCCCCCGTCACCCCCCCCCCAAACAGTGCTTCCTGTCAATCACTCTGCGATGGGTCTGCGTAGACACTGTGATTGCAGTCCTGATCACAGTGGAGTGTTCGCGCCTGCGCTCTGCGATGCATACATAACAGAACGTAACAATCGGCCAATTGCGTGCGTAATCACAGTTGCAATCGGTATGGAATCAGGCCCAGTGTACGGATAAGTAGACACAGGGAACAAACGTGAGGCATAAGGGTCAGAGGGTCTTGCCTGTAAGAATTTACGAAGGAAAATGTTGGAAACTCAGCTGGAGTGGAAATCACCTATAAGTGTGTGTGAACCGTAGAGAATGAGGCCCATAGTCATTAATAAGTAACAATTCACTGGCTCTTGAATTCTCGTGTAGATGGCAGACTGCTATATATTTGCAGAAATACTTCTAATGTATTCTAGTGTCATGGTGCCTACACACTTGGCGATCTGCACACAATACCATGATGTGTACGATTTCCCTTGTAACTCCTCCCCGGCAGCTCTGCACACAATTTGGTGTTTAAAGTGTCCAATTTACAAACGATCTATCGTGCATCCAGACTTTTTCCAAAGCATTGTGTCCCAGATTGGCAGATCTGCCCTACAGCACGGCAGATCCGAAGATGCGATGTGCGACCAGCAGGGACGCGCATCGCATCGTGATCGTGAGTGGGGACTCACGATTTGGACATATTTTACACGATCTGTCCGTCCGATGCGTCGGAATCGGCCAGATAGGGTAAAATTTTGCCAAGTGTGTAGGCACCTTCAAACTTGTGGGAGGGGGGGTTGAAGTACATAGTTTCACAAAGTTCTTATCTGCTCCCTCCACCCAGGAGACAGTATAATATAATGGCAACACTATCTATAAAGTACAAACTCAGGGCCTGATTCAGACCCGCTTGCGAGCGCTGAGCGCTCGCAAGCGGGTCGATGGTGGCCCAGAGCGCATGCGCACGACGGAGCCGGCTCCATCGTGCGCATGTGTGAGACCCGGATAGCGACGGGCAAGCCGTCGCTCCGGGTCTCGTACCAAAGGGGCGTGCTGTCGATGTTGAGTGACAGCACGCCCCCTTTGGTGGGCGTGCCGGGGGTGTGGCTGCCCAGACGGAGGCGTTCCCATGGGAACGCCTACCGACTGGTGCCGGCCCCACTGACATCACAAGTGATGTCAGTGGGAGTGCTTTCGGCTCTATTTGAGCCGAAAGCACTCTAGGGCTTGCGGCAATGAGACCCTACCACAAGGGTCTCGTCGCAAGCCCGATCGTCACCCACAGCTATGCGAGCGGGCAGGAGGCAGTTAAAAAAAAAAATAGCCCGGCCCTGATTCAGAGCGAGCGCTCTGTCAGAGCGTCCGGCTCTGAATCAGGGCCTCTGTTTGTAATCTTCAATGTCGAAGTTATGCTCACTCCTGGACAGCTTCTCAGTACATTCCCACAGCACACACGAGCATGGCTTCAGCACTGAAAAATGGCTTTGTATTTTCTGCACTTAGATATACTGTATAAAATAAATGTAACTACGTTGTGTGAACTCAGCTTACACAACATTGCAATTAGAGTTCAATTAACTAGAGGAAATAAAGACAACACCTCATACAATAATTGAGAGTGAAAGCTGGACCGACATGGATTCCAGAAGTTCTACATGTATTATGCAGTGATAGCAAATTGCTCCACTGTCTCCATTTACGTATTACCTACCTGATTTGTGGGGACTGTCCCACAGTGCTGCGAGTTGGGACAAACTTGGGAATTGAGTGGTGTGGTAAAGTCCCACTCACCACAGCGGTTCAAAGGTGAGGGTAGTGGAGAGTGTAATCATGCCTGTGGGGTACGTAGCGTACTTCCCAACATGGTGACCCGAGACCCTTTTTGAATACCTCAGGGATAATGTTTTTTTAATTTTACATGTTGGCTTATTTTAGTAGATGGGAAGGCAAAGGAGTTCCACAGAAGGGAGAGTAATATCACACGTTTCATTTTACTAAGTTTGCAGACATAGGGCCTGATTCAGAGCCGCTCGTAAGCGGCTGCTCGTTCGTTCCGACCGATGTTCGCACAACTGCGCATGCGTACGGATTTTAATACGCATGCGCGAACCAGTCAGTGCGGCCGAAAATCGTGTGTTCGCTAAATAGCGAATGCCTCCTATTTTGAGTGACAGATTGAGGCGTTTGTGGGTGGTCACAGGGGAAGGTGCTTGAAAACGGGGAGTGGAGATCCGAACACAGGCGTGCCAAACGGTCAAAACGGGCGGTTTAAGGGCGTGCATAATTAATAAAGCATCGTCATCGACCACGTCACTTGGTTGTTTTATAGTCAGAACTGCTCGCATGATTGTGGTAGGAAAAACCAACCACAAGAATAGCGAGCAGTTCATACGCCGGCCGATGTACTCGATTAATCTAATAAATAGCGGACATGACATATGATGCGAGCGGCCAGGGGGCGTTTTTTTCAAAATTACGTTCGCATGTTTTGTTCGCTCATTCAGACATAGAGGCGTGAACAGACGGCAAAGAGCGAACGGTTAATTTAAATAGCCACCCCCTTTTTCTGGACGAGCGAGCGCAAATAGCGTCCGGCTCTGAATCAGGCCCATATTACACTGGGGTGTTAACCCCTATTTGTCATATTTTCTGTGTGCATGCAAGTGACTTTGCAGTATGTATTTTATATGGTGCTAAGTATAATAGTGTATTAAACCCATATAAGAGGTTTGGTTACTGTAGTCACAGTTGTGCTGATAGTTTTTGCTTGATTCCAATAAATACAAGTTACATCCTTTTCTACAGGATATTAAAGTTCATATAAACATTACATTTCCTAAAAGTACCACAATTATGTATAGGTAGGATTGTACAGTGTACCTGCAACAGCACGCCTATTACAGCCAAGCCATCAGGATGCTTTGTGGCCTCGGCAAAGGACGGGTACCTCCGTGAATTCCAGTGAACTACATGCAACTTAAAAAAGAAATAAATGACATGTCAGAAATCGATTTTGGATCAAATATATTTTATATTTCATTGGTTATTAATTAGGGGTGAGCGGGTTCGGATTTCTGAAATCCGAACCCCCCGAGCCCCCCCGATCCGAGTCCGATCCGAGTCAGGCTCGACTTTTCCCGCCTGACTCGGATCTGAAATCGAGGCAAAACGTCATCATCCCGCCTTCCGAGTCTCGCGGGTTTTGGATCCTATATAAGGTACCCGCGTCGGTGCCATTTTCTCACTCGGCTGTGGACAGTGAAGAGGGAGGGTGGGAGTTAGGGCTGTGTAGTGTAGTGTAGTGTAGTGCTGCTGTTGTCCACTACTTCAAAGTCCATAGGGGCTGGCTGTGTTCTGCTGTGCTGCTGTTGTTAATAGGGGCTGTGTCCACTACTTCAAAGTCCATAGGGGCTGGCTGGACTGTGTTGTGCAGTCAGTTCTCCATAGGGGCTGTGTCCACTCCAAAGTCCTGTGCAGTGTCCCAGTCCTAAAGGGGTGCTGTAGTGTTGTCCAGGGGGTGCTCTGTCCATCAGGGGTGCTCCCCCCAAGTGCTAAAAAAATTATATATTTTCTGTGTTTGTGAATTGTGTGCGCAGTAGCCGCACGTGCATCAACAAAGTAGTGCCAAGCGTGCACCTGTGTCATAAGTAAAGGGCCGGCTGGCTTGACCGTTAAGGGTGCTGTAACCCCCGAAAGTACACTCCAGTCCAAACCAAAAAAAAAATTATTTTCTGTGTTTGTGAATTGTGTGCGCAGTAGCCGCACGTGCATCAGCAAAGTAGTGCCAAGCGTGCGCCTGTGTCATAAGTAAAGGGCCGGCTGGCTTGACCGTTAAAGGGTGCTGTAACCCCCGAAAGTACACTCCAGTCCAAACCAAAAAAAAAATTATATATTTTCTGTGTTTGTGAATTGTGTGCGCAGTAGCCGCACGTGCATCAACAAAGTAGTGCCAAGCGTGCGCCTGTGTCATAAGTAAAGGGCCGGCTGGCTTGACCGTTAAGGGTGCTGTAACCCCCGAAAGTACACTCCAGTCCAAACCAAAAAAAATATTATTTTCTGTGTTTGTGAATTGTGTGCGCAGTAGCCGCACGTGCATCAACAAAGTAGTGCCAAGCGTGCGCCTGTGTCATAAGTAAAGGGCCAGCTGGCTTGACCGTTAAAGGGTGCTGTAACCCCCTAAAGTACACTCCAGTCCAAACCAAAAAAAAATTATTTTCTGTGTTTGTGAATTGTGTGCGCAGTAGCCGCACGTGCATCAACAAAGTAGTGCCAAGCGTGCGCCTGTGTCATAAGTAAAGGGCCGGCTGGCTTGACCGTTAAGGGTGCTATAACCCCCGAAAGTACACTCCAGTCCAAACCAAAAAAAAAATTATTTTCTGTGTTTGTGAATTGTGTGCGCAGTAGCCGCACGTGCATCAACAAAGTAGTGCCAAGCGTGCGCCTGTGTCATAAGTAAAGGGCCGGCTGGCTTGACCGTTAAAGGGTGCTGTAACCCCCGAAAGTACACTCCAGTCCAAACCAAAAAAAAAATTATTTTCTGTGTTTGTGAATTGTGTGCGCAGTAGCCGCACGTGCATCAACAAAGTAGTGCCAAGCGTGCGCCTGTGTCATAAGTAAAGGGCCGGCTGGCTTGACCGTTAAAGGGTGCTGTAACCCCCGAAAGTACACTCCAGTCCAAACCAAAAAAAAAATTATATATTTTCTGTGTTTGTGAATTGTGTGCGCAGTAGCCGCACGTGCATCAACAAAGTAGTGCCAAGCGTGCGCCTGTGTCATAAGTAAAGGGCCGGCTGGCTTGACCGTTAAGGGTGCTGTAACCCCCGAAAGTACACTCCAGTCCAAACCAAAAAAAATATTATTTTCTGAGTTTGTGAATTGTGTGCGCAGTAGCCGCACGTGCATCAACAAAGTAGTGCCAAGCGTGCGCCTGTGTCATAAGTAAAGGGCCGGCTGGCTTGACCGTTAAAGGGTGCTGTAACCCCCGAAAGTACACTCCAGTCCAAACCAAAAAAAAAATAATTTTCTGTGTTTGTGAATTGTGTGCGCAGTAGCCGCACGTGCATCAACAAAGTAGTGCCAAGCGTGCGCCTGTGTCATAAGTAAAGGGCCGGCTGGCTTGACCATTAAGGGTGCTGTAACCCCCGAAAGTACACTCCATTCCAAACCAAAAAAAAAAATTATTTTCTGTGTTTAGCCGCACGTATATATCAAATCGATATAACATAAATGGAGGACCAAACTTTCTCCGATAAAAATAAAATAGAGAAAGATCAAGAACCACTTCCTCCTAGTGCTGAAGCTGCTGCCACTAGTCATGACATAGACGATAACATGCCATCAACGTCGTCTGCCAAGGCCGATGCCCAATGTCATAGTAGAGGGCACATACAATCCCAAATGGCAAAGTTCAGGAAAATGACCTTGAAAAAGACATTTAAATCAGCTGAAGAGAAACGTAAACTTGCCAATATGCCATTTACGACACGGAGTGGCAAGGAACGGCTAAGGTCGATCCCTAGTATGTTCATGACTAGTGGTTCAGCTTCACATGACGATGGAAGCCCTCCTCCCACTAAAAAAATCAAAAGAGTTAAGCTGGCAAAAGCACAGCGAAGAACTGTGCTTTCTAAGAAGATATCACAAATCCCCAAGGAGAGTCCAAGTGTGGTGGTGGTTGCGATGCCTGACCTTCCCAGCACTGGACGGCAAGAGGTGGCTCTTTCCACCATTTGCAACCCCCTGCAAGTGCTGAAAGGAGCACCCACAGTCCACTTGCTGATATGCAAATTGAAGATGTCACTGTTGAAGTACAACAGGATGAGGATACTGGTGTAACTGGCGCTGAGGAGGAAGTTGGCGAGGAGGATTCTGATGGTGATGTGGTTTGTTTAAATCAGGCTCCGGGGGAGACAGTTGTTGTCCGTGGGATGAAAAAGCCCATCACGGTCATTCCTGGGCAGAAGACCAAACATTCCACCTCTTTGGTCTGGCAATATTTCTATCCAAATCCGGACAACAACTGTCTTGCCATATGTGCCATATGTAAAGGTGAAATAAGTAGGGGTAGGGACGTCAACCACCTAGGAACATCCTCCCTTATACGGCACCTGCAGCGCGTTCATAAAAGTTACTGTCAAGTTCAGAAACTTTAGCTAAGACCGTAAGCAGTCCAGGGACACCTAAATCCCGTTGTCCTGTTGTATCCAAGCGCCTGCAAACCACACCGTCAACTCCCTCCTCGTCAATTTCCTCCTTAGTCAGGATCGGAAGTAGTCCTGCAGGCCATGTCACTGGCATGACTGACTCTCCTATCCGGGATTCCTCCGGAGGATCCTGCATTGCTACGCCTACTGCTGCCGCTGCTGCTGTTGCTGCTGCTGGGAGTCGTTCATCATCCCAGAGAGGAAGTAGGAACACCACTACTTTTACTAAACAATTGACCCTCCAACAGTCCTTAGCGAGGAGGATGAAGAACGACAGCAGTCATCCTGAAGCAAAACGTATAACTGAGGCCTTGACTGCTATGTTGGTGTTAGACGTGCGTCCGGTATCCGCCATTAGTGCAGTGGGATTTAGACAATTGATGGAGGTAGTGTGTCCCCGGTTCCAAATCCCGTCTAGATTCCACTTCACTAGGCAGGCGATACCGAGACTGTACAGAAACGTCAGAAAAAGTGTCCTCAGTGTCCTGAAAAATGCCGTTGTACACAATGTCCACTTAACCACGGACATGTGGACAAGTGGAACAGGGCAGACTAAGGACTATATGACTGTGACAGCCCACTGGGTAGATGTATCACCTTACGCAGCAACAGCAGCAGCGTCACCAGTAGCAGCATCTCAGAAACGCCAGCTCGTTACAAGGCAGGCTACGCTGTGTATCACCGGTTTCAGTAAGAGGCACACCGCCGACAACCTCTTAGAGAAACTGAGGGAAATCATCGCCCAGTGGCTTACCCCACTTAGACTCTCCTGGGGATTTGTGATATCTGACAACGCCAGCAATATTGTGCGGGCATTACATCTGGGCAAATTCCAGCACGTCCCATGTTTTGCTCACACAATAAACTTGGTGGTGCAGAATTTTCTGAAAAGCGACAGGGGCGTGCAGGAGACGCTTTGGGTGGCCCGAAAAATTTCTGGCCACTTTCGCCATTCAGCGACTGCGTGCCGAAGACTGGAGCACCAGCAAACACTCTTGAACCTGCCCCGCCATCACCTGAAGCAAGAGATTGTGACGCGGTGGAACTCAACCCTCTATATGCTTCAGAGGATGGAGGAGCAGCAAAAGGCCATACAAGCCTATACATCCACCTATGACATAGGCAAAGGAGGGGGTATGCACCTGACTCAAGCGTAGTGGAGAATGATTTCCGTGTTGTGCAAGGTTCTCCAGCCCTTCGAACTTGCCACACGTGAAGTCAGTTCAGACACTGCCAGCTTGAGTCAGGTCATTCCCCTCATCAGGCTTTTGCAGAAGCAGCTGGAGAAAGTGAAGGAGGAGCTAAGACGGAGCGATTCCGCTCGGCATGTGGGACTTGTGGATGAAGCCCTTCATTCGCTTTGCCAGGATTCCAGGGTGGTCAATCTGTTGAAATCAGACCACTACATTTTGGCCACCGTGCTCGATCCTAGGTTTAAAGCCTATGTGGTGTCTCTCTTTCCGGCTGACACAAGCCTGCAGAGGTGCAAAGACCTGCTGGTGAACACACTGTCAGCTGAAGCGGAACGTGACAGGTCAACGGCTCCTTCTTCATTTTCTCCGGCAACTGGGGCTGCCAGGAAAAAACTTAGGTATCCTAAGCAACCCACTGGCAGTGATGCAGGGCAGGCAGGACCAAGTTTGGACATCTGGTCCGGACTGAAGGACCTGGCAACAATTTCTGACATGTCTACTGTCACTGCATATGATACTGTCACCATTGACAGAATGGTGGAGGATTACATCGGTGACAGCATCCAAGTAGGCATGTCAGACAGTCCATACCTGTACTGGCAGGAAAAAGAGGCAATTTGGAGGCCCCTGTACAAACTGGCTCTATTTTACCTGAGTTGCCCCCCCTCCAGTGTGTACTCCGAAAGAGTGTTTAGTGCAGCCGGGAACCTTGTCAGCGAAAGGCGTAGTAGGTTGCTTCCACAGAATGTGGAGAAGATGATGTTCATCAAAATGAATTATCAGCTCTTCCAGGGAGACCAGCCTCCAGAAGGTACAGAGGGACCTGTGGTGGTGGATTCAAGTGGGGACGAGTTAATACTTTGTGAGGATGAGGATGTACACACTGAAGAGGGTGAGGAATCGGTGGATGAGGAGGATGAGGATGACATCTTGCCTCCGTAGAGCCAGTTTGTGCAGGGACAGATTAATTGCCAGCTTGTTTTGTGGGGGCCCAAACGAACCATTCATTTCAGCCACAGTTGTGTGGCAGACCCTGGCGCTGAAATGATTGATTTGTTAAAGTGTGCATGTCCTGTTTATACAACATAAGGGTGGGTGGGAGGGCCCAAGGACAATTCTATCTTGCACCTCTTTTTTTTCTTTGCATTATGTACAGTTTGGGGCCTAGTTTTTCTAACTGCCATCCTGTCTGCCACTGCAGTGTCACTCCTAGATGGGTCACGTGTTTGTGCCGCCCACTCGTGTCGCTTAGCATAGTCATCCAGCTACCTCGGTGCAACCTTTTCGACATAAAAACACTATTGTGAGGTGTGAGGTGTTCAGAATAGACTGGAAATGAGTGGAAATTAAGGTTATTGAGGTTAATAATAGCATAGGAGCAGAAAAACCTACAAATTCTGTGATTTTAGCTGTTTTTATGCTTTTTTTCAAAAAAATACAGATCCAAAACACAAAACCCAGAACCCAAAACACGGAAGGGTGGTTTTGGCAAAACCAATCCAGATCCAAAACACGAAGAAAGATCCAGATCCAAAACCAAAACACAAAACACGAAAAGTGGCCGGTGCACACCCCTATTATTAATACAATGCTATAAGAATATTATGTAATGTCCTTCTGAAAAAATCTAAGGCCCTGATTCAGAGCCGATGCTCTGACAGAGCGTTCGCTCTGAATCAGGGCCGTCCCTGCTCCTTTTTGGAGCGGCCTCCAGGCCGCTTGCATAGCTGTGGGTTACCACCCACAGCTATAGCGAGCGGCCAAAATGATGGTCGCGATGGTCAAGACCATCGCACCATCGGGCTTGCGACGAGACCCTGCGGTAGGGTCTCGCTGCCGCAAGCCCTGGAGTGCTTTTGGCTCTATCAGAGCCAAAAGCACTCCCACTGACATCACTAGTGATGTCAGTGGGGCCGGCCCCAGACGATAGATGTTCCCATGGGAACGCCTCCGTCTGGGTAGCCACGCCCACGGCACGCCCACCAAAGGGGGCGTGCTGTCAATCACCATCGGCAGCACGCCCCCTTTGGTGCGAGACCCATAACGACGGCTTGGCCTTCGTTATTCGGTCTCGCGCATGCGCACCTGGGCAACATCGACCCACTTGCGAGCGCTCTGCGCTTGCGAGCGGGTCTGAATCAGGCCCTAAGTGCACTATAAATAAAATTATATTATGTAATATAATGCACTTTATTGTGTTCTGTGTGCAAAATTGTTGGATACTCTGGGTCTGATTCATTACGGATCACTATTGTGATCGCAGCTCCAAAATCGCATGCAGGTCTACTGCGAAAATATGCTAATGATTAGGGGTGAGCGGGTTCGGATTTCTGAAATCCGAACCCCCCCGAGCCCCCCCGATCCGAGTCAGATCTGAGTCAGGCTCGACTTTTCCCGCCTGACTCGGATCTGAAATCGAGGCAAAACGTCATCATCCCGCCTTCCGAGTCTCGCGGGTTTTGGATCCTATATAAGGTACCCGCGTCGGCGCCATTTTCTCACTCGGCTGTGGACAGTGAAGAGGGAGGGTGGGAGTTAGGGCTGGCTGGGCTGTGTAGTGTAGTGTAGTGTAGTGCAGAGTAGTGTTGTGCTGTGCTGTGCTGCGCTGCGCTGTGCTGCTGTTGTCTACTACTTCAAAGTCCATAGGGGCTGGCTGTGTTGTGCTGTGCTGCTGTTGTTAATAGGGGCTGTGTCCACTACTTCAAAGTCCATAGGGGCTGGCTGGACTGTGTTGTGCAGTCAGTTCTCCATAGGGGCTGTGTCCAATCCAAAGTCCTGTGCAGTGTCCCAGTCCTAAAGGGGTGCTGTAGTGTTGTCCAGGGGGTGCTCTGTCCATCAGGGGTGCTCCCCCCAAGTGCTAAAAAAATAATATTTTTTGTGTGTTTGTGAATTGTGTGCGCAGTAGCCGCACGTGCATCAACAAAGTAGTGCCAAGCGTGCGCCTGTGTCATAAGTAAAGGGCCGGCTGGCTTGACCGTTAAAGGGTGCTGTAACCCCCAAAGTACACTCCAGTCCAAACCAAAAAAAAAATTATTTTCTGTGTTTGTGAATTGTGTGCGCAGTAGCCGCACGTGCATCAACAAAGTAGTGCCAAGCGTGTGCCTGTGTCATAAGTAAAGGGCCGGCTGGCTTGACCGTTAAAGGGTGCTGTAACCCCCAAAGTACACTCCAAACCAAAAAAATATATATTTTCTGTGTTTGTGAATTGTGAGCGCAGTAGCCGCACGTGCATCAACAAAGTAGTGCCAAGCGTGCGCCTGTGTCATAAGTAAAGGGCCGGCTGGCTTGACCGTTAAAGGGTGCTGTAACCCCCAAAGTACACTCCAGTCCAAACCAAAAAAAAAATGATTTTCTGTGTTTGTGAATTGTGTGCGCAGTAGCCGCACGTGCATCAACAAAGTAGTGCCAAGCGTGCGCCTGTGTCATAAGTAAAGGGCCGGCTGGCTTGACCGTTAAAGGGTGCTGTAACCCCCAAAGTACACTCCAAACCAAAAATATATATATTTTCTGTGTTTGTGAATTGTGAGCGCAGTAGCCGCACGTGCATCAACAAAGGAGCAGCGCCAAGCGTGCGCCTGTGTCCCATAAGTAAAGAGCCGGCTGGCTCATTTCTTAAAGGGTGGTGTAACCCACAAAGTGCACTACTCTCCAGCAAAAATAAAAAAATATTTTCTGTGTTTGTGTGCGCCTTAGCCGCACGTATATATCAATATAACATAAATGGAGGTCCAAACTTTCTCCGATAAAAATAAAATAGGGAAAGATCAAGAACCACTTCCTCCTAGTGCTGTTGCTGCTGCTGGGAGTTGTTCATCATCCCAGAGAGGAAGTAGGAACATCACTACTTTTACTAAACAATTGACCCTCCAACAGTCCCTAGCGATGAGGATGAAGTACGACAGTAGTCATCCTGAGGCAAAACGTATAACTGAGGCCTTGACTGCTATGTTGGTGTTAGACGTGCGTCCGGTATCCGCCATTAGTGCAGTGGGATTTAGACAATTGATGGAGGTAGTGTGTCCCCGGTTCCAAATCCCGTCTAGATTCCACCTGCATCCTCAAAGCAGCAGCGACAAGCGTGCGTCTGTCTGTTAAAGGGTGGTGTAACCCTCAAAGTGCGCTCCACAAACAATAAAAATATTCTTCTTTTTTTTTCTGTCTTTGTGAAATGTGTGGGCTGTAGCCGCACCTGCATCCTTAAAGCAGCAGCGACAAGCGTGCGTCTGTCTGTTAAAGGGTGGTGACACCCTCAAAGTGTGCTACACAAACAATAAAAATATTGTTCTTTTTTTTCTGTCTTTGTGAATTGTGTGGGCTGTAGCCGCACTTGCATCCTCAAAGCAGCAGCGACAAGCGTGCGTCTGTCTGTTAAAGGGTGGTGACACCCTCAAAGTGTGCTACACAAACAATAAAAATATTCTTCTTTTTTCTGTCTTTGTGAATTGTGTGGGCTGTAGCCGCACTTGCATCCTCAAAGCAGCAGCGACAATCGTGCGTCTGTCTGTTAAAGGGTGGTGTAACCCTCAAAGTGCTCCAAAAAATAAAAAACTATTTTTTTAATGTGTTTGTGACTTGTGTGCGATGTAGCCGCACATGCATCAACATTGTAGCAGTGCCAAGCGTGCGCCTGTGTCATAAGTCAAGGGCTGGTTTGGACATCTTGTCCGGACTGAAGGACGTGCCAACAATTTCTGACAAGTCTACTGTCACTGGATATGCTACTGTCCTCAAAGCAGCAGCGACAAGCGTGCGTCTGTCTGTTAAAGGGTGGTGACACCCTCAAAGTGTGTTACACAAACAATAAAAATATTCTTCTTTTTTTTCTGTCTTTGTGAATTGTGTGGGCTGTAGCCGCACTTGCATCCTCAAAGCAGCAGCGACAAGCGTGCGTCTGTCTGTTAAAGGATTACATCGGTGACAGCATCCAAGTAGGCATGTCAGACAGTCCGTACCTGTACTGGCAGGAAAAAGAAGCAATTTGGAGGTCCCTGTACAAACTGGCTCTATTTTACCTGAGTTGCCCCCCCTCCAGTGTGTACTCCGAAAGAGTGTTTAGTGCAGCCGGGAACCTTGTCAGCGAAAGGCGTAGGAGGTTGCTTCCACAAAATGTGGAGAAGATGATGTTCATAAAATGAATTATCAACTCTTCCAGGGAGACCAGCCTCCAGAACGTACAGAGGGACCTGTGGTTGTGGATTCCAGCGGGGACAAATTAATACTCTGTGAGGATGAGGATGTACACAACACTGAAGAGGGTGAGGAATCGGTGGATGAGGAGGATGAGGACGACATCTTGCCTCCGTAGAGCCAGTTTGTGCAGGGACAGATTAATTGCCAGCTTGTTTTGTGGGGGCCCAAACGAACCAATCATTTCAGCCACAGTTGTGTGGCAGACCCTGGCGCTGAAATGTTTGGTTTGTTAAAGTGTGCATGTCCTGTTTATACAACATAAGGGTGGGTGGGAGGGCCCAAGGATAATTCCATCTTGCACCTCTTTTTTTTCTTTGCATTATGTATAGTCTGGGGCCTAGTTTTTCAAACTGCCATCCTGTCTGCCATTGCAGTGTCACTCCTAGATGGTACACGTGTTTGTGCCGCCCACTCGTATCTCTTAGCATAGTCATCCAGCTACCTCTGTGCAACCTTTTGGACATAAAAACACTATTGTGAGGTGTGAGGTGTTCAGAATAGACTGGAAATGAGTGGAAATTAAGGTTATTGAGGTTAATAATAGCATAGGAGCAGAAAAACCCACAAATTCTGTGATTTTAGCTGTTTTTATGCTTTTTTTCAAAAAAATACAGGTCCAAAACACAAAACCCAGAACCCAAAACATGGAAGGGTGGTTTTGGCAAAACCAATCTAGATCCAAAACACGAAGAAAGATCCAGATCCAAAACCAAAACACGAAAAGTGTCCGGTGCACACCCCTACTAATGATTGCTATCGCAATGTCGTTGCACTGCCAGCCATTGAGACGCCCACTGCCTCCCACTACCGCTATCTCACATCCGTAATACCACCCGTAATCCATAAATACCTTGCAGCCCTGCATATACACCGGAACATCGAGTACCATCGGTCCCTCACGCACAATTACCTTAGAAATTGCTAACCTCATTGCACGCAGTAAGTATTCAAGCTGCGCATGCCATCGCAGTGGCTAATTTAGGCACGCCCATACAACGGTGTTCAAAAGGACAAGCACATCTGCGTTTCTCCAACCACTCAACTACTACCTGTCACTTACTGTGCAATGGCTTACTGTGCTCTGCGTAATCGCAGTACGCAACACTCAGCCAACTGCGTACACTAGGCCTGATTCAGACCCGTCGTGCGCATGCGCGAGACACGGCTAGCGATGGGCACTCCGTCACTCCGGGTCTCGCACCAAAGGGGGCAAGCTGTCGATGTTGAGTGACAGCTCGCTCCATTTGGTGGGCGGGCTTCTGGCTCTGTTAGAGCCGAAAGCTCTCTGGGGCTTGCGATGAACGAGACCCTCCCACAAGGGTCTCGTCGGAAGTCCGATGGTCGCGATGGTCTTAACCATCGCGACCATCATCATGGCCGCTCGCTATAGCTGTGGGTGGCCACCCACAGCTATGCGAGCGGACAAGAGGCCAGTCCTAAAAAAAAAAAACCCGGCCCTGATTCAGAGCGAGCGGCTCTGAATCAGGCCCACTGTTGCAGTTGGGATCCATAATGATGTCCATAGAGCACCTGCGCAGTTGTTCTCTCCTGCCACCTCCAGGCAGCCCGAGAGATCACAATCACTGTTAAAACAATCGGCTCTGCAGTCCCCTGCTGCATTTCTTTCGAGGGATCTTATTCAGTTGTTCCAACTGTATTCAGGTAATGCAAGAGTCCTGAAATACTCCATCCTGCTTTGCCTACGTTCCTATCCCTATTCTCCTAGTGCCATGACAACTACTTTGTGTACTGTGGGCCTGATTCAGAGCCGCTCGTAAGCGGCCGCTCGTTCGCTACGAGCGATGTTAGCACATCTGCGCATGCGTATGGGTTTTAGTACGCATGCGAAGAACCAGTCATTGCGGTCGAAAATCATGTGTTCGCAAAATAGCGAATGCCTGCTAATTTGAGTGACAGAATGAGGCGTTTGTGGGTGGTAACAGGGGAAGGTGCTTTAAAACGGGGAGTGGAGATCCGAACGCAGGGCGTGCCAAACGGGCGTTTTAAGGGTGTGCATAATTAACAAAGCAGCGTCATTGACCATGTCTCTTGGTTGTCTTTTAGCCTGAACTGCTCGCATGATTGCGGTAGGAATATGCTACCACAAGCACTGCGAGCGGTTCATACGCCTTTCAATGTACTCGATTAATCAAATAAATAGCGGAGATGACGTATGATGCGAGCGGCCAGGGGGCGTTTTTTTCCAAAATAGTGAGCGCATGTTTCGTTCGCTCGTTCAGACATAGAGGCGTCAACAGACCGCAAAGAGCGAGCGCTTAATTTAAATAGCCAGCCCCTTTTTCTGAACGAGCGTCCGCAAATAGCGTCCGGCTCTGATTCAGGCCCTGTGTCGTCATACACAGGCCCAACCATAATGTTGGACATACACTAATGGATCTCATGCGGAGTTGAACGCAAATCAACCGTAGATGCTCCTGCATTGTGTGCATAGACATAAATGCGTATAGTCGCCAGTATGAATAGTTCTATGCATCTTGCCCCTATCCGTACGCTTTGTACGTATCATCATTGCGTACTTGCACCAGCCTACTGTATGCTTGTCTTTCGGATGACCTCTCCGACAGACTCATCAATGGACCATCCTGGTTGCAGAACGTGACACTGAAAAGTTTCCTATATAGATCTTAATCTACACAAATTTCGGCCAAAAAATTAATAAAAAATCCTTTCACAGACTTTTACTAATATTTACTAATGTGCAGGTTTTTAGAAGTGGAGATGTTGCCCATAGCAACCAATCAGATTCAAGCTATTATCTACTAGAAGATAAATTATAAGTAGAATCTGATTGGTTGTTATGGGCAACATCTCCACTTCTAAAAACCTGCAGTTTAGTAAATACCCTTAATTTCTTCAAAAGCAGGTGAAATTTTTCACCTACTTTTGGAGAAATTAAGGGCCTGATTCAGACCCACTCGCAAGCGGCTGTCCGCTCGCAAGTGGGTCGATGTTGTGCACTGTGCATGCGCACGACGGCGGGAGCTCCGTCGTGCGCATGCGCCAGACGCGACGAGCGAAGGAAAGTCCTTCGCTCGTTGTGTCTGATCAAAGGGGGCGTGCTGTCGATGTTGATTGACAGCACGCCCCCTTTGGTGGGCATGCCGGGGGCGTGCCTCCCTGACGGGGGCGTTCCCAAGGGAACGCCTACCGTCAGAAGCCGGCCCACTGACATCACTAGTGATGTCAGTGGGAGTGATTTTGGCTCTGATAGAGCCAAAATCACTCCTGGCCTTGCGGTTGAAAACCTCAACCGCAGGCTCCGGCTCGCAGTTTCGATGGTCGCGATGGTCAAGACCATCGCGGCCATCAAACTGCACGCTCGTATAGGCTGTGGGTGGTGACCCACAGCTATACGAGCGTCCAGGAGGACGCTCCATAATTATGGAGGGCGGCCCTCATTCAGAGCGTGCGCTCTGCTCAGAGCGTACGGCTCTGAATGAGGGCCTAAGTTTTGGGGCCATTCATCATAAAGGGGAGTTTGACTGGGGCAGTACACCTGTCAAACCGTAACGCAGGTGTCCTAAGGCGAGCTCAGGGAGGACAGAAACCTCCTGTGGAGCAGAAGGGTATCACAGATATCTCCTGCTTACCTTTCTCTCCCCATGTGGCCCGCTGTCCCCATTCACTAGTATGGGGGCCTAAATTCATCAAGCTCCAAAAATACAATATTTTCGGAGCTTGACTGCGGGATCATTCGCCATCTTCAGATGACATTTGCTTCCGCACACCCACTTCTTCCCTATAGGAAGGGGTCCCGGGTTGCAAAGAGGTATCCTTTCGGATCCCTCCGCCCCTGTCCGGCTCCTTCCTCCGGACCCCGGGGCTTGGCAGATATGCCTTGCTAAAATAGAATGTGTAATATTCTGGAACAATATTGTGTAACACACAAGAGCTAGGCCCAGAGCTGTCAAGACATTAGGTGGGCCTGGATATTATTTAGGAGATTGTGGCCACTGGAAGGGGTGCAGCCGCAGCTATACCACATTATGGTGTTAGGGGCGCGGGGAGTGGTGGCAGCATTGCAAGGTGTTTGGTTACTTTCTACCAGGCCCCCTCTTGGCACCCCTGGGTGAGTCAGGGGTGCCAGTGATGTCATAGTTCTCAAATGACTGCAGTCTTAGCTCTTTGTCCTGTGTCAGGTGCAAGGTAATACTATACTGTACTATAATGTCAGGTGTACACTAATCAATGTATTCTATGTTAATGGTTCATATCCTAAAATGGGGGGGTTTTGTCTGCTTCCTGAATCTGCAGCATCTTACCTCAGCAGGGTATGTCTTTCCATTTACTACATGCTCAGAGCCATGTCTGTCAGAGGATCCCCAGTGAAAATGGAACTGACGTAAGCGATATTGCCCAGTCAATGGCCCTTCACATAGTACTACAAGAGAAAAGCATGAAAAGGCCATGCAGCAACACAAAGCATATAGAGAATAATCTGTACACGATGTATTTCCTTATATTAATACAGTGCTCCCTCTTTATAATGCCATCTTAAAATACAACCACAACCGGCATTATAGTCAGCATGATGAACATGGTGCTATTAAGATTATGACATATAATGAAATGAATACATTTCAGTGTACTTTTGTGTGTAGAGTATATATACTTGGCTGGGTGGCTATAAAGGATGGGGTGGGGTGGGGTGAAGGGACGTTGGGAGGTAAGGATTAAAAATACCCAACATTACACTATTTATTTATGTATTTTTTTGTCTTCGACATGCAAAGTGCAAGGAAGACTGTACTCATGTAAAGTGGGGTGCATTGATGTAATTAATATATTGTTAGTCTTGTTATTGCAATGTCCGTCCGTTCTCTGTATTAAATGTGGGGGCCAATAATATAATGGTGGGGTTAGTTTTGGGAAATAGGCCTATTTATTACATGTGAATGCTATTGATTGACCGTTGGGGAGTTAAGGCCTAGAGTGTTCACTAAACGCTCATCTTGGCAGTAATGAAAAGGGCCTATTTTAGTTTCAGACATGGTGCCAACATTCCATGGACCAGCCAAGCGAAAGCTCTGAATACAGTGACACCTTCAACTGTAGTAGGTAGTAACAGTTGTAAGAACAGTTAGGAGAAATATTCTCTGCCACCTATCCCGTATCTGGTGGAAGAGTCACGATTTTGGCAGACAATAGTGAGTTGTGTCCTGTTACACGCTTAGGGCTAAAATTTCTAAGTGCCGGTTTTGGTGTCATTTGGAAAGCGCCGGAAACTGCCGTCAATGGACAGAGGTTTCTATTTCTGATTGACAGCATTTGCTAAAGGTCGGATTTGATATCTAAACTGAAACCCCCGTCAATCCCCGGCAGTTTCTAATCGACAACCTGTCGTGGAGTGTTCTATTTGGCAGTGGTTTCTATTCTATTTCACTGTGGTTTCTAACCACTGCAGATTAGAATCTATTCTATTCATATTCATTTAATAGTGCTTTTATAGAAAGAACATTCACCGGACATCATAGAAACAGACCACTGTGAAATAGAAGCTACTCTATTGATAGTCATTCATTTGTACTACTCTGTGGGCAAAATTTACTAAGCGGCGGGTTCTAAACCCCGGGGTTTGGTGGTGGTTTGGTGGCGGTTTGGCAGTGATTTTGCTATCCGCAGATTTACTAAGGCCAAAGCCACTGTTAAAACTAATTTAAGAATAGAATAGAACAGGGCCGTCATTTAGAACCCGCTGTCAAACCGCCACCAAACAGCCGAGGTCTAAAACCCGCCGCTTAGTAAATTTTGCCCTATTTGTTATAGAAGGCAGCAAACTATTTTTATCATAGAAACAGACCACAGTGGATTACTGTAGATTATATTCTATTGCTAATCATTTAATGGTGCTTTTGTAGAAACAGTATTCATCTGATATCATAAAAAACAGATAGCCGGCTCCTATCACTTTGTGAGTCTGTGCAGAGTGTAAGTGGAGGAGAAAGTTGTAGTTAAGAATAAGGTGAGATATAAAGTGATTACTAATTGTGGTGATTTTTTATATAAGTTGTTTTGCTTCTTGGTCTGTATTTGTCAATTTGACCTTCGTTTTCCATATAGTAATTTTTTTTAAGTCCTGTGTGTGATTATATTTCTGTGTGTGAGTGCAGTGTGATTGTGTGTTTGTGTTTTTTTTTGTTTTATATTTGTTTTTGTTAAAGACCAGTCATATCTAGTGAGAGACATCATAATCTAGTCCAATTGGATTATATTTCTGTCAAAATTGTCTATTAAAATCAATTAATTTACCTGCTGTTTCAGCAAACACACCTGTCTAAAGGTGCCACTGCCTACACACATAGAGATGTGCTCACAATCCCACGATGTGTGCGATTTCCCCTGAACTCTCCCCGGGAGTTCCCCGGCAGTCGTGAGCACAATTAAGTAAAAAAAGCTGCAAATTTGATTCACGATCTCACGATCTATCGTGCAACGTGTCGAGGACCAAATCATGAGATCGTGCCTGATAGATCGTGAGTTTACTAAACAACACATGAGGATCCTCACGATTGGTGGGAAATTTAAATAATGGGTGGGGCTAGCTAGGGGGTATAAAAAGCAGGCGCTATTTTAACCCTGTGCACATTCTGCTCTTCTACTAGTGAGGCTAGGTGTATACCTGCTGAACCCTGTACATTACTACTGTGCTCTGCTTTGTATTTGGCTTGCCTTTTACAAAGTGTCTTCTACCTCCAAGTGTGTGCTACCTGCATTCTACCCTGTTCCTGAATTCTGTGCTGATGCATCCCTATCAGTATAAAGTGTTGGTTGTCCAAGTTGGGGTCAAGGTGATCCAGGAGAGGGCCCAGCGAAGGAGGAGAAGAGTATGCTGGACCAAGGAGTGGCTGCTGCAAAGGGATACTAGCTCTCACATGTTCCTGCTGATGGAGATCAAGGAGAACAACCCGGACGACTACCGCAACTACCTGCGCATGGATGACGGCACTTTCCAGGAATTGCTGAGTATGGTGACCCTCCACATGCGGAGGCAATCCCTGTTGAAGAGAGACTGGTGGCTACCCTGAGGTGCCTGGCTACAAGAAGGTCATTGGAAGACCTGAAGTTTGGGACCCTCATCTCGCCTCAGTCCTTGGGCGTCATCATTCCGGAGACCTGCAAGGCTATTGTTAAAGTGCTGCAGTACCAGTATTGCAAGGTAAAAAAAAAAACACACTACACATTTGTTTCTTGTGAAAGAAAAAGTTTTTTCTTTGTTTTTTTAAACTCTTTATATAACTATGTTGACAGCTAATAAGGCTGCATTAACAAGACTGTGCCAACAACACTGCACAATATTAAATAACATTTTATTTGTGTTTTTTTTTAATATATCAATTTTACATTATGTATATAAAATGTGGAAAACAAGATTATCACCAAATTTTATCAATCTCTATTGGTAGACTGCTGTAGGTTATACGGTGGGTCAGACGCCAGTTTGATCATGCCATTACACACATGGCACAAGTCCAGATTGTGGCCCTGGCTTCCATCAATCTGTACCTGCACAATGTGTGTAGTGACCTTGTCCAATCAGCGTCATCACCACTGTATACCATACAGAAGCACCTACTATTTGGTGATAGTACAGGCAACAATAAAAAAAAAAATACCTGAAAAAATTACGAGTAACGGGGCATATCTACCTCTGCCTCCAGCAGAGCACTATAAATGGTCTGGCTTGTGGGTGGGGTACTGGGTGGGGGAGTAACCTCCAACTGAGCTGGGGGGGTCTCACATATGCGGTTGGGGCAGGCGAATATAGTAGTGGGTCTGTAATGTAAGTTGAGTCATGTAAATTGCTATTGAGTGACCTTATTAATAGCTCATACACGAGCCTGTGAAACTTTTCTTAGTTGGGTCATCCATTTTTCGCATTCTACTGTTAATATGTGCTGTGAAATCGTCAATGTCATCTGGCGGTTTCTGAAGGATGCGTTGTGCTTGTTGCAGAAATATGTCCTCCTGTTCTGAGTACTGCTGCTGCTTTTTCCCCTGTTTTTTTTTCCGTTAGGGAGGTGCGGAACATGATGGGGGGGTTGAATGCTTGTTGGCACTGGGGAAGAATTTTCCACCTCGCTGTCCATGATCAAACTTGGGTCCGGCGTAGAGAACATACCAGGCTCTTGGGTGGGAGTCTATATAGGAAAAAGAAATGGAGAAAAAATATTATAGTCATATTTTAACCCATTTTTTTCTATTTTTGTAGTTTCCAAACACCGTGGAGGAGTGGAAGAGCATTGCTGAAGAGTTTGAACAACGTTGGAATTTCCCTAACTGCGGAGACATCGATGGAAAACACATCCGCATCAATCCACCTGCCAACACCGGATCATATTACTACAACTACAAAGGCTTCTTCAGCATCGTTCTCATGACAGTGGTGAATACCAACAATGAATTTTTGTTTGTGGATGTTGGCAAGAATAGCCATGCTTCGGATGGTGGGTCCTTCAAACAGATGGCATTCTACCAGAGACTCACCAACACAACCCTCAACTTGCCGTCACTGGACGAGACACAGCACAGCCTAAATTATGTTTTCGTTGCAGACGAGGCTTTTGCTTTACATGAACATGTGATGAAGCCATTTGCACAGAGGGGCCTGACCAGACAGAAGAGGATCTACAACTACCATCTATCCCGTGCACAATGCATTGTGGAAAATGCGTTTGGAATACTCACCAAATGGTTCCGCATTTTCCACACCACCATAAACCTACGTGTGTACAAGATAGACTGGGTCGTGATGGCGTGCTGTGTGCTGCATAACTTTCTGCAAAGAAAAACTACCCAACGAGGAGCAGTCACAGCTAGACCAGAAGATGCAGGACATCCGGAGGAGATTGCCCAGTTTACATCAATGTCTGCACCACCAATTTCAACAACATCAACCGCACGTGCCAAAGAAGTGAGGGAGGAGTATATGGCCTATTTCAATGGACCAGGTGCGGTGCCATGGCAGGAGGACTGTCTGTGAACTAACTGACTACAGTGGACATTTGGGATTATTCTAAAAAAAAGATTTTGGTTTATGAACTGTGTTGCAACTTACCAAAATCTCCTCAGATGGTCCACTCACTTCTGCCGCCTCCTCTTCTCCCTCTCGCTCGGCCATCAGGACGACAGACTGGTGTTGTGGCTCCTGATCGCTGATGAAGCTCATCAAATTATAGTACCACAACATTAGATGATACACATCATCGGTGCCTGCGCCAAACCTCTTTGAATCGTCCACATTCTTCTTCTCCTTGATGTAGACCGTACCCAGGTTCTGGATTTTGTGGCGGACTGTTTTCAGGTCAGCATCTGCAATTAACTTTTTAGTGTACTCCAACAACACCTCTAAAGCTGCCAATTTCTGAGACTTATTATGGTATTGTCTACAGCTTATCCACCATAGACATTATTTTGACTGTAGGATCTCGAGGAATTCAGTCACAATCTCGCGCTCACTATCCATTGATAGTCCTAGTAAGAATAAAAAATAAGGACATATAAATATTTAAGTATTATTGTAAATAGTTTTGTGATTTTTGATGTTGTTAATGTTAAATGTTTTAATGTCTTAATATGTTTTTTAGGCAAGATTTTAATATGTTTGTTATGGTATTGTAATATGTTTATCTTTTACAGGAATGTAATGTGTTATTATTTGTATTGTAATGTTTTCTTTTTTAAAGGAATGTAATGTGTTTTTATTTGTATTGTAATGTTTTCTTTTTTTTTACAGGAGTGTAATGTGTTTTATTTGTATTGTAATGTTTTCATTTTTTACAGAAATGTAATGTGTTTTTATTTGTATTTTAATTTGTTTTTTTACATGTTTGTAATATATTTCTGTTTACGTAATAGATTTGTTTGTTGTTGCAATACATTTGTTTATGATGTTATATTACAATATCATAAACAAATATATTACAGCAATATAAACAAAGGTAATACATTTGATTATGCTGTTGAAATATATTTTATGTTGTTGTAATAGAATTGTTTATGTTGTTGTAATGTATTTGTTTATCTTGTTGTAATACAGTATATTTGTTTTTGAAATTTTCATATATTTGGAGTGTTTTCTTGTTATTTATTAGGTAGCCCGTGACATTGGTGGCCAGTGAGTGGGTAGGTGGCTTTGTCATTCGGGCGGGCAGTGGCTGGGTCATGCATTTATAGGTGGGTGGCACACATTAGTTGGTAGGTGGGTGGCACATATTGGTGGGCAGTGGGGTTGCATTAATACAGTACCAATACTCACCAAAGTGCTGAAATCTAGACTTCAGGTGTGCAGGCTCCCAATCGTGCTTCCGTCTCCTTCTATCCACGATGCTGCACAAGATGGCGGATGGGCATGTACAGGGTCCTGTCTGTCAAATTCCTCGAAGTACGATGAATCGTGAGATACATTGTTAGTAAAAAGTAATCACGATCGGCACCACATGTCCCAGATTGGCAAATCTGCCCTACAGCATGGCAGATCTGAAGATGCGATGTATAACGAGCGGGGACGCGCATTGGCATCGTGATCGCGAGTGAAAACTCACGATTTGGCCATATTTTACATGATTTGTCATCACACTTCATCAAAATCGGCCAACTTGGGTAAAAAATCGCTGTGTGTGTAGGCACCTTAAAGACAGTCAATTTTTTTCGGTGTGTTAGCTGCCAGTTTTATGGTGGTTTTCAAAACCCCTGCTTGATAAATCAAGGGTTTCTATTCTATTCTATTCTTAAATTTTGCCCTTAGCATGCAAGCAAATTTGTCTTTATTTTAGAGCTCTTCTCCGGGAGATCTCTGAGAAGATGCCTAAGGGGCAAGTGCAGGTGTCTAATGATGCAATTCACATCATAGTGGTACTGCCCCCGCAAAATGCTGCAATTCACTGCATTGCACACTGAGGGCGGGGTAATGATGATGCAATTTGCATTAAAACACATCATCAAGGCCCTACACACTTCACTATGTTAAAGGATGGAATCTGAAAGGGTGATCTACTCTTCCCTTAGCCCAGAAGACCCTTCTGCCAGTTTGACCCCTCCCTTTGTCACTTTGGTGACGCCTACAACACATACTTTCCTACTCTCCTGCAATGCCTGGGAGGCTCCGGAAAATCGTGTGGCGCTCATGGCTGGCAGGAAAAGTGGGCAAGTCTCCAGGAGCTGGCCGGCACTCGCCCCCTACAGCCTACTTACTGGGTGAAGTGGGTGGTCCAGGCGGCAGATAACGCGAATCATGCTGAATCACGTCATAATAGCTATGCCCCTCGCTTTACAATGACGGCAATCTCTGCATTGTATAGCAGGGGTCTCATATAGTTTGGATGTTGAGTCTGCACCAGTTAGAAAAGGTATATATAACATGTAGTTTTTCAGAACCAATGTAATGATCTATCTATCAATCCATATTAGATGATCCTATGTTGGTGGTGCTCCCAAAGTTTTTGTGCAGTACACATAAATATTAATTTGCATAAAGGGCAAAAAAAAGGACAAAAGATAGGTTTTTTGGGGCACTCTAGAAGTAATTATTTGATACAAATGTATCAGTAACTAATTAAGTATTTATCCAATGGTAATAGAAATCAATCTAATAATTAAGTAAATACTTATAAGCTTTGATTGGAAGGTTTCAAGTATTGTATATTGTGTATATTTTGCAGTTATATTACCTTTGAAGGTACTATACCAGTAATTAACTGGCTAGGTTTCTTGTTTAATTACACAATTTTACCAATCTAAGTGATTTGTGTCTATAATATTTGTCTTTCTGGTCAAATACTGGACAATCTATGTATATACAGTGATTTATATTGCAAAAATGTATTTCTAAGAGGGAGAGATTATATGTGGATTAGCATGTATGAGCAGGAAAATAATAAATGCAATTAGCTCAATACAGGACAAAATATTTATTTTATATGTATTTTTGCTTAGATCCTATCATTTATGAAAATTATGTTCTCCAGCTATACCACATAATCTTGTACATTTTGTAGCTCAATGATTGTTTTTTCTGTATACTTGATTATATGATTCATGTAATATTTGTCAATTATTAAAAGAGTGCCCCAATAAAACTATCTTTTGTCCTTTTTTTTGCCCTCTATGCAAATTAATATTTTTGTATAGCAGGGGGCCTGGCCACAATGATGTGACTGCGCCGCCACTTCTCCCACACTGCCTCATATGCCGAGCCATGCCTCCCGTTGTGCCTCCCAGAGGGAGCGCCAGAAAGTTGATAACTATGCTACAACATGAGGAAACTTTCAAAATATTTTCCAGGGCCACTTTACATTCCCAATACTTCCCTGCTGGATGAAGGTAGCTAAAAAACAAAGCAGATTTCAGCAATGCTCCCTGTGGATCAACATAATAAAGGGAATTAATTTGCAATTCAAATCTTCTAAACAAATAAAGTGATTTTAACTTGCTGATAGATTGAACAATGAGCTCAGTGATAATACTGATGATGTAGTTCATACTATTAACGAGGGTGGTTCAATAAGTTCTCTATTTCATTCTAATTTCCAGTCAGGCCAGAGCAGGTAGACCACTGAAGCCATTAGACTGTGCCTCATATCATACTATTAACGAGGGTGGTTCAATAAGTTCTCTATTTCATTCTAATTTCCCGCCAGGCCAGAGCAGGTAGACCACTGAAGCCATTAGACTGTGTCTCATATCAGTCATACTGCTCCAACATCAGTTGAATGATGGCTGGGCTGGCGGAAACATGGTCAAACATTGAGGTGCGTAGTGTGATCAGTTTTCTGCATCTCAAGGCACATTAGCAGCTGAAATTCATCGCCATCTTGTCGAGGTGTACGGTGATAACGTCATATCACTGATACAGGTTTGGGTTTGGTGCACTGTTTTTAATAACGACAGGACAGAAATTCAAGATTAACAGCGATCCGGCCAGTCAAACACGTCCACCACAGATGACATTTGAGTTGGTGATATTGATGAACATCTCAGTGGGTACTGTTCACAACCTCCTTCATGAGCAGCTGGGTTACAGGACAAAATGTTCACTCTGAGTACCCAAGCAACTCACAGAAGTTCAAAAAACCAATAGGATGAGATTGTCTCTTGTGCACTTGATGCGGTACCATGAGGAGGGAGTGCAGTTCCTGCAGCGTATTGTTGCAGGCGATAAAATGTGGGTGCATCATGTGACACCAGAGATGAAGCAAGCATCCATGACATGGGAATACGCATCATCCCCACCTTCAAAGAAAGTCAAAACATTCCATCAGTAAAGAAGGTCATGGTGACCATGTTTTGGTACCACAAGGGCGTGCTTCTTCATGATTTCCTTACCAAAGAAGATACTGTGAATGCTGACCATGATTGTGACACATTGAACCAGTTGCAGAGAGCCATTCACATGAAAAGGCGTCAACACATCACGTGACTACAACTTGCCCTTCTCGGAAGATAATTTAGCAAAAGTTCTGATAGCATGGGTATTAACAACAGTCTCTCCACTCAAGAACTTGGGACTGCTGCAACCATCATGATTCTTGATGCCTTTCACACTGATGATTTTTAAATCTTGCATAGCCTCTTTGCCTATCTTGGATTGCCATTCATACCAATCAGTATGCCAATTGATATCTTGAGACTCACTGAATGCAAGGTTTGCAAATTCCTCATCATATCTTTTAGGTGGCTTGCTTATATTTGATCTTGCAGAAGATCTTTTATGTAGTTGAACTTCCATACTGATAGTCCCGGACTCAGATATATCTCCAGCAGCTGGTACTGTATGTCCAGTGACACATAATTGTTCTGTATATTATATTCCAACTTTTCTTCAACTTGTGTTGTCTCTTTAAAAATAACATTTCATAAGTTAACAATGTTTTTGGTATTCGGATTCCACAATCTGTAACCTTGGCTCTCATGGCAATAGCCAAGCAAGGGATGTAGTGACTATGCCAGCGGACGGGATGCCGGCCATCGATATACCAATGCCGGAATCCCATCGCTCTGGAAAATGCCAATGCTGCTATCCCCAATGGGATCAGGAAACCAGCGTTGACATCCCTACCGCCACAATCCCGAACATAAGGTCAAGGTAAGTATTTGCGTTATCCCAGAAAAGTGGGGTTTGGTTTAGGGACCCCCAGGGGCAAATTAGGGTTAAGTGCCCCCCAGGAAGAGTCAGGGTTAGGCTGCAGGGAGGGGGGTTAGGGTTAGGCACCACACATATTTGAAAGTACTATGTCAAGTGGTTTTGTAACTCTGCTGATTTTGGAAACAGCTATCGGCTTTGTTTACCTGCAATACAGCTCTCATATACGTGGTTCTCTGCGTTAGTCACTAACATTCCTGTAACCATTCCACTTTGTACAGTGGCTTCTGAACACTGTCATATCCAAGGTGACCAAATCTTCTATGTCAAAATACCAGTGACTGTGATTCAGTTATCTTCATAACAATGCTATGTATCAGCCCAACAGTGCTATGTGACAGCCCATCTACTGTTTCTCACAATGCATTTTCCTTGAGCTAAGTGAACTGTGTGGCTTGTCTGTTCTAGGACACTGATGGTGATAAGATTTGTTTCCAGTTCTGGTACATAAAGCACATATTGGATCTCTGTGACTTTTGTTCTTGTCCCAATTTTTAAGTTAGCTTCAATTGTCCAAACTTTAGGTGCTGTAAGGACTTGATTGTCAATTTTTTTGATAGTGATATGGTCACATTTGTATAACTTAATGAACCATTCCTCATTGGAACTGAAACGTCTTGCTACGCCCAAATCGATGTACCAGCAATGTTTCTGCGGTTATCTGTAACACTCAGGGCTGACTTATCTCTGCCATTGCAATTCTTGCTTTGTATAGTATTCCTATTCTTTTGCTTGCGCTCAATTGCTTTGTGACCTATCTTGTGACAATTATTACACTTGAATTAAAATGCTCAGAATTTTTCATTCTCTGTATGTAATGCAGTAGTTTCAGCATTCAAATCACAGGTCACATATTCTTGAAACTGTAAAAACTTTGCTTTGACTGTATCTGTTGTTAACTTTACTATGTTTACCTCTAATGCAACAACCAAGAATTCAAACTCAGACGTCAAGTTCTGCAGCATTGCCGTAGCAATCTCCTCATAATCCACTTACGTTCCAACAGACATTAGTTGCTGAGAGACAGACATCATGTCTATGTAATAATCACTGCTGCATTCATTCAACTTGGTGTTATACAATACACGTCTTAAATTTATCCTCCTTTTGCTGACTCTATCCCATGTATTATAGACATGTGTTGCTCTGCACTTAAGACTTTGGTTCCCATGGTTATCTCTATATCATCTGGGCTTGCATCTACATCAGGGTCAACTGTGACCTTCCACAACATTTAACACTTTAATTGCATTTCCATTGCAAACCTCATTATGTGTATAGCTCCTGTATTTATGATTCTTACAGACATAATTGTGCAGCTCCTGTACATTAATCAGCTTCACTGCTGCTATACTGCACTGGAAACATTTTGTGCTGTCTTCACTCTGTGTTTTTATGCAGCTTCTGTGCACTGACTAGCTATTGTGCTGACACACTGTGCTGGAAACAATTTGTGCTGTACTCTCTGTGTTCTTATGCAGTCTGCACGGGATGCAGTCAGGAAGTCGATGGTCAAAATGCCAATCACCAGCTTCACGACTGCCAAATCCCAGCAGGGTACTAATGACAGGCATCGAAAACCCAACGCCTGTCATTATACCTACACCAGGAGCCCGACGCCCGGCATACCGAATGTAGGTAAGCCAGGCGGTGGGCGCAGGCAGCTGTGGGGGGGGATGGTTAGGTTATTGGCTCCTGGAGGGGGGCTTAGGGTTAGGCACCCATCCCAGGAGGGTTAGGCTAGGGGAAGGGGGGATGGCAACCCCGGGAGGAAGTTAGGGTTATGCACCCCCCGGGAGACAGGTTTGGGCAGCGGGGACAGGGGGGGTTAGGTTTAGGCACTTACAGGGGTGTTAGGGTTAGGCACTGGGGGGAGGTTAGGTTTAAGCACTTCTAAGGGAGGGTTAGGAGTACGAGAAGATTAGGGTTAGGCAGTGTACTTACCCATTGGGATTTAGATGCCTGCCAGTCTTCTGCTGTCGGGATTTGAACCACCGGGCATAGGTCCAGTGGTCATCCGTACTGATCCCGTCTGCACTACACATGTGCCTAAGATGGCATCTGTATGCTGCACTGGGCATCTCTAATTACTTGTATATCTGGGTATCTGTGGGTGCTTGGGAGCCTGGCCACTTTACACCTGTATGCCTGGGCCCATAACCTGTTGGAAATAATGTGTGTGCAGGTGTTGATATTGCAGAGTTGTTAGGCACACACCAGTGGATGACTCAAACTATGAACAGCCCAGTTACTTAACCAATGGTGTTGGTTTATTGAAAGATAGCAGTTACAGCCGTACTCACTGTTACATTTACTGGTAATGGATCGGAGCAGGGTTTTGTACAGCTTACCAGCTGCTGAATATATGCTGCAAACAAGTAGTGGTGCAGGGATCTGGAATAGCTTTATAGCAGGTAATTAACTGGGTCTCTCATAGGTGCTAAGTACGTGACTTCTGTCTCCCACCATGTCACTCTCACAGTAAAGATTGCTGCTGTCACAAGTGCAGTAGCACATCAGGGTGGAGGTCAGACCTCCCTGCAGGAGTGCATTGCTTTCTAACAGACTCAACATCTACGTATGTTTTTTTAGCCATCCCCTAGCACCTCCCAGTCGTCGTTCAGAAACTTCCCTCACATTTCTGATATTATGGGTCCAAATCTATACAGACATTCCTCACTTAACAACCAAGTTCCGTTAAAGGAATTGGTTGTTAAACAATCAATTATAAAATTAAGCTGGAAAGAAGCTGGCACATTCAACAATTTTAAATGGTAAAAATAGAATGAAAGAGTCAGTGAAAGCATCAACAGGATATACAGTACTGTATTGTATATGCATAATTATAGTACAGTTTTGTATACATGTACAGTACAATACAGAACTGTACTGTATACATTACTGTACTATACCTGTATACAGTATGCACAGTAATCATTTAACTGTATTGTATTATGAATAAAGAAAAGAAAACTGCTTTACTTTGCATAACTTGTTTTATTTTGCTTTTTTTTACGTTGCAAAACTTTTATTTTGAATAACTGTTTACTTTGCATACAATAATTTTGCATAACTCCTTACAGCACTGTACAGTACTTTGCAGAACTTGTTTGTTTTATTTTGCACAACTTTGCTACTACTAGTTAGACTTAGCATAACTGTTGCATACTGTACCATTACAGAGCATGAGCAGGACAATCGGCATAAAAAAAACTAAAGATATGAAAAACAGACATTCTAGCCAACAAATCCTTTGTCACACGCCGGCTTGGAGACCCCAGAATCAGACCCCGTTGCTTACCTGTGCGGTCGCTGACCCGCGCTGTCTTCCGGCTCCCGCGCTGTACGCTGTTGTCCTCTGGAGGGTCCCGCTGCTGTGCTGCTCCCACGCCGGCTCCTGCTTACCGCTGGTCCCCGCTGACTACCTCCAGGAAGCGCTGTCCTCCGGTCCATGGGCGCGGCCATCTTGGATTGCCCATGTGACCCCACTTCCACCAATGAGGAGCCTTCTCCTTCTCTCTCAGCCTGTCAGCTCCCAGTGTCCACTATAAAAGCATCCCCAATGCTCACACAAGTTGCCAGTGCAACTAGTTTCTTAGTTTAGCTAAGTAGCCTTCCCACTGCGCTCCAGCCGCTCCACGTAGCCTCTCAGCTACCAACGTCTACCCACGGCTATCCAGCCGCTCCACGTAGCCACTCAGCTACCAACGTCTACCCACGGCTATCCAGCCGCTCCACGTAGCCTCTCAGCTACCAACGTCTACCCACGGCTATCCAGCCGCTCCACGTAGCCACTCAGCTACCAACGTCTACCCACGGCTATCCAGCCGCTCCACGTAGCCTCTCAGCTACCAACGTCTACCCACGGCTATCCAGCCGCTCCACGTATTGTCTCAGCTACCAACGTCTACCCACGTCTATCCAGCCGCTCCACATAGCCACTCAGCTACCAACATCTACCCACGGCTATCCAGCCGCTCCACGTAGCCTCTCAGCTACCAACGTCTACCCACGGCTATCCAGCCGCTCCACGTAGCCACTCAGCTACCAACGTCTACCCACGGCTATCCAGCCGCTCCACGTAGCCACTCAGCTACCAACGTCTACCCACGGCTATCCAGCCGCTCCACGTAGCCTCTCAGCTACCAACGTCTACCCACGACTATCCAGCCGCTCCACGTAGCCACTCAGCTACCAACGTCTACCCACGGCTAACCAGCCGCTCCACGTAGCCACTCAGCTACCAACATCTACCCACGGCTATCCAGCCGCTCTACGTAGTCACTCAGCTACCTACGTCTACCCACTGCTATCCAGCCGCTCCACATAGCCACTCAGCTACCAACGTCTACCCTAGGCTATCCAGCCGCTCCACGCAGCTTCCTAGCTATCTCGTTACTGCCACATTCCTCAAACCCTGTCAGTTCGCTGCACCCTCTCATGCGGAGAAACTTCATTAAGCCAAGCCTCCTCCAGCGAGCGTCTGCGCCAAATAATACAGATCCAAGGCCCAGTCCGGGAACACAGCTCCTAAATTCCACGGTTGTGACAGTTTGCACTGGCCAGATGGACTCGGCAAGTGGTCAAGGATCTGGGATAGAAGCCTCGCAGGATGTACTATCCCGTCTGGAAAGACAGGAGACCTCTCAGGCTCAGCTGATCCAATTTATCCAAGATATGTCGTCACGCCTGGACAACATCCAGTCCTTACTGGCTCATCCCGCTCCCGCTGGCTCCCAAGCCGCCTCTCCTCCTGTGGTGTCACCTGCTCCTCCGGTTCTACCTCCTGCTTGTCTTCAGCTCTCCCCTCCGAGCAAGTTCGATGGCAACCCCAAATTATGCAGGGGTTTTTTAAATCAATGCGAAATCCAATTCGAGCTACAATCCGCCAACTTTCCGATGGCCAGAACCAGGGTGGCATATATCATCTCTCTACTCTCTGGCCAAGCACTCGATTGGGTCTCGCCCCTTTGGGAGAAGTCGGACCCCCTGCTCTCCAACTACCCCGAATTTGTTGCTACATTTCGCAAAATCTTTGATGAACCCGGAAGAACCACCTCCGCATCAGCTGATATTCTACGCCTCCGTCAGGGCAGCAGGACAGTCGGCCAATACGTAGTCCAGTTCCAGACTCTGGCTTCAGAAGTCAATTGGAACGAGGATGCCCTCATCGCTGCCTTCTGGAGTGGCCTTTCTGAAAGGCTCAAAGATGACCTAGCTTCCCGTGACCTTCCAACCAGTTTGGATGGGTTAATCTCCCTCTGCAACAAGGTGGATCTCCGTCACAGGGAGCGTGCCTTGGAAAGAGGCAGATTTGATCGTGGAAGGCCACGTCCAGTTTCCCACTTACCCTCTCCTCCTCTGGGCGAAGAACTCATGCAGGTCAACCGCTCTCATTTATCGGCTGAGGAGCGTCAGAAAAGGCGGAGGCAGAACCTCTGTATGTACTGCGGATCTCCGCAACATTTAGTTAAAACTTGTCCCATTCGTCCGGGAAACGCCTCCTCCTAACTTATGAAAGAGAGATTAAGTTAGGAGTTGCCATTGAATCACAAAGGAAGTCTGATTCCACCATCCAGGCTCATTTAAAGTGTCCTCGAGGTTCCAAAGCTGTATTAGCTCTCCTGGATTCCGGAGCGGCAGAGAACTTTGTCACTACTGAATTTGTCCAGAAGCATCAAATCCCCATGGAAGCATTGCCTCGAGTCATCACTTTAACCGCCATCGATGGTAGTCGCATTTCTAGTGGAACCATCACCCATCGTCCAACACCACTTAAACTTACCATTGGGGTGCTCCATTCCGAACAACTATCCTTCCTAGTGATTCCCAAAGCCTCTCATTCTTTAGTCCTCGGATTACCCTGGCTACAGAGACATTCACCTCAAATCAATTGGACCACCATGCAAATAATCTCCTGGGGTTCCAATTGCTTCAAAGGTTGCCGTCAGCGGGTAATACCTATCAGATCTTCCGTTGTACGGGATTCTACAGACCTGCCCAAAGCCTACGATGGGTTTCAGGACGTCTTTTGCAAACAGAGCGCAGACCTGTTACCTCCCCATCGTGATTGGGACTGTCCCATAGATCTGATTCCCGGGAAGAATCCTCCTAGGGGCCGAACCTATCCTCTATCTCTCCCTGAGACTCAGGCCATGTCGGAGTACATTACGGAAAACTTAAATAAAGGCTTCATTCGACCTTCCACGTCTCCAGCAGGGACTGGCTTTTTCTTCGTAAAAAAAAAAGATGGTGGCTTGCGCCCGTGTATTGACTACCGGGGTCTTAATGAAATAACTATTAAGAATCGCTACCCTCTTCCTCTCATCACAGAGTTATTTGATAGAGTCAAGGGAGCCACAGTTTTTTCCAAACTCGACCTAAGAGGAGCCTATAATTTAATTCGTATCCGTCCAGGCGATGAATGGAAAACGGCCTTCAACACCAGGGATGGGCACTACGAGTATCTCGTTATGCCCTTTGGCCTCTGTAATGCTCCGGCCGTCTTCCAGTTTTTCGTCAATGAAATCTTCCGGGACCTCTTGTACAAGTGTGTGGTCGTTTACTTAGACGACATTTTGATTTTTTCTCAAGACCTCCAAACTCATCGAGACCAGGTCAAACAAGTCCTTCTGAGGTTACGGTCCAATCAACTGTTTTGCAAATTAGAGAAGTGTCTGTTTGAGGTCTCAAGTGTACCATTCCTAGGATACATTATCTCCAGAACAGGCCTTCAAATGGATTCGTCAAAACTACAAGCCATTCTTGATTGGTCTCTTCCTTCTTCCTTAAAATCCATACAAAGATTCCTAGGATTTGCCAATTACTATCGCAAGTTTGTAAAAGGTTTCTCGACTCTGGTAGCTCCGATTACAGCCCTCACCCGCAAGGGAGCAGATCCAACTATATGGCCCGTCGAAGCTACCTCTGCATTTCAACTTCTTAAGCAAGCCTTCATCTCCGCTCCCATCTTAAAGCAACCAGACTCCACCCGGCCCTTTATCCTGGAGGTGGACGCATCCTCTGAAGGTGTCGGTGCAGTGCTCTCCCAGCGATTTAAAGATGAAAAACTTCATCCCTGTGGTTTCTTTTCCCGGAAGTTTTTGCCTGCAGAGAAGAACTACACCATTGGAGATCAAGAGTTACTCGCCATGAAACTAGCCCTCGAAGAATGGCGATATCTTCTAGAAGGAGCTCATTACCCCATTACCATTTTTACTGACCACAAGAACCTCCTTTATCTTAAATCTGCAAATTGCTTGAACCCTCGTCAAGCCCGGTGGGCAATGTTTTTCTCCAGATTTAATTTCAAAGTCTCCTATCGCCCCGGTTCACAAAACCTCAAAGCCGACGTACTCTCCCGTTCCATGACGAGCAACCCTGATCTACCCATGGAGCAGCCCCAACCAATCTTGAATTCCGCTTCCTTCGCCTCTACTCAACTATCTTCTATACCCCCGGTTGGGAAGACTTTCGTCGCTCCGGAACTCCGCAAGAGGTTACTGCATTGGGCTCATGCTTCCCGGTTCTCTGGTCACCTGGGTATGGATAAAACCCTAGAATTTATCCAGCGGTCCTATTGGTGGTCTTCGATGAAAAAGGACGTCAGGTCTTATGTGTCTTCATGCATCAAATGTGCCCAACACAAGATACCTCGGCGGGTTCCACACGGTCAACTCCAACCTCTTGCAATTCCATCTAAGCCATGGACTCACCTATCTATGGATTTCATCTCTGATCTTCCTCCATCTCGGGGCCACAACACAATTTGGGTTATCGTGGATCGTTTTTCTAAAATGGCTCATTTCGTACCACTTACTGGGCTTCCGTCTGCACCTCTACTCGCCCAGAGCTTTATAAAAGAGATCTTCAAGCTCCACGGCCTTCCTCAAGAGATCATCTCCGACAGGGGAGTACAGTTCGTAGCGAAGTTCTGGAGGTCACTCTGCTCAGCCCTTCAGGTAAAACTCAAATTTTCTACCGCTTATCATCCCCAGACCAACGGTCAGACCGAAAGGGTCAATCAAGACCTGGAACAGTTCCTGCGCACTTTTGTCTCCTCCTCCCAAGATGACTGGATTGAACTTCTTCCTTGGGCCGAATTTGCCCACAATAATCATTATCACACATCCACCAGCTCAACTCCGTTTTTTACAGTTTTTGGTCAACATCCTCGAGTGCCAGATTTCCCTCTTCTTCCCACATTAGATGTGCCTGCGGCCAAAATGTCCCTTCAACGATTCTCCAACATCTGGGAAAAGGTTCGTTCCTCTCTGACTAAAACGTCAGCCCGGTACAAGAGATTTGCTGACCGCCAAAGACGAGCGATTCCAAATTTCCGACCTGGGGATATGGTCTGGCTCTCTACCCGAAACCCAAGACTCCGAGTACATTAGATGAAATTTGCTCTGCGATTCATTGGTCCATTCCCAATCATCAAAGTCCTGAATCCTGTGGCTTACAAGTTAAAGCTTCCTCCATTTCTTCGCATTCCAAGTTCCTTCCATATTTCTCTTTTAAAACCACTAGTCTTAAACCGATTTCAGAAGGTCCTGCCTAAAGCTTCTAGTGTTCAAACACAGCAGGGAGAGGAGTTCGAAGTTGACAGAATCTTAGATTCCCGTTGTCGATACAACCGTCTTCAATACCTTATCGACTGGAAGAATTATGGTCCGGAGGAACGAATCTGGATAAATGCCTCTGATGTCCATGCACCCCGTCTGGTCAAAGCGTTCCATGTGAAGTTTCCTCATAAACCAAGGAAGTGTCCGGTGGCCACTCTTGAAGAAGGGGGTACTGTCACACGCCAGCTTGGAGACCCCAGAATCAGACCCTGTCGCTTACCTGTGCGGGCACTGACCCGCGCTGTCTTCCGGCTCCCGCGCTGTACGCTGTTGTCCTCTGGAGGGTCCCGCTGCTGTGCTGCTCCCACGCTGGCTCCTGCTCACCGCTGGTCCCCGCTGACTACCTCCAGGAAGCGCTGTCCTCCGGTCCATGGGCGCGGCCATCTTGGATTGCCCATGTGACCCCACTTCCACCAATGAGGAGCCTTCTCCTTCTCTCTCAGCCTGTCAGCTCCCAGTGTCCACTATAAAAGGATCCCCAATGCTCACACAAGTTGCCAGTGCAACTAGTTTCTTAGTTTAGCTAAGTAGCCTTCCCACTGCGCTCCAGCCGCTCCACGTAGCCTCTCAGCTACCAACGTCTACCCACGGCTATCCAGCCGCTCCACGTAGCCACTCAGCTACCAACGTCTACCCACGGCTATCCAGCCGCTCCACGTAGCCTCTCAGCTACCAACGTCTACCCACGGCTATCCAGCCGCTCCACGTAGCCACTCAGCTACCAACGTCTACCCACGGCTATCCAGCCGCTCCACGTAGCCTCTCAGCTACCAACGTCTACCCACGGCTATCCAGCCGCTCCACGTAGCCACTCAGCTACCAACGTCTACCCACGGCTATCCAGCCGCTCCACGTAGCCTCTCAGCTACCAAGGTCTACCCACGGCTATCCAGCCGCTCCACGTAGCCACTCAGCTACCAACGTCTACCCACGGCTAACCAGCCGCTCCACGTAGCCACTCAGCTACCAACATCTACCCACGGCTATCCAGCCGCTCTACGTAGTCACTCAGCTACCTACGTCTACCCACTGCTATCCAGCCGCTCCACATAGCCACTCAGCTACCAACGTCTACCCTGGGCTATCCAGCCGCTCCACGCAGCTTCCTAGCTATCTTGTTACTGCCGCATTCCTCAAACCCTGTCAGTTCGCTGCACCCTCTCATGCGGAGAAACTTCATTAAGCCAAGCCTCCTCCAGCGAGCGTCTGCGCCAAATAATACAGATCCAAGGCCCAGTCCGGGAACACAGCTCCTAAATTCCATGGTTGTGACATCCTTCATCATGTAATGCGTCATCATTGGTGTTATCAGGATCTGTAGAGGGCTCGGGTAAGGGAGATGATGACAAGGAAATGGAAGGACTTGTAGGGGTAGGGGTACTAGGTGTAGCTTTTGAGAAGAATCCTGTTAGTGTGGTCTGCTTTGTAATTTTCTTTTTTTCTTCATAAATTTCACGATAGCATCGTAAAAGTTAATTAATTTGCCGTTCTACTTTCGTGAACCTTTCAACATTTGGATCCATACCCTCTAGTTGTAACATAGCCGCATTCACTTTGGAGAACACACCAGTAACCCCTTTACTGTGAACTTCTTTTGTACTTCTTCCGTTCTTTCCTCTTCTCCTTCTTCCAACTCTTCCAGGTGCTGCTGCACTTCCAACTCTATTAGATCTTCATTAGATAGCTCTCCCTCGACATATTCCACTAATTCTTCAATATCTTCCACTTCAAGATCTAAATTAAGCACAGTTGTTTGATTTATGTCATCGACCTGTTCATCTATGTCAAACACTTCAACATTATTCACAAGACTTTTTAGGCATTTTTTCCATATGACTTGCATACAATTTTCTGTCACTTCCTCCCAAGCGGATTCTATGTTCTTTATGCACTGTAAAATGTTGTATGATTTACAAAAATCATGAAGGGTTACGTCATCATTTTCTGTTGCCGAGACAATTTTGGAAAAAGTTGTGCGCAAATAATATGCTTTGAATGTAGCTATAGCCCCCTGGTCCATTGGCTGTAAGACAGCAGTGGTGTTTTAGGCAGATACACTACCTTTACATCTGAGTTAACATCATCAAGATGCAGGGGCTGTCCTGGGCAATCATCAAGCAGGAGGAATATTTTAAAGGTAACACCCTTGTCCAGACAATAAAGCTTGACTGGGGTTATGAAGCAGTTGGTAAACCAATCCTCAAATAAAGCTTGTGTCATCCATGCCTTGTTATTTGCACGATATTATATGGGCAGCATGTGCTTACTGACCTGCTTGATTGCACGTGGGTTCTGGGAGCGATAGATGAGCAAAGGCTTTAACTTAAACCCAGCAACATTTCCACCCAGCAACAACATGACCTTGTCCTTAAAAACCTTGAAACCGGGTATTGTTTTAGATTCTTTGTGTATGTTAGACCTTTCGGGCATTTTCTTCCAAAAAAGTCCTGTTTCATCCACACTGAAGATTAGTTCCGGACGGTAGCCACTTTTCTTGATGATTTCATCAAATTGGTCAACAAATTTTTCAGCTGCTCCTACGTCAGCACTTGCTGCCTCACCACTGATACTGCGATTATGCAGGTTGAATCTCCGACTAAACCATTGACACCATCCATGGCTTGCCGTAAATGTTTCTGCCGATTCATCCTCCTCACGTATCTTCAAAGTTTTAAAGATACTGCGTGCCTTGGCTGGAATAATTGAAAGGCTCAGTGGCATTTTTTTTTGCATATGGTCATCAAACCAGATCGCCAATCATTTTTCCATTTCATGAAAGAGGCCTTTCCGCTGCCTAGTTATTATGGCTTTAAATCCTGTTGATGCTTTTACTGATTCTTTCACTTTATCCATACCTCCCAACATGACCCTCTCCAGGAGGGACACAATGCTCTGGTCCTGGACTTCCCTGGTAATGTATGATTGGTGGAGGCTCCAGAGGTGGGGCTGCGGTACAGTCCAAAAGTCAAATAGGGGAGTCACACCAACTGCCAGTGAGTCCCAGCCAGTTATGTTTGGCAGCGTGTGAAATGACAGTTGGTGTGACTCCCCTATTTGAAATTTGAACTGCGCTGCAGCCCCAGCTCTTACCAGGGAAGTCCAGGACCATAGCATTGTGTCCCTCCTGGAGAGGGTCATGTTGGGAGATATGCTTTATCTTTATCCTTCAAGATTGTTGAAATGGTTGAATGTGCCAGCTCCAAGTCACCTGCTATCTCTTTAACTTTCTTTCCAGCTTCATAATCACTTATGATCTTCATTTTCATGTCAAGATCAATAGTCTTCCTTTACTTTGAGCTCCTTTTCTCTGACTTCTCCTTCTCTCTCATCTCTCATATCTCTCATCTCTCTGACGTCTGACACTGAGATGCCATGCCCGCTGCCTGTCGTTAAAGAGTCAGGGCGGGTCGTAACTCTGAACGGTCGCTAAAAAGTCAGCGCGGGTCATAAGTTCGAGGCAGACGGTAACGCGCGGGTGTAGTCGTAAGTGCGAACGGTGGGTAAACAGGTAGGTCATTAAGTGAGGAATGTCTGTACTGCGATTCTGCATCTGCTGCAGCCCCAACAAGCCGAATAAGCGCATTCTGCTAATGACAGTCAGGAATGACAGTCTCAGTCTGACGTATGATCAGCAGAATGTGCTTCCAATACAGGAAATACAGTATATTTTACTTCAAAGCATCAAACATACCTGACCTATCATTTGTGTCGTCAAACTCCACATTAAAACAATGACCCATGTTAACAAGTTTTCGGGATGTCTTGGGGTCATAGTAGATGTACAGAGGCTTCAAGGAAGAATCATACTTCACTTTTTTGGTATTAACATTAATCGGTGACTGACGAGGTCGTCTGTGCTCATTACGAGAGGTAGACACACCCATATCTGGGCTCTTCTGAAAAAATAATAAGATAGCTGTAGTAAAAACAGTGCTGACAGTTTATTATGATAGTTAACGTAAAACAAAGAGCATTCTGTTTGCTTTTCAAGGATTCATCCTGGGTGCTCAGCTGTTGAGTCTATCTGATCATAATTTATGGTATGTACTCATTAGTACATTGGGGTAGATGTATTATAGTGGCACGTTAAGTGCCGCTATAACGCTTCCTGCTTTGCCTCTTTACCGAGGCGAAGCAGGAAGCACTACCGGTGAGATGTGTGAACATCTCACTGGCCGGAGAGGGGGAGCGTTAACTCCCCCCTCCGGCGCTACCCGCTACAGACCACATCGCATCAGCCTAGTGCTGATGCGCTGTGTCTCTGTCCCGGCCGGCTCCAATGAGCATGCGCGGGATCTTGCAAGTATCGCGAGATCCCCGCGTGCAGCCCTGGAGCCGGTAGCTGCCACAGCAGGGACAGCGCTGTCCCAGCTGTGGGGATAGGCTAACGCCAGGCTGTAGCTGTCGATAACGATAACGACAGCTACAGCCGGCCGAACGGTCAGACGATCTGACCGTTCGTACATAGCCCAGGCTGTCGGCGCTGCTATCTTGTAGATAGCAGCGCTGATAATAGCGCCCCTGTCATTTACCGCCCAGACCCCCGATCATACATCGGGGAGAAACGGTATCAGCGCACTTAACGTGCGCTGATACCGTTTCTGGGCTTCATACATCTACCCCATTATGAGATGTACTGATCTGCAGTATGAGCCAGCAGGTGAAAGCAGTGCACGTTCCCCATCAGAATGTCAGAATTACACAGGAAATTTGTTTCTTGCTGTGAATTTTCAATTTCCCAATGAGGTTGATGTATGAAGCAGTGAAAAGTGTGGAGAAGTGGACCAGTGGAGAAGTTGCCCATAGCAACCAATCAGCTTGTACCTATAATTTTATAGCATGTACTGTACTTGATCAATGCTACCTGGAAGCTGATTGGTTGCTATGGAAAACTTCTCCACTGGTCCACTTCTCCACTCTTTTCATTGCTAAATCATCAAACCCAATTGGCTACTGAGTTATTGCGCTGAATGTGGATGTGATGCACAAGCTGCCCTTTTTTAACATAATTCATATACCTTATTAAATATAATCAATATTAATTACTAAAGGAATAGTTTAGCTTGACAAGCAAACATACAGTATACTGTATATGCTGCATTCAGAGAAGTACACAGGCTATTTTCATATGACTAGAACAGAATACTAATTGATAATCAATACCATTTTCCTGGGCATTTGTATAGTCATGAGATTCCTTCTGTGCCTCTATAAATAGTGTATGGGAGATTGGTCTTTGGACAATAGACCAACACAGGAAACATAATGGGCAGGGAACAACATTTACTGTTTAGCAAACAGTATGAAATTCATACATACAGAAACAAGCATGGATTGACATCTAAATTTTACAGAGTGAGCATAAGTGCATTATACAATGTACAGTAAGTGACTTTACTGCCCTCGTATATCACACATTCATTTACCAATTATGTCACGTGGCAGATTGTTGCAAATTCATAGCATAAAAAAAGCAATATGTGATGCAAACTGAATTATATTCAACTCTGTAATAGGTCCTTGTACCTGGATTTACTGGCGTAACACTGATCATAGGGATGACATATAGGGCCTGATTCAGAGATGAATGGAATTGCTGAGCCACACACAAGCCGCTGTGCAATTACGTCTATCTCAAATGCTAATGCAGCAGGAGCTGTCTGTAGGAAACACACACCTCCTTGCTGCATCTGCGATCCCAGCGCTGGGGTCGCAGCCTGGGATCACCACTGGCAAGACAGATGGGTGTGCATGGGAACTGCACAAAGGCCCCTACTCTGCCCCTGATTTAATAATATGTGTAGTGCAGAAAAGTCATAATATATATTTTCAACTAGATTGTGTAAAATCACTGTGATCTATTTTATTAGGAAAAAATAGAAGACCAGCGATTCAGGACTAAAGATAGTGATTTCCCTATAAAGGGGCTACAGTAATGACTGAAAGCCATCTGAGTCTCAGTTCATGTATCCAAAATATGTCACTTCTGGGCTTGTGAGGTCCCTCAACCTTGACTCACCAAGCACAGAAACAGTCTGTCTACTACAGTGATATCTCTCAGAGAGATCCAAGGGTGGCGTCTCATTGTTAATATAGCTCTAACTGTATTTCCACCATCCCCCAGCGTGTGTATTGGGAAGATAAAGACATTGGTAGCAGTGAACATAAGAGGACTGTTCTATTTTTCACAAAGCACTTCTGAAAAAAAGATACTCATATGGACAAGGTATTGTTTACTAGCTGAAGTACCTGGCGTTGCTGGGTTTAAATCTTCAAGTTATTAAGCTTTATTATGTGATGTCGTCCAAACCCATCCAGTGGAAGGCCCAGAACAGGCTCCCTGGGTCAAAGGTCGGCCCGTCGCACTCCGCCGTGAGGTCCGGCCGGGACCCCAAACACTCCATTAGGCATCCCTGACTAATTGCTACCCTTCTGTGAAGTTTTCATCCAAATCCATCTAGTGGAATGCCCAGAACAGGCTCCAAGGGTCAAAGTTCTGCCCAGTGTACACCAAGGTTAGGTCTGACCGAAACTTCAACCCCCTAGTTTGTCTTTTGGGATCCAGTGTTACCACTCTGTAAGTCTTTGTCCAAATCCATCCAGTGGAAGGCTCAGAACAAATTCCCCAAGTCCAATCAGGCTCCCTGGGTCAAAGTTCTTCCCAGCGCACTCCGCGTGAGGTCCAACCAGGACCACAGCCACTCCATTAGGCATCTCAAATCAATTGCCACCCCTCAGTGAAGTTTTCATCCAAGTCCATCCAGTGGAAGGCACAGAACAGGCTTTCTAGGTCAAAGTTCTTCCGGCGCACTCCACACGAAGTCCGACCAGGACCCCAAACACTCCATTAGGCATCACAGACTAATTGCTACCCCTCTGCAAAGTTTTCATTCCAAATCCATCTAGTGGAATTCCCAGAACAGGCTCCCAGGGTCAAATTTCTGCCCAGTGTACACCAAGGGGAGGTCTGACCAGAACTTAAACCCCCTAGTTTGTCTTCTGGGATCCAATATTACCACTCTGTAAGTTTTTGTCCAAATCCATCCAGTGGAAGGCTCAGAACAGGCTCCCCGGGTCCAATCAGGCTCCCAGGGTCAAAGTTCTGTCCGGCGCACTCCACTGTGAGGTCCAACCGGGACCACAGTTGCTCCATTAGGCATCCCAAATCAATTGCCACCCCTCAGTCAAGTTTTCATTCAAATCCATCCAGTGGAAGGCCCAGAACAGGCTATCCCATCAAAGTTCTGCCCAACATCCCCGGATCAAATTTCTGCCCAGCGTACACCAACAGGAGGTTCGACCAGGACCTCAAGCCCTTAGTATGTCTTCTGAGATCCAATGTTACCACTCTGTGAAGTAATCCATCCAGTGGAAGGCTCAGAACAGTCTCCCCGGGTCCAAACAGGCTCCCTGGGTCAAAGTTATGCCCGGCACACTCTGCCGTGAGGTCCAACTGGGACCCCAACCACTGCATTAGGTATACCAGAAGGGGGGGCTGCTGGGGACACAGAAAGGGTCTGTTGAGGATGGAGACACAGTTCTAGGGGGCTTTTGTGGATGGAAACACAGAAGGTGGGCTGCTGAGGACACTACTCCATACCGCAGCATAATGAAAACTAGGAAGTGGCTCGTGGGTATGGAATTCCCTATGAGGCCACGCCCCTTGTTATGTGATCACACCCACTTTTCCAGGAACTCACGCGCCTTCACCATGTGCAAATTTACCCCCCTTCCACACCTTCCCCTATCGTGGTGTATCCCCTGTCATTATATTCTGGATTCGCCCCTGTCTGGACCTGTGCTAAATTTTCATTGATTCTTGCTGTGGGATGTACAAGGCTGGTTTGCCTTCAACAAAATTGCGGCTTTAAATCCTGAGGCAGAAATGTGATTTGGGTAAATCGCGCTTCATAACATTTCTCCCTTTGCAGACCTTGGAACATTTTTTTATTTTTCTAGATGGAATTCAATTAAGTAACTGAGGGTCTGATTCAGCAAGGAACGCAATTGCTTATACACATGCAATCGGCCGATTGTTTCGGTCTGTGTATGCTTATGCATCGCAGTGCGTGTTCGGGAATCGCCCACTGCGATCGGGACTGCGATCGCAGAGACTACACAAACCCATCGCAGAGTGATTGACAGGAAGTGCCGTTTGTGGGTGGTGATGGGTGGTGGTTGGACGAACGCAGACATGCCAGTGTGTTGGGATGGCGTTGCAGGGGCGTGCATAAATTAGCCACTGCTATTCCATACACAGCCTGTGGCCTAATTGCGTGCACTGAAGTTAGAGTGAGGTCTGACCTGCCTTAACTTAACTGTCTGACCTGCCTCGGACTGTAATAAGTCCGATATTACTCGATGTTACCGATTATTTCGCTATATTGCTAAAGTATAGGGATGTGAGAAAGGGGAAGTGGGCGTCATTATGTTAGGCTACGAACACAATGCAAATGCAGTTATTTACATACTGTGTCACCGCTGATATTAGCAACTACGTTGCGTGCGTATTAGCAGAATAGCGATCCTTGCTGAATCAGGCCCTGAGTGCGTCTCCTGAAAATCCACTATAGTATGTGAGACATTGCATGGCATGAGATAAAATCAATCATCAGACGCTGTGATTGCTCTGTAAAACACAATGTAGTGTATGTGAGTCATTTAAGCCCTTTATTTAAAGTGAGTGGTTAATTCTCCTGTAAAAGCTCTCAGTAAATTTTCAGGCTCTATATGAACAAGCAGTCCAGGCTGTGTAATATTATTCCCTAATTGGTTTTGGCATCATCATCAAAGATATTGCTTACATCTAGCCACAAAGAGCATGTTGTATACTTGCTACCCCTGACACTAGCACTGAAAGCTCTGCCTTATACTGTAGTACGAAGACTTCAATGGAACACAAGAGGAAATAGAAGAAAGGCTGCAAAATATTCAGGTATTTCAAATAACACTTACAAAGTTTCTACTAGGTTTCCAGGCAACAACATTGCAAATGACAGGAGCAATCAATCCCAGCATTGTTAAGGGAAAACAACATGTGTGCCTTAGACAAAAATACTACAGCAATTATCAATGTTTGAAAAAGGAAAGTTAAACTGTGTATATGGCAATGACTTTCTAGATGAAATTCATAAATTGATGAACCTGTTATATCACTAAGGGACAGGAATGGGATTGATATCCCGCGGCTCAAGAGCCGCCAGTTCAAATCCCGACAGTGACAGGCCGACAGGTGAAGATCCCGACGCCCGGGGGTAAGTATGCTAACCCTGCCCTCCCCCCCCTAACCCTCCCTTAAGGTGCCTATCCACTAGAAGACAGGCAAAAGACTGCACGAATACGAAATTGCAATCGTGCAGTCATTTGTCAGTCTGCAGACTTGCTCAACCGTCAGGTTGACCAGCATGTTTGCAAAATGATAGATGTCTAAAGACCAATTTTTTAAACAATCTGCAAACGATTTTCAAACGATTATCGAACAATTATCGAACGATCAAACAATATCGATATCGTCATCGTTCAATTGCTCATTTTAATCGTCTAGTGGACAGGCAGCTTTAGGGGTGCCTAACCCTAACCTCCCTCCATGGGTGCCTAAACCTAACCCCCCCTCCCCGCACCCTAAACCTAACCCTCCCGGGGGTTGCCTAACCCTAACCTTCGCCCCTAGTGCCTAACCCTAACCCTCCCTTCCGCTAGCCTAACCCTAATCTTCCTCAGGGGGGTGCTTAACCCTAAGTTCCCCAGGGGGTCCGTAAATCTAACCCCGGCATCCCCGGGCTAAGTGTATACTTACTCGGCAGATAGGACGATCGTTCCGGCGTCCTCAGTGTTCCGGCGTCGGGATTAACATAGGCGTCGGTATTTCAACGCCTAAATTAAATCCCTTGCCGGAATTACGCTGTCGGGATTGAGAGGCCGCCGGTCTCATAACTACATCCCAAGGGGCATATTTATTACAATCTGCATTTTTAGTGTGCATGCGATAAATAATATTCGCCCAAATTCGCATTGTGAAAATAAATATTTTCACATGAATGTACTTGCTTTCTCTTGCCAGGAGACTAGCTCCAATAAGAGCTGGAAGCAGTGTGATAGTTTAACGCTATCACACTGCTTCTTGGTTAGGGTCCCTGGCAGCCAATGTATATGAGTGGCCATTGGTCGGCACATGCGTCACGGGGGAGGACAGGGAGGGAGACCATAGGCTACTATAGGGTAACGCCACCTGGAGATGGCGTTATCCTATCAGGGCCAATCTCCGGAATGCAAGCAGCAGATATATCTGCTGTAATACCCCAGAGTACATCTAGTGGATAGCTTGGTAAATCCGGCAGCACAGCAACCCCCCCATAGAAACATATGTCGGTTGCATTTGCAGACGAAAATGGATGGTGCGCGGCAGATATTGAATTGTTCCGTTATTTTTATATCTACAGCCGCAACTCGCGGGGACTTGCATACTTAATTATCGCAAGCCAATTGGCCATAGATAATGAATAGGCTCCTAATGGAGCACAACCCAGATTAATTACAAAGATTGATAGATGTTATTTTATTTCTATAATGTTGACTCTATGATGATAACGTTGTTAAAGACTGTTATTATGTAAGCCACTATGTAATAACTGTGGAAGGCTGTTATGTTTCCAGCATGTGTAGTGGGAGCCTGAGGACGCGCTTGGCATGACATAACAGCTGATACAAAGATAAATATATCGAGAGCGGAGGCAAACACATGGGCAGAACATGGGCAGAGGAGGACCCATCGTAAAATGGGTTGTAAACTACTAGTCATAATAAACAGCTAATACTTTATATAGAAACTCTTAGGTAACAATGAATATAATTTCTACTATAAGTTATTGAAAATTAAGCAAATTGTAATGTTGAAAATTACAATTGTTAGAAATAAAAGACTCAATTGATAAAACACTACTATGACTTCCAAACTGTTATTGAACTTAGTTTATTACAGTTATACTGACACAACCCTACTGATAAATCTGCTCCAATTAACAAGCGACAATCACAATTTTTACATTATTCTTAAATGACTGCTTTGCTGGCTACTGTTTTGCTGGCATCACATATTTTGTGTCTGTATCTGTCATTAGGTAAGAGCTGCAATGTGGAGATTGCTGGCACTTGACCAATACTGCATCAGTGTTTTATTCTTGATTCATAATAATTAGGAATATATAATAACATTGCACCTTACATTCTATATATACAAAGCATCAGATTCCCAGAGAATTTCATTAGTTATCACTGTAAATGGATATCCAATAGCTTTAAGTGATAGCAGCTCTCTTTCAGATATTATCCTGCATTTTCATTCATTTATTTTCTATATACTTACCGATGGCAGATCTTGTCTCTCCTCTGTCTCTTCTTGTCTAACTGTGCGGTCTTTACTATTCCATATAACTCAAAACATATCAGCGTCACTCACAGCAACAAAAATACAGTAAGTCAGACTGGTTTTACTAGCCAAGCCTTGTAATGCAGAAAGGGAGGAACTTCCATAGGATGACAGGACGGCTGTATTATAAATAGTACAGTAAATGTGATACTTATTTTAACAAGCAATTTCCTAAGAGATGTCTGGTGCTGTGCTATGTCTATGATTTGCATATATCTAATTATCCACAGAAATGTAAAAATGTAGGAGCTGAACAGAACATGGATCTAACCACCTAAAGTTGTATAGAACTATAGTCAAAACTTATTGAGCCAACACAAAATGAACATACTGTATGACATAATAGTATTTGGGATGGGGTGTATGAGATGCATATTAAACTCACGTACAACATTTCGCCTCTTGCTGCAATCAACCTTTCTTTTCAACTATTTTTACCCTGGAAGTGACCTAGCAAGGCATGACAATATATATTAAACAGTCTATTTATCTTACGGAGATAATTAAGAAGCACCCTCCCCTGTGGTAGATATCCCGGAGTATTTATTCCATTGGCCTGTGCCGGCTGTCTCCGGCAATAACTTGCCTATGCAGTGCAAGACAAAGCCTAATAAAACAGGAAAGTGGCAGCTCACTATCCTATCACGATAGCCTTCTCCGAGGCACCAATAATCAAAATAAAGTTGGCAAATTATATTAAAATAAATTTATTTTTTAATATATTTCTTTTTTTTTCTTCTTTTATTGAATCTGCTACTGGAAGTCTAAGTTCAGGATTCCAGTGCAGTGCGTGTGTATGACCCCAAAGGTGTGACCAAGACTGGCCTGCGAAGCCTAAAGTCTCTTCTTACTGCTGCTACCCAATAGCATTGGGAGCAGAGACTTGAAAACCTTTCGAAGATTTTGATTTGATACATTTTTGATATTTGATAAATAGAACCAAATTTAGACCACAGAGAAATTTTATAGCATCAGGTCGGTAGTATTGTGAAAATCTGCATTAAGACATAACTTTTTAATTTACTTGTTTTCAAAGTAGAAAATATCCAAATAAAAGAGAGTCACTGTATTAAGGGCATTTGGACTTGTGTGGTTATATTGCTGACATAGCCCACTCTATTCACGAATGCTGAAGGAATGAGGCTGCCGTACAAGAATTCAGACTGCATCTGTTGAGGTGTGTAGTAAAGATGGAGGGAACAATCTAAGTATGGGGAATATACAGGGCCATAACAAAGACTATGCAAGAGGGGCAAACGTTCAGGGCACAAATGTGACAGGGAGTGCATGGAATTAATATTTTAGGTTCATTTGGTGACAATTGATGGCTTAGGTGATGTCACATTTCTAGTTCCGCCCAAAAGTGGCAGATAATTAAAATATTTCCTTAACTGTGCTGTACTTTGGCAGAGATAATCGAAAGTACAGTATAATGTAATTAAAGTGGCTGGTCTAAAGTACTATGAGGTTGGGCTTTAATGTGATGTTTTTACAAGCTTTCTATGCCCTATGTGTGGCTTTGTAAACCTAATAATCAACAAAATAATTGTAAAAAGCTTTATATTTTAGAGATGCAATAATAAAATCAATAATAGTAATACAAAATATATTTTTTAACAAATAACAAAAAATGTATGCAGTACAAATGCACACTTGCAAACCAGCACACGTATAGCACATTGAAATCCTCAAGACTGAAGATGGCATGCTCACACAAATGCATAAATATGCCTTATAAAACCGCTTTATTTGCAGACAGACAGGGGCGGGTGCAAGTAGCGGATATTGATAATGACGATTGTCAGCACTAACTCAACTCTTGTAACTGGATGTTTGTGAATGCTGCCTGGATACCGAGTTGTGCTTTCTTTGTCGCTGAGGCCCAGGTTGTGTTTTTGTCAGTGTGCTAAGAAAAATTATTATTGATATTTTTTTGATTGCACGATACAGGGTGTTGTTTCTTTCTGCGGTGGTAGAGAGTTTTTTGCAGTTAATCTGATGCCTGTTTGCAAATGGGTTTGCTGCACATAAAATAGATGTATTACAACATAGATGAAAGTGTCATGGGTTATGTATGCGTGGGGTAAGCTAGACACAATGATACTTTTGCAGACCAATTTTGAGCTCTGCAGACAGGAAGAAATATGCACATTTTATGTGGCTCTTTGTAAATGTATTTATTTTCATTTTGCTACCAACCCTGCAATAGCCCCTATGGGGCACATCCAATTAAGTGCATGATTTTTGCGGTAAAAATTTCCGCGGCCATCACTTTAACATTTAAGTAGCACCTTCTAGAAGTTAATAGCTAGAATCTAATTGGTTGCTTTGGGCAACATCTCAATTTCTAAAAACTCTCATCTTAGTAAATTTACCCCTAATACTGTTTATTACTGTCCAAGATAAAAATATGTTGATATTTAAAAATGCTACAAATGCCTGATATGTGCATTTTTATTTTCAAAAAGTAAAAAAAAAATGATAAAATAATCTTTTTTTGTTTAATTACAAACAAATAAAATGAAAAATGCAAAAAGAAAGTAGATAAAAAAAGTTGATTTGAGGGTAATTTTAGGTAAATTTAAAAAAAAAGAAAAAAAATTATAAAAAAAAAAATTATTTTTCCTTTAAATAAATAGTAGCGTTAAATTTGGGGTGCATCAATTAACAAAAAAGTTGATTCTGGAGTAATTTGAGGTTTTTTTTAACAAGCCACTATGACGTAATTATTAATGGACTAATTAAGTTAATTGTAAACGTCCAATCTCCTAATTAGTCATGGGGTGGAGGTTCGAGGGGTTCTGAAGAGATTCTTTACATTTGTAAGTGGGGGACTGCAAGAAAAAACCTCAGCGGCCATTTCTATAGAAGTAGCCGTGGCTTAAATTTCTCCCTCACAATTGAATAAGAAAAACTTTGTGGCCTGGTTTTTTAAAATTTACCTGCAATTGAATATGCCCATACAGTATGTCTTTCTCAGCATTGTCTCTCTTTTTCTTCCTATGAAATGACTTGACAGAAATGTTACTTTATGACATTTAAACCTTTACCTAGCAGATCCTGATACTCTTGCTTGTAGCCTGAATCTGCCCAATGTATGTCACTAAGGACAGCAAGCTGTATGGTCACTCACAATATTCTTCCAGCACATATCCCCTCAATATGAACTGTAAAAACACGTACCGTTGTGCGTAGGCGCCAGCGCCTGGTCCTGGAGGACTCCTTTTCCCCTTCCACAGTGCGACCGGAGGCTGTTGTTTGTAGACAGTCAAAAATATAGAATTTTTATTCCCATGTATAAATGATGGGTTCAACAGCTGTTGTATGACACAATTCGGGGCAATAAAATTCTTGGAGATGGCCGTGATGTGCTATTCCGGAATGACACATCGTGCCCAGCCACATGGCAAGTTTATCCTCCTTAGTTGTACCCCAAAGAGATGGGCAGGTAAATGTGATATTCAAGGAACCATAATAGGCAAATATTAGGGCAGCTGAACTTCGCGGGATGTTCAATGACACATCACCGTTAATTGAATCGACCCCTTTGAGTATGTTTTGGGCTAATGCTTAAATGTAGCATACTCCTCATATACAGTATGGGCAGGAATGAATGAATATTTACAAAGAAAATGTTATCATCTTAATAAAGCTAAACATACATACCTTGCGAAAAGACACTGGATGCTGACTGTTAGTTGCCCTTCGTCTGGCCAGTGCAGGACACTTTCCTGAAAACTTCCTAATGTTGCACAGAATCACAAAATAGACAACAAAATATAATGTCAAATATTTAATAAAATGTTATAAAAATGTCACAAACATTCAAAATAATTAATTGAAAAATATATGAGTTACAATTATAAAATTAGATGCTAACATTCCTTAACACAGAACCATAGAATTTGATAGCAACCAGGAACCACGCGGCCCATTTGTCTGTCCATTTTTATTCCTAAAAAATAAAAACCATTCTGGATACTTCACTTATTTTTATATTTTGATAATCTTGTGAATATGCCAAGTTTGTTTAAACTCCCCTATTGTATTAGCCTTCAACCCCTTTTTCGGGAGTATATCCCACCTATCTACTACCCGTTCAGTAAAATATTTTTTCCTTAAGCTTCCCTTTTAAAGTGTGTTTTTAAAATAATTCTATTTATTATTGCTTGTATTAAATGTATTATTTGTTACATTACGACAATTAAATCAATTGTGGATGTTTTAGAACAGGGATGGGGAACCTCCTGCCTGGGGGCCTTATAAGGCCCTCAGTATCATTTGGTCTGGCCCTCAGAGCTTTTTTCTGCTAGCCTCATTTGGCTTGAAGGGTGCCTAGAATGGCACACTACAGCCAGAATCTATGCCGCAGTGCCGCCTGGAGCATCCTTAGGATGCTTCAGACGGTCACACCGCTGCCCTTACAGCTCCCCAGAGCATCTTCAGGATGCTCGGGGCACTGCTGTAATCACCAGCGATTGTGGCCCGCCCCCATGTGATGTCACACGGAGGGGGCATGGCCTAAAGCAGGCCCACAAATAATGTTATATCTATCAAAATGGCTATCGGCAGAAAAAAGGTTCCCCACCCCTGTTTTAGAATATAGCTCCCACAGCTTCATGGCCAACCTATTTTTGACTTAAAAAAAAAAATTGCAACTACAGAAATTTGTACACTGTTATGTTCTTATAGTTGACCCCTGATCTTGGACCATTTTGATCAATAATGAATGAACATGTATATCCCTTATGCTGTTATTTGATGTATTGGGTCCATTATTTTTATGACTATGAATTTCAGAAAATTCTAAAAAGTTCTGACACGACTTTACACTTTGGCATTATTGCTCATGATGCATATGCATCTGTTCAAAAGAGGGTCATTTTTCTATTTTATGTATTGAAGTGCTTCTGACAATATGATAAACACTCCTGTTGTGCATGTGGGAATTATAAGGAAGAGTTTGCATGTTATTCTTTTGTGTGGATGGGAAGATGTTCTATCACTTACCAAAAGAGTCTAGGTCCACTGGATAAGGGTACCAGTTATAGATAGGGCACCTATATTCCTGATAAGAAGATATCAATCTTGGATGAGGAGTGCTCTGTGCTGCCTCATATCCATAGAGTAGCAGAGTCTTCGGTCTCTAGGACCCGCTGCAGGAGGCCTGACCTCTGACATGCGGAATTGCACATGCACTCCCTGTTGTCAGGTCTTTCCTCCTCAGCGTTCCTGGAGACTGGAAGTGCCCTCTGAGACTCCAAACCTAAAGAGCCAGTTACAGCCCTACAGAGGACCGCAAGTACCCCATAGTGCCACTAACCACCTTCCTGTCGCCAGGCACACTACAACTCCCAGGCTGCACCAGCATTGTTTACCTGTTCATCCCTGTGTCTCTATGCCACTTGTTGTTCTACCTGCTTAAATAAACCTGAAACCTGGTTAAGCTGTACCATGGGTGGACTAATCACCACCAGCACCTCTTCTGCGTAACTCACTTAGCATCAGTGATGTGCGGGGAGGTGAGGCAGAGCTTTTCCTGTCATACTTAGGTATACTCCAGACTTTTGTCTATAAAAATTATAAGAAAAATGTAAAGCAAAATATTATAAATATCTTCTTTGTATTATTCTAATTATTTTTATAGTCAAAACTCTGGAGTAATAAGTGTATGGTAGGTGAGGCACTGCCTCCCCTGTCTACTTTTTCCGCACACCCCTGATCAAAACACACCAAATTTCCAGCACTATATACTGCTGCACCTTTGTATAATGCCCACATGAACCCTCGGGTTCATATATGTATGTGAAAATCTGGCTCTGACACTAGCCAGTGCCTCCCCAGCCATTTACCTCACTGCACGTCAAAGATTAACATCCTGTACACCCAGGAGCATGGGATGGGCAGTTCCAGTGGAGCACAAGCCGCTGTAGTCCCCCCCAGTACCAGTAAGGAAGCCTCCGATCGCTTCAGAGGCCAGCGTTCCCAGTGATGCAGTGCACGCTGAGGAGCCTGTGGGGCCGCACCTGCTGGATCTAGTTAGATCCAGTCAGTGCGGCAGCAGGAACGACAGCCAGGTAAGGACTGGGGGGGGACTACAGCGGCACTACTTTAGGGGGCACCGATACAGGGGGCACTGCATATGGGCACCTATACAGGGGGCACTGCTGGTAGGGCACTACTACAGGTGGCACTGCATATGGGCACCACTACAGGGGACACTGCTGGATGGGCACCACTACAGGGGCACTGCATATGGGCATTACTATAGGGGGCAATGCATATGGGTTCAACTACAGGGGCACTGCAAATGGGAACCACTACAGGGGGCACTGCATATGGGCACCACTACAGGGGGGCATTGCATATGGGCACCACTACAAGGGGCACTGCATATGGGCACCACTACAGGGGGCACTGCATATGGGCACCACTACAAGGGGCACTGCATAAGGGCACCACTACAGGGGGCATTGCATATGGGCACCACTACAAGGGGCACTGCATATGGGCACCACTACAGGGGGCACTGCATAAGGGCATCACTAGAGGGGACATTGTATATGGGCACCAGTACAGGGGGCACTGCATATGGGCACCACTACAAGGGGCAATGCATATGGGCATAATTACAGAGGGAACTGCAGATGAGAACCACTACAGGGGGCACTGCATATGGGCACAGCTACAGGGGGCACTGCATATGGGCACTACAGAGGGCCCTGCATAAGGGATACTACTACAGGAGCTGACGACTACAGTGATACGGAAGGAGGCTGGAAATCTGGGGCAGGAGGATGGAGAGACAGGGGGAAGAAGGCGGAATATATTTATCCCTCCATGCCCCACTTTGATGCTGCCCCTAATCTTTATTTTTAATTCTCTTTACTTTAATCCCATATGGACCCGCCTCCTCCCTGGAACACATGAGGGGGGCAGGGGCGCCATAGCATTGGAAGAGCAGAAAGAGGGAGAAATCCGGAGAAAGACTTCAAGACAATATAAGCAGAGAGCTGAAAGGGAATGGCAGCAATGAGCAAATTCAAAGAAGATTAATGCCTTATGAAGTTTTCTTTATATTTCTGTAGTATTAATCTAAAAACAAAGTATATTTCTAAAAACATTTAGCAGCTGTGCTTACTACTTATTAACAAAGTGATTTTGTTAATAACTAACACAACCATACACAGAACGTTAGCCTGCTTAATGTTGTTTGCTGAAAAAGGGTCTCATTCAGACCCGCTTGCAAGTGGGTCAAAGTTGAGGCCCTGTGCACGCGCAGCGGCCGCACAGCACGTGCGCAAGCCCCGGAGCGAGAGAGAAATTCTCTCTCTCCAGGACTCACTACAAAAGGGGCGGCTGTTGATGGTGATCGACAGCTCGCCCCATTTTGTAGGCGGGGCGGGGGGGTGGCTACACAAATGGAGGCCTTCCCGACGGAACGCCTGCCATTTGTGGGCGGCCCCACTGACATCACTCGTGATGTCAGTGGGGAGCTTCCGGCTCTAATAGAGCCAAAAGCTTACTGAGGCTTGCGGTAGACAAGACCCTACCACAAGGGTCTCGTCGCAAGCCCCGATGGTCGCGATAGTCTTGACCATCGCGACCATCAACCTGGCCACTCGCTAAAGCTGTGGGTGGTCACCCACAGTGTAGCGAGTGGCCAGGAGGCCGGCTCTAAACATGGAAGCGGCTGCCCTCCTTCAGAGCGAGCGCTCGCATTTTGCGAGCGGCTCTGAATGAGGTCCTTAGTCCTAACTCTAAGGAGTCTATTCATTAGGAAAAAAAAATCCTCTGTGATGTACAGCACGTGCTCCGGGCGCACTGGCTACACGCTACACCTCTGTGTACACCCAGGACCCAGTGTACTCTTAGTGTACTGTCTATGGAAGCCGGCGGTCAAAATGCCAACCGCCGGCTTCCCGACTGTGAAATCCCGGCATGGGACTAACGATAGGCATCAAATTCCCTATGCCTATCATTATCCACTCGCCGAAATCCCGACGCCCGGCATACCGGACAAAGGTAAGCCAGGCGTCGGGAGCAAGCAGCAGCGGGGGGAAGAAGGTTAGGTGTAGGGGCTCCTGGGGCGACTTAGGGTTAGGCACCCTCCCGGGAGGGTTAGGTTTAGGGTGCGGGGAGGTGGGTTAGGTTTAGGCACCCCTGGGGGGAGGTTAGGGTTAGGCACTAGGTGGGGAGGTTATGCTTAGGCACCCCTAAGGGAGGGTTAAGGTTAGGGGGGTGAGAGGGTTAGGGATAGTTCAAATAGTTACCCTGTCGGGATCTTCAGTCTTCTGCCTTCCTGTGTCGTTATTATATCCGCCGGGCTTATGACCGGCAGTATGTCATACCGATTCCATATTTACATCATACCTTATATTCTTTAGAATGTAAGCTCTCAGGAGCAGGGCTCTCTTTCCTCTTGTGCTTCTCCTTACTTATACTTTCAACTACTCCTTACTCCCTACAAGGACACCTAACACTTGGTTGCTTACTCCCTGTTGCTTATTTGAGTGTTATGAACGCTAATGCAGCAATGTGTATAAACCATGTCCTTGTCCTCTATTGTATTGTACTGTAAGTGACTGATTTCTTGTTGACTTATTTGTTTATGTACTTTATAAGGTGCTGTGGCACATTTGTGGCGCTATATAGGATCATAATAATATCAAGTTATGGACTTCAGTGTCCTTCCCTGGTCATTCTGCCAATAGGCCACCTGCCGCTTTACTAATATATTTCATAGCTGTACAGATTGAAGTAGCCTAGCATCACTGTTGCTGTTTCTACTTCTGTGATGTCTCCTGCTGGTGTCGTAACTGTCGTTGCACTTGATGTTAGGTAGGGCACAATGTCCAGGTGGCTGCAGTGTCTGTCTCTTGAAACTTTATGGTTCTAGTTTCTAGGGCTTCTTCCAGAGAGTGCAATAATGAGGAGGAAGAGACTACACTCCTGAATAGTCCAAAACTAAGAACCTGTCCCTGGAGAAGGGCTGGCTAACAGAACAAAACAGTTTCTTTAATGGAGCCCAAGTTCAAATAGGATGAGCCTTATGTTTTAGTTATTAAAACACACCATCCCCTGGGGTTGCTGAAGATCGTAGGTGAATACTCAGCACCCTAAGACATTAAACTGCAGAATGGGGCCTGCAGTATTGATAACCTGGACAAGCACGAACATTTTTAGACCATAAAATATTGATTAGGCAGCACCTAAAGGTGCTCAACTGGGGCAAAACTGTACACTTGTTAGGTCTACATTCTGCAACTGAGAAGACTCTAGATTTGCACTGACATTAAATCCATCTCCTGGGTTCTCCATTTCAGCTAACTAGAACACTTTGACTCAACAATCTTCTGCACAAGCAGAGATGCAATGACCAGCCATGCAGCAAGATCCACAGCCCAGAATGAACTTGTGCACTCAAAGCAAAGCTCTCTCCAGAACCACAAACCAGTCTGCAATGTACAGATGTGTCCTTATACATCTAGCCTCAATACGCCACACAGTGCAACTTGCCTGGCGTGAGTGAGCCGCCAGGTCCCATGCAACAAATGTGTCTAAGTTGCAATATGATGCGTCTATGATGCACCAGCAGATTGTGCTGGTTAATTTGATATGCAACACTTGTACATCTGTGTGCACCTGAGCCTCTATATAAAACACAACGGAACTTGGAATGAAAAAGCTGCGGCTGCTACATTGTAGCACTTCGTATACAGATTCAGGGACAGGGCTAGGTCGTGCTAGTCACATCACATTGCGACATACATGCTTACTCTCCCGGGATGGCCGGGAATCAACCAAAAATTGGGTGGCGCCACCGCCCCCCCGGAAAAGTAGGCAAATCTCCCAGCCACCGCCACCCCCCTGCATCGCCGCAGATCCCACGCATCCCCATACATACACTACCACAGCGGGGGGGGCAGTTGACGTGATTCGCAATGAATCGCGTCTTTGTGGCCCTGCCCACTGCGTCACAATGCCATTAATCTTGGCATTGTGAAGAGGGGGTGGGACCACAATGAAGTAGATGTGCTCCGCCCCCAGTGCTACATCATCGCTGCATCACACCCCCTTCTGCCACGCCACGGCCGGCACAGCAGGAGCCTAGAAACAGACATTCAGCTCCCTCCCGGAAGGATGCATTGTGACGTAGAGGATGCAAAAAAGACACCCGGCGCTAGCAGAGTCTCACAGGACCTTGCGGGCCAAGAGGGGATAGTGCTACAAAGATGTGTAAGGACACATCTGTATGTCTACTCTACTTGTTCTTTTATTTAAACATATGTGCAGTATGTGTGTATTGATTAAAGGGCCTGATTATCATGGATCGCAACTGCAGTGTACGCAGATAGGCAGATGGTGCGTGCTGCGCATGCACCACAGTGTGCGTGCTTGAGTTGGCATTGTGATCGCACTGCGATCACCTATGCAGATTCAAAGCCATCGCAGACCGAGGGACTGGCATCAGCCTTGGGGGTGGTGATGGGGGAGTTGTCGGAGAAACGCAGGCGTGCCAGTCCGTTTGAACACCATTGCATGGGCGTGCAGCAATTAGCCACTGCAGCGGCATAAGCAGCTTGTGTACTCACTGCGTGAGACAAGGTTAGCGATTACTGAGTAAGGTCAGGCCTGTTGTAATTGTGAGTGACGGGCCGATGTTACTCGATGTTCCCGATGTATACGCAGGACTGCAGGGTATTACGGATGTGAGATAGCGGAAGTTGTCAGTAGTGGGCGTCTCTATGTTGGCTGTGCGACGGCTTTGCAATTATATTCATTAGCATATTTTCGCAGAAGACCTGCATGCGTAATCGCAGCTGTGATCACAATAGCGATCCGTAGTGAATCAGGCTCATAGTTTGCAATCCAGTAACTTGTGGAAGCTTTGATAAAAGTCACTGCATGAATAAAATATGACATCATTATGGTGTATTTAAAATGTAATTTCAAGTTCTGTTTCAATTGCATATTTTCTTCTAGGCTACTATACCGTCATAATTATTATATTGTGAAAGCCCCAAGGCGGTGAAACTTGTATATTTTGTTTTATGTTACTGTGGAACTCTTTACACACATGCTTAACTCACTGCATTCATTTGGTAGGAGTGTAATGAGTCATAACGAATTAGTAATGTGCACCTGCCACTGTAAAATTATGTGTGTGTTGAATGGAGATTTACACCATTGCACAACACAAATGACAGCACTGTCCTGGTCACATGAAGTCCTGCTCTCACTTGCACAATTAGAGGAGTGAGGACATTACTGCCGCCCACAAGATCATTTACTGCTGCAACATTATAGTAGTAAAAATGTCTAAAAAACATTATAGACAAGCAGGAGGTGAAACTTTAATAAAAGCAGATTATGAAACTTAAAACAAATCCAAAGAAAAAATAAAAAAGAAAATATGCTTCCATAATATGCCACCAAGCAAATAAAACCAAAATGAATGAAAATACTAACAAAATAATTTTGAGATTTTTTGGATTAATGACACACACACAGGTACAGTAAATGGAATCTGGAAATTACAGTTGCAAAGATTAGTAAACCCGAAGCCTAACAATTAAGCATGAGGGACATTAAACCATGAGTGTTTTGAGTGTTGCCAGTTTAATAATACGGTGTTGATTATTGCCCTTTTAAGTTTAGCTGGTCTTAGGCAGCCAATGAACGTTCATGGGGGGTGGCACAGGGGTATTTAAGGGAGAGCTGCATGTAAATCTGTCTCTTTGTTCCAGTTTTCCCACCCTCCCTCCTTCTTTTTGGCTTGTTTTGTATGTTTGGTGTTTGTTGTGTGTTGTTGAAAAGAATGGCACTTGGCTAGTTATGTTTATAGTTATGCCTAGTGGGTGTGCTCTCCTTGAAAGTGGAGTAAGGTGTCAGCTAATTGTCCTGGACGGGAAATGGCTAGAGAGAGTTGATCACCAATGCTTGGCTTGTGTGTGTGTGTGTTTGTTTGATCTGTTTGTTGTTATTCTCATGTGCGTTCTGGTTCTCTTTGTGCCGTCAACAATTTTAGTATTAACTTATAGTCAAAAATCTAGTATTTGTCCAAAAATAAAATTGACAAAGATTTTAAACGCCAACACTGTTGTCTGTGTCTTTATTTTAGGAGTTAAGTTGCATTACGTATAAGGTATTATAAGGGTAAACGAAAAATACATGTTAGTGAGTTTGTGCAGATTTAGTTGCACACAGGCTAAATCACATTTGATTTGGTAATAAAATAAAATTTATTTTATTACTGTATAATACACTCGAGTGCTTGGATAAGCTGGAGAGAATATAAGCACCTGGGTTTTTATGGGAGCAAAACGGACAGTGATTGGTTGTTGTGCTCCAGTTGCAGATTGGTTTGCTGGGTTGGTAGGGAGTAGTCTAGCCAATAGATAGTTCTTAGTAGGCGGGTACTGTAGGTGATATATAATTGCTGGTAGAGGAGTGACTGTCCTCTTTCCAGTTTTGTGATCCCTCCCACCCACCCGATGAATGGTTGTTATACCTTTTGATGTTTTTGATAGATTCGTTGGAAGTTCAAAGTTTGTTTACTTCCAGCATGGGAGGAACGTTAGGCGGAAGGCTGTGGTTCTCGGCAGCTAATATATTGCACAACAGGGCTTGATTAGCATTTCTCCTGTGCGAACGGCGAGTCGGTCACTACCTTAAAAGAGATCACCATCTCATGGAGGGACCAGTCCTGGGCCAATTAGGGGGAACTGGTTCTACCCAGGTCGGTTGTGCGCAAGGGGTGGGATTTCCACCCCCAGCGGTTATTTAATAATGTACTCATACAGCTCGGCCGAGGTGCACTGCCTTTCGCCACCACTGCTAATAGGTTAAGCAATATTCAATAATTCAATCAATAATTCAATTTGATTAATAAATTTCACTGAGACCTCCCTTTTTGCAAATGTACTCACCTGTCCGTGTCGTTATTTTATATGGTTTAGAAGGTAAATAGCAATTAATAGACATTTAGACTTGTCTGTGTCTTTATTTAATTAATGAAGTAAGTGAAGTGGGAGCAATAAAACCTATAGGTGACTTATAGAATGCAAATATTGGCAACACGTTTCTAAACAACTTTGTAGCAGGTATATGTATATACTGTCAAGTTTTTTTTATCAAAATGTATTACTTAAAGTGACAGAACTGGCCAATTAGACTTACTTTTATTTTCAGTTGGACACAAGTATTTATTTACACCTCTAAAGCAAATTTATCTAATATTGTGATTTAACTCAATAAAACCTACATTGTTGTTCATGTGTCTAGTAAGTCTGACATTACTCCTAGCAGTAATCCCCTGGACGAGTGTTCAGATAATCACTAAACTGTGGTCTCCTGGGACATTTATCTTGGAATATTTGTCATTCCTCTGTTATTTATCCATGGCCTTTCCTCAGGACCATACCCTTCCAATTTGCTAAATATTGTGCAAAGAACAATAGTTTTTTCTTTGCCATACGCTATAATATTGGTTATTTTAAAAGAAACCTTCCCAAAATCGGGCTTGACAATGGGTTTCAATAATGGGACATGAAATGTTCTCGGGATTCTCATGGAAGGAGGTAGCTTTAATTGGACTGACACTGGATTTATATAATTCTAGAAATGTTAAAAGGACAAATATGCCTTATTAATATAAACTTGACAGAGGTTGTCTAATTGCCTTATATTCCTAGTAATCTATTTTTTATTTCTATTGGAAAATTTATTTTGTCAGAAATACAGTACAGTAATTAACCCTGCGTCAGGCGCAGCTGGCCTGATAGGTGCCACAAAGCTGTTCTCGCTCACCTCTCTGCCGCAACGGGGCGCAGGGGCCTGCCCCACCGCCTGCCCTACCCAGGGGCGTAGAGAGCCACGCGGGGCCCCGGTAAAGAGGGGGCGTGGCTTAATTTCAGAAGGCGTGGCCACGCCCCCTTGTAAAAATAAAAGAGTTATTGCAGCGGCGCTGGGGAGGGGGCGCTGTGAGCCCCTCAGCCCGGCGCAAAGCCAGTGGGGGGCGCGATCAGTGTGATCGCTCCCCCCTTCGGGCATAGGAGATTGCTGTGGCTGCTACTTAGCAGCCGCAAGCAATCTCCCGCTGCAGCCCAGCACACGCTGTGTGCTGGGCTGCTGCAGAGGGAGGGAGGGAGGAAGTGAGGGGGGGGCAGCGCCAGACCCGGGCCCCCGCCGGGCCCCTCTGGAAGCCCGGGCCCGGGTAAACTGTACCCGCTCCCCCCCCCTCTCGGCGCCCCTGGCCCCACCTAGTACCTTCCTATCTGTAGTTGCTGTTTGAAACCCCCCCAGTCAGTTTTCCCGCCGCCTGCGTGGAGTGCAGTACTGACCTTCCTGGCCTCTCAGGCTCATTGCGCCCGAACTCGTCCAACTTTTGATGGTGCGTATTTCTTTTTATTTTCTCACAATTTTGTGTATATTGCTCATTTTATGAATGAAAATAACAAAGGTTGTGGGTATTTTGCGGAAATATGTAGGTTTGTCCAGGGTGGCCTCTTAGACACACTGCGCCTCTTAAAATTTAGTATTTTTTGTTTTACTTGCTTTAAGGTTAATAAATGTGGTTTTGTGAATCAGATTTCCATATATTCTCTCTTTGTATATCCTAATGAAGGTCACTAATCACTTTAAGAGCGTTAGAATTAGGGGTGAGCGGGTTCGGATTTCTGAAATCCGAACCCCCCCGAGCCCCCCCGATCCGAGGCCGATCCGAGTCAGGCTCGACTTTTCCCGCCTGACTCGGATTTGAAATCGAGGCAAAACGTCATCATCCCGCCTTCCGAGTCTCGCGGGTTTTGGATCCTATATAAGGTACCCGTGTCGGCGCCATTTTCTCACTCGGCTGTGGACAGTGAAGAGGGAGGATGGGAGTTAGGGCTGGCTGGGCTGTGTAGTGTAGTGTAGTGTAGTGCAGAGTAGTGTTGTGCTGTGCTGTGCTGCTGTTGTCCACTACTTCAAAGTCCATAGGGGCTGGCTGTGTTGTGCTGTGCTGCTGTTGTTAATAGGGGCTGTGTCCACTACTTCAAAGTCCATAGGGGCTGGCTGGACTGTGTTGTGCAGTCAGTTCTCCATAGGGGCTGTGTCCACTCCAAAGTCCTGTGCAGTGTCCTAGTCCTAAAGGGGTGCTGTAGTGTTGTCCAGGGGGTGCTCTGTCCATCAGGGGTGCTCCCCCCAAGTGCTAAAAAAATAATATTTTTTGTGTGTTTGTGAATTGTGTGCGCAGTAGCCGCACGTGCATCAACAAAGTAGTGCCAAGCGTGCGCCTGTGTCATAAGTAAAGGGCCAGCTGGCTTGACCGTTAAAGGGTGCTGTAACCCCCAAAGTACACTCCAGTCCAAACCAAAAAAAAAAATATTTTCTGTGTTTGTGAATTGTGTGTGCAGTAGCCGCACGTGCATCAACAAAGTAGTGCCAAGCGTGCGCCTGTGTCATAAGTAAAGGGCCGGCTGGCTTGACCGTTAAAGGGTGCTGTAACCCCCAAAGTACACTCCAAACCAAAAAAATATATATTTTCTGTGTTTGTGACTTGTGTGCACTGTGGCTGCACGTGCATCAACAAAGGAGCAGCGCCAAGCTCATTTCTTAAAGGGTGGTGTAACCCACAAAGTGCACAACTCTCCAGCAAAAATAAAAAAATATTTTCTGTGTTTGTGTGCGCTTTAGCCGCACGTATATATCAATATAACATAAATGGAGGACCAAACTTTCTCCGATAAAAATAAAATAGGGAAAGATCAAGAACCACTTCCTCCTAGTGCTATTGCTGCTGCTGGGAGTTGTTCATCATCCCAGAGAGGAAGTAGGAACATCACTACTTTTACTAAACAATTGACCCTCCAACAGTCCCTAGCGATGAGGATGAAGTACGACAGCAGTCATCCTGAAGCAAAACGTATAACTGAGGCCTTGACTGCTATGTTGGTGTTAGACGTGCGTCCGGTTTCCGCCATTAGTGCAGTGGGATTTAGACAATTGATGGAGGTAGTGTGTCCCCGGTTCCAAATCCCATCTAGATTCCACCTGCATCCTCAAAGCAGCAGCGACAAGCGTGCGTCTGTCTGTTAAAGGGTGGTGACACCCTCAAAGTGTGCTACACAAACAATTAAAATATTGTTCTTTTTTTTTCAGTCTTTGTGAAATGTGTGGGCTGTAGCCGCACCTGCATCCTTAAAGCAGCAGCGACAAGCGTGCGTCTGTCTGTTAAAGGGTGGTGACACCCTCAAAGTGTGCTACACAAACAATAAAAATATTGTTCTTTTTTTTTCTGTCTTTGTGAATTGTGTGGGCTGTAGCCGCACTTGCATCCTCAAAGCAGCAGCGACAAGCGTGCGTCTGTCTGTTAAAGGTTGGTGACACCCTCAAAGTGTGCTACACAAACAATAAAAATATTGTTCTTTTTTTTTCTGTCTTTGTGAATTGTGTGAGCTGTACCCGCACTTGCATCCTCAAAGCAGCAGCGACAAGCGTGCGTCTGTCTGTTAAAGGATTACATCGGTGACAGCATCCAAGTAGGCATGTCAGACAGTCCGTACCTGTACTGGCAGGAAAAAGAAGCAATTTGGAGGTCCCTGTACAAACTGGCTCTATTTTACCTGAGTTGCCCCCCCTCCAGTGTGTACTCCGAAAGAGTGTTTAGTGCAGCCGGGAACCTTGTCAGCGAAAGGCGTAGGAGGTTGCTTCCACAAAATGTGGAGAAGATGATGTTCATAATATGAATTATCAACTCTTCCAGGGAGACCAGCCTCCAGAACGTACAGAGGGACCTGTGGTTCCAGCGGGGACGAATTAATACTCTGTGAGGATGAGGATGTACACACTGAAGAGGGTGAGGAATCGGTGGATGAGGAGGATGAGGATGACATCTTGCCTCCGTAGAGCCAGTTTGTGCAGGGACAGATTAATTGCCAGCTTGTTTTGTGGGGGCCCAAATGAACCAATCATTTCAGCCACAGTTGTGTGGCAGACCCTGGCGCTGAAATGATTGGTTTGTTAAAGTGTGCATGTCCTGTTTATACAACATAACGGTGGGTGGGAGGGCCCAAGGACAATTCTATCTTGCACCTCTTTTTTTTCTTTGCATTATGTACAGTTTGGGGCCTAGTTTTTCAAACTGCCATCCTGTCTGCCACTGCAGTTTCACGCCTAGATGGGTCACGTGTTTGTGCCGCCCACTCGTGTCGCTTAGCATAGTCATCCAGCTACCTCGGTGCAACCTTTTGGACATAAAAACACTATTGTGAGGTGTGAGGTGTTCAGAATAGACTGGAAATGAGTGGAAATTAAGGTTATTGAGGTTAATAATAGCATAGGAGCAGAAAAACCTACAAATTCTGTGATTTTAGCTGTTTTTATGCTTTTTTAAAAAAAAATACAGATCCAAAACACAAAACCCAGAACCCAAAACACGGAAGGGTGGTTTTGGCAAAACCAATCTAGATCCAAAACACGAAGAAAGATCCAGATCCAAAACGAAAACACAAAACACGAAAAGTGGCCGATGCACACCCCTAGTTAGAATTGAGTTAATTAGGTACTTACGACGATTTTATAACAGGCGCCTGGGAGTCCCAGAGGTGCGCCTGACGCAGGGTTAAGGGAATATTGTGCTTTATTCCAAATCCACTTTTAATGATCTGAAAAATGTTCCAATTCAGGGTCATCTGAAGGACGAGTCGGACGACCACCAGGGAAGCCGGATAACTTTGGGTGAGAGTCATGGATACAAAAGAACAGTGACAGGTTGGAGGAAGAGACTGTTATATTATTGCAGGTGAACTCTGCCCGTGAAAAAAATACTACCATGAGGCAGGTAATTTTCTACTCATTATGGCCTTTGTTAAAGTATAATAATTGTGCGCTATCAGCAGAGCAACTGTAGCTGTTCAAAAAATCTATCAGCCGAAGTAAATTCTTTATTCCATGGGACTAAACCATGGGTGGGGAACCTTTTTTCTGCCTAGGACCATTTAGATATACAGGTTGAGTCTCCCATATCCAAATATTCCGAAATACGGAATATTCCGAATTACGGAATAATTTTGGCATGACTGAGATAATAAAACCTTTGATTTTTGATGGTTCAATGTACACAAACTTTGTCTAAGGCACAAATTATTAAAAATATGGTATAAAATTACCTTCAGGCTGTGTGTATAGGGTGTAAATGAAACATAAATTTATTTCATGTATGTACACAAACTTTGCTTGAGCCACAAAATTATTGAAAATATTGTATAAAATGAGCTGCAGGCTATGTGTATAAGGTGCATATAACACATATATACATTCTGTGTGTATATTGGGGTCCCATTCCCAAGATAGTTCATTATGATATGCAATTATTCCAAAATACGGAATATTCCGTTATCCAAAATACCCCTGGTCCCAAGCATTTTGGATATGGGAGACTCAACCTGTATATAACATTACTCGCATGCCACACCCCCTCCGTGTGATGTCACAAGGGGCGGGGCCACAATCGCTGGTGATTACAGCAATGCCCAGAGCATCCTGAGTATACTTTGGGGAGCTGTAAGGGCAGCGGTGTGACTTTCTGAAGCGTCCTAAGGAAGCTCCAGGCTGCACTACTGCATAGATTCTGGCTGCAGGGTGCCATTCTAGGCACCCTGCTAGCTGGATGAGGCTAGCAGAAACAAGCTCCGAGGGCCAGACCATATGATTTCGGGGGCCTTATACGGCCCCCGGACCTGAGGTTCCTCATCCCTGGTCTAAACTAAAGGATTCTCCTTGAAGCATGGATTTAGTTAGCCCTATTGTGGCTGCTCAAAAACAGATGTGCAAGGTTTGAGACTAATATCATTTTTTTTTAAACTTCTTTCGTTTACCCGTTAATCTATCAAGAATATTCAATGTGGGTTCCAGGACACCAGATAAGGATGAGAAAAATGAGGAACGCTGACCACTTCTCATAACACATGTGTAAATTACTCCTCAACAAAGTTCCCTTTTAGCATTAAATTATATTTTACTTTTTCAACACATTTTTTCCTCTAGATGACTGTGCAACACTTCTTCCCCACTGAGGGTGGTGGCCAGAGACATAGTCAGGGCAAGGCAATGGTGCACACTTAGGGAGTTTAATCATTACCATTTGGCATGTTACATCGCTCCCTGCCATCATCCTCACACTGAAATCCCCTGTTACGTCTGAGTTGGTGGAAGCAAATCTGCTCCTGTAATGAACAGAACTATGTAATTTATATTTATAATAACTCAAAATTACATATAGCATTGCTCTGCTCCAAAAAAACAGAGCACTGGGGCTCTATCTTCAAAGTTGTAGAGAGCAATGACGGCCTGGGTAATGGGGGAGGCGTGGCCAAATCATGAGGGCGTGGTCATGCCCACTGCGGGGGAAAAAATGAAAACTACAGTAGTGTGCACTGTGGGTGCGTGCCGAGTGGGGGGCCGTTCTTCCCTCTGCACAGCATCCCCAGGGCCCCTTAAAGAAGCCCAGGCCTGGCAAATTAGGCCTCACTTCCTCCTGTCATCATCTCCCCTGTCTATCTACTGTACATTAGAGCATAGAGCCCTTTGCACCTAAATGTGATATTAGTAAATAGACCCTACTGCGGGAGCCCGTCTTGGCTGTCATTTCATTGACTTCTGCAGACACATCAGCCTATTATGAAAACCTGCTTGCTGGGCAAATACTACAGTATAAATAATATACCTGCCATTGTTGTCCAACTCATTTACTGTGTCACTTTTCAGCAGTGTATTGCATAACATAACCCTTTACTTCCCACGCATACTTCCTTACATGATTTACTGTCACCATGACACAGAAAGTTGATGAATAAAAACAATGACTCTAAGAAACCTAGATGTACAAGTGTCACAGCAAAGTATGTGGCCTAGGGGTAAAGCGGTGACATATATAATTAGATGTTAGTCATATTGACATCATTCTCTTATTTAGGAGTGATCCCAGTTAAAAAGTTTCTACTTGACAAAAGCCCCTGTCTAACCCAATAGGTGGTTGTTGACAATTAATTAACTACAGTATATAGCATGATGAAACCATGGACGTGCAGTCAGGGTAGGCAGGGTAGGCAGAGCCTCCCCTGTCATACTCCCTGTCAGACTGCAGAGTTTTGATTATAAAAATGATTAGAATAATACAAAGAAGATATTTATAATATATAAACATCCTCTTTGTATTATTCTGATCATTTTTATAGACAAAACTCACCAAAATTGCAGCACTCCCTTGAAATACAGGGTGAGACTCAGACGAGAGATAAGGCAGTAAGAGCTCAGCCTCACCTCTGATAGCTCAGACACTGCCTGGAGCTGGGGGCTTGGACACAAAGCAGCTAATAAAACAGAGAAAAAGAGCTAATGGAGGCATGCCTCATTGTGAGGGGGGGTGCCTTGAGCTTTGATGGACACCTCTGACAATCAGGTGACCAGTCCAGGAATACTCAGCCATCGAGCTCAGCAGCAGCAGAGAAGGGAAGGAAATTGGAATATGCAGATGGAGGAAACACACAAAGGAGAAAAGGGTGAGGAGGGTCTGCTGCTAGGGGAAGATCTGTGTGTGTGTGGGGGAAATCTTTAGTGCTAGTGGTAAATATGTGTGAGGAATCTGCTATGGGGAGTGTGTATGTGGGGGGGGGATTTGTGTGATGGGGAGATCTGTGCAAGTAGTGTGTAAATCTGGATCTGATACTAGCCATTGCCTCCCCATTCATTGACCTCACCACACGTACCCTGGATGGAACATAGATGTAGTCCAGGTCAGTGGTCAGGATGGGCAGCACATGTACTGTACATGGTCAGAATACAAAGTGAATGTCAGACTGGGATGGACAGAACATGCCTACTCAGTAACAAGTCATCAAAAAAGCAAACAGACAGCAGACCCAAGGGCAGTCAGGTGCTTGCGAGGTCAGAAATGGCTATGAGAAATGCATGTTGAAAGTAGTACAGATACAAAAATACATGCTGACAGACAGAACCATATGCATTGACTGGAATGTGATCTGAGCGACTTTTTAATCTGGATAGAATAGAATAAAAAGGTAGAATTGAGAACAAGGCAAAAAAGGACAGCAGGCGAAAAACCAGACTAGGTAATGCCGGTGAGCCCGGAAAACCAGACCAGGTAATTCCGCTGATGCCAGAAAGTAGAACCAGGTAATGCCGCTGAGGCCTATATGCCAGACAGGGTAATACCGCTAAGGCAGGAAAGCCAGACCAGGTAATGCCACTGAGGCCTGAAAGCCAGACCAGGTAATGCGGTATACAATCGGGAAGCCGGCTGCCTTAATACCGGCAGCCGGCTTCCCAACTGTCATATCGTGGCAGCGAGGGTGAAATGCCGGGCGTCTATATCTAGACGCCTGTCATTTCCCCGACGCCGGAAGACAGGCGCCCAGCATCCCGATCGAAGGGATGCTGGGTGCCGCGAGCAGACAGCAGTGGGGTGGGGAGGGTTAGGTTTAGGGCACCCGGGGGGGACTTAGGGTTAGGCACCCCCCCGGGAGACTTAGGTTTAGGCAGTGGGGAAGGGGGGGGGGTTAGGCACTTAGAAGGGGTTTAGGGTTAGGCACTTGGGGGTGAGGTTAGGGTTAGGCACCCCGTAGGAGGGTTAGGGGGGTTAGGATCGTAGATACTTACCTTAGGACGATCGGGATTTCCAGCGCTGTCGGGCTTCTGCTGGTTTGTTAGGCTGCTGGGATTCGAACTCCCGGCCATGTGGCCGCAGGGATAGCATACCGATTCTGGTAATGCCACTGAGGTCTGAAAGCCAGACCAGGTAATGCCACTGAGGGCAGAAAAAAGTAAGACCGGCTAATGCCACTGAGGGTGGAAAGTAAGACCAGGTAATGATGCTGATGAAGGAGTAATTGTTGATGAATAGTTATTAGCAGATCTCATAAAACATTGCATGCCTCTCTGACCTGTCACTACCTGATGGCATATTTTAAGGGGGATGCAGTTCATTTACCGGCGTCCGGAATCCCGAACGTCGGAATCCCGGTGCTAGAAGCCCAACCGACACACCTATCTTTAGCCAGGCGCCGAAATCCCGACGCCCGGCATCCCAAAAGAAGGTAAACCAGTGGCAAACGCAGGATTTCTAGAGGGGGGTTTCCAAATGCTTGATTTTAGAGCGAGTGTGGACAGTCCATGAAGAGGGCAGAATTAGCACTTATCCAGCTTTAATATGCGTCATACAAAGTATATTGTGTTGTATAATTTGTCATATGCGCACCATGCAAAGACTGATGTGACTTCTTCTCTGCATTCCACAGGTAAATTACAACTACTGCTCCCATCAGATGCTGTTTTAGTGATTGCCTCAGCACAGTTTTGAAAATTTATACTGGGTAAATTACAACTACTGCTATACTAAGAGCAATTTATCTAAAGGAAGTTAGGAATGTATTGTGAATCTTTGTTGGCCTCCCCCCTTCTCACAAATTGTTTATCTTAGACTTTATTGCATCCCAATTTAGTGTGTGTTAGAGCTTTCGGGGTGGGGTCCCAATCAGTGAGCACAGAGACACATGTTTGTAACTTTAGATATTACTGCTCCCACAGGCTGCATAGCCGGTGGCTGCCATAGTCTGTGTTAAGATTCTAAGTGTTCTGATTATAAGTGTAAATACAATTTGATAACTAAGTCGGAGTTACGCTGGAGTTAAACTGGAGGAAAACTAAGTGAAAAGAAACTCAAAACCAGCACAATTTCTGCACAACAAGAAGCAACACACTTATGTGAATGAACAAAATCAACATCTTCTGCTGTATGCATATCCAGGCAACTACTTACTGCACTCACTGCTTGGACACTGCAAGTGCTCCCCTGTCTGTGTGCTGCTCTTGTTGATTGATCTTTGTTGATCAGAACACTTCAGACTGGATCAGCTCGGGTACATTGTAATTTTGTCCTCATTCATTTGTATTGCCTTTTCCAATTGTGTCACATCTATCCACTTTAATCATTTGTTTAAAAACTAATTCCTGCACCCACTACTCACATACCTCTCCTTTATATATCACTTTTGGAGCTGTGCTCATACATTAGCAGCACTGTTCTTTACATGTATTTTTGAACATTTAACAACTTTAATCCACACTGACTCCACTCCAGTTTACATCTCAATTATTACCTTGTCCACAGCATGAACACCCTTACTTCACACAACCCCCATATTCTATGTCCACATAATCCTCTACTTTATCCATCCCTCTCTTCCCCCTCCTGTTTCCTCCACTTGCTGTTCTTCCTTTTTTTCTCTCATCAGTCTGCTTCCAACCCTCTGCTTCTTTCCCCCACCTCTCCTATACCTCCACTCTCAACCACCTCCCTCCATGGTCTTGTTACCCCACTACTAAGCCCCATTCCCTCCTCGTTCTGTCTGTCACCTCCTGGGCTGCCAAGAGAAATTCTGGGCCCGGGTACTGCAACATCCTGTGGGACCACATCATGTATGGCTGCACCCATTTGTGAGTGGGTCTAGCATGTGAGATGCACCCACTCACAGGAGCATGGCATAGCACCCAGCAGCTGGAACTAAAGTAGTCACTACTGTATTAGGATGGCGGGACAGTCCCATAATAGCTGCATTTCTTGTCAGGCTGTATATAGATGCTAAAATGTAACACACAAATTAAAGTGCTTCTACTTTACTTTGTACATCTCTCAAGTAAATAACACAAACAATCTATTTTCTATCATAGAGATAGATGTATGAATGACTTAATTTTTACATAACATCAGGTCATCTTATACACACACATTCCGCAACACATATCCTAACCCACTGCTCCATGCTCCTTCTTCACTATCTACCCCTCTGTGTCGCCCCTGTCTGTCTGCCCTTCCCCTTTAGAATGTAAGCTCTCACGAGCAGGGCCCTCATCCTCACGTGTTTCTCCTCCCCCTACTTATAGTATCATTTACTCCTAACTCCCCACAACGGCACCTAACACCTGGTTGCTCATGTCCTGCTGCTTGTGTTTTGCAGCTGAGTTTATAACCTTGTCCTTGTCCTGCATTGTTTTGTATTACTATTAACTGTTTTTCTTGTGTGCTCATTTATGTACTGTGTAAGGCGCTGCGGAACCTTTGTGGCGCCATATAAATAAAGGATAATAATAATAATAATAATATACAGGACCAGCGATCACAGTAAGCCATTAGATGTGGCAGTAGGTCCATCCTGTCTGAGCAGAATGGTTTTTTTCATATGTGGGCATCATTCAAGAGCATTGGAGCAAGTCCGGGTAGCAGCAGAAGAACCTAGCACTGTCCTGGACATATATGTACATATTGGTCTCCTTATGTACTGGATAGTGTATTATTATATTATATATATTATTATTATAATAATAATTAACCCTATTGATGATCTATAGCAGTGCACCCCTAACAGTGCATTTTTTCCACAGTTAAGGTAGTTTTAGGAACCCCTGGGGTGACTTTGGGTTAGGCTAGGGCAGTGGTGGCTAACCTTGACACTCCAGATGTTGTGGAACTACATATCCCAGCATGCCTTGCCACAGTTTTAGCATGCCCTAATAGCAAAATGGTAGCAGTGCATGCTGGGATATGTAGTTCCACAACATCTGGAGTGTCAAGGTTGGCCACCAAGGGGCTAGGGGAAAGGGGGGGTTAGGGTTAAGGTAGTTTTAGGCACCACTGGGGGGAAGTTAGGGCTGGGCACTTCCCCGGGAGGGTTAGGTTTAGAGTGCGGGAAGAGGGGGTTAGGCATCACCGTGGGGAGGTTAGGGTTAGGCACCTCTGGGGGGAGGTTAGGCTTAGGCACCACTGGAGGGAGGATAAGGGTTAGGCACCACTAAGAGAGGGTTAGCGTTATGGGGGGGAGGGGAGGGTTAGGGTACTTAGATTTTAAGGAACTAAGATTCCAGTTTGGTCGAGTTTGCAATCTCTGGAGAGTTTGGGCATTTTTTTCCACTCGCAAATTTACTAATTACAAACTCGGGAGAGAAATCTCCTTTGCTACGGGAAAGAAATACTGGAGAGTTAAAGAGGGTATCCACTTAGCGATATACAAATGACAGCACGATTGCGACATTGTAATCGTGCTGTCGTTTGTATAGCTAGTGATATGCCTAGACTGAACGTTCACTCATTCAGTCCCGGCACATCCCTCATCCCCGCACATGCAGAACCTGACGAGATCAACAGGTTGACCTGCATGTACGGGCGATGCCGGAAGCGACCCGCAGGCATGCGCAAAGCGGGTCGCTTCCATCCACAATATGCCCGATGCATGCGCGATTTGCAAGCGATTGCACAATAACGACATCGTTATTGTGCAATCGCTTGTTTAAATCGCTTAGTGGATACCCCCCATTAGCAAAATCTCTTCACTTCACCCTCGGCTAAACTCGAGTAACTTTTCGTTAGTGAAGATAGGATTCGGGAACTTACCAAGAGGAAAGTTTATAAACTCTCATGAGAACGGACAACACTCCTGTAAAAATTTGGGAAATCAATTCACCTCTCTGTGAGCTGCGAGTTTGGTAGAAACATACACAGATCAGTGTGATCCATGTATGTTTCTGCCTGTATATAGTAAAAAAAAAAAGGGTTAAATAATAAAAAAAAATGATGTAGGGTCCCCCCCACAAAAGCACAAACAGCCCCGGACTGCTGAGCCAGTCCTGGTTCCTAAAATTATGGGTAACAAAACGAGTAGGGTTCCACCGTAACTTAGGAACCAGCACCTGGCTGTAGGGCCAGTGCTGGTTTTAAATATAGGGGGGAAAAATGCGTAGGGGTCCACCTATATTTAAAACCAGCACCAGACCCAAAACCACCGGGATGTAATGCCACACCCCAAGCCGGGGATCTCAGGGAAGGTGGGGACCCCCCCAAGAAGGTATTTTACAGTGGAACTACAGGTGCCATTATGCCTGCCATTTGGCACTTGTGGAACTACAAGAACTACAAGAACTACAAGTGCCAGCAGGCGGCCGGCACCTGTACCTCCACAATAAATAGTAAAAAAACATAGTACACACACACCGTATATAGTAAAACTTTATTACACACCTACCTACCTACCTCACTCATACATACTTACCTGTGCCAGCTGGTCTGTCCCCTTATCCCGTAGAATACATTTGGAATACCTGGCATAAAGGTCCTATACTCACCTTCATCCTTGTGACCACATACAACGCTACCCGGCTCCTGACTGATCAGTGTGAACTGCCAGGAGCCGGCAGCCAATCAGCGGCCGCTAACTGTAGAGTGGCTGCTGATTGGGTCCAGCTCCTGAAAGGTCCTACGTGGGCTGGTCAGTGAGTCAGGAGCTGGAGGCAGTCAGCAGGCGCTCTACAGTTAGCGGCCACTAATTGGCTACCGGCTCCTGATGCTGATTTGCAGGCATGCATGGCATCTGTAGTACCACTGTAAAATACAATAGTTTTGAGCTATTTAACACATTATTAACCCCATACCCACAGCCCAGGGGTGCAGGAAAGAGCCCCGGGCTTCAGCACAAGCCTGGGGTTTCGGGAGAGAGGGGACCAATTCTTGTGGGGTCCCTGCCTCCCCTGAGATTCCCGGCTTGGGCTGACCAGCTTGGGGTGCGAATGCTTTGGCCATGGAGACCCGGAGATAGGGTCTCCTGGTTGTGGCATTACAGCCCGATCAGTTTGGGTCCGGTGCTGGTTTTAAATATAGGGGGACCCCTACGCATTTTTTCTCCATCTATATTTAAAACCAGGATAGGCCCTGCAGCCAGGTGCTGGCTCCCAAATTATGGGGGAACCCTGCACGTTAATTCTCCGTAATTTTAGGAACCAGACTGGCTGTGCAGTCTGGGGCTGGTTATGCTTTTGGGGGGGGACCCTGCGTTATTTTTTTTTACATTTAACCCTTATTTTTACAGGTATAACACACAAGCGCCTTCACATATCTCACTAATCTGTGCATGCTGCTTGCTCGGGAGAGTTAGGCAGAGAGAAAACACTGCAATCACGGGTGAGTAATCTCCTTCAAAACTTGCTACCCGGGGGAGATATCTCGATCTACTTCACAATCGGCCATCTTACTCTCAGCTAAGTTCACTTCTTTGTAAATTTGTGAGTTTCAGGAGCCTCAAATCACCCGAGTTTCAGCGATGCTAATCGAGTTGAAAAAAAAAACTAGATCAGACTCGAATCTTAGTAAATTTACCCCTAAGAGTAATTCAAAATATCATATAAGTGGTCAATAACTAGTTGATAGAGGTAATGCCAGAAAATCTAAATAGTGAGATGACTGCTGGGGTATTTTTTAGCCTGAAATGTGTGACAGAATGTTCACAGAGGGGCTCATCCTGGTTCGGGTGCAAAGTGGCTGTGTTTGCGTGATGCCGCGAAATCCCGTTTTACTATGTTATGCTTATCGAAGTTTCCATAAGGCTAATGCGAGGATCCATGCTGCTTCATCTAGCACCCATGCTAGGTGCAAGAGATCCGTCTCATACAGTCTTCCCTTCGCCATACGCACGGGCCTCTAGCCACACGCCACAAAACACCCATGACACTCTCGCAGATAGATCAGTTCCATGCTGTTGCATTGTGGGCCTGATTCATTGTTTATGTTGGACACAGTGGAGTGATTTTTGCCACTGATTTTTACCAAAGCCGCAACAATGGATTAGTGACAGCGGTTTATTTGCAAAGTGAGTGACAGCTAGTCATCATTTGGGGGAGATAATGGGGGTTATTGGAAAAATGCAGGCGTGCCAGGACCGTTTTCTGTAATCCTCTGTGAATTTGTTCACCGCTGGAGAGGCCCTGGCATCTTTGGAGGCATAGGCTTACTCTGAAGTATCCGCTTTTGTACGCAAGCATCGGATAGGAGACGCCCATCTCAGTGCACAAGACATCTGCTAAGTCATTAGCGTATTTTCGCAAGTCCGATGTGTACGGAATAGCAGTCGCAATGGGCTTTGCCTCCATATGCAAATCAGGCCCTGTGGCCGCTCATTTCCCACCCAGAAATGCCCATTTCACAAGCATGATTCGGCAATGCACAAAAATGGGTACATTTGCTTCTGCTCATGGCTATTTGCTAAAACTCATTTTTTGCATCTGTACAAGGTGATCCATCCGATTTAGAATCAGCCCCAGAGCCTCTCATGAACTAAATGATATCTTCCACTTCTATCCTTCTTTGATATAGATGAGATTCTGCCACACAAAAATGTAATTTAGAAAAGACTGAGGGCCTGATTCAGAGCAGCTCGCTATTTGTTTTTTTTTTCCTGTCCGCTCGCTAAGCTGTGGGTGCCCACCCACAACTAGTGTGAGCGGCAGGAGATGGTCGTGATTATCGCGACCATCGCCATTGCGAGGAGACCCTAAGGTAGGGTCTCAGCACTCGCAATGCCGAGTGGACTTCCTGCTCTAATATAGCCGGAAGTCCACTACTGACTTCACGAGTGATGTCAGTAGGGACGCCCACAAACGGCAGGCGTTCTTTCGGGAACGCCTCCGTTTGTTCAGCCGCCCCCCTACCCATCTACAAAACGGGGTGAGCTGTCGATCATAATCAACAGCCGCCCCGTTTTGCTGCGAGCACCGGAGCGAGTGAAGGTCTCACTCGCTACGGGGCTCGAGCACCGCTCGTGCGCAGTGGGCCACCATCGACCTGCTTGCGAGCGCAATGCGCTTGCGAGCGGGTCTGAATCAGGCCCTGAGGCTTCATGACTTTGACCGAAGACTTCAGTGGAAGAGGATGTAAATGGTAATTTTGTTTGGGTCTTGCAATAAACGCAGGTTCTTATAACAACAAAGAAAAATAATAACATAGGCCGGGCAAATAGATTTGTGGATAAAAATGTCCACATTCTCATTAATGTACTTTTTTTTTTTTAAGGTACCAGAAAATAATGATGACACAATGAAAGGGATAGTGCAGGGGTCAAGTACCAGTCAGAGAGAGGGTTGGATATCTGAGAGTTTTATTCTTTTAAGACAGGTACCACATTATGAATGCCAATAATCAGAGCCGTAACTAGACTTTTTGGTGCCCTGTGCCAGAAAGAGCATTGGCGCCCCCCTCATTTTTCAAATTGACATAATGCACCCAAAAAAGGGCCATGGCTTCATGGGGAAGGGGCAGGGAAGAGATAGGAGAGGCCAGGAGATGCTGGGGATGAAATAAGAGGACGCTACAAGCAAGAATGATAATAAACAGAAATTTGACAGGCCCAAACAGCGCCCCCTGACCTGTGGTGCCCTGTGCGATGGCACCGGCCGCACTACCCTAGCTACGGCCCTGCCAATAATGGGCTACACAAGACACTTGACTGATGTTTTTGCAGCAAGAGTATTGGATTCAAAGGTTTAGATTACATTACTTATTACTGATCACAGGAACAAGCTCCTTTCGGAGATGCTGTCACAGCAACTCAGGAGTGATACATTTCAGACAGTGATCAAAGATTTTCTTTGCCATGAATTGTGGTAACAAGGAATCTTTAATATCAGGAGCTGTGAATAATAAATACATTCCATGATGAGCTACATGCACTGGAACCTAACTGTTACCCTATTACTGGCATCAAAATGGGATGCAATCAGGAAGCCGACGGTCGAAATGCTGACCGCCAGTTTCCCGACTGTCTAATCCCGGCAGGGGTCTAATGATAGGTGTCGACATCCTGACGCCTATCATTATCCCTGCGCCGGGAGCCCGACGTCCGGCATACCGAACTAAGTTAAGCCATCCGGCGGGAGCAGACAGCCGCGGAGGGGAATGGTTAAGTTAGGGGCTCCCGGGGAGGACTTAGGGTTAGGGATAGGCACCCCCCTGGGAGACATAGGTTCAGGCTGCGGGGACGGGGGAGTTAGGTTTAGGCACTTATGGGGGGTTAGGGTTAGGCACTGGGGGGAGGTTAGGGTTAGGCACCCCTAAGGGAGGGTTAGGAGGGGACAGGGTTACTTTTACTTACCTAAATCCCCTGTTGGGATCCTCACTGCTGCCGGTCTTCCATGCGGCCAGCGGTCATACATAAGGATTCCATCATAATGTGCTCTTTCTAATGCTGTTAGGGACAAATACTATTTACTGCTATTAAAATCTGCTATGGAAGTGTTCTGTTTCATGGAACAATTAAAGGTTGTGTTCATGTAGAGGTATTTTTATTAGTGTAAAACTCAAATTCCTGTACTACAGATGTGCACCACCCATTGTGCATGCAATATGTGTGTGACTACTTAAGGATGGAGAGACTGAATCAGGCAGGGGAATGGGCGACGAGCAAAGGGGTGTTCACGGAATTACGACTGAAGTAGACCTGCATGCAGACACATATACAGGTGCTGTCGGTGATGTAAGTCTGGTCCCACACAGATGCCTTGATGATGATGGCAATTGGATGCTGATAATTAATGTGGCTGCTATATTATATAAAGTCTCATGTGTCTATTCACATTACTTAAGTGATATTTCCATTTTGACTGTAGAAGGAAATTATTTTTAGCAGAAAAAGGACAATTATTTGTATTTCATTAGACTTAAATATGATTGTATTTAATATGTATTTAATTATATTTTACATTGTAAATTATGTCTGCATGTGCAGAAGCCATATACCCATGTACATTAGCTGTTAGACCCAGAGGGATTCAGTGAAGTCGGTGAAGATTTGCTGGTCACCATTGCTGACTATATTAGAGGGTATATTTACAAAAGTGTGAGTTTTGAGAAGTGGAGATGTTGCCCATAGCAACCAGTCAGGTTCTACTTAACATTTATCTAGCACCTTCTAGAAGAAAATAACTGGAATCTGATTGGTTGCTATGGGCAACATCTTCACTTCTCAAAACCAGCACTTTAGTAAATATACCCCTAGATATAGGTAATGTTATCTCAAGATAACCAGCGAGAAGCGTGGCTTATCGCCTCTTGGTAAATACAGTTAAGCCTCTGTCCCCATACTGTAGATAGGGTGGTGGTAAAATCCAAAGTAGAGTCATTTGCGACTGGCAAAATATCTCTTCACCTCTTCATAAATATTCCACTATGTGTTGAAGAGTAAATAAAAACGTTTTGTTTTCTCTATGACAGGTAACGATTGTAACCATCTTCTTTTTGTCAGCCAATTCTTACCGATGGTATACAATCGGGAAGCCGGCTGCCTTAATATCGGCAGCCGGCTTCCCGACTGTCATATCCCGGCAAGGGTGAAATGCCGGGCGTCTAGATGTAGACGCCTGACATTTCCCCGACGTCGGGAGACTGGCGCCCGGCATCCCAATCGAAGGATGCCAGGCGCCGCGAGCGGACAGCCGCAGGGGGGGAGGGTTAGGTTTAGGGCACCCGGGGGGGACTAGGCACCCCCCCGGGAGGGTTAGGGTTAGGCTAGGGGGAGGGAGAGTTAGGCACCCCCGGGGGGGACTTAGGGTTAGGCAGCGGGGAGGGGGGGTTAGGGTTAGGCACTTAGAGGGGGATTAGGGTTAGGCAATTGGGGGGGAGGTTAGGGTTAGGCACCCCTAAGGAGGGTTAGGGAGTTAGGTTAGTCAATGCTTATTTATCGACGATCGGGATTTCCAGCGCTGTCGGAGCTTCCGCTGCCGGGAACTCTGCTGTGGTCGGCGGTATTTCATACTGATTCCTTACCGATCTGTACCATTAAGAAAGATGTAATGGTTAGTGGCTGTGGTTTGATGCTTCACCCATGAAAATTGAATATCGCAGCTGCGGAAAGGTATGCTGGATGGCAGGCCAGCCATAGTAACCACAATCTTGTCTGGCAATTCTTCAAAGTACAGGGTGTCCCAATAGCCTAAGCTCATATGAGGAACATTCACCTGCTTCAGTAATAAGTAAGATATGGGGCCTATTCATCATCGAATGCGTATGGCCTCCTATGATGACGTTTTGAATTCGCAGTGAGGGAAAAGTGACCCCGGAGCAATTCATCATTGCTCCAATAAGGGGACAACTGCTCCAAAAAGCTGTTTATCCCCATGGTTAGTATAGCAGCTACAGAAGTAGCTGCTTTACTTACCTGTTCCCTGTCATCCCGGCTACGGATGCGTGACCTCGGGCATGCACAAAGCCGCCAGGGAGCTGGTGATCTTCGCATCCCCTGAACTCTTTCTCATAGGAAGGAGTGGGGATCCAAGAACAAGCGCCGTCTGAAGATGGCACTTGCAGCGCTGTCTTAACAGCAGTGCAGGCTCCTGGGCAAAGCAATGCACTGGGGCCCCTATTAAACAATCCTCTGACGGGGATGGGATGCTATTGGAGGAGGCTGTGCCGGGGGAGGGGGCGGGTGTTGGCTATCGGCAGAAGAACAGAAGTCATTTACAGGAAAAAAACACAAGTCACAGGGGGTCATTCAGACCCGCTCGTGAGCGGCAGTACGCTCGCAAGCGGGTCGATGTTCCCCCACTGCGCATGCGCACGACGGAGGGAGCTCCGTCGTGCGCATGCGCGAGACCTGGCGAGCGACGGGCTCTCCATCGCTCCGGGTCTCGCACCAAAGGGGGCGTGCTGTCGATGTTGATTGACAGCACGCCCCCTTTGGTGGGCGTGCCGGGGGCGTGCCTGCCAGACGGAGGCGTTCCCATGGGAACGCCTACCGTCTGAAGCCGACCCCAGTGGGAGTGATTTTGGCTCTGATAGAGCCAAAATCACTCCAGGGCTTGCGGCAGCGAGACCCTACCGCAGGGTCTCCGTCGCAAGCCCGATGGTCGCAATGGTCTTGACCATCGCGACCATCATCATGGACGCTCGCTATAGCTGTGGGTGGTCACCCGCAGCTATACGAGCGTCCAGGAGGACGCTCCATTTTCATGGAGGAGGGCCCTGATTGAGAGCGAGTGTTCTGCTCACAGCGTTCAGCTCTGAATCAGGCCCACAGTCTGTACGACAAATTTCCTATGTAGTGCCCCTTATACAGTTTCCTATGTAGTGCCCCTTATACAGTGCCCCCAGTAGTAGTCCCCCCTACGCAGTGCCCCCAGTAGTAGTCCCCCTACGCAGTGCCCCCAGTAGTAGTCTCCCTATGCAGTGCCCCCAGTAGTAGTCCCCCTATGCAGTGTCCCCAGTAGTAGTTCCCCTATGCAGTGCCCCCAGTAGTAGTCCCCCTATGCAGTGCCCCCAGTAGTAGCCCTCCTATGCATTGCCCCCAGTAGTAGTCCCCCATATGCAGTGCCCCAGTAGTAATCCCCTTATGCAGTGCCACCAGTAGTAGTCCCCCTTATGCAGTGCCCCCAGTAGTAGTCCCCCCTATGCATTGCCCCCAGTAGTAGTCCCCCTATGCAGTAATCCCCCCTACACAGTGCCCCCAGTAGTAATCCCCCCTATGTATTGCCCCCAGTATTAGTCCCCCCTATGCAATGCCCCCAGTAGCGGCCACCATCCCCATACAGTGGCCCCAGTGGCGACCCCCCCCGATAGTGCCCCCAGTAGCGCCCCCCCATGCTCTGCGAGTCTCCGTGCCCCCCTACACACACCCTTCCCCCCCCAAAAAAATCAACTTACTTGATCCCCGCTCCTGCCGATGACCACCGCTGTCCTCTCCTCCGGGCCCACTCTCTCTGCACTATGGGATGGGAGAGACATCATGACGTCTCTCCCATCACCCGCTGCAGGGGGATCCGGAAGGCGGAGCTCATGAGTGAGCTCCAACCGGCTCCCTCCATGGACGACGCAGCAGCCAATGAGAGTCTGTCTGACTCTCATTGGCTGCTATAACAAACACACAGCCGCCGCTGGTGGCTGTGTGTTTGTAAACTGTGTAGGGCAGACTGCTATTCACTGTGGTCTGCTACACTTGGGGCCACTGGCGGATCCAGGAGGGGCGATTGTGGCGATCGCCCCCCTAGAAGTCAGACTCCACTGCAGCAGGACAGCACAAACTCTGCTGCTGCATGACAGCGCTCCGCATCCCCATAGCATCCACCAACCTCTCATGTCACGCTGCTACAGGCACCAGGGGGATATTTGGGCACTACAGTGCAACATACAGTAGTAACAGGTGTTCCCTGGCTGTGCCTGTGTGCAAGATAATAGGAGTGGCGGCCATTTTCTCAAGGACCAGCCCCCAGGGTAGCATGCTGGGCTCCCGAGTCCTGCACGCCGCATCAACCACCTTCCTTCATCTCTGCTATAGTTGGTTAGGTCCAGGGGCTGTGGGGAGTGAGCGACTGGTGAGACTGGAAGAGGGGACTGATGGGGGAGAGTGCCGGGGAAGACAAGCAGAGTGCAGGCTGCAGAAGCTGTAATCACAGGAGAGCACCCGGCACAGGCATAAAGTGGTACCATAACAAGGTAATAACAGCACATAAGTTTCTTATATTTCAATGTTTGTATATGTGTATATATGTGGCTGTGTGTGCATATGTGGCTATCTGTGTGTGTATAATATAATATATGTTGCTATCTGTGTGTGTATAATATAATATATGTGGCTATCTGTGTGTGCATATGTGGCTGTGTGTATATATGTGGCTAACTGTGTGTGTATATATGTGGCTGTGTGTGTGTGCATATGTGACTGTGTGTATATAAGTGGCTGTGTGTATATATGTGGCTATGTGTGTGCATATGTGGCTGTGTGTATATATTTGTCTATCTGTGTGTGTATATATTTGTCTATCTGTGTGTGTATATATGTGGTTATCTGTGTGTATATATGTGGCTGTGTGTATATATGCGGCTATCTGTGTGTGTATATATGTGGCTATCTGTGTTGCATATATATATATATGGCTATCTGTGTGTATATATGTGCTTATCTGTGTGTGTGTGTGTGTGTGTGTGTGTGTATATATGTGGTTATGTGTGTGCATATGTGGCTGTGTGTATATGTGTGTATATATTTGGCTATCTGTGTATGTGTATATATGTGGCTATCTGTGTGTATGTGTATATATGTGGCTATCTGTGTGTATGTATATATATGTGGTTATCTGTGTGTGCATATGTGGCTGTGTGTATATATTTGGCTATCTGTGTGCATATGTGGCTGTGTGTATATATTTGGCTATCTGTGTGCATATGTGGCTGTGTGTATATGTGTGGTTATGTGTGTGTATGCTTTGACAAAGTCTTATATGTCCTGTTTGTAATATTTAAAGGTTTATTGGAAATGGTGAATATAGCTTTCTCATGGTTTCAAACTAGGGCACAGATATATCGGGCACTGTACCACTATCACACCCACCTCATTGGCTGGCAAGGCAAGGTGTTAATTAAATTAACTGGAGGGGAGAAGTCAGGACTGGAAAGGGGAAGAGTCTCTGCTAAACAGTAAATCGCCCCCCTAAAAGAAAAGTCTAGATCTGCCACTGCTTTGGGGCCCGGTGGACACTAGCGGGGGTGCAGTGGCAGCTATGGGCCCCTGCACCACAGCGGGCCCCTGTGCAATGCATCGGCTGCACCTCCGCTAGTTCCCCCACTGAGCCGGTACCCACCTCTGCCTCCTCCCCATGCAGGACTATCAGTGGTGGCAGCTATGCGATGGGGGGTAGGGGTGCTATCGGCCACGGGCTCTTGGAATCCTGGGGCACTAGGGCAGCTGCCCATTTAGCCTATAGGAAGAGATGGCCCTGGGCGCTTGTTCTCAGCAGCAAACTCCGGAAACTTTCAGTTTTCAGAGTTTGCTGAATACTAAAGGTGTCCTAAGGGACCCCTCATGATGAATGGCCCGGTAACTTAAATATGCGGAAACTAGCGTTTCAACATGGTTACCGGGCCATTTATCATTTGAGCACCAATAGGTAGAACTAATATATTCCTACATGATGCGCAATAGTGCTATTTAAATAATTTTGCAAGTTTTTTGTTTTGTTTTTTTAGCTGCAGTTATACATCCTGCTAAGTAAGACTATGGGCTCTATTTATTAACATTATTTTGACTAAAATAAAGTGAAAAAGGGTGTTCACATTATTTTAGTATCACCTATAGTTATTACAGGGCAATTGGAGTATAATTCGTAAAATTCTACTCCAACCCCTAAGTATCACTTATTTTTAGTAATCAGATCGCATTTCCTATAATTGTAATGGGAAATGTGATCTGGCCAAAGTTACTAAAAATAAATGTGAAAAAAATATCGGGGAAAGCCCTGTGATAATAACACCTCTGGAGGTGGCGTTATCCAGGGTCTCCCCCGGTTACCGGACTCCTGTCCTGCTCTAACGGGGAGAGCAGAGCCGAGAGTTGGCCCCAGTAATCAGCTGTGTGATCTAAACAGACCGCAAGCTGATTACTGTAAAAAAATGAAAAAAATGACTTACCTGACTCCAGGGACCGATGATCAGGGCTCCGGTGATGTCTCCCCTCCGGTCAGCTGGTCTCCCATAGTGCACTGCTGCCCGGTCATCAGGTGATCGGGTCCCAGTGCAATATGGGAGATCACCTGACCAGAGACAGGGAGAACATCACCGGAGACCCGGATCATGCAGGTAAGTGTAATTAAGGGAGGGGGGTCGCGGGGGGGGGGGCCCACGATCGTGGGGGCGGGGCTTAGCACCGGGGGCGGGGCTTAGTGCCAAGGGGGGTAGCAGCGGCAGCAGGTCGGCGCATGCGCGGGCACTTTGTCACTGTATTTTTTGCGAAAATACCGTGATAAGGCTCCGAAGGGGATTCGCAGGGATTTGTAGTAAATCCCTGTGATATTGCCTGAATTTGCAATGCTAATTCAGTCGTTAATATCACACTACAATCGGCATTCAATATGCGGATTGTAATAAATAGAGCCCTATATGTGTTCAGGTTTTATGTGATATTTTATATGTCGGATATTATGCAATGATTCATTTTTTTAATATATTGATTAATTATCATTCCTGTTAGATGCACAACGCTCTCTTTATTTTCTTTGAAAGGCAAAACTTCTTAGGAAATCTACTATTTCTTTGTAATGCAAATTCAGCATGGCACATCATCAACAGGGAAACACATCATCATCCAAGGTGGGAGGAAGCACATACTCCAGGATATTGGTACATTATTTGGAGGTACAAGGTAAAAATGAGAACAATCACACAGGCAATGACTACCAAGCAGTGGAGTAAAGTTACACAGTCAGATGATTCATCCTTCACCATAGTCTGTACAAATTGATGAGCGCACTTGTGGTGCCAACCTAAATAACTCCACACCTCTACTTGTTTCCAACAGTTCACAGTTTCAGTGGTTCCATAATATTGTGGGGCACATTTTCCTAGATGAGAGTAAGGTCAATGCTACTTGATGGTATTGAATGATCGTTTTGTGTATGCAGACGCCCATTAGTGTATGTAGAGACCCCCACTAGCGCACGTCATCTAAAAGGAAGTGTATTAAAACATTGGTACATTGAGGACCATTGGACGAGCTCGCAGCGCTTGTGGTCGCCTTACCTTACCGCAAGCACTGCGAGGACTTCAGTGTAAAAAAAAGGCTGGTGACGTGTACTATGACGCTGTCTGTTAATTATGCATGCCTTAGAAACAGCGTTGCAACACTCAGGCACGCCTGCGTTCGCACCTCTACTCCTCCGTTATTAGTGCCCTGCCCCTGTTACCACCCACAAACGGCCTCTCCTGTCACTCATTACACTGGGCTGTCTTTGCTTGGCGAGCGAGCGGATTCCAATCGCTGAGTAGTTCGCGCAAGTGCAGTATGAAGAGTGCGCATGCGCGGTCGCTTAACATCGGCCGTGTACGAGCGAGCAGCCGCTTGCAAACGGGTCTGAATGAGCTCCTTAATGTCATAGCGCACACAGACTGTACCGGACGCACGTTTTAATCCGGCATCCTACTAAGTGATTTATTTTGTGCATTACCATGATGGCTACATTTGTATTTATTCCTGTATAATCTATGTTAAACAATGTTCTGCGAGTGGGAGTAATAGTTCAGATAGTTGGAGATACAGTAGGTTGTAATTAACATTCATATGTTCTTATATGAAGGAAGATTTCCATACTCTCACAGAACTACAACACTAGAACATGTGTGGGTTTGATAACAGCCATATTTGTTTAATAGTGAGGAGGTATAATCACCGTGAAGTTATTTGGATTTTGCTTGTTTATAAACAGTATTATATATTTTCTAGTTCAATAGTCAGTAAGAAAGTACTTATGATTCTCCCCCCAAAAAAATCTACTCAAAAGACATTGGTGCTAATTCTGAGTTGTACGTATAGTGATTGCAATTCCATCCCCTGCTGAACGGAAGACCTACACAAAAATTCCACCTGAGTCAGAGGCATCTGTCCGTTTGCATTGTCCCCAGCTCTCCAGTTGTAAGTGCAGACCCCGGTCACTACTAACGGCACTTACACCTAACCCAAGCCTGGTGCAAAAGATGGAACTGAAAATGGAGTGAACTCTGCTTATGCTCAACTCAAAATAAGTCGAAACTGTCTACATACCCAAAGCACGCCCATGTAATGCTTCTCCTACCAGAGAAAGGTCTGTTGCTGGCCAGTAACGCCCATTCATCTGTCGGTGAGAAGCGACTGCAATGTGCCCATGCTTAGGGCCTCATTTACTAACGAGTTTTATCACCAAAACAAGTGATAAATGTCACTGTGTATGATGAATGGTGCTCCAGCCAATCAGCTCCCAACTGTCATTTTTCTAACATTTCGTTTTGGTGATAAAAATCGTTAGTAAATGAGGCCCACTGTACTGTATTTTAAAAGAATTTAGGGTGCCTAGAAAAATGAGTGAGGTTGACCTACCGTAATTCTCACTGCTGTCTGCAGCCAAACATTGCACTATAGACACCACTGTCTACATTCTGTAACAGCACTTGTACAGGTTAGCAGGACTGTACAGTTTTGGCCTACTTTCCATGTGGTAATGAGCCATTCCTGGACAGAATATGGGTCAGTCTACACAGATATATGCATATAAGCACACTAATGTCAGCTCACACAGCTGTGGTGAAGGGGAAGGCAAAGTGAACAAACATATTGAAATACTGTGGGAGAGAAAGATTTGGTTCGAGCCTAGGTGGGAGGCAACTGTAATGGGCTAGGTACACACTATATGATGTATCGCATATATACACTATACAATGTATTGTCCCGACACAAATTGGAATGATACAGTATATCGTACACATTATATAGTGCGTATGCCCGATCTGTCGTTCCACACTTCGTCCCATCTGCTGTCCTGCGCTGCAGATAGGACGATGCAATGAATGACGCTGTGCAGTTACATGCAGCATGTAGCGTTACATTGCGGCGGCGTACGCCGGATCATACAGTGCGCAACGTATCGTTACAATGGTCGCTGCGTCGCACTGGTGTGGGGTTTGTACCCGACTTTAGACAACAGTCTCACCTTGTCCCAGTCACCAGATTACCTGGGTATACGGCCTTGATGAATGTACAAATTTGTGATTGCCTGCTTTTGCCCTCCAAATTAAGGGCTTGATTCAGCAAAGATCGCTGATGCGATCGCAGCAGCAAGGGCGTACGCAGTTATGCTGCAAAATTATGCAGATGACTGCGATCGCAATGCCGCTGTAGCATAACATAAAGACGCCCACTTCCGTTTACTCACATCCATAATACCTTGCAAGTCTGCGAAAACATCGGTACCATTGAGTACCATCGGAGCCTCACGCGCAATTAAGGCAGGTCAGACCATACCCAGAAATTGCTAAACTTCCTGTACGCAGCTAGAGCTCAGGCTGCATATGCAAATGCTGTGGGTAATTTATGCACGTCCCTGCAACGACGTTCAAACGCACTGGCACACCTGCATTTCTCCAACCACCCCCCGTCACCACCCCCAAACGGTACTTCCTGACAATCACTCTGCGATGAGTCTGCATAGTCACTGTGATCGCAGTCCCGATCGCAGTAGCTGGTTCGCGCACGCATGCGCAGAGGACAACAATCGACCGGGTGCGTGCGTTTTTGCACTTGCAATCCTTGCTGAATCAGGCCCTGAGGGCAAAATTTACTAAGCGGCGGTTCTAAATCCCGGCGGTTTGGTAGCGGTTTGGCGGTGGTTTTGCTATCTGCAGATTTACTAAGGCCAAAACCACTGCAAAACCACAGTCAAAACACATTTTAGAATAGTATAGAACAGGGCTGTCATTTAGAAACCGCTGAAAAACCGCCACCAAACCCCCGGGGTTTAGAACCCGCCGTCAAACCGACATCAAACCGCAGGGGTTTAGAACCCGCCGCTTACTAAATTTTGCACAATGTGTTGTTTCTACTTCATGAATGTTGACCATAAAGAAATACTTTAAATTGGGATAATTTTTAGATATAGGAAGAAAATAATTTATTTTATATGTATTTTTTTTATCAAACTAAACTACATTTTTTTTTAATAAATCATCACATTTTAAAAATATCAATTAGAAATACTGTATTTATTTGTATCGTGTTTTAATGACTGATGTACTGAAAAATTATAAACTAACTCTCTCTCCTTAATCCATAGTATTAAATAAATAGTTCTAACTGATGTTTATGAAGCACAAAAATATGCAAATACTGCCACCTTGTGTCAGTCTACAGTATGTCTGTATAGTACATGCAAAAAGTCTAGTACGGACATACCATACTAATATAAAAATGACATACAAGAAAAATGTCACACATGGATTCTGTTCTGGTTTTCATGCAGGCATAGATTTCCCTCAAATTTACTAATTCACAAAACTGAGTATTAGTAATAGTAGGAAATAGGTATAATGTTTTTTTATGGCTTTGTAGCAAATAATCTGTTCACAAAGGCTTATTGATGGAAGAGTTCAGGTTTAAAACTGGTCAATGACATGTCACAAATGCAGCATCCTGGGGGGTTCTGACCTAATTGTTCTACAACCCTGGTGTAAGTAGCTCACTGACGATGACTGCATCTGATGGTCCCAAACATTAAAAACATGCCCACTTATGTAAACACAGTAAAACTACTGGAACCCCAAAAAGAGTGGGTGGATGTCTTGCATCCCGACCACTTCCTAGAGAAGTGGGCAGAATGGGGGAGATAAAAATGGGAATTGAGGTCCTTTCGGAAGGGTCTCCTAGAAACATCTAGGCTACATTGGTTAACGCCAATAGGTAATGCATAGGCTAATATAACACTTTGCATTCATGAGCTTGGTAAGTCTGGCATTTCAGCCACCCCCATAGAATCTACTGGAGAAGTGCACCGACCCCCGTGTTTTGGTTTTGGATCTGCATCTCCCCTGGTTTTGGATCTGAATCTGGTTTTGGATTTTTTTCCTTGGGGTTTTGTTTTTAGGTTTTGTTTTTGGTTTTGGATCTGTATTTTTTCCAAAAAATGATATAAACAGCTAAAACCACATAATTTGGGCCTGTTTTTGTTCCTACAGTATTATTAACCTTAATAATCATTTTCAGGCATTTTCTAGGCATTTTGAACCACCTCACAGCTCACAATATTGATTTCACTATTTTTCACCAATATAGGCCAAAGGCTGTAGCGAGCTGGCTGTCTAACGTAAGCAACAGAGCAGTGGCACAAACGCACGGCAGTTTAAAAAAATATTGGACATCTATGAAACATTGCCACACAGCAGTGGCAGACAGGATGGCAGTTTAATAAACCATAATAATGTCAGTCGGCAATGCCCCAAATTGTGCCAAATGTAAAGGAAAGAGGTGCAAGATGGAATTGTCCCTCCCTCCCACTCTTATGTGGGATATTAAAAAGGACATGCACAGTTTAACAAACTAAGCACTGTAGCCACTAGGACTGACACTTTCGTGGCTGAACTCCTTGGTTTGTTTGGACCCCCACAAAATTTTTTTTGATGGACTACCTTCAATTATTAAGGAGGAGGTTGATGATGAGGGTGTTGGTGGTGGAGATTGCATGTGCTGGTCCAAACTGCTGGTAGCTGATACTGGACTGCTTGTTATTATTGAACAAATTATAATTTTGTTAAACAAATTGCATGAACTCGCTGCAAATGACGTAACAGGGAGGAGGTGCTCTGATGGTTAACGTCCCTTCCTCTGCTAATTTGGCTTTACAAATGGAACAGATGCCTTCACAACTGTCGTCAGAATTTAGATTAAAATAATTCCACACTCATGACGTTGCTTTTCTGGCTTTCTTTTTATCGTTAGCAAGAACTGCTGCCACTGGTGGTGGCATCTTCATCCGCGGACACACTTGCACTCTCCTCGGGGATTTGTGATTTCAATTTCTCAGGGCACACAGTTGTTTTTTCCGAAGGGCTATCAGAATCAGAACCAGCAGTCTTCATAAAGAAAGGCCAAGGCCTTATCCTTTCCTTGCCACTTCGTGTAATGAATGGCATATTGCCAATTTTTTGTTTATCTAAAGGCAAATTTCCTTTCAATTTTTTTTTTACTTTAGTAAAAGTAGCTTTACCATATCGATGGCATGACTTAAGCCCTGGGGCATGGGCCTTCATAGAGGACAAGGAAGTTGATGGCCTTGCACTGCTGGCGGCAGCTACAACTTGTGGTTCTTGGCCTTGCTCTCCTGTCATGTGACAGCCCTCCATATTTTCTGCGGTCTTGAAGCAGTGTCACAAGCACCAATAGTGTAGCCAAGGTGCGGTTACAAAATTCACACATGTGCAGTTGTGCGAACACAGAAAAAAAATTGGCAAAAAAATACACTATGGTTATGGGGTTTTTTTTGCCGGTTCTCAACTTGGGCCCAGAGCACAGAATGATGACGACTGGAGTCGGGCAGCACTAGGTTGCGTTGCCGACTTGCTAGATCTTGTGCAGCTAAGCCTAACACGTACAGACACACAGACAATTATTTGAAAAAAAAGACAATATGTTTTTATTTTTTTTCCAGCTCCAGAACTTGGGCCCAGAGCCCAGAATGATGACGACTGGAGTCGGGCAGCACTAGGTTGCATTGCCGACTTGCTAGATCTTGTGCGGTTAAGCCTAACACGCACACAGATAAATATATATTACACAAAAAAAATTTATTTTTATTTTTTGGGGGAGCCAGAACTTGGGCCCAGATGGACGCAGCAGACAGCACCAGCCCAGATGGATCAGCAACAGCCCAGATGGACACAGCAGACAGCACAACAACACCAGCCCAGAATGGATCACCCCAGGACACAGCAGACAGAACAGCACAGCACCTCTCCCCAGCCCTACACTACTCACCCTCCCTGTTCAGTCTCCACAGCCGGAGTGAAAAGGCGCCCGCCGCGTCCCTTATATATAGAGATGAAAGCTCGCGAGCCACGAGATTTCGTCTCTATGGTTTTGCCTCGATTTGAGAGATCCGAGTAAGGCGGGAACATCCGAGCCAGCTTGGATCCTACTCGGATCTACAAAATTCGGATGGGTTCGGATCTCTGAAAACCGAACCCGCTCATCTCTAGAATCTACAGTAAGGGGGCTGCTTTTGTGTCCGAAAACAGTGAATCGCAGCAGATATCTGAGGTTCCACTTACATATATATGGGTGGTACTTCATTTTTGCGGATAACCACTAAATATTTTTGATAAATATGCTACTTCAAGTGTATTGTCATTATATGGATGAATGTATTTTTATATTTCATAATTCTGGCAAATGTACCATTGGTCACTAGTAAGCATAAAAATAAATGGATCTATTGGTGATTTCATTCTACAGCACTGGCCGATGCAGGACTCATGGGAGGTGAGTATAATTACAAGGGTGCAGGGTGTACGGTGTGCACCCCACACCCTGCATCCATTAGATACGCCAATGGTATAGCACACAGGTAAATTTCAGCATGAGAAATGACAGAGACATACTAGGAAGATGCAGAGTGGACAGTCATGAGAGTTAACTAGTGTTCCCGCTAGGCTGCGGGAATGGCAGGGCTCTGGTGGGCCGGTCGGGAGTCTCTGTATGTGCCTTTGGTGCATGCACACTCCCGAAAAGGGGGCATGGCAGGCTGGGGAGGGGCGTGACCTTATGTAAGTGCTGGACTTCTCCGAAGCTCTCCTCTCACGGTGAATAGCTACCGTGCGCGTGCGCACTGTGTTTATTCACCTGGTGGTGAACGGTCACCTCAACTTTTCCCACCCACGGGACACTGCGCCCAGAGGCGGGCTGGGCTGGGGGGCAGGGTGCCATGTCCCCCCCCCGGGCCGCAGCGCTATGCGGGCCCCGGGCAGTCTGTGCCCCTGTGACACAGCTGCCTGCACCGCATGTGTAGCGCTGACTGGAGTTCGGTCAGCGCTACATAGTGACTGACAAACACACAGCCGGCGGCGCCGGCAGCTGTGTGTTTGTTTTAAGTAGCAGCCAATGAGAGTCTGTCAGACTCTCACTGACTGCTGCTGTGCCCACTGCCGGAGCCGCTCCATCTTCCGGCTCCTGCAGTGGGTAATGGGAGAGACGTCATGACGTCTCTCCCATAATGCAGAGCAGGCCGGCCTGGGAGGACAGACAGAGGAGCGGGAGCGGGGATTCAGGTGTTTTTTTTTTTATTACGTGAGTCTACTGGGGGGGGGCACTACAAGGGGGGAGACCACTACTGGTGGCCCTACAAGAGGGGAAACCACTACTGGGGGCACTACAAGGGTGGGGGACTACTACTGGGGGCACTACAAGGGGGGACTTACTAGGGGCACTACAAGGGGGGCACTACTACTAGGGGCACTACAAGGGGAGGGGACGACTACTAGGGGCACTGCATAGGGGGGAGGGGATTACTACTAGTGGGGAGCCGTTAAAAGGGCAGGGTGCATTTTGCCCTCTTAAAATCGGGCAGGGCGCTGTGCCCCGCTAAAGCAAGCAAACGGGAACACTATTATCAATCCAGAGGGCTGTCCCAACCTAGATTACAGACACATAGGGGTCTATACAATTATAGGTGATGTGCACGTAGTGCCTCAGGAATGCTTGCTGCCGTAATAGATGGTAATGAGCTCCGCAGAACATTACTGTGATGTTTGTCGGCCTTGATGGCTTTTTAACTTTAGAATCACTACAAATAGGTGCAATTGGAGTAATAACTGCTTCTGGTTAAGGGGCAGAAGGTAAGGCACTAGAGGGTTGAACACCTGAGCACCTGCTGCTTATAACTAACCAGATGTGAGAGTTGGCACATACAGCATAGCATAGAATACAGTACACATACTATACATCAATTATCTTATTATAAGAAATGGTAAATAAATAGTAACAAATTAAATAAAATAAAATGATATGTAATATGCGCATAATGTTGAAGTTACTGGTGCCAGTTCTGGGTGTACCGTATCTACTGATCATCTGTCTAAGCTTTACAAGAACATTAATAATATTGGTAAGGTCAATGTAAAATGATTTGATTGATAATACTAATGATATTTAACATTTCATTTTTGTAGAGGACAAGAAAATGAGTAGACCACAAATGATTTGGTCGGTAAAAGCTTACAGAAGTATGCATGCAATATTCTTGGATCATATGTATCACAATGTATCCAAGGAATCCGGTCACAACTAAATAAGAATTCAATCAAATTGTAATATGGGTTCTAATATGGTCCTAAACCACAAAGAAATCTGTCTAAGTAAACAGAATCTGGTATACAGAATACAATATGGGTGAAGATATAGTAAGTGTTGCCATCCAGTATTGCAGGAATGAGAATATCTGCTAATTTGATGTTTACACAGTAGTTCAGATTGTTATAATATTCCCTCGGGTAACAGCATATTAATGATTCCACATATCCTAATTGTTAGCAGCATTCAATGTGCATTTATTGTCATCTCTGATTATATGCTGATTATATACATTGTGATACATATGATCCAAGAATATTGCATGTATAATTTAAATATTTTTCGCCATTTATTGTGTCATTTTTTCAATAATATTTTAGATAAGTAGGTGGAATTAAAAGTTACGTTTTAAACAACATTACTATACATTAGTTACAGAAGAGTGCCCCAAAAAAGGAATTTAGTTCTTTCTTCTTTTGCTTCTGCAAAAAAACAATTTCAGTATGTGAACATATATATTCCTGGGAGCACCATCAACATTTCATTATTGATATGGATATGAACCAAGAATAATTTACAGTTGGTCATAACACATTATATATATTATCAATACCAATCCTGTGCAGGATCTGTTTCCCATTTTCCCTGTTCCTTAATTATTAAAAGAAGTATGCATGATACCATATAGAGAATCTAGAATGCTTTGTAACCAGGTTATACCTTACCAGGTGTGAGGATCGCTGAAGATGTTTAACCAGGCTCTCAATAAAACAGTACACTATGATAGAGGATCGTCTGCAAATTGTATCTCACATTCCTTTCCTAGTTGGCTCAAACACTAGTATCAAAGCCTTAGCAACATAGCCCTGAGTGAATAACTCCCAAAGGGCACCAATGCATCACAGGCACCATGAGAATCTTCTTGCTTCCTCTCGCTGGAGTTTTTATTGTCATAGTGAGACTGTAACAAGTTCTGCGGTAATGGCCGTTCTACAGCTCCTTCCCACATGTGATTTATTTATTTATTACCAGTTATTTATATAGCGCACACATATTCCGCAGCGCTTTACAGAGAGAATATTTGACCATTCACATCAGTCCCTGCCCCAGTGGAACTTACAATCTATATTCCCTACCACATGTGCACATACATACACACAGGTTAATTTGTGTTGGGAGCCAATTAACCTACCAGTGCATTTTTGTGGTGTGGGAGGAAACCGGAGTACCTGGAGGAAACCCACGCAAGCACAGGGAGAATATACAAACTCCACACAGTTAGGGCCATGGTGGGAATTGAACCCATGACCTCATTGCTGTGAGGCAGTAACGCTAACCATTACACCGTCTGTGCTGCCCTTTGATTGATGGGCATCTCCATGTTTGATTGGCTCATAAATATTAAGCTACTGTACCAAGGGTCTGTGCCAAGCAAGAGGCCACACTGCATCAACTTTGCCAAAAATTACTTTTTTAGTCTACCCAAGCAAACGTTATATTGTTCTCTTTGGACAGATGGAGCTTTCTACTGGTACCACATATATATATTTTTTGTATTATTTATGGACATTAAAAGTGAATAAATGTCCCTTTTTAAGTATCGTTTATAACTACAGTACTTTCACAAAATTTTAAATATAGACTTTTTTTCATTCTAAGGGGTCTATTTACTAAGCAGTGTTAAGAGACAGAGTGAAAAGTGATAAGGTGCCAGCCAATCAGCTCCCAACTGCCATCTTACAGACTGTGTTTGAAAAATGACAGTTGGGAGCTGATTGGCTGGCACATTATCACTTTTCACTCTGTCTCCTAACACTGCTTAGTAAATAGACCCCTGAGACCTGTTTACATGGAAAACAACTGTGTAAATGTCTTTGTTGTGATTTTCACTTTTTAAAAAAAAAAAAAAAAAACTTGCACTGATTATTGTAAACACTTACCGCACAGAACCACTAGAGGCACTGCAATAGAAATAATCTGTTATTAGACTCAGATAATCTCTCTGATGCAGAACACAATGGTGGTCATGTCACTGGATGATGTGTCTTTGGATGCAGTCGTGTCTGTGTCTTATGCTAATGCTGCTGCTGATTTTCCAAAAACTGAGACGCCCACTTGCAGGGTCTTGATACAGTGAATTTCCATCTCAGAACATCTTTAGAGGCACCATTGATTGCTCAATTGAAACTTGCACCAGTCTATGGGGCCGATTCAGCACGGATCGCAAGGCTGTGTTCGCACACACCTGCTCGCTGCGAAAATATGCTAATGAATGAATACACACCGCAACCGCAGCACTATACCAAGATGCCCACCACTATATAAAGATGCTCACTTCCCATGACATGCATCTGCAAGTCAGCGAAACCATCGGTAACATCGAATAACATTGGAATCAGTTGCACAGTTGTGATTGACTATGACCTGCCGTACAAACTGCTAAACTTCTTGTCGCCATCTAGATCTCTGCCAGCGTGTGCAATCGCAGGGGCTTAATTATGCACGCCCCTGTAACGGCGTTCAGGTACGCCTGCGTTCCGCCAACCAGTCCCCCTCTCCACCCCAAACTGTCACTTCATGTCACTAACTATGAGATGTGATGCGTGCTTACTGCGATCGCTTCCCGATCGCAGCGGCCAGTTTGCGCACGCGGACTGCGTTGCATACGCATTCACAGAGCGCAAAAGTCGACCGGCTGCGTGCAAATGCAGCCTTGAGATCCAACCTGAATAAGGTCCCATGGCAGGTGTAGTTTCTCCATCTGAGTATTGTCTCCTGTGTGAGCGCCTGTGCATCTTCAGTGACACAACTGTGACACACCCACAATACGCCTGTGTCGGCTTAGCCCCATTACCTTCCCTTAGCAACTAAAATTCACAGATCTTGCGTCCGACTTCGTACTGCATCTCTCAGCGGTAATGATCGCGACTCATGTGCTGTACTACTCAGACGCATGCGCAGACTTACATCAGCCAACTGCGTGCGCCATTGATGCTGCGACCATATCTGAATCAGGCCCTCTATGAGGTCACTTTCCATATGTGTCTAATTACCACTAATTTACTCGTGCCTCCCAGCTCACAGACATTCTAATCTGATACATTGACTGGAAGATCAGAGGCGTCACTTACCTGGATGACACCCGATGCGGCTGGAGCACGCGTGTAAAGGGGGAGTGGCTTAGTTGAAGGGCGTGGCCTCAATCCACAAAGCCACGCCCCCTTATGTGTGCCGCTCTTGGGGCGTTACCGCCCCTGTTCTCGGCACACAGTGGGCTTTCCCAGCACTCCAGCAGCTGCTGGGGCAGCCCACAGTCTCTCCCCGTGTTCTGGCTTCTAGGTGACACCATCCGACGGGGTGACACCAAAATAGCAGAGCAGCTCTGCTATTTTGGTGTCACACCCTCGGATGGTGTCACCCAGTGCGGTCCACACCCCCCTAGTGACGCCAGTGTGGAAGATACACCCTAGACATCTGAGCATATGTGTTAGGAACATCATGGTATAAACCATTAACTAAGCTTGATACCTTAAATGGTTGTCATAATATGAAAGCTAAAGATAACTATGGGGCCCATTTATCAACGAGTTTTATCATAAGCAATGAGTTCTAAAACTTGTTACGTATGATAAATGATGCTCCAGCCAATCAGCTCTCAACTGTCATTTTTCAAACGGGTAACAGTTAGGAGCTGATTGGCTGGAGCGAGTTTTAAAACTTGTTGAGTATGATAAATCTCGTAGATAAATGAGTCCATATGTTTTTACTTTAGACCATCTAGATTGGAATTTAATTAAATGCTTTTCTGCTGCTGTGGAAATATTCTCATGTACAGAAGCCTGGATTAGAACCCTTATTAAGCTTATGCCAGAACAGGTTTTCAATATGCCAACCAATAACAATTATGTTTATCTCTCCATAGAGCTTACAAATAGCAGTGATTCATAGTCATGTAATGGTGCATACACACGGTACAATTAAACTGGATGATTTGAATGATAACGATATCAATCATATCGTTATCGTTCATATCGTGCATTTTTCGGTGGCCAACGACCTGTGATGCGCAGGCACGCATGGACGATAACGATATCGTCCATTGCCCATGGTTGCAGGCCAACCTGGGTCATTGGCCATCGTTGGTGGGTTTGTGGTGTGCTGAATGATCGATATCGATCATCCAGCACACCCAAGAGATCGTTCAACGATATCATTATCGTTGACGATCGTCCAGTGTGCATGCACCATTAGACTGTCAGAAGAGTAAATTCTCACATCTTGGCCTGGAACCCTCTGCAAAATACGGATTAGTAGGAATATCAAAGCCTTCAATCCCATGTAAACCCATCTAAATCAATATAGTATACTGTAAAATTAATGTTAACAATATACTGTACATTCCCTATACTTATAATACAGTTGTAATGGTTGTGTCTGTACATAGAAATTTTTATGGGAGAAATGTACAAACAAAATTCGGAATTTTTGTTTGCCTGTCTGTTCGGCATCATGCAAAAACTACGGGATGAATTTGGATTGCATTTTCAATATTGTATAGCTTAGTCACCTAGAAAGAAACTGAGGTATGTATTATCTCAATGAGAGATCAGGGAGAGGAGAAACTAGACGCTTAAAACTCGGCGAGTGCAGCGTGCAGGCTCCTCAAGCCAAAAATGACGTATAGAAATATTTTTTGGGGGGAGAAATATACTTTTAGGGACTGTTTATGAACTATGAAAAACATTTTTTATCAGAATTTGCAAATGCTCCTCAAGTCCAAAATGACTATATCTTGCACATCCTGAATGCAAACAGTTATATACTGTATGTATACATATATATATATATATCTCAAGATCAACACAATCGAGTCACATTGTTATGACCACCAGCTAATAGCCAGAGTAACCACCGTGTGCAGCACGGACAGCAGCTAGATGGTCTGGGAGTGACTGAATAAGGTGCTAGTAGATTGGCACAGGTATCTGGAGCCATGCTGACTGCAGTGCATATGAGCTGCTGGAGGCAGGGCCGGCTCTAGGGGTGTTCGACCAGTGCGGTCGAATAGGGGTGCCACCCATAGAGGGCACACCCAGAGGCATCACTAGGGTTGGTGTCACCCGGTGTGGTAGCTCATGGTGTCACCCCCCCCCATCCTTAGTACTGTTTTTGTACTATCACTAAATGCAATGGCAATAGTAATAAAATAAACTGCTAACAAAACTAACGTTATATCTTTAAAATACAATATCACAGGTAAAACATTATAACATTTACATAAGTGTTATGCAAACTAAACTCAATGCCTAAATTATTTGACTCAACAGTTTCATGACTTACTGGACACAAACTTAGACTGTAAAACGGTTTTGCATTGCAATGAGGTTTTTCATGTGTTAGCCAAGATTCGGAAGGGCAACATAGGGATGAAGACATTAAGAGAAACTCTCATGAACAGCACGCCAAACCATATTAAATTTATTATATTCAGCAAAGTATATCACACAAAGTATTCATTTGCACACCTCGATAATTTAATTTGAAGTAATACAAACAGTAACAAATACAAAAGCATTTTAGCACTTAATGAACATCTCCACAAAAAAAATCTAAACTTTCCTTTTCTGGCCTTCACAGCTGCAAACTTTTGAATCACTTCATCAAAGTCAATGCCTTTTGCCATCTCACTTTCAACTGATAGAATTGCAAGGTCTGAAAGCCTTGACTGTCCCATGGTAGATCGCAAATAGTTCTTTATAAGTTTCAGCTTTGAAAAGCTCCTCTCACATGAAGCCACAGACACACAGATCGTCAAAAATAATTTTAGACTTTTTGAAAGGTTTGGTAGAGATTCTACAAAGTCCCATTCTGCTATGAATTTCAAAATATCTAATACTACCCAATCTTTGGCTTTTTCCAGATCAATCTTTGCTGCTTTCTGGTGTCTTCTTAGCCTTGGTATTTCTATTAAAAGAGCACTTTCAGATAATTCATCATAGAAAGTGGTCAATTTTGGAATGGACACCTTTAACTGTTCATCAGTGGCAGATATAAGACTCTTCGCTTGAACAGCTTCAAACATGGCTGCTATTTTCTGGATGGCTCTTGATCTGATCTGAAGCTCAGAATGAAAGCGATCAATGCACTCAAGCATCGCCCTCCTATTTTCTTCTTGAAGAGAGAGTCCAGCATCACATGCTTGTTCCCCTGCCAACCTCTTCTTGACCCTGGCTCTTCTCTGTACTGCAATTCCATATTCTTCTGACTTTGAAAGTGCCTGTTCAATTGCATGCTCCACTAGTTGACTGCGTTCATCATGTAAAAAAAGTTTAAGCGCCTCTAACTTTGTCACCACCTTGTCAAGAGTTGTCTGCAGGTACTGCTGTGTTATATTAACTTCCTGAAGTACATTACACCAGAAGTATAGGTAGCACAGAAAGGTGAAATCACAGACAGCAGGCAAAAGAGTTTGTGCTGCTCCCCTTGTATCCAAATTTTCATGTAGATCACAAAGAGCTTCGATCGCCTCCACAAACTTATCAAACTTCTCCTTAACTGGTGTAACAGCAGCATGATGAGCACTCCAGCGTGTTGTTGACAGCCTTTTCACTGAGACTCCAGTATGTTCCATTAACACATCCCATCGATGGGTGGAAGCAGCAAAGAAAGAAAACATTCTTTCAAGAGTCCCAAAAAATGTCACACATGATGCATTTTCAGCAAAAAAGTGCTGACCACACAAATTAAGTGAATGGTCCACACATCCACTAAAAATAGCCTTCCTGTTCTTTTTTTTAAGAATGGCTTGCACACCTCCATGGATTCCAGCCATAGTGGCAGCATTATCATAGCCTTGAGAGCGGCACATCATTATGTCAAGTCCATCATTTTCCAGTGTTTTAAGAATGTCAGAACTGAGGTCAGCAGCGGTTTTCCCCTTTAAAGGAAAAAATCCAAGAAATACCTCTTTTACTTCAACTTTCATATTGTTGATTTTTACATATCTGATCACTTCGGACATCTGGTCAGTATGTGATATGTCAGGTGTGCTGTCAAACATGATCCCAAAACAGTTTGCAGACTTTATGTCAATGACAAGCTTCTCCTTCACATGGTTTGCCAAGGCACTTATAAACTCATTCTGAGTGTTTGGTGCTAGATAAGAGACTGACACTTTAAGTTTACATGTGCTCTGTTTTAATCTCATAAGGTGCTCTTTCAGCACTGGATCATATTTTGACAGCATCTCAACCATCTCAAGAAAGTTCCCTTTATTTAATGAAGTTTCATCTTCCTTGTGGCCACGGAATGCTAGATTCTGCTTGGCAAGAAACAATGTTATATCAAGCAATCTGTACAAGATGTCCCTCCACTTTTTCTTCTCCATTTCCATTAAAGAAATACTTTTGGCATCAATGGTTTTGTGCAGCCTAAGTCCTGCTGCTAATGTTTTCCACTTTTCAAGGCAACATAGGTGCTCTTCAGATGTCTCATGGTTATATACTTTAGGGTTCAGTTTCCACCACATCTGAAACCCAGTCACAAATTTGGATGTCATACTTGTAGTACTAACTGCAAACAGTCGGCAGCAAAAACAGTATAATTTGTTGCTGACAACTGAGTAAATCATCCAAGACCGTAGAATTTTCTCGCCATTTGGCATCATCTTGTAAAACCACTCTTTTGAAAGCTGACGTACACCACCCTTTGCTTTTCCATCTGAATCTTGCCTTGACACTGCACTGAAAGGACCATCTTTGTTCTGGAAATAAGTACTTCCCTTTTTGATGATTTCAACCCGAAAGTGATCTGGAACTGGTATTTCCCAGAAAGAAACATCATGGAAAATTTGCAAATCTTTCTCCATAACATCACTCATTTCCGTTGCAGTATCAAGGCTAGAGTCACTTTCAGCACTTTCTTCTGCTTGACATTCTTCCATTTCCACTCCTTGTTTTTCTGCTGTAAATTCTGCAATTTCCACTTCTTGCTCTTCTGTAGAATGCATGCAATCATCAGAAGAATTAGTATTATCAATTGGAGACTGACACGGAGGAGCTGTGTCTTTTGATGAACCCTGGCCATCATCCTGTCTTTTGACAAATTGAAGCATGGATCCAGCTTGCGTTTTCAGTGCTTTTTTTCTTGTTTCTTTTGCCTTCCTTTGCTGGCATCCACTTGGCCTCTTTGCTTTATTTACACCATGCAGCATGATTGAATATCACTGCACAATGTAAAAATGCATAATAGAATTTTTTTTGCAAAATTAAATAAAAATATGTAAATCTATTGTAAATAGTACAGGCAAAGGAAGGAAAACCTTGGACCATGTGATTCTGCTGTTACCCTGCCAGGTTAATTACAAGTGCAGAACACTGCATGGGGAAGTTAATTTAAATATACCCTGTTAGTCAATGAGAAAAGGTGTGTATTTTACCCCTAATAATTCAATATTGAAATCAATGCAGGGTTCAAAAACTAGGGGTGTGCACAGGCCACTTTTCGTGTTTTGTGTTTTGGTTTTGGATCTGGATCTTTCTTCGTGTTTTGGATCTGGATTGGTTTTGCCAAAACCACCCTTCCGTGTTTTGGGTTCTGGGTTTTGTGTTTTGGATCTGTATTTTTTTGAAAAAAAGCATAAAAACAGCTAAAATCACAGAATTTGTAGGTTTTTCTGCTCCTATGCTATTATTAACCTCAATAACCTTAATTTCCACTCATTTCCAGTCTATTCTGAACACCTCACACCTCACAATAGTGTTTTTATGTCCAAAAGGTTGCACCGAGGTAGCTGGATGACTATGCTAAGCGACACGAGTGGGCGGCACAAACACGTGACCCATCTAGGAGTGACACTGCAGTGGCAGACAGGATGGCAGTTAGAAAAACTAGGCCCCAAACTGTACATAATGCAAAGAAAAAAAGAGGTGCAAGATGGAATTGTCCTTGGGCCCTCCCACCCACCCTTATGTTGTATAAACAGGACATGCACACTTTAACAAATCAATCATTTCAGCGCCAGGGTCTGCCACACAACTGTGGCTGAAATGATTGGTTCGTTTGGGCCCCCACAAAACAAGCTGGCAATTAATGTGTCCCTGCACAAACTGGCTCTACGGAGGCAAGATGTCATCCTCATCCTCCTCATCCACCGATTCCTCACCCTCTTCAGTGTGTACATCCTCATCCTCACAAAGTATTAACTCGTCCCCACTTGAATCCACCACCACAGGTCCCTCTGTACGTTCTGGAGGCTGGTCTCCCTGGAAGAGCTGATAATTCATTTTGATGAACATCATCTTCTCCACATTCTGTGGAAGCAACCTCCTACGCCTTTCGCTGACAAGGTTCCCGGCTGCACTAAACACTCTTTCGGAGTACACACTGGAGGGGGGGCAACTCAGGTAAAATAGAGCCAGTTTGTACAGGGGCCTCCAAATTGCCTCTTTTTCCTGCCAGTACAGGTATGGACTGTCTGACATGCCTACTTGGATGCTGTCACCGATGTAATCCTCCACCATTCTGTCAATGGTGACAGTATCATATGCAGTGACAGTAGACATGTCAGAAATTGTTGCCAGGTCCTTCAGTCCGGACCAGATGTCCAAACTTGGTCCTGCCTGCCCTGCATCACCGCCAGCGGGTTGCTTAGGATACCTAAGTTTTTTCCTGGCAGCCCCAGTTGCGGGAGAAAATGAAGAAGGAGCCGTTGACGTGTCACGTTCCGCTTCAGCTGACAGTGTGTTCACCAGCAGGTCTTTGCACCTCTGCAGGCTTGTGTCGGCCGGAAAGAGAGACACCACATAGGCTTTAAACCTAGGATCGAGCACGGTGGCCAAAATGTAGTGGTCTGATTTCAACAGATTGACCACCCTGGAATCCTGGCAAAGCGAATGAAGGGCTTCATCCACAAGTCCCACATGCCGAGCGGAATCGCTCCGTCTTAGCTCCTCCTTCACTTTCTCCAGCTGCTTCTGCAAAAGCCTGATGAGGGGAATGACCTGACTCAAGCTGGCAGTGTCTGAACTGACTTCACGTGTGGCAAGTTCGAAGGGCTGAAGAACCTTGCACAACACGGAAATCATTCTCCACTGCGCTTGAGTCAGGTGCATACCCCCTCCTTTGCCTATGTCATAGGTGGATGTATAGGCTTGTATGGCCTTTTGCTGCTCCTCCATCCTCTGAAGCATATAGAGGGTTGAGTTCCACCGCGTCACAACCTCTTGCTTCAGGTGATGGCGGGGCAGGTTCAAGAGTGTTTGCTGGCGCTCCAGTCTTCGGCACGCAGTCGCTGAATGGCGAAAGTGGCCAGAAATTTTTCGGGCCACCCAAAGCGTCTCCTGCACGCCCCTGTCGCTTTTCAGAAAATTCTGCACCACCAAGTTTATTGTGTGAGCAAAACATGGGACGTGCTGGAATTTGCCCAGATGTAATGCCCGCACAATATTGGTGGCGTTGTCAGATATCACAAATCCCCAGGAGAGTCTAAGTGGGGTAAGCCACTGGGCGATGATTTCCCTCAGTTTCTCTAAGAGGTTGTCGGCGGTGTGCCTCTTACTGAAACCGGTGATACACAGCGTAGCCTGCCTTGTAACGAGCTGGCGTTTCTGAGATGCTGCTACTGGTGACGCTGCTGCTGTTGCTGCGTAAGGTGATACATCTACCCAGTGGGCTGTCACAGTCATATAGTCCTTAGTCTGCCCTGTTCCACTTGTCCACATGTCCGTGGTTAAGTGGACATTGTGTACAACGGCATTTTTCAGGACACTGAGGACACTTTTTCTGACGTTTCTGTACAGTCTCGGTATCGCCTGCCTAGTGAAGTGGAATCTAGACGGGATTTGGAACCGGGGACACACTACCTCCATCAATTGTCTAAATCCCACTGCACTAATGGCGGATACCGGACGCACGTCTAACACCAACATAGCAGTCAAGGCCTCAGTTATACGTTTTGCTTCAGGATGACTGCTGTCGTACTTCATCCTCCTCGCTAAGGACTGTTGGAGGGTCAATTGTTTAGTAAAAGTAGTGGTGTTCCTACTTCCTCTCTGGGATGATGAACGACTCCCAGCAGCAGCAGCAACAGCAGTAGCGGCAGCAGTAGGCGTAGCAATGCAGGATCCTCCGGAGGAATCCCGGATAGGAGAGTCAGTCATGCCAGTGATATGGCCTGCAGGACTACTTCCGATCCTGACTAAGGAGGAAATTGACGAGGAGGGAGTTGACGGTGTGGTTTGCAGGCGCTTGGATACAACAGGACAACGGGATTTAGGTGTCCCTGGACTGCTTACGGTCTGAGCCAAAGTTTCTGAACTTGACAGTAACTTTTTATGAACGCGCTGCAGGTGCCGTATAAGGGAGGATGTTCCTAGGTGGTTGACGTCCCTACCCCTACTTATTTCACCTTTACATATGGTACATATGGCAAGACAGTTGTTGTCCGGATTTGGATAGAAATATTGCCAGACCAAAGAGGTGGAATGTTTGGTCTTCTGCCCAGGCATGACCGTGATGGGCTTTTTCATCCCACGGACAACAACTGTCTCCCCCGGAGCCTGATTTAAACAAACCACATCACCATCAGAATCCTCCTCGCCAACTTCCTCCTCAGCGCCAGCTACACCAGTATCCTCATCCTGTTGTACTTCAACAGTGACATCTTCAATTTGCATATCAGCAAGTGGACTGTGGGTGCTCCTTTCAGCACTTGCAGGGGGCGTGCAAATGGTGGAAAGAGCCACCTCTTCCCGTCCAGTGCTGGGAAGGTCAGGCATCGCAACCACCACCACACTTGGACTCTCCTTGGGGATTTGTGATATCTTCTTAGAAAGCACAGTTCTTCGCTGTGCTTTTGCCAGCTTAACTCTTTTGATTTTTTTAGTGGGAGGAGTGCTTCCATCGTCATGTGAAGCTGAACCACTAGTCATGAACATACTAGGGATCGACCTTAGCCGTTCCTTGCCACTCCGTGTCGTAAATGGCATATTGGCAAGTTTACGTTTCTCTTCAGCTGATTTAAATGTCTTTTTCAAGGTCATTTTCCTGAACTTTGCCATTTGGGATTGTATGTGCCCTCTACTATGACATTGGGCATCGGCCTTGGCAGACGACGTTGATGGCATGTTATCGTCTATGTCATGACTAGTGGCAGCAGCTTCAGCACTAGGAGGAAGTGGTTCTTGATCTTTCTCTATTTTATTTTTATCGGAGAAAGTTTGGTCCTCCATTTATGTTATATCGATTTGATATATACGTGCGGCTAAACACAGAAAATAATTTTTTTTTTGGTTTGGACTGGAGTGTACTTTGTGGGTTACAGCACCCTTTAACGGTCAAGCCAGCCGGCCCTTTACTTATGACACAGGCGCACTCTTGGCACTACTTTGTTGATGCACGTGCGGCTACTGCGCACACAATTCACAAACACAGAAAATAATTTTTTTTTGGTTTGGACTGGAGTGTACTTTGGGGGTTACAGCACCCTTTAACGGTCAAGCCAGCCGGCCCTTTACTTATGACACAGGCGCACGCTTGGCACTACTTTGTTGATGCACGTGCGGCTACTGCGCACACAATTCACAAACACAGAAAATAATTTTTTTTTGGTTTGGACTGGAGTGTACTTTCGGGGGTTACAGCACCCTTTAACGGTCAAGCCAGCCGGCCCTTTACTTATGACACAGGCGCACGCTTGGCACTACTTTGTTGATGCACGTGCGGCTACTGCGCACACAATTCACAAACACAGAAAATAATTTTTTTTGGTTTGGACTGGAGTGTACTTTCGGGGGTTACAGCACCCTTTAACGGTCAAGCCAGCCGGCCCTTTACTTATGACACAGGCGCACGCTTGGCACTACTTTGTTGATGCACGTGCGGCTACTGCGCACACAATTCACAAACACAGAAAATAATTTTTTTTTAGGTTTGGACTGGAGTGTACTTTCGGGGGTTACAGCACCCTTAACGGTCAAGCCAGCCGGCCCTTTACTTATGACACAGGCGCACGCTTGGCACTACTTTGTTGATGCACGTGCGGCTACTGCGCACACAATTCACAAACACAGAAAATAATTTTTTTTTTGGTTTGGACTGGAGTGTACTTTCGGGGGTTACAGCACCCTTAACGGTCAAGCCAGCCGGCCCTTTACTTATGACACAGGCGCACGCTTGGCACTACTTTGTTGATGCACGTGCGGCTACTGCGCACACAATTCACAAACACAGAAAATATTTTTTTTTTGGTTTGGACTGGAGTGTACTTTCAGGGGTTACAGCACCCTTTAACGGTCAAGCCAGCCGGCCCTTTACTTATGACACAGGCGCACGCTTGGCACTACTTTGTTGATGCACGTGCGGCTACTGCGCACACAATTCACAAACACAGAAAATAATTTTTTTTTGGTTTGGACTGGAGTGTACTTTCGGGGGTTACAGCACCCTTTAACGGTCAAGCCAGCCGGCCCTTTACTTATGACACAGGCGCACGCTTGGCACTACTTTGTTGATGCACGTGCGGCTACTGCGCACACAATTCACAAACACAGAAAATAATTTTTTTTTAGGTTTGGACTGGAGTGTACTTTCGGGGGTTACAGCACCCTTAACGGTCAAGCCAGCCGGCCCTTTACTTATGACACAGGCGCACGCTTGGCACTACTTTGTTGATGCACGTGCGGCTACTGCGCACACAATTCACAAACACAGAAAATAATTTTTTTTTTGGTTTGGACTGGAGTGTACTTTCGGGGGTTACAGCACCCTTAACGGTCAAGCCAGCCGGCCCTTTACTTATGACACAGGCGCACGCTTGGCACTACTTTGTTGATGCACGTGCGGCTACTGCGCACACAATTCACAAACACAGAAAATAATTTTTTTTTGGTTTGGACTGGAGTGTACTTTCAGGGGTTACAGCACCCTTTAACGGTCAAGCCAGCCGGCCCTTTACTTATGACACAGGCGCACGCTTGGCACTACTTTGTTGATGCACGTGCGGCTACTGCGCACACAATTCACAAACACAGAAAATAATTTTTTTTTGGTTTGGACTGGAGTGTACTTTCGGGGGTTACAGCACCCTTTAACGGTCAAGCCAGCCGGCCCTTTACTTATGACACAGGCGCACTCTTGGCACTACTTTGTTGATGCACGTGCGGCTACTGCGCACACAATTCACAAACAGAAAATAATTTTTTTTTAGGTTTGGACTGGAGTGTACTTTCGGGGGTTACAGCACCCTTAACGGTCAAGCCAGCCGGCCCTTTACTTATGACACAGGCGCACGCTTGGCACTACTTTGTTGATGCACGTGCGGCTACTGCGCACACAATTCACAAACACAGAAAATAATTTTTTTTTTGGTTTGGACTGGAGTGTACTTTCGGGGGTTACAGCACCCTTAACGGTCAAGCCAGCCGGCCCTTTACTTATGACACAGGCGCACGCTTGGCACTACTTTGTTGATGCACGTGCGGCTACTGCGCACACAATTCACAAACACAGAAAATAATTTTTTTTTTGGTTTGGACTGGAGTGTACTTTCGGGGGTTACAGCACCCTTAACGGTCAAGCCAGCCGGCCCTTTACTTATGACACAGGCGCACGTTTGGCACTACTTTGTTGATGCACGTGCGGCTACTGCGCACACAATTCACAAACACAGAAAATAATTTTTTTTTTGGTTTGGACTGGAGTGTACTTTCGGGGGTTACAGCACCCTTAACGGTCAAGCCAGCCGGCCCTTTACTTATGACACAGGCGCACGTTTGGCACTACTTTGTTGATGCACGTGCGGCTACTGCGCACACAATTCACAAACACAGAAAATAATTTTTTTTTTGGTTTGGACTGGAGTGTACTTTCGGGGGTTACAGCACCCTTAACGGTCAAGCCAGCCGGCCCTTTACTTATGACACAGGCGCACGCTTGGCACTACTTTGTTGATGCACGTGCGGCTACTGCGCACACAATTCACAAACACAGAAAATAATTTTTTTTTTGGTTTGGACTGGAGTGTACTTTCGGGGGTTACAGCACCCTTAACGGTCAAGCCAGCCGGCCCTTTACTTATGACACAGGCGCACGCTTGGCACTACTTTGTTGATGCACGTGCGGCTACTGCGCACACAATTCACAAACACAGAAAATAATTTTTTTTTAGGTTTGGACTGGAGTGTACTTTCAGGGGTTACAGCACCCTTAACGGTCAAGCCAGCCGGCCCTTTACTTATGACACAGGCGCACGCTTGGCACTACTTTGTTGATGCACGTGCGGCTACTGCGCACACAATTCACAAACACAGAAAATAATTTTTTTTTGGTTTGGACTGGAGTGTACTTTCGGGGGTTACAGCACCCTTTAACGGTCAAGCCAGCTGGCCCTTTACTTATGACACAGGCGCACGCTTGGCACTACTTTGTTGATGCACGTGCGGCTACTGCGCACACAATTCACAAACACAGAAAATAATTTTTTTTTAGGTTTGGACTGGAGTGTACTTTCGGGGGTTACAGCACCCTTAACGGTCAAGCCAGCCGGCCCTTTACTTATGACACAGGCGCACGCTTGGCACTACTTTGTTGATGCACGTGCGGCTACTGCGCACACAATTCACAAACACAGAAAATAATTTTTTTTTTGGTTTGGACTGGAGTGTACTTTCGGGGGTTACAGCACCCTTAACGGTCAAGCCAGCCGGCCCTTTACTTATGACACAGGCGCACGCTTGGCACTACTTTGTTGATGCACGTGCGGCTACTGCGCACACAATTCACAAACACAGAAAATATATTATTTTTTTAGCACTTGGGGGGAGCACCCCTGATGGACAGAGCACCCCCTGGACAACACTACAGCACCCCTTTAGGACTGGGACACTGCACAGGACTTTGGAGTGGACACAGCCCCTATGGAGAACTGACTGCACAACACAGTCCAGCCAGCCCCTATGGACTTTGAAGTAGTGGACACAGCCCCTATTAACAACAGCAGCACAGCACAACACAGCCAGCCCCTATGGACTTTGAAGTAGTGGACAACAGCAGCACTACACTACACTACACTACACAGCACTAACTCCCACCCTCCCTCTTCACTGTCCACAGCCGAGTGAGAAAATGGCGCCGACGCGGGTACCTTATATAGGATCCAAAACCCGCGAGACTCGGAAGGCGGGATGATGACGTTTTGCCTCGATGTCAGATCCGAGTCAGGCGGGAAAAGTCGAGCCTGACTCGGATCGGACTCGGATCGGGGGGGCTCGGGGGGGTTCGGATTTCAGAAATCCGAACCCGCTCACCCCTATCAAAAACATGCAAAATTTAGAAAAGGCAAACAAAACATTTTGAAAAACAAAAATAAAGTAATGTTAATATATGTATACAGATGTGTCCTCATACGCCAGGTCGCTTAAGAATCTTCTAGCATCAGGCATCTTCTTTGCTTGTTTCTAGCTAAAAATGCATCCTAGTTGCAACGTAATGTGACTAGGATGTAAAAGGAGGATTAATTTGATGCATGACACTCAGGGTAACTAGGGTAGTGCGACCAGTGCCATGGCACAGGGCACCGCAGGGCAGGGGGCGCTGTTTGGGCCTGTCAATTTTCCTGTTTATTATCATTCTCACTTGTAGCTTCCTCTTCTTTTATCCCCAGCATCTCCTGGCCTCCCCTATCTCTTCCCTGGCCCCAGCATCTCCTGGCCTCCCCTATCTCTTCCCTGGCCTTTCCCCATGAGGCCATGGCCTTTTTTCAGGTGCACTATTTTATGTACCCATTTAAAAAATGGGGGGGGCACCAATGCTCTCTTATGACACTTGTATATCTGTGTGCAACTGAATCTCTGAACCTGTATATAAAGTGCAGTAGTAGCAGCTGCAGCTTTCTTCCAATACAAGCTCTGATCTGTATACTGACACAATATACAAGTGTCATATATCAAATTAATCAACACAGTCTCCTTGCATTGTGACTGAGACTCATTTTTAGCAAACAAAGATGCCCAACGTTAGCAGAGCTGCACTGGACCTGGCGGCTCACTCATGTCCGGCATCTCGCGCTGTATAGCATATCGAGGATAGATGTATGAGTACACATCTATAATGATGTTAACATAAAGGGCAATACACAGACCAATACCAATACCAATTAATAATTTAAAATGAGCCATTTAAATATACTCCTTAGGGTAGAGACAGTGGGGGCGATTGAATTGTTTGCACCCGTGGCTGAAGGCTCAGGGCAGGCGAGCAGAAATGTTCAATAAGTCGGCACTTTGGGCACCTAAATGGGAGTTTGGGCGCCCAAAGCAGGACTTAGCCGCTTTACGGGTTTAGCCCTGTCGATTTGGGCACGACATGCATGGGTGCCCAAAAACAATTGAATATCGCACCCCAATCTCCCGTCACTTTAGGCGGGAGATAGGGTGCGATAAAACAATTGAATCGTCCCCAATGACCAACCCTCCATTGACATTTTCTACTACCTCATTCCCTCCTCATGTTAAACTCATAACAGTAAGATCATATTATAAATCAAAGTTTGATTACATGTAAAGAAATATGATCTATTATGCAGTAATACAAAATGGACCCTCTCTCCCTCCCTTATCTGCAGCCAGGTGTTTATTCAAAAGTTTCCTTGAACCCCCCCCCCCCACACCACCAACCTGACCCAAAAAAATTTAGACTAGTACAATGCTTTTAACATATAAATGTGTATTATGTATTTTAAGTCACAACAATAAGCATACTATACAATATCAGTGCAAACATACTCAGACTTACAGTGCAGATTTCTTGAAGGTGAAAGCAGAAACTAGGCAGCACTCAATTCCAATAGCGTCAGGAGTGGGGTTAGGCTGTCTCCTCCAGACTGCTATGAAAACTCTCACTTTATTCTCTGAAAATATGTTTATAATAAATGAGCAACTCTAACATATGGATAATTTATAAAGCACTATTATATATGTTAAATCAATGGGCAGCAAGAGTTTCCATTTGCAGATGGACAAGCACTCTCATTACCTCTATGGAATGCCCTTTATTCAATGCCGTATTAGTGCCCCTTATGCAATCTCCTATAGTTGTGCCCATTATGCAGTTCCCCCTGTAGTAGTGCCCCTTTAGACAATGCCCCCTGTAGATGTGGCCAATATGCAATGTCCCCTGTATTAGAGCCCATTATGCAATGCCCACTTTATTAGAGCCCCATATGCTGTACCCCCAGTAGTGCCCCTTACACAGTTCCCCCAGTAGCGCCCCTTATACTTTACCACCAGTATCGCTCCTTATGCAGTGCCTCAGTAGAGCCCCTTATTCAGTGTGCCCAGTATGCAGTGCCCCAGTAATGCCCCTTATGTTGTTCCCCCAGTAGTGCCTCTTATACAGTATCGCCAGTAGTGCCCCTTATGCAGTACCCCCAGAAGTATGCTTTATACAGTGCCTCCCCGTAGCACCCCTTACGCAGTGGCCCAGCAATGCCCCTTATGTTGTGCCTCTAGTAGTGCCTCATACAGTATCGCCAGTAGTGCCCCTTATGCAGTACCCCCAGAAGTATGCTTTATACAGTGCCTCCAGTAGCACCCCTTATGCAGTGGCCCAGCAATGCCCCTTGAGCTGTGACCCCCATAGTGCCCTTATACAGTGCCCCCAGGATTGCATCTCTTATGCAGTGCCCCAGCAATGCCCCTTAAGCTGTGCCCCCAATAGTGCCCTTATACAGTGTCCCATAGCCCTCAGTAGTGCCCTTATACAGTGTCCCATAGCCTCAGTAGTGCCCTTATACAGTGTCCCATAGCCTCCAGTAGTGCCCTTATACAGTGTCCCATAGCCTCATTAGTGCCCTTATACAGTGTCCCATAGCCTCCAGTAGTGCCCTTATACAGTGTCCCATAGCCTCATTAGTGCCCTCATACAGTGTCCCATAGCCTCATTAGTGCCCTTATACAGTGTCCCATAGCCTCCAGTAGTGCCCTTATACAGTGTCCCATAGCCTCAGTAGTGCCCTTATACAGTGTCCCATAGCCTCATTAGTGCCCTCATACAGTGTCCCATACCCTCATTAGTGCCCTTATACAGTGTCCCATAGCCTCCAGTAGTGCCCTTATACAGTGTCCCATAGCCTCCAGTAGTGCCCTTATACAGTGTCCCATAGCCTCATTAGTGCCCTTATACAGTGTCCCATAGCCTCATTAGTGCCCTCATACAGTGCCTCCCCGTAGCCTCATTAGTGCCCTCATACAGTGTCCCATAGCCTCATTAGTGCCCTTATACAGTGTCCCATAGCCTCCAGTAGTGCCCTTATACAGTGTCCCATAGCCTCAGTAGTGCCCTTATGCAGTGTCCCATAGCCTCATTAGTGCCCTCATACAGTGTCCCATAGCCTCATTAGTGCCCTTATACAGTGTCCCATAGCCAGGCCTCCAGTAATGCCCATATATTGTGTCCCATGGCCCCCAGTAGTGCCCTTATATTGTGTCCCATGGCCCCCTTATATTGTGTCCCATGGCCCCCAGTAGTGCCCTTATAAGGTGTCCCAGCATGGAACTCTAATGGTGGCCCGGCCCCCAGTAATCCCCCTTATACTGTGACCCCCCCTGTGTACTTACCTCTGGGTGTGTCCAGTTGGGGTGCGCAGCGCAGTGTGCACTTGACTCCTGGCTGGCTTCCAAGTTCTTCTTTCTTGACACGCAGCGCGCTCAGGTCCGTAGTCCCTCCTCCTTCTCCAGCAGGCTGAGCGGCTCCCAGAAAGACAAGCGGAGCCGGCGTGCGCGATGACGTCATCGCGGCCGGCGTCCAGAAGCACAAACAGGCACAGAGAGATCCTCTGTGCCTGTGTGTGGCTCTGGACGCCAGCCGCGGTGAATGTGCAGTGCGGCTCACCCCGGCGGCGGCGGGCAGACCAGGACGGACATCACGCGGCGGATCCCAGTGTGTGTCTCCAGCAGCATGGTCGGCGGTGGTGCCTGGGGTGTGTGCGGCCCGCGGGTGTGATGTGCTGCTCTTCTTGGTGTCACCCCCTTGAAGGGTGACACCAGGTGTGGGCCGCACCCCCCGCACCCCCCTAGTGACGCCGCTGGGCACACCCCTCCCCAATATCCCGATTTCAGTACTGTCCCGCTGTTCCCCCCCGTGGGCCGAAGTAACCCCCCGCACCCCTGGTTAGAGTAGACACTTCTCCCGCATTCCTGCCCACTTCCTAGTGAAGTGGACAGAATGGGGAGAATTTTCACGGAGATCGGGGTCCCTTAGTAGGGGGCGGGGCTTAATGACGCAATTTCTACAAGAATCGGTTATTTTGGCCCCATCCCCTATTTAAATATGCAGGCTTCTCCCGGGGAGGAAAAATGAAAGTAGGCAAGTATGCCCTGAGGTTTATATCCTCTCACAATTTGCAAGCCATTTTTCATTGTCCCTCAGAATGCCATCACTGCTCAAATGAAGCCCTGCTCACCACAATTCTCTATCCTTGTTTAAAGAGATTGAACAAAAAAAAAAGTCAGGATTTAATGCAGTCAACTGGCAGACACTCTTAAAACAATGGATTGTGTTTGTGTGATAGAGGATGGCTTGTGTTTAGATTTCAGACTATATGACGTGATTCGTTCTTCATCTCACAGCCATCGTATGCCAACATCTGTGGCTTAGAACACCTGGATGTTTTTTTTCTGATAAATCCCAGCTGAATCGCATAAAATACAGCAGTCAGTTTATTTATGCAGGGGATGGTTATGTTCTGTAGTACACTTTTGTTCTCAGTTTGCTGGCACAGTCAGGCTCAGCAGATAAGGCTAATTTTATTTCAAATAAAAGAATATTTCCGACAAAACAGCATCTGGTCCAATTAAGTCTCTCTGTAACAAACAACACACAATATTGTGTTTTTAAAAAAAAAAAAATACTCCAGTATAAAATCAGTAGCAAATGGACTAATTGGTTTTAAAGGGAAGCCATTAAGCATGAATTTGCTATTCATATTAAATATTAAGCATGCCTTACACATACAACTGGGTTGATATCCCACAATTATAGTTTACTGATCAGTCACATAAATCAACTGTGGACCGTAGTTTGGACGGAGTGTGCGTCTACATTACAAGCACAAAATGCGCCTTGAAAAAGGGAGCAATCTTTTTAGCTTGCAGAGGTAGTTTTATCACAAGACGCGTCCAGATCGGTGATAGTGGCAAGAAAAGAGAACCCCAAATAAAAGGTGCTGCCTGCGCAGTAGTAAGAGCAGCTGATAAAGGAGAGTGTCAGCCTCCAGGCCGAAGCGGCCATATAGAAATAAGGTTAACAGCACTGTAAAAATCTAATAAGTGTCAAACGCCTTGCTAAAATTAGAACACATTTAATAAATGAATCCAAAATAATACACAGTAAAGATACATCGGTAGAGGGTGTTATAAGACCTAAGTATTATGTTAATCTCTTTTCACACCGCATTGCCGATCGCACCCGGGATTTTGTACACAGGTCCATCCCGGGTGCGACCCGGCTCAGACTGGCGCCCCGACCAGGCAATAAGTGTCACCACTGTCACGTGCCGAGCCGGCGTTTGGAGATGAGATCAAGCGCCGGCTCTTCCTATGCTGTGAATGGGTTCCGGGCCACATCGACCCGGGTTACCCGTTCACACTGCACCGTGAGCCAGGTTGAACCCGTATTCAACCCTGCTCGTTACCCAGGTTAAAATGCCGGGTCGCTAGACCCGGGTTATTTCAACTGGGTCATTTCACACTGCACAGTAACCCAGGTTGCTGCATGTCCACGTGAAATAAACCGGGTTATTGCTGGCAGTGTGAAAGGTGTATAATAGAATAAAGATGCAAATATAGAACAGAAAATAAAATCCAAATGGAAAAACACTGATAAAGACAAAACAGCTTTTGATAATACAAGTCTCTTATATTGTGGACTCAAAGGTGTAAATATCAAATGTTACCATCCAATTGGCAGATGTATTGTTGTCCCAGCTGATTGAGGGAATAAGTCCGAACAGAGTGGCTGATTCACTACCATACGCAACTACGATTAAGCATGTAATCGGCCGATTGTAGTGTTCTGCGCATGCAGTGCACGTGCGCAAACTAGCTATTGCAATTGGGACCGTGATCGCAGTGACTACGCAGACCCATCGCAGAGTGATTGACAAAAGTGCCATTTGTGGGTGGTGAGGGAGGGGTGGTCGGGCGAACGAAGGCATGCCAGTGTGTTTCAACGCCATTGCAGGGGCGTGCATAAATTATCCACTGCAATGGTCTACGCAGTCTGAGGTCTCATAGTGTGCGCGGTTGTTAGCAATTTCGAGTAAGGTCGGATGATGGTACTCAATTGTACTGATGGTTTTGCAGTCATGCTAAACATTACTGATGTGTGGTAAGTAAAGTGGACATCCTTATGTTATGCTGCGAGGGCATAGCGATCGCAATGGATTAGCATACTATCGCAGTTGAACCGCGTGTGTAATCGCTATTGCATATGCAGTTGCGTACGGTAGTGAATCAGCCCCAGAGTCCCGCATGTGATGAGTCTGATGGTACATCTTGCTGGTAGGACGTTGGTCTGAAAAGATGCTGATATAGATTGAAGCACAAGGTCCAGTGAGAAAGAGCTTGGTCCAGTGAGAAAGAGCTTGGTCGAGTAGGTAAGTGCTTAGCTTGCTTTTCCCTGTGGTAAGTACTAGGGGTGAGCGGGTTCGGATTTCTGAAATCCGAACCCCCCCCGATCCGAGGCCGATCCGAGTCAGGCTCGACTTTTCCCGCCTGACTCTGATCTGAAAACGAGGCAAAACGTCATCACCCCGCCTTCCGGGTCTCGCGGGTTTTGGATCCTATATAAGGTACCCGCGTCGGCGCCATTTTCTCACTCGGCTGTGGACAGTGAAGAAGGAGGGTGGGAGTTAGGGCTGGCTGGGCTGTGTAGTGTAGTGTAGTGCAGAGTAGTGTTGTGCTGTGCTGTGCTGCGCTGTGCTGCTGTTGTCCATAGGGGCTGTGTCCACTACTTCAAAGTGCATCGGGGCTGGCTGTTGTGCTGTGCTGTTGTTGTCCATAGGGGCTGTGTCCACTACTTCAAAGTCCATAGGGGCTGGCTGGACTGTGTTGTTCAGTCAGTTGTCCATAGGGACTGTGTCCACTCCAAAGTCCAGTGCAGTGTCCCAGTCCTAAAGGGGTGCTGTAGTGTTGTCCAGGGGGTGCTCTGTCCGTCAGGGGTGCTCCCCCCAAGTGCTAAAAAAAAATATATTTTTTCTGTGTTTGTGAATTGTGTGCTCTGTGGCTGCACGTGCATCAACAAAGGAGCAGCACCAAGCGTGTGCCTGTGTCCCATTAGTAAAGGGCCGGCTGGCTTGTCCGTTAAAGGGTGCTGTAACCCCCAAAGTACACTCCAAACAAAAAAAATATATATTTTCTGTGTTTGTGAATTGTGTGCGCAGTAGCCGCACGTGCATCAACACAGTAGTGCCAAGCGTGCGCCTGTGTCATAAGTAAAGGGCCGACTGGCTTGACCGTTAAAGGGTGCTGTAACCCCCAAAGTACACTCCAAACCAAATAAAAAAATATTTTCTGTGTTTGTGAATTGTGTTCGCAGTAGCCGCATGTGCATCAACAAAGTAGTGCAAGCGTGCGCCTGTGTCATAAGTAAAGGGTGCTGTAACCCCCAAAGTACACTCCAAACCAAATAAAAAAATATTTTCTGTTTGTGAATTGTGTGCGCAGTAGCCGCACGTGCATCAACAAAGTAGTGCCAAGCGTGCGCCTGTGTCATAAGTAAAGGGCCGGCTGGCTTGACCGTTAAAGGGTGCTGTAACCCCCAAAGTACACTCCAAACAAAATCAAAAAATATTTTCTGTGTTTGTGAATTGTGTGCGCAGTAGCCGCACGTGCATCAACAAAGTAGTGCCAAGCGTGCGCCTGTGTCATAAGTAAAGGGCCGGCTGGCTTGACCGTTAAAGGGTGCTGTAACCCCCAAAGTACACTCCAAACAAAATAAAAAAATATTTTCTGTGTTTGTGAATTGTGTGCGCAGTAGCCACACGTGCATCAACAAAGGAGCAGCGCCAAGCGTGCGCCTGTGTCATAAGTAAAGGGCTGGCTGGCTTGACCGTTAAAGGGTGCTGTAACCCCCAAAGTACACTCCAAACAAAATAAAAAAATATTTTCTGTGTTTGTGAATTGTGTGCACTGTGGCTGCACGTGCATCAACAAAGGAGCAGCGCCAAGCGTGCGCCTGTGTCCCATAAGTAAAGAGCCGGCTGGCTCATTTCTTAAAGGGTGGTGTAACCCACAAAGTGCACTACTCTCCAGTAAAAATAAAAAAATATGTGTTTGTGTGCGCCTTAGCCGCACGTATATATCAATATAACATAAATGGAAGACCAAACTTTCTCCGATAAAAATAAAATAGGGAAAGATCAACAACAACTTCCTCCTAGTGCTGTTGCTGCTGCTGGGAGTTGTTCATCATCCCAAAGAGGAAGTAGGAACACCACTACTTTTACTAAACAATTGACCCTCCAACAGTCCCTAGCGATGAGGATGAAGTACAACAGCAGTCATCCTGAAGCAAAACATATAACTGAGGCCTTGACTGCTATGTTGGTGTTAGACGTGCGTCCGGTATCCACCATTAGTGCAGTGGGATTTAGACAATTGATGGAGGTAGTGTGTCCCCGGTTCCAAATCCCGTCTAGATTCCACCTGCATCCTCACAGCAGCAGCGACAAGCGTGCGTCTGTCTGTTAAAGGGTGGTGTAACCCTCAAAGTGCGCTCCACAAACAATAAAAAAATTCTTCTTTTTTTTTCAGTCTTTGTGAAATGTGTGGGCTGTAGCCGCACCTGCATCCTTAAAGCAGCAGCGACAAGCGTGCGTCTGTTTGTTAAAGGGTGGTGTAACCCTCAAAGTGCGCTCCACAAACAATAAAAAAATTCTTTTTTTTCCTGTCTTTGTGAAATGTGTGGGCTGTAGCCGCACCTGCATCCTCAAAGCAGCAGCGACAAGCATGCGTCTGTCTGTTAAAGGATTACATCGGTGACAGCATCCAAGTAGGCATGTCAGACAGTGCGTACATGTACTGGCAGGAAAAAGATGCAATTTGGAGGCCCCTGTACAAACTGGCTCTATTTTACCTGAGTTTCCCCCCCTCCAGTGTGCACTCCGAAAGAGTGTTTAGTGCAGCCGGGAACCTTGTCAGCAAAAGGTGTAGGAGGTTGCTTCCACAAAATGTGGAGAAGATGATGTTCATAAAAATGAATTATCAACTTTTCCAGGGAGACCAGCCTCCAGAACGTACAGAGGGACCTGTGGTGGTGGATTCCAGCGGGGACGAATTAATACTCTGTGAGGATGAGGATGTACACAACACTGAAGAGGGTGAGGAATCGGTGAATGAGGAGGATGAGGACGACATCTTGCCTCCGTAGAGCCAGTTTGTGCAGGGCCAGATTAATTGCCAGCTTGTTTTGTGGGGGCCCAAACGAACCAATCATTTCAGCCACAGTCGTGTGGCAGACCCTGGCGCTGAAATGATTGGTTTGTTAAAGTGTGCATGTCATGTTTATACAACATAAGGGTGGGTGGGAGGGCCCAAGGACAATTCCATCTTGCACCTCTTTATTTTCTTTGCATTATGTACTGTTTGGGGCCTAGTTTTTCAAACTGCCATCCTGTCTGCCACTGCAGTGCCACTCCTAGATGGGCCACGTGTTTGTGCCGCCCACTCGTGTCGCTTAGCATAGTCATCCATCTACCTCGGTGCAACCTTTTGGACATAAAAACACTATTGTGAGGTGTGAGGTGTTCAGAATAAACTGGAAATGAGTGGAAATTAAGGTTTTTGAGGTTAATAATAGCATAGGAGCAGAAAAATCAACACATTCTGTGATTTTAGCTGTTTTTAAAAAAAAAATACAGATCCAAAACACAAAACCCAGAACCCAAAACACGGAAGGGTGGTTTTGGCAAAACCAATCCAGATCCAAAACACGAAGAAAGATCCAGATCCAAAACCAAAACACGAAAAGTGGCCGGTGCACACCCCTAGTAAGTACTCACGGCTTCCTCAGAAGCATATGCATATTCTCATTTAACAGATCAAATTGAATTTGCTTTATTGTTGCAGTCTGATTGTAAATATCACTGTATTAATAATGTGAATAGATTGCAGAAGTAAAATTACAATAGTAAAAGCATACATGGGATAGAATCAGATTCATTCATCCAGTCAGAAGCGACCGCTGATTGTCATCATCATAAATTTGCATTTTGCAACAGGGATTGAGAAAACCGCAAGGGATCCGCCTCCTACCAGGCGTATATGCTCTTGTCTCGTGGTCAGCCCAGAATGCAGTTTGCACAAATACATCCTATCTGTACTTTTCCCATGCTTACACACCCCTCCAAATATTTGATGCACAGGTGTACTTGAATAAAAACACAATTTTTTTGTGAAAAATTACACAAATTGTGCTTCTATATACATTAGTCCCATAATGTCTCCAAAATTGAACTGACTCTTGTCGATTCACCACTCTTAATTCACCATTTTGCAACCCCCTCCACACAGCTGTAGTTGCTTACAGATGTATGTCCATGTTTTTAAAATGGCTTCCTGTGACATTCAACCAACCAACCCCCATTCAGCCAAATACTGTATGTGGTGTGTAAATCTATAATGATGATGTAATATTATTACTACATAATCATGGAGCTTATAGGAAAAATATGTCCTGTAGTCCTAGACATTAGGACAGTGATTTTATGTTGTGCCGCAAATACTTTCATCTCATACGCCACCTTTATAGTGTGTGGTTAGATAGGGCAGATGTGTGCAAGCGATAATCCATGTTTTAGCAGAAGCCACACACCGGGGCAGATTCTGAGCCGCACACAATGCTGATGTTCAGGTAAATTAGCGTTTTGTTTGTGACTGCGCATGCTCCTAAATCACTAGAAAGTCACATGGCGGATGCGTCCCACAGTGACTGTGTATAGAGCCGCACTGACTCTGCAATGTATTGGGAGTTCCTGGGAAGTGGCTAAACAGATGCACTAAGATATTCCGTCTGATGGGAGAGCTATGGGAGTGTCGCAGGACTGGTTATGCTTAATCGCCTACATTGTAGTCCATACTCCGAACGAGGTTCTGCACCTAACATTGGACTGGAGCAAGTTCCGATAGTGTGTCCGATGGCTGAGACTGCAGACATACACAGTGGGCATCCCAGCCCTTGCACATTCAGGCGCACGTTTGTACACCAGGGGAAGGGCTATCACTAGCATTAGCATAATGTCGCAGATGTGCCTGGGCCAAAAGACGCTAAAGCGGCCAGCAGCGTACTAATCAGACTCGGCCCCACTGATGGTTATTGAAAAGAGGGAATAGGGGAACATGCAGAATACGTTTATAACTGGCCTTTGGTGTGACAGGTAATGCTCTGCGGTAGGAAAGAGATAGACCTATCAGACTGGCAGCGGAACACTTTCCATCACCATTACAATCAGAGCAGCAAACAGGACATTTGGTTCTGGCAGGTAATTGATCCTATTGATATCCATTTTCTCCCCCTCTGGGAGAAGTCCAGAGGGGAGGGACAGCTAACCGCTGCTGCCACCCTTAGGGATTGTAGGTGATAGAGGTGGATATACTAATACACAGGAGGCGCCTTTCCCCGCATCTCAGGAGGAAGAGCGAATTACAGACAATGGATTAGGCATCACTGTTTAGCATAGATCCTTTGTCAGTCCCTTTTCCCTCTGTGAAAGTCCATTTTAATTGTTCTATGAAGTAGTAAAGTAATTGTACATATCTGCAGAGGCTGTCTATATAGATGGCATGAGCCTATAGCAGCTCACGGGCTAGTTTTCCACAAAGATCCTCCGGAACCCTCTCCGCGTCCCCTCACTGAGGCACGCGCGGCTGACCCGAAGCGTAAACTATCACTCTGTTTTCAGCTCTTCACCGCAACTGGAGAGATATTTAGTAATTTTGCATGAAAATATTAATTTTCCCATCGCAAATTTTCTCATAAAATATTTATCACATCTACATTAAATATGCGGATTGTGATATACAGTATACGCCCCTAGATCTTTCGTCATGATGTCGTTTGTGAAGGAGATGGATAACGAAGTCCGATTGCTGTTGTTGCAGTTTGTCACCAGTACTCTAGGTGGATTTTCAGAGTTGATGGGGAAGTATCTGATTGGCTGTTTACAATAACACAACCAAATGTCTTGCACTGACAGTAAAAGGACATACAATAATTATCATTGCAGGAAGAAATGGTCCTCATAAGTTCTGTATTGGGAAAGGTGAGAGAGTACCAGGGCTACTACCAATGCTTAAAATATATAATCATGTAGATAAGATTGCGCTGTATGCGGATAACATACTATTATTTATCATGCAATATGTTACTTATATGCCTAAGGCTCTTGAGGTTATTGATTTATTTGGGAAATACTCCGGTTTATTGATTAACTGGGATAAATCATGTATTTTACCTTTCAGGGGGACTTGTCCCAATGTTCCTATTATTAATCTTCCTCTAAAATGGGTAAACTAATTTAAATATTTAGGAATATGGATCTCCAATATCCCTCAACATTATCTGCCACTGAATATGTTGCCGCAAATTGAATATCTTAAGTCCTGTGTCCCAATTTGGAGTAAACTGCCACTAACGGTAACGGGAAGAGTAAATCTTGTTAAAATGGTTCTCCAACCTAAACTCCTGTATACGTTCAATCATTCTCCGGTCTATATCCCACAGAAATTTTTAAACAGATTGATTGCCTCTTATCTTTACTGATCTGGGCCAACAAAAGAAAGGGTCAGGATCAAATTGGATACTTTAACTAGACCTCGTGATGTTGGAGGCTTGGCATTACACCTGTTTACATTTTATTATTTTGCTGCACAATTAACGCATATATGGGAATGGATTCATGATCAAACTGATAATTCTCTGCATGCCCAGGTCATGGCTCATTCTAAGACAGGCTTGTGACCATTACGACTAATATTGAGTGACAATATACATATAATTAGGATGCCCATAATTAGGCAGGCCATCACGATTTGGAAACTTGTCTCACATCTATTACAAGCGGAGGGCATTGATCCAGATACTCCTCTTGCTCATGCTAATTGCTTTAGGGAGCTCTCAGCTCTTCAGGTCGGAGAAGCCTGGGGTCAGTGGGGTGTAATGTCTATTGGACAGATAATTCAGGCAGACACTCTAAAGACCTTTCATCAACTGCGGCTAGAGTTTGACGTCGCCAACCACTTCTTCTATAGATATCTTCAGCTTAGACATGCTGTTAATGCTCAGTTCTCTAAAGTTCCTCTGTCGTTACAGGAGTCTCCCATTAAAACCTTATTGCAGTCTGCTTGTTCTAGTCGCTTAATATCTACGATATACTCTAATTTATTGAACAAGCATCATAAGTCTGATTAATTATAATTGAAACAGCAATGGGAAAATTATATTGGGGTACTAGAGGAAGATGAGTGGAGAGTGGCTCTCGCCAGCCCTCGTATTGCCACCACGTCTGTCAGATATCTGCAGATACACTATTTCATAATACATAAGAGTATATATGACACCCGCTCCATTACTGAGAATAGGGGGTAGGACGGATTCAAAGTGTACGAAATGTAATTCAGCTGAGGGGAACTTTTGGCATCTAATATGGTCATGTCCCTTGGTAAATTCCTTTTGGCAAGGGGTATCCCGTGTTATTGTCTCTACGGGTATACCTCAGGATATTCTTACCCCTAAGGCATGCATTCTGGCAGTGATAGATGCAGACATAATCGACAAACATGTCATACGTTACACTATTAATCTCTGTACGCTTGCCAAAGTCTGCATAGCAGGGGATTGGATGGCAACCACTGGGCCAAATATGGAAACCTGGTTATCTTTGGTTGGGGCGGTTGCTGCACATGAAAAGTATGTTTATACCGCTAGAAGCTCGGTACGGAAGTATTATGATACTTGGGAAAGATGGCTCGATTCTCCATATAGTCGTTCAAGGTTGATGGCACCCAGCCTGTTTACTATCTAGTCCCAAGGTTTTATATTTAAATAACAATAATAATTCTATTTGAATAATGCTGTGCAAAATGTCTTTACCATGTACATATGTACCCAAACACCTTATTTGTTGTTTGACATGCATGCGATGAATGATATACCGTACACATGCTATCTGGATAATAAGAAGTGAAACCACACACAAGATTTTTATTTTTTTTATTGTAATGTTTATATTGTTGTATAATGTAAATTTATTGCATATTTTAAAAACTCAATAAAAAATTATTGGATTAAAAAAAATATATATATAATCATCATAATGTGTTTACTAGACTGAACAAATTATTGCTGATTGGTGTATTTCTAAATAAGAAAATGTTTGCAGCATAGCATACTGATGTATTAACACTTAATAATCTCACTTTATGAAAGCCAAATATTCTATTCATTTTCTATCTGCTGCACCAAACATGAGGCAAATCTTACACGTTACAAGGTATTAGAATAGTTTATGACCGGTTTCCTTGCATTGCATCTATTCATACCACCGTCCACCAATTACGAAACTATATATTCTACTAGTTACTAACTGTACGGCAAATGCGTATGTGGCAATACCAGGGGTGGATCTAGGGAAGAGGGGGTCCATGCGTAGACCCCACACCCTCACCGTGGCGCACTTGTGAGTAGACTCTGGTGCTGTGACAGTCTACTGCACACGTGCAGGACTCTGGAAACGTGGTACCTGCGCCATGTTCCGATAATTTCTGTACTGCGCATGCACAGCTCTCTCCGGGAAACTGTGGCCTGTGTACACCACAAACCCTGCACCCATTATAGATACTTCACTGGGCCATACACTTTATACTGTATATTATACACTGGAAAGGGTGAAGGGACTGTAACTAAAAACCAAATTTTTGTTTGAAGTGATATTTTTTTGGCTTTCAGGCATTGCTGTGAGTATTAAAGTATTAGGGGTAAATTTACTAAGAATCAAGTTTGGGTGAGTTTGCAAAATCATGCGATTTTAGCCTGTTTTTCAACTCGCAAATTTACTAAGACCAAAAAGGCGTGAGTTTGGAAGTGAGTTTTCTCTTCTCACTGTTAAAACTCATGTGAGTTTGCAAACTCGACTAAACTCACCATCGGCCACATTAGGAAGTACGAAAAAGTTGCAGCCGCAAATTTACAAAGAATCGAGTTTACATCTGTTGTGAGTTTGCAGCAAAGTCACTGATAAATTGATGTTTTTTTATAGACCACCTCCTGAGCTACGAGTTTGGCAGAAACATACACAGATCAGTGTGGTTTGTGTATGTTTCTGCCTGAATACCTAATATAAAGTGTTTTTTTATTTTAAAAAAAAGTTACGTAGGGTCAGAGGAGTAGCATGGAACCATGACGCCCGGAGAAAGTGCATGTCATAGCCCCCTCCCTGTACTAAACTGTGTCAGTGGGGTATGGCCAGCCTGCGGAGGAATACTGAAGTGTAGAGAAAACAGCAAACCATGGCAGTTTCACGCTGGGCATGGAGGTACCATTGGTGGAATGGAATGCTTCGGTGATGCACTATCTGACACTAAGGGGTAGCTCCTTTGGCATTGCTTTATTTATGTATAGCACCTAGGATCTAGCTTTTATCTAATTTGAATCATTGTTATTAATCAATAGAGGAGATTGTATATTATATATACTGAGCATTTAACTTAAACTGACAGAATAAATGTGCTAGAGTGAGATACCACAGGGTGCACAGCTAATGCAGCAATTACTGCTCCAAGCAGCTGTCACTGGAGTGGGAACACCTATGGGAAGCTCCCTTCTCAGCTACGCTCCTACTTCACAAATATACATTGCACCTATATTAATGTGAGTACTACTAACCATGTCATGTTCTGTCTACCACCATTATTATTATTTCAGGTCTCCTAATAATTTTTAAAGGTCCTTTCAAATAACACTGTGTGGTCATGCCTGGGAACACCACCATTACTTTACATAGCAAAGCAGTGACTTTTTTTTAAACTCATACCTTATAATTGAAGTTTAGGATTTTACCTCAGATGTGTAACTTTTAAGTCAATTAAAGCACAGAATGAGGAGAGAAGGAGGGAGGGGATCAAAGAGGGGAGGGGAGAGGAAAGTGATGATCAGAGAGGGGAGGTGACTGAGGCCAATAAGAAAAGGAGAAGGTGGTGACAGAAGCCAATAAGAAAGGAGAGGGTGGTGACGGAAGCCAATAAGAAAAGGAGAAGGTGGTGACAGAAGCCAATAAGAAAGGAGAGGAGAGGGAAAGTGACAGAAGCCAATAAGAGAGGAGAGGGGAGTTGACAGAAGCCAATAAGAAAAGAAAGGAGAGGAGAGGGGCAAAGCCAATCAGAGAGGGGTAGTGACAGAAGCCAATAAGAAAGGAGAGGAGAGGGGCAAAGAGCCGATCACAGGGTAGAGAGGGGAGGGAAATAAAGAGGTGAGAAGTGAATGTAATCAATCTGACAGGAAAGGGGAGGTGACAGAAGATGATCACAGAGGAGGGAGGACTGGAGGGGAGGCAATCTGGGCAGTTTGAGGGAGCAGAAATGGATCTCCGATCCGTAACTTATTTAGGATATAGAGTAAACCAAGAAAAAACTAACAGATGGCCATCATGCTGTGCAGTGTCCCATGAATTCAGGAACCCTGGATGGCGCCCTCTGTCAATTTTGGCGCCCGGAGCTCATGCTCCACTGGAACCACCCTCGCTACTCCCCTGCGTAGGGTCCCCCCCCAAAAGCCGAACCAGCCCCAGACTTGCCAGCCAGTCCTGGCTCCTAAAATTATGGGGAACAAAATGAGTAGGGTTCCACCGTAATTTAGGAACAAGCACCAGGTTGCAGGGCCAGTCCTAGTTTTAATTATAAGGGGAAAAAAATTGCGTAGGGGTCCCCCTATAATTAAAACCAGCATCGGACCCAAAAACGGCTGGGCTGTAATGCCACAGCCTGGTGACCCTTTCACCCGGGGCTCCGTGGCCAAAGCATTATCAGCCCAAGCCGGTCAGACTAAGCCGGGGATCTTAGGGGAGATGGGGACACCCTCAAGAAGGGGTCCCCCCCCACCAAAACCACAGGCTTGGTCTGAAGCCTGGGGCTCTACCCCGCACCCTTGGAGCATTGGGTACAGGGGTAATAAAGTGAGAAATATAAGGAAACTATTGTTTTTTACAGTGGGACTACAGGTGCCAGCATACCTGCCGTTTGGTACTTGTGGAACTACAACTTCCCCATCGGAAAACTCCCTTTCAGCTAAATTCACTAAATTTGCGAGTTGACAAACGGGAAACTCACCCGAGTTTCAGCGAGTCAAAGAGAGTTAAAATAAAAAAAACCTCGACCAAACTCGATTCTTAGTAAATTTACCCCTTAGTCTTATAATTTTAATGTTTTAAATCAATGTATTAGTGTATACTTTATAAATTAAGTATTAAGGTTACAGTAATTACAGGTTGAGTCTCTCATATCCAACATGCTTGGGATCAGGGGTATTTTGGATATCGGAATATTCCGTATTTTGGAATATTTACATATCATATAATGAAATATCTTGGGAATGGGACCCAAATATACACACAGAATGCATTTATGTATTATATACACCTTATACACACTTTATTCCCTGAGGAAAGCCTGAAGGCCGATACGCGTTGGAACCCTGCATATCCACCCTACCCACAGCGCTTATTATCAGACACACAGTCGAGTGAGCAGCCAGACCAGCCTGAGACCCGGGGACCGCGTGACCTTGCGGGATCGCGGGTATCCCGGAATTTCCACGGCAAGTCGGCAGCCAGCTGCATCCTACAGCGTGTACCGCCAGACACACGCTGCAACCCAGAGGCACAGCGGACGTTAGACGGCGAGGAGAAGACCGGAGTGGACCACTCTCCGGGAGGAGAGTGAAGAAAGACATCGAGGGTAAGTTGTGCACCTGGGGGATACGGGACGCCGCCACACCAAACACAGCGCTGAATACCCTAACTCTTTATTAAGACTTGTTTTTTTATGCTACAACCAAGACTTTAACCAACCCCCCCTCATTTCTCACCCACCTCACCCATTCCACCAGCCAATCTTACAATTTTGTTCAGCAAAGACTTTACCTGCATCCCCACTAGCTACAACTCCCACCTGATACTCTTACTTATGAACGCTCCCAGTCATTTTTAAATTCTAGTACTCCACAGCGGTTACTAAACCACAGGAGCATTGTGACTACATTTCATTTGTTTATATAAATAAATATATTTTTTTAATATCATACATTGACATTTATTATTATAACAATAGATACATCTACCATTAGCGCGGACCACCTTATACCTTTTTTGACCCTATATACACAGCCTGCAGGTAATTTTATACAATATTTTCAATAATTTTGTGGCTCACAAAGTTTGTGTACATACATGAAATTCATTTGTTTCATATACAGCCTGAAGGTAATTTTTTACAATGTTTATTAATTTTGTGCATTAATCAAAGTTTGTGTACATTGAACCATCAAAAAACAAAAGTTTCACTATCTCAGTCATGCTAAGAAAATTCAGAATTTCGGAATATTCCGTATATCGTAATATTTGGATATGAGAGACTCAACCTGTAGTCATTTACAGTTAGCGACCAGAAAAGTAGAATTATCTCGTATCCTGTGTGTATATACATTATATATATATATATATATATATATACACATATATATATATATATACACAATTAGATTTTTTCACCCAGCGACTTCAGCATCTTAGTAGCCTCTTTATGAACCTGTAATAAAAATACAATAGATAATTTGTATTTACTGTAAGCTGCTTAATAATTTACATTATTACACTATTACACTAATACAATTTGTTCTAATTAAAAATTGTTTGAATCATTATTTCACTAGGAAGCAGGGGCATCACTGAGACATTGGTCTCTAATAGAGCAGGAAGTTCACTACAGACATCATGTGTGATGTCAGTAGGGCCGCCCCCAAATAGCAGGCGTTCCTTTGGGAATGCCTCCGTTTGCTCAGCCACCTCCCACGACCCGCCTACAAAACAGGGCGAGCTGTCGATCAACATCGACAGCCGCCCCGTCGCGCGTGCGTACTGCCCGGCCATCGACCCGCTTATGAGCTCTATACGCTCGCGAGCGGGTCTGAATCAGGCCCCAAATATTTAGGGAAAATACAATCATTGTTTTATCTAACCAGTCTACAAATATTTAGGGGTATATTTTTGAAACAGTGATTTTTTTTTCCTATTTTATCAAAGACTGCTTCTGGCGAAGGCTATCAGGATGCGGTCAGAATGCCAACCGATGGGATTCCGACGGTCAGAATGCAGATGCCGGAATCTTGACAATTGTCAGAATACTGGTGCTGGCATCCTGACCGCCGGAATCCCGAAGGCAAGTACTGGGGATAGGGGGAGGGTTAGGGAAAGGGGTTAGGCACCAGGGGAAGGGACAGGGATTGGCTGCGGGGGGTGGGGGGGGGTTAGGTTTAGACTGCGGGAAGGGAGGGTTAGATTTAGGCACTATGGGGGAGGTTAGGTTTAGGTACCGGGGAGGGAGGGATAGGGGTTAGGTTACACTTACTTACCTGGGGGCGTAGGCACTCTAACCTGGTCGAGATGCCGGCATCAGGCTTCTGACCGCCAGGCTTCTGAGTGCCGACATCCCATACCCAACCCAGTATCACTAGCTGTAGCTAAAACTGGGGGTCTACACAGTGGCATAGCCAGCTTTTGAGATTAGGGAGAGTGAACTTGGAAAAATAGGCTCCTCAGGTGTTTTCCACCTGATCCTTATTAGGATCCTCCACATCTGTATGTGCTGTTTCGTAGCCCCCTTCATCTGTACTTTATGTCCAAAATTGTGCCTCCATCTGTATTGTGCTTCCCCAGTTTATATAGCCTCTACTGTGCTCTCACCCTTCACCTATTTTATCTGTATTATGTCCTATATCCCCCCCCCACAAAAAAACCTGTATGTTCTGAATTTTGCCCTTCCCTCCCCTTATCTGTATGCCTCCACACTCCCATCTGTGTGTCCTGTACAGTACTGTGCTTCTACATCCCATCAGCGTGTTCTGTATTGTTCGCTCTCCCCTCCCTCAGCCTCTATGTTATGTACTGTGTTCTCTACACCACCCTTTTGCATACATGCCTTCCTCTTGTGCTTCTCTAGTCCTGCCTGCTTCTCCTCAGCTGCACCCTCCAGGCCCCTCAGTCGATTGCTGATGCTCTCTTCCAGATCCTGACCTGCAGCATTGCAACGTCATTACATCACATTTAGGACATTGCCAGGTACTCTGGATCTAGGCGTCTGGAACAGGTACTGCTCCAATGGTACAGGGGCAGCAAAAAAAAAAAAAGTGTAGTGAGTATGCCCATGCCACTGGGACTGGCACACCAATTAGGTGTCAACTTCCAGCTGGGTGGGCGGTCTCTCCCCCAGTTGGCTACGCCACTGGGTCTACAGCAATAAAGTAGGAAGCCTACTTAACAAGGACAGTGGCGGTACAAGTACTACGACCGTCCAATAAATCCCGGGAGCGGGTAAGGGAAAAAAGCATTATTTTTTCAAAAGTAAAAAATATTTTTCTAACGTGTGGTGCACTGTAATTCTAAGAGTATAATAAAATATTGCCATTACCTGCTTATCTTCCTCTGTGCGTACGGGATAATCTCTCGCCTTGTGCAGCCACGATAAGGCCAAATCCTTGTTCTTCAACTTTAAGAAACTCTTCCCCAAATAAAGAAGATTTGCGCTGTAGGAATTTGGATCAACTGTCATAAAAGTAAACAAATGGCCTTTAATAAGGTTCTTTTATAGCTGCAACACATATCTTATGCAAAGGAGCAGACTTGTAACATTACTGTTCCCGGGGCAGTAACCAAGGGTTGAGCGAGCAGTGCCGTCGCACGGGGCGCAGGGCCCTGGTGGCGGCACCGTCGCTGCCCCACGGCACTTGCTTGTGGCTTGCAGGATGCCTGGAACTGCACCCTGCAGCCAATAGCTCTACTGCAGAGCATCCTGCAGCCTGTGGAGCTGCAATGAGCATCCTTAGTATGCTACGGGCTGTCCTCTACTTCCTAGAGCCCATGCTCCACCCCCTAGGCATGACATTATGACGTCACTGGTTTAGAGGGTGGGGCAGGGGTGGCATAGAGCCCTGTTTAGGCCCAGACTGCCCCCTCCGGTCTGTAATACTGCAGCAGTGGTAAACAGAGAAGAGATGTTGTCAAAACAACTGGAATCCATTCTAGTGGTATTACAAGTGGGAAATATCAAGGCTCAGTATGCAAGGCCTATTTGGGTGGATGTTACCTGTTGTGTCTGAGAGGTGAGTGCATTTTATCAGCAATCTATTGCTATGTGAAGCATATATGCCAGCGTAGGGACATGCAGAGATTGAGGTGCCTTCACCCTGGGCTGTAAGCATAAATGTTTCAATGAAAATATGAAAATCCCCATGCCTTTATTTGCTAGGTACACATAGATTTTCAGAGGTAGTGAAAGCACTGTCTTTCTGTTTTGTATACATATATGGCATTAATATTGCTACGCAGCTGGTACCGTGTCATTGGCAAACGCAGGATTTCTAGAAGGGGGTTTCCAAATGCTTGATTTTAGAGCAAGTGTGGCCAGTCCATGAAGAGGGCATAATTAGTACTTAACCAGCTTTAATATGCATCATACAAAGTGTATTATGTGTCATAATCCAGGCATATACAGGGCCAGTGATCACAGTAAGCTATTAAATGCAGCAGTAGGGCCATCCTGCCTGAGCTGAATGTTTTTATTTTAAATGTGGGCACCATTACAGACTATTGGAGCATGACCGGGAGCCTGGAGGAGCAGCAGAAGAACCTAGAACTGACCTAGACATATATGTACATATTGGGCTCTATAGCAGTGCATCCCTAACAGTGCATGTTTTCCAGATCTCCTCGTTGGTGCACAGGTTATTTAATACTGGCTGATACATGTTAAACGATCCACAGGTGGTGCTTATTATTTCATTTGTGATACTGAGAAGAATATGCAGTACTAGTAAAATTCTATTATATTACTATTTCTATTGTGGTCATGGTGTTTGCTGGGGAGGGGGGTTTCCAGGCAGATGGAAACCCCCCCCTGCGTTTGCCTATGCGTGTACAATAAAGGTAACACTGAGGGAGGACATATAGAATTGTATCTGTTTAAAACATCTGAGCAGGAAAAAAAACAGTTATTATATTGCAGTTAATCAGCATTTTTATACACACATTCAAGTGCTTTTGCCAAAGTCATAGAAAATGTCTGCACTCACTGTTATGTGTAGTCAGAGAAATCTGAAGCTAAACCTTGTGCCGGGGCGACATTGCTCTGCATCTACAGGTACTAAGGGACCTCTTAGGTGGTTACAGGTTTGTTTATTTTTAATTGTTCTACAGGGAAACAGCCATAAAGGCAACAGACCTGATCCATAAGAGCAAACACAGGGCCTGATTCAGCAAGGATCGCTGATGCGATCGCGGCGTCAAGCGCATATGCAGATCTGCTGCGAAATTATACAAATGAGTGCAATCGCAATGCCACCTTTACTCACATCCGTAATACCTTGCAAATCTGTGAAAACATCGGTACCATCGAGTACCATCGGACCCTCACGCACAATTAAGGCAGGGCAGACCTCACTCACAAACTTCCTGTCGGTATTTAGAGCTCAGGCTACGTATGCCGTCACAGGGGCTTAACTATACACGGCCCTGTAACGGCGTTCGTTCAAACGCACTGGCACGACGAACACCCCCCGTCACCACCCACAAATGGTACTTTCTGTCAATCACTCTGCGATGGGTCTGCGTACACACTGCGATCTCATTCTCGATCGCAGTAGCTAGTTCGTGCACGTGCAGTGCGATGCATGTGTAGATCGCGAAAATTGTCCGACTGTGTGCACCTTAGAACTTGCGATTCTTGCTGAATCAGGCCCAGAGTTGGATGTATCGCACATACAGGCCTATTAGAATAGTGTATAGTATTCTCATGGCCAGTCCCAGGGACCGCTAAAAGAGAAAGTTTATCCCAAATCTATTAGAAAAAAAGAAGTGTATTCATTATTAATTTACATTTGAAAAGATCAATGCTTATGATTATGAGAGGTAAGTATCAAGCATTGCATTTTGAATGCGGTACATCTCGCCACATATCGCATGCAGAACAGCGTTTATTAACGCATTATGAGAGCTGTCCATTGTGGTGTGAGGACTTCCATGTTTATGACCTGGGAGTCTTTCTGCACGTGCGTGGCCGTCGTCCAGCGCAGTATCCCTCCCTGGGAGAGATACTATTGGATTCCTCCCAGGAATTATGTGAAAAGAAGCCCATAGGCTTCTATTAGGCAACACCATCTATAGATAACGTTGCCTATTGGGTACAAGCTCCTGAAAGTTTAGCTATCCAGAGCTTGTTACATATGGGGATAGCGGGGCCATTTTCAGAGTTTTGACTGCATTTCAGACTAGTGATAGTACATCCTGCTCTATGTGAGGGGATCGGTATGAAATACCGCCGGAAGACCGGCAGCAGTGAAGATCCCGACAGCTCCAAAGGTAAGTATTTACTAACCCTACTCCCCCCCCCTAACCCTCATTTAGGGTGCCTAACCCTAACCTCCCTCCCTACTGCCTAACCCCCCTCTAAGTGCCTAAACCTAACCCCCCCTTCCTCGCTGCCTAAACCTAAGTCTCCCGGGGGGGGTGCCTAACCCTAACCTCCCCCCGGGGGTGCCTAACCCTAACCCCCCTTCCCCTAGCCTAAACCTAACCCTCCTCGGGGGGGTGCCTGACCCTAAGTCCCCCGGGGAGCCAAAAAAAAGAAACCCCCCCCACCCCCTGGCTGTCGGCGACCGGAGCCCAGCTTACCTTCGTTCGGTGTGCCGGGCGTCGGGCTCCCGGCGTGGGTCTAATGACAGATGTTGGGATTTCGACGCCAGCCATTAGTACCTTACCGGGATTTGACAGTCGGGAAGCCGGCAGTCGCCATTTCGACCATCGGCTTCCTGACTGCATCCCTATGTGGGATATGGAAAACATGCATTGCTAGCTGTCCATAAGGATTTGAGAGACACTGCAATTTTCCTTAACCAGTGGCAGAGGATTCTCACAGCAGTACTCTACATGTGTGTATGTCTGTGTTCCTTCAAACTTCAGTCTGTGACTTCTCACTGGCCCCATCCTCTCTATTAAACGAGTCTACCTGCCCTAACCCTCCCTTAGTGGTGCCTAACCCTAACCTCCCCCCCGGTGGTGCCTAAACCTAACTCCCCCTTTCTCACACCCTAACCTTCCCCCAGTGTGACTAACCCTAACCCCCCTCCTCCCCGCAGCCTAATCCTCACCGCCAAGTACTAAGGAGTGCATTGTGCTCCTCGCTCTAAACATTCATAATGTGCATAACCATTTACTAATTACTACAAGTTGCATGTGGCAGAGAACTAAATGACAGTAATGCCTCAGAGTACAAATGAAGATAAGTCTAAAGGCAAATTAAGTGAATTGTTTTGTTAGTTACCTTCTTCGGCTTTTTCAAAGTATATTAAAGCCTGAAAGAAAAAGATAAAACTGTTACTACCAAATCCAATTTAATGTATCTCCAAAGTGCCCTATTAGTCTATAACACAAGTAACACCGGTCATAATGTACTGACTAGGGTTCCGGGATGTCTACTTGTAAAAATCATAAAATAGGCTAAATTTATCAATGGTCGTATTTACTGTGGACTTGAAATCACATGCACTCTAAGCCAAACCACATGCAGCTTTTGTCCTATCCAAACAGGAACTTAGGGATGCCCGGGCCAATGCTAAGCACACTGGCCCTTTCCTATGACCCCTGGCTGGCTAGTGCCATATAAATAGAAGCAAATATGTAAAATTTGGTTTCACAATTATTAACGATGTCAAATTAATGTAACTATGTGTGTTCCTTTTATTTCTATAATTATAATGTGCCCCCACCCCCCCAAACAGCAGTAGTAGTTTTATTAAGGACAGAACTTTTGATTAGTCATGAGACGATTCAGAGAACTGTATGCTGCATTTATATGTGACAAACCAATATACAGTGCATCACGGCGCTTCACTTTTTCCACATTTTGTTATATTACAGGCTTATTCCAAGATGGAATAAATTAATTTTTGTCCTCAAAATTCTACACACAATACCCCACAATGACAACGTGTAAAAAGTGAATAGCAGGTGACACTGGTGAATAGCAGGTGGCACTTACCTGTGTCAGCGTGTGCAGGTCCCCCGTCGTCTCCCTCCGGCGCTCTAGTCCGTCCCCTGGCTCTAGTGGCTGCTCTGACACATGTGCTCCCAGCAGAACACAATAAAGTTTAGAGAAAAAAAAATGTTTTTTTCTAATCTGTACTGTGGTCTGCTGGGAGAAAACGTGTCAGATCAGCCACCGGAGCCGGAGGCGCTGCAGCGGGCAGGTAAGTCGGAGACGGGGGGGCAGGCATGCGGAGGGGGGAGGGGACACAAAATTACCGGAGGTGTAGGTAGTGCTGCGCATGCGCTGGTTTTACAGATGTAACAGCGCATGCGCAGCACGGATTCCAGCTGTGGTAAGTTAGTGTAGGCAGGGAAAAGTATCTATTTCCTGAAAAGCTGTCATCGCAAAAATGACAGCTTTTCGGAATAGTTATATGCGAGTTCTAAACCTAATTACCTCCATCGATTATTTAGGTATGATGAATAGGCCCCCTTATGAGAGCTGGTATAACAGGGGCTCATTCTGCTTCCTGTGCTTTATGGCAGCAAAATCTTTTCAGTCCACTATTAGATGTATCACCAGACTCAATTACCTCTAATGTTTTGACTCCAAAAGTGTCTGATATTTATTGGGTTTCTTAAGCAATCAAGCCCTTATCTTGAAATGGAGACATACTGCATCCTTACAGGTAGTGGCAATTACTCTTTGGACTACTACGTATGACAATAAACATTGTAAGACTATAAACAAGCCCAGCAACCACAGATATCAGAATGAGAGAAAATAGGGACAAGGTGTAAAGGAAAGAGCTGATAATGATATACAGTACTTTGAGAAATAAGTGAAAGGCAGTGAATAAGTCCTCTTTTGGAAAGCAAAGGAAGTGAGAAATAAAACCTTGTGTATATAAGTAACATTACCTCCTCATATGTAGATGTTGGGGGAGTTGCAATCAGTGTTGCGGCAAGTTTAGCCTGGTACCACGGCAGGTCAGCAAACATATAGCACCTTGACAGTACAAATAAGTAAACAATGCAGCTTGTACAATAAGATTACTTCTGAGACAACTATAAATGTAATAGTTTGCAGGCTATGGAGCTTGATAACATTTTGGCTATTAAACAACGAGATTAAGATGGAAATTCAATTAGTCGCTGTACTGGACAGCATGCTAATTGATCCCCTGTGGCTATTCAATTAGTCCTGAAGACAACCCGCAGGCTGCACTTCACGGGGATTATTTTTCGGGGTCTGAACAGACTAGAAAAGAAATCCCCGATAAGTAGCATGTTAATGGGTGAAAGAACCCCATTAACACATAGGTCCGAGAACTTTTTACGGATTTTATGTGTTAACGTCCATTAACAAGTTAATTTAACTTGGGTTAAAAAGTGGCTTGGGCGAAAAAGGGGCAATTCTTTAGCCCGAGTCTATCACCCTTTATTGCACCCATTAAGTTAACGGGTCTAATTGAATTCTTTAAGATGCAAAACTAGGTTGGATTTACGCTTTTAAAAATATTGGTGTTTTAAATCTAGCGGCTACGTCATCGAAATATCAGCAAACTCCCCAACCCGCAGGCTATTACATTTGGCCCTAATGTGTAAATAAAATAAGTATATAAGGAATTTATTAAGATATGGCAACGATACACTGTCCAGTGAAGAACACTGAAGTGAGAGGCAATGATTTCTTGTGCAGTCATTGCAATGAAGAGAGTATTTAGAAAATTACAAAGGGGTATATTTACTAAAGTGCGGGTTTATAGAAGTGGAGTTGTTGTCCACAGCAACCAATTAGATTCTAGTTATTATCTTGTAGAAGGTGCTAACTAGATAAATGATAAGTAGACTCTGATTGGTTGCTATGAGCAACACTTCAAATTCTACTTATAAACATGCACTTTAGTAACTATGCCCCAAAGTCTTATGATCTTCTGAGCTTTCCAAACAATGTATCATGCTTCAGCTGACAGTACAGGTTCTCAGTAAAGTATAGCTTTTAGCTCTTGCATCAAAGGGTCACTGACCTGCGTCTTACAGCTTACATCCAGAACAGAATGTAATAGAGTGCGGGTTTTTGGCAAAGTTAGTCTGAAGGCTGACAATTAAGTATGAGGGACATTAAACGACGAGTGTTTGGAGTGTTGCCATTTTAATAAGGTGTTGGTTATTGCCCCTTTAAGTTTAGTTTTGATAGGCAGCCAATGACTGGTTTGGGGGGAGTGGTTAAGGTGTATTTAGCGGGGAGAAGTAGTGTGATCTGCTTCTTTGTTCCAGTTTGTTCCAACCCTCCCACCCCTTTTTGTTTGAATGTTTGATTGTTGTTTTGAGTGGTGGAAAAGAACGGCACTTTGAGTTAGTTTATGTTAATAGTTAGGCTTAGTGGGTGCACTCTCCTTGAAGTGGAGTAAGGCGACAGCCAATTGTCCTGGGATGGAAATAGCTGTACCACCTGGACGGGTGGTTGAAGGCAGTGGCGGGCTGGGCCGGGGGTAGGGTGCCATGTGCCCCCCGGGCAGCAGCGTCATGCGGGCCGCTAGCAGTCTGTGTCACTGTGACACAGACTGCACCGCGTGTGTAGCGCTGACCGGACGGAGTTCGGTCATCGCTACACAAGTGACAAACACACAGCCGCCGGCTCCGGCAGCTGTGTGTTTGTTGCAAGCAGCAGCCAATGAGAGTCTGTCAGACTCTCATTAGCTGCTGCGCCCACTGCAGGAGCCGCTCCAACTTCCGGCTCCCGCAGTGGGCAATGGGAGAGGCGTCATGACATCATATGACGTCTCTCCCATAATGCCCGGGAAGGACAGACGGAGGAGCGGATGGCGACGACGGGAGCGGGGATTCAGGTAAGTGTTTTTTTTTTTTTACTACGTGTGTCTACTGAGGGGGAGGCTGGCACTACAAGGGGGAGACCACTACTGGGGGCACCACAAGGGGAAAACCACTACTGGAGGCACTGCAAGGGGGGGACTACTACTACTGGGGGTACTACAAGGGGGGGACTACTGGTGGCACTACAAAGGGGGAACCACTACTGGACTGGGGGCACTACAAGAGGGCGGGACTACTACTGTGGGCGCTATAAGAGGGAGACCACTACTGCCGGTACTACAAGGGGGAGATCACTACTGGGGGCACTACAGGGGGGAGCACTACAAGAGGGGACCACTACTGGGGATTATAACTGGGGTCACTTCAAGGGGGGGACTACAACTGGGGGCACTACAAGGGGGGGACTACCATTACAAGGGGGGGACTACTACTACTAGGGGCACTACAAGGGGAGGGGACAACTACTAGGGGCACTGCATAGGGGGGAGGGGACTACTACTAGGGGCACTGCATCGAGGGACCACTGCTGGGGGCTCTACAAAAAGGGCAATACGGGGGTACTGCAAAGGGGGGAGACTACAACTGAGGCCACTATTTAAGGGGCACTGCATAAGGGTTACCACTATTGGGGGCAGTGCATGGGGTATGGACTGCTATTGGGGGCACTATATAAGGAGCACTGCATAGGGGGTACCACTAATGGGGGCACTATATAAGGGGCTTACTACTGGGGGCACAAGGGGCACTGCACATGGGGGACCACTACTGGGGGCACTGTATAAGGGGCACTGCATTGGGGGATCACTACTGGGGGCACTACTGGAGGCCTGCATAAGGGGATCCTCTCCTGGGGCACAGGGGGGCACTGCATATGGGTATCACGACGGGGCTGTTCCTAATCTTTATTTTTACTTTACATTAATCCCATATGGACCCGCCTCCTCCCTGGAACACTTGAGGGGGGGGGGCGCCATAGCACGCATGTTCTTTGGGCACCCTGGCTACACGCTACCCCTCTGCCAGGGCCGTCTGCATGCATTTGCCCCCCAGGCTAAAAGTTGCCAGCCAGCCCCTGGTTGAAGGTAAAGGACAGATAATCAGCAATGCTTGGCTTGTGTGTGTGTTTGTTTGAGCTGTTTGGTTGTTATTGTCCTGGGCGTTCTATTTGTGCCGTCACCATTATTATTATTATTAACTTATAGTTTCAAATTTAATGACTTGTCAAAAATTAATTGACAAAAAGTGTTAAACGCCAACACTGTTGTCTGTGTCTTTATTTTAGAAGTTAAGTTAAGTTGTATTTAAGAAAGTTATTATATGGTAACACGATAATACACATTCCAAACACCGGGCCAGACCAGGGACGTTAGTGTAAAAGATGCATTACTTACGCTTGTGATTACCACTTTTCCTTTATATACTGTATCTCTTATTATTCAATTAAAATATTTGGTTTTTGGTTTGATGCTCAGAAGATGACACCTTTCAGTAAACTGTTTGTGGCGAGGATCAGATGTTAACTGTATTAATATTCACCCTCCCTATACTGCTGTATAGGTTATATGGTACAGTACAGGTACATTAATTACTTCTATTTATAAACATTAATGTTTTTGTTTTACATACCAAACGCCGAGGAGGTGAATGGAGCTGGCATCTTTCGGATTTAGTTCAATTGCTCTCTGTAATTAAAGTTTCCATATTTATTTACATTATACAACCCTGAAATCTTCACTTGCATTCTTTTGGATGTGTAAATTCAATCTGAAGATGTTCTTCTTATATTATCTAACTAGCCATAGACAATAAAATGGGTAAATAGCTGTACACACGTTTCCCAGGTCAGACCCATCATAGGCAATGCACAATGGGACTGAGAACCTCATTCAGAGCCGCTCGCAAAATGCGAGCGCTCGCTCTGAATGAGGGTGGCCGCTTCTCTATAATGAGCCGGCCTCCTGGTCGCTCGCTAAGCTGTGGGTGACCACCCGCAGCTTTAGCAAGCGGCCAGTTTGATGGTCGCGATGGTCAAGACCATCGCGACCATCAGGGCTTGCGACGAGACCCTTGTGGTAGGGTCTCGTCTGCCGCAAGTCCCAGTGAGCTTTCGGCTCTAATAGAGCTGGAAGCTCACCACTGACATCACGAGTGATGTCAGTGGGGCCGCCCCCAAACTGCAGGCGTTCCTTTGGGAACGCCTCCATTTGGCAAGCCACCCCCTCCCCACCCCGCCTACAAAGCGGTCCGAGCTGACGATCACCATCGACAGCCGTCCCTTTTGTAGTGAGCCCCGGAGCGAGAGAATTTCTCTCTCGCTCCGGAGCTTGAGCACGCACAGTGTGGCCGCTGCGCATGTGCAGGGCCTCAATATCGACCCGCTTGCGAGTGGGTCTGAATGAGACCTTGAATCTGAGTTCGGAGTAAAGAACAAAGCCAAGTAGCTTTGCACCTTGGCAAAAACAAACTGCACTGCAGGTGGGGCAGATGCAAACTGTGCAGAGATTTAGAGCCTGATTCATCACGGATCACAATTGCAACAGCGACCGCAGATCGGCCAATGGTGCGAACTGCGCATGCGTATGGCCAGGATTGCGATACCACTGTGACCACGCACACAGACAGAAAGCCATCGCAGAGTGAATGACGGGATGTCAGCGTTTGGGGGTGGTGATGGGGGAGTGGTAGGAGAAAAGCAGGCGTGCCTGTCTGTTTGAACGCAGTTTCCTGGGCGTGTATAAATTAGCCACTGCGACAGCATACACACCTTGTGTACTCACTGCGTGCGACGAGACTTGCAATTTCTGAGACAGATCAGACCTGCTGTAATTCTACATGAAGCGCCGATGGAACTGCGGATGTGAGATAGCGGTAGTGGGTGCCTCTATGCTGGCTGAGCAGTTGCACACATTAGCATAATTGCGCAGCAGACCTACGCATGTAATCGCAGCTGTGATCAAAATAGCGATCTGTAATGATCAGGCCCTTATATGTGAGAGGGGTGTGTCCAAACTGATATCTAAATTGCAGTGTAATAAGAAATCTCTCCAGCATTTGTGAGTCACAGGCAAAAGCAGCCAGTATTTACCGTGCATGCAAAATAAATGTATTTGCACCCCTTCCATTGCAGCATGGTCTGTACAGGATTACCCCGAGACTAATTGTTGGCTCGGACATATTCAGTTAGGTCCTGTATCGTCAGTGCGTTAAGCCCCGAGGGTGCACTTTTCCTCACAGGAGCTGTGAGGAGGCGACTGAGTTAAAGTCCACGCTCTTGGCTTTAACGCGCGGGGAAACCCATAGATTCCCCATTATACATAGAATCTATGGGTTACCGCGCGCTGCATGAGAGTTTATAGCTCGGGGAAATGCAGAATAAATTAATAGCTCCAGGCATGAAATCTGGAGCTTTTCCCTGCGCAGTAAACTCTGCGCCTAATTGGATATGCCCCTGTGTGTGTGTGCACAGCAAACAACTGCCACTTTCAGTGCCCGAGCCCAGTATTCCTCCACTTATACTATTATACTATACCATTTATACTATTATACTATACCATTTATACTATTATACTATACCATTTATACTATTATACTATACCACTTATACTATACCACTTATACTATACCATTTATACTATTATACTATACCACTTATACTATTATACTATACCATTTATACTATTATACTATACCACTTATACTATTGTACTATACCATTTATACTATTGTACTATACCACTTATACTATTATACTATACCACTTATACTATTATACTATACCATTTATACTATTATACTATACCACTTATACTATTATACTATACCACTTATACTATTATACTATACCATTTATACTATACCACTTATACTATTATACTATACCACTTATACTATTATACTATACCACTTATACTATTATACTATAGCACTTATACTATTATACTATACCACTTATACTATTATACTATACCACTTATACTATACCACTTATACTATTATACTATACCACTTATACTATTATACTATACCATTTATACTATTATACTATACCACTTATACTATTATACTATACCATTTATACTATTATACTATACCACTTATACTATTATACTATACCACTTATACTATTATACTATACCACTTATACTATTATACTATACCACTTATACTATTGTACTATACCACTTATACTATTATACTATACCACTTATACTATTATACTATACCACTTATACTATTATACTATACCACTTATAACTTATACTATTATACTATACCACTTATACTATTATACTATACCACTTATACTATACCACTTATACTATTATACTATACCACTTATACTATTATACTATACCACTTATACTATTATACTATACCACTTATACTATTATACTATACCACTTATACTATTATACTATACCACTTATACTATTATACTATACCACTTATACTATTGTACTATACCATTTATACTATTGTACTATACCATTTATACTAATATACTATACCACTTATACTATTATACTATACCACTTATACTATTATACTATACCACTTATACTATTATACTATACCACTTATACTATTATACTATACCACTTATACTATTATACTATACCACTTATACTATTATACTATACCACTTATACTATTATACTATAATAGTATACTATACCACTTATACTATTGTACTATACCATTTATACTATTGTACTATACCACTTATACTATTATACTATACCATTTATACTATTATACTATACCACTTATACTATTATACTATACCACTTATACTATACCACTTATACTATTATACTATACCACTTATACTATTATACTATACCACTTATACTATTATACTATACCACTTATACTATACCATTTATACTATTATACTATAATAGTATACTATACCACTTATACTATACCACTTATACTATTGTACTATACCATTTATACTATTGTACTATACCACTTATACTATTATACTATACCACTTATACTATTATACTATACCACTTATACTATTATACTATACCACTTATACTATTATACTATACCACTTATACTATTATACTATACCACTTATACTATTATACTATAATAGTATACTATACCACTTATACTATTGTACTATACCATTTATACTATACCATTTATACTATTATACTATACCACTTATACTATTATACTATACCACTTATACTATTATACTATACCACTTATACTATTATACTATACCACTTATACTATTATACTATACCACTTATACTATTATACTATACCACTTATATTATACCACTTATACTATTATACTATACGACTTATACTACTATACTATACCACTTATATTATACCACTTATACTACCTTGTGGGTGAGAAAGAAAGAGAGAGAGCGAAACAAGGTGGACAAGGGGGGGAGAGAGATTGAAGGGGGAAGTGAGGAGAGAGACACTGGGCCTGAATGAGAGGTGGACACCAAAGCCGCCAGTGTTGCGTCTTCCTTCGCAGCGGATCTGATGAGTTATGCAAATGTAGCAGCTGGCGTCTTTTGTATAAAGAAGCCCGCCGGCGGCTTCTCAGAACCTCAGCTTGCGTACAAAGACGCAGCATCAGACGAACATCGGCTGCACCATCGGACCCTATGGCTGCTCAGAATGTTTTGTCGCAACTAAGCCGTCGGGCCCAGTGAAACTGCCTCTGAAGACGCAGTCGCTGGCTGCAACTTGCTCCCAAAATGGTTGCCTGTGTTTTTGTCGCTATTCCTGCAATACCTCCCCCAAATGGTCGCTGTCTGTCAATTACACCTCGTCCTAATCCACACTGCGACCAGCGTCGCTGTGCTGCACAGTGCAAAAGATGCATGCGCAATAGACGAAACGTTGGCCATTTGCGAACTAATCGAAACAGTGTCCAACTCTGAATAAGGCCCAGAGAGATGGGAAGGGCAAAGAGGGAGACAGGTGGGAAAAGGAGAGAGTCAAAGAGGTGAAGAGAGGGAGAGGGAGAGGGGGAGGGGGAGAGGGGGAGGGGGAGGGGGAGGGGGAGGGGGAGAGGGAGAGGGAGAGGGAGAGGGAGAGGGAGAGGGAGAGGGAGAGGGAGAGGGAGAGGGAGAGGGAGAGGGAGAGAGAGAGGGAGAGAGAGAGAGACAGAGACAGAGACAGGCAACGCTGGGCAGTACAGCTAGTATGTTCATATCCTTTATTTATCAGTTACTGCACCTGGAAGTGATCCCTTATGCTGTATGCATTTCCAACTTTCACTTTTAAGCCTTCATAGTCTCCGGCGTCACTGAGGCATATAGCATACCACTGTAATGGAGATGGGAAGACTTTATACAGTATAAGGTTATGGACAGAGAAAATTACAAAATCTACTAGAAAAGTGAATATTATGGGTGTTGCGGTCAGTAATAGGTAAGCGGCAAGCACTGAGTCTGCCTCTCCATATAAGAGTGAGGTGTGTGTGATCTCACAAGAAATACTGCTCATTAGTGGTTTTCCTGTAATGTCACTATATAAAGGCTTCATATTGGACACTACATTGTGCTTCACTGTCCTAATGTGTGCAAGAGGAAATAAGGGATGGGTACGGGATGCCGGCGCTCTAGATCCCGGCAGTGAGAATCCCGACGCCGGCATTCCGACAGGGTTAGCATACCGACACTTGTTGATTGTTATGCTAACTCTCACCCTTCCCTACCCCTCCCTCCCCGGTGCCTGAACCTAAACCCATTCCCCTAGTGCCTAAACCTAACCCCACCCACCTAGTGCCTAAACCTAACCTCTCCCTCCCTGCTCACAACTCAGTTTTGCGGCTGGATCTTGTGGTTTTCGGCACTGTGCTCCGTAGCCGTGCAAACGCATCTATGGGCAATGCCAAGCCATAACAAACGCCACTTGCTGTTGAGTGGGCATAACTGGGTGGTGGCGACTGAGGCCCGTATTCAATTAGAGGCGAAAAGTCGGAAAAGTTTCGCCTGTACAACTATCTGCCTCCTTCTGCCTGTATTAGAGGCGGAAACTTTTCGCGCGCGATCCCCGCTTTTCTCCATATTCAATTCCTAAACAGGCGAAAACGGAAAGCGGCGAATGCGGAACAGGCGGAAAGTACTGTCAGAAGTGGGGAAATCAGTCTGTACCCCCCAAAAAGATGCACTACCATAAGGAATCAATGTAGATGTGTACTAATAGCCCTATTAAAAGTGTTTGAGGTACTTGAGTAATTTAAATTACTTCTTATTAGCGTCTTTGCAAAAGTGGTGAATGGCATAAAGCAGTATTTTTTGGAGAAAATAGGTAGTCCAGTCAAATTTGGGGTGCTAGCATATTTTTATGTCTCTAAAGTGAGCATTTAAAAACGTGAAAAACCAGCCTCATACATGCACCTGCAATCCCAAAAAACCTTACAGCACCCCAAGAAGTCTATTTCGCTAGTTTTTATAGTTGGCCCCCCACTTTTTACTTTTTTGCCCCCAAAAACGAAAGCACTTTTTTGGGTTGTTCTGAGGTAATTTAAAAAAAAAAAAAATTGGTTGATTTGTCATTTGGGGGCTATCCCAGGGGTTCTGAGTCGTTTCCCCACATTTACACCCCAAAATAACGATTTTGCACTTTTTTTCTCCTGCTAATCAATTAGATACTTTTCCGCCTATTACAATGCATTGAGTTTCTGCTTACGCGAAATCCGGAATCGTCCTGGAATTAAATATGGAGACACTTTGAAAACAGGCGGAAAGTCTGAATCTGCGGAAACTTTTCGCCTCTAATTACATCCGGCCCTAAGATGCAAAATGTGAAAATAGATTTGCTGCACCACCCATGTTGGCTCGTCTCAGTGGCACCAGGCGACTTGGAGGATATGGCACAGAGGCGCTGTAGTCCCATGAGCACAGTGAGAGTGCAATTGAGGCTGAGTGCAACTCTGAAGTCGCCTCTGTATCAGTAGATTTTTTTTCCCATAGAAGTTTTTCAGTGACAACAATATAACCCTAAACCTTTCTCTGCAAATTATAATGCCTCTAAAGATATACTGTAACAGAGATTTTACCAGAATAAAGCGTGTTTTAGTAAATTCAGTTGTACTTCGATTAGGACAGTGGTTCTCAAATTCTGGACCTGATTCAGACCCGATCGCTAAGGCGCGATCGCTCGCTGCCGGGTGATTGTTGCACAGTGCGCATGCGTATACGTCACAGAGCATGTGCACAAGGCAGTCACTGCGATGGGGAATTGTGTGCTCGTAGCACAAAGACTGAGCGCTACTTTGAGTGACAGATAGTGCTGTTTGTGGGTGGTAACAGGGGGAGGTGCTTGTGAACAGGGTAGTGGTGCTGCAAACGCAGGCGTGTCTGGGTGTTCAAACAGAGTTTTATGGGTGTGCATAATTACCATGGACGCAGCATTGTACACGTCACTTGGTTGAATTTTAGCCAGCACTGATCGCAGTGCTTGTGGCGGGGTAGGGTCTACCTCAAGGGCTGCGTGCAGCTCTGATGGCTCACAATGTTACCGGTTATTCATACACTTCCTGGAGATGACGTGTGCTGCGAGGGGAAAGGGGGCGTCTTTATACACCAGCGAGCGTTCACCGCCGTAGCTCGCAAAGACATAGAGGGTGTCCTTACACTACACAGTGCGATTGTGGATTTTGCATAGCCGGATCCTTTTGGAAGCGAGCGATCGCGCCTTAGCGACCGGGTCTGAATCAGGTCCTCTGTCCTCAGGACACCAAACAGTTCACATTTTCCAGGTTACCCAGCAGGTGCCCAGGTGTATTCATTACTGACTGACACATTTTAAAAGATCCACAGGCGTAGCTTATTATTTCATGTGTGATTCTGTGAGGAGACCTGGAAAACATGCACTGTTTGGGGTCCTGAGGACAGAGTTTGAGAACCTGTGGATTACAGTTTATTTTCCTGTGCACCTAAAGTATCCCCACTTTGCAGCGCTCTATGGGCAAAGATCAATAGAGCTCTAAGCCCTCCAACAATGACAGCAGCATCTCTAGGATATACAACAGATTTGGGTCTGAGGGAATGGGCAGCAACCTGAAATGCTATGTATATGGAGGCAGGGGAAAGGCACATGATAAAGCACAGGAAAAAAATACACATATATCAAGTGAATTGTAAAATATTCTAGTATGGCTACTGCAGGTGTATGTTGTATGTGGATGGAGCCATCCACTTCTTAAACAGGAAGTGTTTGTTATACAGGAAGTGTTTGTTATACAGGAAGTGCCTCTGCAGCCATTGTTCAGCATGAACAATGGTGATATGCACACAGACCACTTTACATGGTGTCAGAAGTCTGGCAGTGATGGCACACGGTCTCTGACACATAGATCTGCTGTGCTTCTGATGACGACACTGCGGAAGTTCAAGAAGGAATGGAGCGTATACTGCTGTGCCGGGCTCTCAGACAAATCAAAAAAAGTGACACTACTCAACCTAGCTGGTGCTGAAGCTGTTGATACAGCAGACACATTTGTCTATTTGGAGGAGGAGGATCAAGAGGATCCAGACACGCTAATATAAAAGTGTGCTACCAGTGAAAAATGTTATAATGGACAGGTATGCTTCTAACAGTGCTGTGCAGAGCCCCTCTGAGAGTATCCAGTCAAATGCTGGCAGATGGAAACTACTAGCAAAGAAATGTGACTATGGTGCATTAGCAAGTGAGCTCATCAGGGACAGGATTGTGGCACTTATAATGGGGATGGGTATGATATGCCGTTCAAATCCCGACGCCGGAAGCCCGATCAGTGAAGATCATGACAGGGGCGGTAATTTCCCTAACCCTTCTCCTCTCCTTCCCCTAACCCTCCCCTGGTGGTGCATAACCCTAACCTCCCCTGCTCACACCCTAAACCTAACTTTCCCAGGGGGGTTCCTAACCCTAACCTCCCCCTGATGGTGCCTAACCCTAACCCTCCCTCCCCGTAGTCTAACCCTAACCCTCCACGGGGGGTGCCCAGTGTCGGACTGGGGAATGAAGGGCCCACCAGGGGATTACAATAGTAAGGGCACACTGAAGGGGCGTAACCATCTGTCAGAGAGGTGTGCAATACTATGTGCAAATAGATGGAGGAGTTAACTAGCAATAGACCTCCAAATGCCAGAGAAAGGGTTGTCCTGATTAATAAATAGACTGTCATGTTCTGGCAGTGACCCAGAACATGCATGGCAGCGCAGCTTCGGATTGGGATGGAAAACAGCTTGTGAAATTTCTGGAAACAGCCCTTATTATACAGGGGTGGGGTTTGAGGCGTGGCCTGTGGAGGAGGGGGACAGAAAAGAATGGAGATCATTGACTATATATCATGTACAGTGGATTTAAGGCTGTTGTGCCCTATGTGCTATACTAGGGACATCATACTAGTCTTTATTTGCTGGTCTTTGAAATTGAAATACTATATGGTGTGTGACATAATGGGGCCTTTTAACTAGAGTGTGTGTGATGTCCTGAGTGTTTGGTCTGGTCAGTGTGTGATGTCCCGAGTGTTTGGTCTAGTCAGTGGGCGGAATTCAATTGTCCGCGAAAAGTGATGTTTGGGTGCCCAAACTGGTCACTATTCGCACATTTCAGCTCTCACCCCCCTGGGGCTGCGCGCTGAAATGGAGGCGCTGGCAGCTGATCGCGCCCAACAGGAGCAACAATTGAATAGCTCCGTCGGGCGCGATGGAAACAATTGAATTCCGCCCAGTGTGTGATGTCCTGAGTGTGTGTGATCTGGTCAGTGTGTGATGTCCTGCGTGTGTGATGTCCTGCGTGTGTGATCTGGTCAGTGTGGGATGTCCTGCGTGTGTGATCTGGTCAGTGTGTGATGTCCTGCGGGTGTGATCTGGTCAGTGTGTGATGTCCTGCGGGTGAGGTCTGGTCAGTGTGTGATGTCCTGCGGGTGTGGTCTGGTCAGTGTGTGATGTCCTGAGGGTGTGGTCTGGTCAGTGTGTGATGTCCTGAGTGTGTGATTTGGTCAGTGTGTGATGTCCTGCGTGTGTGGTCTGGTCAGTGTGTGATGTCCCGAGTGTGTGATCTGGTCAGTGTGTGATGTCCCGAGTGTGTGGTCTGGTCAGTGTGTGATGTCCTGCGTGTGTGGTCTGGTCAGTGTGTGATGTCCTGCGTGTGTGGTCTGGTCAGTGTGTGATGTCCTGCGTGTGTGGTCTGGTCAGTGTGTGATGTCCTGCGTGTGTGATCTGGTCAGTGTGTGATGTCCTGCGGGTGTGGTCTGGTCAGTGTGTGATGTTCTGAGTGTATGGTCCATATGTGATGTCCTCACACAAACACTCTATAGGAGCTTATACACATACACAATATAAAAGGTAGTAGAAATATACACTAAAGCACCACTATGAGAAAGATAATGCTGTAGATGTACAGTACAAGCGAAAAATAGAGATCTAACAATCCAGAACTCAGGACACAGCAGATAGTGTCAGCACAGCAACATACTAACATATAGGGATCTATAGGTGCTACAGCCTGTATACATAGGCTTACCATACTATCCCTTTAAACCGGGCCACTCATGAATTATACAGGCTCTGTAGCTGGCTGACTTCAATCCTGCATTTCACCTTGTTTTAATCAGCAGCAGAACCTGTGTAATTCATGAGTGTCCCGGTTTAAAGGGATAGTATGGTAAGCCTTTGTATACACTAACACACAGCTCTATATAAAGGCCGGTACGCACTAGACGAGTGTGTCTAGTGTGTACCGGCCTCGTAAGCGACAAACTGGCAGGGTGCCGGCATCGGCAAGTGCATACACACTTGCCGATGCAGGCAGCGCCGACGGGTGCCATGCTGCATTCGGGGTCTGACGGGCATTAACACCAAAGATGCGCAGCAACGGGCATCGTCGGTGACATTGAGGGTACACACTTGCCGATGTGCCCAATATGTCGTCCGATCCGGCCGGATTGGACGACATATCGTCTAGTGCAGTGGTAGCCAACCCTGGTCCTCAAGAGCCACCAACGGTGCATGTTTTGCAGGTCTCCTCACAGAATCACAAGTGATATAATTAGCTCCACCTGTGGATCTTTTCAAATGTGTTATGGTGCATACACACGATCAGATTTTTCCTTCAGATATGAACGATAACGATTTAAAAATCGTTCAGTCGTTCATATCTGAAGGAAAATCGTTCATATCTGACATGCCTGAACGATGGACGATCAACGATGCGCGTTCCCGTTTGTCAGATAACGATATCTGACATCTGATGGGTTTGCAGTCAGACTTGGACGATTCCATTCATTTTAATGCAGTCAAAAATCGTTCAATCGTTCAAATCGTTCAAAACTTTGGTAAAATCGTTCAAATCGTTTAATCGTTCAATCGTTCATCTGACAAATCTGACAAGTCTGACAAATCTGACAAATCTGACCGTGTGTACGCTCCATAAGTAATGAATACACCTGTGCACCTGCTAGGTGGTCTCAAAAACCTGAACTGTTGGTAGCTCACGAGGACCGAGGTTGTCTACCCCTGGAGGTGTGTACCCTCCATAACACCGCAACACCCTATATACAATACTGACACACAGCTCTTTCTAACACCCTGCAGCCCCCCATAGATACCAACACACAGCTCTATATAACACCGCAGCACCCTGTATACCAACACACAGCTCTATATAACACTGCAGCCCCCTATATACTGACACACAGCTTTATATAACACTGCAGCCCCCTATATACTGACACACAGCTTTATAGAATACTACGGCCCCCTTATATAAAGACACACAGTCCCCTATAATAGGTAACACGGCCCCTATATACAGACATGCAGCTCCCTATAGGGTAAAAAGAGCCACTATGTACACAAATCCCCCTATAGGGTAAAAATATCCCCTATTTACAGATGCACCTATAGGGTAACAGCCCCTATATACAAACATCCCCTTACAGGGTAATACAGCTCCTATATATAGGCATAGTCCCTTGTAAAGTAACACAGCCCCTATGTACAGGTACACTGGACCTTATTCAGAGGCGGCCGTACGGTCTACGACCGCCTCGATGTTTGGCCAGTGCGCATGCGCACGAGGGAGCCGGCTCCCTCGTGCGCATGCGTGAGACCCGCTACGACCGACAGCGCTGGTCGTAGCAGGTCTCTTTCCAAAGGGGGCGAGCGGTCGATGTTGATTGACAGCTCGCCCCGTTTGGAAGGCGGGCCGGGGGGTGGCAGCCCAAGCGGAGGCATTCCCATGGGAATGCCTACCGTTTGGGGGAGGCCCCACTGACATCACTAGTGATGTCAGTGGAGAGCTTCCGGCTCTCACAGAGCCAGAAGCTCTCTGGGGCTTACGACAAGTGAGACCCTACCCTAGGGTTTCGATGGTCTATGACCACATCAACCATCACCCGAGCGGTCGTTAGAGCTGTGGGTGTAAACCCACAGCCTAACGACCGAAACAGAGGCGGGCGGTCAGCCTCTGTAAAGTAACACAGTCCTCTATAGGGTAGTGCAGCCCCTATGTACAGACACACAGTCCCCTATAGGGTAATACAACCCCTATGTACAGGCACACAGTCCCCTATAGGGTAATACAGCCCCTATGTACAGGCACACAGTCCCCTATGTACAGGCACACAGTCCTCTATAGGGTAACAGCCCCTATGTACAGATACACTGTCCCCTTTAGAGTAATACAGCCCCTATGTACAGACACACAGTCCCCTATAGGGTAATACAGCCCCTATGTACAGACACACAGTCCCCTATAGGGTAATACAGCCCCTATGTACAGGCACACAGTCCCCTATAGGGTAACACAGTCCCTATGTACTTTAACAGTCCCCTATAGGGTAACAGTCCCTATGTACTGTAAACAGTCCCCTATAGGGTAACCTGCACACAACCCCTATGTACAGGCACACAGTCCCCTATAGGGTAAATACAGCCCCTATGTACAGGCACACAGTCCCCTATAGGGTAAATACAGCCCCAATGTACAGGCACACAGTCCCCTGTAAAGTAACACAGTCCTCTATAGCGTAGTGCAGCCCCTATGTACAGACACACAGTCCCCTTTAGGGTAATACGGCCCTATTTACAGGCACACAGTCCCCTATAGGGTAACACAGCCCCTATGTACAGACACACAGTCCCATGTAAAGTAACACAGCCCCTATGTACAGGCACACAGTCCTCTATAGGGTAACAGCCCCTATGTACAGACACACAGTCCCCTTTAGAGTAATACAGCCTCTATGTACAGGCACCCAGTCCCCTATAGGGTAACACAGCCCCTATGTACAGACACACAGTCCCCTGTAAAGTAACACAGCCTCTATAAACAGACACACAGTCCCCTATATAACATGGATAACAGTCAATGTTGGAGCAGCTCCTCAGAGTCACCGGCCTACCTGGCTGTAGATATGATGCTCCTGTGCTGGGGGTATCAAAGATCCTGCTGTGCTTGGAGTCAGTCAGCTCGCCTCTCACTCCCTGGGCCCGGTAACTGCCAAGCCCCGCCCCTTCCTCTCACACAGGCCCCGCACCCAGACTGAACGGAGCTCTTGATTCAATCTGGAGAGAGGCGAGCAGGAGGCAGTCTGTAACAGCCTGGCCCCAGAACACTGTGCATTATACACTGGGGACAATCCTTGAGGGAGGCAAAGTCATGGTGGCCAATCCACCACCCATGCAGCGTACTCCCACCCCCGTTCGCGGGTCCCGCTAAGCCCCGCCCCCGTTCAGAAAGGGGCGTGGCCACAACACAGTGGGGCCCACCTGGGAATTACCCGATTCCCCGGCAGCCCAGTCCAAGCCTGGGGGTGCCTAACCCTGAACTCCCCCAAGGGGTGCCTAAACCTAAACCCCTCATCCCCGGGAATCTTTAATACTTACCCGGGTCCTAATGGTCGTGATTCAATGATCTCCTTCGGGCGGCAGGATTTCGGCGTCGGTATATCGGCGGTCGGCATCCCATCCGCCAGCATATTAACTACAACCCCTTATAATGTTACTAAGGCACAGTTATTACTTGAGATGGAATTAACACTGGACTTTGCAATACACATATGCATGCTACATGGGCAGTCCAAAAAATGTGCGATGGAGTTGTCCAAAAAATTCAGTTTTCGGAGGATTGACCACATTTCTCATATGCACCAAGCCCTGGAATGCGATACATTCCAGGGCTTGGATGTGGTGGGCAATGCCATGTTCTATGCGCAAAGCCCCCCATGTTGTAATTTTCACACAGACCACTTTACAGCTACTACAACAGGGCATGCCAGGCAGACAAAGGGGGTCTGCCCCTTTTTCCGAGTGAAGTCATGACGACGCGTATAAGGGGGCAGGTCCGCAGGCACTTGAAGCTGCAGCAGTGCCCGAAGCGTTTTCGATATGCTCCGGGCAGTTGTAATTATGGCAGGGTGCCTGCCTGTAGCGTCCCTGCCCTAAGTAGTGGTGGCGAGGGGAGGGGGCGGAAAGGGGACTGGGGCGGGATGCAGGACCCGGGACCCTGCCGGGCCCCTCCAACAGTAAATAGTACCTGCCCCCCCTTCTCTGCACCCCTGACTGGGAGTAGTATGTAGAGATATATATACAACCACTGTATGGGAGACAGAAATTTATTAACAAAGATGTATAGTAAAAATAATTTTCTCGTTTGTCAACTCCAGTTATACAATGAGTCGATCTTCCAATAAACAATATTTAACGAAACAGCAATTAGAATAATAAAACCAATGAAACAGCTCTTTTGACTACACCCACCACTATATTATTACCATTAGATTATTATTATTATAACTAGCTGGGATACCCGGCGCTGCCCGGGTTGAAGACTGGACCATAAATTACACCTTCAGCTTTTATTTGTTTACACCAATAACCCCATTCCAATGATCCTGAAAAGGAACCCACTGTTTGCTAACATGCATGCAAACAGAGGCGTAACTACCGTGGGTGTAAGGGGTGCAGTTGCTATGGTGCCCGAGCTGTCTCTGTGGCACTCCGCTCCCCCTGCACCAAGTCACACACACAAGGTGGGCCGGTCCAGTCAAGGCACCAGGGAAGGGACCAGGGGCTGGCTGGCAACTTTCAGCCTGGGGGGCAAACAAGGGCAAGTGGCCCAGCTTTTCTACCAGCTAATGCAATTTTAAAATGGGCGTGACAATAATGTTGGGGGTGTGGTTTGCGTAATGTGGCGGCGCTGCAGAGCAGAAAATATTGTTTGTTTTTTTTAGCAGGGGTCCTATCCTATATGTGATAGCTATTTATGGGATGGGATGAAATATATTGCAGCTGTCCCGTGTGTTTGTTACTTATGTATCATGCACATTGACATTTATGTAGGGGGAAAATGTAGTAATTATTTAGGTGACATGCACATGTGCAAGTACAACCTACATAAATATCAATGTGCATGATAGATAAGTAACAAAAACATAAGACACCTACACTATATATCATTCCATTGCCTAAATAATTACATATAGTATAGGAGGACCCCTGCAATATATAATATAGTGAAGTGTCCTATGTGTTTGTTACTAATATAAAATATGCTGGCAGTGGCACTTACGTTGCACTTGCGTGTGTAGTAATTGTTTAGGTGACATTCACATGTACATGTCACCTAAATAAATACATGTGCAAGTGTAACATAAATGCATGACATTTTATATAATTAGTAAACACATAGGACCCCAGCAGTATTTATAATACATACAGTATGCACAGGGCTGGCAACAGAAACCATGGGGCCTGGTACACTGATATCTCTGGGGCCCCCAACTCCCCCCCTTCCTCGGGATCCCGGCGGTCAGAATCCAGACGCCGGAATCCTGACAGGGTTAGTATATCGTCACCTGTCGGTCGGTCGGTATCCTAACCCTCCCCCTTCTCCTCCCTCCCTGATGCCTAAACCTTACTGTCCCCCCTAATGCCTAACCCTAACCCCCCAAGTGGTGCTTAACCCCCCCACCGTGGTTTCTAAACCTAACCCTCCCTGCCCGTGACTTACAGCTAAGGCGCCCTGCTATTCCTACAGGATTCCAGCGTCGGTATCTAAACTGGCGTCGGAAATTCGATGCCTATGTTTAGTTCCAGGTCGGGATTTCAACACTGGGATTTATCAGTTGGCATCCCGTCTGCTGGCAAACTGACTGTATCCTCTCTATCTAGCTCATGTATGAGTTAGTGTAAAAAAAATAAAAAAATACAGTGTACATAGATATATATCTATCTATCTATCTATCTATCTATCTATTAGGGGTGAGCGGGTTCGGATTTCTGAAATCCGAACCCCCCCGAACCCCCCCGATCCGAGTCTGATCCGAGTCAGGCTCGACTTTTCCCGCCTGACTCGGATCTGAAATCGAGGCAAAACGTCATCATCCCGCCTTCCGAGTCTCGCGGGTTTTGGATCCTATATAAGGTACCCGCGTCGGCGCCATTTTCTCACTCGGCTGTGGACAGTGAAGAGGGAGGGTGGGAGTTAGGGCTGTGTAGTGTAGTGTAGTGTAGTGCTGCTGTTGTCCACTACTTCAAAGTCCATAGGGGCTGGCTGTGTTGTGCTGTGCTGCTGTTGTTAATAGGGGCTGTGTCCACTACTTCAAAGTCCATAGGGGCTGGCTGGACTGTGTTGTGCAGTCAGTTCTCCATAGGGGCTGTGTCCACTCCAAAGTCCTGTGCAGTGTCCCAGTCCTAAAGGAGTGCTGTAGTGTTGTCCAGGGGGTGCTCTGTCCATCAGGGGTGCTCCCCCCAAGTGCTAAAAAAATAATATATTTTCTGTGTTTGTGAATTGTGTGCGCAGTAGCCGCACGTGCATCAACAAAGTAGTGCCAAGCGTGCGCCTGTGTCATAAGTAAAGGGCCGGCTGGCTTGACCGTTAAAGGGTGCTGTAACCCCCGAAAGTACACTCCAGTCCAAACCAAAAAAAAATTATTTTCTGTGTTTGTGAATTGTGTGCGCAGTAGCCGCACGTGCATCAACAAAGTAGTGCCAAGCGTGCGCCTGTGTCATAAGTAAAGGGCCGGCTGGCTTGACCGTTAAGGGTGCTGTAACCCCCGAAAGTACACTCCAGTCCAAACCAAAAAAAAAATTATTTTCTGTGTTTGTGAATTGTGTGCGCAGTAGCCGCACGTGCATCAACAAAGTAGTGCCAAGCGTGCGCCTGTGTCATAAGTAAAGGGCCGGCTGGCTTGACCGTTAAGGGTGCTGTAACCCCCGAAAGTACACTCCAGTCCAAACCAAAAAAAAAATTATTTTCTGTGTTTGTGAATTGTGTGCGCAGTAGCCGCACGTGCATCAACAAAGTAGTGCCAAGCGTGCGCCTGTGTCATAAGTAAAGGGCCGGCTGGCTTGACCGTTAAGGGTGCTGTAACCCCCGAAAGTACACTCCAGTCCAAACAAAAAAAAAAATTATTTTCTGTGTTTGTGAATTGTGTGCGCAGTAGCCGCACGTGCATCAACAAAGTAGTGCCAAGCGTGCGCCTGTGTCATAAGTAAAGGGCCGGCTGGCTTGACCGTTAAGGGTGCTGTAACCCCCGAAAGTACACTCCAGTCCAAACCAAAAAAAAAATTATTTTCTGTGTTTGTGAATTGTGTGCGCAGTAGCCGCACGTGCATCAACAAAGTAGTGCCAAGCGTGCGCCTGTGTCATAAGTAAAGGGCCGGCTGGCTTGACCGTTAAAGGGTGCTGTAACCCCCAAAGTACACTCCAGTCCAAACCAAAAAAAAAATTATTTTCTGTGTTTGTGAATTGTGTGCGCAGTAGCCGCACGTGCATCAACAAAGTAGTGCCAAGCGTGCGCCTGTGTCATAAATAAAGGGCCGGCTGGCTTGACCGTTAAGGGTGCTGTAACCCCCGAAAGTACACTCCAGTCCAAACCAAAAAAAAAATTATTTTCTGTGTTTGTGAATTGTGTGCGCAGTAGCCGCACGTGCATCAACAAAGTAGTGCCAAGCGTGCGCCTGTGTCATAAGTAAAGGGCCGGCTGGCTTGACCGTTAAGGGTGCTGTAACCCCCGAAAGTACACTCCAGTCCAAACCAAAAAAAAAATTATTTTCTGTGTTTGTGAATTGTGTGCGCAGTAGCCACACGTGCATCAACAAAGTAGTGCCAAGCGTGCGCCTGTGTCATAAGTAAAGGGCCGGCTGGCTTGACCATTAAAGGGTGCTGTAACCCCCAAAGTACACTCCAGTCCAAACCAAAAAAAAAATTATTTTCTGTGTTTGTGAATTGTGTGCGCAGTAGCCGCACGTGCATCAACAAAGTAGTGCCAAGCGTGCGCCTGTGTCATAAGTAAAGGGCCGGCTGGCTTGACCGTTAAGGGTGCTGTAACCCCCGAAAGTACACTCCAGTCCAAACCAAAAAAAAAATTATTTTCTGTGTTTGTGAATTGTGTGCGCAGTAGCCGCACGTGCATCAACAAAGTAGTGCCAAGCGTGCGCCTGTGTCATAAGTAAAGGGCCGGCTGGCTTGACCATTAAAGGGTGCTGTAACCCCCGAAAGTACACTCCAGTCCAAACCAAAAAAAAAATTATTTTCTGTGTTTGTGAATTGTGTGCGCAGTAGCCGCACGTGCATCAACAAAGTAGTGCCAAGCGTGCGCCTGTGTCATAAGTAAAGGGCCGGCTGGCTTGACCGTTAAGGGTGCTGTAACCCCCGAAAGTACACTCCAGTCCAAACCAAAAAAAAAATTATTTTCTGTGTTTGTGAATTGTGTGCGCAGTAGCCGCACGTGCATCAACAAAGTAGTGCCAAGCGTGCGCCTGTGTCATAAGTAAAGGGCCGGCTGGCTTGACCATTAAAGGGTGCTGTAACCCCCAAAGTACACTCCAGTCCAAACCAAAAAAAAAATTATTTTCTGTGTTTGTGAATTGTGTGCGCAGTAGCCGCACGTGCATCAACAAAGTAGTGCCAAGCGTGCGCCTGTGTCATAAGTAAAGGGCCGGCTGGCTTGACCGTTAAGGGTGCTGTAACCCCCAAAGTACACTCCAGTCCAAACCAAAAAAAAAATTATTTTCTGTGTTTGTGAATTGTGTGCGCAGTAGCCGCACGTGCATCAACAAAGTAGTGCCAAGCGTGCGCCTGTGTCATAAGTAAAGGGCCGGCTGGCTTGACCGTTAAAGGGTGCTGTAACCCCTGAAAGTACACTCCAGTCCAAACCAAAAAAAAAATTATTTTCTGTGTTTAGCCGCACGTATATATCAAATCGATATAACATAAATGGAGGACCAAACTTTCTCCGATAAAAATAAAATAGAGAAAGATCAAGAACCACTTCCTCCTAGTGCTGAAGCCACTGCCACTAGTCATGACATAGACGATAACATGCCATCAACGTCGTCTGCCAAGGCCGATGCCCAATGTCATAGTAGAGGGCACATACAATCCCAAATGGCAAAGTTCAGGAAAATGACCTTGAAAAAGACATTTAAATCAGCTGAAGAGAAACGTAAACTTGCCAATATGCCATTTACGACACGGAGTGGCAAGGAACGGTTAAGGTCGATCCCTAGTATGTTCATGACTAGTGGTTCAGCTTCACATGACGATGGAAGCCCTCCTCCCACTAAAAAAATCAAAAGAGTTAAGCTGGCAAAAGCACAGCGAAGAACTGTGCTTTCTAAGAAGATATCACAAATCCCCAAGGAGAGTCCAAGTGTGGTGGTGGTTGCGATGCCTGACCTTCCCAGCACTGGACGGGAAGAGGTGGCTCTTTCCACCATTTGCACGCCCCCTGCAAGTGCTGAAAGGAGCACCCACAGTCCACTTGCTGATATGCAAATTGAAGATGTCACTGTTGAAGTACAACAGGATGAGGATACTGGTGTAGCTGGCGCTGAGGAGGAAGTTGGCGAGGAGGATTCTGATGGTGATGTGGTTTGTTTAAATCAGGCTCCGGGGGAGACAGTTGTTGTCCGTGGGATGAAAAAGCCCATCACGGTCATGCCTGGGCAGAAGACCAAACATTCCACCTCTTTGGTCTGGCAATATTTCTATCCAAATCCGGACAACAACTGTCTTGCCATATGTACCATATGTAAAGGTGAAATAAGTAGGGGTAGGGACGTCAACCACCTAGGAACATCCTCCCTTATACGGCACCTGCAGCGCGTTCATAAAAAGTTACTGTCAAGTTCAGAAACTTTGGCTAAGACCGTAAGCAGTCCAGGGACACCTAAATCCCGTTGTCCTGTTGTATCCAAGCGCCTGCAAACCACACCATCAACTCCCTCCTCGTCAATTTCCTCCTTAGTCAGGATCGGAAGTAGTCCTGCAGGCCATGTCACTGGCATGACTGACTCTCCTATCCGGGATTCCTCTGGAGGATCCTGCATTGCTACGCCTACTGCTGCCGCTGCTGCTGTTGCTGCTGCTGGGAGTCGTTCATCATCCCAGAGAGGAAGTAGGAACACCACTACTTTTACTAAACAATTGACCCTCCAACAGTCCTTAGCGAGGAGGATGAAGTACGACAGCAGTCATCCTGAAGCAAAACGTATAACTGAGGCCTTGACTGCTATGTTGGTGTTAGACGTGCGTCCGGTATCCGCCATTAGTGCAGTGGGATTTAGACAATTGATGGAGGTAGTGTGTCCCCGGTTCCAAATCCCGTCTAGATTCCACTTCACTAGGCAGGCGATACCGAGACTGTACAGAAACGTCAGAAAAAGTGTCCTCAGTGTCCTGAAAAATGCCGTTGTACACAATGTCCACTTAACCACGGACATGTGGACAAGTGGAACAGGGCAGACTAAGGACTATATGACTGTGACAGCCCACTGGGTAGATGTATCACCTTACGCAGCAACAGCAGCAGCGTCACCAGTAGCAGCATCTCAGAAACGCCAGCTCGTTACAAGGCAGGCTACGCTGTGTATCACCGGTTTCAGTAAGAGGCACACCGCCGACAACCTCTTAGAGAAACTGAGGGAAATCATCGCCCAGTGGCTTACCTCACTTAGACTCTCCTGGGGATTTGTGATATCTGACAACGCCACCAATATTGTGCGGGCATTACATCTGGGCAAATTCCAGCACGTCCCATGTTTTGCTCACACAATAAACTTGGTGGTGCAGAATTTTCTGAAAAGCGACAGGGGCGTGCAGGAGACGCTTTGGGTGGCCCGAAAAATTTCTGGCCACTTTCGCCATTCAGCGACTGCGTGCCGAAGACTGGAGCGCCAGCAAACACTCTTGAACCTACCCCGCCATCACCTGAAGCAAGAGGTTGTGACGCGGTGGAACTCAACCCTCTATATGCTTCAGAGGATGGAGGAGCAGCAAAAGGCCATACAAGCCTATACATCCACCTATGACATAGGCAAAGGAGGGGGTATGCACCTGACTCAAGCACAGTGGAGAATGATTTCCGTGTTGTGCAAGGTTCTCCAGCCCTTCGAACTTGCCACACGTGAAGTCAGTTCAGACACAGCCAGCTTGAGTCAGGTCATTCCCCTCATCAGGCTTTTGCAGAAGCAGCTGGAGAAAGTGAAGGAGGAGCTAAGACGGAGCGATTCCGCTCGGCATGTGGGACT